>CAMAPE010000030.1:2195000-3595000 GCA_945859875.1 Cuscuta europaea
TTTTCTCTTAGCCACGTTGGTCATTAATCTTCTCTGCCCCACACTTCTTCCTTCGTTCATATGTACGCCCATAGAATTGATCAGAGACAATGGATTCCGGTAGCCCATGAAGACGAAAAATTTCAGAAAAGAATATATTAGCCACGGAAACTGCCGTATATGGGTGAGCTAAAGGAATAAAATGAGCGGCTTTAGAGAGTCTGTCAACAACAACCAGAATGACAGATTTACTTCGGACCTTGGGTAAGCTTTCAATGAAATCCTTGGAAATATCTGCCCAAATGTGATGCGGAATGGGCAGAGGTTGCAATAAGCCGACCGGTTGTAATGTTAACCATTTTTGCTTTTGACATGTCTGGAAATCCCGGACAAAGTTGGTCACCGTGGTCTTCATGCCAGTCCAATAAAACTCACGTCGCAGTCGCTGAAGAATTTTTTCAACACCTTTATGAGCCATGTTATGAAATACCGAGAGCAACGTCTGAACTATTTCAAAATGTATCTAACAGATAGAGTTTGAAGCGGTAATAAATTAAGCCGTCTCGGAGTTCCCAATCTGGCCCACGTTTTCCCTCATGGATTTCCTGACGGATAGCATTCGTAATCGGGGAAACAGTCTGTTCAAGCCGGATTTCACTGAGGAGAGTATTGAAAGAAACTGTGAGTGCTGCCATCTGCATAACCTCTTCATGTTGTCGAGACAAAGCATCCGCTACAATGTTGAAGCGTCCTAGTTTGTATTCTACTCAGAAATTAAAGTCCATTAACTTACTTAACCTATGTTGTTGCGGGGATGTAGTAAGTCTTTGATCCAGTAAATGTTTCAAACACGAATGATCAGTTTGAATAAGAAATTCAGATCCCCATAAATAGGGTCACCAATGTGTGACTGCCTTGGCTAACCCGATCAGCTCTCTTTCATAAGTTGCGATCTTAATGTGGCAGGCAGCAATCTGGTGACTAAAATATGCGATGGGATGGCTTTCTTGTTGTAATACTGCCCCAAAACCAGATCCCGATGCATCACATTCTACGAAAAATTCTTTGTCTAAATTAGGTAATTGGAGAACTGGGGCCGAAGAAAGGCGCAATTTCAACTCGTGGAACGCTTGTTCGGCTGCATCTGTCCAGAAAAGGCATTCTTCTTCAGCAATTGTGTGAGTGGTCCGGCAATGTCACCATAATGGTGAATAAATTTGCGGTAATAACCTGCCAGGCCCAAAAAACCGCTTAAAGCTGTAGTTGAATGGGGTATTGGTCAATCCGTGATAGCCTGGATTTTTGCTGGATCTGCCTCAACGCCTTTGCTATGGATGACATTCCCGAGATATTGGACTTGCGGTGCGCCAAAACTGCATTTGGATTTCTTTAAGGGCAGACCATGAGTGCGCAAGGTCTCCAGTACCACGTGGACATGATAAACATGACTTACTATAAATGAGTATGTCATCAAAGAAAACGAGGACAAATTTGTGAATGTATGGTGCAAAGATGTCGTTCATTAAGCTTTGAAACGTTGATGGTGCGTTGGTGAGTCCAAATGGCATGGCTAAGAATTCAAAGTGGCCGTGATGAGTTCGGAAAGCCGTCTTTTCAATATCCTCTTCTGCCATGCGAATCTGATGGTAGCCCGAGCGCAAGTCAAGTTTTGTAAAGAATTTGGATCCATGAAGTTCATCCAGTAACTCGTCAATGACAGGAATCGGAAACTTGTCTTTAATGGTTTTGGAATTGAGTTCCCTGCAGTCGACACAAAATCGCCATGTGCCCTCAGCTTTCTTAACCAGATGGACGCGTGATGAGAAGGGAGAGCGGCTGGGGCGGATAATACCCTGCTGAAGCATCTCTGTACATTGCCTCTCAATCTCGTCCTTTTGGAAATAGGGGTAACAGTAAGGACGAACAACCACTGGACCAGTTCCTGGAAGCAAAGTGATCTTGTGATCACAAACACGTGGAGGTGGCAGTCCAGCAGGCAACCTGAAGAGGTCCTCAAATTGGGCCAAGAGACTCTCCATGCTAGGGGATGTGGTTGTGATCATGTGGGCCTGAAGTGTTGGGACTCGAGTATGGCCATGTCATTCTACTGGAGTGCCCTGCCAGACAAAGCGCATGAAAAGACGTGAAAAATCTCATTCAATCGAGTCGAGGCGTTGAAGCCAATGAACGCCCAATATCATGTCAAACCCGGCCAATGGAAGCACATAAAAGTCAGCAATAAATGTGCGTCCTCCCACCACTAAGTCAAGTTGAGGACATGTGCCCAGGATAGGCACTCTGTCCCCATTAGCCAGTTGGACATGGAGACGGGATCCAGGATGAATTGAATGGGTATTTCCTGGAACCAGCCTTTGATGTACAAAATTATGAGTACTACCCGAGTCTACCAGAACTGTGATGGGTATATCGTGAAGAGTTGCTGCCAATTGCATAGTGGAAGTGGAACTGAGGCCAGTTATAGCATGAAGGGAGAGAGTTGGCTCGAACTGATTTTCTGACTGGTCTTCATCCATAATTTCAATAAAGAATAGCCTTTTGCATTGATGGCCACGGACCCAAGGATCGTCACAGTTATAACAAAGGCCTTTTTCCATGCAAATAGCAACCTCTGCGCGAGATATCTTTTTGAAGTTTGGATTTGTTTGGCGTCGGTTCGGGTTGGATTCCGCAGTGGCAGGTACTGATACTGAACGTAGGTTGGATTGGGGGCGCAATAGAAGTTCAGGCGAATAGAATTGGTCCGTAACAGTATGCTCTCCAGTCTCATCATTGTGGGTACCTTGCTTATTTTTCTGTTTTTTAGACACTTACACTCTTTATTAAACAGACCGCTTGGTAAACTTCTTCAAGCAAGGAACCTCATATCGGAATACATTTCGATTTCTCTAATTGATCGAGTGTTCAAGGTAAAGTGTGTGTGTGTCTGATGGTGCTTTGAGGTTTCTGAAGGATTAGAATTTACAATATTAAGCTATCTCATTTCATCAAATATATGAATACAACATATATAAGATATTTGCCTACTCATATCGCATTAATATCGAAAGGTGAAAGCGTGAAACCTCAAATCTTAACATACAACATCTAGGAACCTGTAAAGTGCATTGTAAATACCACTTTACTATGCGACCTTGCATCTAGATACACAATGTGTGGATTCCAATTCTGTAGAAGGCTAATGACCAAGTTCTGCTTGGTTTCTACTCTGCAGTTTATCTCCTCCTTCATCATCAACCTTGGACAATGGCACAAATACTTTTCCATTCAGGATCTCCAGGTTATTTTAGGATGACTGTACTGCTCTACATATATATCTCTTGTATAATTACAATGAAGAAGTATGGTGAATACATTTCCATTGTCATTAATCAACTCACTACAAATATATATTATTATTGTTACTATTATATATCTCATCATTACTTTCGAGATATGTACTTGTACCGCAAAGCCCAGAACAAATAGTGCAAGAAGTTGAGAACACTAAGTATGAACATCAGCCAGTAGAATCTCTCCAAGTGGTAATGGTTCAAATTCTCCCCAGAAAGCCACGCTTGATGGTTCGACTTC
The DNA here is from genome assembly GCA_945859875.1 of Cuscuta europaea. Taxonomy (NCBI): domain Eukaryota; kingdom Viridiplantae; phylum Streptophyta; class Magnoliopsida; order Solanales; family Convolvulaceae; genus Cuscuta; species Cuscuta europaea. The sequence goes on from CAMAPE010000030.1 coordinate 2,198,571, forward strand.
CCAGTCACACTATTCACAACAGACACAATCACTGTGCTCAGATAATATCCCATTGCTAGTGATGCCCAAGAGAGTGATGTGGCTAACGACCTCATGCTCGACGGCGCTTCTGAGAAGAAAAACTCCATCAAGCCGGCGAGCGTGAACAGGTCAGCGGATCCCAGAAAGAGGTACTGCAGCGCGATCCAGAAAAATGTGATGGGTAAAGGCCTCGTCGAGTCAACAAGTCCAGACCCAACTGCCACATGTTTCCGCTTGACCTCAACGAGGGCAGCAACGGCCATAGCTAAGATGGATAGGATCAAACCGACCCCGATGCGCTGGAGATGGGAGATTCCCATCTCCGTGCGAGTGACTCTACGCATGAGTGGTACCACGAAGTGGTCGTAGGTCGGGGCAAGGATCATCATGAAGACAACGGGGAAGACCGGGAGAGAGGCTGGAGGGACCTTGAGGGAACCAAGGTGGGTGTTCATGGTTGCAGCTTGTTGGACCGAGAATGTGGAGAGCTGGGCCAGGCAGCAGTTTAACATGATGGTGCAGGCGAAGATGGGGAGGATTTTTATGACGGTTTTGACGTCTTCGAGTTGTTGGACGGAGCATTGTAGTGATCCCCATCTGCTGTTATTAGGTTTGTTTAACACTGCATTGTTCAGAAATTTCAGGCTTTGTGATGGCTGTTCATTTCCTGCAGTGGTGATCGCCGCTTCCTTGGTGGTGGGAATGGGAGGAGATGGGCTGTTGGCCATGTTTACAATCGCGTTGCTTGGAGTTTTCGGCAGAGATGATGAGTTTAGTATTGCAGCAACTATAACCTGTATGATTGCCAAACAAAGTTCATCCGGGTTAGATCTTAGTCATCTAACCATATGTTATTTCGCTTAATTTGTTTTGAAATATGCTGTATATTTTAAATAATATTCACTGGATTTAGACATTTCAATCCATGTTTCAGTCTCTTTAGTTAATCTAACCAGGTCCAACATTGGGTCCATTTGTTTTTTGGCAGTTTCACGCCAAAACGCTGCAAATACCGGCGTTTAACTTTGTAAAAAATTGACGGTTTGGCGTAAGCCGCTGATATCCAAACAGGTTCATTGTCTCTTACTTAGTTTATTGTTGATGACGGAATGGATCGATAGTAGAAATAGGTCCAGTCCACCTTTTAAATTCTAATCTTTATTGGTTGACTATTCAATGTCAAAATAGGTTATGTTTGAATCTTTATTGGTTGACTTTTCATTGTCAAAATAGGTTATGTTTGAATCTTTACTGGTTGACTTTTCATTATCAAAATAGGTTATGTTTGAAATCTTTACTGGTTGACTTTTCATCATCAAAATAGGTTATGTTGACAAATAGCAACTACTCCATATGTAATACTCATCCCTCAAAAGTCAAAACCTTACCAAGTTACCTCTTTACTTATCCTCAAAAGTCAAAGCATTGCCAACATCTATTTAAATAGAATAAATCTTTATTTGGAATGTTTCAAAAAGTGAGTAATAGTTTTTACTTTTATCTTCATAGGGAGTATGTTTCTTTACTTGAATAAGTTTATTGTTGTTATTATTAAAAGTATAAATAAGGTTTTACAAACCTTGAAGATGATTGTGAGAGGACTTCCAAGGGGAACCTTGTTCCTATAAAACTTGGAACCAGAAAGGAAGATTGGAATGGAGAGAAGTATAGCCATCATAGCAATGCCAAATCCCCATTGCCACCCTTTATGATCTTCAACCCACACCACTAGAGTGACAGCAAACAGAGCTCCAAATGAGAGGCAGAACACAAAGTAGTTGAAGAAAGTAGACCTCTGCTTTCTTCCCTCCACCGTCTCGTCGTCTAACTGCTCGGCTCCGTGCGGCGGCAGAGAGCCCTTTATGCCTCCCACTCCCAATGCCACTAGATACAAGCCTATGAATAGCATTGCAGCTTGTGAGCCGTGGACCTGCTCGCAGGGAACCGTGTGTGCGCCTGGCGTGCATGTCGGCGGCTTCAGTGAGTCCGAACGAGCTTGAATAGTTAATATTACCAAACCCTGCATTAGCCACCATTAATTGGTGAAGTTTATGAAGAACTTTCATATAGTCTCATCAATCATTACTTTTACTTATAATAATAACATAGTTTAAGAATCTAGTCTAGGTTAAAAGAAAAGAAAATGTCATCAATATTACTCCCTCCATCCCTAAATAAAAGCATTTGTTTCCTTTTCGGGTCGTCCCTAAATAAAAGTTCCCTTTCCTTTTTTGGCAAACAAAACAGTGCAAAACAGTGCAAAACAGTGCCAAACAGTACCAATCAATCCCACTTTCTTAAAATGTGTGGAAAACGAATGGATACTTTTATATAGGGACGGAGGGAGTATCATCTAATGGAGTGGTGCATATTCAAGTTATGAATTATTATGAACTCTATAGTAGCACACAAGTCTGAAACATGACACAATTTTGTATATGCGTATTAACAAACATGCATATCCAGTTCATAGATGAGGTTTTTTCAACACACATTAACAATTTTTCAAGGGGGCTTGGCCCTCTAGGCGGCCTCTAACCGCTTCTAGTTCCACCACTTTGTATCAGAAATACACTTTTGTACAATTTGGATAATTGGAACGGAATTGACTAGTTCCTCGGATAAGAATCGGCCCAGAATCGGATCGGGTCCATACCTACTCATGAGTCACACATTTTAAACATTTTTCGTTATAGTTTATTATGAAAATCATCATCTTTAAAAGTAATTCAGTTAATTATCAAGCCACTCAACAATTTAGTCACGATTTAAAACAAATTCAATTCATCTAATAATTTCTAGCTGTCAAATTTATCCTAGCTACTAATCAAAAGAGACTATAAAACAAATATCTAGCTTTATTATTAAAAATATACACACACACACACACCTATGAAATAATACTCCAGACAAGTTTACCCCCCTATATAATTTTGAACTTAACTATTATCATAACGAAATCTCCAAATAAAAATTCCGAATCATAAGTATCATTTTTTAATTAAGAGACTTTAAAATGTCCTTTGACTTTAAAAGTATTTATGAATGCAGTCTTTTTCAATCATCACTCCTATAGGGAGTGGAGAGAAAAGGGTGCCAAGAAAAGGGATAACAAATATAGCTAGTTATTTAGGAAGACTTTGAAATGTATTACTCGTATTATATACTTCGTATATTATACTCCTTCCGTCCCGTAATTATCTTCATTCTTTTCTTTTCAGTCCGTCCCAAATTTATCTTCTTTTTCCCTTTTTGGTAAAGAATATGTGGTTCACAACCATTCTTACACATTTCTCTCTCATCTGCATAACTCTCCACCACACAAATCTCACTATGTTAAAACTCGTGCCCGGTCAAAATCGGAGTTAAATATGAGACTAGGGAGTACTACTTATTCAGTAAGCTGAAAACTTAGTGGATGACTTTAAAGTCGCGATGCATTATTATATTATTCCTTGTTTTGCTAACTTGACTTGTTAGTGGTTTTTTTTGTTTAAATAGTGGGGATTAATTTACTATTGATTTAACTAATGAAACATCCATTTGATCTTATAATTATTATTCCTTATCCAAACCTTATCCATTTGATCTATATTTTGACACAACTTTTTTTAGCGCATACTCCATAAGTTTGTTTGTGAATTGCCCCAAAACTATTTCACCTATCATTAATTAAATTTTATCAGTCAACTCCAACATAGTAACATTTGAAGCCGAAGTTCAACTATTGTAGTAGTGTCTAAAACACATTTTATAATGTACCAAACAATAGTATAACCTCTCGCTCGAAATCTAAAATATCATTAAAAAGAGAGAATAGTTTTAAAGTTGTAGAATACTAGAATCTGTTTGGTAACACTAAAATTGACTGAAATGGTTGATTCTACTGAAATTTATGAAGTCCTGACTGAAGTGGCTGTATTGCCTGTTTCTGTTGATTCATGAAAAAATTATATTTAAAATATTTGTTATCAATAAATTAAATAAATAATTATATGAAAAATAGCTAAAATGATCCTCTATAGTAACTTCAGCCAAAACAGTCAGAAAAGTCACTTCAACCTTACTTTTTCTGTTTATCACAAACTTCAGCCACGAAATAAAAAATTATGTGTTTGGTGAAAAGCTGGCTGATAAGCCTGATAAGCCGAGAAATGGGTCACTGGGCTCTTAGTTGTAGAGGCCATCTAGTAACACTGTTTATCGGCTTATCAGGCTTATCAGCCAACTTTTTCACCAAACATGTAAATTTTGCTTTCGCGCGCTGAATTGTGTAATAAGCAGAAAAAGTAAGGTTGAAGTTACTTTTCCGCCGGTATTGGCTGAAGTTACTGTAGATGACCATTTTAGCTATTTTTACATATAATTTTTTCTTTAATTTATTAATAAAATGTATTTTAAAAGTATTTTTTTCCTAAATCAGCATAATCAATCAATGCGGGCACTTCAACAAGAACTTCATAAATTTCAGCAGAATCAACCAAATCAGCCGATTTTCATGTTATCAAACGGGCTCGTAATATAATACTCCGTATGTCGGAGGAAAATGAGCAGTGGGCTACATGTGCTTTTTTGCTTGATTAACTTACATAAGTCAATTTTTACGGTAAGGTGGTTAATATAGGTTGTAAGTATATATTTGTTCAATGCATCAATTAATGAAGAAATAATAACATACTACGTATATATAATCAAGAATATGATGATGGATAAACATGTGAACATTGTATAAAGTTATTATATTAGTAACTTTTAATAACTATTACTCCCTCCGTCCCGTTGGAATGTTGCCGCTTTCCTTTTTTGGATGTCTCGTTGGAAAGTTCTCATTTCCCCAAATGGAAAGTTATACTACATCAAAACAGGGTCAAACAGTGCAAAACAGTGTCAAACAGTGTCGAAACAGTGCCAAACAGTGTCGAAACAGTGTCAAAACAATAAAATTTATCCCTGGTAAGTTTATTTCCTTAATATGTGTAGATCAAACCGGGAACATTCCAACGGGACGGATGGAGTATTATGTTAATTTACACGATGACGACTTTGTTTAAGAAGATGAGGATATCCGGTTGAAAATGTAGAGATTAATGAAATAAGAAGTTTAAACTAAGAGTAAAACATAATTTAATTTATAAAATAGGAGTAACTATTTTTTTGTTTAAAGTAAGGCTTATTTAGTCGTATTAAAAAGAAAACAATAAAAAATATCTAAATAGGATCGTAGTACGTGCATCGGTGCATCCTATGCCGATAAGAAAATAGTGATATGATACTCCAATTTGCAAAAATGTACTATGTTTGTGTATTTACGGATTTTTTTCTAGTGCTAGGCCAACCAATGGAGAACTTTTGTTGTTTCGTAAAAAGAAAGAATATTGAGTAAAAAGAATGAAAATGGTGATCCCATTTCCTTTTTGTTTTTTTCATTTCTCACACATATCATATAGCACATAAATGATAACTACTCTCCCATAATCTTGTAAAGAAATCATTCAAAAAACTTGTACGTCATGATTTTTTTTTAAAATCAGACTAAATTTATTCTTTCCAAGGTAGGACTTATAGTTCTTTTAAAAAATAATAGGGAAAATTACGCAAAAAGTACTTGTGATTGAGTCCGTTTTTAGATAGGATCATGTGTTTCAATTTTTAACAAAGTGGTTAATGTGTTTGAAGTCCATTATCACAACAGGGTCCTGACGTTTGACGCCGCTAAAAAAGCCTAAGGAAGACGATGAATGTAACTCCGATTTTCAAAATGGCCCAGAAAATTAAAAAAAATACCGGTAGGTGCGGCTCGTCAAGATGACCTCCAAATCACCTTCCTCTTTGGATTTTTCGGATATATTTGGAGTATTTTTTAAAAAAGAATTCGCTAATATTACTTTTCCGGTGGACTTTCTGGTGATAAGGGTGGCTGGAAACAAAAAAGAAAGATGGCCTAGCGGTCGTCTTGTTGAGACGCATCTTCCGGTATTTTTCTTTTGATTTTTCAGGCACTTTTGAAAATCAGAGTTATTGTTCATCGTCTTCCTCCGACGATTTCTAAGAATTCTAAAGACGTCAGGTGGCAAGACCCTGTTGCAGGGCCGTAGATGAGGCTGTGCAAACAGTGCCTTTGCCCGGGCATCCAAAAAGTTTAGGCCTATTTTATAAAATATATAGTATATATATAAAGTGATTGTTTCATTTATAAATAAATATTTATAATAGGAGAACCCATTTACATTTTGAAACACGGATAAATGAAAAGGTCGCCGAATGGCCCAATTTGAAACAAAAACAAGCGGTAAGCCTATACTCCAAATTAAATGAAAACAAAAATAAAAAATAAAAAAAAACTCACTTTCAAAAACAAGTCAGCATTTCAGTTTTCACATTCTAGTCACTTCGTGCTCTTTCTTCACTACTCTGTTTTTGAAATTAAGGTTTGAAGTTCTCTTTGAGATTCTTTTTGTAAAAAAAACAAAATAGTTGATTATTTTACTTGGTCGAACGATTCAAGTTTTTCAACAATTCGAGTCATCCGGCCAAAGGTAAAATTATTCACTTTTTCTTATATTGATTTGTTTCTTTCTGATTTTAGATTTCTTTTTACTGACATTATTTATTCAGTTGTTCATGTTCGAAAATCTTATTATCTCATTTAATCCATTGATTGTAGCCCCTTTTGGTTATTTTTTGTAAGTTGATTTTTGATAAGCCACTGATTTTTGATTTTTGTAAGAGTCATTAGGCAGTGTAGTTTAAATTTGCTTAAATTTGGTGTGAATGTGGTTATTTTTTGATGGGGTGAATCTGCTTAATTAAATTTGAACGCAATACTTATTTTGATGCTTTATTTTACTCAATGTGTTGGATGATTTTGATATGCTTGTAGCAAGTCTGAATCTGAACATTTTATATGTAACTTAGATCTTTGGGTTTTAATTAATAAAAGGCCTAATTTTTGTGATTTGCACCGGGTCTCTCAATGTGTCAAGCCGGCCCTGCCCTGTTGTGATAATAGAGTTCAAACACATGAACCACTTTTTTTTTAAAATGAAACACATGACCCTATATGAAGCCGGGCTCAACCACAGATATATTTTTCGTACGTTTATCAAAATAATACTATATGTTATAAAAAATTTCAAGAATAAGGATAAATAAGTCATATTTTGAGAAGAAAAATAATGAACTCATGTTCAAACAATTAAATCCATCAGTATGTTTTGCTCTTATTTAAGATTTTTTTATATGTACTCTATTTTTTTAATTTACCATTCTCATTCCTCTTCTTTATTTGTCCTTTGGATCGAACGGCGGCTACAAACTTCCACTAGACATCTGATGTACTTAAATCAGTTAAATGCTAAGACCTCTTAATAAAATAAACTTCCGTAGTATTCTTTTAGTTGTTACAACAACTAACTCATACGGATTATTAACTTAATGAAATGTCTATATAGTTGTTACAAGTAACTTTTATACTGAGGATTAACTTAATGTCTTTTAGTTGTCACAACTAACAACTTTTATACTGATAATAATTAATTTACGGATTTAAAAGTACGAGCCTATAGAACAGATCCTCTTAAAGTAAGTTCGTTAATTATACTGAACTAACATTAACTCAATGAAATGCATATGTAGTTTCTATTTTTTAAATACATTTCGACCACCAATATATCCTTATTTTAATTAATACGCATAAAAATAAATTAGTGCTGATATTAGTGATACTCCTCCGTCCCGCAATGAACTTCTCACTTTCCTTTTCTGGATGTCCCAGAAACAAATTCTCATTTCCTTAAATGACAAGTTAATCTACATCAAAGCAGTGTCAAACAGTACAAAACAATGCCAAACAATGCCGAAACAGTGTCAAACAGTGTCAAAACAGTAAAATTTATGGCATGATAAATTTATTTCCTTAATATGAGTGTAAGTCAAACTGTGAATTTCATTGTGGAACGGAGGAGTATATTTTAACACCTGAAATTTTATGTAATCTAGCCATACAAAATGTACTGAAAAGGACGGATAAAAATGTCACATCAGGGTAACTACTTATTACTTGAGTTTGGTCAATCGACCGATGGAATTTTGGACATTAATTTAATCTAAGAAGGGCGTACTAAACTAATAAAGCAGTTTTTGAAGCTTAAAGCCTTTCTTTAAAAAAAAAAGCATAAAGCCTTAAATACGGCAGTGAGCCCAGAATCTCGTGATGTCCATGACTAGAGCATCTTTATGCCAAAATGTGTACTATAAACATATGGGTAGAGAGAAATAGACACACAAATATTAATATATAAAATATTTATCTCATTATTTAAACAAAGTTATATATATGTTTTTCAGTTTTTGATAAGTTTTTCTATATAATATCAATAAAAATGTCTACGTCCAACGTCCAAAAAGGTTGAATCCCCAACCCCAAGGGCCCCCCCACCCCGACCCGACAGGATGGTGGGGGAGTAAATCACGGTGACTCAGTCGGTAAAGCGGCAGTAGGCCTTTACCCGTGCGCACCAGAGGGCCAGCCTTATTTCAGGTTCTGAAAACCCCCTTTTGGCCGCTGCGGGATTCGAACCTTGGTCTACGTCCAATTTTTCCCACCACTCGACCAACTGAACTACCCGTGCGGGTAAAATGTCTATATGTACACATAGTAGTTGACAATGTCAATAATGTATTTTAATGTGTAGAAAGAAGAAAAGAGAAATGTCAATAATGTATTTTTATGTGTCTATCTCTTTCATGCTACATGTGTATCTTACACATTGTAATATTAGAGATGTTCTTACTAATAGGGAGTACTATCTATCGTAGTAATAATTTTTTTAGAGGTGTAATTGTCAAATACTCCGTATTTTATTTGCCGGCTTTACGGTTAGTGTTAATTATTTCAAGTGAATTTTTTTAGATATACTTATTGAATTGCCTAGGATAATCTTTTTCCATCATCTTTTTTTTTTCCTAGTATTTTTTATCCTTATATATATATATATATATATATATATATATATATATATATATATTTATAAGCATTATTTGCAACCTTTTTATTTTATCATTTATATATATATATTCATCTTTTTTATATTATCTTTTCATAATAGCTTATCTTTTTATCTTTATTCCTTCTTTTCCTTTTGGTTGTGATATCATGTATCGATTCATGTTAGCCGACCACAATATCTTTTGGGACTAAGGCTTGGATGTTGTTGTTGTTGTATACTTATTGCCTAGGATGTATTGCTCTATAAATCATTTTAAATTTATATATGCTTCTAATTCTACACTTTCATTAAAGTACGCCGCCCCCAATCTACCTCTTCCTCTTAAAATAATATTTCCTCCGTTCCACTAAGATTATCGATTCATCTTTCTTTTTCGCTATACCTCATTAAGATTGTAACATATAGAATTTGATAAAGTCTGTGTGGTAAATAATTTAAAATCAATTTAACATTAGAAAAATTGATTGTAATATATCCAACTATTGGCGGTCCGCTTTTAATAATCTCAACTATCGATTATCTCAGAATAATCTCAACTATAGTGACCCTCCGCCAATAATGGTCCATGATCAGATATGACCTGCTATAACAAGTGAATTTTAAACAGAAATAAAGCTTCAAAATTAAAAGTTGAATTATTTATAGGGATTACTTGTTATATCTCTTCTCATCCACCTTAGAAACTATAGGAATTTATTTATAGGCCGTCATGTCGGACCATTATTGGCGGAAGGTCACTAAAGCTGGGATTATTCTGAGATAATCGATAGTTGCGATTATTATAAGCGGACTTTCAATAGTTGAGATTATTACAATCAATTTTTCCTTTAAAATTTACCTCAATAAAATAATTCATTCTTTTTTTATTCTTATTTTATCAATTTGAAATCAATCATTTAAACTCGTTTTTCTTAATAGTTGCAGCACCTCCACATGTTTCAATGTTAGCGGAACAAAGATAATAGTTAAGTTGAGAATTTTGAAGTTTGACGAATCCTTGACAATATATACTTTAAAGAGAAGAGTTTTTATAAGAATATTACTAAAATAAAACATATTTACATAAATATGACTATTCATTACTACAATGTGGTGTTTTGGTAACTTAAGTTCAAAATTTGAACATGAATTACTATGATTTCATTACTACTCTAGTCATTAATCATATTTTTGTAAATCATCTTTATTTTGGTCATATTTGTGTATTTAATAATACCATATTAAAATTTACATATCAATACCTACGCTTTAAGTTTTACCGTTTCAAAATTTGTATTTAAGTATTACCTATATCATAATTTGGATGTAGAAACTAGAGAAAAAGTGAACTATGTTGACGAGGGAATAATGAAGTTTCACTTTTATTTTGGAACGAAGATGATATTTGTTTATTTTTAGTTTGGTAAATTCATAACAATAATCCATACTTTTAGAGACTCTATATTAATAATCCATATTCAAAGTGTTTACAAAAATAATCTGAACTAGCAATTGTTTTCACAAAAATAAAGTGAATTGAATTCAAACTATTCGTTTAATATCTCAACCCCTACTCTTACTTTCCCCTTCGATCACCATCCTCTGTCTCGATTAACATTTTTATGTTCCAACGTAGAGAGAATCACATATGGTTGAAATGGTGTTGACATTAAACGGATTTTATTTTAAATTTGCCTTGAGAAGAAGAGTGAAGAAGAGAAAAGTGAACGTAAGGGTTGAGAGTACTAAAAGGACATTAATTTGAGTTCACCCCAATTTATTCCCATGAACATTGTTACTTGTGATTATTTTTGTGGAAACTCTAAGTAGCGATTATTATAAAATCCTTAAATGTTAGGATTATTCTTATAAATTTCACATTTTATTTTTCAAAGTCTACTACTCCCTTCGTCGCTTAAAACTTTATCAACTTTCCTTTTTTGGATGTCCCACTAACTTTGCCACTTTCCCTTTTAAGTAAAGAATTTGTGGTTCCAGTTAATTCTCTCTCCTCTGCACAAACCTCAACCACACAGTTTTTACTTTATTAAATCCCGTGCCGGTCAAATTTGGCAAAATTTTGAGGGATGGAGGTAATAGTTTATTTATGAAACATAATATAGAAATAGCAGTTAGACGCAGATTTAAATCGACTCTGTTCGGGTTACCAGTTTCCGGTTTTTGGTTTATGTGAGCAACATGTGAAGGACTGAAAGTCCACAGAAACAGCTTAGATCTATTTGAGGGAAAGAGTTACGAAGCTGTCAAATCAAAGATTTGACTTGAACGGTTTCGAATGGGGCAAATGGGCCATTTTTCATTTTCAACTAAACATGCATCCGTTGAAATACGTTGGCAGCACTCGTTTATTTTATAATAAGGTCATAATTACATTTTGTAATCTACGGCCGTTTGGAGTATCATAATGACAACAAACGATAATGACAACAAACGAGTTAAAAGTTGTTATTTTTTGACTAAATTGATTAAAGTTATATCCAATCATTTTAGCAATTTTTTATATTTTTTTATTTCACTGATAAAGTACATTTTGAATACAACGTATAATTTATTCATAAATCAGCAGAATAAGACAATATATATGCTTCAACCAGAAGTTCAGTTGATTCATCTAATTGCAATGTTATCAAACGAGCTCGTAGTCTGATCTATTTAAATCTGATTTAGGTATATACTCCGTACACATCTATTTTATGTACTTTTAATAACTATCAAGTCTAGTCTAGTCCGATTTATATATCTGATTTAATCTGGTGTGTTTTGATTTTGTTAGAAATTGAAGTTAGTCCACCCATAATAGATCAAATCACATTACACACTTGGAGTCCGTTTGGTGACCTTGTTTATCAGCTTATCAAACTTTTCAGTCAGCTTTTTCACCAAATCGTAACTTGATTTCACGCGATGAATTGCAATTATTATAGAGGATCATTTTAGCTAGTTTTCTTATGAACTTTTATTTATTTTATTACTAAAAAAAGTTTAAATATATATTTTGCATATATCGCCATAATCAGCCAATCAAATCACTTCAACTAAAACTTTATAAATTTCAACAGAATCAGTCGATCCGACCAATTTTAATGTTTTCTAAACAGGCTTTTAGAGTATAACTTTATACGTCCGTCGTCATCCTGCTAAATGATTAACATGGTCCTTATTTTATTGATGTATGATTTCTCTCCTTTGTGAATGTAATATAGTCAAAGAATAATTAAAACTTTCTTTGACCGGTGGGTGTAGCTCAGCTGGTAGACGGGGGTGTCACAAAGGGTAAGTCTCGGGTTCGAATCCCGGCAATGCAATGAGAGGTTACCATGCTAAAATGCATAGAGCCTCTGCAAGTATCAGGGTCAGAATCTCAGTCTCTATCTGCTAACTTGTGATTAAAATTCAATTTACATCCTCTCATCTAACTGTCCGGTCGATGTTGAGGGACCCTTTTTTATTAAATCTTTCTTTGGGGTTAACTTTTAATTCTTCAAAACGAATATTTATTTAATCCGTAACTATCTATCGATTCCCATTTTGTTTTTTCCGCATCACCAGAATAAATAAATGTGACCAAGAACACTGTATGACAATGCACCCTTCGGCCACGAAATTTGCGTTCGCTTAAATAAACTCCGGCAACACGCCACTTAAGTAAAACACAGAAAAAGTGTGAAATAAAGGAGTGAAAATAATCATTCGGAAATCGAAAAAAAAAGAGTAAAACAGTAAAAATAAAAGCAACTAAAGGAAGTACGGAGTAAGAAAATAAAAATTACCAGGAATTCAATAAGGGCACTTATGAGGTAGATGTGATAAGAAGTGAAAAAGGCATCAGACAGAAAGCCGCCGAGAAGGGCAAGAAAGAAAGCCGTCCCCATGAAGTTCGTGACGGCGTTAGCCGATTTTGACAGCGAGAAATGCATGAACGCCGTCATGTAACGAACCAGGTTGCTCGCATTCGCCAAGAACGCCAAATTCTCCAGGACCTCCACAACTGATTAATTCCCATGCCCAAAAAATAACTAAATTAAATCGAAGAGTTCATTATGAATCTATAAAATATGAAGTGATAAAGTACTATACAAATCTGGGATCATTACCCAGCACGAATGAAGCGGCGGACATCCCGCCGTGTCGGCCTCTAACGGCCGGCCGGTTTCTCCAATCCACATACCCTTCCCAATTTGTTGCCCTCTCTTGATTTTCAACCTCCTGAAATTCAAGAAAACCAGAGTAGGTTTTTTTATGTGAGAAGGAGTTGAAGAGAAGATTGATTAAAAATAAAACAGTCAGAGAATTGGAAGCTAAGGGCAAACCATTTTTTGGCAGCTTTTGAGTTAGTAGTGAATGTGAATGAAGGGATGAAGAGGGATAGTTGGGGAGAGGGATTATTTAAAGGGATTGCTTGTGAATAAGATGGTCCTAAATTTCAGGGGAATGGTCAGAAGGCTTTTGTTAACAGCTTTTGTACTGTTGTTTTATACTCCACTAAGGAGCTATAATGAGTGAGAGCACGTTTGGTAATAGCGGAATCAGCTCTATTGGTGGATTCTACTCAAATTTATGACATTCTGACTGATGTGGTTATATTGGCTGATTTATCTTATTTGTGAAAAATAATAATTCAAAATACATTTTATTAATAAAATAAAGGAAAAAATATATGAAAAAATAGTTAAAATGACCTTCTACAGTAAGTTCAGTCAATACTGTCAGAAAAGTAATTCTAATCTTACTTTTTCTTATTATTACACAATTCAGCCCGTAAACAGTGTTCTAAAAAACTTCAAAAAGTGCCGCCTAGGCGAGCATAAACTTGAGGTGCCATTAAAACGCCCCGCTTCACATTAGGCGTTGAAAAAGGCGGCCGAGAAAAGACGAGCCCTTAAATTTGCCCAAATTCAAAGCCCATAAGCAGCGGCGCGTTCACAACAATGAAGTTCGGTGCCTAGCTTAAACGTGAAAAGAGCTCTTATTATAGGTGCCGTAAAACCAAAAGTTACGTGTTTGGTGAAAAAGTTGGCTTATAAGCCTGAAATGCAAAAAATCATGACTACCACAAGTGCACTGAAAATAAATTTCTAATTAGTGAGATTGATTAACTAATGAATTGACTGGATCTGATTCTAAAAAAGTATTTCTATATTATATTTCAATAATACAATAAACAAAAAATTATGTAAAGATATCTAAAATAATCTTTTGGTAGCCTCTTGATCAGCTGTCGCACATTGTGACATCATTCTGGCAGTCGGCGCTACACGCTTGCATCTCACGAGTTGGTCTATCTTCATTGGAGAATCTCTGAGAGAGTTATGATCCAACTCAGTTGTTCATTTGTTGTCATGTTTGCTCAGTTCTATGGCGCTTCAATTCTTTCACATGCACTGGCGCTTCGGTGTATGTTGTCTGCCAGAGTGTGGGATGTTGTTTTAGTTTTCCGGCCGGTTTGTCGGGTCAAGGGTTTTTACCTGCCTTAGGCTGCCTTCTTTAGGATTGCGTGGAGAATGGTAGAAGCATGCAAATTATTTTTTATTCCCTTAGCTTTGAATTCTCTATTCAAAACAAAGTAAGAAGTATTTGTGGAAAATATTTATTCTCATATTTTTTTCTTTAGTAGTATTTATATTTATTTTAATTCGAGTAGGGTTGATCAAGATATTTGGTTATATATTGAATAAAAAAATAATAACTTATTTTGATTATTAAACAATTCAATATGTAAAACCAAAAGTTATAGAAAACTTCCACTTTTGGTCTTATAACTATTATACCACTTCCACATTTAGTCTCTTACTTTCAGATTGTCCACATTTAGTCCGTGACCATTATCCCCTCACCACCCCTCGTCCTTCCGGCCAAAATTTCGGTAAATTTAGTCCACTTCTCAGCCTTAGAATCAGTCTTTGTATTAAATTTTGTATCAGGTTGGGTTTTCATATCAATCTTTGCACTAAATTTGGTTTTTCATACCTAAAATCTGCATTAAATTTGACAGAATTTTGGCCGGAAGGACGAGGGGTGGCTAGGGGATAACGATCACGGAATAAATGTGGACAATCTGAAAGTAAGAGAGTAAATGTGGAAGTGGTATAATAGTCATGAGACCAAAAGTGGAATTTTTTCAAAAGTTATATATTGAATAAAAAAACTAATAAAACAGATAAGCCAAAATCAAGAATGACTAAATGGACTTTTCGAGTGCTCATTGTTTATTATGATGACCTAATTTAGAACCCTTTAGGTGACATCAAAATTGGCGAATCAACCATTCTAATGAAGTTATGAAGTTATGAAGTTATTATTATTATTATTATTATTTATATATCATCATCATCATTACTATTACTATTATTACTATTACTATTATTATTAATATTATTATTATTAGTATTATTAGTATTTTTATTGGTATTATTTTTATTGGTATTATTATTGTTGTTGTTGTTGTTGTTGTTATTGTTGTTATTATTATTGTTATTATTATTATTATTATTATTGTTATTATTATTATTACTATTATTATTATTACTATTATTATCATTATCATTATAATCATCATCATCATCATCATTATTATATTATTATTGTTATTATTGTTATTATTATTGTGGTTTTTTTATGAAGATCACTAAATTATTTGTGAAAGACCAAAATATGACCCCTTTTGAAAATTTCCAAAACTACTTACTATATTATTGAAGCTTTTTATTTAATATTACATTTATTACTATAACATTCCTTTTTAATCATTAATAGTTAGGTCCTTTCAATAATAATAATAATAATAATAATAATAATAATAATAATTAATAAATAGGTATTGTTGTCCAGCCACCCCAACAACCACCACCTCCGGTGCCGCCACATCCATTAACATAAATGCCGCAGCCAATAAGGTTGTTTTTACTTGGAATGTTATTCATCCCAGACCAGACCAGGCCAGATCAGACTAGACCAGATTAAAACAGACCAGACTAAACCAGACCAGACCATATTTTATTATTATTATTATTATTATTATTATTATTATTATAAGGGGTGTGCACCGGTTCAAAACCGGCCGGACCGGACCGTACCGAACCGAACCGGATATCATTCAGGTTCGATCCGGTTCCGGTTTTTCTGGTCTGGTTCGGTCCGGTTTTCCGGTTTAAACCGGATAGTGCACGCCCCTAATATTACTCCCTTCGTCCCTTAAAACTTTGTCATCTTTCCTTTTTGGGACGTCCCAAAAAACTTTGCAACTTTCCCTTTCAATCAATTATTTTGTGGTTTCTGTTATTTCTCTCTCATCTGTACAAATCTCAACCACACAGTTTTTACTTTATTATTCTCCGTGCCGGTCAACTTTGGCAAAGTTTTAAGGGACAGAGGTATTATTATTATTATTATTAATAATATTATTACTATTACTACTATTATTATTATTGTCGTTGTTGTTGTTGTTGTTGTTGTTATTATTATTATTATAATAATTATTGTTATTATTATTATTATTCCGGTTCGATATGCACTACAAAAAAATTTGCATGTAGTCACGGACCGTAGTCACGGATTTGGTCCGTGACTAGTTAGTCACGGTTCTAATCACGGTTTAGTCACGGAACGATTAAAAAAAAAGTAGTCACGGATTTGTCCGTGACTACGTCCGTGACTATATGTAGTGACGGACCTAGTCCGTGACTAAAGTGTTCCGGCCAACCCATTTTCGCCTCCGGCGGGATTTTTTTAAATTTGAAATTAGTCACGGATGGTTCCGTGACTAGTACCGTGACTACAGGTAGTCACGGATTGGTCTGGTCTGGTTTGGTCTGTTCTGATCTGCTTCGGTCTGGGATTGAAATCAGACCAAGTAAAACGATAACAATTTTCGATAATTTGGAAGGAATATTATTATTTTTAATTATAAATGAATAAAAAATAATTATTTATGGATTATAAAATATATATAAAAAATAAAATCTTTATGCAAAAAATATAAAAAATAAAATTTCAGACCAGACCAGACCAAAACAGACCAGACCAGACCAGACCAGACCAAAACAGACCACACCAGACCAGAGCAGACCGGACCAGCAAATTACAGTCCAAGTAAAAACATCCTAACACCGCCACCACAATTAGTCACTAGACCGCATTAATAACTACCTTCTATCTCATGACATCCATCAGTGATTGTCACCACCGTCACCACTAACATCGCCGTCACTGCCATTAGTTACTGGACTGAATTTGTAGGTGACTAGTTTCCATGTCACGACATCCCTAAGTGACCGTCGCCGCCGTTGCCACCAACACCGCCGCCGCCATGAATCAATGGACCGCATTAGTGACTGTTGCCGCATCAGTCACAACTCACCGACAATGACTTCACCAATTAGTGACTATCCACCACCAGTGACTTCACCAATTTGAAATCCACCGCAATGTCTAATGACTGTGAAACCCAGACCATTCACCATGTTCACTGGAACCCTAGCCGCCACATGGTATCAATGGAACCTCAAAGCTGATCATATCCCTCTTAAAACCACCAAGCTGCCGAATAGTACTAAGCTCAATTAAAGACTCATCGTGAAATTTGTGTGAGACACTACTCTTGTGAGATTTAGGTGAGTCTCGTGGGCCCGTGGCAAAAGTGGAGCAAGATCTTTCTGATGCTAGAGCGGCATGTTGGGAGCGGTGCGTGGTTGCCGCCTGAGAAAAGATGGGTGGTAGCTATTTTGGGAAGATGTGAAACATAAGGAACTAAATGATTTAACCTATATAACTATATTAACATAGAACAATCAACAAATAAAATGTGAAACATAAGGAACTAAATGATTTCACCTATATTAAAGTCACTTTCATGGAAATCTCAAAACTAGTTATATTCTTCTAATTCAAAAGACCATTGGTAATATTAATGCCATTTTTTCATATGTTTGCTTTCTCCTAACTATTGTATCATTTTAAATCAAATGGCATTTCTTAATAAAAAATCGAAAAAATCGAAATTGATTCAAAACAAATCGAATCAATCAAATCATGATTTCAAATTTTGAAAAGCAAAATCAAATCGAACTGAACCAAACTTCTCTCTTTGATTCCGTATTTGTTTTTGAGTCAAAACTGAAAAAAAAAACACGAATACACTCTTATCCTGAGCTACTCCGCCGTATGCTAGAGGATTGACATTCGTAAAGCGTATGTACAAGCCTCTACCTAAGAGTAAGTTAGGATTCGGTTTGGTTAGAGAAAAGGTTTTTATAATTATCCACAAGAGAGATGTGAATCTGAATAAAGACCATCAAATCCGGAGCCTATATGGTACATCCGGGTGTACGTACCCCGGCCCAATTAGGTAAGACAGTCCAACATTGAGGTTCATTATCCCTACTTCATATCTTCTAATTCAATTTTTTTCTAATTTTTTCTTTTATAAAAACTTATTAAATTATATCTATAATACACTCCTATAAATTTCAATATGTAAATTTAATGTAATATGATTTTTGAAATATGCATTGATATGACATTTTAAAATGAGCATAACATCAGTACTAAATGAGCATACATAACTTACAACATGTTCATTAATATGAAAATCATAAGATTTGTTACTTGAACGTCACAAATTTTTTATTGAGTATCAAACCTCTTCTTTTGAGATGAAAATCATGGTTTCTGTCAAATGAGCATTAATGAACTTTTACTGAGCATTACATTTATTCTGTTGAGTATTAAAAGTATAATATTGAGTATCATGATTCTTTGAAATATGAAATTTTTACATGACATTTATAAAATGAGCATATGATCAGTATCAGATGAGCATAAATAATTTACAAAATGAGTATTAATGAATTTGTTAGTGTCTTTGTTAGTTGAGCATCACGACATTTTCATTAAGCATCAAACCTCCTCTATTGAAATTAATGAAAATCATGTTTTCTATTAAATGAGCATTAATAAATTTTTAATGAGTATCAGACTTATACAAATGAGCATATGTAACTTACAAGATGAGCATTGATATGAAAATTGTAAGTTTTGTTCGTTGAACATCAAAACATTTTCAGTGAGCATAAAACACCGTTATTGAGTATTAGAATTTGTGATTGAGTATTATGATTTGTCGTCTCGTGTTTATAATTAATTCTTATACAAAGCTAATGTAATATGAGACTTTTGAAATGTGCATTGCCAAAACATTGTAAAAATGAGCATAACAGAGATACTAAATGAACATATATAATTTACAAAATAAGCATTCAAAAATTCAAAATTTCATTTGTGTATGTTCATTTTTTAGGCGTTTTACTCATTTTAGTTTAAGGTAAAACTCATTTCTAATGTGCTTGGTATACCGATTGAATCCTTCAACCGATTGAAGTTCCTAATTCTAAACATTTGAATCAGGATGATCTATCTATCTATCTATCTAGCGATTCAACTCCTGAAGGTCGACAACCTGGAGCTTCGTTTCTTGTCGATCGATTTGGACAATCCACCTCCAGCAACGATGATCCAAATCTGGACGATCGAACTGCAGAACCTCTATGTTGCTGCTTCTTCCGACGAATTCAACGGCAAAATTCGCACCCCTTCGTCTGGTGAGCATCGACGACAGTAGTTGTGCACAAAGTTTAAATGGATCGATAATAAATGACCAGAAACTTATAAATAATCACAAAATTACCGGATGTACGGCTACACCGGGGTGTAGCATATAATTTGCCCATCAAATACTCCCACAGGTTGTTTAATTGTTTGACCAAGCTATAACTCGACAATCAATGCTCAGCTTTTTAGTTTTTATACACCTGCATGCATCCCCCACACCAAACAATAAATGCTCAACTTTTAATTATAACAAACGAAATATATTTCAAAATCAATTACTCCGCTGTTTTACTTAGAAAACATAATAGTACTTGAATATAATTTGGAGCGAGTAGAGACTAGAGAGCAATAATTAACAAAAAATAGTAAATACATATTGTCTACAAAGTATATCTTATTGGCCTGATATTTCATTTATCAAACACCAATTTTCTTCATATAATTATAAATGTTCAATTTGTTACCACATTCATTCCGTATTGGATGTCTTGTTTTAGTTTAACATACTTATTCATAAAACGGTTGAACAGTAAGAGTTGTGACTTTTGGTTGAGATTATATTTGAATAGAACAAAGTGATACTGAATATGATGTAGTCTACATATTTCTTGCCAAAAAAGGAAACACGACTTTCATTTTGTGACAAGTCGAAAAAGAAAGTATAACCAAAATGGGACGAAAGAAATATTATTTAAAAAAATAAGGTTAGAGTGTTTTGTGTTTAAATTGTGTGTATGTAATCATGTAGATGATAATTTGTTATTTTTTATCATTATTCGTTACACTCGTGATTAATGGTAAATACTTTTAAAGAAAAAATCAGCCTGTTTGATTCTTTCCCAATTTTCCTCACATGCATGGTGTCTTATGTGACCATTTTGAAAGTAAATCAGGGACGGATCCAAAAATCTGAGCAGCACTATGCAGAAAAGCAATTATTCCAGACTTAAACGTTAACGCGTGCGCTAAATATGAAACATAAAAAACATGCAAAAACAAACGAAAAAATAAGCTGTCATAAGCTTTAACCCGCCATAGCCCTAGATGGTTCGAAAGTCAATACTAAGTTATATTGACATGATGTCAAGTGACTCAGATTTTAATTTTTTCACATAGAACAACATGGGGTTATGTGAAAAACAATACTAAATCAAAAGCAAGGACAAAAGTATGATCAGATTTTAATTTTTTCAAAAATGTGATTAACGTGACGTTTTGCCCTTTCACTTAATTAGTGACCAACACCCGATCTGATAATTGACTTAAGTTATAGTGACATGATGTCCAAGTGACTTGTTGTAACAGTGACACGTTGGCCACAGTGACTATCGCCAGCGGCAACAATGACCTCCACGACTCCACCACTGACCACATGAGCTTGTTGCCGACCCGTTGAAGTTACAACTACCACACTAACTACTGTTGTTGGCTACATAGACCGCCGTTGCTGACTAGTTACAGTTACAACCACCACAATGACCACCACCAGAGCACGGGTTGCCTTGTCTGGCCCCATCCAATAATTGTCTTGCATCCCTTTTGGAGACCACCGCCCTGCACCGTCTAGTAGCCGCCTGGCACTACCCCTCTATAACCCCACCACTCCTACCCCCAACCCAACGTATGCAACCCCCAATGCAACCCTCTGCCACACTCACGCCTAGCGTCACCCAGCTCAATAGTGCTTGACAACCATCGAGCAGCAGTGCGACTACCGTGTCGCGCGGATGGTTGTTGAGCACTATCGGGCTTGGTGATGCTAGCTAGGGACGAGTGTGGCAGAGGGTTGAGTTGGGGGTTGAATACATTGGGTTAGGAAATTACTCATATCACACACGGGGAGTTTGATACAATATAAATATGAAATATCACACATTGGGTACCCTACTTTTTCATATCATAGACTTTTACACATGTCTCTGATATGAGAACTTTTACCCACAGAAATGTGTAAGAGTGTGTATAATAGTATAGTGTGTACAATAAGAATTTCTGAAATTTTATAGGACTCACATGGATTCTAGGCTTCTAGGCTCAAGCGCAGCTCGTTTTCATATCATGTTGTTGTGACATTCTGTAATTTATCTCTTCAATGAATGCCTATGAAGTTATGAAATAGACAAGAGAGGTAGTGTGTTGAAGGCTGACAGCAGCCGCAGCTCCAAAGGCACGGTGACTGCTAGTGAATCGGAAGTTGTCAAATGAATGTAAGGGAAAGTTGTCGGAAAAAAGTAGTAGTTCTAGTTTTTTCCATGACTGTATTTCATGCCGCTTAGGCAAATCTCAACGATTACTTTTTTTGGATGCTAGTCACACTTGTACTATATCTTTACGAAAAATTCATTCCGATGTTTGGCAGTCTCATGTTTTATCTAATTTGGGTTTTAAATACACTGTTTGTTTTATAGATGATTTTTCTTGTTTTACCTGGTTATACCCCATGCACAGAAGAGATTATGTTTTTCATCAGTTCAAGTTTTTAAAACTTTAGTTGAAAATCTTTTTAATTGTAAAGTTAAAAAATTTCAAAGTGATGGAGGGGGGGGGGGGGGGGGGGGGAGGGGGGTGAAGTTGTTAATTTTAACATGCATTAATTTTTCGATACCCATGGAATTTATTTTCGGAAATCATGCGTGGATACTCCCCAACAAAATGGGGTTGTTGAGCGCCAACATCAGCACCTTTTGGAACTCATTGGGACAATGCTTCTATAGGCCTCTATTCCTAGTACTTTTTGGATTGATGCTTGATGGAGTATATGGCCCAGGGACCCCCGGCCCACATACTTCCTCTACTACAATCAGGCCCAACATGCCCAAACGGGCCAAGCCCGGAAAAATGGAGCTCTAAGCAGCCCACAATACGCAAAGGGGTGCCTTCGGCCCATGGCCGAAGGCTACCAGTGACGGAATCGAGCTCAGAAACATCATAGGAGAACAAGGCTTGAAAACCAAGCCTTCGGCAACTGCAGCCCTCGGCAGGTAGGAGCCCTCGGTTAGTAGATGCATCACAGGAGATCATGGCTTGAAAACCAAGCCTTCGGCACCTGCAGCCCTCGGCAGGTAGGAGCCCTCGGTTAGAAGAGGCATCACAGAAGAACAAGGCTTGAAAACCAAGCCTTCGGCACCTACAACCCTCGGCAGGTAGGAGCCCTCGATTAGAAGAGCCTTCGGCCCACCACCCTTCAGCCGAAGGCATCCACCTCGACAGAATATCCTCTTCACATGCGCCTGGATCACCGTACCAAGTACAAACGTCACATCCAACCACCGCATGTAATGCGGTCACATGCGAGTGCCAGTGCCACCTCGGTCGAGGTGACCCCTCGACCACCAGAAAACTGACACGTGTCCTTATCTAGCATTTATTACTACTATAAATAGCACCCCTTTCCCCTATTGTAAACCACACTTAATACATATCGAATATACACTCTCTCTCTTACTAGTTTGCTCTGACTTCTCTCTAGTTATTCTCCGCAATAACCCCTCGGATAAGCTACCCCCCGGGTACACTATCCATCATTTGGTTAACATAAGGGACGGCCCTCGGTCTCAAAATCAACAACGGCCCTCGGCCTCAACATAAGGACGGCCCTCGGCCTCAACATAAGGACGGCCCTCGGCCTCAACATCAACAACGGCCCTCGGCCTCAGCGTGATTCCACATCACAATGGCCCTCGACCTCAACATCAGACGGCCCTCGGCCTCAACATCAACAACGGCCCTCGACCTCAGCATCAGAACGGCCCTCGGCCTCAACATCAACAACGGCCCTCGACCTCAACGTGATGACATCACAATGGCCCTCAGCCTCAACATCAGACGGCCCTCAGCCTCAACATGACTCTATGTCATAATGGTTTTGGACTTAGCGTGATCTCACATCACCAACGGCCCTCGGCCTCAGCGTGATTCCACATCACAACGGCCCTCGGCCTTCATCCCTCCGACATCTTTATTTGATGTCGAGGGCTATCATACAGGCCCATCGACCTTCATCCCTCCGGCATCTTTATTTGATGTCGGGGGCAATCACACAGGTACCTCGGCCTTCATCCCTCCGGCATCTTATATTGATACCGGGGGCTATCATACAGGCCCATCGGCCTTCATCCCTCCGGCATCTTTATTTGATGTCGGAGGCAATCACACAGATACCTCGGCCTTCATCCCTCCGACATCTTTATTTGATGCCAGAGGCTATCATACAGGCCCATCGGCCTTCATCCCTCCGACATCTTTATTTGATGTCGGGGGCAATCACACAGGTCCCTCGGCCTAGCTTTCATCCCTTCGACATCTTTATTTGATGCCAGGGGCTATCATACAGGCCCTCGGCCTTCACCCCTCTGGCATATTTATTTGATGTCGGGGGCAATCACACAGGCCCTTCGGTCTCCATCCCTCCGGCATCTGTATTTGATGTCAGGGGCTCTCACACAGGCCCACCTGGCCTTGCACCCCTCGTCACCTTTATTTGATAACGGGGGGTCCTTACAAGCTCCTCAGCTTTTTCATGCAGGATCTAAGGCTGGTCTTCGATATCCCCTCAGTACACGAACATAACCACCGCTCAAAAATCTAGGCTGAAGGGTGCATTCCTTTGGCTTCATTCTGGGGGCATCCGGTGTACTCTTTTTCCCTCATTAGGATTTTTTTCCCACAGGGTTTTTTCCTAATGAGGTTTTTAACGAGGCATCTCCCCATTGTGGAACAAAAGGCGTCACCCCTCGGCGGCTCCTGCTGAAGGCATGCATCACTCTACTCCTGTTTCCCTCGAGAAACTCTCGACAAAAGGAGTGGGGGACTGGGGGATTCCCCTCGGCAAAACACGCAAATGTTAAAAATTTTCTATTTCTAAGCTACAGCAAGCTGAGGCAAGATCACAACGGCAATCTACTCCCCTCGACATGATGCTTTGGGCTTACAGAATGCCTCCGGCCACACAATGCCTTCGGCCACATGATGCCTCCGGCCACACAATGCCTTCGGCCACATGATGCCTTCGGCCACATGATGCCTTCGGCCACATGATGCCTTCGGCCACACAAAGCCTTCAGTCAACAAATGCCCTCGCCAAAGCACACAAATGCAAATCTCTCATTACTTTACAAACTACAACAAAGAAACACATACGAGCAACACACTTACACTCCCTTCAGGAAGCTCTCAGCCCTCGACATATGGGGGAATTGAGAAAATGAGGCACCCAACAGAACAGGGAAGCCTTCGGGGAAATCACCACAGCTACTCCTTTTCCCTCAAGTACCTTTCGGCAAAAGGAGTGGGGGACTTCTGATGGAGTATATGGCCCAGGGACCCCCGACCCACATACTTCCTCTACTACAATCAGGCCCAACAGGCCCAAACGGGCCAAGCCCGGAAAAATGGAGCTCTAAGCAGCCCACAATACGCAAAGGGGTGCCTTCGGCCCCATGGCCGAAGGCTACCAGTGACGGAATCGAGCTCAGAAACATCATATGAGAACAAGGCTTGAAAACCAAGCCTTCGGCAACTGCAGCCCTTGGCAGGTAGGAGCCCTCGGTTAGTAGAGGCATCATAGGAGATCAAGGCTTGAAAACCAAGCCTTCGGCACCTGCAGCCCTCGGCAGGTAGGAGCCCTCGGTTAGAAGAGGCAACACAGAAGAACAAGGCTTGAAAACCAAGCCTTCGGCACCTACAACCCTCGGCAGGTAGGATCCCTCGATTAGAAGAGCCTTCGGCCCAGTACCCTTCAGCCGAAGGCATCCACCTTGACAGAATATCCTCTTCACATGCGCCTGGATCACCGTACCAAGTACAAACGTCACATCCAACCACCGCATTTAATGCGGCCACATGCGAGTGCCAGTGCCACCCCGGTCGAGGTGACCCCTCGACCACCAGAAAACTGACACATGTCCTTATGTAGCATTTATTACTACTATAAATAGCACCCCTTTCCCCTATTGTAAACCACGCTTAATACATATCGAATATACACTCTCTCTCTTACTAGTTTGCTCTGACTTCTCTCTAGTTATTCTCCGCAATAACCCCTCGGATAAGCTACCCCCGGGTACACTATCCATCAATGCTATTTCCATTGTTGCATATATTATTAATCGTTTACCTTCTCCTCCTCCTTTTTGGTTTCCCCCTATGAAAATCTTTTTCATAAATCTCCTGATTATTCTTTACTTCGCGTGTTTGGGTGTTCTTGTTTTCTCAATATCTCTGCATCCTATTCTAAATAGCTTTCTCCTCGTTCTGTTCACTGTGTTCTTACTGGATATGCATCTAGATATAAAGGATACCTAATGTGAGTTTTCTCGCACTTAAAATGGATTGTAATATAGTGGTGTAAGTACGAGTATCGTCTCCACAGGGACGGACAAAAGGGAATTAAGGACTAACTAAAATCAGCGATAAAGAAAAGAAATAAAATAAATGCGGTCATGCGAGATTGGTTGCTGGAAAATAAAAATGCGAATAAAACGATTAAACTAGGGGGTTCTTTCTAATTAATGACGAAGGGAACATGGACTGATTCTGGGGTAACCAGATTTCTGGCAGACCAGGTCTAATTACATGAAATTAATTTAATTGAGCCTAGCTAGTCATTACTAAGTTCTTACCGCTCTCGCGGCGTAGAGTACAATAATTTAGGGGACCAGGCTGATCTCTCATGCGACAGGATCCTAAATTAGTGCCAAGACGAGCGAGCTTACGGTCCCTTAATCACTACTAATCTCTTAGCGAACGATTAAGTGTGTGTGAATGTGTCCTAGAATAAATTAGATCTCT
Organism: Cuscuta europaea; assembly: GCA_945859875.1. Classification (NCBI taxonomy): domain Eukaryota; kingdom Viridiplantae; phylum Streptophyta; class Magnoliopsida; order Solanales; family Convolvulaceae; genus Cuscuta; species Cuscuta europaea. The sequence continues at coordinate 2,224,994 of CAMAPE010000030.1, forward strand.
CTTAACTTATTCTACCAGCAATTGTAATTCTAGCGCGCGTTCTAGGTTACAAAAGATATCCGTTAAATTATTCACACACAAATTAAACGACATTCATGCAATTAATCCATGAAGAATCTAGCCATCAATCATGATTAACCCCATCATCAACCTCAAACCCCTAATTAAACTACTCACAATTCATAATTGAAGAATCATCAGAATCGGAAAGAATAGAATTAATTGTCATTAATTAAAAAGATGAACTTACAAATAATCCCAGGGTCGTGGAGTAAAATAGCTGAAAACAATGAATAAATTCGTCACTAGGCCTCTCCGTAATGTTCATCCCCCATAAAAAGGGTTAGGGATGCCTTATTTATAGAAAAGAGGGAAAAAATCTCAATTCTGGTCGATGTGGGAAATTTCCGCGCATAACTCGGGGCTACGCACGATCGTGCGTACCCTGCCACACACGATCGTGCGTAGCAGGCAGAATGTTATCGCGTTGTTGGCTCTTACGCACGATCGTGCGTCTGTGTTCTTCAAACTTTTCTCTATTCTGAATTTGACAAAACGTTTTTCATGACAGTTGTAGAAAATGAAGTCCTCTATCCACCCCAATTTGCCGAATGTGATTTGAATCATCCAATCAAGACATATGATCAAAACGGTGGAAGGTGTCATTCTGAAATCGCAGCAGAGATCATCTGACTTCGTCATCTGTTTTCACCTTCTTGCTTTCATATTCTCGTAATGGTGTCTTCATATGATGTGTAGCCCTTGAATTTGTCTTTCATATACAACTTGAATAATGTCCATTAGTTGTTTCTACAAAGAGATATGCTTGAACGACTGACAGAAGGTCATCCTGATCGTCGTTTTCAAGCTTCATTCATCTTCTTTTGATCCCGAAGCCAATCCTAGAGCTCTTTTGTCATCAAATCTTCATCGTAAACCTCCCGCTGACCTCCATAGCTCTCAAATCAATCTAAAATGCTTCTCAACTCATCCCGATTTCTCCTCAAGCACCAGTGCCGAACTCTAAAATCATGATTTTGACTCTAAATGACATAAAACTCGAACCAACGCTTGTTAAACATAACTTGAGCTAAAATTGAGACTTGTAACACCTTAAATCTAGGAAAACCATCAAAAGTCGATCTCAACACGCATTAAATGCATGTCTAAATACGGACTTATCAATACAATTTTATTGAACCTAAGTGTGGTAGAGTTTATATTAGTCGCATGTTAGGTTCATGACAATGTCTTTCCCTTTAAGTCTCTAAGTTATGAGCCACCTGAGTCTATCTCCCCAGTCACATCTCAATAATTTCTCACCAATACTCTACGGCCAGTTTCCCTAATTTCATCGTCTAAGACTTCTGCATCACCTTTTTCTTGTAGAAACCGCCATAGTACCCGTTGTGTCTCCACTGCCGTCCATAGCTGCGAGTCGCCCGTTGTCTCGTTTACCAGTCATATCATCTCCAACACTGTCCGACCACATGACTGCACCAACCACACCCACTTTCTCCTCTCGGTCTTCTCAACTAGCCAAACTCCCTGCATCGCCTCAGTTCTCAGCCCAGCCCTCTGGTCCGCTCTCGAGTCCTCCCTCTCCTTAATTAAGCCATCTCATCCGTCCCTCTGGTTAATGTTCATCCTATGCAAACTCGAGCTAAATTTGGAATTTTAAACTGAAATCTATTTTTAATTTACAGACAGTTGTTACTTCAGCCGATCCCACCTGTTTTTCTGAGGCACATAAACATTTAAAATGGCGTGAAGCTATGACTGATGAATTTAATGCCCTTATCACTAATAATATTTGAGATTTGGTACCATTTGACAACTCTAAAAACGTGGTTGACAACTCTAAGTCGATTTCTAAAACTAAACTTCACTCTGATGGTTCGATTGAGCGCCATAAAGCGCATTTAGTTGCTCAAGAGTTTAATGAATAGGCTAGTGTAGTTTTTTCTGAGACTTTTAGTTTGGTTAATAAACCCACCACTGTTCGTAATGTTCTTACTCCTATTATTTCCTTTGGGTGGATTATGCGTCAGTCATTAGATGTTAAATATGTTTTTTTTCATGGTCATTATCTTACTGAGAAAGTTCACATGCGTCAATCGCGGGGTTTTGTTCATCCTTAATTTCCTACTCATGTTTATCGCTTACGTAAGGCTATTTATGGTCTTAAGCATGCCCCACATGCTTGGTTTTATAGGTTTAGCCGTTGTTTTCTTACTCATAATTTTTCGTGTAGTACGTCTGACAACTCTATGTTTATTTATCATCATGGTAATTCTGTTATTTATTTGTTATTATATGTGGATGACATTATTATGAATGGTAGTCCCTCCTCTCTTGTTAATTCTTTCATTTGTCTCATTGCTTCCCAATTAATTGCCATGAAAATTTGGGAGACCTTCATTGTTTCTTAGGGATCGAGTTTGTTCCCACCCCTTTAGGTTTATTCTATCTCAGTAAAAATCTTTCTGATCTCCTTCATCGATTTCACTTACACACTCTCAAATCTGTACGCACTCCTTTCGCTACACCTACTACCCTCTCTCACCGATGGTGAACTCGTAGCGGATGCCACTGAGTAAGTATCATAGTATGGTAGGCGCATTATAGTACTTAACATTGACATGAGTTGATATTACTTATGTAGTACATTTAGGACACGTTTACTTCATGGGTTACTAAGCGGTGCTTATTAAGACTCGCGTTAATAAGCGACCTATAAAATAAGGAGTGTTGTAAGCTCATGTTTCCTTCAAAAGATTTAAAACACCATTTAACATTAAAATGTCCAAAATAACCCTATACATGTATAGACACACAAACATTCATGAACACAAGTGTATAATATAGGGGTACCCAACCCTAACCCCTACCCTACACCCTACCCCCAATCCACACCCCGTTGACGCCTACCCATTCCCTACACCTACCCTTAACATGACCTTACCCTTTACCCCCACTCCCACACAACCCTACTCTAACCCTTACCCTACTCATAGGGGTGGGGTCGAGGTAGAGGTAGGTGGTACGGAGTAAAGGGGTAGGGTAAAGGGGTACGGGGTTGGGGTAAGGGCTATGGTCGAGGATAGGGGTGATAAGGGCTAGAGGGGGTGGGGTGCGGGGGGATGTAAGGGTGGGGTTGGGGTGGGGTAGGGATCGGGGTGGGATCGAGGTAGGGGAAAGTGGTAGGGGGTCAAGGGGGGTCAAGGTAGGGTAACAGGTTGGGGTGGGGTAAGAGGTATGGTCGGGGTAAGGTGGTAAGGGCTAGAGATAGGGTGGGATAGGGGGGTAGGACAGGGTAGGGGTTGGGTTGGGGTGGGGTCAAGGTATGGATAGAGTTGGGGTAAGGTCGGGGGTAATGTAGGGTGGGTGAGGGGGATAGGTAGGGTGAGGGGGTAAGGGTGGGTAGATGAGTAGGGTATAGGGGGTATGCATGCAGTGAGGGTGGGGTAGGGGCTATGGTCGGTAGGGAGGGTAGAGTTAAGGTAGGATTGGGGTAGGGTGGGAGGGGTAGGCGGCTAAAGGGGTAACAATAGGGTAAGGGCAAGGAGTAAGAGTAAGGGTAAATTCGGAAACTGAAAAAGCTTAAAGTGGCGCTTAATTAATACATGGGGGTGGTATACTTAGTAAGCGGCACTTTAAGCACCTATTTCGGTTAGTAAGCAGCTTATTAAGCAACTTGCGTGTTTACTTCACATGTCTTACTAATCTAACTGCGACTTTAGCAGCGAAGTAAACATCTCCTTTGTGTCTCTGTTTGTGCATGTCCCTCGTACTACTCATATTCTTGCAGTCAAGCGCATCCTTAGATATTTACAGGGCACTCTTGATAATGGATTATGCTTATAGTCCTCTACTCGACCATTGTGTATTTTGGCACATTTCTGATGCTGATTGGGCTGGATGTTCAGATAGCTCTCGTCTTATAACCGGGTTTGCTGTTTTCTTGGGTCTAATCTTGTGTCCTGGAAGTCAAAAAAGCAACCTATTGTGTCAAAATCATCTACTGAGGCGGAATATCGTGCGATCGCCTACACTATCTAGGACACTTTACACATGTGTTCGGTTCTCTTTGAGCTTGGGTTTCAGGTTTGCATGCCAATCTTTCTTTTCTGTGATATATTTTCAACATCCTATTTAACTGCCAACCCGGTTCAGCATGCTAGGAGCAAAATTATACATATTGATTACCAATTCGTTCGTGAGGCAATTGCTCATGGAGATTTAATAGTGAAATATGTTTCTCCTCATCTTCATGTTGTTGATGTTTTTTTTACTAAGAGTCTCTCTAATCAACAGTTTCATTTTTTAAAAGCAACGCACTCGCGTTGTATCTCTCACACAGTTTGAGGGGATGTAATAATATATATAGTTTAGAAATATGTATGTATTTTGGCAGTTACTCTTTTATTATACATATCTATCAGGACCCTCATTACGGTAATATGTTCCATTATTGTGTTCCATTATTCAGATGGGCCTATTGGATGGACTATTTTGGGATTCCATCCCTTAGAGTTTAATCACTTCGTTTTGTTTTAAGTTGATTTTATTCACTTTTTGAAATTTAGGAGGTATGCCTCATGAGAGGTTTTTGGCTTGGTCCCCCCTCTGTTTTTTATTCTCTTTGTTTTTTTTAATAATTTGGTTAATGTTCCCCGACATTTATCCCACTGATTTTGGTAGTTTACCTATCAGGTTAAAAAAATTGAATTGTGTTCAAAATGCTAGTGAATACGGAAGCATATACTAAAACTTTACAAAAAAATTTACACTAATAATTGGAACATTTTTAAATTTGAAGTGGGGCCCGTCTTTAGGAGTTTTGATGCCCCAGACGAATTTTTTTGATTTATTTTCTTATACCGATCAATAGAACCCACAAAAGATTACATAACTTGAATTGATCTTTTTCTCTTTAAGTTTTCTCATTGAAGCCCTTGAGTCTCCCTTCTTTCCCGTCATATTAAACTACAAAATAATAATATAGTACTACCGTCGTCCCAATGGATTTTGCAATCCTTAATAGGAAAGTGAGAAGAACCATAAAATAATTACTTTAATAGGAAAGTGACAAAGTTTTTTTGGACAATAAAAAACGGAAGTTGACAAAGTTCAATGAAACGGAAACTAATTATTATATTACAAATAAAAAGTTAATAAACTAATTTAAAAAAACACGTTTCAGAATAAATTGGATAAGGAATAACCTCAAGAACAAATTTATAACACAATTTTTTACAAGTTCAAAAAAAGCCGCTAAACAAATTTTAATTAGAATACACATGAGTAAATAAAAATTTGATTTAAATATAAATATATTTATGAAGGGCCCTTTTACTTATTGCTCCCATTTTTTTTGTTTTCTGTTTTCATTTTCCAGTTTTCCATTTTCTATATCCGAACACATGTTTTCCAAATTTCTTTCATTTTCCATTTCAATTTTCAAAACTATAAAGTTAGAATATAAATTGAGGAATTGAAACTTCATAGAACCGAAGATATAAAAAATGACCAATATTACTTGACACCGTTAAAAAATTAATATGTGTGTATAATGTAAAATAAAGTACTCGTAAGTAGAAACATTTAAAATAAGATAAAACGTTTACCTAAATGATAATCCACGAACAAGACTTAATAAGTGACATATATTAATAAAAGGCTACATTGTCTCGGAAAACAAATACACAACACTAATAATACTTTGCCGTGAAAATTATGGACCAAAGTTAGTATTAGAAACTTATTTTTAAAGTCACATGCATGTTATTTTCATAACATGTTTGAGTAGATAACACTAGTAATATTTAGCTTCTATTAAAGCCACGTGTTTTTATATGATCTATGTATCAATATTATTATTAGAAACTTATTTATTTTGGGGTAAATTTATGATACCTAGTAAACGAGTCTCATTCATCCTAAAATGTGAAAAATGATTTTCCTAATTTATTAAATTAAGTATATTATATATTAAACATACACCGTATCTATCATAGATCTCGAATAAATATGTAGTTTAAAAAAGTTACCCCAAATTGATACTCAAGTGCAAAAGAACTACAATACACAATGTAGCACTATGTATTTCCATTTTGGAAAACATCAAATAGTGAGTTCTCCAACTGAGAAAAAAAATCAGAAATATGTCTCTGTTTTTCGATTTTGAAGAATAAATAGGTAAATATGTTTCCCAAATTTCCTTTCTCCAGTACTTTTCTACTATAATTTTCTGGAAAAACATAAAATATTCCTAGTAGTAAATGGGTCGTAATATTTGAGACATGGACATGAAAATATGAAAATAATAACAACAGATATAATATACTACATAATAATTTCTAGAGCATCGATAAGTTAAATATTACCACTATTCAAAAAAATCAATTACACTAATAAAAATATAAAAGCTAAGTAATATGCCTTTATAGTTAATATGTCTATACATGATTTAGATACTAACATCTAGAGGATTTTGGTCGAGTTTGGCGATGATGACGTTAGAGAAATCACATGAACTACGTTATTAATGTACTTGCCACCTAGGCTATTTCCTTTATTAAAAAAGTTGTTTTTAGTTTTGAAGGTCCCGGATAGAGGTAAAAGTCTAGGGGGGGTGAATAGATTTTTAAAGCTTTTTCGACTTTTAAAACCTTTCCCTTTTAGATGAGATGATCTATAATATTTTGGGAGATTTATAGATGCACAACAAAAGTCTTGAACCTCTTAGATAAATGGTGTATAACAACTTTCTATGATGGATGAAGGTTGTGCTTTAAGGTGAGCAGTTGGCTAGGCAGTTGGCTAGAAAGCAGGGAACTGCTGAGGCAACTGCTAACGAAATACTCAGTGTATGATGAAGGTGCACTCAGAATCTTTCTTAGAGTAGGAAGAGCTTTCTGATGAGGTACTGAGGTGGATTGATAATAACCCTTAATGAGAGCAGTGGTCTCATCAGTTGGGTGGTAGTGAGGGAACTGTTGAGGCACCTGCTGGGTTATCACCTTGAATCACAGAGATTAGTTTGAACAGACTTCTTAGAGATAAAGATGTAAAGGTCTGGTAATGTCAAGATGTTCACAGGAAATACTTTTGTGTGAGCAGTGGGCTCAGCAGTTGGGTAGTCCCCAGGGGGCTGTTGAGGCAACTGCTATGCTTTAAGTAGGATTTCCTGAAATCTAATGGAAAAGACCTTATAGTTGTGATATTGTGAGTCTCTTGTATCTCAAAGAAGGTTAGTTATTAAGCAGTAGGATAAGCAGTATGGTCAATTAAGACTACTTCATAGGATTCTGCTGGCAAACTACAATCTTTATGTGAGAAGTGTTCAGTGTGTGCTTTGTTGACTGAAAATGAATCAACACACAATATATCCTGGTTCAGAGGTGGTGTAATCCTCCTACATCCAGTCCCATCCTATTTCAAATGGATTTCACTAATGTATTAAGCCCAATACACTTAGTGCCAATCTAGCCTTAACAACTCTGGCCTAGATTGAAGGTGTTTCACGAGGAGTACAACACCACTCCAAGCTACTCAATCCTTTAGGTTTTTCTCAATTGATCCAGTGGGGATTAAAAGGTACTCCTGACCTATCTAACCACACTCAGGCCGGGAACAACTGTCCTCCTGAAGTGTTTACAACAATTTCTGATCTTGTTACAAGAAAGTTCTAACCTCCAACTAGGAACTAAACTTCTAGGATTTTTGGCAATGAACACTTAATACTAAGAAGTTTAGTGAAGCAAGAGACTAAGCAGAGAGTCGTGGATAGAATAGCACTTTTCTTTTGCTAGATATCTCTTGAATGCTTGGAAGAATATCTCTCTACTTAGGATGCTCAAGCTTGGTTTGAAACTTTCGTTTCTGCCTATATCTATATGGTCTCCAGTTAATTGATCTTATCTGTTGGTTAGGATAGATCAATCTTGTGCGTTGAATTTGTTTGCAGAAGATAAACAATTTGTTGTTTATTTTCTTCTTCGGAGCATATGGGTTCTTTTGTCTTGCCCGCCTAGCCACTGTAGATTTCTTTTTAGGCTTCAGACTGTGCGCCCATGCTGTAGGTCCACGTACCTGTTTTAGCATTAACTCCTGTCTTCAATTATTTTTGTTCGCTAAAATATCTCTTTTGTGTGCGTCTTCAATGCTCTGGATCCCAGTATGTATTTGGCATTAAATGCCGGCAAGCATCGTGACATATGAATAATTTTTGAGTCAAATAGTATTTGCCGGTAGGATTCAAATATCCTATCAAGGTAAAGAAATTTTACCTTATTGCATTTTTACTTTTTCGGTAATATTTCTTAGACTCAAAAATTGTACACTTAATTTGTCACGTTAAAAATGAGACACAATGTACACGTGCTAAGTATAGTGGCATCTTCAAAATCTTATCAAAATTGGGTACTAACAATTTCCCCCTTTTTGATGATGCCAAAACTATACAACACAATAACAACCATTTTTATTGATTCTCTTTGAAGTTTTGTACATTGTTCTTATTTCTAGAGTAAAATAGTTTATAGTCAGTTTTGGACTGGTCAATCTAGTCTATTCTTTCTTGTCTTCCTCTGATCTCTTCTTAACCTTTTCCTTGGCCTTTGCTTCTTCAGCTTTTCTTCTGCGGATTGCCATTTCTTCTTGTAGTCGCTTGTTCTTCATTCTGGTTTCAGCTCCTTTCTTGGCTGCTAGGGATCTTTTAGATGAGGGGCCTGCTTGTGTTGCTTGTGTTGTCCTTTCCCCCTTTTTGGCATCATGAGGGGTCTTGCTTTCATCGAACAATGCTTCTATCTCTGGATCAGAAACAGCTTCTTCTTGTGCTCTCTTTGATGGATCTAAGCCATATACATTGATAGATAATGCTTTGATGTAGTTGTTGACGTCCAGCAGATCTGTTCTTACCTCATCTCTGACTTCATTTTCGAGCCCTTGAACCCTTTGGTTAGTTGTCTCCAAATTCTGGCCCAGTCTTTGAAGGTCATTTCCATGCCTTAGGAATGCCTCTTGTGTGGCTTGGTGAAGGTCAGTGAGGTGTTTGGCAACATCAGTTCGTGTTTGACCAATTGCCTCAGAGTGTTCAACTTGTTTTGTGACCAACTTTTGTGAGAGTTGGAGAATGGCAGGAAGTTCCTTGGTCTTGAGGTGTTGAATGAACTCCTCATGTTCTTGGATTGTTTTAAGGGCCTGCTCAAGATTAGGAGGTAAATAAATGGTAGGAAGTACCTGGGCAGAGGGCTCTGCTGCTTGGGAGGCCACTGCTAGCTCTTTTTCCCTTAGTTTCTTAAGTGATTCGACAATTTGATTTTCCATCTCTTCATCCCTGGCTTTCAAGGCTTCAAGTTCTTTGCGAATCGCCTCTATTTGAGCTGGTTGGTTTGAGAGGTTGATGTTGAGATGTGCTTTTTGCTCTGAGTTGAATACTTGTTGTATCATCAAATTGCTCTTTAGATGACAGTGTACTTCGGCGAACCTCATTTCTAGCAGCTCATCAAAATGTTTCTTCATCTTGATTAGCCGTTTGTGCAACCTAACCTCAGCATTGCATATGAATTTTATGGTTGCTCTTGTTTCGTTGATGAAGACCTCTGCTAGTGTAGGAGTGTCTTCTTCACCAGTAGGCTAGTAGCCAACTGTTGAGCCAACTGTTGCTTCCATCTTGTACAGTGAATCTCAGCTCATAGCTTATATCATCTTGATCACCTCATATCAAGGATTCCAGAAAGGTACCTATTGTTCTCAGAAATCATCAAAAATCTACTCAGAAATGAGCCCCCTGCTACCAGTATGAACACAGTTAATACTGAAAAGGCCAGCCGTATTCTCCAACGACTATATTCCAACGGCTAGTTCCCGATAGCCTATAAATACTCCCTCCGTACAAATCCTTCACACTTTTTACTTTGCAACCTCTTTCTACCTATTCTAAAGCTCTCAAACTCTCTCTTAACACTCTTAAAAGCTCTCTCTTATACACTACCACCGCAAAACCTTCCTTTCTCCATATACACAGAAATGGCCTCACTCATCCAAATAGCTAAGTCCATCTTTACTGGGTCGATCCTCAACATTCCTAAAGTCCTTGAAAGAGCTGACAAAAAAGATCTAATGAGGGAACTGCTCACAAAACTTGAGACCACGGGACTACTAAAAATGGCAACATACGCATGTCCTTGCTTCTACCCCGAGGTAGTGGCAGAGTTCTACACCAACACCACTCCTGGGACACTGAAATCCGTGGTAATGGGTTTCGAGGTCGAGATAAAGGAAGAAGACATAAGGGAACTGCTCTCCCTACCTGGAGATGAGGCTCCAACTGTAGAAGACCTCAACCTAAATGAAGAGAACTTCAAAGAAACAGTATTCATCCCAAGGGCTCAACACCTAAATACATTGAAGGTCAAGAAAAAGATGATGGTTCCAGAATACGCCATACTTCTAGACATTCTCTACAAGTGTGTCGACACTAGAACTACAGCCCTGGACGAAGTCAATGCACAAAGAGCCAAGCCACTGACGGCAATCATCTCAGGAGTCTCATTCAACTGGTCAAGGTACGTCAACAACGAGCTTCTAAAGTACGTAAAGAAAGCTCACATAGGTAAAGGAGAAGATGGTACCTTACCACTACTAGGATACAAGTTTATGATAGGGGAACTGCTCAAAAAGAAAGGAATAGTGGGGTCCATCACGCAAGAAATAACTTGGAGAAAATTTCTCTATAAAACTTCCAAGACTGGGGCCCCACAAGTTCAGAAAATAGAGGACTCCTTCATCTCCAACGAGCCTCTTCAAATTACCCTTGACAGGATCAAAACTAAGACTGTCAAGAGAATCAGATCAGGATGCCAAGGAGAAAAATCAAAGAAACCAAGAACAGCAACAAGAAATCTACAGGCCGAAATGGAAGAAGCTGCATCATCCTTTCACCCAAGTCAAGAAGAAGTAGTGGCCTCCCTTCTTGCCTTGGTCCACGAAGAAACAGTGATCACCCCTCTAGCCATCATTCAAGAAGAAGAAGTAGAGATCTCTGCTGCCTCCTCAAACGCAAGAAATGACTCTCAGATCCCTCTCTCTATACTCATTCCCAAAATCACACAAAGGGATCAGCAAGAGGAGCAGTTGACTCTCCAATAAGTAGAGTCGGGGACTCAACCAGAGCAGGTTGCTCCCCTAGTTGAGCAGGCCCCTCCTTCTCCAGCAGTGGCCTCACCTCACCTAACACCATTAGAGCAGATGGATGAAGAAGTTGCCAGAGTCAAGGCATGGAGATCATGGAAGCTCTCAAGGGTTCTACATCAAGTTGAAACCATCGCACACTTCATTGAAGAGGAAGATTTCATAGTGGAGTGGCTTGGGACTGATGACATGGCAGAAGCAACGAGGTTACTAAAAATTAACCAGGTCTATGCAATCAAAAGGAAGCAGCTCGCTGCCAAGGACACAATTGAAGATTCCAGTGATGATGATCTGGATAATGATGACGATAATCCTTACAATGCTCCAAAGGGACCACCTCGCTCCACAGGTTAACATATCATTCACTCCTCCTCCTCTTCAAGCGATAAAGAACTCAGGCAAGTCCTTGAGAAATCCAGAATGGAAACTCAAGGAGGAGGAGAGTCCTCCAAAGCCCCACAAAAGCTGATAGTTGCCACAATCCAGCAGGGGACTGCTCTGATAGATCTCAACTTGGAACCCCACCAAGATACAGCACCTGAGCAGCCTGCCACATCAAATGATAGGAGAGCATTTGGGAGAGTCTTTCAATGATTGGGATAAAGGTGTGTATCTTGATCCTGTGTTCTTCTAGTTTTGAACTTCCTCAATAATAGGGGTAGTGAGGGAGCTCAGCCTTTCTTTTAAACTAATGTTTTCAACTTCAAGAAGATTTTTTATTTTAATCACTTCACCCATTTGAGCTTGGGCGATAATCAAATTTTCTTGAAGCCTACAATTCTCGTTCATTAAAAGAAGGTGGTCCTTTTAAAAATTTTCAAGTTGATGGAGTAGAGCTTCCAACTCCTCAAAAATCATCTCTGATTCTGAAATACTACTTATTCTCCCGAGAGTATTCTATGCTTCACTTGGAAACTAGTTAACTCCAATTGACAAAATCCAGAAACCAGATGACTTGCCTAACTCTGAGGATCAGGTGGGATTTGTTCAATAAAAACAAATCAATATGGCAGAGACCGGTCAACGTTCTGGATAAACAGAAGGAGACGTTCAAGAGGAGAATTAGTCATGGATGACCAGAAACTCTAGAAAGAAGAAGAGGAGTAAGAATCCGAGCAAATGGCTCAACAGTTGACTGCATCCTAGCAGGCAGTGGGCTCAGAAATGATTTTTGAGGAGTAAGAATTAATCAACTGTTGCTTCCATACTCTAGTCTTTTTGTTGATTTTTGCTGGGAATGCAGCTTGGAGCCTTTCCAGTATCCTTCTTTCTTCTACTAGTTAGCACAATTTTGTTGCTTTGGAAATCTCTGATCAAGCAGATGTCCATGGAGAGTGTTACTCTGTAAACATTGTCTTGGAGCTGGCTTGTGCTTCTTGAATTTGAACTTCAATCCCTAGGTTCTGGATTGAAAGTTTACATTTGATTTGGATATTCCAGCTCCTTTTGTTTCTCCTTTTTCTTCCACATTCCCAACTGTTGTTTTGGGTCCTTCTCCAGATTTAATAACTTGATAGTAGCCCTTTGCTACCTATCATGTGCATGGAGTAGCTTTGAAAATGATTCTTGTAAGTTGGCTACTCCAGCACCTTCCCATATTGTCAGTTTTGAGTAGCAGCCCACAAGTCAGTGGGCATCTTCCTTTGGAGGGGTTTGGGAATCCATACCAATCTAGGATCATTTGTATTTGAGCTGATGGGTCTGTAGCCAATCGATTTTTTGTAATCAACAGAAGTGGCTGTATATTTATGAACATTATTCCTTATGAAAGGGGAAGGAATATGTACATTAGGAGTGGTCAGCCTTTTCTGTGGAATATAGTTGGTCCTCTTGATTGGTTGCCAACCAAGTCTTTGATTTGGTTGGTTATTTAGGAAGTTGGGTTTGTAAGGGAGTTTGGTTTTGGATCTGGAAGAGGACTGGTTCCTTTTATTTGACAGAGTTTGGGAGTGGGGATTTTGTTGGTTTGGTTTACTTGTTTCTTGTAGATCTGTGGTGGGTTTTGTGATAGGAGAGCATTTGGGAGAGTCTTTCAATGATTGGGATAAAGGTGTGTATCTTAATCCTGTGTTCTTCTAGTTTTGAACTTCCTCAATAATAGGGGTAGTGAGGGAGCTCAGCCTTTCTTTTAAACTAATGTTTTCAACTTCAAGAAGATTTTTTATTTTAATCACTTCACCCATTTGAGCTTGGGCGATAATCAAATTTTCTTGAAGCCTACAATTCTCGTTCATTAAAAGAAGGTGGTCCTTTTAAAAAATTTCAAGTTGATGGAGTAGAGCTTCCATATCAACACTGGAACTGCTAGAATCATATGAGCAACTTGAGGAACATGATAATACCTCATCATTGTCATTTTCATTCAATCTGGCCATGGCATGGTTGTGGAAGGAGCTATCAGCTTGGTGCATTCCAAAGAGGCAAATCAGGGCCTTTTTCTTACTTTCAGATGAGTTGCCTTCATCACTTGTACTGCTTTGATCATCTTCTGATTTGGTCATTATGAGCTCATCCCAGATATCCTTGATCATCCAGTCATCAGACTTGTTCTTATTGAACAATAGATTCTTTGTATGCTGCCTGTCCATTCTTAGAAAGTGTTTGGGAAGGATAGTAGTTCGGGATCTTTAGTTCAAATTAGTCAGAGACCGACTCTAGGAACACTCCGCTCTGATACCACTTGAAGGTCCCGGATAGAGGTAAAAGTCTAGAGGGGGTGAATAGACTTTTAAAGCTTTTTCGACTTTTAAAACCTTTCCCTTCTAGATGAGATGATCTATAATCTTTTGGGAGATTTATAGATGCACAGCGGAAGTCTTTAACCTCTTAGATAAATGGTGTATAACAACTTTCTATGATGGATGAAGGTTGTGCTTTAAGGTGAGCAGCTGGCTAGGCAGTTGGCTAGAAAGCAGGGAAATGGTGAGGCAACTGCTAACAAAATACTCAGTGTATGATGAAGGTGCACTCAGAATCTTTCTTAGAGTAGGAAGAGCTTTCTGATGAAGTACTTAGGTGGATTGATAATAAACCTTAATGAGAGTAGTGGTCTCAGCAGTTGGGTGGTAGTGAGGGAACTGTTGAGGCACCTGCTGGGTTATCACCTTGAATCACAGAGATTAGTTTGAACAGACTTCTTAGAGATAAAGATGTAAAGGTCTGGTAATGTCAAGATGTTCACAGGAAATACTTTTGTGTGAGCAGTGGGCTCAGCAGTTGGGTAGTCCCCAGAGGACTGTTGAGGCAACTGCTAATGGAAGAGACCTTATAGTTGTGATATTGTGAGTCTCTTGTATCTCAAAGAAGGTTAGTTATTAAGGAGTAGGATAAGCAGTATGGTCAATTAAGACTACTGCTTAGGATTCTGCTGGCAAACTACAATCTTTATGCGAGAAGTGTTCAATGTGTGCTTTGTTGACTGAAAATGAATCAACACACAGTATAACTTGGTTCAGAGGTGGTGTAATCCTCCTACATCCAGTCCCATCCTATTTCAAATGGGTTTCACTAATGTATTAAGCCCAATACACGTAGTGTCAATCTAGCCTTGACAACTCTGGCCTAGATTGAAGGTGTTTCACGAGGAGTACAACATCAAAAGGTACTCCTGACCTATCTAACCACACTCAGGCCGGGAACACCTGTCCTCCTGAAGTGTTTACAACAATTTCTGATCTTGTTACAAGAAAGTTCTAACCTCCAACTAGAAACTAAACTTCTAGGATTTTTGGCAATGAACACTTAATACTAAGAAGTTTAGTGAAGCAAGAGACTAAGCAGAGAGTCGTGGATAGAATAGCACTTTTCTTTTGCTAGATATCTCTTGAATGCTCGATAGAATATCTCTCTACTTAGGATGTTCAAGCTTGGTTAGAAACTTTCGTTTCTGCCTATATTTATAGGCTCTCCGGTTAATTGATCTTATCCGTTGGTTAGGATAGATCAATCTTGTGCGTTGAATTTGTTTGCAGAAGATAAACAACTTGTTGTTTATTTTCTTCTTCGTAGCATATGGGTTCTTTTGTCTTGCCCGCCTAGCCACTGTAGATTTCTTTTTAGGCTTCAGACTGTGCGCCCATGCTGTAGGTCCACGTACCTGTTTTAGCATTAACTCCTGTCTTCAATTATTTTTGTTCACTGAAATATCTCTTTTGTGTGCGTCTTCAATGCTCCGGACCCCAGTATGTATTTGGCATTAAATGCCGGCAAGCATAGTGACATACGAATAATTTTTGAGTCAAATAGTATTTGCCGGTAGGATTCAAGTATCCTATTAAGGTAAAGAAATTTTACCTTATTGCATTTTTACTTTTCCGGTAATATTTCTTAGACTCCAAAATTGTACACTTAATTTGTCACGTTAAAAATGAGACACAATGTACACGTGCTAAGTATAGTGGTATCATCAAAATCTTATCAAAATTGGGTACTAACAAGTTTTATACGAGATACCTGTTCATTTTTTGTTGCTGGCCGATCATAATAAATAAATACACACATATATATAAACACACACATACATATATATAAACACACACATGTGTGTGTGTGAGAGAGAAAATTATTCAGGTCAGGAAGGACTGACCGAAACCGACGTCCAATTGCCTCCATTTGAGGTTCTATCGAGTGGAATATTTTGATAAGCTTCTGTGAGTATGTTCTTCATAAAATTTAGATTATATCTAAACAATTTCACCATAAAATCCCATCAGTAAGGCAGTAAAATAAATTATTGAAAACTATTGTGCCAAAATTTACATATAAAATACAGTGTTTTTCAATAATTTATTTACCTCACTTTCCCATTGAATTTTAAAGTGAAATTTTGTATACATAATCTAAACTACATGAGGAGCATGCATACAAAATTTCATCAAAAACATTTAACTAAAAGAACCTCAAATGGAGGCGGTCGAACAGCTGTTTCGGTAAGTCGTACACATATTATTAATAGTGTAACACATATTTTTTGATACATCGGAAAGAAATATCGTAATACTATATAATATTCCTTCTGTCTCTTAAAACTTTTCCAACTTTCCTTTTTGATCCTCCACTAACTTTGTCATTTTCCTTTTTAAATAAAGAATTTGTGGTTACAGCTAATTTTCTCTCTCTCTCTCTCTTCTGCACAAATTTCAACCACATAGTGTTTACTTTATTAATCTCTGTCCCAGTCACACTTGATCAAGTTTTAAGGGATGAAGGGGGAGTATAATTATATTAAACGAAATTATCTGGTTAGACGCGATGTAGATTATGTCAATAAAATGCCAGCTTAAAATTTTGCTGAATAGTTAGCTCAAATTTTCAATAGTTTATTTAACTGATTGTCTGATTGAATTTTAAGTCATAATTTTGTGGACATAATATAAAATTCATTAAGAATATTCTCACAAAATATGATAAAACAAATCAACCTGAAAGCTCCTCAATCGGGCTTGTCCATACAGAACAAATCTTTTCTCGCTGTATTATACTCCCTCCGTCCCGAAAAGGTTGACCAAATTCTCTTTTTTGGATGTCCCAAAAAGATTTACCATTTCCATTTAAAGTAAGGAATATGTGCCTAAAATTAATTCTCTGCACAAATTTCAACCACATAGTTTTTACTTTATTAATCCACGTGAAGGTCAATTTTGGCCAACCTTTTTGGGACGGAGGGAGGGAGTACGTACTAATACATACTACGTACTACTTTAAAAAAATGGGTCCCAAAAATTGGTGGGGCCTATTTTAGATGACCGGAGTCCCTCTAAAAGGGAGATTTCAACAAGTAGGAGCAAAACATACTCATTTTCCAAAACTAAGACCTAAGAGAGTCGTAAGACTCAACTATACCTGCATTGACCACAATATCCTTACTTTTAGGAAATATCAGACATTAAATAGACAATAAATAGACAATAAGTAGACAATAAATAAACAATAAATTTTGGTAAAATAATCTATTCAAATCCAAGTGCTATTTTTAGAAAATAAATAATTGATATTAATTAAAATGTTAGATTACAAAAATTCCAAACACTAATTATTCAAGCCTTGCATTTTCGGATCTATGTTTTTTAAAATGTTAGATTAAAAAAATTCCAAACACTAATTATTCAAGCTCTGTTTTCTAGCTGTTGACATGTTGCGGAAGCAGTAGGGAGAAGATACGGCGGCGGTGGTGAGGTACGGCCCATACGACGGCCGCTATGAGGCACATCCATTACAGTGGCTGCGGCAGGGTACAAAGGTAGGCGGCAGTAGGGGCGAGGTATGACGGTGGAGACGAGGTGCAGTGGTAGCAGGGGCAAATACGACGGCGGCGATGATGTGTTTTGGCGGTGGCTGTAGAGGATTGGGGGAGATTGGGGGAAGATTCTGGATGGGGTTTGGTGAGCAGCTCCTAGATGTGGTTCTATTGTCCTCTGTAACTAAGAGGAAAAGCAGCGGATGATGGGGCCTCCTGCGGAAGTTTTTTTGGTTTACTTCCTAAAGCCAAATTTGGAAAGTTAGAAATAGATTTCCTAATCTAGAACTAAATAGGTAATATGAATGGAAAAAACATTAGCAGGTACTATCCTCCGTTCTTTAATTCTTGCAACAGTTTGACTTTCACGTTTGTCAACGCACAACTTTGACTGTAATTATATTTAATTATGTATTTGTAAACATTATAAAAATTTGATATTTTGGAAATTCACATTGATAGGAATTTAATAACATTTTATACATAATAATTTGATTGTGTAGATTAGTAGAACATCTTGGTCAAAGTAAGATATGTGAATAGTGCAAAAATCACAATGTTGCAAAAATTAAAGAACGGAGGAAGTATTATTTTTGTAAAAGAGCTATGATTTGGTCCAATTAGGAGCAAATTTCTCCCTCTAAAATTGGTGCCCTAGGCACACACCTAGGTGCATACGTAATACTTGTATTATTTTTCTAAAATTACTTAAATAGATGTAAATTAGTTTTATGTTAATCGTAAGAATTTAATATCTCATACATATTAAGGAGTAGTTCCTAGTTGTTGGTCCGGTGGTGCCCTGGTCAGCGGGGTACGACGCCGAGGTTGAGAGCTTTCGGATCGAGATTCGGCGTTTGGTGGTACTCGAGAACATGAGTATTTTGGCATGGAATTGCAGAGATCTGGGGAGCCCGGCGGCGGGGCAGTGCTTGACGGAACTGGTGCAAAGGAATACACCTTCAATTCTATTCTTAATGGAGACGAAATTGAGATGCAGTCGGGCAAAGCATATCCTTCGGTCGCTGGGATTTGCTAACAGTGAAGGAACAGATGCGGAGGGGCAAGGAGGAGGAATCATATTGGGATGGAACGAAGACTGAGACGTCTCAGTGTTGGAATCTCAGGCCAATTTTGTCGACTGCCAAGTGAGTTCCATGGATGGAGGCATTATGTGGCGTTTTACTGGCTTCTATGGATACCCGGAGACGATGAGGCGACGAGCGGCATGGGATCTTTTGAAGCGTTTGGCGGTGAGAAACTTTTCCGCATGGCTGGTCATGGGAGACATGAATGATATTATGTATGCATCGGAAAAGAAACGCCGAGTCTCGCACCCACCATGGCGATTATGGGGTTTTAGAGAAGCGGTGGCAGGCAGTGGTTTAAGGGATTTCCCTTTTGATGGTAAACAGTGAACATGAGAACGGGGGAAAGGAACTCCAAACTGGGTAGAGGAAAAACTGGACCGGATTTCTAGTTAACGACTCATGTTGGGATATTTTCGGGGAGGCAAGAACGAGCTCGGTAGAAGCTACTACAAGTGACCACATGGCCTTATTCATTCGTATTAGGACAACTTGTTTTAGCAGGGCGGAGAAGAAGTTTCGCTTTGAGAATAACTGGCTGAAAGAGGAGGAATGCAGAACAATTGTGGTTAACAGTTGGCGAGCAGGAGACCAGATGAAAGTGAGCGACCGGATTCTCTTTTGTGGGAAGGAACTTGCTAGATGGGATGGTAGTAGAGTAAAGGGTTTCCGGCATCAAATCCAAACTTGCAAAAAAAGATTAGCATGGCTAAAGTGGAAGGAGGACCCGACTAGTATAACGGAGTACATATGAACCAGACTGGTTCTGAATTCCTTATTAGAAAAAGAAAATCAATATTGGAGGTAGAGAGCAAAGGAGTTCTGGATGAGAGAAGGGGATATCAATTCACGATTTTTTCATAATGCAGTTAAAGCTCGTAGAAGGGAAAATAAAATGCAGGGACTAGGAAGGCCGGACGGAAGCTGGGCAACCGACAGAGGAGAGGTGGGTGATATGGTGTTTGTTTACTTCTCTGGTTTATTCACAGAGCAGATTGGGGCAGCTGGGGAAGAGGTCCTCGGGCCGTTGGGGACATTGAGCTCGGCGCAGAATGGCAGACTGCTAAGGCAGATTACGGCGGAGGAAGTGAAGGATGCCGCCTTCAACATGCATCTGGAGAAGGCGCCAGGTAAGGATGGAATGAATCCGGCGTTTTTTCAAAAGTTTTGGGATATTGTGGGGCCGGAGGTGGTGGAGATGTGTAGAGGAATTTTTGATAGCGGGAGAAATCCTAGAGAAATAAATGTTACTAATATTGTTTTGATCCCTAAGAACGAGAGGCCTGAGAATATGGGGGATTGGAGATCAATTGCTCTATGTAACGCGGTTTATAAATTTTTTTCGAAAGTGCTGGCTAACCGTATGAAAGGATTACTGGGTCATCAGATTGGGGAAAACCAGAGTGCCTTTATCCCAGGTAGATCAATTGTGGATAATATTGTAGTCGCCTTTGAGACACAACATTGTCTGAAAAGAAAACAAGTGGGTAAGGAGGGCTTTGTGGCACTAAAGCTTGATATGAGCAAAGCTTATGACAGAGTGAGCTTGCGTTTTTTGAGGAAAATTATGGAGCGAATGGGTTTTGAGACCCGCTGGATCGGACTAATTATGAAGTGCATCAGCACAGTCAGCTACTACGTCCAGTATGAGAAGGGTACGTTGGGGCCGATAATCCCAGGTAGGGGGTTAAGACAAGGGGACCCTTTTTCCCCTTATTTATTCATATTAGTGGTCGAGGGGTTGAGCTCCTTATTGAGGAGGGCAGAAAGCAAAGGAGATGTGCATGGGGTGACAGTCTGCAGGGGAGCTCTGAAGGTATCACACTTATTTTTTGCTGATGACAGTTTCTTATTCTTTTAGGCCACTCCAGTTGAATGTGATAATGTTAAAGGAATCTTAAATTACTATGAAGAGCTGTCCGGGCAGGTAGTGAATTTTACCAAGTCTACAATTTCTTTTAGTCCTAACACAGCAAAACAGACTAGAGATATGTGTAGGCAGAAATTGGGAGTTTTCACAGAAGGGGAGAATGGGCATTACTTGGGCTTGCCAGCGATGGTAGGGAGAAATAAAGGAGCCATCCTGAATTATCTGAAGGACCAGATTTATAATAGAATTAAGAGTTGGAATAACCGTTTTCTATCCAGGGTTGGACGTGCGGTTCTACTGAAAAATGTGGTCCAGGCAATGCCATCTTATGCCATGAATGTTTTTTTATTGACCAAGGAGTTGTGTGACGAGGTTGAAAAAATGATGAATGGTTTTTGGTGGAGAGGTTCTAAGTTAGATCAGAAGGGAATGAGATGGAGAAGTTGGAAGAATCTATGTAAACCAAAGGAGCTAGGTGGATTGGGCTTCCGACAGCTGAGAGAATTCAATCTGGCTATGCTAGCTAAGCAGGGTGGAGGTTGATCAATGAGAAAGGTAGCGTGACGGAGAAGATTTTAACGGCAAGGTAGTTTTCTAATTCTAATTTCCTTAATGCTAAATTGGGAAATAACCCAAGGGGAGACACAACAACTATTAAAACAAAACACAAGGAGAAGGGTGGGGAATGAAATTGATGTTCAGGTGTGGGAAGACGTGTGGCTGCTCGGGATGGACGAAGGAAGGATAACTTCTGCAAAACCTTTGGGGGTGCGTGATATGAATGTTGCTGCCTTACGCGACTTTACGGGGAAGAAGTGGAATGAAGAGAGAATAAGGGCAATTTTTAATGAGGAAGATAGAAGAAGAATTTTGAGCATTCCAATCAGCGTAGGGAATAGAACAGACGGATATTGATGGAAAGGGAATCTAATGGGATTTACTCGAATAAGAACGGTTACAGGCTACAAATGGAGGAACCGGTAGCGGCGGCGAATGGGGTGTGGCCGCATCTATGGGCAGCAAAGGTACCTCCTAAATTCAAATACTTTATTTGGCAAGTGTTGGACGGGACAATTCCGACTGTGGATAAATTACGGCAAAGAGGAATTGTTGTGTCGAATGGGTGCAAATTATGTGATGAACCGACCGAGTCGCTTGAACATGCATTTAGGAATTGCAGCTGAGTCCGGTCGGTCTGGCAGGAAGCAGGCTTCAACATCGAAGAAGAGAAGCCGGTGGACAAGTGGCTACGGAGCGGCATAGAGGTGGGGGATGCAGAAAAGAAGAGCAGGTTTTTGGCCCTTATATGAAGTTTGTGGAAACGTAGAAATAATGCAGTCTGGAAGAATCAAAAGCAAGATACCACTAGTGTTATTAATGGAGCTGCGGGAATGATAGCAAGGCTGAGGGAGGCTCAAGATCAAAGGGGGAGCAAGCTGTTAAACGGCCCTCAATTAAGGAAAAGTAGAAGAAACCAAACAAGGACTTTATAAAAATCAATGTTAATGGTGCGGTTAATGAGACTAGGGGGGTAAGAGCTTGGGGTTGGATGGCTAGAGATGATGAAGGCAATTTCTTGAAAGCTCAAGAAGGATCGGCGGCGATGAACTGGTCAGCGGCAGAGACGGAAGCATATGGTCTGAAGGAAGCTATGGAGGGAGCTATTCGGGAAGGATGGACTAGAGTAGAGTTTTAGTCAGATGCCTTGACTGTGGTGAAGAATATAAGATCAGAGGAATGGTGCTCGTATTTACACATTATTATTGATGATATTAGAGATTTGTTAGAAACAAAGAGTAATTTTTCCGTCTCTTATTGTAATCGATCTGCGAATAGTGTAGCTTATGCTATTGCAAGAGGACACGTAGTTCTCCCAGATCAGTATAGTAACTATGATGTGGCGCCTAATTGTATTACTAGCCTTCTGGCTACTGATTATCTGGATTAATAAGAATGTTTGGAGTTGATGACCCAAAAAAAAGAGTAGTTCCTTACGATAAGAAATTTTGCTTTATTTATTAGTAGAAGGTTGAATAAAATGTTTAGAATTAATGATAGTTTTTTGGTGGGAGATTTCAACAAGTAGGAGCAAAACGTACTGATTTTCCAAAACTAAGACCGAAGATTAGTGTAAGACTCAACTACACCTGCATTGACCACAATACCCTTACTTTTAGAAAACAACAGACATTAAATAGACAATAAATAGACAATAAGTAGACAATAAATAAACAATAAATTCTGATAACAATAATTTGATTTCAGAGCAGGAAATAAAAGAGATGGTTCGATGTTTCCAGTGATGAAACTGCTTTGAGAGGTCGTCAAGAGGCATGGCGGCAGCGGCGAAGGAGATTGAGGGAGGAGGTCGCCGCCGGAGGAGATCGATGAAGGTGGTTGTTTCTGAAGGAGATCCATGGAGGATGTATTCAATGGAGACGCCGGAGCTTGACGCTGCTGGCGGCGGAGTTCACTGGTGGCGCCGCTAGTGGGCGACAGTGGCGGATTGCAGTGGTTCCAATGTCAGTGGGCGGCGGGGCAGTGTGGAATGATCGTCGGTGCGATTTGTCGATTGCCCCAGGTTTCGTCTTCAATAAGCAATCTAAGGTGGAGGGTAGAAATAGAAAACAATTAAGGTTCCTAAAACTAGAACTAAATAGAGCATACAGAATCTAAAAATTAGCCCTTTTGTCTCCTTTAGATGATGCTTTAAAGGAAGAAATGGAAATTGCAAAAAAGAGAGCTTTGTTTTTAAAGGAAGCCGAGGACGTCTACCTCAAACAAAAGGCTAAGGCTGTCCATATTTTACAATCGGATAGATGCACCAAATATTTTCATTCTATTGTGAAAAAAAGGAATACTCAAAATTCTATTGCCTCTATTCGACTAGGAGATGGAAGTCTCACTACATCAATGGATCAAGTGGCAAATGAATTCATAGTTTTCTTTAAAGATCTATTTGGAACCTTGGTACATATGGAAGGGTATGACCCGGGAGTTATCCAATCTAGTAGAACTCTAGATCAAACACTTGTTGGTGACCTTATTTGCCCTGTGACAGATTTGGAAATAAGACAAGCCTTGTTTGATATTGGGGATGACAAAGCCCCTGGTCCAGATGGGTACTCTTCAGTTTTTTTTAAGACCAATTGGGGAATTGTTGGTGATGATGTTTGTAATGCCGTGAGGGAGTTTTTTGAAACTGGGACTATGCTTAAACAGATTAACCATACTGTGGTAGCTTTAATTCCAAGACAAACCACTCCCCCACTGTTTCGGATTTTAGGCCAATATCTTGTACCAATGTCACTTATAAGATCATAACTAAGATCATTTCGAGCCGTCTAGGACCCTTCCTTTCTAGTGTTATAAACCCTTCACAAGGAGCTTTTGTTGATGGAAGATTGATGTCTGACAACATATTCTTGGCACAAGAGTTAGTGAGGGGTTACACTAGGAAAAGGCCCTCTCCTAGATGTATGATTAAAGTTGACATTAGGAAAGATTATGATACTGTTTCTTGGGAATTCCTTAACAATGTTTTGTTGGATATAGGTATTCCTGCCCTGTTTGTAAAATGGATTATGGAGTGTGTGTTCACTTCTTCTTTTTCCATCTCTATTAATGGATCTCTCCATGGGTGGTTTGAGGGGAAAAGAGGACTTAGACAAGGTGACCCAATGTCCCCTTTGTTGTTTGTCATTTGCTTAGAGTACTTTTCAAGGATGATAGAGAATAGGACTTTGGATCCTAGTTTCCGTTATCACCCCTTGCGCTCAAAGCTAAAGATCACACACCTTGCTTTTGCGGATGATTTGATGTTATTTTCTAAAGGAAACTACTCTTCCATTAAGATATTAGTTGATACCTTGACTGATTATGGGAAGGTCTCGGGCCTTGTAGTTAATCAAGATAAATCTAATATTTTCTTGGGGGGTAATATTGAAAGTAGAGTTCCTTATATTTTGCAAAGAGTTGGGTTCCAACAAGGATCCTTCCCTGTTAGATATTTGGGTATTCCACTGGCTCCACT
Organism: Cuscuta europaea; assembly: GCA_945859875.1. Taxonomy (NCBI): domain Eukaryota; kingdom Viridiplantae; phylum Streptophyta; class Magnoliopsida; order Solanales; family Convolvulaceae; genus Cuscuta; species Cuscuta europaea. The sequence continues at coordinate 2,249,419 of CAMAPE010000030.1, forward strand.
TAACATATCTGTTGCACAGTTTTCACCTTTGATTGATAAGGTCACAGACTATTTGTTTGCTTGGAATTCCAAAACACTTTCTTATGCAGGTAAGGTTGAGTTGATTAAATCTGTAATCCAAGGGGTTCAATCCTTTTGGCTAGGAATCTTACCAATGCCGAGAACTGTTCTGGATAGGATTACCACTCTTTGTAGGTTCTTTCTTTGGGGGGGAAAACATGCGAAAGTTGCTTGGAGTGATGTGTGTCTTCCTAAAGAGGAGGGGGGTTTGGGTATTAGGGACACAAAAGTGTGGAACTATGCCTTATTGGGCCGTACTCTTTGGAACATTCATGCCAAGCATGACTCGTTATGGGTTAACTGGGTTCATGGAGTGTATCTTCATGGGAGAGATGTGTGGACCTTTGTTCCACACACTAAGGACTCCCGACTTATGAAGTCACTGTGGACAGTTAGGGATTTATTATTGTCCAAATTCCCAAATCAGGAGCTGGCTGTGACTTTTTTGGAAAAGTGTTCCCTTGGGGGGAAGTTGTCTTCGTCCAAAGTATACGATTTGATTAGAATTAAGGGTAATATCCAACGTTGGATGTCCTTTATTTGGAAAAGCTATATTCCTCCTAAATTCTCCTTCATTGCATGGCTAGCATTCCGGGGTCGATTAGCCACTTATGATAAATTGGGGTATCTTGATGTTGTTAATATTTGCCCATTTTGTAAGGGTGGACCGGAAACGGTTTCACACCTATTTTTTGAGTGTAATTTTACAGGACAAATTTGGAGATTGGTGCGTGATTGGCTTGGACTATTTAGGCAGATGACAACACTTCAAAGTGCAGTCAAGTGGATAAAGAAGGAGCACAATGGTGCGCATGCTAAGGCCAAAGCCGTGAGACTATCATTTTGCTATACTATATATTGGATATGGCGTGTAAGAAATATGATTTGCTTTGATGGGGCCAAGACAACGGTGATAGATATGCTCAAGCAAATCAAGTTTATGGTGTACAAAGTGCTCTACTATATGTATCCCTTAAATAGGATAACATTCTGATTTTTTTTTGCCCAACGCCTTTTTGCTGTTTTGTCACCCTCTTGTGATAGCTAGCATCGTTATGTAGCTAGAGGAAGTTTTTGAGCTTGTGAGTGATTGAGGTATCCTTACTTGGGATGACCCATATGAGCTATTTTGCTACTGTACAGCTGTACATAAACACTTTGGATATATATATTTACAGTTTATCCAAAAAAAATAGAGCATACAGATGGAAAAAAACTAAGTAGTCCTAATCATGTAAACTTTGTATGATTTGGTCATATTTTGCACAATTTTCTTTTTTTGGTAGAGGCCGTACTATTAGATTTTTTTGTACAGTCGAGGGAAGATAAAACTCGATCTAAACAACGAATATATCGAGAGTCAAAAAGCGTGAAATGTGTTTCATCAAGGCTAGCTTGCTAGTGAACCAACGTGAAATAAGGATCAAGGGACAAAGAATATAAGGAATCAAACATCTAATTTCTCTTTTGCGGCTCAAGTAGAATAAAACTTTAAATAATGAATCCAGCCTGTGAATAATTAATTAATTATGAACTAAAAATACGTACCAAGCGGCATATGAAAGCGGAAAAATTCCGAATAAAAGCGTAGTATATGGAGTCAAAAGTGATTTTTAAAGAAATGTGAATTCTGAATTTTGGCGTTATACGGGAAATTCTTAAAAATATAAATATTCTTCCACGAAATCACAGAATAAAGTATTTATTATATTAGGAGAATCTTTAGCTGACCGCGGACTGACATAGATGGCTTTCAGAATTTTGAGGAATAAAAAAAAATAGGTAGTATCATCGCATTCGTGTATTATTCTAATGACATTCTTATATAGTTACATACTATGCAATATTGCATGTATGACTTGTATGCAATATTTGACGGGTAGAAGCCTCTTTATTAAATAAATGCAACCGTCAAAAATGCATATTTAATTTTCTATTACAAAAAAAGATTTTGAAAATTTACTATGAGAAAAATTCAACATTTTTCAAAAAAAAAAATTAGTACATTAATAAATAAAACGTAGTAAAAATAGAACATGTGAATAATATAAAATTCACATAGGTAGTAGTAGCATTTATGTCAATAATACCTTTGTCCCAAATTATTATTCAAAGTCAATATTTTTTAGTCAATGCAATAATAATGTTAAATTCTTTCTATTGATAATTAGTTTAATTTTAATAATTAAAATTTATATTCAGAAACTACATTAAAATATCTGTAAAGTTGCAAAATCCAAATTAAAATTTAATTAATGATAGATATCCTAATTAAGTGAACAAAATGAATATATTTAGCCCAAAATGACAATTTTACAAAACAATTTGGGATTAAGGGAGTATTAGTTTAGTAGATGCAACCGGAGAATTCTCATGGCCGGGACATTTACGTCAATATTTTCTCAAAATTTTACTCGTATTAAATATTTTTAATTCATCATGGTCATTTACGTCAGTTTTCCCATAAATACATGATTTAACTAAGATGTTGTTTGGTAACACTATTTTTGTGCTTAGTAGGTTTATTAGCAAACTTTTTCACCAAACACGTAACTTTTATTTTCGCGCGCTGAATTGTGTAATAATAAAAAAAGTAAGGTTGGAGTTACTTTTCTAGCTGTATTGGCTGAAGTTATTGTAGATGATCATTTTAGCTATTTTTACATATAATTTTTTCTTTATTTTATTAATACAATGTATTTTAAAAATAATTGTTTCTTAAATCTGCAGAATTAGCCAATGCAGCTACCTCGGCCAGAACTTCATAAATCTCAGCAGAATAAGCCGTATCAGCCGATTTTCGTGATACCAAACGGCCTCTAAATATTTTTAACTCGTAATATACTACCGCAATCCGGCCAATCCCCATAAGATTATCTTTTTTAGTCCGTCCCATAAAAGTCAATTAGGAAATACGTGGGTCCTACACAGAAAAATTGTGAGATAAAAAATGGGATCCATGTATAAGCTAAGGTTGTGTAAGAGACCACACCCTTGCACCGGAGATGCTCTATTAATAACCGCACCATTGTGGAAGCTTATTACCCAACTTGTAACAACATGTCACCAAGTAAATCCTTTCCCAGTAGTAAAAGATCGGTGAGAACTCCTATACCCATTTAAAAATGAGGTATCGTATCTACCATTATTCACTTGATTGGTCCAAACATTAATATCATTTTTAATTTAGACTTAAATAATTCAACTACAACATTGTGATCAGGGGTGGATCTGGCATAGGGCCAGGGAGGGCCTAGGCCCCACCTCAAAAAAAAAAAGAAATTACTAGTATATACTCCGTATATATTATATATGTACTCGAAAGAAATGGTATAATTAGAACAAACGTCCTATTGTAAACAAAATTTATGTTGGTGTGATGGTAGAGGCGTGATTGGCAGTGTAAAGGTTATGTGTTCAATTCCTAGCTGGAGAAGCATTTTTTTTGTATTTTCCATCCAAGTCCAGAAACATGCTTTCTTACACAAATCAAGTTTGAATTTTTACTTTTGAATACTAGGATGCAAAAATTAAGTAGTCCAACTATTTGGGCTTTATTAGTCTGAAAAACCAATTAGTTCAATTGATTGAGCTTTTTAAATATTGTCCTAAAAATTAATTAGTTCAATTCATTGGGCTTTTGAATATTGACCGAAAAATTAATTAGTTGAATACATTGGATTTTGTAGGTGAAAATAAGTTTTCTTTACATAGAGTATAGATTTTAGAGTAAAAAAAATCGGTTTATCTTGTTTCCGAGAAACTAACCTAAAAATTGGCACTAAACATTTGAGTAACCGATAATCGGTTCGATATCTATGACTTTTAAGATAATTGTATTGTCAATTCTGTAATATTCAATTTATTCTTTGACATTTCTATAATTTACATTTCGACTTCTAAGATATTATTATAATATACTACATTTTGACATTTTTTATAATATACGTTATTTAATTAAATTTTGCCCCCACCTGAACGTAAATGCTAGATCCGTCCCTGATTGTGATTGATCCATATGGACAAGTGTATGTTACTTTATGGGTATCATAGAATCTACATAAAAAACTTGTATGGACTTGTACTCGGGTAAACAATTCAAGGACTTAATAAGTCTCATAAATGCGCTGTCAAACTACCGCACTTGATTTTATTTAACATTATTTGTTAATGATGCTACTCTTTTCGTCCTTATATACAAGGGCTCCCATTCATTTTACAAACATTTCAAGAAAGTGAGATTGCTTGACAGTGTTTGAACATTGTTTGACACTGTTTGACATTATTTTGCAATGTTTTGTTTAACAAAAAAGAAAACGAGACTTTTATTTAGGGACGACCTGAAAAGGAAAGAAAACAACATTTCTTCAATTTAAAACTTTTCAAATTATTTCATGTAAAGTTGAGAACTTTTCAAACTAAGAGTAAAAAACAACATTTGTGCAATTTCTGCTAGCACTTTTATTGCATTTAAGAAAAGGTGACAACTCCGGTACCCATTTAAAAAATGAGATATCGTACCTATCATTCACTTGAAGGGCCCCAAAAGACATCGTCCGGACGGTGGTTCTGATCAAGAATTCCTGGCCAGAAGAGTACTATAATATATATATATATATATATACACAGAGAGAGAGAGAGAGATAGAGAGAGAGACAGAGAGTAATCTTCCAGTCAAGAAGGCCTGACCGGAATCAACGTCCGGCCAACTGCTTTTGGGGCTCTTCCCGGTGGTATTTTTTGATGAAAATTTTATTGAATGTTCTTCATCAAGTTTAATTCATCCATATCAAATTTGAGCAAACAATTCAATTAGGATAGAGGTAAAAGTCTAGGGGGGGGGGGGGGGTGAATAGACTTTTAAAGCTTTTTCAACTTTAAAACGTTTCTCCCTCTAAAGAGTTGATCTATAATCCTTTGGGATATTTATAGATGCACAACGGAAGTCTTTAACCTCTTAGATAAATAGTGTATAACACTTTCTATGATGGATGAGGATTGGGCTTTATAAGGTGAGCAGTTGGCTTGGCAGTTGGCTAGAGAGCAGAGAACTGCTGAGGCAACTACTAGCGAAATACTTAGTGTATGATGAGAGTGCACTCAGAATCTTTCTTAGAGTGGGAAGAGCATTCTGATGATATAACAAGGTAGATTGATAATCAACCTTAATGAGAGCAGTGGTCTCAGCAGTTGGTTGGTAACCAGAGAACTGTTGAGCCACCTGCTTAAGTAAAAGTGAAGGTATGAGAAGTTTGATTATATGGTGTTGCTCAGGATGATGTGGGCTTTCTGAAGATGTGCATTAGTCCAAGTAAGTGGGAATTTTAATGGAGCAGTGATCTCGGCATTTGGGTGACAGTGAGGGAACTGCTGAGGCACTTGCTGGGTTACCACTTTGAATTACAGAGATCAGTTTGAACAGACTTCTTCGAGAAGGAGTTGTGAAGGTCTGGTGAATTTGAGATGTTCAAAGGAAACACTTTTGCGTGAGCAGTAGGCTTAGCAGTTGGGTAGTCACCAGGGGACTGCTGATGCAACTGCTATGCCTTAAGTAGGATTTCCTGAAATCTAATGGAACAGACCTTATAGTTGTGATATTGTAAAGCTCTTGTATCTCAAAGAAAGTGAGTTATTAAGCAGTAGGATAAGCAGTAGGGTCAAATTAAGACTACTGCTTAGGATGCTGCTGGCAAACTACAATCTTTTATGAGAAGTGTTCAGTGTGTGCTTTGTTGACTGAAAATAAATCAACACACGGTATATCCTGGTTCAGAGGTGGTGTAATCCTCCTACATGCAGTCTCATCCTATTTGAAATGGATTTCACTAATGCATTAAGCCCAATACACTTAGTGTCAATCTAGCCTTGACAACTCTATCCTAGATTGAAGGTACTACTGACCTATCTAACCACACTCAGGCCGGGAAAACCTGTCCTCCTGAAGTGTTTACAACAATATCTGATTTGGTTACAAGAAAGTTTTAACCTCCAACTAGGAACTAAACTTCTAGGATTTAAGCAGAGTCTAAGCAGAGAGTAAAGTATATAATAGCACTTTCTCTTTTGCTAGATATTTCGTGAATGCTCAATAGAAATATCTCTCTACTTAGGATGCTCAAGCTTAGTTAGAAACTTTTGTTTCAGCCTATATTTATAGGCTTCTCCAGTTGATTAATCTGATCCGTTGGTTAGGATGGATTAATCCTGTTCGTTGAAATTTGACACGGACGACTTGTACATTCATCTTCTTGTGCTGGAGCTTTTAATGCGGCTGTCTTCAATAATCTTTTAGCCGCTGGAACATCTCTTAAAAAAAAAAATCCCATGTGTGCGTCTTCAATGCTCCGGACCCCAGTACAAATTTAGCATTCAATGCTAGTCAAATTTTGTTTTCAAATATACATTCAATGTATATGATTTTCGAGCTTCTTTTCTTTTCGTCAAAACATGTGACATTTAATTAATTTTGAGCTTCTTATGCCGGTAGGATCTAAATATCCTATGAAGGTAAATAAAAATTACCTTATTGCATTTTTACTTTTCCGGTAATATTTCTTTAGTCTCAAAAATCGTACATTTATTTTTGTCACTCAAATTTAAATGCTATTTTATAAGACACAATGTACACGTGCAAAGTATATTGGCATCATCAAAATCTATCAAAAATGGGTACTAACAATATAAAACGCATTTATCTTTCAAAATTCATTTGATGACATTCCCGATTTAATTTTTTTCTCAAATTTGGTATGGTTAAACTAGACTTAATGAAGAACATGACATAAAATTTTAGTCAAAATAATACACCAGGAATTCCGGACCTGAATATTTCTCTCTCTCTCTCTCTATATATATATATATATATATATATATATATATATATAATGAGTTTTTTTTTTGTTTTTTTTTGTTTTTTTTTTGTGACAAAAATGAATGTCCAATTAAAACAAATTCAGCCCTTTACTTTCACAACCAAGAAACCATAACAATTTCAAGTTTTCTAAAAATAATAATAAAAGTAAATTCTTATAATAAGGGTGATTCTCTAACCTATTATGTGATTGATAACAATTGAGAAATTAATGTTTCATATCAAAAATAGTAAAAAGATTGTTCTAAAATAAGGTTTTAACTTTTGAGTGTAAAACGCAACCTCCTCACACTTGAGCTGGACCTCGCCCTCGAGGTGTCTTTTGAATGCACAAAGATTTGAAATAAGGCACATTTTTTTGGTTCTTTCCTCACAGCTGAGTTTTGAAAAGATTTTGTGAAGAGGAACAATGAAACAGGATTAAAATGGTTTTAAAAATTCTTACAGCATCCATAGGTAGTTTGTGAGAGCATTCAAGTCAAAAGAGCAACGCAATGTCCAATCCTGAATAAAAAAACAAACACAAATGAATGTCAAGGAAGAAGCAAATATAGGCATCGCCTGTGTCATCCTGTGATCCATGATCAGGCCGCAGCCACTCTCGTATCTCCTCAATATCCAGTCGCTGGGTCTTTAGCTACTCCTGAATATCCCTCTTGGCTCCCTCCTATGCCAGTCTATAATCTCTGAATTCTCCAAGGGCCGACACACGTGCCTCTCGCATCTCCTGAAATGCTCTCTCCTGTGCACCCCTAAAATCTACGAATGAGGTCTGAAGACCCCTCATCGCGTCGATCATCGCACTCCAATCTGAAGCACTAGCCATGTCCGAGGATGGCTCACCAGGTCTCCTGTGTGGTGGGGCTTGAGAAGAGCTACTCTGTTGGGTCGACTGCTCAATGCCCGGAAGCTCTTGAGTATTTCGCTTCTTCTTGATCCTCATGTTCCCAAAGGATGAGGATCTAAGAATGCGAATGCTATCCTGTAGTGGGAGTAGACCTGGAATGTCTAGGTCAGGATAGAAAGTCCGGACGAGAGTAGTGATGAAGGGCCCTACCTGGATCGTGCGGCGAACACTCTTCCCCTGGCTCCTGAAGAAACGAGCCAAAAGGACTGCCATATTCACCGGGGTGCGGTGAACCAGACTCCAAAAGAATAGTATGTCCTTTTTGGACAACCTGTTCGTGTTGTTAGGTCGTCCAAAAAAACCACAATAGAGTACAAACGAGAGTATATACCAGTGAGTCTGCCTCCACCGGCTCGACTGGGGGTGCATGCGGAGGAACGGTCTAGTGTCTGTGGAGTGCCTGTGCGAGAACTCATCAATGTCAAATGTCTCAGGTAAACGCGTCGGGAGAGCACAAAACTCGTCTGACTGTGTATATGCAGGAGCATAGAGCCCAATCCTCCATCCGAGCTCAGCCACAGTGATGGAGTGCTCAATGCCCATGATAGTGAATCTCATCTGAGTCGCAGACCCAATGACAGATCCTGCGTGCACAGTGTGGCTGTAGTGAGTGAAGCGTAGAGAGCATAGGAACTCCATCGTCAATGGGAAGCTGGCTCTCTCCTGTATGGATAGAATCCCACGCCACAAGGAATCTCCCAGTAGATCATCAATGTCCCCCCAATATCCCCATTCCTCGAGCATCCTCTGATCTAGGATCATGGGAGCTAGGAGAGTGTGGTACTGCCCCCACGTCTCGAAGCGTGTGCGGTCAGCATCAGTAGCAAATGGGATATCTGGCACATGCAATGGGTCATGCCTAGCCAGTGGTGGATCCTGACAGATGGGATCCTCACTTCCTCCTCTAGACATCTGCAAAAATCAAAATAACAATTTTTTAAGGTTAGTTTTTTTTAATGGGTTGCCTCCCAATGAGCGCTTCTTTAACGTCACTAGCTTGACGAATTTCCTTCTTTGGTTCAAAATTTCTGGAGATAGAGAATCTCCTTGCTTTTTTCGACCGGGCCACCGTGGTAAAGTTTGAGTTGGTGGCCATTGACTTTAAAGGGACCCCCATTTGCATCTTCGATCTCGATGGTTCCATAGGGGTAAGTTTTCACGATCGTGAACGGTCCGGACCCTCTTGATTTCAATTTTCCCGGAAAAAGTTTTAACCGAGAGTTGAACAGTAGCACCTTGTCCCCAGCATTGAAACCACGGGCCTTGATGTGTTGATCATGATAGAGTTTGGCTCGTTCTTTGTAAAGTTTGGAATTATGAAAAGCTTGCGCTCTCCACTCTTTCAGTTCATTTAGCTGGTAAAATCGTTCTTTCTCTGCAGCGTCAAGTTTGAAACACACATTTTTCATCGCCCAAAGTGCTTTATGTTCGAGTTCAACGGGTAAGTGGCAAGACTTCCCGTATACTAGGCGAAATGGGGTGGTTCCGATCGGGGTTTTGTATGCGGTCCGAAATGCCCAAAGTGCGTCGTCAAGTTTAGTTGACCAGTCTTTCCTAGTCTGGGCAACAGTTTTCTCTAAAATGGACTTCAAATCCCTGTTAGCGTTCTCAACTTGTCCCTGAGTCTGGGGGTGGTACGCTACTCCGCTTCGATGTTGGACTCCATATTTGGCCAAAAGTCTGGCCATTGGGTCATTATGAAAATGAGTCCCTCTGTCACTGATCAAAACCCTAGGCAAACCAAACCTTGTAAACAACTTTTTCAGAAAATTCACGACTACTCGAGAGTCGTTGGTGACGCAGGCCTGAGCTTCAACCCACTTAGAAACATAATCAATGGCCACAAGAATGTATTTGTTCCCTCTTAAGCTGGGAAAAGGTCCAACAAAGTCGATGCCTCAAACATCAAATACCTCACAAGGTAATATAAAAGTGTTGGGGCATCTCATTGCGCCCAGAAATGTTCCCGATTCGCTGACAGTTATCACAAGAGGAAACAAATACATTAGCATCCTTAAAAATCGTGGGCCAGAAGTACTCACAGTCCAGAACCCGTCTGGCAGTTCTATTCCCTGAAAAGTAGCCCCCAGTAGGACCGTTGTGACAATGTTTCAGTATGTCTCTTCCCTCAGCTTCAGTAACACATCTTCTCACAACCTGGTCAGCACAAATACGGAATAGATATGGATCATCCAAAAAAATAGTGCCTTGCTTCTGACAGGAACCGCCTCTTCATGTGCCTTGTTAGGTCGGTAGGCTCGACGTTACCAACAAGGTAATTGGGAATGTCATCATACCATGGTGTTTGTTCATTGGCGGATATTGCCATTAACCTCTCCGCAGGAAAAAGTTCATCCACCTCGCATCTTCCAAAGGTTTCTGCTAATTCGACATCTAACCTTGAAAGGTGATCAGCTGCCTGATTAGCAGATCCTTTCCGGTCCCTGATTTCAATATCAAATTCCTGCAACAAAAGAACCCAGTGTAACAGTCTAGGCATAGCATCATGCTTTTGGAGGAGACATCTAATGGCCGAATGATCGGTATAGATAATAACTGATAGACACTAGTTGTTAGTGCTTAAGTATACATTTTTATTATTGTTTGTAATGTTTATTTAATAGTTTTGTGCAAGTTTGTAGTTGTTAGTTTGCATTTGATTGTAATCGTATTTGTAGCATTTTATTGTTTGTTGTAAGTTGTAGCTAGTTGGGTTACAAGTTTTAGGATAGGTTTGGATGCAAGAAGGATGGAAAAACCGAGTTTTATGCAAAACCCGGTCGGGTATGGAGTTTACCCGGCCGGGTATGAAGTGACAAAGGAAACTGCTGCAAAACTAGCAAATACCCGGTCGGGAATGAAGTGATTTCGGACCAAAGAACGTGCAGAAGACACAAAAACATGGGAAAATATTTTATTTGGTAAATACCCGGTCGGGTATGTCAAAATACCCGGCCGGGTATCGAACTATAGGTCTTGAAAACACCTATAAATAACCCCATTTTCCTTCACTTTTAATCATCCCTTCTTCCATACTCTTAAGCTCAGTTTAGAATAGTATTTCTTTATATTTTTCTAGCTATGTTTAGTCTCCAAATGAGGAGCTAAACTTCCAATTCTTGGTGTTGCTCTTGAGCTTGTTGATTATTAAAGTTGTGAGTTATTTTCTTAACTTCTTTCCTTGAATATTAATTAATAGTTCTTTCCTTAATACCATCTCTATATTAATGTTGGGGAGTATTGCTAAGATGACAATTAGTTAACATCTTTACATTAGTTAGAGTAGTATTTTCTTCCTCTATATTAATGTTGGGGAGTGTTGCTAAGATGACAATTAGTTAACATCTTGATATTAATTATAGTAGGATTCACCTTCTTTAATAATATTCTTCCTTGAATATTAATTAATTCCTATTCATATTTCATATTAATATTTTGAACATTACTTAAAGGATCAACTAGTTTTGTTTCATATATTAATTATTACTAGAAACGATCAACGAACCGATGGTTAATCGTTGATGGTTTCACAAGTGAGTAACTTCGGTTTATTAATGCACGGTCGTGGTTAATAAACTTAAGAGGGATTAATTTTGTTGGTTAAACCGAAACCGTTGTGTTGAGGTTATCCATCTCAATTGATTTCATCAAGGAGTTAGAAAGATTAAATGCTACTATTAAATCGGTATAAAGCGTTGTTCTATATTTGATTAATAGTAAGGGTTATTAATGAACGGTCGTTGTTGATAACTACCTTCGATGAAGTGGATATAGATATAAGAATGATCGACTAAAATATATCAACAAGTGGAAAGTAGCAATGCCAAGTCCTTTTTTATCTTTGAATTAAACACATATAGGTTGTTCATCTTAGTTTCTTAATTAAATTAAATCATTCAAAACCAAAACCCCCCTTTTATTTACTAGTTTCATAAAACGAGAATTATTCCTTTCCATGTGGATACGAACTCTACTACGCTATACTACGTATAAGTGTTTAGTATTGAATTTATTTTGGCGCACCGTGACAAAGTGCCCGTCAAATTTGGCGCCGTTGCCGGGGAAAGGCAATTATTTTTCTTTTTATTTTATTTCATGAAAAATCAATCAAATTTTTTTTATAATAAACAAAATATAAAGAGCTTTTACCTTTTCTATTTTTTGAGCGTACATGAGTAAATGGAAACCAACACATCATCGCTAGAGAGTCAAATTTCTAGCTTAACTTTTTTAGTAAAGGAGTTTCTCTTATGCTCAAAAGTTCAAGATACCAAGACCTGCAACATTTGCATGTCACAAAGGCATCTTACGGATTTTTGCCCAAAGCTTCAAGAAGATTACTTTGAACAAAGTAATGATGTTAGTTTCCAAGAGTGGTATGATTCATTCTCCAACACATATAACCTATACTCAAGTTCTTATTCCAGCATGTCCACTGAAGACATGATCCGAGCTCTCACTATCAATGTGACAAAAATGCAACAAGATATGTCACAATACCCGCAAGAAACAATGCTCAAAGAACTGAACTTGGAGAATCAATTGAAACAAGTGCCAAACATTGTGAACCACATTGGCGAGGAGGAAGAAGAAGAGGAGCTTACGGAGGAAGCTCAATCAGAGGAGGAGAAACCTCAAAACTCAACTCCACCACCGGCCATTCCTGAGATCATGCCACCATTTCCTGAGGCTCTAAGGGAAACACAAAGGGTGGAGAAGGACAAGGACGAAATCTTCAGCAATTGTGAGTATCATTTAGATTTCTCTTCATTCGCTAATATGCATGGAATAACGGTGGAGTTACGCAAAAATTTCATACTCCCTCTTATACCACTCGGATCAAAACCCCATCCATTGACCATGTTAAGTAAAAATCATGGATCCTCACTCTCACAATATGAAGCGATAGAAATCCGGATATTTGATCCCGGAAAGATTGTCAAAATAAAGGGTCGACAAATTGAACATTTCTATAAAAGTGCAACAAGTGAAGATGTGAAGAAGACGAATTATCACGATCCAAGCTTGAACGATTGAACACAAAGATGGCGTCGTGCCGTGACGTTAAACGAGGTGCTTCTTGGGAGGCAACCCATGCAAGGTATCTTTTCTTATCTCAATTTATTTTAGTAGAGTGTGTGTGTGCAAAAAAACATTTTTCAAAAAAAAAATTGGAGAGGTCTGCGGAAAAACCTGACTGGGTATTACCAAAAACCCGGCCGGGTAATCGGGATTTCAATCCGATTTGTTCCCAAATCAGCCCCCAAAACACCCACTCTCTTCCCTAATCTCCCAAACTCAAACCCTCAACCTCCATTGACAATCATCCAAGCTTCAAACCACTCAAAGCTCAACCAAAACATCCAAATTAACCCCACATTCTTCTTATCCACATCATCCTCTTCAACCCCAAAACCTCCAAAACAAAATGTCATTTCTTTTTCTCCTCACCCTACTTTCCAAACCCACACACACAAAACCCACGAAATCCCCCAAAATACCCTACAAACCGAATTCCCTAACCCCCGAAGCTCAACTTTGGAATTCACTCCAAAAAAAAATGAAAAAAAAGAACAAAAAAGAACACATATCTTCGACCACCAAGGGTACTTCTCCAACATGCCCACCTAGTACAACACCCGACGTGATATTATCTCTCATATTAGGGCGTTTGGGAGTTTCAAGCTCCGGTGAACATGGTCTTGGTGGCGATGGCGGTTATGGAGGGTACGTCAACGTACATGGTGCCGAACACTAGGGACAGTGTTTCAAAAAAAGTGTAGGGGAGGCACTCATTTTGTATCTACTCATTTTTTAAAACTTGTAACTTGCATTATTTTTCTTCAACAAAAAAAAGAGCAAAACAAAAAACAATAAAAGAAAAAAAATGCTAGTTAGGTTGAAAACCCGTAAAAAATGGGCAATCTAAGCAAAAGTGGCTAAAATGAGTGAGTTGTGAGAAATGAAAAATAAAAAGAGAGGCTAGGATAAAAACCTGAAAAGGCTCCTAGGCAAAATGAGTGAATGAGAAAAAGATATCTATTTATGCAGGAAGATAATCAAAAAAAGAAGAAGAAGAAAATGTTGGATGGTTGGTCTGCTACTCTTGTGGTTTTGAAAACTTCATGGGCAGGTTTTAATTTACTCGAGACGAGTAAAGGTTCAAGTGTGGGGGTGTTTGATAGACACTAGTTGTTAGTGCTTAAGTATACATTTTTATTATTGTTTGTAATGTTTATTTATTAGTTTTGTGCAAGTTTGTAGTTGTTAGTTTGCATTTGATTGTAATCGTATTTCTAGCATTTTATTGTTTGTTGTAAGTTGTAGCTAGTTGGGCTATAAGTTTTAGGATAGGTTTGGATGCAAGAAGGATGGAAAAACCTGATTTTTATGCAAAACCCGGTCGGGTATGGACTTTACCCGGCTGAGTATGAAGTGACAAAGGAAACTGCTGCAAAACTAGCAAATACCCAGTCGGGTATTCCATATACCCGGTCGGGTATGAAGTGATTTCGGACCAAAGAACGTGCAAAAGACACAAAAACATGGGAAAATATTTGATTTGGTAAATACCCGGTCGGGTATGTCAAAATACCCGGCCGGGTATCCGGCTATAGGTCTTGAAAACACCTATAAATAACCCCATTTTCCTTCACTTTTTTAATCATCCCTTCTTCCGTACTCTTAAGCTCAGTTTAGAATAGCATTTCTTTATTATTTTCTAGCTATGTTTAGTCTCCAAATGAGGAGCTAAACTTCCAATTCTTGGTGTTGCTCTTGAAGCTTGTTGATTATTAAAGTTGTGAGTTATTTTCTTAACTTCTTTCCTTGAATATTAATTAATAGTTCTTTCCTTAATACCATCTCTATATTAATGTTGGGGAGTGTTGCTAAGATGACAATTAGTTAACATCTTGACATTAGTTAGAGTAGTATTTTCTTCCTCTATATTAATGTTGGGGAGTGTTGCTAAGATGACAATTAGTTAACATCTTGATATTAATTATAGTAGGATTCACCTTCTTTCATAATATTCTTCCTTGAATATTAATTAATTCCTATTCATATTTCATATTAATATTTTGAACATTACTTAAAGGATCAACTAGTTTTGTTTCATATATTAATTATTACTAGAAACGATCAATGAACCGATGGTTAATCGTTGATGGTTTCACAAGTGAGTAACTTCGGTTTATTAATGCACGGTCGTGGTTAATAAACTTAAGAGGGATTAATTTTGTTGGTTAAACCGAAACCGTTGTGTTGAGGTTATCCATCTCAATTGATTTCATCAAGGAGTTAGAAAGATTAAATGCTACTATTAAATCGGTATAAGGCGTTGTTCTATATTTGATTAATAGTAAGGGTTATTAATGAACGGTCGTTGTTGATAACTACCCTCGATGAAGTGGATATACTCCCCGATTGAGTATTCGAGAGGGAATAAGTTATAGATATAACAATGATAGACTAAAATATATCAACAAGTGGAAAGTAGCAATGCCAAGTCCTTTTTTATCTTTGAATTAAACACATATAGGTTGTTCATCTTAGGTTCTTAATTAAATTAAATCATTCAAAACCAAAACCCACCTTTTAATTACTAGTTTGATAAAAAGAGAATTAATCCTTTCCATGTGGATACGAACTCTACTACGCTATACTACGTATAAGTGTTTAGTATTGAATTTATTTTGGCGCACCGTGACAAAGTGCCCGTCAAATTTGGCGCCGTTGCCGGGGAAAGGCAATTATTTTTCTTTTTATTTTATTTCATGAAAAATCAATCAAAAAAAATTATAATAAACAAAATATAAAGAGCTTTTACCTTTTCTATTTTCTGAGCTTACATGAGTAAATGGATACCAACACATCATCGCTAGAGAGTCAAATTTCTAGCTTAACTTTTTTAGTAAAGGAGTTTCTCTTATGCTCAAAAGTTCAAGATACCAAGGCCTGCAACATTTGCATGTCACAAAGGCATCTTACGGATTTTTGCCCAAAGCTTCAAGAAGATTACTTTGAACAAAGTAATGATGTTGGTTTCCAAGAGAGGTATGATTCATTCTCCAACACATATAACCCATACTCAAGTTCTTATTCCAGCATGTCCACTGAAGACATGATCCGAGCTCTCACTATCAATGTGACAAAAATGCAACAAGATATGTCACAATACCCGCAAGAAATAATGCTCAAAGAACTGAACTTGGAGAATCAATTGAAACAAGTGCCAAACATTGTGAACCACATTGGCGAGAAGGAAGAAGAAGAGGAGCTTACGGAGGAAGCTCAACCAGAGGAGGAGAAACCTCAAAACTCAACTCCACCACCGGCCATTCCTGAGATCATGCCACCATTTGTTGAGGCTCTAAGGGAAACACAAAGGGTGGAGAAGGACAAGGACGAAATCTTCAGCAATTGTGAGTATCATTTAGATTTCTCTTCGTTCGCTAATATGCATTGAATAACGGTGGAGTTACGCAACATTTCATACTCCCTCTTATACCACCCGGATCAAAACCCCATCCATTGACCATGTTAAGTAAAAATCATGGACCCTCACTCTCACAATATGAAGCGATAGAAATCCGGATATTTGATCCCGGAAAGATTGTCAAAATAAAGGGTCGACAAATTGAACATTTCTATAAAAGTGCAACAAGTGAAGATGTGAAGAAGATGAATTATCACGATCCAAGCTTGAACGATTGAACACAAAGATGGCGTCGTGCCATGACGTTAAACGAGACGCTTCTTGGGAGGCAACCCATGCAAGGTATCTTTTCTTATCTCAATTTATTTTAGTAGAGTGTGTGTGTGCAAAAAAACATTTTTCAAAAAATAAATTGGAGAGGTCTGCGGAAAAACCTGACTGGGTATTACCAAAAACCCAGCCGTGTAATCGGGATTTCAATCCGATTTGGTCCCAAATCAGCCCCCAAAACACCCACTCTCTTCCCTAATCTCCCAAACTCAAACCCTCAACCTCCATTGACAATCATCCAAGCTTCAAACCACTCCAATCTCAACCAAAACATCCAAATTAACCTCACATTCTTCTTATCCACATCATCCTCTTCAACCCCAAAACCTCCAAAACAAAATGTCATTTCTTTTTCTCCTCACCCTACTTTCCAAACCCACACACACAAAACCCACGAAATCCCCCAAGTACCCTACAAACCGAATTCCCTAACCCCCCAAGCTCAACTTTGGAATTCACTCCAAAAAAAATGAAAAAAAAGCACCAAAAAGAACACATATCTTCGACCACCAAGGGTACTTCTCCAACATGCCCACCTAGTACAACACCCGACGTGATATTATCTCTCATATTAGGGCGTTTGGGAGTTTCAAGCTCCGGTGAACATGGTCTTGGTGGCGATGGCGGTTATGGAGGGTACGTCAACGTACATGGTGCCGAACACTAGGGACAGTGTTTCAAAAAAAGTGTAGGGGAGGCACTCATTTTGTATCTACTCATTTTTTAAAACTTGTAACTTGCATTATTTTTCTTCAACAAAAAAAAGAGCAAAACAAAAAACAATAAAAGAAAAAAAATGCTAGTTAGGTTGAAAACCCGTAAAAAATGGGCAATCTAAGCAAAAGTGGCTAAAATGAGTGAGTTGTGAGAAATGAAAAATAAAAAGAGAGGCTAGGATAAAAACCTGAAAAGGCTCCTAGGCAAAATGAGTGAATGAGAAAAAGATATCTATTTATGCAGGAAGATAATCAAAAAAAGAAGAAGAAGAAAATGTTGGATGGTTGGTCTGCTACTCTTGTGGTTTTGAAAACTTCATGGGCAGGTTTTAATTTACTCGAGACGAGTAAAGGTTCAAGTGTGGGGGTGTTTGATAGACACTAGTTGTTAGTGCTTAAGTATACATTTTTATTATTGTTTGTAATGTTTATTTATTAGTTTTGTGCAAGTTTGTAGTTGTTAGTTTGCATTTGATTGTAATCGTATTTCTAGCATTTTATTGTTTGTTGTAAGTTGTAGCTAGTTGGGCTATAAGTTTTAGGATAGGTTTGGATGCAAGAAGGATGGAAAAACCTGATTTTTATGCAAAACCCGGTCGGGTATGGACTTTACCCGGCTGAGTATGAAGTGACAAAGGAAACTGCTGCAAAACTAGCAAATACCCAGTCGGGTATTCCATATACCCGGTCGGGTATGAAGTGATTTCGGACCAAAGAACGTGCAAAAGACACAAAAACATGGGAAAATATTTGATATGGTAAATACCCGGTCGGGTATGTCAAAATACCTGGCCGGGTATCCGGCTATAGGTCTTGAAAACACCTATAAATAACCCCATTTTCCTTCACTTTTTTAATCATCCCTTCTTCCGTACTCTTAATCTCAGTTTAGAATAGCATTTCTTTATATTTTCTAGCTATGTTTAGTCTCCAAATGAGGAGCTAAACTTCCAATTCTTGGTGTTGCTCTTGAAGCTTGTTGATTATTAAAGTTGTGAGTTATTTTCTTAACTTCTTTCCTTGAATATTAATTAATAGTTCTTTCCTTAATACCATCTCTATATTAATGTTGGGGAGTGTTGCTAAGATGACAATTATTTAACATCTTGACATTATTTAGAGTAGTATTTTCTTCCTCTATATTAAAAAGAGAATTATTCCTTTCCCTGTGGATACAAACTCTACTACGCTATACTACGTATAAGTGTTTAGTATTGAATTTATTTTGACGCACCGTGACAAAGTGCCCATCAATAACCTTCGAAAGAATGATGTAAGTCCTAAACTTCTCTAAGCACAAACAATAGCAAGGAATTCTTTTTCAGTGGTGGTGTAGTTCAGTTGTGGTCCGGACAGAGTTTTGCTAGCGTAGTAGATCGGGTGGAAGTTCTTGTTCTTCCTTTGGCCGAGAATGGCTCCCACTACTAAGTCACTAGCGTCACACATGAGTTCGAAAGGTAAACTCCCAGTACTGGAGCATTTATAAGTTGTGTTTTAAGTGTTTGGAAAGCTTGGTGACATTCATCAGAGAATATAAAAACCGCAACTTTTTCAAGTAACCGGGTGAGAGGTTTTGCAATTTTAGAGAAATCCTTTATAAAACGACGATAAAAGCCCGCATGTCCCAAGAAACTGCAGATGGCTTTTTCCGTGGTTGGTGGAGGGAGTTTCTCTATCGTTTCAATTTTCTCACGGTAAACCTCAACCCTGTTACTTGACACTTTGTGTCCAAGTATTATACCCTCTTTCACAAGGAAATGACATTTCTCCCAACTTAAGGCTAAGTGGGTTTCCTTGCAGCGGATAAGTACTTTTTCCAGCTTTTCAAGACATTTTTCAAAGGATTCCCCAAAAATAGAGAAATCATCCATGAATACCTCCGTGAAGTGGCCAATGTATTTCTCAAATATGGCGATCATGCACCTCATGAAAGTGGTAGGGGCGTTACAAAGACCAAAAGACATCCTACGAAAAGCAAAGGTCCCAAAAGGGCATGTGAACGTAGTTTTGTCTTGGTGTTCCGGGTTGACATGGATTTGGAAGTATCCACTCATGCCATCCAGGAAACAATAATGACTATGGCCTGCCAACCTCTCTATTAATTGATCGATGAAGGGGAGGGGAAAATGGTCCTTCCGGGTGGCTTCATTCAATTTGCGGTAATCAATTACCATTCGCCACCCGGTAACAGTTCGAATGGGCAGAAGTTCACCCTTTTCATTTTTCGTGACAGTCATTCTCCCCTTTTTGGGGACAACATGAATCGGGCTTACCCATTGGCTATCAGAGATGGGGTAAATGATACCCGCATCCAGCAGTTTCACGGTTTCAGCACACACTACTTCCATCATGTTTGGGTTCAAACGTCGTTGTGGTTGGACGACAGGTTTAAACCCTTCCTCGATCTTGATGGTGTGGGTACAAAAGGTTGGACTTATTCCATTGATGTCCTCAAGTTTCCAAGAAATTGATTGCTTGTGTGTCTTAAGGACTCCAAGTAATTTGCCCCTTTGTTCCTCACTTAAGTGTGCGGCGATGACGACAGGGCATTTGCCTTCGTCATCCAAGAATGCGTATTCTAAATGGTCAGGGAGTTTCGTTAGTTCGAGGGGCGGTCATTTCTTAAGTTTTGTTCATTTCTTCCCCCCTCCCCGAACTCAGACAATACTTCATGAGAAGCTTGCTCAATTATCGCATCCTCACAACTCTCACATGCATCACTCATGTCACCGTTTGCTTCTTTTAACAGACATGCTTTATCACTTACATGTCCATTCTCTCCCCTGAACAGATACCCTTCAATTGATTCGAAAGTATCCAGAAAATGACATCCTTGAAAGGAATCTGTGGGGTGTTTCATAACATCTGAAAGTCGAAAGGTGCATAAATCATCTCCAACTCTTAGAGTTAATGAGCCATCAGTGACATCAACCAAGGCCGTGGCGGTAGCCAGAAAGGGCCTTCCCAGAATAAGAGGTGTTTCCCTATCCTCTTCCATGTCCATTACTACAAAGTCGACTGGGAAAATGAATTTGTCGACCTTGACCAAGACGTCTTCAACAATTCCTTTCGGATATTTGACTGGGCGATCAGCCAGTTGAAGACACATCATGGTGGGTTTCATTTCCCTAAGTCCTAGCTTCTCGACTATAGAGGAAGGCATCAGGTTGATACTCGCCCCTAAGTCAGCTAGAGCATTATTGAAATTGAAATTGTCAATTGAACAAGGGATAGTGAAGCTACCCGGATCCTTTAGCTTTTCGGGTATTGACCTTAGAACCACCGCTGAGCATTCTGCATTTAGGTCCACTACTGAGAGCTCCTGCAGCTGCCTCTTGTTTGTCAGCAAGTCCTTGAAGAACTTGTCATATTTTGGCATCTCCGCCAATGCATCCATCAGCGGCAGGTTGACGTGGAGTTGTTTGAGCAGGTCCAGGAATTTGTTGTATTTCCTACTATCGTCATCATTTCTAACCCGTGAAGGAAACGGGAGAGAAGGTTTGACAATGGTGACCTTTGTGTTAGGGCGTGTTGGTTCGATGCTCTTCTCATTTGGAGCATCAGTATGTTTTTCAGGTGTCATACTAGGTGTCTCCTCCTCTTCACTGTTCTTCTGCTTGTCCTCGGTTGTTTGTCTCCCACTTCGAAGAGTGATAGCTTGCACATGTTCATGGGGATTAGGTTCTGTAGTGCTAGGCAAGTTGCCAGGCTTACGACCGGGAACATTATTCTGATTAATTTGCATTATCAGAGATTTGATCTGATTGTCAGTGTTAGTTCAGCTACCAACAAGCCTATCTCCGAGGTTTGGGCCGCCTCTGTTTGTCGTATATGCGGGGGCACGTAAACCTGATTGTTCTGGGTTGATTGGTTTATTGCCCCTCCTTGGTTTCGCCTGTGGAAGTTGTGCCCTTGATTGTTGTTGTTGGGGTAGCTTTGGTTACCTTGGTAACCTCCACGAGGAGGACCATTGTTGTAATCCCCCCGCCATTGGTTGCCTTGGTAGTTTCTCCCCTGGTAATTATGGGGAGGGTAATTTGTGTTACCCCCTATTGCCTTGATTTGCCCATGGCCCTTCTTGTTTCGTTCGGCCATATTCCAGCATGTTTACCTCCCCGTTGTTACTTACATTACAATCATCAACTAATTGACATGAATTGGTCAAATGCGGACCAAAACATATCTCACAGGAGAGTACAAGTTCAGTAGAATTAGAAACAGGTGAATAAACATTAAATTGTGATGAGTGTGGGGCAAAGTTTGAGTTCCCGAAGTATCGGGATGGTTGCTGATTCGGGGCAGCACCTATGTGGTTGACCTGGTTGGTATGATTGTTTTCGCCTTTCAGATTTTTCACTTCCACCACCAACCCTTCAATCTTTGCGGTTAAGGCCGTGAGTTGGTCCACTTCAAGATAGCCTGGTTTTGTGGCCACTAGAGTTCTTTCATCGTACCAGTATCTTGCGTTGGAAGTGACCTTCTCCACCAGAGCTTCATTGGCGTCGGGCGCCATGTCAAGGAACGATCCCACCTGTGAAGACAAATCAAGCTCTTTTTTGCTTCCAACTTGAAGCCCATTATAGAAATGGAACATCAAGCTGCTAGAGTCCATCAGTGTGAGTGGACACTTGTTTCTCATATCCTTGAAGTGCTCCCATGCTTCATTTAATGATTCCGTCGGGAATTGCCTAAAATTTTGGATTAATGTTTTGATTTTAGCAACCGCTGATGGAGGAAAGTACTCTTGCATGAACGCCTGGTGTAGTACTGCCCATGTCGTGAAATGTCCTTTTGGAAAGCTATCCAACCATAGAGATGCCCTATCTCGAAGTGAGAAAGGAAATAGGGTCAGTTTTATGGCGTCAGGAGTCACTCCGTTGAAGCGGAATGTTTGGCACGCTCTGGTGAACCACAGCATGTGGGCCCTGGGATCGTCTTGTTTGGACCCGCCAAATTGATGATTAGACATCATGTTGATAATGGCGGGTTTTATCTCGAAGTTGGCCGCCTCTATTGTTGGTGCGCTTATGCTATCATCCTCGATGAAGCTTGGTGTGAGGTTTTGCAGCACCGTTTTTTGGTCCGTCATGATTGGTTTCTTGTGGATCAAAAGATTTTTCCACAAAGTTCGTTCAGGTTCAGGATTAAGTTCAAGTAGCCCTTCCACTCCTTTAGAGCGGGTGTGCATTCATTTATCCTGAAATCTTTATACAAATGTCGCAAGTGCGAAAAAGTCTCCCTAACTAGAATTCACCTATGCTAGAACTAGATTAAGAAATTACCGTGCCATTCCCCGGCAACGGCGCCATTTGATAACCGCTTTTGCGGCGTTGTAGTAAAACGGAGTCTAACCTTTCGGGTTTTCCCTGAGTATCGTGTCTCTTGAGGAATGGCGGAGGAGTTTTCGTAATTTAGTCTTAGTCACGGGCTATCGCTAATTGTTGGAAGCTTTTTCAATACAAAAGAAGGTGATTGTGTTCTAAACTAGGCCAAATTGCAAAATTATACTAGGAGCAAATTTCAACTAAGATTTAAGATCAAATATTCTAAAGATTAATAAAAAGATTGAGGCAATTAAGGGCAATGAATTGAGTAATTGGAAATGGATATATTCTTGAACCTAGTAATTAGGGAAATTAAAACTAAAATTGGACTAATAATTTCTTTTCTCATAGACAAGAATAGAAATTACTTTCATTAATTTATCCTATTTCTAGGTTTCATTAATGTATTCAAAAATGGTTGGCTTGAATTAAATTCTAATCTCATAGACAAGATAGAAATAATTCTCCAATATTTTAATTAATAAAAATAGCCAAATTCATTAAGTAATTAAATTCATTATTTAAGCAATTTGAATTTATTTCTCATAGACAAGATGTAAATCCATTCCATTAAAATTTCCTATTTCTAGGCCTTATTAATTTGCTTGAATAAAGTTGGCTCAATATATTTTCTAATCTCATAGACAAGTTAGACATAATTTTCCAAAAATTAATTAATGAAAATGGCTAACAATTATTAATTACTAATTCATCAATTTGAATAACTAGTCCAAATAATTAATTTTAACCCCTAATTTTAGGCTAACAAGTCAATCCATGTTCTTTTACTCAATTCATGCCCAAAACAATTTTAGCTACTAAACATTATTTTTGCATTAAACAATATGGTAAATAAATTAACCATTAACAAGGAATTAAACATGTATAATAGAAAAAATTAAACAAAAAAAATATCTTGTCAAAATAAACTTTCTGGAACTACAATATGACTTTCTGGAATTTTTCACGAATTTTTAAACCTAAAATCCAATTTTAATAATTAATTGATAATTTTCCCACTTTTAACTATAAAATACAAAAGGCAATTAAAAATAGGCTAAATTCGTTCTAAATTTTCTATTGACTACTGGGGGTTATATTACAGTGAAATAAACTGGAATTAGGGCCGAGACTATTTGTTTTCTATTTTATTGTAGTTAATTTAATTTATGCAATAATAACAACTAATTACCGAAATTAATTAAAAATTAGTTTCACTCCGTGAAAATTAACTTTCTTCAGATAAATAACAACCTTGAGGCTAGTGAACAACTATATAATTAATTGGAATGAATTAAACATCAACAACTATTTTATTTAATTTATGGAAGAAAATGCGAAATACTAGATAAATATTCTGAAAAAATTCGAAGAACAGATCGAGAAAACAAAGCACAGATTCAGATTCTACTCGTTTAGAAGATGAAAATACATATAAAGAACTTACAATTTGAAGCTAAAATGAAGAAGATATGGAGATTTGAAATTTCTCTCTCCAAAAAATAGCTTGGAGCTCGGAAATGGCTGAAGAACTGGAACTTTGTGCATTGAATTAGGGTTGGAAGAGATGTGTTTGAGTTCAGCAAAAATCGGGCTATTTATAGCACAAAAAATCCCGTAGGTGCCCAACAAGGCGGCCGCCTTCCGTCTGGATCCAGCCGTCTTCCGTCACATCACCGACAAGCGTCGTGCGCCGGTCTTGTCATCCGCCGCAGGCGGTCCAGCAGGCGGCCGCCTGCCGTTCCTGTCTGGCCGCCTGCCGTCAAATCCCACCGTCCGGTGGTTGCGTTGTCGCCTTGTGCCGCAGGCGGTCATCGAAGGTGGCCGCCTTCCGTCCAGTGTCGGTCGCCTTCGGTTTTTCTCCGGTCCGGTCAAATTTCTAAAAATGTTGATTTTCCAAAAACAACGGTAGGCGGCCGCGAAGGCCTTCAATTTTGGCCGCCTTCCTGGCCGCCTGTGAGATTATTAGTCTGGCTTTTTTCCTTTTTTGTGCTCTTCAATTTTGTCTTCTGGACCAATTTGAAATTCTGCTTCCTTCTTTCGGTATGATATCATTTGCCCCTCAAATTGACGCATTTTATGTTTAATTGATCCGAAATTTCATCAAACATATCATGCACGTTATTTTTACCCGATTTCACGAAACTTGAACCAAAATATATAAAACATGCCTTGTTTTTCTATTTTTCAATCCAAAATCACTTAAATTTGATAAGAAAAATAAGTATAAAAATGGACTTATCACTAGATATTTCGTGAATGCTCAATAGAAATATCTCTCTAGTTAGGATGCTCAAGCTTAGTTAGAAATTTTCGTTTCAGCCTATATTTATAGGCTTCTCCAGTTGATTAATCTCATCCGTTGGTTAGGATGGATTAATCATGTTCGTTGAAGTTTGACACGGACGACTTGTACATTCGTCTTCTTGTGCTGGAGCTTTTAATGCGGCTGTCTTCAATAATCTTTTAGCCGCTGGAACATCTCTTCAAAAAATAAATAATCTCATGTGTGCGTCTTCAATGCTCCGGACCCCAGTACAAATTTAGCATTCAATGCTAGTCAATTTTTGTTTTCAATCATATACATTCAAATATACCTTATTGCATTTTTACTTTTCTGGTAATATTTCTTTAGTCTCAAAAATTGTACATTTATTTTTGTCACTCAAATTTAAATGCTATTTTATAAGACATAATGTACACGTGCAAAGTATAGTGGCATCATCAAAATCTATTTAAGTTGGGTACTAACAATATAAAACGCAGTTATCTTTCAAAATTCATTTGATGACATTCCCGATTTAATTTTTTTCTCAAATTTGGTATGGATAAACTAGACTTAATGAAGAACATGCCATAAAATTTTCGTCAAAATAATACACCAGGAAAGGCGTCAAAAGGTGTCGTCCGGACGCCGGTTCTTGTCCGGAATTCCGGACCTGAATATTTCTCTCTCTCTCTCTCTCTCTCTCTCTCTCTATATATATATATATATATATATATATATATATATATATATATATATATATATATATATATATAAGATAGTTCATATTTCAACTTTTCTAGATTTACATCTTAATGTAAGCGAGTTAGACCACTAAATAAAGTCGTGTTAATGATCAAAGAATATTCTTGTAACTATATCATTTTATAGCCCTAATATTAAAAATAAAACATAAGTAGCATTCGTTATTTACAAAAAGTAATTGAGTAATTAGGGTCACTTTTTCATTGTTTACATCGAAATCAATGTACTCTCTACGGCCCTTAATTAAGTTTACACTTTCCTTTTTGGACCGTCCCATATTAAACTTTACACTTCCTTATTTGCCTTATTTGGCAAACAAATCTACACCAAACAGTGTTAAACAGTGTCAAACGGTGTCAAAAAATGCACTCTACAGTAAAGTCAAATTTATTTCTTTAATATGTGTGAAGTCAAAGTGTAAACTTCATTATGGATCAGAGGGAGTATTTTTTTCTTATATTCCGTTTTAGGTAACTTACATTTCAACTTGACTCAAGTTACATTTCTAACAACGTGAGTTACATTTCTTTATACTCGACTTACACCTCTCTGCTACTGAAACACAAAAATGCATTGTTCATCCGTGTGTACGGTTCATCCGTGCTTTTAGCCCTGGGAGCATGGTGCTCATAGTCATAGTGTACCAATACCACGGTATACGAACTGACTAAGATTAGTTTATTGTGAGATTTAACCTGATCACAAACTCAATCTCGCTATGAGGTGGAAGTCCTTATAAATCTTAGGTTTGATAAATCTCTTAAGCGTCATATTCGTTTGAGTTTAACATAAAGCTCATTTCTATACTATGCACATATAATGGATTCATTATTAACTATTTACTATACTATCATTATATATATATATATATATATATAAATGAAAAATATAATACGGAGTAAAGTTTAGTTTCAAAATAATTTATAATTTGTCATTCTTGAATTGAAAAATTAATCGTATTCTTTTTTAATGTTTACTCATGCACTTTTATTTTAAATACTATATCCATTTTAGTATATTACCAAACTCATGTTAATAAGTAACACACAAAATTTATTTAATTAATAAACATTCATCTTAAAGTTTAAAATAGAAAAAATGTTGATACCTAAAATATTAACACACATTTGAGAGAAATACTTAAGTTATAAAGGATGGTTGATAAGAAAAAGAAAAACAAACGAGCTAGGAGGTTAAGTAATATTTTATATTGCCCATTTTTTCATAAATAAAAATTAATGAAAAACGTTAAGTTGTTAAGGAAAAAGAAAAATAAATAAAGAAAAAATAAAGTTGGAACACATGTAAAAAGAAAGAAAAAAGAAAGTAAAAAGAACGGGAGAAACGAATCGAGAGGAAAAGATTATGAGGTCGTTGTTTACATTACACTTGATTATTTCCTTAGTCAACGTTCAGACTTTTTATCATTTTTATTTCTTTTGTAGTTATGCTTGTAAATACACGTCTACATGGCACAACCCACACATAACACACTCCACCCTCCACGTTCTTCCAATGTTCTTTTAGTTATTTTCATGAACTGTTGCACTCTACTTTATTTAAGTATGAGATGTTGGTAGGTTTTTTTCATCCATTCCTACAATGGGGTTTTCCCCCAAATCTATAAAGAAGAAAAACAGTTCATATCTACGTACATAAACTTGCATATGTGTATGGTTCATGTTTAGTGTTGTAATTGTGATGGGTGTGTGCTTTGTTTAAAGTTGTTGTTCGTGGTTGATTATCCTGGTGTAGCTGACATTTGGTATCAGAGCAAGGTTAGGATCAAGCATGTCTCGTGATTCTGATGCAGCAACAAGTGGACAAGAAAAAGGTGAATCCATTCATCTCAAGTATCCTTTACTCACTAAGAGTAACTATGCTGCTCGGGCTATTAAAATGGAAGTATTCATGATAGCCCAGGGTGTATGGGAAGCAGTGGAAGCAGAAGGTGCTGTTGAAACACGCAAAGACAAGATGGCGTTGGCAGCAATCTATCAGGGTATAAGTGAAGACGCCATTCTACAACTTGGTGCAAAGAAGACTGCCAAGGAAGCATGGAATGTTCTGAAAACAATGAATCAAGGGGCTGAAAGATTGAAGGAAGTAAGGACTCAGTCACTTTGGAGAGAATATGATGCCATTAAAATGGGTGATGGAGAGTGTATTGATGGTTACACTGGAAACATCCAAATTATCATCACAAAACTCAGGGGGCTTGGAAATGCAGTGGAAGAAGAACGTTTGGTAAAGAAAATTCTGAGGTCAATTTCTCCCAAGTTTCTACAGATAGCCTCCACAATTGAGGAGTTTAGTGACTTAAAACCCAAAACATCTGAAGAAGTTATTGGTTCCCTCAAAGGCCATGAAGAGAGTCTGCAAGAACATGAAGTAAGAGTGATGATACATTTCTCTTAACACAAGCAGAATGAGATCAAAAGAAGACAGAGAAATGAATAGGAAGAATTCAAGAGATCAAGGACGTAGTAGAGGAGCTAGGGGCAGAGGACGAGATAGACGAAAAATCAATCCCTGGTCCCAAAAGAAAGAGGAGGAAACTCAGTCAAAGAAGAATTTTGATAAATCCAAAATAAAATGTTACAATTGTGGGAAAATGGGACATTTTGCTTCAAAATGTTACTCAGAAGCAAAAGAAGAAATAGGCAATGTTACTGAACTGGAAGAATATGAGGAATATGCCCTACTTATGAAAGAGTCTTGTGATCTAACTCAATCACATGCTTAGAGTGACAACCCAGAAAGGAGGAATGGAGAAGGAAGTGAAAAAGGGAAACCAGGTTGGTACTTGGACACTGGAGCAAGCAATCACATGTGTGGAGATGCAAGCTGCTTTACAAACATGGATCAGTCAATTCAAGGAAGGGTATGGTTTGGAGATGGATCCATGAAAAACATACAAGGGCAGGGTTCTGTGGTATTTCAGTGTAAGAACGGAGATATATGATCATAGTGACACACTGATGATCAAGGTGGATACACAGTCTAATAAGCTATTCATAGCAAATTTAAAGGTTGCTGAGAGAATTTGCTTGCTGACAAGTATGACTGATCAAGCATGGGTATGGCATGCAAGATATGAGCATCTGAATTTGCAATCCTTAAAATTGCTTTCAAGCAAGAGAATGGTGAAAGGACTACCAGAAATTACTCAGGTAAACTACGTGTGTAAGCATGTGCATGGTGAGTAAGCAACACAGATCTTCATATCCACAGATGGCAAAGTTTAGAGCTCAAGAGAAACTTGAACTAGTCCATGGAGACTTGTGTGGTCCTATCTCACCATCTACTCCAGGGAACAACAGGTACATTATGCTTCTAGTAGATGACTTAACAAGGTTCATGTGGATATCATTACTGAAACATAAAAGGGACGCATTTGAAGCATTCAAGAAATTCAAGCAATTGACAGAAAATGAAGCAACCAGTAAGCTAAAGTGCTTTAGAACTGATAGAGGATGTGAGTTTACCTCTACAGATTTCAAGAAATTTTTTGATGATAAAGGAATAAAAAGACACTTAACTGCCCCATATTCATCTCAACAAAATGGGGTAGTGGAAAGGAGAAATCAAACCATCATGGGAATGGCAAGAAGCTTATTAAAAAGTAAAGATATACCAGGAAGATACTGGGGTGAGGCTGTGAGAACTTCAGTGTATTTACTGAATAGAGAACCAACCAAGAGTGTGGAAGGAATGACACCATATCAAGCTTGGTATGACAGGGTACCAAATGTGAACCACTTGCATGTATTTGGATGCCTAGCCCATGTGAGGATTGCTACACTTCACCCAACCAAACTAGCAGACAGAAGCATCAAGGGTGTCCTGCTTGGATATGAAGAAGGAACAAAGGCTTATAGGTTACTTGATCCAGTCAAAGGTAAAGTACTTGTGAGCAGAGATGTAAATTTTGAAGAAGACAAAAAGGGGACTTGGGAAGAACACCAAGATCAGGAAAACAATAGTGAAAAATCTTTCACTATAAATGTAAAAGAAGATGGAGGAGATAATGAGTTTGAGGTAGAAGATATGGACACATCTGCATCATCTTCAACACACAGCTCACCTTTGAGTACACCAAGATCAAGTAGCAGCTCTAGTTCCAATACAGAAAACCCACATTTTAGATCACTACAAGAGATATACGATGTTAGAGAAGTGAGTGAGGAAGCTGGTTTGTGCTTTCTATCTATTGAGGAACCAACTAACTATGTTGAGGCTGTTGGAAATAAGAATTGGAGGGATGCAATGGCATTGGAACTTGACTCAATTTAGAAGAATGGAACCTGGGAACTAACTGATTTGCCTAAGTCACATAAAGCAATAGGTTTGAAGTGGATTTTCAAACTGAAAAAGGATGCAGAAGGAAAGATTATCAAGCATAAAACAAGATTGGTTGCCAAAGGATATGTCCAAAAGTATGGGGTTGATTACAAGGAGGTCTTTTCTCCGGTGGCTAGGCTGGAAACAGTAAGACTCCTACTTTCTCTTTCAGCACATAGAGACTGGGAAGTTCATCACCTTGATGTTAAAACTGCCTTCCTGAATGGTGACTTGAGGGAAGAGGTGTATGTTTCACAACTTGAAGCCTATATTGACAAAGAAAATCCAAACAAGGTGTTGAAACTGCATAAAGCTTTATATGTCTTAAAGCAGGCTCCTAGAGCATGGAATGAGAAACTTGACAGGTGCTTGAAGTCTCAAGGATTCAGAAGATGCATTTTTGAATACTCTGTATACATGAACAAAGTTGGAGGTGATGTAACAGTTGTAGGAGTTTATGTAGATGATCTGATTCTCACAGGTTCAAGCTCTAAACTCATTCTTGATTTCAAAAGAGAGATGATGATGATATTTGAAATGAGTGATTTAGGGCCTTTTTGTTATTATCTGGGAATTGAGGTGAAGCAGGATACAAAAGCCATAACTCTATGTCAGTCAAGATATGCAAAGAAAATTCTTGAAAAAGTTGGTATGGCAGATTGCAACCAATGCAGCATACCAATGGAATCAAGGAGTAAGTTCAGCAAATACGATGAAGAACCATTATTGGGAGTCTCATGTACCTAGTACATACATGCCCATATCTTGCATTCTCAGTTGGCATTATGAGCAGTTACATGGAAGCACCTACCACCACACATATGACTGCAGTAAAGCAGATTCTTAGGTACATAAAGGGAACCATCAATATGGGGTGTGTATACAAAAAGGGGGAAGACAAAGAGGAACCGATTGGATACACAGATAGTGATCTTGCTGGGGACATTGATGACCGGAAAAGCACTACTGGGATCATATTTTTCTTAGGGAATAGTCCAATCACTTGGGTGTCAAAAAAATAGAAAATTGTGGCTTTATAATGAAGTGAGGCTGAGTATATTGTAGCTACAAGAGGTGCTTGTCAAGCAATTTGGCTCACAATGTTGATTGAGAGTCTAAAAGGGAAAACTGAAATGAAGCCAATTATTAAAGTCGACAACAAATCTGCAATTGCTCTAGCATCAAATCTGGTGTATCATGAAAGGAGCAAGCACACAGACACAAAATTTCACTTTATAAGGGAGTGTGTTGAGAGTGAAGTGCTGAAGCTGGAATACACAAGGACAGAAACTCAACTGGAAGATATTTTAACTAAACCACTTGGGAAGCAAAGGTTAAGTGAGCTGCTCAGCAAAATCGGAATGAGGGCTATAAAGAAATAATCAAGTTTAAGGGGAGAATGTTTACATTAAACTTGATTATTTCCTTAGTCAACGTTCAGTCTTTTTATCATTTTTATTTCTTTTGTAGTTATGCTTGTAAATACACGTCTACATGGCACAACCCACACGTAACACACTCCACCCTCCACGTTCTTCCCATGTTCTTTTAGTTATTTTCACGAACTGCTGCACTCTACTTTATTTAAGTATAAGATGTTGGTAGGGGTTTTTTCATCCATTCCTGTAATGGGTTTTTCCCCCAAATCTATAAAGAAGAAAAGCAATTCATATCTACGTACATAAACTTACATATGTGTATGGTTCATGTTTAGTGTTGTAATTGTGATGGGTGTGTCCTTTGTTTAAAGTTGTTGTTCGTGGTTGATTATCCTGGTGTAGCTGATAGTCGTTTGGTAACACCGTTTTTCAACTTATAGGGCTTATCAGCCAACATTTTCACCAAACACGTAACTTTTGTTTACGTGTGCCGAATTATGTAATAAGAAGAAAAAGTAAGGTTGAAGTTACTATTCTGGCTGTATTGACTGAAGTTACTGTAGGTGACCATTTTAGCTATTTCTTATATAATTTTTTCTTTATTTTATTAATAAAATGTATTCATAAATATTTTTTCTTAAATCAACAGAATCAACCAATCCAGTCACTTCAGCCAGAACTTCATAAGTTCCAGCAGAATCAGCCGAATCAACTGATTTTCGTGTTATCTAACGGGCTCTATATGCCAATTTATTAATCTCAAACTTGAAACTAATTATAAGAAATAATGACCCCCGTATAACTAATTGACTTTTGAATTCAAAATATAAGATTCCTTTAATATTTTCCAAAAGTATGACTAAGCCCTTACCTCTCCATTCCTCTCCAACCCATTTCTGTCGCCTTCAACAGGCCTCCACCGGCCAAATACTATGACTTGCGCATCCCTCCTCAGTTTGCGCGCAACCCTCGTAGACCTCACTTCGAAGCACAGTTCGCCGCACCTCACCTCCGCCTCGCTGCACAGGTCACCAGCTTGCTTCGCATCATCGGCCAGACCAGATCTACCTCCAGACTTCTCCATCGTGTCAACACCATTGGACGAAAATGGTTGGAATCGTGTCGCGCTTCATCAGATCTTCGTCGCCGCCCTAATCTTCACCATCGTCGTCCTTTCCCTCGTCATCTTCCATGTCCTCGCCATATCCTACGTCTTCTTGTTCTTCTCTTTCTATCCGGTCGTAGGAAGGCGATTCAGAGTTGTCTTCTTCCCTACCGTCGTTGTGGTCCTCATTGAAGGAGCCTCAATACCAGATCGGTGATTGGCTATAGATTGATGATTGGTTGGCGGCTTGGTTGGTGGCTAGGGTTACGATGGTGGTGGTGGGGACTGAAGGTTGGGGGCTAGGGTTGGGGACTGGCGGTGTATGCGGTGGCGACACGATGGCAGCTCAGTGGCAGTGGCGGTGGGGATGCTTGCGGTGTTCTGCTGTGGGGAGTACTGGTGGGGGAGCTGTGATCTGGGGATATGGGTGACAGAGGTAGGTGGGGTGGGGGAGCTGGGGCTGGGCTGGGGAGGGGATGGGGGATGGGCAGGTGGCTGGGGGTTAGGTTAGGGGCTGGGGAGGTGACTGGGGGTTGGGCGGCGGTCAACGGCAGTGGTCCGTGGTGATGGTCGAAGGTGGCACTAGGGTGTGGCAGGCTGGGGACGGGTTGAAGGGTGTTGTGAGGAGCAGGGAAGGGATGGGGTTGGGATACCGGAGACGGTGTGTCTCAGTGGCTGGGGATAGGCAGTCACTGTGGTTTATGGGGAGTCACTATGGTGGCGGGCAGTCACTGTGATCAATGGTGGACAGTCACTGTGACCGGTGGGGCAGTCACTAGGCTGGTGGGGCAATCACTGTGGTCGGTGGGGCAGTCACTGTGACGGCGGGTCACTGTGACAGCGAAGTCACTTTTCCTGGAGTCACTTTGCACTGCAGGATTGTTAGATCACATTTATGGAATTTTGAAAAACTTGTCACATTCTTGTCTTTTGTCTTTTATTTAGTAATATCCAGGTCAAAAGACCTAATTATAATGTTATCCACTTGTACTATATATATTGTACAATCGAGTGTATCATATAATTTGTCGTTTAGACCACATAGACTTGAATGAGTTAAATACTTTTCAACATAGGTAATAGGTTTCAACATTACTCTTGGTACGTATGTTAGGTGGTAGTACTACTTTTAATTAGACGTTATGTACCACCTACACTGTGTACTTTTACATCTCTTTGTGACGTTTACACCTGCGTTTTTATTGTTGTTCTAATAAATGCATAAAATTAATATTTGGGAACTAATCCTGAGGAGTAATATTTACAAAAATGATGTTTGTACACACTTTTATACACACTTTTGTACACACCTATGTCTGTGAAAGCTTTTTTTTTGTCTGTGAACATCACAGACAATGTTTTGCACAAACAAAATATTGTCTGTGAACCGGATTCACAGACAAAAAAAAAGCTTCACAAACATGGTGTGTATAAGGTGTGTACAAGAGTGTGTACATGGTTGTAATATTTATGTTTTCAAATAAGATTAAAGTATACTCTATTTCTTTATTCGATACTGACATACAATAACTTAAAAGGAAAATCATGATTTATTTGGTAATAAACGTATAGAACTATTTTAATATCTAATAAACCGTAAAAAAGTAAATTAAAAACATTACTAGTAAAAGTTAAAAAAAACAAAACTTTAAAAGTAAATTAAAATAGATAAAAACACATAAGAATATGAAGTTCTTTCTTGGAGCCTCTACCACTTCCCAGCAACACCACCACCTCACATCGGCGACAAAAGCTACTAAGATGACATTATATTATTACTCTTTGAAAATGAAGTTTTCTCTGGGAAGATGACACGAAGATAACACCACCACCTCACATCAGCCCAATGTGTCAAGATGACATTACTAATGTATCTTGATAATTTTTTCCGGTGATCGAAGCTGGTGGTGCTGGGAGTTGGTTAAGGCAGCAACATGGGCCTGGATATGTTTTTGTATGTTTACGTCGTTGATTTTCATTAATTTTATTTAATATTTATCCTCTTTTGTTTCAAATTTGTTACATTTTTCTTTTAAATAAAGTTATGTTATTATTTTAATATTTTGAATATTAATAATAATTAAAATAAAGAAAGGGTTAGGATCGATTGGAAAGCTACTCTTATTAAAGTTATTCTCATATTCTAACAATTTAACTTTGATTTAGTTCCACTTGGAGAATTTCCCTTATTTTGAGAATTATTCTAACAATAATTCATCTTCCATTTACCAGGCCATGTAGTGTCATTTTCATGAATCAAAGCTATGTAAACAAAACTATGTAATTTAAACACTTAATTGCCCATTAAGCACTTGCATGCATGGTACGTAAATGTTGCATTTAATCAGTGACTTGTTTTTTTCGGAGCAGAAAAACATGTCAGATTAAGAATGGACCCCTAACTCCTAAGACAGCCATTAATAAGCTGAAACATACTTTCACTAGCCATTGGTTTTAGTTTTATACCGCGGAACCGCCGCCACAGGCCCACAGCCAACATGTACTTTTTTTAGGGTCCTCCAAAAACATTGTCGGACTGGCCATCTCATTCTTTAAAAAAAACTAGGGGTGGGCAAAACTACTTTCCTCAAACGATTGAAGCATTTTTGGTAAACATACCTAGGGGTGGGTTCGGTTGCTTCGGTTCGGTTTTGATCTAAAACCAAACACAGAACCGAAGTGAAATGTTCGGTTCGGTTCAGTTCAATGTCTTTGATTGGTTCGGTTGGTTTCGGTTTTTATTCAGTTTTTATTCGGTTTTTTTTAAATCAAAAGTCCATGTATGAAAATAAGAGGAACAATTGACATTCAAATTTAGTAATTTAGTCTAATACGGAGTAATTGAAAACACATTAAAATAACAGACAACTAAATGAACACCACCATTCTCAAAAACATCGTTTTAACATGTAAAGCAATAACTAAGCATGAGCTCCATTTTAAAAACAACTAAAAGTAGGCAGTTAAGCTAGTCTGCTATACAATATTAAATAGTACGAAGTAGTACAAATTTCAGCATGAATAAGCTGATAAAAACTAGTAAGCAACATAGTCCAGTGAAAATAACTAGCAAAAAAGATAAGGTAATGAGCTCTCAATCCATCCTGCTAAACTGCCAAAATGTCAAACAGTAAGCTCTCCATCCATCCTGCTAAACTGCCAAAGTGTCAACTCTCAATCCAACCTGCTAAAATGCCAAAGTGTCAAACAATGATAAACATATTTTGCAACCAAAACAAGTATAAATAATACAACACAACTGAGACATTTTCAATCTTCAACTCCAATTCAGCTCATACTTTGAACTTCAAAACTATCCCAACTCACAGCCTTAAGTTCTCTAATTGATTCTACTTCCTAGTCCTAGGAGGTAAGCTGGTATCTAACATTCACAAAAAATAGAGGATTCTGGAATAATGAAAATGGTATCAGACTACTAAATATAGAGGATTATAATAATTGACAATACATTAAAGTAACAGACCCCTAAATATGCAGTTCACATTTAGTAAGTTATTATCATAAGTTCAATAGGTCTTCTGGTGTCAAATTAACAAATAAAGTTTTCAAAATGAACCATATAAAAGCAAGCACATAGAAGCGAATCAACAACATTAACCAACGTAGGCAAATCCTAATAGTCAGGTAATTTAATATGCCTTTTTTTAGATATTTTTATTACCCTATTTGAAGAATAAGACCATGCAAAGAAACTTTTTAGAACAAATCCACACAACAAAACCATTTACTCATAGAGAGTTTAGTGAATCTTATTGAACAACTATTTTTTCTCAAATACAGTTAACGGATCTAATACGTAGTATATAAAATAGTAATCATAGTAGACCTCAAAAAAATTATAGATAACAATAACATCATAATAATCTCGAATTGTAAAGGTGAAATGTTACCTCTGTTTGAAAGTCTTCGATTGGAATCAACTTGTAATGGATCCAAAGATGTCAACAATTGATAGAGGAGTGAAAGCTGATGAAGAGAAGTTTAGTTTCTCATGAGCTCATCTCTCCTGTCATAGATTCGAGAAGAAAATCGGAAGAAGTTCAGAACTTCGCCGCAGGAGGTGAACTGCATCTGCGAGATACTCTAAGCCTCTAACTCCTCTAAGGTGCAAAGCTCAAGTCTGCCTAGGGTAAAAGTTAGAGGACCGTAACTTGTTTAGCCACTAATTGAGCCCAATGTCAGACAAAAGCCCAAGTGTATAAAATAAAATACTTTGTTTTTAATGTTTCGGTTTTTCGGTTCGGTTCAGTTCTAGAGAGCCAAAAACAAAACCGAAACCGAATAGAAACAATTCGGTTCGGTTTTCCCTTTCGATTTCAGTTTTTCTTGATTCGGTTGTCTTCGGTTGCGGTTCGGTTATTTTTTGATTCGATTTCGGTTTTCGGTTTTCCGGACCCAGCCCTAAACATACCCTAAAAGATATTTATCTAAATATAATTAAAGCATCCAAGAACAACTGGGACCTCATTGGGCCTTTCATCAGCCAAGGGACCTCCTTTGGCCCAAGAGCACCGATTCACAGAAAGTAGTCTAAGGGCCTAGGAGCAGAACATGGATGTCCATCGGCTAGGCTCTCCGTCGGCCCGGCCCTCCTTCGGCCAGTAAAGGCTCCAGTAGGCTAGATTTTACACTTGGTCTCATAAATCATGTACTCAGCCCATTAGATACCTTATTTTGTATCGGGTCTTCCAGGCCCAAGTCCTGGGAGCCCAAATCCACATTTTCCATAAATAGCTCCCTATGAGGTAGTTATATGGGGTAAAGAAATATTAATTGCTCACTTTCTCTCTGTAGATTAATACTCTCCGTGCCCATTAACAAATTTAAACATGAGTGTATATGTTGTGACCCAAGACAAAGTATTACTAGTAAAAGAAAGTCCTCAATGGTACAACCAAGTTTTTAAGTCACAAATCATGGAAATAATATAAACATGGGTAGGAAAAGGGCTTCAGTAGCTAAATGGCCCTGCACCAGTGGTATCTTTTACAAATCTGCAATTTTGGGAATGAATTGTTAGGCAAGGAAGAAAGGTTTCAGGAGAGGAATGATGGGTAAGAGGATTTACCTCATTACTCATCCAAAACTGGTCCCCTATGTTGCAATCCAGATTACTTATAAGCAACACTCGAATGCGGATGTAATGATTTACCGTTTCTTACCCACCGACACAGTAAAAAGAACAGCCCTTTATCACTGGATAACAACCAACAACAAAATAATGCAAACAATAGCACGCCATTATATTAGCTATATCCGTAAGACGTATAACACGTATTTAAGTAAACATTATAAAATAATAACGGACACAACATTGCCTCCCTCGGAAATTTGCCTTGTCCTCAAGGCCGAGTAAAGTCTGGAAACTGCAACTTCATCACCTTAGCTCTTTCCCATGTAGCATCCTTTGGCAACATATTGCTCCACTGGATCAAAAACTCTTCTTCCACACCCTGACGCAGCTTGACCTTCCGGGTATCCAAGATAGCTATGGGATACATCTTTGGACATCCATTTTGATCCACTTCTGGTAGAGTAGGATTAGTACTGTATTTATTTTTTATTTTTACCTTAAGTAGGGATACATGGAAAACGTCATGCATTTTATAATCTAGTGGAAGTTGCAGCCGATAAGCCACCTCTCCAACTCTGCTAATCACCTTGAAGGGCCCACAATATTTGACAAAGAATTTGGTTGGCCTTCTCAGTAAGGTGTTACCCTGCTTGAACGGCTGGATTTTAAGGAACACCCAATCCCCGACTTGGAAAGACCGTTCTATCTGTTTAGTGTCAGCATATTTCTTCATCCTTTCTTGTGCCGGATCATATGTTCCTTACTATTTTGTAGCATATGTAACCGCTCTTGTACTACCATCTGTGCATTTGAATCAACAGACTGTAAATACGGATTGGTAGATAACTGATGAGCTTCATAGCCATAGAGCGCCTTGAAAGGAGATTCCTTAATAGTATGTTGATAGCAAGTGTTGTACCACGATTCAGCTAGTGGCAACTTTTGGTTCCACTTCTTAGGGTGATCTGATCATGGACTATCTCGTGACTATGGCAGGCCGGTACGCTCTGCTCTCTCGCGACCCCTACTCTAATCATAAGACTTAGGCCCCTACTGAAGATAGGTCGCCAAACTACGACGAGAGTTCCACCTTTCGCGTACATCTTAAGTATGTCTCTAAACATCTATTGAGTCTTTCAGTCTGGCCATCACTTTGAGGATAATAGGTTGTACTCATACACAGCTTTGTTCCCTGCAGTTTAAAAAATTCTTTCCAAAACAAACTTGAAAAAACCACATCACGATCGCTCACAATTGATTCCGGTGCTCCATGTAGTTTATAGATTTATCTCACGTATATTTCAGCTAGCTTCTCAAATGTGTAAGGGTGTGCTAATGATTCATGATGCACACTAATTAGTAGTGCATAATTATATGTTTTTATGTTTGATTTATGTTGATTGTTTGACGTTTTATTTAGTTTGTAAACATTTATGTGATTTCAGTTGTAATTGTATTTTAGTCTTTTTTATAAGTTGTAAAGTATAGTTAGGATTTGTGGTGTTGGAAAGGAAGACTTTGAAGAGAAGAAAACAAGAAATTTGATTGCCCAGGAGTAAAACCCGACCGGGTAGAAACCCTCACCCGATCGGGTATGATTTAACAGACAAAATTGCCAAGAAAGTCACTGGACCCGGTCGGGTCCCCTACTTGACCCGGTCAGGTCAGATGTGACCCGGGACAAAACGACGTGCGAAGATCACCAGAACGTGGCGGATTATCTGATTTTGACCGGACCCGGTCTGGTAAGTACTTGACCCGGTCGGGTACCCGGCCAAAGGTGTTGAAAAACACCTATAAATAGCACACTTTTTCTTCTCTAAAAATCATTCCTTCTTCCATACTCTTAAGCTCAGTTTAGAATAACATTTTTTTATATTTTTCTAGCTATGTTTAGTCTCCAAATGAGGAGCTAAACTTCCATTCTTGGTGTTGCTCTTGAAGCTTGTTGATTATTAAAGTTGTGAGTTATTTTCTTAACTTCTTTCCTTGAATATTAATTAATAGTTCTTTCCTTAATACCATCTCTATATTAATGTTGGGGAGTGTTGCTAAGATGACAATTAGTTAACATCTCGACATTAGTTAGAATGGTATATTCTTCCTCTATATTAATGTTGGGCAGTGTTGCTAAGATGACAATTAGTTAACATCTTGATATTAATTATAGTAGGATTCATCTTCTTTAATAATATTCTTCCTTAAATATTAATTAATTCCTACTCATATTTCATATTAATATTTTGAACATTACTTAAAGGATCAACTAGTTTTGTTTCATATATTAATTATTACTAGAAACGATTAACGAACCGATGGTTAATCGTTGATGGTTTCACAAGTAAGTAACTTCGGTTTATTAATGCACGGTCGTGGTTAATAAACTTAAGAGGATTAATTTTGTTGGTTAAACCGAAACCGTTGTGTTGAGGTTATCAATCTCAATTGATTTCATCAAGGAGTTAGAAAGATTAAATGCTACTATTAAATCGGTATAAGGCCTTGTTCTATATTTGATTAATAGTAAGGGTTATTAATGAACGGTTATTGTTAATAACTACCCTCAATGAAGTGGATATACTCCCCGATTGAGTATTCGAGAGGGAATAAGTTATAGATATAACGATGATCGACTAAAGTCTAAAATATATCAACAAGTGGAAAGTAGCAATGCCAAGTCCTTTTTATCTCTGAAATAAACACATATAGGTTGTTCATCTTAGTGTTTAATTAAATTAAATCATTCAATCTCAGAAACCCCCCTTTATTTACTAGTTCGTAAAAAGAGAATTATTTCTTTCCCTGTGGATACGAACTCTACTTCACCTATACTACGTATAAGTGTTAGCATCGATTTATTTTGACACACCGTGACAAAGTGTTCGTCAATACAAAATGGGCGTACTTAGTTAAGCGATCCACTATGACCCAAATAACGTCCTTGCCTTCAGATTTCGGTAATCG
Organism: Cuscuta europaea; assembly: GCA_945859875.1. Classification (NCBI taxonomy): domain Eukaryota; kingdom Viridiplantae; phylum Streptophyta; class Magnoliopsida; order Solanales; family Convolvulaceae; genus Cuscuta; species Cuscuta europaea. The sequence continues at coordinate 2,289,985 of CAMAPE010000030.1, forward strand.
AGTGATAAAGTCCATTGAAATTTGGGTCCATGGTGCAGAGGGAACTTCTAATGGTTGTAGTAATCCGGGGTAAGCTACTGCCTCATCCTTTCACTGCTTGCAAACATCACATCCAGATATATATTCAGTAAGATCTCTTTTCATCCCTTGCCAATAAAAAATTGGCTTAGCCCTCAAATAGCTGGCGTGAATACCACCTGAATGCCCGCCCACTGCTGACGCATGTATAGTCTCCATAATTTTGGTCCTGGTTTCGTTAGAGCTTCCCACAACTATCTTTCCCTCATATCTGAGAATTCCCTCATAATAAGTATAAGCACCATCACTCTTACCTAATAACGTTTGGGCTATCAATTCAGTAGTCTTTTCATCTCCATCATAACTCGAGACAACCTCCTCTACCCAAAGAGGCTGAATATGGGTGATAAGAGAATAATTAGCACTCTCCATTTCCTCCCCTATGGTTGTTTCACGTTCATGTTGTCTGGATAAGGCATCAGTCACTATATTAGCTTTCCCCGGTTTGTACTCAATAGTAAAATTGTACCCCATCAGTTTATATAACCATTTTTGTTGCAAGGCGTTGATGATTTTCTGTTCCTTTAGGTATTTCAGACTCAGATGGTCCGTCCTAATAATGAAAGGTGCTCCCATTAAATAGTCAATCCATTTTCCCACAGCTACCATAGTGGCCATTAACTCCTTCTCGTATGTTGACAAAGCTTGGTTTCTTGGGCATAAGGCTTGGCTAAAGAACGCCACTGGCCTTTGGTTTTGTAACAACACAACTCCTATTCCCGTCATGGAAGCGTCCGCTTCCACCACAAATGCTTCCTTGAAATTAGGTAAGGCCAAAACTGGGGCTTTAGACATTTTCTTCTTTAGCAACTCAGAGGCTGATTGAGCAGCTTGGCTCCAATTAAACTGCCCCTTTTTGGTTAAATCAGTTAGAGGCTTTGCTATAGTCCCATACCCCTTAATGAACCTTCTGTAATAACCTGTCAATCCCAGGAATGAGCTTAACCCTTTCAAGGACATAGGTTGAGGCCATTCCACCATTGCTCTCACTTTTTCTGGATCAGTTGCTACTTCTTTGCAAATAATATATCCCAAGTAATCAATGTGTTTGATGGAGTATATTCCCGTATACCCCAGGGGTATCATAATCGCCGGTATAAAGACTCACAGACCCATTCCGGAGTGCACGAAAAGACTAAGTCCGCAGCTATACCGACCCCGACCCCGACCAGCCAGGGTCGGAAACAAGCGCCAGTACACAGAACAAGCTAAGGATCGAGAAGTTGACCGACACCGACCTCGACCACCGAGGTCGGGAAAATACCAAGCTCAGGAATCGATCAGACTCGACCAGTTATGAGCCCAACCTCGACACGCCCAAGTTCGGCACCAAGTCTGATCCCGGGAGTCAAACGCATGGTCAGCATGCACCAGGCAGACGACTACCTCAAAGGCGGGAACAAAGGACAAAGGTGTGAGTCCTCTCATCACGAGCCCGAGCTCCCAGATATCGACCTCAGTGATCTCCAAGGTCTGAATAAGGCGTCGTGGACTTGGACAAAATCCGCAAGGACTTGCCTCACAAGGAGGTGTCGCCACGTCTCCATCAACACCAGGGAACATTCATAGTTACCTACGTGTAGCCACACGGGATCTCTGGCAGCAATCCTGTTAGAAGCAATCCCCAATCAGCTAGCTTTTGAAGATTCTCTCTCAAATCAGATTTACACGCAGCTGCTCCCCATCGAATTAGGCTGTTAGTTTGTTAGAATAGCTTTACACGTGTCCCTCTCCTATTAGTCTAGCATCTTTTTGCTTGGGCACCAAGTATTGCCTTTTATCTCCTAGTATAAATATCACCTTCCAACTGGTGGACAGGGATGCTTGCTGAATACTTGACGCTTAATCTATCGCACTCTTGGTACTCATATACTGCTATCCGCCCGGATCAAGTACTTGCATTTTCCGATTTGTTCACTCGCCCCTTTACTCTCATTTCAGTTGGATTCCGGCCACCCCTGGTCAGATAATCCATCATTTTTTGGTGCTTTCATTGAGAGCGGAACTGTGAGCAGGTCAGATCCTTCCGATTCACCTCAGATCTACAACAAGTTTTTCAACAACAATGGTTGGAAAGAAAAATCTGAGAAGTCGACGTGCTTCTGCCGCCGTCGCACAGGTGGAGCCCTCGCTAGAAGCTCCTACCACTTCTGGTGCCAGGAGGGACGCTAGGGGAAAGCAGGTCGCTGAAACTCCTGCAGATCTGCGCAGTCTTATTCAGCGTGCTTCCCTAGATCTCCGTCAACATATTTCACTCAATCGTGATGTAGGGGTAATTCTATCCGCACAGGTGATCCCACAATTCCAGAGTCTTTTGATGGTGGATCCCTCTGCGGCGGTTGGCGCCCTCATCACGGGATTGCATCAGGTGCTCCCCACGCTGCAATCTCAGCCAGCAGCTGTTGTGGCTTCCCATGCCACTAGGCCTATCTCTTCGGCGAATTCCAGATCCCGGTCTCTAAGAGTAGGCTCTATTGATGCTCCTCTGGTGGTGGAGAGACCAGCACATATGGTCTACTAATCTCCCCCTCACCAGAGGGCGATTCCGGGGATTAACTCTCCCCTGATCTGCCAAGTGGCTTCTGCAGCACCTGTGAACGCTTCGCCCCTCGCACAGCAGGCGGGGACTTCTCGTCCCGTTGCGGCACCACGAAGGATGGCACCACCACCACCTCCTGTATTGCCGTCCAAATACACAGCACGCCGTGTTGATCATGGCTGCCACAATGATCAAGGTGTCTATGATGTCACCACTGAGGACTCCTCACAGTCCCTTTCCCCGTAGGGGCAGCAACAAGATGACAACCCCAATCCCTGGATCGAAGTGGGAAGGTGTACCATCTTCTCCAGATTGGGGGACAGATCCATGGCGAATCAGCTCCTATTTGTCAACATCCGGGGGATTAACAAGGCAAATTCCCCAGTTCTCAACATTCCCCAGCAACAACAGAAGCAACCGAGGAGAAGGACTCCAGAGCGCGTACCCGCTTTGGAGAGGCTAGGGGGCAATCATTCCCATAGATTCGCCCCCCCCCCCCCCCCACGCCACCAGCAGATGCCTTCTCCCCCAAGGCAGCCGCATGCTTTGCAACCGCGGCCACAACAACAACCGCAACAACCCCTGCGCCAACCAAGGCTCTCCCTGCCAAGGCGGCAGGTTGGATCTCTACCACGGCGCTAGACCCAGGTGGATCCTAGGGAGGAACAGATCCACCTCCTGACTCAGCAAGTTAATGAGCTGCGGGCTGCAGCTGTCACAGTGGTACCGCCACCGCCATCGCCTCCCTAGCACACGGGGCGAGATGCTCAACTGGAAGCGCTAGCACTTCAGGTCCAACAACTCCGGGCCCAGGTCAATCAGGAGCCTATTACGGTAAGGGTAAGGACTGCTACCCCCTTTACCACATGGATCATGAAGGCCCCTATACCTCCAAAGTATAAGGGGCCCAACATCTAGCTCTATGGGGGTAAAACTGATCCCCAGGAGCATTACACTCACTACTAGTCCGGCATGTACATGATGGGCGCTAGCGATGAGTACATCTGCCGTATGTTTCCCTCCACTTTAGAGGGGGAGGCATACGATTGGTTCAATGATCTCCCCGATGAGTCCATTGACTCATGGAGAGAGCTAGCTACACGCTTCCTCACCCATTTCGCCGCAAGGGCAAGGACGAAGAAACACTTCTCCTACTTAATGTCTGTAAAGTAGGGCAGAGATGAGCCTTTGGGCAAATTTCTCGAACGATGGAACGAAGAGACCTCTAAGGTCTATGGGGCTAACGACAACACCCGTCTAGCCATGTTGTAGGAGGCTACATGACTACAACATCGGCCTACAACATCGGGAAAACATGACTACAAAAAAAGAGAAAGGAAGGCAAAACAAATGAATAAAGAGAAGCGGAAAAGAGAGCAAACCTTAAGCGCACTGGAGGTAAGCTCCTCAGCAACGCTCGAGGTGTCCATCTCCCCCATGACCCCAGTATCACAGGGCAACCGTAGATGGGCCAGCAGATCCATGGCCCCAGCGTTCTCGGAGACAAAGCCCTGGTCGTCCCTGAAAGAGAACTGGAACCTGTGCCTCTTCCGTCCACCGGCAGAATCATGTGGTGGTCCACTCCCCTTGGCCACTGAATGCTTTTTCCGGCCACCGGCAGAATCATGTGGTGGTCCACTCCCCTTGGCCACTGAATGCTTTTTCCGGCCATCGGTTGGGGTAGCACCGTTGTGCCCTGGAGCATCCGAGCCCAGGCAGCTTCGGAGCTGCTGAACTGTCTCCTTGTCTTCGTCATCATCTTCATCTTCATCTGTGGCATCTTCAATGACCACATCAGGTGAAGGGGTGGGGGCATCACCTGTTACGGCATCCCCGTGTTGGGCCACGGCATGATCTTGCTGAGCTCCCCCTTCACCAACGGCACCTGCATCATGCCCTCTCCCAGAGTCCTGGGAGGAAGAGGAGGAACCACTGGAGGATGGTTCAACGTATTTAACGCCAGCAGTGGGATGAGTCTTCATTCTCCTGCTCTCTTGTGCCTGGTCAAGTAGGTCGAACAGACTGGCACTACCTGCAATACCACAGTTAAACACAACAAGAGGACAAGGATTACAGACATAAAATACCAACGTTGAGCACCAGACCAAGGATAAGTACCTGGAGAAAACACAGAAGGTTGAGAGGAGGAAGCCAAATAAACCTTTGCAGGATCTGCCCTTTTCTTGAGGGGCTCAACTCTAACTTTTGCAGGATCTGCCATTCCTGCGGAGCTAGCAACCCCAGAAGCGGACACCTCCCCCGAGCGTTTCCTCCTCTCCAACGCAGGCTCCTCATCCTTTGAGGACTCATGCCTGGGAGGGAACATATGGGCAAAAGCCCTCTCCTCACCTGAGGACTGTGGACCCAACACCTCAGAAGCAGTAGGCTCAGCAGAACCCTGCTCCGTAGCAAAGGACGCCGCGATGGCTGCAACGATGTTAACCTCCTCCTGGGCACCGACTTACACCTCACCTAGAGGTTCATCACCTACAGCGGCCCCTTGGTCTTCAACAGGAACTTTAGCATAGAAAATGAAGCCCAGGTCCTTCAGCTTCTCCTCGGACAGGAAGGATGTTATATCCTTGTCACCATACTTGAGATAGGTGTCCACATCGTCGGCAAACCCATCCAATGCACCTGCGTAATGCATGTTGAAGGAAAGAGAACCAGGAGCAGTAAAGGGAGACCCCCTTACCTATCGGTATAGACGAACACAAACTTGTGCTTCAATCCATGGTGCGACGAGGGGGTGTGGTGGAACCCACTCCTTCCAGACCGTTAGGAGATAAGGGCATAGCCCTGATTCTCGAGCGAACTGTTGAGTCCGATTTGGAACAAATGCCTAAAAAGGCCAACACTAACCCCCAAGCCCAAGATCTTGCAGCGCAGGAGGAAACCGGCAATCAAATAAAACCCATTGGGGGTTACCTGGCAAGGGAGCAACCCATCCCAGTTGAGGTACTCCACAAAGAAGGGGTCCAACGGGAAGCGAAAGCCATGGTCCATCGCATCAAGGTGGACCGTGAAGTAACCCGAGGGGCAGGAGGACGCCAAACTCCCCACCTCAGGCCTCATGATGTCAACGGTAGGACCGGTCATACGCCTGGCTTCGGCCCATTCAGCATCGGTAAGGGAAAACAGATCCATAAGAGGCCCATTCTCTGCAAGGGTGCCTATCGCGCCCCCACGCTTCCCCTTGCCGCCTTTCCGTTTCCTAACTGAGCGGAGGGGAGGCACATCGAATACAACGGGAACCTCTTCAACCTCACGAGTAGGAACAACGTTGTCTCTAGTATTGGAACTGTGAGAAGACATTCTTCAAAATCTGCAGAAACAAAAAACATACATGCAGAAAATCAAAATCAGGGTTGAGAACCAATAATCTGACCCCCCAAACAAAAATTAAACACTCGAATCGACATCAGCTTGCGATTCCGAGCCCAGAGGTATCAAACTCATCAAGAATGGGGGACTGTAAAACCCCCATTACGCGGAAAACCAGTTTGACGGAAAAACCCTCATTTTGGGTTTTCCGGCTAAACCGTGACCGACGAAGAACGTACAAACGACACTAAAGACTAACCTGGTAAGGAGAAGTCAATGGATAAAAATCAGGACTTCGGTAGCACTGGCCGGAGAAGAAGAGCTCTGGGATTTCTTGAGAATTCTGAAAGCTTGAACAAAAAGAAAGCGCAAAGGAGAAAGGAAAAATATTTCACCTTTAATATTTCCCTTCAAAAAAGAATGGGAAGCTTACACGTGGCGCACTATTACCCAACCGCCCAAAAAACTCAAAGCTTTTTTCAAAAAAGGCGTGCAAAAAGGCACAATGATGGCGCCGTACAATCACTTCAAACGCCATGCCTCGCATTAAATGCTGAGAAGTGGCTATTAATTCAAAATGTTGCAAAAGGAATGTTTAAAGATTCCTATTTGTACACATCAGCGTTACTACACGCCACAAACTCTCCTAATTCTACGGAGCACTAAATGCAACTACCTCGTCTCCCTCAGAATCATACTCTTCCGCACTTAGAAAATATTCTAAGTCCACAAGAGTGGGGGACTGGTAAGTGGGGGACTCAGGAAAGAAATAAAAAAACAAAACAAGATTACAACAAGCTCGGAAAACGCAGCCACCTCGGGATCAGCACCAAACAGGTATATGTCTGAAAAACAAACTCAGCACATACACACACTAAAATTCCTGGTGAAATTTTTTCAAAATTAAAATCTTAAATTAAAGTCTTATCAACCCACGGCCGGGGCCGTGGATGTAGCAACTAACCCATGAAGCAGGTTTGGAATACACGGAGCTCAAGCTCAGACACCTCTGCAGCGGGGCGTCACTTTCCTCTCCGGACATCATGGCAAAGCGGAGTATACTCTTTTTCCTCCATTAGGATTTTTTCCCACAGGATTTTTCCTCAACGGAGTTTTTAATGAGGTACAACTTTGTCATGAACATGGAAGAGCAGCACCCCTGCCGGGCGAACGTGCCCAGGAAATTGAAGATTTACTCTCTCTCACCTCAAGTTTCACTTTTGCCTCGGAGAGTGGGGGACTCATGATGGAGTATATTCCCGTATACCCCAGGGGTATCATAATCGCCGGTATAAAGCATCACAGAACCATTCCGGAGTGCACGAAAAGACTAAGTCCGCAGCTATACCGACCCCGACCCCGACCATCCAGGGTCGGAAACAAGCGCCAGTTAACAGAACAAGCTAAGGACCGAGAAGTTGCCCGATCCCGACCTCGACCACCGAGTTCGGGAAAATACCAAGCTCAAGAATCGATCAGACTCGACCAGTTATGAGCCCGACCTTGAGATGCCCGAGCTCGGCACCAAATCTGATCCCAGGAGTCAAACGCATGGTCAGCATGCACCAGGCAAACGACTACCTCAAAGGCGGGAACAAAGGACAAAGGGGCGAGTCCTCTCATCACGAGCCCGAGCTCCCAGATATCGACCTCAATAATCTCCAAGGTCTGAATAAGGCGTCATGGACTTGGACAAAATCCGCAAGGACTTGCCTCACAAGGAGGTGTCGCCACGTCACCATCAACACCAGGGAATATTCGTAGTTACCCACGCGTAGCCACACGGGATCTCTGGCAGCAATCCTGTTAGAAGCAATCCCCAATCAGCCAGCTATTGAAGATTCTCTCTCCAATCAGCTTTACACGCGACTGCTCCCCATCGAATTAGGCTGTTAGTTTGTTAGAATAGCTTTACACGTGTCCCTCTCCTATTAGTTTAGCATCTTTTTGCTTGGGCACCAAGTATTGCCTTTTATCTCTTAGTATAAATATCATCTTCCAACTGGTGGACAGGGATGCTTGCTGAATACTTCACGCTTAATCTATCGCACTCTTGGTACTCATATACTGCTATCCGGCCGGATCAAGTACTTTCATTTTCCGATCAGTTCACTCTCCCCTTTACTCTCATTTCATTCCGATTCCGGTCTCCCTGGTCAGATAATCCATCAGTGTTCCATTCCAAAACTGCACTTGGATTTCTTGGCATACAATTGCTGTTCCTGTAGCACCTATAGTACTTGATTTAAATGCTGGAAATGCTCCTCCTTACTCTTACTATAAACCAGAATATCATCAAAGAACACCAATATGAACTTTCTAATAAATTTAGCAAATATCTCGTTCATCATTTTCTGAAAAGTAGTGGGGGCGTTAGTTAAGCCAAAAGACATAACCTTGAATTCGTATTGACCGTGGTGAGTGACAAACGCAGACTTAATTTGGTCTTCCTCCCTTACTCTTATTTGGAAATATCCCTGCCTCAGATGAAGCTTGGAAAAAATAGTTGCCCCATGTAATTCTGACAGTAAATCCTCTATCACCGGCATCGGAAATTTGTCTTTAACTATAAGTTCATCCAGCTTCCTGTAATCCACACACATACGCCAACCTCCATCTTTCTTTTTTAATTAGCAAAACTGGTGCCGCAAAGGGGCTGGAACTAGGTTATATGATTCCTTGTTCCAGCATATCATCTGCCAATTTTTCCATTTCATTTTTCAGCGCATGTGAATACCTATATGGTCTCATGGACAAAGGCTTTGAATTTTCCTTCAGTTCAATCTTATGTTCAATCTTCCGTATGGGTGGCAGCCCTTTTGGTTTATTGAATATGTCCCCAAATTCTTCTAATAGTGGACTATAGTAGTCAGATATGGTAAGCCCTTCTTGCTGCCTTACTGTATAAAACAGTTGAGTCAAAATCCCATGAGTGGTTTTGTGTATCATTTTTTAAATCTTTTTCCACTCATCACCTTTAAGGATGCCTTGTCCACATCTGCACTAATCTGTATCTTTCTTCCTTCTCTTGTAATATCTAAGCAATTCTTCATAAGATGGAAAGTTACCAGATCATATTTGCACATCCAATCATGCCCTAAGATGACGTCACATCCTCCCAATGGAATAACTCTGAGATCGGCCTCAAACTGATGTCCTTGTGTCGTCCAAGTAAACTGGTTGCATTTTTCTCTACTTATGGTTCTCTCCCCGTTAGCTACTGTAATAATCCATGGAATAGTCACTTCAAGTTTTCTCTTGAGTTTCTGGGCTGTAGATGTGTCTAAATAACTGTGAGTGCTCCCGCTATCGATTAATTGGGAAATCTTCTTGTTATTAACCATCCCCACAATTTTTATCGAGTTACTAGCTCTACAACCATGGAGAGCGTGCAGGCTGATTTCGCTATCTGCTGGTGTTTCTGGCTCTGAGTTCTCTTCGCCGCTATCCCCAATTTCTTCGTCATCAATGACAATCTGGAATAGTTTAGAACATTTGTGCCCAGGCCCAAATTTCTCATTGCAGGTGAAACACAACCCCTTTGCCTTTCTGATTTCATATTCTTCTTTAGATAACTTCTTCACAGGAGGAACACTGTTTTCTTTTCAAGACAAGAAGTTGCTCTGCTTCTAGGTTCCTGAGTTGCCGGTCTTGCTTCCGAATGGTGTCACCACTCCAGAATTTTGTCCAAACTTTCCCTTTCGAGCCCATATTTCTAATGTGCCCTCCATTAATTTAGCTTGGTTAATATCCATAGTAAGAGACCTAGGCTTAAACAACTGAACGGGTGTCCTTAATTCCTCCTTAAGCCCCTTCATAAAGCAAGAGATGAAAAAATCTTCAGTGAGAGCCGGATGTTTCGCCCTCACCAAGGATTTCATTTCTTCAAAAATTTCCACATAACTTGATACATCATATTTTTGCAATAATTGTTTGAACTCTACCACAATATCCTCATGCGATGGAGATACGAACCTTTCTAATAGCATTTTACAGAAAAAATCCCAAGTCACATGTTGTTTCCCTTCCACATTGTAACACTTGAGATTTAATTTAAATGGATTAATAGTACTACTCATACCAACAAGGTGCATCTCCTTTTAAGGGAGCTCATTAGCCAAGAACTCCAAAGTTAAGCGTGCTTGCACGGGAGTAGTCTTGGGATGGGTGACCCCCTGGGAAGTTTCTCAGGGCGCGCATGAGTGAGGACAAAGTGCGCGGAAAAGGCTAGTGGCGGTTTGTGAAGATAGTACTATTGGTCTAGAGTAGCTACCTCGGGTCCTGCGAGGCCGGGGTGTGACACACATACTCATAAAACCACAAATCCGCCGCACCAGACAAGTAATAGGACGCGTGGTGTACCTTCTCCATTTCATCCATGGCCTTGTGCAGCCACAGTCGAGGATCATTACCGTCAAACTCGGGAAATTCCATCCGCATAGACGGATTGTAAATGTTGTTGGTGAAATTTCTAATATGCGGTGGGGTGTATACTGATTTGTGCACTGAATCTTCGTTCAATCCTTTCTGCTTGTCCCTGGTGAGCAGAGTCGGCTGTAGCTCCATCATCGCTTCCAGTTGTTGTTTAATCGCGACAAATCCCTCATCTACTCAGCCCAAGTGTTCATTGACCGTGGCAAATTCTCTATGGATGCCTTGTAGCTCTTCACCATGTTTTCTCTGTGTATCAAACAAGTCGTTCATCCGAGTTTCTGTCGTCATCTCTTGAGTCACCTGCTATTTGACAAAACCTGGGCTCTAATACCAAATGTTGTGACCCAAGAAAGAATATTACTAGTAAAAGAAAGTCCTCAACAGTACAACTGTAAGGAATAGTTGTATTTTAGATTTTGATGATGCTAGGTTAATTAGAATTTGAAAGTACCCCTTTAGAAATTTTGTATTAGAATTTCTTTTGTAAGTTTTAGCTTAGTCTGTCTGCCAGAGTTCCATCTTGCTTCTACCAGAGTTTCTCCCAGAATTGCTCACCAGAGAAGCCATCAGAAACTGGTCATCACAAAGATACCAGAGTTTGCAACAGAGGCGGACTTCAGAGATTGAACCAGAGAGCCTCATAAGACTCTGCTAAACACACCAGATTCCGAAAGCTCTTTCCAACGGTCGTTAAACTAACGGGAAATCCCCTAACGGTTACGAACCTTTCAACGGAAACGTGGTACTGTACACACATTAAATGCACATTTAATGTTGTACGTACGAAGAGATATTTAAAGCTGATGATTGACCATGCGAGTATCTTTACGCCCCCAAAATAGCAAGTCGAAGGTCCAACCGGTCAAGTCAACAGTACAAGCATTTAATGAAGCTGTCTTCTACACTCCAACGGGAAGACTGCTCCCAGTATATAAGATACACTCTGAAGAACTAAGAGAACAACTTTGCTACAACATCTGCCAAACGAACTTGCTCAAAGCCTTCTTGAGATTCAAACTTCATTCTTAACAAGAAAAGGCTACAGTTGGAAGATACATTTTCTAATCCCTAATCCAACTAGCAAGCTGCAAAGTTCCTCAGTTCTTCAACACTTCGAAAGCTTCATCTACTCATCCTTTGTGAAGAAGCAACGTTGGAGAAAACTGATTTTGAATCAACCACTTCTTGAAAAAGAAGGGACGTCTCAAACTAGCTGGAGTAAGTGAAGTGGGGATACTTCAAGAGACTCAGTGAAACGAGACCAGCCATCAGGAAGCAGGACTGCATCCCGGGTGGCAACTAGACTTGAAGAAGACGAGGAGTGCTTCTTAAGTTCTAGGGACTAAGGCGTTGTAAACTGTTGTTTTTGCAAGCTTAGTGGAACAGTGGACTAGAGGAACAAGTTGTTCCTTGAACCACTATAAAAACTCCGGTGTCATTTACTTTAAACTTTTTATTCCTGCACTTAAGATTCTACTGACTAACTCTTAAGGTTGGACTCTGTGTCCAGCAGATCTTCTTTAAGAGTTATCAGAAAGGCACTTTGCCTTAGCTTTTCCATTGAGGCTACCCGAACAGAAACTTATCCGCTGCCAGGTCCAGTTCTGCCATCAGAACTTGACCTTCTCTGTCACCAGATTTTGACCATCTCTGATAAGTCAGTTTTGACTTAGAGAAAAGTTTAAATTCCTGAACAGTCTATTCACCCCCCCCCCCCCCTAGACTGTTCCCATTACAAACGGGACCAACATGTGGTATCAGAGCCTCCTTGTTCTTGTAATCTTTTAGGTTACTTACTAAACAAGAGATCCACTTGTTTTAGCCTCTTTAATCTCATTTTATGGATAACACTCTTTCAAAGAATCTTATGTTCTCAGTGACAAAGTTTGATGACTGGAGGATTCGCATGAAAGCTCACCTCTGCGCACTCCATGATGAAATGTGGGAAGTTCTTGATGCAGGTCCTTTCACAGAGTTCACCAAAGTCAACCCTGAATACATCACTGGTGGTGGTCTACCCCAGATGATCACCAAATTGCGTCATGAATGGTCAAATGAAGAAAGGAGGAAATACAACCTTGACAACATTGCCAAGGATATCCTCTACAAAGCCATAGATGACAAGTACTTCACAAGGATCAAGAAGTGCAAATCTGCCAAGGAAATTTGAGATACTCTAACCCTGATAGGAGCTGGAGATGAGCAAGAAAAAGACAACAAACTTACCATTGCCATGAAGAAGTTTGAAGACTTCAAACTTCTACCCAAAGAGTGCATAGCTGAGATGTATGCACGTTTGCTCACCCTCACTGCTGAGATATCAGAACTTGGGAAGGAACTTACTCCCAAGGAGATCAACTTGAAGGTTCTCAGAGGTTTACCTTCACCATGGAAGATGAAGGTCACTGCCATGAGAGATAGCAAGGATCTCAGAACCTACAGCACTGAGAAACTCATCTCTGATCTCAAATCTTATGAGTTTGAGATGAATGAAGAAGAGAAAGAAGAAGTTGAGGACAGAATAACTACTGCCCTCACTGCCAGCACCTCTCAGGTAAATAACTTTGACCCTTCTATTCTTTTAACTGATGAGTATATGGCGGCTTTTGCTAGGAAGTTCAGGAAATTCTTGAAGCCAAAGGATAGCAGAAGTCCACTCTCTAGCAGAAAGCCACCCCAGAAGTCCAAACCATCAGAAAGTAGTGGAGAGCTTCTCTGCTACAACTGCAGACAACCAGGGCATTTCAAAGCCAACTGTCCACACCCCATAGTCTCCAAAAGGCAAGGCCAGGAAGGAGAAAAGAAGTATGAGCACCGAAGAAGGAAGGCACTCATCACTGAACAACCAGAGAAGGACCCTCTCTCTGAGACAGAGTCCAGCTCAGAATCAGAATCCGATGAGGCATTCTGTTGCCTGGATACAGAGACTGAAGACCTATGTCTTATGGGTCAATCTGATGATGAGGTATCCTCTACTTCTAACTCTAGTTTTTCTTCGGTAGGCAGAGCCTTTGATTCTGAATCAATGTCAGAATTTTGGGAAGAGTTTCAAGCCATTCAAACCACTTATTCCTCTGTTAAAGAAGAAAACAGTAAGCTTAAGGTTGAAATTCTTGACTTAAGAAAGGAGGCTGAGATCAAAATCAATCTTCTAATTAAGGAAAGAGATCAGCTGGAAGCTGAAAATGTTTCTCTTCTCAAGAGAATAAGAGAGATAGAGCCTCTTGAGATTAAGTACAAAGCTTACCAGAAGGCCCAGTCTTCCATGGAAAAGATTGTACTTGACCAACAAATTGGCACTGGTTTTGGTCTTGGTTATGGCTCAACAGAATCAGGTGAGCCTTCTGTAATGCCTAGCACCAGAGTTGCTAAGGCAGACAAGGTCATAGTGCCACTGATTTCTAGCCCCATTTGTCAGGCTGGTGTATCTGGCACCAAGGTTATTCATGAGAAAGTCAGACCAGAAAATGAAAAGATAAAGGTTCAACAGAAACCCATTTTAAAAATTAATGAACATGCCAGAAAACCTAACAACAGAAAAGGTTTTCAGAACACCAAAAATCAAAGACAAACCTTTAACAGACAAACTCATGATAACCGTGTCAGAGATGATCACCAGAAAGGCAGATATCAAGAGAAAGTTAACTATAGGCAGAAAAGGTTGGCTGGTCAACTTAAGAAGCCCAAAGTTAATCGCCCCTCTGCTCTTGATAGTATATGGGACTTCTACCCAACCAAAAAGGCTATGCAGAAGTATGTAAACCGGAAGCATGATCCTCACAAGCATCTGCCCAAAGTGAATCACACTTCCGTTTACTATGACTACCAGGTGGACAATGGGTACCACCCACCAAGGTTTCACTTGATGAGACCAAAGTGGTACCGGCTGCCAAGACTGCATGACCCCCTAGGACCCAACATTGCTTGGGTACCTAAATCTTCCTTTTAATTTTGTAGGAACTGTGTGCTGGAGCCATCTCTGAGCAAGATTGGTACATTGATAGTGGATGCTCCAGACACATGACAGGTGACAAGAGTTGCCTAACAGAGTTCCAGAAAGTCAAAGGGCTCAGAGTTACCTTTGGAGGTAATGATAAAGATGGCCAGACAAAAAGAAGAGGGAAGCTGATAAAGAACCAGATAATCATTGATGATGTCTCTTATGTCAAAGGACTGAAATTCAACTTGCTGAGTGTTAGCCAATTCTGTGACAAAGGCTACACAGTCGAATTTTCCAAGGAAGGATGTTCTGTCAAGCATGAGACAACTAAAGAAGTGGTTCTAACAGCAACAAGGAAGAAAAACATCTATGTAGTTGATTGGTCAACTGCAAAAGATGGAATTTGCCTGATAGCCAAAGGAGATTCAAAACTCAGTTGGGAATGGCACAAGAAACTGAGTCACTTGAATTTCAAAACAATCAACAAGCTTGCAAGGGATCACATTGTTGAAGGTCTACCCAATCTTGTATACAAGAAGGAGAACTTGTGCAGTGCATGCCAGAAAGGAAAACAAGTGAAGAACCTCTTCAAACCCATTGCTGGAAACTTCTCTACTGGTCCCTTGAATCTAATTCACATGGATTTATTTGGACCAGTGGAAACTCCAAGTGTTGGTGGCAAGAGATACACCTTAGTCATGGTGGATGACTACTCCAGATTCACATGGACTATCTTTCTGACTAAGAAAAATGAAACTCTGCAGAAACTACCATCTCTGCTAAAGTTACTACAGAATGAGCAGAATCAGAAAGTCAAAGCCATCAGATCAGACAGAGGAACATAGTTCGTCAACAAGGTCATACAAGAGTTCTGTGATCAAAACGGAACAATGCATCAACTCTCTGCAGCCAGAACTCCTCAACAGAACGGAGTTGCAGAAAGAAGAAATAGAACCTTGAAGGAAGCTGCAAGGACCATGATTGCTGAATCAGGTCTACCTTACAGATACTGGGCTGAAGCAATCAACACTGCATGCTACACTCAGAACCGGAGCATGATTCACAAGGCTCATCAGAAAACCTCCTATGAATTATGGAAAGGACGAAAACCCAACATCAGCTACTTTCATGCATTTGGATGCAAATGCTATATACTCAACAACGGAAAGGATCACCTCAAGGTGTTTCAAGAAAAAGCTGATGAAGGAACATTCTTAGGCTACTCTAGCACCAGCAAAGCCTACAGAATACTCAACAAAAGAACTCTACTTGTTGAAGAATCGATTCATGTCACGTTTGATGATCTCAACTCTGTTGAGAGCATAATTGAAAACTTGGAGAAAGCGAATCTAGAAGAATCACCAGAACTGGAACCACCAGAGACGGACATACCAGAATTGGTAACTAACTCTGCCATACCAATACACCATCAGAATCCCATCCTACAAGACAAAGATAGTGATGAAGAATCATAAGGAGAACAAGAAAATCCAAGACAACCCTTATCAGAACCTGATTTAACTTGGTTAAGAGATCATCCTCCTAATCAAGTAATTGGACAAATCAGAAGGATGATCTCTTAACCAAGAGAAGCTCTTGCAAACTCTGATTGGATCAATGCTATGCAAGAAGAGCTTACTCAGTTTGAAAGGAATAAGGTATGGGAACTTGTTCCTATACCAAAGCACCAGAATGTCATTGGAACCAAATGGGTATTCAAGAACAAAGCAGATGAAGATGGCAACATTGTAAGGAATAAAGCTAGGCTGGTAGCCAAGGGATATTGCCAAGAAGAAGGAATTGATTTTGATGAGACTTTTGCACCAGTTGCCAGACTTGAAGCCATCAGAATCTTTCTAGCCTATGCTGCTTACAACAACATCAAGGTCTACCAGATGGATGTCAAGAGTGCATTTCTAAATGGAGATCTTGAAGAAGAAGTTTATGTGGAACAACCACCAGGTTTTGTCATTCCTACTCAATCTTCTTGTGTCTACAAGCTTAAAAAGGCCCTCTATGGTCTTAAGCAAGCTCCCAGAGCATGGTATGACACACTGTCACTCTTCCTAGTGAACCATGGGTTTACTAAAGGAAAGGTTGAAAAAACTCTATTTCAAATCTCTGTTGCTAATCATATTCTGTTAGTACAAATATATGTTGATGATATTATATTTGGTAGTACTAATCCAGAATTGTGCAATAAATTCTCTCAAGTGATGCAGAGTCAATTTGAAATGAGCATGATGGGAGAACTAAGCTACTTCCTAGGTCTTCAAGTGAAACAAATTCCAGAAGGAATCTTCATCAACCAAGGGAAGTACACCAGAGATCTAATCAAGAAGTTTGGAGTGGAAGGCAAATCGTCTGTAAAGATTCCCATGAACACATCACAAGGAATTGGTCCAGATGATGAAGGAAAAGATGTGGATGAAACAACATACAGAGGGATCATAGGATCTCTGCTGTACCTCACTGCAAGCAGACCAGATATCTCATTTTCTGTTGGAATCTGTGCCAGATACCAATCAAAGCCCAAGGAAAGCCATCTAAGTGCTGCAAAGAGAATCATCAGATACATCAAAGGAAATCCAAATGCAGGCCTATGGTATCCAAAGGGAGGTAACTTTGAACTAATTGGTTACTCTGACTCAGATTTTGCAGGTTGCAGATTGGACAGGAAGAGCACCTCTGGTCATTTCCAATCACTAGGAGGAAGGCTTGTTTCCTGGTTTAGCAAGAAGCAGAATTCAATCTCAACAAGTACAGCTGAAGCTGAGTACATTGCAGCTGGGAGTTGCTGTGCTCAGTTACTCTGGATGAAGCAACAACTGAAGGACTATGGAATTCATGCTAAGGAGATCAAGCTGTTGTGTGACAACACCAGTGCCATAGCTATCTCTCAGAATCCAGTTCTTCATTCCAGGACAAAGCACATTGAAATCAGACATCACTTCATCAGAGATCATGTTGAGAAGAAGCACATCTGTATGGAGCATGTATCTACAGAAGACCAGCTTGCAGACATCTTAACCAAGCCTTTACCTGAGGCAAGGTTTAACAAGCTAAGGGAAGAACTGGGAATGATGGATGATCTTCCCAGAGATGCCTGAATCAGAGACTCACTGAGCCAGAACTGCTTTCTTCTGCACCAGAAACTCAGATTAGAGAACCTCTATCTCTGTTCATCAGGAACTCAGATCAGAGAACCCCCATCTCTGTTCATCAGAATCTCACACCAGAGAACCCCCCCCCCCCCCCCCCTTCTCTGACCAGAGATCCCTATCAGAGAGACAGCAGATACAGATGTGGACTTAGCAATATTTCGAGGTACGGGCAAGATCGAATTAACTGAAACGGTCTTTTACCAGAATACCCCTGATCATTACTCTTCTAACAGAAATGTTTTCCGCCCGCATTTCATTAAATGTTACCTCGAAACTGCCAATATCTCAAACGTCCACTATTCTAAACCCTTTATATCCACCGTCTTCAACCTAAATCCCTACTGCTTCCTTATCTCACTTAAACTGCTCTAGCATTCAAAGCCTTCAGATCCTCTGAACCTTTCAATCCCCAGAGCCTTTCGTAACTCTTCACTCAGAATGAACTTCCTAAGCATCAATGATCTCTCCAAGGAAGAAGCTAAGACCCTCATCGCCAACATTGTCTCCGGCATGAAGGTCGACATGTCATCTCTTCCACTACTGGCAGAAAATCAAAAGAGGATGACCAAGATCATCCAGGGAATGACAGACTCACAACTTTCAAAGGTTGTTGCTCATCCCTACGAGCATTTCAGCATCAAAGACGTGGCTGAGTTCTACCTCAATGCAACCATCTCCAAGACTGGCATTCACTCCCAGGTGCAGGGACAACGAATTTTCCTGAATGCAGATGCTCTAAACGAGTTCTTAGGAGTACAACTAGACTCCCAAGACCCGGAAGCCAACAATCTTCTAGCTCTTGATTCAGTGGAAGTCTCCACTGAAGGATTTGTACAGACTAACTGTCGCCCGGAGGCTGCCGGACTGGACAAGCTGTACATGAAAAAATTCCTGCTGAAGAAGGACTATGAGAAACTTGTCAGCATTCTGCACCGGTGCTTGTGGTGCAAAACTGCTTCAACAGACGAGATGAACAAGAACAATGCCAAGGCGATCTTTGCAGTTCACCATGGCATGAACATCAACTGGGGCGAGGTAATATTTGGCTCCCTGACTGAATTCATAAAGAAGAAAGACTCAGAAACAGGTCTTTTTTCCACCAAAATGGGACATGGACTTCTCATTTCTGCCATTCTTGCTGCCAAAGGAGTTCGACTCAGGGATACCCTTCCAGTTGATCACTCCAAAACAATCTTCCTCACAGCCTCTCCAAAGTTCAACATAGCCATCTCCTCTGAGCTAAGGAGAGAGGAAAGGCTAGAAAAGGAGAGAGGAACAGGCTGCTAAGTCTAAACCTGCTCCTAAGAAAGCCTCCAAGAAACCAAGTGAGACTTCAAAACAACCTGAGCAGTCACAGGCTGTAAGGGAAGTCAGGAAGAAGAAGAAGAGTGACAATCTGTCAATACCATAAAAGGATGCAACAGATAAGGTTGCATCAGAATTGCCCTCCCCAAAAGCCACCAGAAAAACTCCTGCCAGAAAGCTGAAGCAGAAGAGAAGAAGAAAGCTAGTTGTACAGAGTGGTGACTCTGACAACTCGAGCCCTCAACCAAGACAAAAGAAGAGGAAAACAAAGGTAATCTCACCTATCAAGGGATCAGAAGTTCAGGGGGAACTTGAACCAGAATCTGGAACTCAACCAGAGGCTGAACAAGAATCTGCACCAGAGTTGCCAAGTTCTGCTCTCTCACCAGAACGTGAAGCCTCACCAGAGATGGAACCAGAAATTGACTACAACATCATTTTGCAGAAGCAGTTTGATAGAGTCCTAGCATGGAGAAGATGGAGAATGGGACCTCTCCAGAAAATCATTCAATTCTTTGATGCCTATGAGAAAGAAGAAGCTGCAGTTCTTCACTGGGTAGGCACAGAAGATGTGTCAAAGTGTTTCAACCTTGCCTTTCTCATCTCTGTTCTACAGAAGAAGAAAGAAAGATATCAAGGTAAAGTTCCAACAACTGCTCTGTCTCCAGAAAGGCATGTCAAAGCCTTGGAAGAAGATGAAATGGAAGAGTTTGATGCATGGCTGATGGAGAAGAAGAGAAAACAATCTCTCATCAAATTTCGCCACAGTGCCCTTGAGGAAGGAGAACCCTCCATAGCAAATGATATAGCTCTAACCATGTAGAAGCTGATCAAGGAATGGAGAGAATCCATGTTCTCAGAAATAGTTCTTGAGGTAATCCCTACACCTCCCCCTTCCCCTCCCAAATCTCCTGTTAATCAACCATCACCTCCCAAATCCCCCTCTAAACCTTCATCTCCACCCCAACAGAAAACCCTCTCACCAAACCAGAAAACCTCAACCTCCACCAGAACTCCATCTCACCAGAAACCCAACTCCAGACCCTCATCACCTTGCAAACAAACCTCAAACACCAGAAATCGATCACCTTCACCCCCACCATCCCCCTCACACCAACCTATTCCTCAACCAATAAACCCATTTCCCCAGAGTTCACATCATCAGAAATCCTTACCACCCTCCAGATCCGCCTCACCACAGAGATCATCACACCACTCTGCAGCCTCTACACCAAAGAAGAAACCAATCTTCAGAGTCCCCTCTTCAGACAGTGACAATGATGGTTTCCTCACCTCCTCCATTGCAGCTGATGAAACATCCAAAAGGAGAAGGACACCTCCAAGAGTTCCTTCTGCTCCACCATCCACCAGAGCTCCTCCATTTCCCAAGGGAAGAGGATTGGAAATGCCAGGGTTTACACCTGAAGAACCCCAGATTCCCTTCAACCAGTTTGTGAAATCTGCAGAACAATTTGGTGGTCTGTTGGTTCATGATCTGAGCAAGATCATTGAGCTAAATGACAAGCATCATGAAGAGCTAACTCATACCAATCTTCAAATCACAATTGGATTCCAGCATTTGACAGACAAAGTTGCTGCACTTTCAGAAACTCTGCACAACTTCATGCATTCATCTACCCTGAGAATAGATTCTGTCTCCAGAGATGTCAGTGGTCTCAACTCTGTTCTCCACTCTCACTCTCAAGCTCTACTTGCCCAGCACCAGACAATCAACCAGATCTCAGATTCTGTTAATAATCTTCAGAAATCTGCTGACAGCTCATCACAGAAACTCAATGTCTTACACTCCCTCTGCAAGGAGCATCAAGAGCAAGGCTTAGCTCTCATCAAGTCTGACAAGGAAAGATACCAGAAGATGGTTCTTCTAGAGGTCAGCACTAAGGATCTTCAATCTGCAGTCGACAAGAAACAGAGCCTGATTGAAGGTCTGGCTTCTGTTACTCAAACTCTGCCAGAAACTCTTGATGAGATCAGAGATGCCCAAGCCTCTAAGTTCTCAAAGATTGAGCTCCTCCTTGGTGATCTTTGTGATGCCAAAAAGGGGGAAGATACCAGAGAAGAGGAAGGACCTAGCTCCAGAGCTCTATCTATCAGAGAACCCTCCTCTACTGTTGATCCTGCTCCATACTTTGATGCAACCAGAAAGAAGAGACTAGCTGCTGCAGGTACCAGACCTCCACCTCCTCCTCCAAGAAGCTCAAAGAAAAAGACTTCATCATTTTCATTCAATGATTGGATGAAGAGCGGTCTGTCAAGGCCATACAGAGTTCAGTTTGAACAAATGAGGAAGCTGATGACTCCCCTTCAAAGAGAGAATCTGTTCATGGACAGTGATGGACTTGTCCAGATCAACCATGGTGGTTCTATCCAAGAAGCAGAAATGTGGTACGGAATGAAGATTCTCACTGGCAAGAACTCTGCAGAAGCTGTGAGAAACTATTTGGATTGCAAACTTGCACCCCATTGGGCTGACTATCAGAATCCAAGGGATCTAGCCTCAATCAGAGCTAAGGTAAATGCTGAGCTCGAAAGGATTGACAGAGCAGGACCACAGGTAGATGAAGAAGACCTCTAACTCTCTATCTCTGACTCTGTAATGCTTTATTTTCTCTATCAGATTAATAAGATACCAACTCTGCCTCTTTTTGCATGGCTTATTCAATTATCTGTTCTTATTCACCTTCTCTGTGTTTATTCTGTTACCTTATTTGCTTTTGCTTTTATTGCTATCTGATTGTATCTTACTCTTACTATTTTCCTATGCTAAGTTGCCCACCAAGATTCTAATGAAAAGTATTAAACTTTATTTTTTTATGGTGAAAGGCACTTCTCTGGAAATAGTTAAAGGGTTTTGGCATCATCAAAAAGGGGGAAATTGTAAGGAATAGTTGTATTTTAGATTTTGCTGATGCTAGGTTAATTAGAATTTGAACGTACCCCTTTAGAAATTTTGTATTAGAATTTCTTTTGTAAGCTTTAGCTTAGTCTGTCTGCCAGAGTTCCATCTTGCTTCTACCAGAGTTGCTCCCAGAGTTGCTCACCAGAGAAGCCATCAGAAACTGGTCATCAGAAAGATACCAGAGTTTGCAACAGAGGCGGACTTCAAAGATTGAACCAGAGAGCCTCATAAGACTCTGCTAAACACACCAGATTCCGAAAGCTCTTTCCAACGGTCGTTAAACTAACGGGAAATCCCCTAACGGTTACGAACCTTTGAACGGAAACATGGTACTGTACACACATTAAATGCACATTTAATGTTGTACGTACGAAGAGATATTTAAAGCTGATGATTGACCATGCGAGTATCTTTACGCCCCCAAAATAGCAAGTCGAAGGTCCAACCGGTCAAGTCAACAGTACAAGCATTTAATGAAGCTGTCTTCTACACTCCAACGGGAAGACTGCTCCCAGTATATAAGATACACTCTGAAGAACTAAGAGAACAACTTTGCTACAACATCTGCCAAACGAACTTGCTCAAAGCCTTCTTGAGATTCAAACTTCATTCTTAACAAGAAAAGGCTACAGTTGGAAGATACATTTTCTAATCCCTCATCCAACTAGCAAGCTGCAAAGTTCCTCAGTTCTTCAACACTTCGAAAGCTTCATCTACTCATCCTTTGTGAAGAAGCAACGTTGGAGAAAACTGATTTTGAATCAATCACTTCTTGAAAAAGAAGGGACGTCTCAAACTAGCTGGAGTAAGTGAAGTGGGGATACTTCAAGAGACTCAGTGAAACGAGACCAGCCATCAGGAAGCAGGACTGCATCCCGGGTGGCAACTAGACTTGAAGAAGACGAGGAGTGCTTCTTAAGTTCTAGGGACTAAGGCGTTGTAAACTGTTGTTTTTGCAAGCTTAGTGGAACAGTGGACTAGAGGAACACGTTGTTCCTTGAACCACTATAAAAACTCCAGTGTCATTTACTTTAAGCTTTTAATTCCTGCACTTAAGATTCTACTGACTAACTCTTAAGGTTGGACTCTGTGTCCAGCAGATCTTCTTTAAAAGTTATCAGAAAGGCACTTTGCCTTAGCTTTTCCCTTGAGGCTACCCGAACAGAAATTATCCGCTGCCAGGTCCAGTTCTGCCATCAGAACTTGACCTTCTCTGTCACCAGATTTTGACCATCTCTGATAAGTCAGTTTTGACTTAGAGAAAAGTTTAAATTCCTGAACAGTCTATTCACCCCCCCCCCCTCTAGACTGTTCCCATTACAAACAGGACCAACAACAACCAAGTTTTTAAGTCACAAATCATGGAAATAATATAAACAGGGGTAGGAAAAGGGCTTCAGTAGCTAGATGGTCCTGCACTGGTGGTATCTTTTACAGATCTGCAATTTTGGGAAAGAATTGTTAGGCATGGAAGAAATGTTTCAGGAGAGCAATGATGGGTAAGAGGATTTACCTCATTACTCATCCAAAACTGGTCCCCTATGTTGCAATCCAGATTACTTATAAGCAACACTCGAATGCGGGTGTAATGATTTATCGTTCCTTACCCATCGGCACAGTAAAAATAACAGCCCTTTATCCCTGGATAACAATCAACACCAAAATAATGCAAATAATAGCACGACATTATATTAGCTATATCCGTAAGAGGTATAACACGTGTTTAAGTAAACGTTATAAAATAATATCGGACACAACAGTATATGAGTAATAATTGAATTTATGAGAGATTTTTTTTGATCAAAATAGATACTATACATATAAAATGTCATTAATTTAGCAAGAAAAACTATCGAGTCATATTTTAATAATCATTAATCATCGTCTCTTTTGATTATACTCCTAGTAATCTTCTCTTTTTTGTTAATTCTATACTCCCAATATTTCACCTACTCTTAACTCTTCATAGAATGATCCATCAGATTCCCTATGTCGTGATTGTTGTATTGACACCTTCATGCACAAAAATTGCTTCAACAGATTACACACTTATATTGGGTTCCAATGCACATCTAAGCACTGGCAGCTTGTGTCCCACGAGATCCCTAGACCCCACAGACTTCTAAAACGCCCTATATATAATTTACTTTGTACAATGTATATTTTATACGAAATTGACTGATACATGTATATATATATATATAGAGAGAGAGAGAGTTTGGTTCAAATAAGAACACCATCTAATGTGATAAATAAGAAACAATCCTGGCCATTAGATCAATTGATTTTTTCAGCTTCTCACGTGTGCATGCAAAGGCCAAGATGGTCATTCCAAAATTTATTTCCTTTTGTACGTATGCAGCTTTCCTTCCATGTTTCTTTCCATAATATTTTGTCAATCAATTAAACGTTTGACTCCTTTCCTTTTTAGTTACAAAAAACCATTCCAAACGTGAAATCTCTCAAGCTCGACATCCTGGCTATCTCTTCCTCCCCAAAACACCAAAGCTCCATTAATGGATAAAGGTTCGTTTTTCTTGACCTGCTTTTGTTTTTTGTATGTATTTTTTATTTCCTTTTCCTTTTCGTTTCGTTTTCCTTACTATCTCCAATAATTCTTTGTTGCTCCTTCTACTCGTTTTTAAAATTTTTGTGAATAAGCTTCATTGTTTGTGTTTCAATGTTAATTTTGTTCTCTTACGTGGTGTTTCATCATCAATTTTCTAAGTTCCTGTATCAACTAAGTTTCATCGTTAAGTTTCATTGTTTAGCGCTATGTCTTTGTTGTTGTGTTTGTGTTTTTATTTTCTTTGAATAACTATAACGTTTATGTTTCTTTTTTTACTCGTGTAGAAGTTTTACAAATATCTCCTGGATTAACCAAGTATTGGATCCCTGAATGTGATGAAACATTCAAACCAAGGCTTGACATGGTATTCAAATGAGAACACCCCTTATTGTGAGAAGTGAGAACAAATCTTAACCATACATCTTAGTAAATTAAGGGACATAAAAGGATGAGATGCACGGATGTATGGTGGGAGTGCAAACATTAAATAAATACTCTTGCATTCTCTAATCCATACGTATGTTGATTGAAGGGCAGTAGAGTAATTTTGAAAATTCCTTAAGTGTGGTAACGTTGGAGGTTTATCACTAACCAAAAAAATAGGAAGATATAAAAGGTCAAATCAAATAAAATGTTTTAGTTTATAAATTGATTTAACTTTTTGAATTATAATCTGATTTTAACAAAAATTATATCAAATTATGTAATTTTTTATTATCTTTCATATGACATCAATATGTCATATGTTTTTTTTAAATACGTATAATATGTATATAATTAATCACAACAAACATCTTCTGCTACCGCATGCACAAGAATATGTATATGACACACAACCACTACTATCTAATGAACAAGAACTAGAATCTAACACACACTACGTATAATAAGAAACACAGTTACCAATGTGAGATACACCTTTTATGGCTATCGCCTGATTTAAAAAAAATTGTATCAAATTAAATAATTTTTTCTTGATCTTTCATATGACACAAATATGACATATATAAGTTTGTTTTAAAAAGATAAGTATAATATGTGTACAATAAATCACAACAAACATCTTCAGGTACCGCATTCACAAGAATATGTATCTCACACACCACCATCAATATCTAATGCACATGAACGATTATCTAACACACAACATGTATAAGAAAAACTAAAATGAGTATCTTAAGCACAAAATCCAATATCTAATGCACAAAGAACAGTATACGGCACACAACAATTAAAAAATAATTAATATCTAACGCATAAGAATTTCACACAACTTAAACTAATATATAACACACAAGAATCAATATCTAATGCACAATACGAATACAAACTCAAGAATCAATACCTAACATATACTTGTAATATATACATACATAATCATAGTAAGTATTTACCGCACAAGAATCATTATTTAACAAACAACAACAAATATTTAAAACACATGGACCGACTATCTTACTATTAGCTAGGATATAACACACTACAATTGATATTTGATGCAAAATAAATGAATAGAAAATACATTACAATTTAGTGAAGAAGAATGTGACCGAAGGACAACTTGAATAAAAAGGAATGATATTTTTAAAAAAGCATGTAAAAAGTTCTCTAAAAGGAAAAGTTAATTCCGTGAGTATGTTATTTGATTTAAAAAATGCAAAACGTTCTCCAATGATATTTTATATTTATGAAATTTAAAGCTTTCAATAATTGAAAAGTCAATTCTGGGTGAGTGCATTAATTGGTTTTAGTCGGTTACCATAACTGCTTAGGAATACAATACGTAAATAGCCTTCACCTAATTTAAGTTGAGCGCAGATCGATCCTCTAAATAAATGGTTGTGATGTGTTCTCACGTTCTCACATTAAGACTCATTCTCATTTGAACCAATATATATATATATATATATATATATATATATATATAGAATAAAGATCAAATGAGAACAATGCTTAACGTGAGAACGTGAGAACACCATATTTACCCCAACGTGTTGCACAACGAAGTTTGTATATAGCACATTTTCACATTTTCACAATATTTACCAAAATGCCACCGTGTTTATTTAGGGATGGACCCGGGCCAGTCCGGTTCCGGTTCCAGGCCGAGCCCGGGCGGGCTTTTTTTGGAGAATCATGGGCCCGGAACCGGCCCGGGGTGATACCGGGTTCGGTCCGGGTCGGGCCTACCCGGCCGGGTTGTGGGCCGGTTCAGGCTGGGCCCGGGCTATTTAATTTTTTTTTAATTCAGATTAGTTGGACATAAAAAATTTAAACTGTATTAATTTGAAATATGTAGTACAATTAGAAATTGAGCAAAAATTACAACATGAAATACACTTTTTAATAAATAAGAATCAATCAGAATTTCCACCATCTTAAGATGTTTCTTCCATAAAGTGGCGGGTGGGTTCAATGCTAATTTCTTGAGTTCTACGTTTGGCCTTCAACCAACCGTGGAAGCAAACAAGTGTCTCAAGAGAGTTTGCGCTCAATCTCGTTCTATAATCGGTTAGGACGTTGTCGGCCGCACTAAACTCTTGTTCCACAGCAACTGTTGATACGGACATTGCTAGCACTTGCTTAGCCATCTTTGATAAGATCGGGAACGTTCTCTCTTTTTCCTTCCACCACTGAAGAACGTCAAAGTCATCTCGTTCTTCATACTCAACAGGAAATGTTAGATACAAAGAAAGTTCGTTGATCGAGCTTTGTTTATTAACCGGAGTTGATTTACTTTTTTTCATAAGATTGCCAAATGCAGATTTCAAAATTGATTTTCCTTTAGATGAAGAAGATGTTTGTGGCGGGGGAGGGGGTGCGTTACCATATTGTGCATGAAACTCATTAAATAATTGATATAATAAATTACTAACCTCTTGAAATTGTTGTTTCGGGTCTATAGCCTTGCCGTCGTACATAGGCAATGGACCAAAAAAGAAGCATAATAGTAATCTAAACATTGCTCCAAAGCAGCAAGTCTAAAACGAGGATCAAGAATAAATACAATGCTATATATATGCGGAATATACTAATAATAATTTAAAAACTTTTGTTTCATGAAGTCACAAAAATAACTAATGTAAGCGGCATCAGCAAATTCACAAAAAGCGCCAGCGAGATTAACAGCTTCAACAAAAAATTGGTTTGCGGTAGGTTTATAAACACGACTAAAAGTTTGAGTTGCATTATTAAAATACACCAAAACATTTAAAACTTTTTCACAAGTGTTGATGTCGGCCGGGTTTATAATATAGTTAGCATATTCTTTTAAAAAAGCAGGAAAATGGATTTTAAATCTAATAAGCACCTTAATTAAGTTATAAGTACTATTCCAACGAATAGACAAATCTTTAGAAAAACACAATATTTGACACGTCTTTCTTTCAAATAATTTCTCCATTGCATCTTAAGTTGAGAACTAGCCCAAATAAGTTTAATCCCCCCCCCCCCCCCCCCCTCACCACCTCCATAGCATCTCCTAACGCCGCTAGGCCGTCTTTTACACATAAATTTAAAATATGACATGCACAACGCTGATGAAAAAACCTACCCATCAAAGAAGATGAACCACACAATTCACGCAATCTAGGAATAGCAGCAGTATTATTAGTAGCATTATCAAAACCAATTGCAAACACCTTATTAATCAAATTACACTCAATTAAAATACGCTCAATGAGAATATAAATATTATCACCGGTGTGTCTATCATTAAATTCAAGAAAAGCAAGAACACGTTTATGCATACACCAATCATCATCAATATAATGTGCAGTCAAACCCAAATAATATAAATGATGATGAGTATCCTCCCATATATCACTACATATACTAACACGTCCATCAAAGTTTGCAAAAAACGTTTGTAATTTTTGCTTTTCCAAAACATATTGCCTTATAACTTCTTTTTTAATTGTTTTGCGACTATAGTTTGGAAATTGGGGATTTAAAGAACCTTGAGCATATTCTTTTAAAGCAAGACTTTCAGAAAAAATAAAAGGCAAATTTTCTTCAACAATTAAATGAGACATACCAGTCAAATGTCTTTGATCATCATAGGAGAAATTA
The DNA here is from genome assembly GCA_945859875.1 of Cuscuta europaea. Taxonomy (NCBI): domain Eukaryota; kingdom Viridiplantae; phylum Streptophyta; class Magnoliopsida; order Solanales; family Convolvulaceae; genus Cuscuta; species Cuscuta europaea. The sequence continues at coordinate 2,318,329 of CAMAPE010000030.1, forward strand.
CCAAAGGGTTGGCCAGTTGCAAACCTTGAAATTTGTGTTTGCCTTCCCTTGCCTTTGTCCGATTTCACATATTCCGCCGGGTGCTTGGCCTTAAGATGCCTTGTGGCACTCCCGTACCCTCCAAAAATTCCCAAGTTATACTTTTTGTTGCAATGCTTGCAAGTGGCGTACCATATCTCGGTCTCGAGGTCTTTAACTTTTATAAAATTTGCATTAAAGACAGATTCAGATTTCCCACCGGCTTGGGAAGAAGTAGCCACTTCCGCTTCCTCTTCCTCATCATCCGGTGTGCCATGAATGTCGTCCTCGACCGCTCGCGGATCCCTCTCCTCCGCATCATCATCCTCAAGCTCTTCTTCGTCAATGGTTTGCGGGATGTCTTATTGATGAAAAAAACCTCCTTGATTTTGTTGCAATAGTTGTTCTAGTTGCTCATCGGACATCGCATCCCCATATCTTTGGTTATAATCCGCATCAAAATCATTTCGGGTTTGAGATGAAGACCTCGGCCCTCCCTTACCTTTGCGTGACCTTGGATGATTCTTCGCAATCTCCTTTGTTCGGTTGCGGTGAAGGTTACCCATATCTACAGAAGCTCTACCACGCTCCATATTAAAAATATAACAAATATTAAATTCGAATAACAATTAAGCAATTAATTTCGAATTAACTAGTTTACCAATTAACTAAAATTCGAACTATTTGTTTTACAATCTAACAACTTTATTTAACAAGTTTAACAATTAACTAGTTTTTATAGAGAATATTAATAAATGTAACAATTAACTACTATGATAAGAGATTAATAAATGAACCAATTAACTAGTTTAAGAATAAAACAATTTATTTCGAATTAACTAGTTTACCAATTAACTAGTTTTTATAGGAGATTAATAAATGTAACAATTAACTACTATGATGAGAGATTAATAAATGTAACAAACTAACAATTAACTAGTTTAACAATTAAACAATTAATTTCGAATTAACTAGTTTTTATAGGAGATTAATAAATGTAACAATAACTACTATGATAAGAGATTAATAAATGTAACAATTAACTAATTTAACAATTAAATAAATAATTTTGAATTAACAAAATTTGAACTATTTGTTTTACAATCTAACAACTTTATTTAACAAGTTTAACAATTAACTAGTTTTTATAGGAGAATAAAAAATGTAACAATTAACTACTATGATAGGAAATTAATAAATGTAACAATTAGATAATAAGTGTATAAGTAGATATACTTAATATATATATATTAGTAGATATACTTAATATATATATATATATATATATATATATATATATATATATATATATATATAAGTAGATAATAAGTAGATTAACTAGTAATATATAAGTAGATATACTTAATATATATATATATATATAAGTAGATAATAAGTAGATTAACTAGTAATATATAATATTATGTTTATAGTATATATAATATAAGTATATTACTATAAGATTAGTAATACACTTATATATAATACTTTAATCTATATAAGTATATATTAAGTATATCTAAAATGTAAATATAAGTAAATAAATTAGAGATGATTATATGTGTAAATATAATATAATATATGTAGTTATAAATTTGAGAAGATGAAGATGGAGAAGATTACTAGAGAATAGAGATTAGAGAGTAGAAATATTTGGAGAAGATATGTAGTAAATTGTATAGAAAAAATGGAGTATTTATAGTTTTTTGTATCCCCACCCCACCTAACCCACCCCGGGACCCCCAGGAAGGCTCCCAACGGCTATATAGCCGTTTGGGTTCAATCACAACGGCTCTAAGGCCTGTTTGGATGACCAAAAGATTTTTTTTTTAACTAGCCGTTGGCCCGAACCGGGCCCGAACCGGCTGGGCCGGGCCTCCAATTTCCAGAACCGTGCCCGAACCGCTCCCCTCCCCCGGGCCGGGTCAAAGCCCGAACCTCCCTATCCTTAACTGGGCCGGGCCGGGCCGGTTCAGGGTCGGGCTGGCCCGGTTTGGTCCATCCCTATGTTTATTTAAATAGGCTTAATTCGAGCAAATTGAAAATGTGCAACAGAATAGCTCCATTGTGCACCACGTTGATTTAAATGTGAGTGTTCTCACGTTCTCACGTTAAGCATCGTCCTCACAAAGTTGGTCTTGTTCGTAAGAGAACATACCTGCAGCGGAAGGTAGCAATTTATTCCTAACATGACCGATTGATTGAAGCGTGAAGATCCTACCGTACAAGAATTTGTTAGCCGAACCCATTCATTTTTGCAAGTTTAGTTTGGGGTGGGATCGGTCCGGTCCAGGTCGAATTTTTGCTAAACCCAGAAATTACCCGTAAGGTATCGGGTTATGAAAATTAGGGACCGAAACAAAGCCCACTACATTCGGTCCAAGTCGGGTATTTTGTAATCCGGATTCGGTCCGGGTTCGGGTTGGGCCTGTTAAAGCCCGAATATGAAATTGCTCATATTTCTTTTATAATTTAAAATCTATTTTGAAATAAAATTAATAAAAAGTACAAACCGAAATAAAAATTAATAAAAAGAACAAATATTAGTTTCCAATACCACCAAGAATTCAAATCCAAACAAGACAATTATCATAATATTTTGTTTAAGATGCATAAAAATAAATAATATTGGTGTTCTACATAAATATGTTACTATAAATATGTTTTCATGGTCATTATGGTAAATAAATTGAACATATTTCTAGTCACTAATGGTTATAAAGTCATTTTTTCATCCATCATGATTATAATCATATATTAGGAATTAATTTATAAATTATATTGGTATATTATACTCCCTCCGGTCCTAAATAAACTTCACACTTTCCTTTTTGGCTAGGTCCAAAATAAACTTCACACTTCTTCTCCCTTACTTATTTGGCAAATTATCTACATTAAAACAATGCAAAACAGTGCCAAACAATGCCAAACAGTGTCAAACAGTGTCACAACAGTGTACTCTACAGTAAAGTCAAATTTATTTCCTTAATTTGTGTGAAGTCAAAGTGTGAAGTTTATTTAGGACCGGAGGGAGTATTGATTTTATATTAAAGCTAATTATTTCGGGTTCGGTCCGAGTTTGATTAGGGCCCGTTAATGAGCCCGAAATTTTGGGTTCAGTCCGAGTTTTTTTATTCGGGTCGGTCAAAAAGAAAAAACCCGGACGGATATCATAATTCGGGCCGGACTAGGGCCGGTTTCCAGGTTTGGGTTCGGTTTTTCCCACCACTAAGTTTAGTGATTTAAACGTTATTTGTTGTGTATATATAGTAGATTAATGTATTAAACCCTTTGCTTTTACATCAGTGATTTCTCATTCCAACTTCAATTTCTTTTTCTCTAATCTCCATACACTTTAGAGCTTTACATTATAAAAAAACAAAATCAATAATATGGTCTTCAATACTAACTTCTCAGCTGATTAGGAAAGAAGATCAGAACTGTGAACTCAAGTTATGAAACAAATTCTTCCATTATTTACACCATCATCGGATGCAATTCGGTAAGTCTCTCCACAAACTTGTCCAATTGTAATGAAATGTTGATGTTGATGTTTTTAATTTTATTTCACATCTACTAATTTCATCTTTGCTGAATTAAATGGAATTGCAAGTTACAATATAATAACATAATTCAAATTACTTCAATGGAAAACTCAGGAGTAAAAAAGTATAGCATGGTTAATGATGTTTTTACTTAGACTGTAATTTGTTAGTCTGGTCTGATCTGGTCTGGTTTATTCAAATCTGGTCCGGTCTGGTAAATGTTTGGTCTCATTGTATTTTATAACTACAAAAATCTAGTCTAATCTAGTCTGGTCTAGTTTGTTTAAGCCTGATCCGATCTGATCTGATCTGTTTAAGTCTTGTTTGATCTGTTCTGGGACTGAAAACAATCCAAGTAAAAACATCCTAAAAATGTGCATTGATTACTTATTCAAAGGGGAACAAATATAATAAAACATCCTACCCGGTTTACTCAAGCTATGATTCCCCTCAAAAGCTAGTAACCGGACTCGAATGCTATAAGTCAGCACAGCCAGATGTAAAGTCATACCCTCCTTATCTCCAACGGACTATCCATTTTCACAATAAATACAACCGGATGCTCTCAACCAATGTAGGTGTGCCTTCAACGAATGTTATTTCTTAACTCTTTCTATTGTGACTTTATCTTGTACTTTTCTTTATCGATCTTTGTACTTGTAAACCTTTTCTTAATAAATTGGAAAGTGTTCTCCGGCGCTTTCCCCACTCTCAATGGCATTTCTGGGATTAAAAAAAAAGTGAAACACCGTTTTTCCTTTGACCGACACATTAATTTCTTGGTTTAGGTTGAGTGAATTATATGAGTAATATGAATATAATATTTGAATACATAGTTTTTTATTTACAAAACTACGAAATAAAAAATAATGAACTTTATGAAGGGGAACACAAAAAAAATGTCGCAAATTTTATAAACATGTATTAGTTCAATCTAGCATTCTAGACCTTTAATGTAAATTGAAAAGCCACCCACATCACCCACTCACACAAGTAAAAAAAGAGAACCAATGTCAAACAAATAGAAACTCCAGAAACAAAAATGGCCATAAATCAAAGAACCAACGGGTCATACTCCTCTCCATTTCCTTCTCTCCATTTACTCTCTCCATTTCTTTTTCACTCTATCTCTCTCCTTAAAAATAATAATTAAACATAATCTTTTCTTTTTCCCTACCCCACCATTTCCCCACCTCTCTCTATCTCTCTCCTACTGGACCATTCCAGTTAATGGAGAGGAGCAAAATCCAGAACCAACACCAAACTCCAATAGTCTATGGCTAACTAATCAATTAACATTAGAGGTCTTCACTTCGGGCTTCTCCTGTTCAGCCTCTTGCACTTTCATCTCCGTCTTCGTTCCCTTCATTGACTTGTATTACGCACTCATGAAGGTGCCTATGACTTTATACTTGTGCCTGCAGTCAGTGGCGGAGCCAGAAAAATGGCCCTGTGGTTCTCAATCAACCGATTCTCCAAACGCTGCACTGCCAATGAACCGTCAAAGACGTCACCCCTAAGGACATGGCCAGCCGGCCAGGTGTGTAGTACACTCCAATATCAGTGTACATTTGGGCATAGCTCGTGTCACCTTGCCTTTTGTGCAGCTCAAATCCAGGTTTCGGATATATCATGGTTTTCAACAGGAGCCTGTAAAATCTGTGTGGGCAAAGCCACATGGGGCACACCTCTTTTATTTATAATTAAAGAGCCATACAATGATCATATGATATATCATGGTTTTCAACAGGAGCCTGTCAGTTTGGTAGAAGAATTTTCCATCTTTACAGCCGGATTTCAACAAAACACATACTTATTGATAAATAAATATTACTGAAAAATAGAAATTTATGGGCAAAATGTATGATGCATAGTTTGTAGCAAAAATATTATCCTGGTAACTATCGTGTAAGCATCAGTGGTGCCTATTAAAAACAACACTTTCATCAATTACTTTTTTATTTTGATTGCACATTTGACATTATTTTACTTACTGAATCATGTGGGCTGACAAATGAAGAAAAACAATATAATCATAGTAGCACAAATAGTAATTTTAGCAGGTCCCAGAAAATGCAAGAAGAAAAAACTATAATCATGGTATTGATAGTATAATCATAGAGCACTTGGCCAGGTCCCAAATGTAGGACAACATATAATATTCATTTGGCTCTGTTTTTACACACCCAAAGCATTCCCTTTAATATTTTTCTGCTTTAGACGTTAGTAGATTCTAAAGAAGTGTTGTTTCATCTTCCCACCCTTTACCCCATTATAGCCATTGTCTTGCCACAGAAATTTAAAAATAACCAAGTAGCAGGTAAACTACAGTAGTGATTAGCCAAGTTTAGAAGTTTGAAAGTTGACACTTTTTTTGTGCTAGGCTGAATCAATTAGGAATGACAACTCTAGCTTAGTTGGAAAATAAAATAACATGTATTCATAATTAAATAAGCAACCTTTAAATGAATCTCCCACACATTGGCTTTTCTTGTTTGATAATCCACAAATGATGTGCTTAGTCAATCAAAGAATTTATTCTAGAAATCATTTTCTTTTACTCTAAATCTTAGCAGAAGGCTGATCTAGTTATTTAACTAAGGTGGCTCACTTACATGCATTCCTTTTCATAAAAAATCCAGCATGTAATTTATTATTCATTTTTTCATGCATTCCTTCCCACCCTAAAGTAAATAATTTCCCTTAGAACAAGAACATAAAAACCTGCTTGATTTTTCTTTTTCCCTCCTATCCTTTTCCTTCCCATCCTGAGAGGATGACAAACTTTTTTTTGATTTACTTACTAAGATATCAAATAAAAACAAGCACATCAAAATTGTTGCTCACAAGACATCATTCCAATTCTAAAAACAGAGCACTAAAATATTATGTACTGAACTCAAAATTAGTTAAATGCTGAATGAAACTCCAGAGTTAAATATGGAAGTTAAGGATAATAGGTGCAAAAACATATATGAATAGACTCAAAAGTTTACAAGGAAATAAAACTTATTTGAATAGATATTATTTCAAATATAAGTAAAAAATACTTATATAATACGTAGTATTTTTAAGAAATAAGTGCAGCTATGCTCATACTATATTATTTTTAAAACAAGGATAATATATGTGAAATAACAAGTATTTTATACATGTATTTAAAAATATCAAATAACATTATTGATATTTTAGAATATTATGATATTTTAGAATATTATGGGTGTGTTTTCAATGCTTACTATTATCATAGTTAATTGATTATTGTGCATAATAATAACCCTTATTTTTTATTTTTTATATTATTTATATATTTATTAATATACTAAATTATGAACGTTGACCAGGTTTTCCCGATGTTGACCGGGTTGGCCCGTCGGGTCCGGGCTGATCAGTGACCCGATCATTCATCCGGGTTGCTTCCCGGTCCGGTTCGTGTAAGTTGTAACATATGTTCATGGAACTGAAGTACTGAACATCCCCCCAAGTCCCCAACCCACACATATGCCATATTCAACACCAGCTATGGATCCCCATGCCATCTTTACCATGTGCTTGAATATGCGGACAGACATCTTTATGGATATGCTACTAAATTCTCACATCTACAATTTGTGTCGAGACTAATGAGCATCAAGGTTAGAGGCTAGTGTGACTGAACTTTTGTTATTGCTTAGAGACATTCGTAAAGGCCCCAACACCATCCATGTCCATCATATTGAGACTTGCATACCTAGATGTATGTTGTTTTGGAAAGACGACAAGGACTTACACAATTGGAAATTATGTGGAGAAGAAAGATACAAGAACAAAAAAGGTATAGGCGATTGTGAAACACGTAAGCTAACAGCCGTAACCATCATCGATATTTGCCACTAGCAAAGGTTACAAAGATTATATGCTTTTGTTGTTACTGCGTGTGAAATGATGTGACATAAGAACCACAAGTCACAAGAAAGTATGATGTGTCATCCATTAGATTCACCTGCATGGAAGAATTTTGATACCACATATCCCAGATTCGCTAAAGAGGCACGTAATTTTCGTTTCGGATTACATACTGATGGATTTGAACCACATGGACAATATGGTAAGAGTTATTCATGTTGGGTTATATCGATTACTTACAACTCGCACCTGCTGTGCATGAAAAGTCCATATATGTTTTTAACGTTGATAATTCCTGGATCAAATGACCCTAAAAAGAAAATTGATGTTTTCATGCAACCATTAATTGATGAATTGAAGATATTGTCGGACATTGGAGTTGTTACTTTTGACGCAGCATGTAACGTATTATTAGGTTGCATGCTTCTATTCTATGGACGATTAATGACTTTTCTGCGATTGATATGCTTTTTGAATGAAGTAAAGCTGGGATAATGAGTTACCCTATACGCATGGAGAATACGAGTGTTTTTTATCTACACTGTAGTAGGAAGCCATGCCACTTTGATTGTCTTAGAAAGTTCTTGCCTCTTAATTATTCCTATCGAAGGGATAGAACATGTTTTTTTAAGAGACAAGATAGAGAGAAGTGCACCGCCACTTCGTTTGAGAGGGAACAAACTTTAGGAGCGTGAGAGACCCATTTCATCCTCAAATTCATGCAGAAACAACCCATATTGTGGAGGCCTGGAGGGTCAATCACTACTACTGATCATAAGAAAAGATTGGTAATTTACATAGATACTTAGTAATTTACATTAAATAAAAATAAATATATCTGACAGTATGTGTTATTTCTGCATAATTCAGACGATGAAATGAATCTGACATGCCCCCAAACTCCGCTCCAATTCAAACGAGGTGGTGGTGCACTTCTCTCTATCTTATCTTTTAAAAAAGACGTTTAATCACTTTAATAAGAGTGGTTAAGAGGCAAGAACTTTCTATGAAAGTCAAAGTGACATGGCTTCCTACTATACTTTAGATAAAAAGCACTCATATTATTCATGCATATAGGGAAATTCATTATTCCAGTTGTACTCCACCCAAAAAGCATACCATATACAGGAAAGTCACTAGTCAGTCATAGAACAGAAGCATGCGACCTAAATAATTCATTATGTGTTGTGTCAAAAGTAACAAGTCCAATGTCCCACAACATCATCAATTAATCAATTAATGGTTACATGTAAACATCAATTTTCTTTTTAGGTTCATTTGGTCCAGGAACTATCCGTGTTAGATACATATATGGACTTTTCATGCACATACCTCGTATGAGATTGTAAGCAATCAATATAACCGATCAACATGAATGATTTTTACCAAATTGTCCATGTGTGTAAATCCATCATTACATATCATTGAACGAACACTACGCTCCTCTTTAACGAATTAAGGATATGTAGTATCAAAATTCTTCCATGCAGGTGAACTTGATGGAAGACACATCATACCTTCTTGTGACTCGTGGTTCTTATGTCACATTGCACACACGCTAACAACACAAGCATATAGTCTCTGTGACCTTAGTGCAAGTGGCAAATATCGAAGTGTGGTTACGGTTGTTAACTTACGTGTTTCACCATTGTCTTCACCTTTTTGGTTCATGTATCTTTCTTCTCCACAGAACTTGCAATTGTGTAAGTCTTTATTTTCTTTCAAAAACAACATGCATCCGGATCTGCAAGTGTCAATATGATGGACATGGAGGCCTAAATCTGAAATTGACATTCTCATGACATGAAAACTCTCTAGGATGGTGTTGGGGCCTTAATGAGTGTCTCTAAACAATAACAAAGTTCGATCACACTAGCCTCTGACCACTTATGGTTGTAGCATGAGAACTCCTAGCCTTTAAATAATACTTTATTTATTAAATTTGTTTGAAAACATGTGAATTGTACAACGTAATATTCAAAAGGAAATAGGGGCGTTATCGTCACACTGGATTCTAACCTAACCGAGTGATTAGTACAATTATATTTTCTAGCAAAAGCTAGATTGAAATCAACAACTTCATCAATTCATCCCTGCAAAAAATCAAGAAAACACAAGAAAACCTAAATTAGCCAGAAATGCAATGTAATGATTTTTTCTTTTGGATTGTTTTCAGTGCCACGTCAGATCAAATTAAGCCAAACTTACAAACTAGACCAGACTAGATCAGACTTCGACATTTATAAAATACACAGAGACCAGACATTTATGAGACCAGACCAGTTCAGATCATACTAGACCAGACTTAAACAGACCAGACCAGATTAATAAATTTCAATCTAAAAGAAAACATCCTAAGGTCCACTCAACCCCGTAAAATAATATAATTTGATACACACACAGATATATATATAGAGAGAGAAATACTCTTGTTCGGAATTTTGGACAGAAACCGCCGTCCGGACGGCGGCGTTTCGGCTTCTTTCCGGTCGACTTTTTGATGAAATTTTTATGTCATGTTCTTCATCAAGTCTAGTTTATCCACAAAACAATTCAGCTAAAACTTCAATGGCGAAGGCCGTCAAATAATTTTTGGAAGTTAACTGTGTTTTATATGTATATTTTGGCGCAGTTATCTTCCAAAAATCATTTGACAGCCTTTCCGATTCAATTTTTAGCTGAAAGTTTTTGTGTATGAACTAGACTTAATGAAGAACATGCCATAATAATTTTATTAAAAAAATCCATCGGGAAGGGTCCCAAATGTCATCGTCAGGACGGAAGATCCGGACTGAAGAGTACTATATATATATATATATATATATATATATATATATATATATATATATATATATATATATATATATAGAGAGAGAGAGAGAGAGAGAGAGAGAGAGAGAGAGAAGATCAGGTGAAAAGTTCCTCTTAAAATGAGAAGTGAGAAGTAATCTCAGCCCTTGGATTTGCATCTAATCTTACAACGCAGCAAACTTATAGACTGAATATACGAACTTATAACCAATAAATCATAACTCATAACGCTCTCAATTGTAATTACGAAAATGCCACTGCATCCAAAAATTTCCAAGGTCTCCAGACTTATTTTTTCGCGGTGGCATGTTTGTAATTTTTTCGAGTGGTCTATAAGTTATGATTTATTGGTCAAAAGTTCCTGTTTTCAGTCTATAAATTAGCTTCGCAGTTCTCAGCCTAAGGGCACTTCTCACCTGATCTGCTCTATACACACACACACACAAATGATCAGGTCCGAACGTTTGGACCTGATCTTCCGTCCGAACACCGCCATTTGGGGCGGTTCCCGGTCGAATGTTTTTATGAAATTTTTATGGTATGTTCTTCATCAAGTCTAGTTTATCCAAAAAAAATCAGCTCAAAATTCGACCGGGAAGGCCTTCAAATGATTTTTTGAAGTTGACTTCGTTTTTCTATGTATAATTTGGCACTGTCAACTATTTGAACTAGTTTTTTAAAAAATGCGCCTCGTCATGATGACCTCTGAACCACCTTCGCCTTTGGATTTTTCAGATCTATTTGAACTAGTTTTTTAAAAATGATTTCGCTAATATCACTTTTCCGGTAGACTTTCCGGCGACAAGGGTGGCTGAAAAAAAAAAAAAAGATGGCCTAGCGGTCGTCTTATTGAGCCACACCTTTTGGTATTTTTCTTTTAATTTTCCGGGCTCTTGAAAATTGGAGTTACTTTTAACGGTCTTTTTCAGACGTTTTTGACGGTGTGACCCTCTTGTGATAACGGAATTCAAACACATGAACCACTTTGATAAAGAATGAAACACATGACCGTATCTGAAAACGGGCGCAACCACAAGTATCTTTTCTGTACTTTTCCCTAGATATAATTGCTTCAATATTAATCTCTATTATAGTTCATAATAATAATATTTTTTTAATAAGTGATTCGGTTACACCAAATGGTCCAGTTTAATATTATAGTGATTAGTTTATCTATTAGGATATTTTCTTTCGGATTGTTTTCAGTTCCAGACCAAAACAGATCAGATCAGACCAAACGTCTTTAGTTATAAAATACAAGGAGACCGGACATTTACCTGACCAGACCAGTTGAAACTAAACTAGATCAGATCAGCTCAGACCAGACCAGCAAATTTTAGTTCAAAAGAAAACATCCTTAATCAACCTTCATTATAATTTCGGGTTCAAAAGGTGTAGTTTATTAATTTCTTTTAGCCCAAACTTTTTACCTTAATTTAATTTTATTTAAATCAGTCCAAACAAGTACTTATTATACTAAGTCAGCCTGTAACTTAAACCGAGTAGTCCATCTAATTTCGTCCAGTCCATTGTTTAAAAGTGGTCAGCAGCCTGTTATTATTATCCAAACAGTCCGTAAATTTTAGCCCAACTCCTTTTTTTAATTAATTCAATCCGGACCCAACTAATAGTCCAGCCCATTTAAATAATACTCGTAGTACGTAAAACAACAGAGCACATACTCGTCGCCTTCTCCGTGCGTTTAGCCGGGAACAGGGGAAGGTGCAGCGGCGGCATGCTCTGCAGCAGAACTCCTGCGTGCTACTCTTCCTCCCGGATCCGGAGGTACTGAGAGAGAAGGGAACGACAAACGGAAGGCGGTCCTGCGTTGGTGTGGCGAGCCGGGCCAGCCGGCTCCCGGCGGCACAGTCAGGCACCGGTAATTTTACAGCTTGGCGGTGACTTCCTATTTCTCCGGCGTCTAGTGGTGTTACGCGACGGCAATGACCTCCCACAAATACACGCTACCGGTCCTCTCTCCTTCTGTTTCCTTTTCTCTTACCCTCTTATATAGATTCACTAGGGTTTGTAATACCTTGGGTTTCTTTTTGGTGTAGGGTGTAGAGATGATCGATCCCGGCCCAGTGAATATATATATATATATATATACGCATAGTCGCATATTTCCTTTAGCTTCCGTTGCAGATTTTTGGTATATAGCGCATGAGCTGCTTGAGTCCGGCCGGCGTACGTGAATAAAACCTAGGTTACTTATTAGATTTCCTTTTGCGTTATTTTTAGATATATACTCCGTATATATCTAAATGTTGGATCAATAGATATATACTCCGTAGGTTTCTAGATGTATAGAGGTGTTTTTAATTGATTTCACTTCTACTTAGTTTTTAAAAGTAGAACAGAAATCATTTTTCAGAAGCTTGTCTCTCACCGTTCTTATTAATAAAAGGGTGTTGCTTCATACACCTCCACAATTGCTTAATGTAATCATGAACGGACAAATTTGATCTTCTTAATTATTAATTAAATTAATTATAATTAAATGTAAATAAAAAAATGCTTCCCACACCCTAAGCTCTCCATGCTCGGCTGATGGGCTCTATCATGCTCTAAAATTTTACATTAAATGCACATCCAATAAAATGATGTCATGTGGTAAGTAATTCTTTTTTTTTAAATGTAACATGGTGTGTTGGAGTTTTAAAAGGCGGGGTCCTCCACCTTTGAAATTAGTCAAATAAAAAAATGAAAATAATTAGTTTACTAGAATTAAAAATGTTACTTATTCAAATCTATAATCTACTATAGAACTCCCAAAAAAATCTAATATAGAATTGTGCAAAGTAAAAAACAAAACATTTGTGTTTTTATAATATATAAGGTTTATATCAATCATCCAATACAATTGGAACATGGTCTCTTATAACATTACGACATTCTATAAATTGTTTAATTCGATGAAGAAGTGGAGTATCCCATCCTGTAACACTAGCGTCGTGATAGTAAGACCATGTCGTAATGACTGGTGGCAACGGAGCATTGTCGTCAAGCCAAACCTGTGTATCAACAAAAGTTTTCATTTTATGCAAATCATATGGTAATATGAATATAAAAAAGGTAATGTGAAAACAAAATGAAACTATAAAATATTGTTTGCTTACAGCTATGTAGTGCTGTTGGGAATCAAGCCGAGCAATGAAAACAATTGTCTTCGGAGGACTACTACACGGGGGAGCGATCATGGGCAAACAAGTGACTGGTTCGTGGAGGTCAAGGTGCACTAAAATAACCTGGTATAACGTTGCAAAGATCAACCCTGTGTGCGACATGCGTATCCAATACCGGGGTGGTGCATGCGGGACTGATGTAGTAGTCTATTTGCTCCCGCAATTCATAAATAGTGTCAAGAAGGCATATAGTATTATATAGCTCACGATGACGATCGAGTTCTTCCACTAACTCCCTTCGAACTCTAACTCATTCTTTTTCTCCCCATCCTAAAAGCTCTGCAAATGAGCGATATCCGCAATGTCCATCTCCAATAACGTCCACAACTTTACTAATATGCTTAAGCATGAATGTCTCAACATCATTACCGAAATTAAATTGCATTCGATTTTGACGTGTGTGAGATTTCCTTTTAATATCCTTGCCACATCCACAGACCCATGATGTGATATTGTACCCTTGGATTTTTTGTATTTTTTCTCAGTGTACTCCCATGCACTTGGGTCTCGAGTGGTTGATTTGGATTCCTCATCTCATTCATAGCATTAAGTTTTGGATTCCTCATCTCATTCCATTTTGCAACAAGTCTTTTTTTTCTTGTGCTGACATACGACCTGATTGAAACTCATCAACTATGGTTTTTAGGACCACATCATCAACACTTATATCACCGGCCTTGTCATTGTCTTGTTCCGTATTTACATGCCATTCAACTCTTCTCCAAAATTCATGTACCATTGATGGATGTAGTGGACGATTATCGTGAATACAAGTTGCTAGCTCGTGTGGACTTGGTAAACCATAACATTCCCTCCACCAATAGTCATTGCATATTGGATCGTAATTTCCTGCTATGACCTCATCATGCATCCTTATTAACTTATTCATGCACTCATTTGACATCATGTGTTGAAGCTGGCTAAGTATTGGAATCTTATCCAATACCGTTGGAATGGTGCAACGTGACAATTCTAAAGATCGCCTCACTTCATCCAATTGATCATTTAGCAAGTTATTGATCTCAGCAAAAACATTGTCAAACCCCTTAATGGATGAGCCTAATTGTAGCTTTAGCGTTGCATGTGCAGCTTCCACCCTGCGACACAAAGTTAATGAAATAAAATAAAAAAAAATTGTTCATAATTTTTTATAAATATATTTATTTACCTATTAGTAGTCCTTGTGCCAAAATGTGTGACATGGTCCGTCCACACTCTCACTAAACGATCTTTGTACGGGTCCAACCAATATTCAGTAAGATATCTCATAAGGCCCCAATTGTTCTTCCATTTCGATCTCATATATTTTAATTGCTCCTCATATTGATCGACATTGGTTGAACTAAATAGCTTCATGCATCCTTTTGAAAAGGATAGTTGGATCGTCTTCATGTTGCTCAATTTTAAAGCTTTATCTTCTATGTTACGCTTGGCATGTACCATGCACAATATATGCTTAGATTCTGGGAAGACTTCACTGAGTGCTTTTATCAAACCTAACTCTCGGTCAGTCACAATCGCTAATGGGGAACAAGGACATATTAGCTTTAACTCATTTAAAACCCAAATGTAGTGCTCTGCGCTTTCAGCTCCCATCCACGCAAATGCAACAGAGAATGTCTTCAACGTACATGTGAATCCCACTATTTCCAGAAAAGGCATCTTGTACCTGTTATAATTAATCAAGTATATTACATGCAATTTATATTATTTGCTTGAATGAATAGTCATAAGGGTTAATTACCTAAATAGAAGTAAAAAGTAATCAATAATCACAATCAGGGTTACATTGTTTTTTAACTCACTAGTAGGACTAATTATGTGTATTTCGATAAGTATACCCTTATAACTATTTGAATGTTTTAATTCATAGTAAAATCATATTAAATTATAAAAATCGTAAAAAATTAATAAAAATATTTACAAAAAATTTAAAAAATCATAAAAAATTACAAATATTTTTATTAATTATTAATTTTTTCCTACGATTTTTATTATTTTTGTTTTATTTTATTATGAATTAAAATATTTAATTATGAATCTTGACTACTTTCTACTCCTATTTAAAGGAGTGGTAAGAATGGAATGAAAAAGTACGTGTGTTTTCAAATAGGAGCAATATGGTCCTATTTTGAAATAAAAATATAAGAAGTCCTATTTTTTTCTACCCTAGTTTTACTCTTACTTGGGGTAATTTCTATAGTTATAACTTAAAAGAAAATATTTTAAAAAAATATATTTTACCTGTTTGTCTTGTATGTTGTGTCCATGATGAGAACATAAGGAAAAAGTCGCAATAATTTTAGCCCCTTTGTAGAATAGGAACCTTCGGTGTTGACTCGTGTGCCAATTTTCGATAGTGTGGACTTGGCCAATTTTCTCATTGATTACTTGCTGAGTCTACTCCCCTTCATCCCCCCCCCCCTTTTGGATAATGAGGGGGGGGGGGGGGGGGGGGGGCTTCAAGAAACTTGGTTTCTTGGGAAGACTTGGTCTATTTAGAAGGCAACAGAATAAATCGTTGGCTCCCCCTTTGGTGTTAACCTTCTGGGTTCCGAGGGGTTTGAGAGTCGTTTCGTCGGCCCGAGACATAGTCTGATGCCTGCCTCCCCTTGGGAGATGGCGCGGAAAGCGTCTCGGTTTTGAAAGTCGTCCCCTCAGCTCGAGACATAGTCTGTTGCCTGCTTCCCCTTGGGGGATAGCGCGGGAAGCGTTTCGTTTGTGAAAGTCAAATCCTGGGTCCGGGACATAGTTCGTTGCTTGCCATTCCCTTGGGGTAATGGCTCGGAAAGCGTTTCAAGGAAGGGTTTTATTGGCATATTAGTTGCAAATGGCCGGGGGCACTTGGTACCTCCGGGACCGATAGGTGGCGCCTTCGGTTTTTTGTAGAGTGAATATGTATGAAGTGTGGGGTGGCGTAAAACACTTGGTGTTTTAACCGATGAGGCCATTGCTGGTACTTGATACCGATGACTTCATTGTAGGTATAGTTGTCTTGTAGGTGATTCCCTGGTACTTGGTACCGGGGGTTTTGTACGCGGGATAGAGCAGACTTTTGTTCTTAAGAACGGTGGCCTTGGGCGAGAGGTGAGTCCGAGGGCTTGGCCTCTCGTATGCAATTCGTACTTGGTACTTTGTGTTTAAATACATGTTTATTCTTATGGGGAATAGGGGGCCTTAGGCCGTAAAACAACGTACATTTACGGGGTATGAGGGCTTGGCCACTCATATGTTACTTATAGAATTTGACTAGGTGGTGGACATTCCAATGTATGGGGACCTCGGTCCCATCAGGGCGTTGTAATTTGTAAGTCACCGGCTTGATGATGGTTGTTACAATGTAGGGGCCTTCGAATTTAGGTGCCAGTTTTCCGCCCTCGGTCGATTGGCTGGCTTCCCTTCTTCTAAGGACGTAGTCCCCGACTTGGAATCCACGGGAACGAACCTTTGCGTCGATGTATCTTTTTACTTGCCTCCGGTAGTTCTCCGCTCTTAGGAAGGCTTGTTCCCTTCATTCTGAGATGAGATGGAGGTCGAGGGCCATGTTGGTGTTGTTGACCTCAGGCTCGTACTGATCCACCCTTCGGGTGGAGAGAGTCACTTCAGTGGGAGCTTTAGCCTCAAATCCATAGCACAGGGAGAAAGGTGTTTCGCCAGTTCCCTCCTAGGGGTGGTGCAGTAGGCCCATAAGATGTTGTGAAGTTCTTCTACCCAACCTCCCCCTTCAGCTTCCAGTTTCTTCTTTAACCCCTCCAGTAGAGTTCGGTTGGCGTTCTCCACTTGACCATTGCCTTGAGGGTAGGCAACTGATGAGAAGGTGTGCTTGATGCCCCACGCTTCCAGGAGGGCGCAGAAGGGGGCTACCTCAAATTGAGTTCCATTGTCGAAGATGATTTGCTAGGGGACCCTGAACCTTGTGAGGATATTTTTGAGAACAAAATGGCGGCACCTGGCCTCGGTAATGCTAGCGAGGGGCTCCGCCTCCACCCATTTGGTGAAGTAGTCTATAGCCACGATGATGTACCTATTATTGGAGGTACCCCTCGACAATGGGCCTACTAGGTCTATGCCCCATCTGGAGAAGGGTTTGGTTGTGCTGATGGGGGCGTAGTTAACCGTTGGCCTTCAAGAGCATTCTGAAAGTGTTGAAAGGCGGCGCACCTCTGGGTGCCGGTGCCTTCATCCGGCACGTGGTCGGGTATCCCCACACGAATTGGGACATGTGACCTCTCTCTCTCTATCAATTTCTCGATGGCTGCCTTCAGCTGATGGCAATCATCGGTTCGGTGGCCTGGGTGCCGGTGGAAATGGCAGTAAGGTTCGTCGGGGTTGACGGCGTATACCTCCCGAGGTGCCCTGGAATCTCGCTCTACGAGCCCCCTTTCCTTGGCATAGTCCAGAATGACACTATTGGGTTGGTGCTCGGGGTTTTGGTGGCACTTTTCCACCTCTTCGGCCTCTACGTACGGACGTAGTTACGAGGAGGTTCGATGATGAGGCTCCTTGAGAAATTCCCGGTGCGGAGAACCGTCTCTAGGAGAGCCATAAGGGTCCCGTCGTCGGTGCCATCAACCTTATCCGTCTCGAGCCTCCAGCGTTCTGATGCACACTAATTAGTAGTGTATAATTGCATGTTTTTATGTTTGATTTATGTTGATTGTTTGACATTTTATTTAGTTTGTAAACATTTATGTAATTTCAGTTGTAATTGTATTTTATTCTTTATTTATAAGTTGTAAAGTATAGTTAGGATTAATGGTGTTGGAAAGGAAGACTTTGAAGAGAAGAAAACAAGAAATTTGACTGCCCAGGAGTGAAACCCGACTGGGTAGAAACCCCCACCCGGTCGGGTAGGATTTAACAGACGAAATTGCCAAGAAAGTCACATGACCCGGTCGGGTCCCCTACTTGACCCGGTCGGGTCATATGTGACCCGGGACAAAACGACGTGCGAAGATCACCAGAACGTGGTGGATTATCTGATTTTGACCGGACCCGGTCGGGTGAGTACTTGACCCGGTCGGGTACCCGGCCAAAGGTGTTGAAAAACACCTATAAATAGCACTCTTTTTCTTCTCTAAAAATCATCCCTTCTTCCATACTCTTTAGCTCAGTTTAGAATAGCATTTCTTTATATTTTTCTAGCTATGTTTAGTCTCCAAATGAGGAGCTAAACTTCCATTCTTGGTTTTGCTCTTGAAGCTTGTTGATTATTAAAGTTGTGAGTTATTTTCTTAACTTCTTCTCTTGATTATTAATTCTTCCCTTAATCTCATTCTATATTAATGTTGGAGGGTTGCTAAGTGACGATTAGTTAACGTTCCGACATTAATTACTACTAGAAACGATCAACGAACCGATGGTTAATCGTTGGTGGTTTCATAAGTAAGTAACTTCGGTTTATTAATGCACGGTCGTGGTTAATAAACTTAAGAGGGATCAATTTTGTTGGTTAAACCAAAACCGTTGTGTTAAGGTTATCAATCTCAATTGATTTCATCAATGAGTTAAAAAGATTGAATGCTACTATTATATCGGTATACGGCGTTGTTCTATATTTGATTAATAGTAAAGATTATTAATGAATGGTCGTTGTTAATAACTACCCTCGATGAATTGGAGATACTCCTCGATTGAGTATTCGATAGGGGATAAGTTATAGATATAACAAGGATCAACTAAAATATATCAACAAGTGGAAAGTAGAAAAGCCAAGTCCCTTTTATTCTTGAATTAAACACATATAGGTTGTTCATCTTAGTTTCTTAATTAAATTAAATCACTCAAAACCAAAACCCCCCTTTTTAATTACTAGTTTCATAAAAAGAGAATCATTCCTTTCCCTGTGGATACGAACTCTACTACGCTATACTACGTATAAGTGTTTAGTATTGAATTTATTTTGACGCACCGTGACAAAGTGCTCGTCACGTTCCAAGAAATCCCGGAGGGTTTCCTCCTTCTGTTGCCTTACCGTCACTAAGTGGGTGAAGTGTTTCCTTGACCGGTGCCTTCCCTCAAATTGTGTCAAGAAACGTTGGGTGAGTTCTTTCCATGAGTCAATGCTTCCTTCGGGCAGTCGGTTGAACCATTCGTACGTCGGTCCTTCAAAGGTGGAAAGGAACCAACGACACAAATATTCCACCGACGCCCCCATCATAATCATGCTGTTTTGGGACCTGCTATAGTGTTCCTAGGGATCCGTCTTCCCCCCATAAGGTTTTATGAGTTGTCCCCGACACTTACCAGGGATCTGAGCTGCCAATACCCTCGGGGTGAAAGGCGTCTTCGTGCAAAGCTGGATGACAGGTTCCTCGGAGCCCTCGACTCATTTCCTCTGCATCTCGTCCACCTTGGCCAGCATGGCAGCGTATTTGGGATCCGCCAGTGAAGCGGAAGCCATCGTTTGGGCCGAACGGGCCTCCATCTCGTCGAGGCGGCGCTGGAGGGCCTCAATAATCTCGTCCCTGGGGTCCTTCGGGAGGGCCTCCGCCCCCTGCGATTGTGCGCGGGTGGAGTGAGCTTGGTTGATTTGGTGCCTGGCGTCATCAGCATGGAGCAGCCCCTTGCCCTTGCCCTTGTCCTAGGAGGATGCCTCTGTTGGAGATATTTAATTGTGAATCAAGTTTGTCATAGATTAGCTTTATATTTAATCCTTGTATTTAATTAGTGCATGAATTAGATAGCAATCGGGCCAAGTGTTAGGCCCATATAAACAGGCTAAAAGCCTTGTACGCCTAACCTAAATCTCGCCTATAAAAAGAGAGCCGAGGGTTTAGGAATAGGTTAACGTCGTACTTATTCTTCATAGCCTTACGCGCATACTTTTGTGTTGTACGAGTTCACGGTCTATCCAAGAGGGTTTTACGTTGATTCATTCTGTGTTCATCCTTACGTTTAATCTTCGTTGTTAGATCGTTATTCATTGCTGTTACAGAAACAGGGACTAACAATTGGTATCAGAGCCGATCGAGAACCGATCAGAAGAACGCCTGCAGAATACTCTATTTTTCTTTACGATTGTTCTTACTGTCGATATTTCACTCTGTAATCTTGTTTCTTGTTCAAAAGTTGTAAAAGTTACACCCTTAGAATCGTCTTTGCAAAGCGATCAAGGGGTATACTTTAGATTTTGGTTTACGCATATTCTGTTTTCGAGATATCTCGAGTAGGGGTTGTCGACATCTTGATTTTTCACAGGTTCTGCTACGTTTTTTGAGCTGAAAACTCTACCCGAGGATCTCGACATTCTACTCTTCAGGAAACTACCTTCAGATTTTGTCTATCTGATTTTTACAGTTTGCAGGATTTCGACATTGAGGATTTCGACATCTAGGATTTCGAGATCTTGATTTCGAGTTAAGGTTTCGACATCTGGTCTCGACATTTGACTTCTCAGAATTAAGGTTTCGAGTTTTAACTTCTCGACATTTCAAATCTCGAGATCAGCTTCTCGAAATTTGAAATCTCGAGATCCCTAATCTCGAGATCCTTAATCTCAAGCTCAAATCTCGATACCGGGCCTCCTTTATCGAAATTTGCGATTTCGATATTCAGATCTCGACATCTGATTTTTCGACTTTCTGCCTCTAAAAACCTTTTGATCAATTTTCTCGAACGAACAGTTTAGTACAGCAATGGCTTCAGAATTCAATGCACAAGGGAACAGCAGTACCCCTCCTAGTCTCAGGAAGGGAGAATATCAAATGTGGAGGAACAGATTCCTTAATTTCCTCGAGCACAAAGAGAACTCCGCTGCGATGCTTGAATCATTGCTTGAAGGACCAGCTGAACTCTTGATTTCAGTTGGTGGAGATCCAGAAAATAATCCTCCTATTTTTCCAGAAATAAGGAGGAAAGTGCCATCTGAATACACAGAAGCTGACAGGCTCAAGCTTCACGGTGATCTCATGGCCAAAACATACCTTCTTCAAGCAATCCCCAATGAAGTATATGTTTTCATAGACAGCATGCAAACAGCTAAGGAAATGTGGGATGAGATAGAGAAGCTGCTACAAGGCACAAGCATCAGCCTCAAAACCAAGAAGACTACGATTCTTATCGCTTATGACTCCTTCAAAGCAGGTCCAGGAGAACCATTGAATGAGACTTACAACAGACTCGTTCAACTAGTAAATGAACTCAGAAAAATCAAAGTATTCAGGTCCAATCTGGAACTGAATATTAGATTTTTATCCAGCCTGCATCCTGCATGGGAAAAGACAGTGAAGGATGTCAGATCTCGGATAGATTTGGACGAAATTGACCTCTGCACACTCTATGAACATCTGAAGCAATTTGTCAACGAGGTTGCCTGTGCTGAGGATCATCACACCACAAACCCCTTAGCTCTTGTAATGGAGGCTCAGCCAAGGACAACCACTTCACTAAAGAAGAAAAAGAAGAAGGTGGTGGTTAAATCAGACGATGATGATAGTGATGATGACAAATCTGATCTAGAGGCTGAGCTAGCAGACTTACATAAGAAGATGGCACTGCTTGCCAAAAGATTTGCTAAGAAGAACAGCTCCTCCAACAAGCTGAGAACTTCCTCCTCAAACTACAAGCAGAAGAACCATGATCAAGGATCTTCCAGAAAGGCGCCATCAGCTGAAGATGCCCCCAAATGCTACAACTGTGGTAAGGCTGGACATGTCATCAAAGACTGCCGCCTCCCAAAGAAGAAAGATGCTAATTTCTACAAGCAGAAGATGCTGTGGAATAAGCAAAAAATGCTGATGGTGCAGAAAGAAGAAGAAACTTCTGCTATGATTGCTGAGAATGAGAACTGGGCAGAAGATTCTTCTTCTTCTTCTGAGGAGGAAGACAACTATGCCCTTATGGCACGAGTAGAGGAAGATGAACGAAAGGGTGATGCTGCGATCCCCGAAAGCGAATGCTCAACAAGCTCTATAAGTACCTCACATACTCCTTTAAATAATCAAATGCAGTCCTTACTTGAGAAGGACAATCTAATCAAAGAACTAAAGGAGAGACTAGACAATAATTACAGGGTACTGAAACAGAATCTAGACCAAAAGGCTTCCTTAAGTGTTCAACTTGAAATTGCAAAAGATCAGGTTAAAAAGGTGTCCTCAGATTATGAAAGCTTTGAACTTAAGATAGCTGAATTAACTAGGAAATTTGAGGATAGTGAACGGGAAAAAAGCACAGCAAAGGCTGAATGCGATTTTTTGCATAACAAGAGAAGAACACTTTTAAATAAAGTAAAAGAACTAGATGATCTAGCTGCTAAGAGAGGTCAATCAGAACAAACTGTTGTTCTACTTAACAACAAACAAAAGGATGACCGATTTTACAATGCTAAATCAGGACTGGGCATAACCAACCCACGTAATCTACAGAAAGTTAACTGTATTCAATTCTATAACAAAGATTACATGAATCTAGGGTTAGTCGAGAAAATGCATTTTCAAAGTGATGAAGAAAACGCTGAAGCAGAAGAGGAAAAGAGAAAGAATCCAAAGTCTGCGATTTCTTGTGACTATTCCTCTGTTAATGAGAAACAACTTTCACAAGAAAAACCTACTTCCTGCTTTAGTGAAAGCCTTGACCCTTATGCCAAACATATTCCTCATATAGGACATCCTCTAGACCCTCCACCAAGAGTAGGTATTGCTAAAACTGGTGAGGAACCTTGTATATTTCCCATGGCTCAAAAGCTCAAAAACCTACAGGAAACTCTTGATAATGAGAGAGAGAGATTTGAAACTGAAAAGAAAGGTTTTGAACGCAACTGGCAGGAACTTCTTCAAAAGTTCAATGATTTGAGTGAGCAGTATCATGCTAAAACAGACCCTTCTACGACTAAGCCTGACAGCTCACACACCTCACATGAGAAAAATAATGCTTTAAAAGGTTCGTCCACTCATCTCTCTTCTCCTTTGTTTACAGGAAATGAAGTGAAGAAGGAAGGAGAAGAGAAGAATGAGTGGAGGAAAAAGAGGAAGGAAATCGCAGATGGCAAAAAGAAAGTTTTTGAGAATAATGGCAGTCCTAGATCTAGTTCTATTTTTTACTCTAAAGTTAATTGTAATTCTGTCTCTACAAAACAAACTTCTAGTAGTTCAGTCTTGAGTCCCAAGCTGAATATTTCTGAGACATCTTCTAGACAACGTTCTATTTATAATACAAGTGTTGCTTATGGTTATTCTGTTCCAGATCCCCATAATTATGAATGTGATGTGAATGTTGTTAAAACAAAGCCTCTCAGAAAGCTCAAACCTGAAAGAGAAACCAAGAAAGGAACTTCTAAGGGAACGTTTTGTATTCCTGATATGAAATATGCTCTTAGAGTTCATTCAAGGAAACATCTTAATCGGCTTTCTAAAGAGGAGATTTTCAAAACCAAACTTAAGAAACAACCGTTCAATCACAAAGCACCTGTCTACTCTCCTCCTAAACCTAAAACGGAAAGGTGGGTCCCCAAGATAAGACCCACCAAAACTGAAACTAAAAGGTGGGTTCCCAAGATGAGACCTACCAAACCTGAAACAGATAGGTGGGTCCCCAAACGAAGACCCATCCAAACTGAAACTGAAAGATGGGTCCCCAATCAAAGACCCATCAAAACTGAAACTGAAAGGTGGGTTCCCAAATTAAGACCCACCAAAACTAAAATGGAAAGGTGGGTTCACAACATCAGACCCACCAAAATGGAAACTGCTAAGTGGACTCCAAAAACCAGACACACTGCAAAAGCAGGTCTGGCTATTGGAAAGCCCACAAAAGATAGATCTTTTGTTGAAAGAGCTGCTGACCTTGGATCACAGCTCAAAGCAAGATTTAAAAAGGTTTTTCTTGATAATAAGGAAGGACCCACTACAAGTTGGGTACCTAAACCTGTTTGATTGTTTTGCAGGACGGTCATGTGTGGCACTTAGACTCAGGATTCTCAACCCACATGACCGGAATAAAGCACCTTTTGAGCAACTACACCAACTGCGACGGAGGAAATGTCAGATTCGGGAATGACGCCTCATCTCCTATTCTCGGGTATGGGGACGTCGTCTATGCCAGTGTCACTATAAAAGACGTTTCATTTGTCAAAGGGCTCAAACACAACTTACTGAGCATTGGACAATTCTGTGACAGCGGGATGGAAGTGAGGTTCTTTGCAAAACAATGCTGTGTTCTTGACAACACAGGGAATACATTATTAACGTGTTACAGAACATCAAATATGTACACTATTGATCTGAAAAGCGTCCAATCCACCACTTCCATCTGTCTGCTGTCCAAAGCTTCAACTGAACAGAACAACCTATGGCACAGACGTCTCTCCCATCTGAACTTCAAACATCTATCAACCTTGTCCTCCAAGAAACTTGTAAAGGGGCTTCCTCTGCTAAAGTCTTCCGCTGAAAATCACTGTAGTGCCTGCAAAATGGGCAAAATGACGTGAAGCTCCCACAAGTCAAAAACCGAACCATCATCTACACATCAGTTGCAGCTAATTCACATGGATCTGTGTGGACCTATGAGAGTCCAAAGCATCAACGGTCGCAAATACACTCTGGTGATCGTTGATGATTTCTCTAGATACACATGGACAAAATTTCTCCGTTCAAAAGACGAGGCTGCAGAAAACATTATGACCTTTATCAGAACCATTCAGAAACTGCTACAGCACAGTGTTCGAACTGTTAGAACTGACAATGGTACCGAGTTCAAAAATCAAACTCTCACTGAGTTCTATGAATCACTCGGTATCACTCAGCAATTTGCAGCAGCTAAATCTCCCCAACAGAACCGAGTTGTTGAGAGAAAGAACAGAACCCTTGTTGAAGCAGCACGCACCATGTTAATCCAATCCAGACTGCCTCACTTCATGTGGGCAGAGGCAATCAATACTGCGTGCTTCACTCAGAACAGAACATCCATCCATAAACGCTTTGACAAGACTCCATATGAAATCCTATTCAACAAAACTCCTGACATCTCTTTCTTCAAGGTTTTTGGCTGCAAGTGCGTCATACTCAATGATCGGACAGAGAGAAGTAAGCTGGACCCCAAAGCCAGAGAAGGCGTGTTTATTGGCAACTCACTGCAATCCAAAGCTTACAGAGTCTATCTCAGAGACAAGCGCACTGTCATCGAGAGTGTAAATGTTACATCCTATGAAATGGCAGACTTTGCGATCGAACATTTCCAGACTGATCCATCAACTGCTGTACCAGTAGCTTCTGATAAAGCTGAACCAAACACCGAACACGACGATGTGATTCTCGACTCTCTCTTCAGAAACTTCTACGAGAACTCACAACCTCCACCTCCTGCATGCACTCCAGAGTCAACATCAACTCCAACAGCAGAGATTCCGCTCCTCACAGGACCAGACGATGTACCATCCACACCCTCAACTCCTCAAACCAATCCCAGAGGTGTGGATGATCACGACTTTGCTACGAGTCCAGAATCATCTCCACTACACACCACAGCTGCTCCAGAGCCTTCAACCTCATATCAGGACTCAGATCAACCAATAATTACTCCAACTCCTCTAGCTCATGAGAGGAAGTGGACGAGAGCACATCCTGTTGAACATATAATAGGTGATCCGAGTCAAGGTGTGCGAACAAGATCAGCAATGATGAATGAATGCCACTTCGCATGCTTCTTAAGCCAGTCAGAACCATCAAAAGTCTCCGATGCTCTACTTGATCCAGATTGGGTGATTGCAATGCAAGATGAACTCAATCATTTTGACAGACTGGATGTATGGTCACTGGTACCCAGGCCTCAGAGAAAGACAGTCATTGGCACGAAGTGGGTATTCAAAAATAAAAGAGATGAAGAAGGCACAGTCATAAGAAACAAGGCAAGGCTGGTCGCAAAGGGATATACTCAACAGGAAGGCATAGACTACGATGAAACGTTTGCACCCGTAGCTAGAATTGAAGCAATCCGCCTCTTTCTTGCATACGCGGCGCACAAAAACTTCACCGTCTTTCAGATGGACGTGAAAACAGCATTTCTGAATGGGACTTTAGAAGAAGAAGTCTATGTAGCTCAACCTGAAGGATTTGTAGATCCAAAATTCCCAGACCATGTCTACAAGCTCAAGAAAGCTCTCTATGGGTTGAAACAGGCACCCTGAGCTTGGTACGATGCCTTGACTGAATTTTTGATCGATTCGGGTTTCTCAAAAGGAAAGATTGATACTACTCTGTTTATCAAGCGACAGAAGTCTGACATCATTCTGATTCAGATCTATGTTGATGACATCATCTTTGCTTCTTCAAATCCGCCCCTGTGCCAACACTTTGAGAAACTGATGAAAACCAAGTTCGAGATGAGCATGATGGGCGAACTTAACTTCTTCTTAGGCCTACAAGTAAGACAACTCTCTGATGGCATTTTCATCAATCAGTCCACATACATTCTGGATATGCTAAAGAGATTTAACATAGAAGGCAAATCTTCCATGACGACCCCCATGTCCCCAAACAACAAACTGGACTCAGACCCCTCAGGGAAACCAGTTGATGCTACAAATTACAGGGCCATCATTGGATCTTTGCTATATCTCATGTCAAGCAGGCCTGACATTGTCTTCTCCACATGCTTATGTGCTCGTTTTAAAGCAAATCCGAAGGAATCCCATCTGACAGTTTTACGACGAATTTTAAGATACCTCAAAGGCACGGTGAATCTAGGCCTTTGGTACCCCAAGCATTCAGGCTTCGATCTAGTCGGATACTCGGATGCAGACTTTGCTGGTTGCCGGATGGACCGCAAAAGTACATCGGGAGCCGTCCAATTCTTGGGCGAGAAGCTAGTCTGCTGGTCCTCCAAAAAGCAAAATGCGTGTCAACATCTACAGCTGAGGCTGAATACGCCGCGGCTGCTAGTTGTTGTTCACAAATATTATGGATGAAGACTCAGCTACAGGACTACGGTTACACATTCCGCCACATCCCGATCTACAGTGACTCTCAAAGCGCCATCGCCATCACAAGCAATCCGGTTCACCACTCCCGCACCAAACACATTGATCTGCGCTCTCATTTCATCAAGGATCACGTGGAGAAAGGCGACATAGATATGTATTTTGTAAGCTCAGAGCTTCAACTGGCTGACTTGTTCACCAAGGCATTGGATGAAAAAAGATTCCAGTTCCTGGTCTCCAAGTTGGGCATGTTGAACCTCGAGCCTGTTTAATTTTTGTCTCCACTGGTCTGAAAAGTGTGTGTGTGTGTGTGGGACTTGTAAAAAGTGTGTGTGAGTGTGATTTGTAAATAGTGTGTGTGCGTTGCATGTGTTGAGGGGGAGAAAACCAGAAAAATAAAAAAAATGGTGTGCGTGTGTTGCATGTGTTGAGTGTGTGAAAAATCAAAAAGAAAAAAAATAGTGTGTGTGCGTTGCATTTGTACATATTGTTTGTTGCATTGATTGAGGGGGAGCTAATTTTCACTGTTTAAGGGGGAGTTCTATATTTTTTACTGGTTTGGGCCTCGAAAATCTTTTTAAAAAGGGCACTGTGTGCCAGCCCAATAATTCGGGCTCAATTGTTACGGAGGAGGTCCAAATTTTTAATCGCGTATATAAGCCTCGAAAAACCCTTCACTTCCTAGTTTCTAAAAACTTTTCGCAAAGGCTAATTTCGCAAAGCAGAGCTCTTCCAAAACTTCCCATACTCTCTTCTTCTTCGATCGATTCTCTTTCCCGAAAACCTTCATGGTAGTTTATCATTCGATTTCGTGTTTCAAAAACGCTCTCAAACGATCGATCGATCTCGAAATTTTGTTCGTGTTCGACATCCAAAACGTACGCTTGATTTCGCAAAAATAAACCCCTGAAATTTCTCAAAAATCGAAATCAATTTAAGTTTTTAATGTCGTTATCTTGCTTGTAATCGATTTCGTATATCATATCTTTGTTTTTGCAGGTGGATAATCTCTTCGAAATCGTCGGTTCATCTTCCCGAAATCAAGATCTCGAGATGGGCATCTCGACATCTTGATCTAGAGATTTGAATCTCGAAATCTAGATCTCGAGATCTGCATCTCGACATCTTGATATTGAGATTTGAATCTCGAAATCAAGATCTCGAGATCTGCATCTCGACATCTTGATCTCGAGATTTGAATCTCGATATCAAGATCTCGAGATCTGCATCTCGACATCTTGATCTCGAGATTTGAATCTCGAAATCAAGATCTCGAGATCTGCATCTCGACATCTTGATCTCGAGATTTGAATCTCGAAATAAAGATCTCGAGATTTGGATCTCGAAATCATGATCTCGAGATTCAGATCTCGAGATTTGGACTTCGCAAATTTTTTTCAAAACTCCACCTGCATAAACTTATCTGACAACTGCAAATCAAACTCTTTCAATCAAATCAACAGTTGAACTTCATGTGCTGACCCCCTGCTTCTACAGTTTAAAATGGCAGGAAACACTAAAACACAGATCGATGATGCCATCTACCCCCAAGGAAAATGGATCAAGGTGCTGGACAACAACTTCCAGGTAGACCTCAC
Source organism: Cuscuta europaea (assembly GCA_945859875.1). NCBI lineage: Eukaryota > Viridiplantae > Streptophyta > Magnoliopsida > Solanales > Convolvulaceae > Cuscuta > Cuscuta europaea. The sequence goes on from CAMAPE010000030.1 coordinate 2,347,283, forward strand.
TGTCTTCAAGTGCCAGAACCCGATCATTCCGGCCATAATGAAAGGTCACGAGATATACCTACAACAATTTTGGGGCCACATGCATACTGAATCAGCGAAGGATCGCTCCAAAATCAAGACTAAACTGAATGGCATGCGCGTAATCCTGACGCCATCAACACTGCGATCTACACTAGCGCTGCGAGTTCACGACACGTATGATGCACTGCCATCCATCCCTGATCTGCTCAAAGACGTGGCATCTCTCGGCTACACCTCACTACTGCCACAACTGTCAAACTTCAACGGAGCCTATCTCCATCACCCGTGGAAGAGTCTATTCGGACTGCTGAATAAATGCTTGTCGCCAAAGCATGCCGGGTTTGACAAGTGCAACAAGCAGATCCTGCTAATCTTTCATGGCATTGCATTCAACAAAAACTACGACATGGCACAACTCTTCTTCTCAGAGCTCATGGACCTGGTCAAAGCAAAGGAGAAAAATAGGCCAGGTACCATTCCGTACGCAAGATGGCTCGGGCTGATCATACACGACTGCATGGCAGAGCACGCTTCCATACCAAAACGCAGTACGAATCCTCACTTCACAGCACCGAAGCTACAATATTTTAAAGTAGACAAAAATCCTACCTTTGGTCTGAGGATACCTGGATTTCTGCTCAAGCTGGTCAAATCTTCAAATCCAGCAGTCCAGCAGTACAAGGAAGCCACAGAGAAAACTGTCCCTATGGTTCAGCAAAACCCAGCTGGACCTACCCCAGGGGCAAAGCCGAGTGTTGGTAAGGGTCCAAAGAGAGCCCAAAAACCACAGAAACCAGTGGCCGGTTCGCCCAATGAAGGAAAGTCTGACGACTCTCTAGAGACGAGTCAGGCGGCTGAGGGCACCGAAACAGACGCTGAGGAAACAGCCAATCAATCGTCAAGTGAAGCCCAAACAAACACTGACGACGAGGCTTCCGAGAGCGTGGGCACGGAGAGCGGGGAATCTGGCTCGGATGATGACGACGATGACAATGACAGTGATGACGTGGAGCTCACATCTGCCCTGATCAGAAAAGGGAAGCTGCCAGTCGAATCTCCAAAGAAGAAAAGAATTACTGCTGAAGACGCAGCACCAATAATCGCTGGCAGACCCCAAGTCTTCACAATCAAGGAAAAAGCTAAGCCGATAGTTGTTTCCAGCGAGACAAACTGCTCAAAGGACGACTATGACGAGGCAGCTCATACAATCAAGAACTCTGAAGAAGTCGTCATCCGGGAGAAAAGGGCCAAAGTCAAGAACGATAAGACTGCCAAGGCAAAGCCCCAGCCCCGAGCCAGAAAGAGCCTGATTGATAAGGCAGACGAGCATATCTTTGCTCGCTGCGAGACATTTATCCAGATAAGCCGAGCTGAATCCTTAAGCACAGGAGCCGATCTTTTTGGTTCCCGGGTAGAAGTCACAGCATCTGGCTCAACTGCGCAAGCACAACCCTCTCCCAGCCACTCGATAGCCTCTCAACAGGCTATTGTTTCAAAAGAACGGGACTCCACCCCCTCGCTGGTTCCTTCTGAATCAGTTGAGCATACAATTGGCCTATCTCCCGAGGTCAAAACCCCTTCTTCTCACACATCGAGTCTAGGTGTCACATTCCCAACATTTTCTTCATTTTCTAGGACACCTACACTATTCAATGCACATACAGGTGCACACACCCTGAACGCAACAACCAGAGCGCAAGCTATGACGGTTGGAAGCCCTGCTACGCCCACAATGATTCCATCATTGAATGCAGGCCACACATCAGCAATCTGCACTGATGCTGTGTCAACAGTTACAACCCCCGTAACTGGTCACCCTACCTTTGAAGACGTAAACGTTCTACTCAATCGCTTCCTAGATTCCACCATTAAACCATGGGTGCAAGATGCAATGACCGCTCTAGCACAGGAATTTAGGACCACCCAAGCGGTTCGGTCTGAACAAACCCCACCCCAACCTTCACCTGAACCGTTCATCTCCCATACACAACCCGTATCCTCCACCCCTCTATCCCACCAATCCATAAACCAAATTCCCATTCCTTCTCTTTCTCGGGGAACCCAGGATACAGAACCAGTATTCTCCCCACACCCGACCACACCCTCCATCGATCTCTCCTCACTATCCTTCGACACTCTAGCGTCGGCTTTGCTGAACAACCTCCTAAACACCCCTGAAGACAAGCTTACTCTTCATCAGCAAGCCATACTTGAAGCCCTTCTTTCTTCACCTGAAACCAAGAGCACTTGCAAGGAGAGTCCTCGTGGTCGCAAACGTTCCCATGAGGACCCCGATGATTCGGATCCTCATGAGGGGGAGAACAAGCGACCTCTATCACTTGAGCAAACTGCCCTACCAAGCCAAACTCCACAGCCCATCCAACCCGAAACCTCAACAAACCAACAGCCACCATCCACAACCAACTTATCTAGCATGGTCGAGCTAGAAATAACATCCCGAGGCGTATCTCCCAGAGATACCAACCGAGGAGGGGATGGAAGTCCTGATGATGTTACCACTGGTACATCTTCTGCATCAGGCCATCAGTTGGAACCTAGTTCTAAGCTGATGACAACGGGCAATCCAAGAGAACCTGGTAGTGCTACTCAGGAACACTCACCGCCTCAAAATCAACAAAGAGTTCCATATATTTCCCCAGGCAAAGACATCCATGATGCACTGGAGGAGGCAGTGATATATGACAAATGGCCGAGACAATGGACATAATGGGATGATCTTCGGAATGAGGCTGAACAAGAAGACATGCAAAGAAATTGGTGGCTACGAGAGCTTATTAACAAATGCTCTGAAGATATCATTAGGCTCGAGGACGATGAACGCAAGGAAGGGGAGAACTACAAGGAATCCCAGAAAACTCTTGAATCGGTTGTAAGACAATCAGCGGGAAGACTTCCTAAGACAGAGAAACCCTGGGATAACGTTCGCATCAAAGCCCCCTTCCAAGAAGAAATCAGAGAGCATATCTGGCGTAGACCAGACAGAGTCAAACCACTGAATGAACTGAAGCTAAGAGGCCTTACTCATCTAAAAGGAAAGCAGGCTGGAGGTCATCTGCATATGCTGCTACAAAGGTCAACCGGTACTCAGAGAGAACTGATGGAACAAGATCTGAAGTCAAATATTCTCTCGATTCATCAAATTCTACAAGTGAAGGCTGAAGATTATCATGGAGTAACATTCTACACTTACAGACTTCAACGCACTGACGGGAGCGAATTCACTTGCCAAGAGAACGATTTCATCATGCTGAAACCGGACGACATCTATCAAATGTTCATGGCCTACAGATACCTTCCAGTCAGGCAGAGCATAACATACAGCGAAGGTCTCGCAGCTATCAAGGTATTCATGCTTAGACAGATCCGAGTACACTCTTCACATGACCTACAGATGGCTATTGAGTGCAATCTGAAAAAGACAAATCTGACAAAGCCAAGACTGTATGGTCCAGAACTTGAAGACTTCCCAGCCTACCACATCTTCTTCACACCGCCAGCAGTCACCTATCTGAACCACAAGAACGAAAAACGTCTGATGGTAGTTAGTGAAATTGAAAAGTACTGTGACGGAACGCTGAAGATAATAAAAGAACAGCTTCTAAAGATGAAGGCAGGGCTAGAGGAAAATCTTCAAGAGGCATCGTCTTATGTTCAAAAGGAACACTCTACAGTAGAGACAATCTTAAAGGCAATTGACGATCGCCTCGAAAAGAGAAATGTGCTGAGGCAATATGAACATGCACTTGGTATGAGGAAGCACTACTTCAAGTCGCAGAAGCAATAAGAGAATGGCACTTGATCACAAAGGGGGAGATTGTTGGAGATATTTAATTGTGAATCAAGTTTGTCATAGATTAGCTTTATATTTAATCCTTGTATTTAATTAGTGCATGAATTAGATAGCAATCGAGCCAAGTGTTAGGCCCATATAAACAGGCTAAAAGCCTTGTACGCCTAACCTAAACCTCGCCTATAAAAAGGGAGCCGAGGGTTTAGGAATAGGTTCACGTCGTACTTATTCTTCATAGCCTTACGCGCATACTTTTGTGTTGTACGAGTTCACGGTCTATCAAAGAGGGTTTTACGTTGATTCATTCTGTGTTCATCCTTACGTTTAATCTTCGTTGTTAGATCGTTATTCATTGCTGTTACAGAAACAGGGACTAACAGCCTCTCGTCTGCCCTTGAGACGGATCCTTCGCTGTCTTGAGGTCTTTGGAGTGCCTTACCATCGAGGCGGTCTTGGACCCCTCGGCGATCTTGCACTCCTCCGAGCCTCTCGAGGGCGGATGTCCGGGGCCTATCTTTGTTTGCACCGCGCTGGTCTCGGGACTGGACTTGCTGGGAGGCGTTGTCTTGAGCCACGACCCCCTCATTATTTCTGGTTCTTGGAACCGGGCGTACATATATGCCGAGGGCATCATACAGCCGAAGGCATTATACAGCCGAAGGCTACATACTGTCGAGGGCACAGGATAGCCGAAGGCTAATATTCTAGCCAGAAATTCCCAGAAGCTTTGTAGGTCCAATATCAAGTTGTCTTATAGAATTTGGAGCCTTCGGCCACAGAGCCGAAGGCATCCAAATGTTCACCGTGGGCTTCTTCATGTCTGGGCCGCTACGTTTGGGCTTTGTGTGCTCATTGGGCTTGATGGACCCGTGTAGAAGAAGCAGGAGTCTGTGGGCCGGGGGTCCCTAGGCCATATACTCTATCAAGTCTGTTTTAAACTAAACCCCAAGGAGATTTATATCGAAACCCTTAAGCTCTAGACAACCGACTCTTTTCTTCCACCAACAGTAGCCACACCCTCACCTTCTTCCCTCAATCAAATTGAAACTGTCTCCAACTCTTCAATTTTTCGACCTGCTCATCTTGCTGATGAGTATGTTCCATATTTTGAGTCATCATCCTAAATCAAGTAAGTTCAATTAAGTTGCTTTCATGCTTCCTTTTGCTGAACACGTTTCTAAAGTTTTGAGATTAAATTTTCTAAAATTGCTGCTCTTTTCAATTTAAAAGGTTTAGTTAAAGTTTTAATGGCGTGTAGTCATCTTGAAAATGATTTCTTTAAAGTTCAGCTTTAGTGGTTTCCATGGGTTACGGTATATAGCTTTAAATGGAAGAGATTTTCATATAGTTAAATAAATTTAAAGTAGATTAAACTGTGTAGCTATATTTTGCAGATTTGGGTTGGACCAAGCATAATTTCGTTCCTTTATTTATGGTTAATGTCTAATTTTGGTTAGGTGTCCCATATAGTTCTTTAAATTGTAGAACTTCATTTTTTTAATCCACAATTGGCATACTATATTTCACCAATACGGCTGGAACTTAATTTTTATTAGCATAAATTGCAGAACTTCATTTTAATGGGTTAGCATAGCCAATTCAAATTTTACATACAGTAGCATATTCTCTGTATTTAAAAATAAGATTCTTATTAGAATTTTTATATCTGGTTTAAGAGTTTTAAAAGAAGAGCTTATCGGAAGACGTTATCAAGGTGCCACACTTAATTGAGTAATTTGAGTTCAGCTTCTACAAGTAAGTTCACTACCCTGACTCGACAGGATGGTGGGAGGTTAATCACGGTGACTCAGTCAGCAAAGCGGCGCTAGGCCTTATACACGTGCGCATCAGAGGTCCAGGCTTATTTCAGGTTCTGTAACCTCCACACGGCTGCTGCAGGTTTCGAACCTTGGTCACTTGGTCCAATTTTCCCACCACTCGACCAACTGAGCTACCCGTGCGGGTAAAGTAAAAAACAAGCATTCCTAAAGATAACAGAATTGGAATAATCTCTGTTTGGAGCATTTCATGGCTCTCCGGGAGGGTCGGGGAGAGTTGTTTCAGCTAGGGGTGATTCGATACTGTATACTGAATATTTTGTCTCATACCTTTGCCGTACCAAAACTTTCGTTATACAAAATTTATATATTGCTACCATGCTGAATGTCTCCCAATACAAAAAATTATCATAGACTAACGAAATATACTAAATCGATGTTACTAGTGACATATTTAATCTATTATTGAAATGTTACAAAATACAAATAATAATCTATTGATGCCACATATTAAAAAATAACACATTCTCCTAAAATAACTTGAATAATATAGATATAATTATATTAATATTGATCTCTAACAAAAATAAATAAAATTAATCAAACAACATGGATATAAAATCATTTATTCCTCATATGATATTGTGTATTTAGTCATTTTTATAATTTTAAATAAATATTTGAATAAGACTTTTGGACAAAGTTGTGTGCCTCGACTCGCAGAATCCCTATGAATATACACTTGTCACATAAGTTTATCCCTCTTCACTCATCAGCTACTCAGCGGCTTAGCCATCGTGACGACTCGCAAGTTTTTGGAACAAGATGGACTTGTTTCTGAACATTAGTACATTACTCATTAGTCATTAGAGTTAGTTTGTTTAAATGTTACGTACAGGGGCGTAGCTAGGGAGGGGGCAACCCTGGCCCCGGCCCAGCCCAAATTTAAAAAATGTCTATATTTTTAGTGTAAAAAATTCTGTGTAATTTTTTTTTTCAAAAATATTCTTTTTACCGGCCCAGTGCGACCGAGTGTCGTGGCTCCGCCCCTGGTTACGTAGTAGAAGCCTAGAAGATTATAAGTGAGATTGGAAAATTGGGCCTTTATTTTTGTATTTTGGTATTTGTACCCAACCTAAGGATTAATTTTGGGCTTCTAAATTGTAATGCACTTTTACAATATTTTAGAATTAAAAGTAATTGTTGGGTAGGGAGTCAGTACGGTATTATACCAGTATACCGCAGTATTTGAAAACGTTTACTGTTACCGTACCAAAATAAATCGTTAAGGTATGATAATGTAGCGAAAATGACGGTATACCAATATTTCGGTATTTTCCGATATTTTTCGGTACGTCTAGTTTCAGCTAGGTAAAATGGACCTGAATGTGGCCGCCTTGATACAGAGGATGGAAGGAGTTGAAACATCTAGCGAATCAACTAGTTGGGGTGTTTGGTTAAGATTCTATCAACTATTTTTTTGACCGATTTGATCATTTTTTTAGCTGTTTGACCTCATTAATTAGCTATTGATGTCTTTGGTAAAATAACTTTTCCATTTAGCCTTTTGAGTCAAAAAGCCAAAATATAAAATGCTACAAATATTAGCTTTTAGCAAACGGCCGTTCAATCTTTTTTCCTATTTTTCCTACTCTACCCACAACACTGGCTATGCCATTCCACGCACAGAGCAATTATTTCTTCCATTCTACCATTTCCATGGGGTAGATTTTAAGCATGCAGGATGCAAGCAAGGACTTAGTTTTATTTTCCCTCCAATTGTTGCATCACTTCATTCAATTGCATGGTAGCATTTACTGATTATACAAATCTGCACAGAATTACGTAGAATTACTTGCGTTAATGAATATTTATTTTTTATCAAATAAAAATGTCTTAACTAGTTGTACGCATAAAATTAATTAACTAAATGTATGATATCTATATAAAATACTCCCTCCTTTTCACAATTTTTGCCACACTTTCCTTTTTTAGTTGTTTCAAAATATTTGCCACACTTCTATTTTAGGAAAGTTTTAACCTACAAATTACCACCCTACGCTCCCAATTAAAACACTCATCCGCCCCATTTATTCCTCACCCGTTTAGTCTTCCCCATCAACCGCACGCCATTTACTCCTCAGCCCCATTTATCTTCCCAATCAACCCCACCCCATTTACTCCTCAGCCCCATTCCTCTTCCCAATCAACCGCCCCATTTTTTCTTCTCGTTTATCTGCTCCACCTCTACGCTGCTACTCATCTACCATTTCTCTTCCAAAGCAACCCCTTCCCATTCCTCAGCCCCATTTCTCTTTTCGTTTATCTTCCCATCCGCTGCTACACATGGACCCCTTCTCTTCGAACCATCTACCCGTGTCTCCGGCGGAAGTAAAATGCCCTCCTCCACAATTAAACATGCAAGAGGAAAAAGGCTTAGATCTGATATTGGAAAACGCCCTTGTGCCTATAGATCCGTTGCAAGTGGAGCCTGTGCCTATACATCCGTTGCATGTGGAGGTTGTGCATTGCTTTCATCCATGGAGACTTCATTTTGGGGATTCTAGTGAGGATGAGACAGATACAAATTGGGCTATTCGAAAAAAATATGGGGACAACCTTGTGTCCGACACATACGAAGGGCTAGATGGGTCGGTGGAAGATGGAGAGGAGGTGAGTTCGGCAGCGGCGGATGCAGGTAAGGATGAACATTATGCACGCCACTTCCCAGGGAAGTAGCTTGTACTCCTTACTTCTCTGTAATTTGACTATATACTCATCTTAATTGAGTTCTGGGAAACTAATGATGTGACATTGCACCCGGATGTACTTGAATTTGAAATTCGATATATATTTGAATTTTCCTAGCGAAAAATTTCGTGTATAAGAGTGATGGATTTAATTAATGAATGATTAATTAAATTATTTATCGGGCCCATAATATTGAGAATGGGCTACCAAATATTTAGTTAGGTTGTCATGATAATTATAGAAGTCCAATAAAATACCAACCGAAGTTGGGAAAAATATTTGGACAACCCAAGTGCTATTTTGACCCAACCTGCCAGAAATAGCGGGAATAATCGGGAAGGACTTCCTACACCCACTTGGGGATTTTTCCTACACAATTTATGGTCTCCAAATATTGGGAGGAAACAAGAGAATATGCTAGGTCGAGCTATAGAGTGAGGGGATGGGTAGAGACAACCCATGCACCCCATGTCCTCTCATAGCATTATTTTAGGCCTTTGATTAAGATGGATACCTCTCCCCTTCCATTTGACACCATACGGACAACCAAGAGGATAGATAAGCTCTAGCAAAGTCTCTAACAAAGTCCTAGCTTGGAGGAAGCAAGAGGCAAGGAAATTCCAGTTGAAAACTAGCTAGGAAGAAGGTAAGAACTCAACTATCTTCTTTTAACTAGTTTTATGGTGTATGATTTTTAAGAAATCATATGATGGATTAAACCATGAGTTCTACACGTTTAAAAGTGTAGAAGAATGATATAAAGTGGTTATATTTAACTTAGAAGAGTCGGTGAATCGATAGTAGTCGAAACCGCCGGAAAACCGCCATTGTTGGGGACTGTTTTCCAGCTGCAGGTCCGAAAGCCGCCCACCTTTCACGAAAGCCGCCCGGCTTTCACTTGATTTCCAGATTTTCCACTCTTGGATGGCCTACAACGAGGACGGGTCGAGGGGGGTTCGCTAAGGCAGCTAGTTGAGCACATCATAAGGTGAGGATGGCTGACTATATTGCTTATAATTAGTGAGTTAATTTCATGAAATTACCTAAGGTAATTAAATGTGTTTTTTATGGATTATTAATGACTAATAATGCCTAAAAATGAGAAGACTATTGTCTAAGAGAAAAGGAGCATGATATACAAATTTAAGAATAAATTATGTATGATCATGAGTTATGTGTATGTTGATTGACAATGGGATTAACTATGAAATTATATTGAAATATACTTTTTACTTCATATTAGAATATATGAGAGATTAAAAGTGATATTTTGAGTATTGAGGTAAATGATATTTTCAATGGAAAATCAGTTGGAATTGTCTATATGACTATGAGTTGAGAACTTGGTTTGTTGGAATTAATTTGACTAATACTAAGATGTTAGTTGGACATTAAAATGAGATGTTGTTAAGATTGATCGTAAGGTTGGATTCTGAAATGTTATGCCTTAAGTAGTCTTAAGAGATGCTTTAAGGTAGGAAAGTATGAACTTTAAGTTATACTAAGGGTAGGCCTTAAGGGATACCCAAGATAAAGTAAATAATAAATTGATCCTAGATATAGGATTGGCCTACGGGTGTGTTCGGTAGTCCTTGAGGATAGCCGGTTGAATTATGGAAATAAGTAAGGACCATGGCCCTTCCTGACTCTAGAGAGCGGGGTTGGATAGCATGCACTTGCATCGTGATCACGGGTTAGGGTGGAATCCGAATCGGAGACCTAACTAGGCTCCGGTAGCGGTAACACATAAGATAGGACCCCGAAGGGCCTTACCTTCCTATGGGATGATGGGTATGTGTCCAGGGCCGGGATGTTGAAATCCGAACCGAGAACCTCACGAGGTCTCCGACAGCGGTAGCAAATCCTATAGAAATAATAAGACCCACGGGTTGGGTTGTACAAAGGATAAATGCAAAGAATATATGAGAAGGGTCGTGTGCCGACAAATAAATGAATTTACTTATTATAGAGATAATAAGTGGGAAATATAAATTATTATTTATATTATGATATCACCCTATTTTGAGGGTCTTAGAAATTAAAGCGTTGATTATACTCGGTATAGTTGTCATTGTACTTGTCAAATGCTTCCAAGTACTGACCTCCCCTTCACGGGGGAAGCCACCTCACAGTTTCAGGTAGAACTTGAAGGTTGCTACCGGCGCCCGTTGCTTCGGGGATATTCAGGGGAGAAGACGTGGTTCGTGCTTTCTCTGTTTCTGTTTGAAAACAATTATATAAACGCTCATGGATATTATTTTTGAATAATTATTTGGGGGCTTGTATGCCCATGTTTGCCAAAGTGTGGCTAAGACACTTTTATTAAATGCTTCCGCTGTTTTAAATAAATGTTTTACATTATGTTTGTTTATGGAAGTACTATGTGTGAATGGTATTCAAGACGCCTTGTATAGTATGGATGAGTTGGACTGCGGTTGACTATTCGTACTGTACGACAGGTTGTTGACGCGTCCGGCTAGGTCCGGGGCGTGACAATTTAATTGGTATCAGAGCCTTTGTCCGTAAACATCATAATGAAGCTTCAAAATTCTTTTTGAAAATGAAATTGAAAACCATGAACATAAGAAGTTTTGTACTTATAGAACTTCTGGTACTTGAGTTGCAATGTCTCTAATTGTCAAGATGGTACCCTTAACAATTGGTATGGCGGTGATTTGAGCCAAAAGATGTCTTTAAGTGCCTATCCGTCAATTGACATTTGATACGAGTCCAATGACTCATTCTAAATTTCTTTCAGAAATGGAACGTACCGGGAAAGTTACTCGACGGAACCCGACTGGCCAAGCATCGGGAGGATCCCAACGTGGCAGTCAGGGAGGATCGAGGGTGTCTAGGAGACAAGGCCGTGCAGGCCACTCGCTGACCGTGAGTGACGGTCATGTGGAAACAATAGACGAGCAATATGAGTTCGAGGAGGATTCAACTCACCAACCGGGAACCGAGCCGGTTGAGACCCCATATGATGGGGAGTACGACGATGCTAGTGACGAGAGCAATGATAATGAAGCTCTCGAACGGATTGAAGAATTGCTCCGGCAATACCACTAAGATCGCCAAAGGCACCGGACAAGGCGTGCTTTGGAAGGGGCTTCAAGGAGAGGAAGCCGCGTGACTCCTAGGGAGATCGTAGAACCCCGGCGAGGGGGAGGTGCTGAGGTCCCTATAATAAGGATCTCAAAGTACCTCAAAGAGGCAAGAGACTTGGGGTGTAAACCGTTTGATGGAACGGGAGACATCTCCGTTGCGGCCGAGTGGATCAAAAGATTCAATGAAGCGGCCCTCGACATGCAACTGCCACCCCACATGAAGTTGAGAGTAGCCACGAGGCTACTAGAAGGCATGGCGTCCACATGGTGGGATGGAACAAAGGGGAAGTACGTCGAGGCCGTCACTTGGGAGGATTTCCGACATGAGTTCTTTAGCCAATACTACTCCGATTTCGAGGTGAACTTGAAGAGGAGGGAGTACACTAATTTGACCCAAGGAGGTGAATGTACGGTGAAGGAACTTGAGCACAAATTCAGAAAGCTTGCTGAGTTCATACCGGAGTACATTTGTGATGAAAACCGGATGGTGAACCATTTCTGGGATGCCTTGGACCTTGACATACGCGAGAGGGCAACACAATTGCCTAATATGACGTTTAGTCAAGTGGTTGAACAAGGCTTGAAGGGGGGGAAAGAGTGAGAGGAAAGAAAACGAAGGAATGCCGAGGAGGCAAAGAAAAGAAAATGGGAGAACCATGGCCCTCAAGGTTCAAACAAGAGGGGGAACCACGGGGGAGGCGGATATTTCAAAACCCCTGCACCACCGGCGAGGGGAAATCAAGGCCCAAGCGGGCAGAGCTCGTTGTCACAAGGCTCGGGCATGAAGAGGTGCAGCAATTGTAAGAAGAACCACTTTGGAAAGTGTCGCGATCCCCCGAGGTGTTATCAATGCGGGGAGGTCGGGCATTTAAAAGTGAGTTGCCCACAACTCGGACGAGCCATGGGTGTCGGACCGAGTAGTGGGACGACATTGAGCAGGAACCAGACGGGAGTACCCAATGCAAGCATGGGGCATGGTGGAGCGAGTACAAGCAACGTGCCATCCGTGAATCAAGGCAAGACCCAAGCTAGGGTCTACGCGATGACGGAGGCGGACGCTCGTGCTAACCCGGACTCCGTTGCGGGTAATTTCATAACTCATTGCGTTGACTTCATTATATGTATTAAATTCAAGAGGTTGCGTGAAAAAAAAACGAACCTCGGCAAATTGTGCCGGTTTTGAGTAAAGAAGGCGGAGTAAAAGATCGCCCTGGGCGAATGCCGCCCGGTTTTAGCCAAAGCCGCCCGGTTTTGGGTTGATTTTATTATAAAAATTCTACGGCAACAGATACCGGCCGGCTTTCACCAAAGACCGGTCGGCTTTCGTAAATATAAAATCTGAATTTTCCATGGCAGACGAAAACCGGCCGGCTTTCACAGAAACCGGCCGGCATTTGTAATATATAATCCGGGATAAAACTGCGGCGCCAAAACCCGACCGGCTTCTGTGAAATCCGCCCGGCGTTCGTTGGGCCTGGGAGTTCCTGCACTGCTGAAACCCGGCCGGGTTTCATAGAAACCGGTCGGCTTTTGAAATTTATTTTATGAATAAAACGACGGCGATGAAAACCGGCCAGCTTTCATGGAAACCGGCCGGTTTTCATGATTAATTAACGTGCAGTTTTCTCGCAGCCGAAACCCGGTCGGCTTTCGTAGAAACCGGCCAGCTTACGTAGCGACAAGTTCTGAAGTAAGCGAAAACCGGCCGGCTTTCGTGAAAAGCGGCCGGCTTTCCCCTGTTAATGCACAAGGTCAGTTTTCGAGGGTGAGAACCGAGCGGGTTTTGATGGGGCATTAAACGACTATCATCTAAACCGTAGTTGGTGCACTCTATGACCAAAGAAATGAGTCTATTACTTAGAAGGTGTGTCTTACATTACTTATGAATGTAGGAACACTAAAGATAAATGGGAGAGACGCACGAATCCTTGTTGATACCGGGGCGCAACGATCATTTGTGAGTGAGGCGTTCGCCAGCGGATTCAACGGACCACTTGTATTGATGACTCAAACCCTATTGGTATCCACGCCTCTAGGGGAGGATATCGAAAGAGATAGCCATTATCCATCGTGTGAGGTGGAAGTGGAGGGCCAAACCCTGACATGTGACTTTGTACCGCTGAGTATGATCGAGTTCGACATGATCCTTGGAATGGATTGGCTTGAGAAACATCATGCTAGGGTCGATTGCTACACAAAGGTTCTTGAACTTGAAAGCGGTGAAGGGCTTACCTTACGCTTCGAAGGAGATAGAGGCAAATCAAATAGTTGTATCATATCCACCGTGAGAGCGAAGAATATGATGAGAAAGGGATTCCACGCATATCTAGCATACGTGGTGGACAAGACCAAAGAAGAGATAGACATCAATGATGTAAGAGTAGTGTGCAAGTATCTGGATGTCTTTCCAAAGGACTTACCGGGACTTCCACCCGATAGGGAGATTGAGTTCGTGATCGAGGTTGAACCCGGCACCAAACCAATCTCTATACCGCCATACAGAATGGCACCCGCTGAACTTAATGAGTTGAAAACCCAATTGCAAGAGCTATTGGATAACGGTTTCATAAGGCCGAGTCACTCTCCGTGGGGAGCACCGGTCCTTTTCGTGAAAAAGAAAGATGGAACACTTCGAATGTGCATTGACTATCGTCAACTGAACAAGGTCACAATCAAGAATAGGTATCCTTTGCCTAGGATTGATTACTTGTTTGATAAGCTCCGAGGAGCGACGGTGTTTTCGAAGATTGACTTGAGGTCGGGGTACCACCAACAAAATATAAAGGAGGATGACATACCGAAGAGTGCATTCCGCACAAGGTATGGTCATTTCGAGTTCCTAGTTATGTCGTTCGGGCTAACCAATGCCCCGACAGCATTTATGGACTTGATGAACCGAGTATTTCATAAATACTTGGACCGGTTTGTGATTGTGTTCATAGATGACATCTTGATTTACTCAAAGAGTGAAGAAGAGCATGAGGAGCACTTGGTACTTGTTCTTGAGACGCTACGGGAGAAGCAACTCTATGCCAAGTTTTCCAAATGTGAATTTTGGCTAAGGGAGATTGGCTTTCTCGGGCATGTAGTTTCGGGATCAGGGATAGTGGTTGATAACAAGAAGATTGAAGCCATTACCGAATGGGAGAGGCCAAAGAATGTCAAGGAAATACGTAGTTTCCTTAGATTGGCAGGATACTATAGAAAATTCGTGGAGAAATTCTCAGTTTTGGCATCACCATTGACGAAGCTCACTCGAAAGGGGGCTAAGTTCGTATGGGATGATCAATGTGAGAAAAGATTGATCGAGGCACCGATACTTGCATTACCCAAACAGGGTATGGGGTACGATGTCTACAACGACATGAGCATCCAAGGGCTTGGATGTGTCTTGATGCAGAATGGGAGGGTGATTGCCTATGCTTCACGACAGTTGAAGAAGCATGAGGTAAATTATCCTACTCATGACTTAGAGCTGGGGGCAGTGGTATTTGCATTGAAGATTTGGAGACATTATCTCTACGGGGAAACATGTCATATATACACTGACCACAAAAGCCTGAAGTACGTGTTTACTCAGAAAGAGTTAAACATGAGACAGAGACGGTGGATGGAGTTGATAAAAGACTACCATCTAGTTATCGAGTACCACCCCGGTAAAGCCAACGTGGTAGCGGATGCCTTGAGCCGAAAGAGTTCGTCTGGGGCATTGTTGACTAGTTTGAGGGCATTGAGAGCCCAATTGGAGGTATCTAGTGATGGTGCCTTGTTAGCTAGATTCAAGGTGAGACCTACATTACTTGATGAAATCAAGAAGGGTCAAGAAACTGATGAAGAGCTTATGAAGGACCGTGAACGCATGCTAGCGGGACCGGTTGAGGATTTCAGGGAAAGAGACGGTGGTCTCTTATTATTTCGTGATCGAGTGTGTGTACCGTCGGATGATGAGCTCCGAAAGCCCATCTTAGAGGAGGCTCATTCATCGGCGTATGCTATGCATCCGGGAGGCACAAAAATGTACCGTGACTTGAAAGAAAGTTACTGGTGGTCTGGTATGAAGAGGGAAATAGCCGAGTACATCAGTAGGTTTCTTACTTGTCAGCAAGTTAAGGCAGAACATCAGCATCCAGCTGGGTTATTACAGCCACTTTCCATTCCTGAATGGAAGTGGGAACACGTGACTATGGATTTCGTGGTGGGGCTACCACGGACGGTTAAGAACTATGATGCCGTATGGGTTGTGGTTGATAGGCTTACGAAGAGTGCACATTTTCTACCTATCAACACCACCTATGCACTGGAGAGGTTAGCCAAGTTGTATGTGGATGAGATCGTGAGGCTACATGGGGTTCCGATAACCATTATATCCGATAGAGATCCGCGATTCACATCACGATTTTGGCCGAAGTTCCAAGAATCTATGGGGACAAAGTTGAAATTCAGTACAACTTTTCATCCACAAACGGATGGACAATCCGAGCAGGTTATACAGATATTAGAGGATATGCTGAGATCTTGTGCATTGGAGTTCCAAGGGAGTTGGGACAACCATTTGGCACTTGTGGAGTTTGCCTATAACAACAGTTATCAGGCGAGTATAGGCATGCCTCCATTCGAGGCATTGTATGGGAGGAGGTGTCGTACACCTTTGTGTTGGGATGAGGTTGGCATGGCCAAACTCGAGAGCACGGAATTGGTAGAGATCACCAAGTCAAAGGTAAAGATGATCCGTGAAAGACTTAAGGCGGCACATGATAGACATAAGAGATATGCCGGTAAACGCCGAAGAGCCTTAGAGTTTAAGGTTGGAGATGAGGTATTTTTGAAGGTTTCACCTTGGAAAGGAATCATCCGATTTTAAAGCCGAGGGAAACTTAACCCACGCTACATAGGGCCATTTGTAATTCTTGAAAGAATTGGGGCCATAGCATATCGGTTACAGTTGACTCCGGAGTTGGAGAAAATACATAATGTGTTCCACGTGTCTATGCTTAAGAAGTATATGCCGGATGCATCTCATGTGTTAGAGAAACCACCCGTGGAAATACGGGAAGACTTGAACTACGCCGTGGAACCGGTAAGAATACTTGATAGACAAGTAAAGAAGCTAAGAGCAAGAAAGTTCCAATGGTTAAAATCCTTTGGAAGAGTGACCGAGTTGAAGAAGAAACTTGGGAAACTGAAGCCTCAATGAAGGAACAATATGCATTTCTGTTTGAATGAGCATTGTGAATTTCGGGGACGAAATTCCTGTTAAGGGGGGGTGAACTTGTGACACCGCACCCGGATGTACTTGAATTTGAAATTCGATATGTATTTGAATTTTCCTAGCGAAATAATTCGTGTATAAGAGTGATGGATTTAATTAATGAATGATTAATTAAATTATTTATCGGGCCCATAATATTGAGAATGGGCTACCAAATATTTAGTTGGGTTGTCATGATAATTATAGAAGTCCAATAAAATGCCAACTGAAGTTAGGAAAAATATTTGGACAACCCAAGTGCTATTTTGACTCAACCTGCCAGAAATAGCGGGAATAATTGGGAAAGACTTCCTACACCCACTTGGGGATTTTTCCTACACAATTTATGGTCTCCAAATATTGGGAGGAGACAAGAGAATATGCTAGGGTCGAGCTATGGAGTGAGGGGATGGGTAGAGACAACCCATACACCCCATGTCCTCTCATAGCATTATTTTAGGCCTTTGATTAAGATGGATACCCCTCCCCTTCCATTTGACACCATACGGACAACCAGGAGGATAGATAAGCTCTAGCAAAGTCTCTAACA
Organism: Cuscuta europaea; assembly: GCA_945859875.1. Taxonomy (NCBI): domain Eukaryota; kingdom Viridiplantae; phylum Streptophyta; class Magnoliopsida; order Solanales; family Convolvulaceae; genus Cuscuta; species Cuscuta europaea. The sequence continues at coordinate 2,364,549 of CAMAPE010000030.1, forward strand.
AAGTCCTAGCTTGGAGGAAGCAAGAGGCAAGGAAATTCCAGTTGAAAACTAGCTAGGAACAAGGTAAGAACTCATCTTCTTTTAACTAGTTTTATGGTGTATGATTTTTACGAAATCATATGATGGATTAAACCATGAGTTCTACACGTTTAAAAGTGTAGAAAAATGATATAAAGTGGTTATATTTAACTTAGAAGAGTCGATGAATCGATAGAAGTCGAAATCGCCGGAAAACAGCCATTGCTGGGGAGTGTTTTCGAGCTGCAGGCCCGAAAGCTGCCCACTTTTCACGAAAGACGCCCGTCTTGCACTTGATTTCCAGATTTTTCACTCTTGGACGGCCTAGAACGAGGACGGATCGAGGGGGGTTCGCTAAGGCAGCTAGTTGAGCACATCATAATGTGAGGATGACTGACTATATTGCTTATAATTAGTGAGTTAATTTCATGAGATTACCTAAGGTAATTAAATGTGTTTTTTATGGGTTATTAATGATTAATAATGCCTAAAAATGAGAAGACTATTGTCTAAGAGAAAAGGAGCATGATATACAAATTTAAGAATAAATTATGTATGATCATGTGTTATGTGTATGTTGATTGACAATGGGATTAACTATGAAATTATATTGAAATATACTTTTTACTTCATATTAGAATATATGAGTGATTAAAAGTGATATTTTGAGTATTGAGGTAAATGATATTTTCAATGGAAAATCAGTTGGAATTGTCTATATGACTATGAGTTGAGAACTTGGTTTGTTGGAATTAATTTGACTAGTACTAAGATGCTAGTTGGACATTAAAATGAGATGTTGTTAAGATTGATCGTAAGGTTGGATTGTGAAATGATATGCCTTAAGTAGTCTTAAGAGATGCCTTAAGGTAGGAAAGTATGAACTTTAAGTTATACTAGGGGTAGGCCTTAAGGGATACCCAAGATAAAGTAAATAATAAATTGATCCTAGATATAGGATTGGCCTACAGGTGTGTTCGGTAGTCCTTGAGGATAGCCGGTTGAATTATGGAAATAAGTAAGGACCATGGCCCTTCCCGACTCTAAAGAGCGGGGTTGGATAGCATGGACTTGCATCGTGATCACAGGTTAGGGTGGAATCCGAATCGGAGACCTAACTAGGCTCCGATAGCGGTAACACATAAGATAGGACCCCGAAGGGCCTTACCTTCTTACGGGATGATGGGTATGTGTCCAGGGGCGGGATGTTGAAATCCGAACCGAGAACCTCACGAGGTCTCCGACAGCGGTAGCAAATCCCGTAGAAATAATAAGACCCACGGGTTGGGTTGTACAAAGGATAAATGCAAAGAATATATGAGAAGGACCGTGTGCCGACAAATAAATGAATTTACTTATTATAGAGATAATAAGTGGGAAATATAAATTATTATTTATATTATGATATCACCCTATTTTGAGGGTCTTAGAAATTAAAGCGTTGATTATACTCGGAATAGTTGTCATTGTACTTATCAAATGCTTCCAAGTACTGACCTCCCCTTCACGGGGGAGGCCACCTCACAGTTTCAGGGAGAACTTGAAGGTTGCTACCGGCGCCCGTTGCTTCGGGGATATTCAGGGGAGAAGACGTGGTTCGTGCTTCCTCCGTTTCTGTTTGAAAACAATTATATAAACGCTCATGGATATTATTTTTGAATAATTATTTGGGGGCTTGTATGCCCATGTTTGCCAAAGTGTGGCTAAGACACTTTTATTAAATGCTTCCGCTGTTTTAAATAAATGTTTTACATTATGTTTGTTTATGGATGTACTATGTGTGAATGGTATTCAAGACGCCTTGTATAGTATGGATGAGTTGGACTGCGGTTGACTATTCGTACAGTACGGCGGGTCGTTGACGCGTCCGGCTAGGTCCGGGGCGTGACAAATGATGTTATGGGGTTTGAGTTCACGTTGTCTGAATTTGTTAAGCTTGTGTTTAGCAGTGATGCCACCCAATTTACATAATTGTAGGAGGCTCTTTTGCTATTCACTGATTTTCTGGAAAGTAAAAAACAATTTACATAACTGGGCTTGAGTTCATGGTGTCTGAATTTGTTAAGCTTGTGTTTAGCAGTGATGCCACCCAATTTACATAGTTGTAGGAGGCTCTTTCGCTATTCACTGATTTTCTGGAAAGTAAAGAACAATTGACATAACTGGGCTTGAGTTCATGGTGTCTGAATTTGTTAAGCTTGTGTTTAGCAGTGATGCCACCCAATTTACATAATTGTTGGAGGCTCTTTTGCTACTCACTTATTTTCTGGAAACAATTGAATAGTGAAAACATAAGTGCTCTTGTGCATTGCAAAATGAGTACCTGCCATTTAAATAACTTTGAATTTGGGCTTACAAAAAATTGTACAACTTGTACATGGCCAAGCAGTACTCTAACCTTTTCAACTTGCCAACATCTGAAAGCAATGGCTTGATAGCACTAGAATGCCTCTTGATTTCCTTTCTTTTAAACCATCTGCATACTGTAGAGGAGGAAACTTGCATGTGAAAGCCCAAAGCTCTCATATTTTTCCTGTTATGCAATGGGATTTCTTTCATTTTATGACTGTCTAAAGAAATCCTTTTTCTGCCTACATTACCTTTCCAGTTGCTTTGCAAGTTCATGACCCCCCAGCATGTATTTGTTCTTTTGCTTTCTTCTAGATCCTGTGGACAGTTTCTCTACACACTTTGAACTCCTTGGATATTTCAATAATAACGCCCCTCTGAAGTTTCCCTGCATTTGCCATGCCTAACAACTTTTGTGCTATGCGATGTTTAGTTTTTTCTGGTATTCTAGGCCTCTTTTGCAATGATGTTTCTCCTCCCCCCTAATTTTCTGGTTCAAACATTTGTGCAGGTGATATGGGGACGGGTTGATCTTCTGAAGGCGCGGCGAGAGGTGTCACTGGTTGATCTTCTGCGCATGCTTGATCATCCGGAGGATTTTCTACGAGCTGTGCTTCTTCCATTCTTGGTTTTTAGTGTTTTGTTTGTAATGAGAACTTCTATTTGTAGATGTAATCTGGAGGGAATTGTAATGTTTAGGAGGGAAATGTAATGTTTAGGAGGGAAATGTAATGTTGATGGTTCTACAGTACATGGCTGAATTTAGTCAAGTATGTTGCGTACTCTTTTTTTACCACGCCTCCCCATTAAGGGTATTTATGGAAACTCTAGCTCAAAAGTTAAATTTCCTTAAATTTTGAAAAGTCCAAGTGTGGCAAACATTCTGAAACGGAGGGAGTACTACGTACGTAGTAAGTAAAATAAGTACTAAATATGATGTCTCTAAAACTCATTTAATAAGTTATCAGCTATGTATAAACAATTATTTAATCAAACATTATTTTACAAACCGCTAATACTATCTGCTAATTAAAACAGCCAACTGAATCTGCTGTCATCAATCAGCTAACACAACCAAGCCAACGGCTAACAACCAATTGCCAAACACCCCGTTATATAGTAAGGAAGGAGTGATAACCATTTTGAGCATCCCGTTTAGTGATCAGGCAAAAGGAGAATTTTTGGTGCATAGTTGTTATAGACCATTAAGTGGAACATTTAGCCTACTCGATGGATCGGTTGGACAACAACTTGGAAACCCGAGATTCCTTCCAAAGTAAAGCTGACTTTTTTCAATTGGCTACAATACTTTTGGAAACATCGACTAAGTTATGTTTTTGATGTTGTATCACACCCCTCACAGGATCAACCCAAGTGCATCAGAATAGTACAATGGATCAGTCATTTTGACATGGAAACTTCATCTCGAGTATCTCATCCACATATCCAAAAAAATAGACTCTGAATTATCGTAATTGCAGGTCGGGACACTGACTCCGCTATTCATTGTGGGTTTCTTGTTTCCGTAGGCACGTGTATGATATTTGTAACCATTGACATAGTATATAGACCAACACTGTGCTAATGTTGAAGGCCCCCATGCTAGTGAAACCAAAAATGGATTAACAGTACCCTTTTTATCATCACTCAATACCTACAAATAAGAAAATGCTAGTCAGATTTTAAATTGAGTGGTGAATATTACAGTATTTAGAATTCAAGAATGTATATTGACATACCACACTCTTGAACCATGATGCAAAATCACTAGCGATCATCGCATCGACCTCCTCACTTGAATAATCTTGAAAATATTCTGTAAACTCACTATATAGTACAATGAAAGATGACACTTCATCAAAATCTAGGTTAGATTGAGAAATAAATGATGAAGTAATTTCATAATTATCATACTTGTAGAAGGGAATAACTTCTGGACAGTTAATCAAAATGTAGGTGTGTGCAATGCGGAACTCATCTCCCACTACATGACGGTGCGTTCTTCTACCATAACCTTTTCCAGGATAGTTGAAGATTGAAATCATTTGGTCATATAATCCCGGCTCAATATCGTCATTTCTGGCAGGTCTTTTTCGCTTAGTCATGACTTCTCTTTCAAAATAGTAGGAGGAAAATGTAGAAACCTCTTCTGTGATGTACGCTTGGCAGATAGAAGCTCCCGCGTGTACTTTATTTGTCACCTTTTTTTGTCAACTCCCGTAAAAACCTAATAAAAGCATACTTAACAATTAAAAGCAGAATTTATTTTTCAACCGTAATAATAAAAGCATATTTGTTAATTAGTAACAAATTAGTAACTAATTTACCTCTCAAATCCGTACATCCATCGATAAAATGCAGGACCTCCCTTCATAGCTTCAAATGGAAGATGGATTAGTAAATATTCCATTACATCAAAAAGGGATGGAGGAAAAAACTTTTCTAGATAACACAGAATAGTGGGAGCTTTACGGTGAAGTTCCTCCAAAGCAGTTCGGCTTAACACAGGCGAGCATATTAACTGAAACAATTGACAAACATCACTAATGCACGCCAATACATTATTCGGAACATTTTCCCTCATAGCAACAACAAGTAATCGTTGCATGAGGACGTGACAATCATGGCTCTTCATACTCTTCATTAACAACTTCTCTAAGTCAACACATCTATGGAAGTTGGATTTGTACCATCAGGAAACCGTAGCTGAATAAGCCACTCCAATATTTTTTGTTTCTATTCATCGGTCACCTAGTAAACTTCTTTCTTGAAGGGACCTTCGTAATCTGGATTCATAGCAATTTCTGGTCTGTCACAATACAATGCCACATCTTTTATTGATGATAGGCCGTCCTTGGTTCTTCCCTTAAAGTTCATCACTGTGTTAAAAATGTAATCAAAAACACTTTTTTCAATATGCATGACATCCAAGTTATGCCTAATAAGAAGATCTTTGCAATACGGCAAACTCCAAAATATACTTTTTTCGTCCATTTATGATGAATCAGATATCCCTCTGGATAATGAAGAGGATCATCTATGGCAGTAGGGATGGAGCGCACGCGATCATAAGTTTGATATCCAGTAAACCTAATAGGTGGTGGATCAAGCTCAGTACGCCTCTTTAGAAATGATTTCTTATCCTTTCGATATGGATGGTTCTGAGGAAGGAAATTTCGATGGCAATCAAAGTAACATGGCTTGCGGCTATTCTTGAGCCAAAATGCATTTGACTTCTCCATACAAACAGGACACCTCATCAGACCGGCGGTGCTCCAGCCAGAAAGCATTCCATATGCTGGAAAATCACTAATTGTCCACATAACTGCAGCTTTCAAATTAAATATTTGATTCCTGGACACATCATATGTAGGAACACCTACATCCCATAAATGTCTGAGCTCTTCCACCAATGGCTGCAGGTATACATCAATTCTCTTTTTTGGATTACCCGGTCCTGGACACATTAATGACAAAAACATGAAATGTTGTTTCATACACATGTCGGGGGGAGATTATATGGTGTAATGATAATTGGCCAACATGAGAATTGTCCCCTGAATTGGCCATACGGGGCAAATCCATCAGCACATAACCCAAGTCGAACATTGTGTGGCTCAAAAGCAAATTGTGGATAACACCGGTCAAAATGCTTCCACGCCTCAGAATCTGATGGGTGACACATTAATCCATCTTCAGTCTCATGTTCCACATGCCACGTCATGTGTTTAGCCGTGGCATTTGAGGCATACAACCTTTGCAACCGTGGGGCTAAAGGAAGATATATCAACTTAGATGACATGGACCTTTTGCGTGGTTTCCGAGTCATGGTTGATATAGGTTTGTACCTATCCGCATTACAAAACTTACAATGGGTCAATGCCTCACCGTTCTTCCAAAATAACATGCATCCCATTGGGCAAGCGTGAATTTTAATCATGGGAAGACCTAACTCTGAGACAAATTTTTTCATGTTGTAGTAAGTATCAGGTAGACAATGATCATGCGGTAACATGCTGCCAATAGAGTGTAGTATCCTTGACATGCAATTCTCAGAGAGATTATATTCAGCCTTTATATTAAAAAATTCAGAAACCGCTAATAACTGCGAATGACCAACACAACCATAATACAGAGGTTGATCTGCGCTTTCGAGGACTTCTTGAAATCTAGTGCCTAACGCATCTACCTCATAATAAGATGAACTTGGTTGCTCATTCACATTACTGTGTGAAGTGAAATCATTATCTGGTTGGGTATTGTGAAATGCTGAAGGGCCGACGAAATCATAAAGCATTTTCTGCTCCCATGACATTTCTTCATAATTTCCCCAACCAACCATCTCGTTAGGAACATAGTTAGATGTGCCTAAGGTCTGTGGCAAAAGACATGTATCAAACGGATCTCCTTGAGAAGTCCAATTGTAATAGTTATCAATAAAACCGTGTGTATATAAATCCCACTCCACGGTATCAGGATCAAGAAACTTGGCATTTTTACATTTTGTACACGGACATCTTATTTTATTTCAATCCGTGTATTGTGTTTGCCTTTGTGCAAAACTAATAAATTAAGCAACTCCATCAGTAAACTCTTTAGTCAATCCTCTACCATTTTCTTTATGTCGCCTATACATCCAACTTCTACTTTCTCTATTCATTGTTCCTGAATATGTAAAATAAATTAATAAATATTTATTTATTCTTATTAAAAGTACATGCTAGCTTAGTAAGTAAAATTTTAAAACTCATCACACCAATTTTATTGGTATAAGGCAAATAATGACAATAATTATAATTCAAGACATGAAATATATATTGATCTATTGAAATTGATTAATAAAACGAATAAAATTATTCCACGTAACATAATTCTTTTAAGAAATCCAAATATAAATATTCCACGTAGCTAACACATAATGACACCACATTCCTTCTTTGTTTCCAAAACTCAGCACTAAGAATAGCTAATGTGTAGATGTATACATAAAAGAAGATGTTTTTTTTGCTTAGAAATTTTCAAGGATTTATGGTGTTATTTGGCTCGGATTTTGGCATGGAAAATATAATTGGATACAAAACGGCTCTATTTTTCCACGGATTTTGGCACGGAAAAATCCGTCGATCGAAGCTTTTGAAAATCTCCCCCGGAATACACAATGGTCACCTTTTGGCTCGGAATTTGACACGGATATAACGTAACGGTTATCTTTTGGCACGGAAAACCCGTTTGAGCCAAAAGCCAAAAACTAAAATTGTATTAGAAACTTTGGCACGGATTTTGGCACAACTATTTTGCCTCGGATATTGGTACGGAACCTCATCAATGCAACATGCTCATGGTGGCACGGAAAAGGTCGTCCCAGTTGGCACGGATTTAGGTTGGGATGGTTTTGGCTCGGATATATTTGAGTCAAAGACTGAAAGTACAAACGATGTTGGATCGGATACTTTTCCGTGCCACGTTGGAACAACATTTGGATCAAATTTTCGAGAAGCCAAAATTTCTGTTTTTCTTTTCGGTTTTGGATCGTTCTTTGGATCGGATTTTCCGATCCAAACTGTTGGCACGGATACATCCGTTCCAAAATGGATACGGTTTATATATATTAGTTATCCGAGCCAAATGTCGAGCCAAATTTGGCTGGGCATTTATCCAAGCCAAAATCCCTGCCGATACCGAGTTTTTTTAGTAGTGAAATCCTAACACTACTTTACAACTTACAAATGAAAGCTAAAATACATTTACAACTAAAATCACACATATGTTTACAAACTAAATAAAAAGTCAAACAATCAACATAAATGAAACATAAAAACATATAATTATGCACTACTAATTAGTGTGCATCAATATCAACAAAGCTTCATATGAAATATATATGAATATATATGATCCTCTCCCTATATTTTTTCAATTGGCTACATGTTCATTATAATATATATACATATACAGGGAAGAGATCAAATAAAAAGAGGTTCTCCCGTACAAAGTGCGAATAATTGCACTTTTTCTGCACCACGTTGCACTTTTGCATATTTCTGTTGCACTTTTCACGATGGCAAAAAACTTCGTTTTAATTACGAAATTGCCACCACGTTTTTTATCAAATTTAGTTCACTTTTGGCTCATTTTGAGCCATTAGATCTCAAAATGAACGCACGAGATTAATTCTCACTTTGCATTGGAAGACCTCTTTGTATTTGAACCCCCCTCCCTATATATATATATATATATATATATATATATATATATATATATATATATATATATATATATATATATATATATAGGGGTGAGATCACATACAAACCATGCTTAACTTACTAACCTACAAACTCAATAATTTGCAACACTTTGAACTTTAATATGCAGCACAAATAATGTAAAGATGCACTCTTTGAATTTCAATATGCAATACAAACAATGTAAATATGAAACTGCTATTTTATGACTTGAATAATATGAAATACTTTGATTTTTAAGGTGCCATACAAATAATGTAAAGATGATTTGAATGAGAGGACTAGTTTGTATGTGATCCCACCCCTGTATAATATGATGCATATATATGGAGCGGTTCCGGTAAGAACGGACTCCCAGGAGAGAAATAAGAATAAATCTAGACCGTTGGATTGTATTATGTGGAACGGAAATGTGCATTTGATGAAACTGAAATGTGTATTACATGATACCGAAATGTGCAGAATAAAAATTTAAACACAATTGTGCATTAGGTGAAACTGAAATGTGCGGAATAAAATGTACAAAAATAACATCACATCGTACCTTTTATTCGCACATTTCAGTTTCACCTAGTGCACATTTCAATTTCACCTAATGCACAATTCAGCTTCACTTAATGACATTGTATCATACGCTTTGTGTTGCACATTTCAATTTCAGCTAATGCACATTACAATTTCATCTAATGTACAATGAATTTCACTTAAAGCAAATCTAGTTGATGCACACTAATTAGTAGTGCATAATTATATGTTTTTATGTTTGATTTATGTTGATTGTTTGACGTTTTATTTAGTTTGTAAACATTTATGTGATTTCAGTTGTAATTGTATTTTAGTCTTTTTTTATAAGTTGTAAAGTATAGTTAGGATTTGTGGTGTTGGAAAGGAAGACTTTGAAGAAGAAAACAAGAAATTTGACTGCCCAGGAGTAAAACCCGACCGGGTAGAAACCCCCACCCGGTCGGGTATGATTTAACAGACGAAATTGCCAAGAAAGTCACTGGACCGGGTCGGGTCCCCTACTTGACCCGGTCGGGTCAGATGTGACCCGGGACAAAACGACGTGCGAAGATCACCAGAACGTGGCGGATTATCTGATTTTGACCGGACCCGGTCGGGTAAGTACTTGACCCGGTCGGGTACCCGGCCAAAGGTGTTGAAAAACACCTATAAATAGCACACTTTTTCTTCTTTAAAAATCATCCCTTCTTATATACTCTTAAACTCAGTTTAGAATAGCATTTGTTTATATTTTTCTAGCTATGTTTAGTCTCCAAATGAGGAACTAAACTTCCATTCTTGGTGTTGCTCTTGAAGCTTGTTGATTATTAAAGTTGTGAGTTATTTTCTTAACCTTTTCCCTTGAATATTAATTAATAGTTCTTTCCTTAATACCATCTCTATATTAATGTTGTGGAGTGTTGCTAAGATGACAATTAGTTAACAAATCAACATTAGTTAGAATGGTATTTTCTTCCTCTATATTAATGTTGGGGAGTGTTGCTAAGATGACAATTAGTTAACATCTTGATATTAATTATAGTAGGATTCATCTTCTTTAATAATATTCTTCCTTGAATATTAATTAATTCCTACTCATATTTCATATTAATATTTTGAACACTACTTAAAGGATCAACTAGTTTTGTTTCATATATTAATTATTACTACAAACGATCAACGAACCGATGGTTAATCATTGATGTTTTCACAAGTAAGTAACTTCGGTTTGTTAATGCACGGTCGTGGTTAATAAACTTAAGAGAGATTAATTTTGTTGGTTAAAACGAAACCGTTGTGTTGAGGTTATCAATCTCAATTTATTTCATCAAGGAGTTAGAAAGATTAAATGCTACTATTAAATCGGTATAAGGCGTTGTTCTATTTTGATTAATAGTAAGGGTTATTAATGAACGGTTGTTGTTAATAACTACCCTCGATGAAGTGGATATACTCCCCGATTGAGTATTCGAGAGGGAATAAGTTATAGATATAACAATGATCGACTAAAATATATCAACAAATTGAAAGTAGCAATGCCAAGTCCTTTATATCTTTGAATTAAACACATATAGGTTGTTCATCTTAGTTCTTAATTAAATTAAATCACTCAATCCAAATCCCCCCTTTTATTTACTAAGTATCATAAAAAGAGAATCATTCCTTTCCCTGTGGATACGAACTCTACTACGCTATACTACGTATAAGTGTTTAGTATTGAATTTATTTTGACGCACCGTGACAAAGTGCATCGTAAAATTTGGCGCCGTTGCCGGGAAAAGGCAATTATTTTTCTTTTTATTTATCTCATAAAAATAAAATATATATATATATATATATATATATATATAAATAAAAAAAAATCTATTTTCTGAGCTTACATGAGTAAATGTATACCAACACATCATCCCTAGAGAGTCAAATTTCCGACTTGACTTCTCTAATAAAGGAGTTTATCTTATGTTCAAATCTCAAGATGTCCATACATGCAACATTTGCATGTCACAAAGGCATCTTACGGATTTTTGCCCAGAGCTTCGAGAAGAATTCTTTGAACAAAGGAATGGTGTTGGTTTCCAAGAGAGATATGATTCATTCCTCAACACATATTGCTCATACTCATGTTCTTATTCCAGCATGTCCACTGAAGACATGATCCGAGCTCTCACTATCAATGTGACAAATATGCAACAAAATATGTCACAATGTTCGCAAGAAGCAATGTCCAACGAACAGAACTTGGACAATCAGTTGAAACAAATGTCAAGCATTGTGAATCACATGGGCGAGGAGGAGGAAGAAGAGGAGCTTACGGAGAAAGCTCAACTGGAGGAAGAACCTCAAAACTCAACTCAACCACCAGCCATTCCTGAGATCATGCCACCATTTCCTGAGGCTCTAAGGGAAACACAAAGGGTGGAGAAGGACAAAGATATCTATGAAATCTTCAGCAATTGTGAGTATAATTTAGACTTCTCTTTGTTAACAAATAAGCAAGGAATAACGGTGGGATTACACAAATATTTCATACTCCCTCTTATACCACCCGGATCAAAATCCCTTCCATTGACCATGCTTAATGAAAATCATGGACCAACACTCTCACAATATGAAGCGATAGAAATCTGGATATTTGATCTCGGAAAGGTCAAAATAAAGGGTCGAAAAACTGAGTCTTTCTATAAGAGTCACCCGGGTGAAAATTTGAAGAAGATGAGTTATCACGATCCAAGCTTGAACGATTGAACACAACCATGGCGTCGTGCCACGACGTTAACTAAGGCGCTTCTTGGGGGGCAACCCAAGCAAGGTACGTTTACTTGTTTTTTTTTTACACATTTCAAAAAAAAAGACCTGGGATTGAAACCGGCCGGGTATAAAACCCCACCCGGTCGGGTTACCTCTAAAAAAAAAACACCCGGCCAACCACCCGGGCGAGGCAAGAGCGGAACAAGAATAAATCAAACACCCGAACGGGTAGACCCCCATACCCGGTCGGGAAACCCAGCAAACACTTTTTGCCTCGGGTGAACAGTTTACACCCGACCGGGTAGACCCCCATACCCGGCCGGGCAATCCAACAAAAACCATCTGGCTCCGGTGAACAGCTTACGCCCGACCGGGTAAAATACCTCACCCGACCGGGCGAACGGGTAAAATACCTCACCAGGTCGGGCTCACCTCTTCCCCATTTTCTTTTCTTCCCATTCGAACCACACCCCAAATTTCCTCCATTTCCAAAAGTCAAAAGCTTCATATCTCCTACATCCATCCACCAATTAAACCCATTTCATTCATCACCTCTTCACCCTTTTCAATTTCACACCCACGAATCACCAACAAAACCTCCCAAAAAGTAACCAAAAAAAAACATTCATCCCAGACAAAAGCACTAGGGACAGTGCTTTGATTAGCTTGGGGGGAGACTTTTATGGAATACTCACATTCATACTCCTTATTCTTGTAAAAAAATTATAAAAGCTTGTTAAGTTGAAAACCCGAAAGGGCAACTTAAGCAAAAATAAAGAAAAAATAAGAGTGAGTTGTGAGGATTAAAACAGAAAAATGTGGGAAGCTGGGATGAAACCCCGAAAGGGCACCTAGGCAAAATGAGAGAACGAGAGAAAGTATTTTCTTTTATTTCTGCAGGATCCTAAGGGTAACGAAAAAAAAAGGTTGAGGTTGATACAGAAATGTGGAGTTGAAGACCCTCTTTACTTTTATATTTTTGGGGATATACTTTATGCATTTCTAAAAACACTCGTGGATGTGTGTGTTGATATTCTTGTCATTTTAAGGACTTCTTGGACCGGATTTGATTTACTCGAGACGAGTAAAGGTTTAAGTGTGGGGGTGTTTGATGCACACTAATTAGTAGTGCATAATTATATGTTTTTATGTTTGATTTATGTTGATTGTTTGACGTTTTATTTAGTTTGTAAACATTTATGTGATTTCAGTTGTAATTGTATTTTAGTCTTTTTTTATAAGTTGTAAAGTATAGTTAGGATTTGTGGTGTTGGAAAGGAAGACTTTGAAGAGAAGAAAACAAGAAATTTGACTGCCCAGGAGTAAAACCCGACCGGGTAGAAACCCCCACCCGGTCGGGTATGATTTTACAGACGAAATTGCCAAGAAAGTCACTGGACCGGGTCGGGTCCCCTACTTGACCCGGTCGGGTCAGATGTGGCCCGGGACAAAACAACGTGCGAAGATCACGAGAACGTGGCGGATTATCTGATTTTGACCGGACCCGGTCGGGTAAGTACTTGACCCGGTCGGGTACCCGGCCAAAGGTGTTGAAAAACACATATAAATAGCACACTTTTTCTTCTCTAAAAATCATCCCTTCTTATATACTCTTAAACTCAGTTTAGAATAGCATTTCTTTATATTTTTCTAGCTATGTTTAGTCTTCAAATGAGGAACTAAACTTCCATTCTTGGTGTTGCTCTTGAAGCTTGTTGATTATTAAAGTTATGAGTTATTTTCTTAACCTCTTCCCTTGAATATTAATTAATAGTTCTTTCCTTAATACAATCTCTATATTAATGTTAGGGAGTGTTGCTAAGATGACAATTAGTTAACATCTCAACATTAGTTAGAATGATATTTTCTTCCTCTATATTTTTTTTTTGGATGAAATGTAAGTATATATTAACACCCAAAGAAATAACAAGTCAATGTTACAAATAAAGTGCATATCCCGAAACATGGGATACCACAACATCAATATAGAAATCCTCACAAGTCAACAAAATGCACCTAAAAACATTAGGAGCAAAATAAACTCAAGAAACTGGTTCACCAAAACAAAAATTAGGAATCCCTAATTTTGTGATGCGGTTCAGCGGTTGTGGGAAGACATCTCCTTCCGCTTTCAACTCTGATTTTGAAACCAGCCCCTGAAAAAAAATGTCGCGTGTTGAGAGCTGCTTCTCTCGCTGGAACCTCCGTTCCAGATTCACGTGCAACGATGTCTCTCGCCGAGTTTGAGCTGGTTTCCTACTGTTCGCTGAATGATTTCCAGGAGTTCTCTGATTTCCGACTCAGCCTGAATCACTGGAAGACCGGTTTCAGACCTAGAAAACCTAAATCGATTTTAGGCGAATTTTCGCAGGTTCTTTGTCTGTGCTTGAGTGCTAATGTTGTTTGGGACTCGTCGTCCTGTGCTGTAGAGTCTGTTATTGAATGTCGTTGTTTTTGAGGAATCAGGAACGGTTTGCGTTTACTGTTCCTCCGCGACCTCAAGTGTCGATTACTGTAGCTTTAAGCTGAATCCGTTACTCTGCTTTCTGGTTCTGTTTCTATGGCAAGGACGAAACAAAATGGGGCTGGGGGATCCTCAATTGTCACCAGGTCATCCCCCAGATTTGTTGTTCTTGATACACTTGAGGGAGATTTCCCTGAACTTGGTGCTGTTACCAAGCCTGGGCTTTCACCAGCGAGGAAACCTGCTACAAATTCGCAGGTTGTAAAGGGTGTTGTCCCTGTGATAGCACATGAAGTTCAAGCTACTGGAATTGTGGAGAAATCAACTCTGGTTGCTGCTGGTAAAACTGCAGGTCTTAGCGCTGGAACCACTGCTGCTATTGCAACTAGGCAGATTGTACCTGGCCAAAATTCTGGGAATGGCAAGAAGCCTGGGAATCCTGCTGCTGGTGTCCCTGATACTTGTCCATCTCCTGAGGTGAATTTCCCTCAACTGGTTGCTACGTTTGACACACCTGGGACTGCATCACCTGCTGCTGAATTGCCTGGCAAATCACCTGCTGCTATAACTGGGCCAGTTACTTCTACTCGGCTAATCAATGGCAAAGCCACTGCTGTGAAACACTTGAAACTGGCAGAAACTTCAACAATAATACCACCTTGGAACTCTTTGTTTAAAGACAACTGTGACCCAAAAATTGGGATTAAGTTGAAGTATGTTCCACCGAAAGGTGAAATAGTGGATTTTGGGGACCGAGTACTACCCTCGATGGTTGAAATGTGGGGACACTGTCTAGTGGGACACTTCACCGGAAAATTCCCCGGACTCAAAGCGGTCCATGATTTGAAAGCTTCATGGGGTGTAAAATGTTTTGTACGGTCCCATAATAAGGGGTGGATTATTTTTAAGTTTCAAGATGGGGAGGATAGATCGAAGGTACTACATGGGGGACCTTACACCGTGTTTGGGAAGCTCCTAATGCTTAAAGAACTTTCAGAGGACTTCACTTTTGAGGATGAGGAATTTCTTAAAATACCAATTTGGATCAAGTTTCCTAAACTACCAATGTGTTTATGGAATGATGAGGCTATGAGTGAGGTGGCATCTAGGGTCGGGGTCCCAATTACCACGGACAAGATCACTCAAGAGAGGGCTAACAATGATTTTGCTAGAGTTCTAATTGAGGTTGATCTCACAAAGCCACCACCACTACATTTTCCTATACGACTACCTTCCCGAAAGGTAATCAAGCAAAGTGTAGTTTATGAAACTTTTCCTAACTTTTGCTTTCATTGCAAAGAATTTGGGCACCACCCTTTTATTTGTAAGAAGCTAGCCATACAGGAGGATGGAGAAAATGAGGCTTCTATTTTGGTGGATAGCCGGCCAGTAGCTACTGCTCAGGGATGCCCGACCAAGCTCCCCCCTGGCCCAACCGGATCTCTGATTGTTGCCAAGGTGCCTGAATCTCCTGCTGCCCGACCGACCGGGTGCTGCACTGACCCGATCGGGTATACAGAGCAGTTCTCCTCCCAGGGGTCTGCCAAAGATGATATGGCTGCTGTTGCTATTCCATCTGCTAAAGGGGTTGCAGCTCCTACCCAGGAGGTCATCAAACAACCTGCTGCTACGCTTGATAGGAATGCTACACCTGCTCCTACGCTTGAAACTAAAACTGCCCAAGAAGAACTTCCTGCTGCGTTTGAAGAAGCCGGTGCTGCTGTGCTTGTACCAACCCATGTTCATCCTGCTGCTGCGTTTCTCGAAGCTAGGGGGAGGACTGTGAGAAATGAAAGTGATTTGAAACAAGATGATGTTGTCATTATTTGTGAGATCATAAACGGTAAGACGCTCAAGTTGATTGTTAAACCATTTAAGTACGTCCATGCTAGTGTCATTAGAGTGGATACCTCTTTTCGACTTACGGATGACTTGGATAAGAAGGGCCTAACTTTCACCACCCATTGTCTTGAGAGGTTGCCGGGGGTTACTAAGAAGAGAGGGGAGGTTTGCTTTGATTCAAAGTTCACTACTCCTTTCCGTACGTTCTTTGGAGGTTAAATTAGGGGTTCCTAATTTTTGTTTGGTGAACCAGTTTCTTGAGTTTATTTTGCTCCTAATGTTTTTAGGTGCATTTTGTTGACTTGTGAGGATTCCTATATTGATGTTGTGGTATCCCATGTTTCGGGATATGCACTTTATTTGTAACATTGACTTGTTATTTCTTTGGGTGTTAATATATACTTACATTTCATCCAAAAAAAATATAGAGGAAGAAAATACCATTCTAACTAATGTTGAGATGTTAACTAATTGTCATCTTAGTAACACTCCCCAACATTAATATAGAGATGGTATTAAGGAAAGAACTATTAATTAATATTCAAGGGAAGAGGTTAAGAAAATAACTCACAACTTTAATAATCAACAAGCTTCAAGAGCAACACCAAGAATGGAAGTTTAGTTCCTCATTTGGAGACTAAACATAGCTAGAAAAATATAAAGAAATGCTATTCTAAACTGAGTTTAAGAGTATATAAGAAGGGATGATTTTTAGAGAAGAAAAAGTGTGCTATTTATAGGTGTTTTTCAACACCTTTGGCCGGGTACCCGACCGGGTCAAGTACTTACCCGACCGGGTCCGGTCAAAATCAGATAATCCGCCACGTTCTGGTGATCCTCGCACGTCGTTTTGTCCCGGATCACATCTGACCCGACCGGGTCAAGTAGGGGATCCGACCCGGTCCAGTGACTTTCTTGGCAATTTCGTCTGTTAAATCATACCCGACCGAGTGGGGGTTTCTACCCGGTCGGGTTTTACTCCTGGGCAGTCAAATTTCTTGTTTTCTTCTCTTCAAAGTCTTCCTTTCCAACACCACAAATCCTAACTATACTTTACAACTTATAAAAAAAGACTAAAATACAATTACAACTGAAATCACATAAATGTTTACAAACTAAATAAAACGTCAAACAATCAACATAAATCAAACATAAAAACATATAATTATGCACTACTAATTAGTGTGCATCAAACACCCCCACACTTAAACCTTTACTCGTCTCGAGTAAATCAAATCCGGTCCAAGAAGTCCTTAAAATGACAAGAATATCAACACACATCACGAGTGTTTTTAGAAACGCATAAAGTATATCCTTAAAAATATAAAAGTAAAGAGGGTCTTCAACTCCACATTTCTGTATCAACCTCAACCTTTTTTTTTCGTTACCCTTAGGATCCTGCAGAAATAAAAGAAAATACTTTCTCTCGTTCTCTCATTTTGCCTAGGTGCCCTTTCGAGTTTTCATCCCAGCTTCCCACATTTTTTTGTTTTAATCCTCACAACTCACTCTTATTTTTGCTTTATTTTTGCTTAAGTTGCCCTTTCGGGTTTTCAACTTAACAAGCTTTTATAATTTTTTTTACAAGAATAAAGAGTATGAATGTGAGTATTCCATAAAACTCTCCCCCAAGCTAATCAAAGCACTGTCCCTAGTGCTTTTGTCTGAGATGAATGTTTTTTTTGTTACTTTTTGGGAGGTTTTGTTGGTGATTCGTGGGTGTGAAATTGAAAAGGGTGAAGAGGTGATGAATGAAATGGGTTTAATTGGTGGATGGATGTAGGAGATATGAAGCTTTTGACTTTTGGAAATGGAGGAAATTTGGGGTGTGGTTCGAATGGGAAGAAAAGAAAATGGGGAAGAGGTGAGCCCGACCTGGTGAGGTATTTTACCCGTTCGCCCGGTCGGGTGAGGTATTTTACCCGGTCGGGCGTAAGCTGTTCACCGGAGCCAGAGGGTTTTTGTTGGATTGCCCGGCCGGGTATGGGGGTCTACCCGGTCGGGTGTAAACTGTTCACCCGAGGCAGAAAGTGTTTGCTGGGTTTCCCGACCGGGTATGGGGGTCTACCCGGTCGGGTGTTTGATTTATTCTTGTTCCGCTCTTGCCTCGCCCGGGTGGTTGGCCGGGTGTTTTGTTTTTAGAGGTAACCCGACCGGGTGGGGTTTTATACCCGGCCGGGTTCAATCCCAGGTTTTTTTTTTGAAATGTGTAAAAAAAACAAGTAAATGTACCTTGCTTGGGTTGCCTCCCAAGAAGCGCCTTAGTTAACGTCGCGGCATGACGCCATGGTTGTGTTCAATCGTTCAAGCTTGGATCGTGATAACTCATCTTCTTCAAATTTTCACCCGGGTGACTCTTATAGAAAGACTCAGTTTTTCGACCCTTTATTTTGACCTTTCCGGGATCAAATATCCAGATTTCTATCGCTTCATATTGTGAGAGTGTTGGTCCATGATTTTCATTGAGCATGGTCAATGGAAGGGGTTTTGATCCGGGTGGTATAAGAGGGAGTATTAAATATTTGTGTAATCCCACCGTTATTCCTTGTTTATTTGTTAACAAAGAGAAGTCTAAATTATACTCACAATTGCTGAAGATTTCATAGATATCTTTGTCCTTCTCCACCCTTTGTGTTTCCCTTAGAGCCTCAGGAAATGGTGGCATGATCTCAGGAATGGCCGGTGGTTGAGTTGAGTTTTGAGGTTCTTCCTCCAGTTGAGCTTTCTCCGTAAGCTCCTCTTCTTCCTCCTCCTCGCCCATGTGGTTCACAATGCTTGGCATTTGTTTCAACTGATTGTCCAAGTTCTGTTCGTTGGACATTGCTTCTTGCGAACATTGTGACATATTTTGTTGCATATTTGTCACATTGATAGTGAGAGCTCGGATCATATTTTCAGTGGACATGCTGGAATAAGAACATGAGTATGGGCTATATATGTTGGAGAATGAATCATATCTCTCTTGGAAACCAACACCATTCCTTTGTTCAAAGAATTCTTCTCGAAGCTCTGGGCAAAAATCTGTAAGATGCCTTTGTGACATGCAAATGTTGCATGTATGGACATCTTGAGATTTTGAACATAAGATAAACTCCTTTATTAGAGAAGTCAAGTCGGAAATTTGACTCTCTAGGGATGATGTGTTGGTATCCATTTACTCATGTAAGCTCAGAAAATAGATTTTTTTTTTATTTTTATATATATATATATATTTTTTATTTTTATTTTTATGAGATAAAATAAAAAGAAAAATAATTGCCTTTCCCCGGCAACGGCGCCAAATTTGACGATGCACTTTGTCACGGTGCGTCAAAATAAATTCAATACTAAACACTTATATGTAGTATAGCGTAGTAGAGTTCGTATCCACAGGGAAAGGAATGATTCTCTTTTTATGATACTTAGTAAATAAAAGGGGGGATTTGGATTGAGTGATTTAATTTAATTAAGAACTAAGATGAACAACCTATATGTGTTTAATTCAAAGATAAAAAGGACTTGGCATTGCTACTTTCCACTTGTTGATATATTTTAGTCGATCATTGTTATATCTATAACTTATTCCCTCTCGAATACTCAATCGGGGAGTATATCCACTTCATCGAGGGTAGTTATTAACAACAACCGTTCATTAATAACCCTTACTTTTAATCAAATATAGAACAACGCCTTATACCGATTTAATAGTAGCATTCAATTGAGATTGATAACCTCAACACAACGGTTTTGGTTTAACCAACAAAATTAATCCCTCTTAAGTTTATTAACCACGACCGTGCATTAACAAACCGAAGTTACTTACTTGTGAAACCATCAACGATTAACCATCGATTCGTTGATCGTTTGTAGTAATAATTAATATATGAAACAAAACTAGTTGATCCTTTAAGTAGTGTTCAAAATATTAATATGAAATATGAGTAGGAATTAATTAATATTCAAGGAAGAATATTATTAAAGAAGATGAATCCTACTATAATTAATATCAAGATGTTAACTAATTGTCATCTTAGGAACACTCCCCAACATTAATATAGAGGAAGAAAATACCATTCTAACTAATGTTGAGATGTTAACTAATTGTCATCTTAGCAACACTCCCCAACATTAATATAGAGATGGTATTAAGGAAAGAACTATTAAATAATATTCAAGGGAAGAGGTTAAGAAAATAACTCACAACTTTAATAATCAACAAGCTTCAAGAGCAACACCAAGAATGGAAGTTTAGTTCCTCATTTGGAGACTAAACATAGCTAGAAAAATATAAAGAAATGCTATTCTAAACTGAGTTTAAGAGTATATAAGAAGGGATGATTTTTAGAGAAGAAAAGTGTGCTATTTATAGGTGTTTTTCAACACCTTTGGCCGGGTACCCGACCGGGTCAAGTACTTACGTTACCCGACCGGGTCCGGTCAAAATCAGATAATCCGCCACGTTCTGGTGATCTTCGCACGTCGTTTTGTCCCGGGTCACATCTGACCCGACCGTGTCAAGTAGGGGACCCGACCCGGTCCAGTGACTTTCTTGGCAATTTCGTCTGTTAAATCATACCCGACCGGGTGGGGGTTTCTACCCGGTCGGGTTTTACTCCTGGGCAGTCAAATTTCTTGTTTTCTTCTCTTCAAAGTCTTCCTTTCCAACACCACAAATCCTAACTATACTTTACAACTTATAAAAAAAGACTAAAATACAATTACAACTGAAATCACATAAATGTTTACAAACTAAATAAAACGTCAAACAATCAACATAAATCAAACATAAAAACATATAATTATGCACTACTAATTAGTGTGCATCAGCTAGATTTGCTTTAAGTGAAATCCATTGTGCATTAGATGAAATTGTAATGTGCATTAGCTGAAATTGAAATGTGCAACACAAAGCGTATGATACAATGTCATTAAGTGAAGCTGAATTGTGCATTAGGTGAAATTGAAATGTGCACTAGGTGAAACTGAAATGTGCGAATAAGAGGTACGATGTGATGTTATTTTTGTACATTTTATTCCGCACATTTCAGTTTCACCTAATGCACAATTGTGTTTAAATTTTTATTCTGCACATTTCGGTATCATGTAATACACATTTCAGTTTCATCAAATGCACATTTCCGTTCCACATAATACAATCCAACGGTCTAGATTCATTCTTATTTCTCTCCTGGGAGTCCGTTCTTACCGGAACCGCTCCATATATATGCATCATATTATACAGGGGTGGGATCACATACAAACTAGTCCTCTCATTGAAATCATCTTTACATTATTTGTATTGCACATTAAAAATCAAAGTATTTCATATTATTCAAGTTATAAAATAGCAGTTTCATATTTACATTGTTTGTATTGCATATTGAAATTCAAAGAGTGCATCTTTACATTATTTGTGCTGCATATTGAAGTTCAAAGTGTTGCAAATTATTGAGTTTGTAGGTTAGTAAGTTAAGCATGTTTTGTATGTGATCTCACCCCTATATATATAGGGAGGGGGGGTTCAAATACAAAGAGGTCTTCCCATGCAAAGTGAGAATTTATTTCGTGCGTTCATTTTGAGATCTAATGGCTCAAAATGAGCCAAAAGTGAACTAAATTTGATAAAAAACGCGGTGGCAATTTCGTAATTAAAACGAAGTTTTTTGCCATCGTGAAAAGTGCAACAGAAACATGCAAAAGTGCAACGTGGTGCAGAAAAAGTGCAATTATTCGCACTTTGCACGGGAGAACCTCTTTTTATTTGATCTCTTCCCTGTATATGTATATATATTATAATGAACATGTAGCCAATTGAAAAAATATAGGGAGAGGATCATATATATTCATATACATTTCATATGAAGCTTTGTTGATATTGATGCACACTAATTAGTAGTGCATAATTATATGTTTTTATGTTTCATTTATGTTGATTGTTTGACTTTTTATTTAGTTTGTAAACATATGTGTGATTTTAGTTGTAAATGTATTTTAGCTTTCATTTGTAAGTTGTAAAGTAGTGTTAGGATTTCACTACTAAAAAAACTCGGTATCGGCAAGGATTTTGGCTTGGATAAATGCCCAGCCAAATTTGGCTCGACATTTGGCTCGGATAACTAATATATATAAACCGTATCCATTTTGGAATGGATGTATCCGTGCCAACAGTTTGGATCGGAAAATCCGATCCAAAGAACGATCCAAAACCGAAAAGAAAAACAGAAATTTTGGCTTCTCGAAAATTTGATCCAAATGTTGTTCCAACGTGGCACGGAAAAGTATCCGATCCAACATCGTTTGTACTTTCAGTCTTTGACTCAAATATATCCGAGCCAAAACCATCCCAACCTAAATCCGTGCCAACTGGGACGACCTTTTCCGTGCCACCATGAGCATGTTGCATTGATGAGGATCCGTACCAATATCCGAAGCAAAATAGTTGTGCCAAAATCCGTGCCAAAGTTTCTAATACAATTTTAGTTTTTGGCTTTTGGCTCAAACGGGTTTTCCGTGCCAAAAGATAACCGTTACGATATATCCGTGTCAAATTCCGAGCCAAAAGGTGACCGTTGTGTATTCCGGGGGAGATTTTCAAAAGCGTCGATCGACGGATTTTTCCGTGCCAAAATCCGTGGAAAAATAGAGCCGTTTTGTATCCAATTATATTTTCCATGCCAAAATCCGAGCCAAATAACACCATAAATCCTTGAAAATTTCTAAGCAAAAAATACATCTTCTTTTATGTATACATCTACACATGAGCTATTCTTAGTGCTGAGTTTTGGAAACAAAGAAGGAATGTGGTGTCATTATGTGTTAGCTACGTGGAATATTTATATTTCGATTTCTTAAAAGAATTATGTTACGTGGAATAATTTTATTCGTTTTATTAATCAATTTCAATAGATCAATATATATTTCATGTCTTGAATTATAATTATTGTCATTATTTGCCTTATACCAATAAAATTGGTGTGATGAGTTTTAAAATTTTACTTACTAAGCTAGCATGTACTTTTAATAAGAATAAATAAATATTTATTAAATTATTTTACATATTCAGGAACAATGAATAGAGAAAGTAGAAGTTGGATGTATAGGCGACATAAAGAAAATGGTAGAGGATTGACTAAAGAGTTTACTGATGGAGTTGCTTAATTTATTAGTTTTGCACAAAGGCAAACACAATACACGGATGGAAATAAAATAAGATGTCCGTGTACAAAATGTAAAAATGCCAAGTTTCTTGATCCTGATACCGTGGAGTGAGATTTATATACACACGGTTTTATTGATAACTATTACAATTGGACTTCTCAAGGAGAACCGATTGATACATGTCTTTTGCCACAGACCTTAGGAACATCTAACTATGTTCCTAACGAGATGGCTGGTTGAGGAAATTATGAAGAAATGTCATGGGAGCAGAAAATGCTTTATGATTTCGTCGGCCCTTCAGCATTTCACAATACCCAACCAGATAATGATTTCACTTCACACAGTAATGTGAATGAGCAACCAAGTTCATCTTTATGAGGTAGATGCGTTAGGCACTAGATTTCAACAAGTCCTCGAAAGCGCAGATCAACCTCTGTATTATGATTGTGATGGTCATTCGCAGTTATTAGCGGTTTCTTAATTTTTGAATATAAAGGCTGAATATAATCTCTCTGAGAATTGCATGTCAAGGATACTACACTCTGTTGGCAGCATGTTACCGCGTGATCATTGTCTACCTGATACTTACTACAACATGAAAAAAATTGTCTCAGAGTTACGTCTTCCCATGATTAAAATTCACGCTTGCCCAATGGGATGCATGTTATTTTGGAAGAACGATGAGGCATTGACCCATTGTAAGTTTTGTAATGCGGATAGGTACAAACCTATATCAACCATGACTCGGAAACCACACAAAAGGTCCGCGTCATCTAAGTTGATATATCTTCCTTTAGCCCCACGGTTGCAAAGGTTGTATGCCTCAAATGCCACGGCTAAACACATGATGTGGCATGTGGAACATGAGACTGAAGATGGATTAATGTGTCACCCATCAGATTCTGAGGCGTGGAAGCATTTTGACCGGTGTTATCCACAATTTGCTTTTGAGCCACGCAATGTTCGACTTGGGTTATGTGCTGATGGCTTTGCCCCGTATGGCCAATTCAGGGGACAATTCTCATGTTGGCCAATTATCATTACACCATATAATCTCCCCCCGACATATGTATGAAACAACATTTCATGTTTTTGTCATTAATGTGTCCAGGACCGGGTAATCCAAAAAAGAGAATTGATGTATACCTGCAGCCATTGGTGGAAGAGCTCGGACATTTATGGGATGTAGGTGTTCCTACATATGATGTGTCCAGGAATCAAATATTTAATTTGAAAGCTGCAGTTATGTGGACAATTAGTGATTTTCCAGCATATGGAATGCTTTCTGGCTGGAGCACCGCCGGTCTGATGGGGTGTCCTGTTTGTATGGAGAAGTCAAATGCATTTTGGCTCAAGAATAGCCGCAAGCCATGTTACTTTGATTGCCATCGAAATTTCCTTCCTCAGAACCATCCATATCGAAAGGATAAGAAATCATTTCTAAAGAGGCGTACTGAGCTTGATCCACCACCTATTAGGTTTACTGGATATCAAACTTATGATCGCGTACGCTCCATCCCTACTGCCATAGATGATCCTCTTCATTATCCATAGGGATATCTGATTCATCATAAATGGACGAAAAAAAGTATATTTTGGAGTTTGCCGTATTGGAAAGATCTTCTTATTAGGCATAACTTGGATGTCATGCATATTGAAAAAAATGTTTTTGATTACATTTTTAACACAGTGATGAACTTTAAGGGAAGAACCAAGGACGGCCTGTCATCAATAAAAGATGTGGCATTGTATTGTGACAGACCAGAAATTGCTATGAATCCAGATTACGAAAGTCCCTTCAAGAAAGAAGTTTACTAGGTGACCGATGAACAGAAATTAAAAATATTGGAGTGGCTTATTCAGCTACGGTTTCCTGATGGTACAAATCCAACTTCCATAGATGTGTTGACTTAGAGAAGTTGTCAATGACGAGTATGAAGAGCAATGATTGTCACGTCCTCATGCAACGATTACTTGTTGTTGCTATGAGGGAAAATGTTCCGGATAATGTATTGGCGTGCATTAGTGATGTTTGTCAATTGTTTCAGTTAATATGCTCGCCTGTGTTAAGCCGAACTGCTTTGGAGGAACTTCACCGTAAAGCTCCCACTATTCTGTGTAATCTAGAAAAGTTTTTTCCTCCATCCTTTTTTGATGTAATGGAATATTTACTAATCCATCTTCCATTTGAAGCTATGAAGGGAGGTCCTGCATTTTATCGATGGATGTACGGATTTGAGAGGTAAATTAGTTACTAATTTGTTACTAATTAACAAATATGCTTTTATTATTACGTTTGAAAAATAAATTCTGCTTTTAATTGTTAAGTATGCTTTTATTAGATTTTTACGGGAGTTGACAAAAAAAGGTGACAAATAAAGTACACGCGGGAGCTTCTATCTGCCAAGCGTACATCACAGAAGAGCTTTCTACATTTTCAACCTACTATTTTGAAAGAGAAGTCATGACTAAGCGAAAAAGACCTGCCAGAAATGACGATATTGAGCCGGGATTATAGGACCAAATGATTTCAATCTTCAACTATCCTGGGAAAGGTTGTGGTAGAAGAACGCACCGTCATGTAGTGGGAGATGAGTTCCGCATTGCACACACCTACATTTTGATGAACTGTCCAGAAGTTATTCCCTTCTACAAGTATGATAAATATGAAATTACTTCATCATTTATTTCTCAATCTAACCTAGATTTTGATGAAGTGTCATCTTTCATTGTACTATATAGTGAGTTTAGAGAATATTTTCAAGATTATTCAAGTGAGGAGGTCGATGCGATGATCGCGAGTGATTTTGCATCATGGTTCAAGAGCGTGGTATGTCAATATACATTCTTGAATTCTAAATACTGTAATATTCACCACTCAATTTAAAATCTGACTAGCATTTTCTTATTTGTAGATATTGAGTGATGATAAAAAGGGTAATGTTGATCCATTTTTTGTTTCACTAGCATGGGGGCCTTCAACATTAGCACAGTGTTGGTCTATATACTATGTCAATGGTTACAAATATCATACCCGTGTCTACGGAAACAAGAAACCCATAATGAATAGCGGAGTCAGTGTCCCGACCTGCAATTATGATAATTCAGAGTCTATTTTTTTGGATATGTGGACGAGATACTCGAGATGAAGTTTACAGGTCAAAATGACTTATCCATTGTACTATTCCGATGCACTTGGGTTGATCCTGTGAGGGATGTGATACAACATCAAAAACATAACTTAGTCGATGTTAATCATACACGAGTTTATAAGAAAAATGAGTCATTCATTTTAGCTCAACAGGTTGTCCAAGTATATTACGCGAAATATCCGACTACAAAGAAAATACCATCTGCGTGGGTCAGCGCATGCCCAATTAGACCGAGAAAAATTGTTTCTCATGCGATACATAAAAACGTTCATATTGATGTTTATCAACAGGAGTTTTTCAAACCTCCAGCTCCAGAAATTTATGCGGGACATATCGACTTGGAAGATCCAACTGGCGCAGAAATAGACCCTGATCCCAACGACGGTCTTGAAGAAATATCTCAGCATGAAGAAGACGATTGGAACTCTCAGCCAGAGGACACTGATGATGAAGAGTACATGGACAATCCTGACTCAGATCCTGACTCGGATTATTGCCTTTTAATCAGTACTTTTATTTAATTTGTAGGTGTTGTTGTTGTATCCCATTTTAATTATTCCCTTCAAACAATAAATATGAATCCTTATTATTGTTATTATTATTATTATTATTATTATTTTAAATAAAACGAAAAAACCCAACAAATCAACTACTGAATTCCAACATTTTATTACATTGGAACCGAACACACATCAATTACGTAAATAGAGAACATACAATATAAGTTTATTATAATCGAGAAACATAGAATTAAATGAAACCAACAACAAGCGAAAAAAAGACTTAATTAATTAAGTCTTTTTTACAATTTCTAACTTCAAACTGATTTGTTATCATCATCTTCACTTTGCACTTCTGCAGCACTGCATTTTTTCAGTAGTTTATTTATTTTTGCCTTAGCTGCATCATTAACAGGTGCCATATACTGCAGTGTTTCTCTCAAATAATATATTCGTTGCCCCAGCAAATCCCATTTGTCGGGTTTTTTCACACCTGAACTGTCTGTTTTTTTTTCCACCAGAAATTTCTGTTTTTTTGCAGGTGAATTCTCAGACTTTTCCATTGCTTTGCTACTTTTGAAACTTTGCTTCACTATATAGTACAATTTAAAGTTTCAAGTATATTAGCTATTTATAGATAACTTCTAAAAAATTGGAACAAATTTGTCTATACAATTCGAATTTGGCACGACCATTTCCGTGCCTATGCGCAGACCCGCCCACAATTTGAATTTGGTACGGCCTTTTCCGTGCCTAAACCGTCGCAAGGGGTCTCTGACAGTCAACGCCTGACATGTCTGGCCGTTCAGACTGCTAGGCAGTTTGGCACGGATAAATGACTGCCACAATCGAGCCAAATAGTCCTTTGGCAGCTAAAAATTAGAATTTCGAGGCTTTGGCACGGAATTTGGATGTGATCATGGTCGTGACAACAGCGAAAAATGAACAGCCGTTTTCGTTCAAAGTTTGAGACGGATATTGGTTCAACAACTATCCGTTCCAATACCGAGAAACCATTCGAGTAATCCGGAAACCCAATTGTCTCGGTTTATTCCGTCCCAAGTTCGTGCCAAAACGAAAAATATTTAAACCTAAACCTGACTCCCCCATCCGTACTTCACACTATCCCCCTTCTACACCCTAACCCTCCGCCACCGCACTTCACCCTCCACCGCCGCACTACACCCTCCACCGCTGCACTACACCCTCCACCGCCGCACTACACCCTCCACCGCCGCACTACACCCTCCACCGTCACACTACACCCTCCATCGTCACACTACACACCCTCCTCCGCCTGCACACTACACACTCTCCACACGTATACCCTCTTCCGTGCAAAGGTCAGCTCCGGCTCGGACAGTTCTTCTACAGCACCCTCCTCCAAACTAATGTACCCTCCAAGTCCAGGTCATGTTTCTCAACTTCTTTATGTGTTATTTAATTCGTTAGTTTAAAATTTATTTAAAACAAATTTTTTAGTTCTTATTTAGTTCGGTAGTTTATATTTTTTTGAAACAAAATGGTTTTTGTGTTATTTAGTTCGGTTATTTCTATTTTATTTAAAGCAATTTTTTTGTGTTTTTAAAGTTCGGTAATTTATTATTTTTTAAACGAATTTTTTTTATTTCGGTAGTTTATGTATTTTTCAAACTACCGAATGTTTTCATGTGTTATTTATTTCGGTAGTTTATATGTATTTAAAATTACCGAATGTTTTTTAGTCTATATGCATGTGTGGACAGTATGGGTTTTATAAATACTTCACACTTTTCTACAGAATAATCTTTTTACCTTACATCATTTAAATGTACGAAATTTGTACTGTTATGTAATTATATAATTAAATAGGATGTCTGGTAGAGGTAGTAGTCTTCAGTCCTTTAGTTCTGGCCGTGGTGGTCGCAGTCGCGGTCGTGGTGGAAGCACCACAGAGCGCCGGACAATTATTTTCAGCCAGAACTCTCCCAATACCGAACTTGAACTTGAATCAGTTCACTCCAGAGCTGGTAGTGAACCACCCACCGGAGTGAATGATGACATCCCTTCCCAATCTCATACAAAAACATGGATAACCTTCCTGGAAATGAGAAGGTAATAGTTTTAATCAAGATTACATAATTTTAAAACAAATATTATTTAATAACAATATTATTTAATCAATGTTATGTAGCAAGCCTTCTGTTCTGGACATTATCATAAGTATTCTAACCACAAACTATCATGGCCCTTGGCATTCTTTCAAGCACGCTGATGAGTCCCAACGTGAGCGTTGGTGGACTCTGTTTCAGGTTTTGTATAGTTTCATATATTGCTAATTAAGTACGTTGTTATCACATTAGAGTTTATTTCTCACTATTTTATGTTATTTGTATAGAACAAATATGAATGGGATCCCTACATCCACAAAAGAATAAAGAAGCGGTTTGAATCTCGTGCCTCATCGTGGTTGAGCAAAAATCTTGGGAGAGCTAGACGCAAGGATGAGAAGCCAGAATGGATTTCAAAGGAGCATTGGGCTGTTCTTAAGGACTATTGGGGTTCTGATGAATTTAAGAAGAAGAGCGTAGCAGGGAAAAAGAATCGTAGCACTGAGGCAGCAAAGGGTTCGCAATATCGTGGAGGTCAGATTTTGGTGACCGCACATGTTCAAAGAATGGTAATTACAGTTCGTAATTGTTATATTTCTTGTTTTATTTTAATTGTACCAATAGTTCATTAACATAAGACTCTTGTTCTGATTACAGACTGAATCTTTGAAGAGAAAGCCTTTAAAGATTGAGGTTTTTGAGAAGGTGTATGTGCCCAAGGCTGGTGATCCTCCTCCAAGAGTGGTTGAAACGAGGGTACATTATATATATATACATGAGTTGTAATATTTGTAATAGTTGTTTATTTTACTTGCTAAATATAATTCTGTTATATTTTGCAGAAAAAGTACAATGATCTGAAGGCCCAAGCAGAATCTGAGGGGAAGTCCTTTGACATTGATGATACTGAGCTGTTTTGCAAGGCCGTGCCGGAGTACAAGGGGCGGCGGTTTGGGACGGGTTCCGAGGCAGAGGTGCTGTCGGGCAGCATGGATTGCACAAGCCGAATCACGGGACCGAGCCAATAAGAGATTGATGCCCGCATTCAGGAGCAGGTTGATGCCCGATTTGCCCAGCAGCAGCAGATTTGGCAAACCCAGATGGCCAACATGACGAATACGTTCATGTCGTATTTGGAGCAGGTCCGGAGCATCAACCCGAGTGTCCCGCTGCCCGAGTTCTCTGGTTTCCGAACACCGACCCCTCACGGAATTAACAACCTTCTGAACGGCTCTCATGACGTGCCCATGGATGATCTTTTTGATGCTGTGAACTGAACTCCCAAACTTCTGAACAATTTTTTTTTATTGTAACTTCTTTTAATGGCTTTTTTAGCCATTTTCTTGGACTGCTTAATTACTGTTTTCTTTCAACTGCTATTTGCTTTCAACTGCTTATTAATTTTAGTTCTGTTTATGTCATGGTTGTGAATTGTGAATATTGTGAATGTATGTGGTGTTGTATATGTGAATTTGTTACTAATTTTATGTATGGTCAAAAACATTACATTTCTGTAAAAAAAAATTGAAACGTATAAAAAAAACGTATACCGTACAAAGTACGGTATATGTTTTTTTTATACCTGATATACTTGTTGGCACGGATTTATCCGATCCATAAACCGCTGTAAACTTGGTCGGTTGGGTTCCTATAATCGAGGCAAATTCCGAGACAAGGGAAATCCGTGCCAAGCTTTGAGGGATTTGGATGCTAATTTTTGGCCGCAAAATTCTAGACAAAGGTTGTGCCAAGTGTTGAAACGGATTTATCCGATCCATAAACCGCTATAAACTGGGTCGGTTGGATTCGTATAATCCGAGGCAAATTCCGAGACAAGCGAAATCCGTGCCAAGTTTTGAGGGATTTGGATGCTAATTTTTGGCCGCAAAATTCTAGACAAAGGTCGTGCCAAGCTTTGACACGGATTCTATAATCTGTGCCAACACGTTTGGATCGACCTGGGTGGCACGGAAAGGATTTCTGAGCCAAAACCGAGCCAATAGCGATAGTCTGGGAATTTTAAGGGGTTATCCGAGCCAAAATCCGTGCCTATACCGAGGTTTTTTAGTAGTGTTTGTGGTGTTGGAAAAGAGGACTTTGAAGTGAAGAAACCTCCCCAGGTGACTTACCCGTTCGGGTAGGACATGAAAACGGAAGCTGCCAAGAAATTGCACACATACCCGGTCGGGTGTGATGTGACCCGGACCAAAGAACGTTCAGAAAACACAAGAACATGGCGAATCGATCCGATTTTGACCGGTACCCGGTCGGGTAAGTACTATACCCGGTCGGGTACTCGGCCAAAGGTGTTAAAAAACACCTATAAATAGCACAATTCGAGTTTTGCACCAATTCCACTTATGGTCCTTCGAGTTTTGCACCAATTCCACAATTAGTCCTCGTCTTTCATTTTATCCATTTTTGGTACCTGACTATTGTTTTCTTGACCATTTATAGTCCTTTTCCGATAGTAAAAATGCTCAGAAATGGACCACAAATGGTCAAGAAAACAATAATCAGGTACCAAAAATGGATAAAGTGAAAGATGAGGACTAAATATGGAAATGACACAAAACTCGGAGGACCTAAAGTGGAATTAATTCCTTTTCCTTCACTGATTTTCATCCCTTCTTCCATACTCTTAAACTCAGTTTAGAATAGCATTTCGTTATATTTTTCTAGCTATGTTTAGTCTCCAAATGAGGAGCTAAACTTCCATTTCTTGGTTTTGCTCTTGAAGCTTGTTGAATATTAAAGTTGTGAGTTATTTTCTTAACTTCTCTTCTTGAATATTAATTCTTCCCTTAATCTCATTCTATATTAATGATGGGGTGTTGCTAAGTGACGATTAGTTAACACTTCAATATTAATTATTACTAGAAACGATCAACGAACCGATGGTTAATCGTTGATGGTTTCACAAGTAAGTAACTTCGGTTTATTAATGCATGGTCGTGGTTAATAAACATAAGAGGGATTAATTTTATTGGTTAAACTGAAACTGTTGTGTTGAGGTTATCAATCTCAAATGATTTCATCAAGGAGTTAGAAAGATTAAATGCTACTATTAAATCGGTATAAGGCATTGTTCTATATTTGATTAATAGTAAGGGTTTTTAATGAACCGTCGTTGTTAATAACTACCCTCGATGAATTGGATATACTCCTCGATTGAGTATTCGAGAGGGGATAAGTTATAGATATAACAAGGATCGACTAAATATATCAACAAGTGGAAAGTAGCAAAGCCAAGTTCTTTTTATCTTTGAATTAAATCACATATAAGTTGTTCATCTTAGTTTTTAATTAAATTAAATCATTCGACTCCAAAATCCTACTTTAATGACTAGTTCATAAAAAGAGAATTATTCCTTTCTCTGTGGATACGAATTCTACTACGCTATACTACGTATAAGTGTTAGTATCGAAATTATTTTGACGCACTACGACAAAGTGCTCGTCAGATATATATTTCAAATGAAGCTTTGTTGATTATATATAGGGAGTAGATCACATACAAACCATGCTTTCCATACAAACTACAGACTATTTCCGTGCGTCCAGATTAGCCAAATCAATGGTTGTCCATGTAGCACCCACCGTATGAGTCATTGTGGTGAGATACATGGAATTAAATATGATTGTGCCACTACTATGTACTGTTAATAGGGAAGGATAAAGGGGTAAATTAACTTTTAACAAAAGGAACCGTCAATTTAGAATAGGAAATGAAATAGAACACAAACCCACTAACCTACCACTAATATTGCAACCGTCCAAATAAAAGAAATTAAAATATGGAAGGTTGCATGATGTCTCCATATATGTTTAAATAAGAAAATTTGCATATTTTCTCCATGCATGGAATCCCTCATTTTGCATCTATAAATTGAAAATTAAATTTTCCAGTTTAAATATTATAATTAATTTTCACTCAATAAACAAATAACTTGATTTCCAGAATTAATCACTTCGAAATTAACCTTTCATTGTTAGCACCATATTAGGGTTATGGAATGTGCATAATATTTTCATAACATGTGCATAGTTTGCATTAAGTTTGCAAGAAGTCAGCACAAGTAGACGTGCATGCATATTAAGGCCATCTCTAATGAGAATATGAATTACTTGCAAATGCATTGCCACATCATATAAATAGACATTGATGTTAAATTACTTACTCCAATGGAACTGTGCATGAGAACCGCGTTGCTAAGTTGGAATGGGAAAAAATGCACGGTGTCTACCTCCCTTTCCACTTTCCGCAGGTCTATCCCACGGTCTGACTCAGCAATATTTAATTCTCCACAAAGGTTTACACATCAATTAAAATATATTTCCTTCTATCCCAATATGTACGAGAAGCTGACCCACCCTGATGAAGATGCAATCTGAAAGAGCTCCCTCCAGGAGCAGCGACACGATCATGATTGATTCTTCCGAATTCATTATCTATGCGGCTACGCCTCTACAAGAAGATGAAATTTATAGAGGCGGTGGTAATAATTTATGCTTTTAATTTAATTATTTGATCAATTCCATATATAGATGTTAGCCTTCTAGCTAGATGTAACATCATATATTCTTTGTTTTACGGTGAATATATGTGTGTGGGTGTGAGAAAAACACTATCATATGAAAAGTTGTGCGTGAGTTGAGAGTTAACTTGCGGCTATTTTCGGGTGTAGAAGATAAAATTAATCATGGATCTTTTTTCAGATTATTTTTTTGGAGAAGAAAACTAGGAGAAGAGTTTTGAAGAATATTAAATCATAATCGACAGTTTTTAGTCATAAATCTAAGAAAGAGGGGATGTGGTAGATCAGGGGTGGAGCTAGGGGGTGCCAGGCTAGGCCCTGGCCCAGGGCTGGCTCTAGCATATTTGAGGCCCAAGACATTCACAAAACACTTGTTAGTTTATGTATAACAAAATAGTGTGTTTTGTATAAGAAAATACGTAGTACGTAGAAGTACATAATGATTTTTTAAATAAAGTATGACTCCTGTTTCATTTTTGTGTCCTTTAGTTTCGTACAATATATTATAAATAAATTGGTTGGAAAAGTAAAAGTTTTTTATTAGATTTGAGTATAATAAAGTGAAATGTTGTAAAGAACGGATTGTTTCCAAAAAAGAAATGTATTACCTCCTTCCCCATAATATTGTGACAAAAGAGGGTAGTGCGGTTGTTAAAAATTGGTATGTGATAAAAGTAGTGAGACGGAAAGAAATGGAAATATAGGATAACTATAGTGAGACGAAGAGAATAACACTTATTTTAGGACAACCTAAAAAGGAAAGTAAGACAAGTAAAATGAGACCAATGAAGTATTACTAAAATAGAGCAGTACTATAGGTATACAACCAAGCTCTTTGCGGTCCGAAATAAACATAATTTTAGGATAAAATGTTCTACACCCGTCCCTTTTGATTTAGCCAACTTTGACTTTTCTAGTCAAGGATGATCAACTTTGATCCATTATTTTAACTTATTTATTTATGTGAAACTTATTACGGAGTATATTTATACTTTTAGTATTTGTAACAAAGACCATTTTAATATCATTTTTATATTATCAATACTAGATTTTCACCCGTGCGATGCACGGAACAAAATGAGTACTCCCTCCGTCCTTAAATAAAAGGATTTGTTCCATTTTCGGGCCATCCCTAAATAAAAGTCATCTTTCCTTTTTGGCAAACAAAACAATGCAAAACAATGTAAACAACAGTGTCCTAACCGTGTCAAACAGTAGCAACCAACCCACTTTCTTAAAATGCGTGAAAAATGAATGAGCATCTTTATATAGGGATGGAGGGAGTACAATGATATCATATTTTGTTTATTTACATTAACAATAAGATCAAAGTTTATAAATAATTGAAAAGAATACAAAGTTAATATACATATGATGGAGTATATGGGTCCAGGCCCCAGGACCCACATACTCAGAAGAACAGAAAGTACAAGCCACTACGCAGTGCCCTCGTCGGCCAAAGGACCCTCGTCGGCCGAAGAGGGACCGACCCAGAATATGATCCTGAAGCCAGGGAACCAGGGTGTCCTCATCGGCCGTGCCCTCATCGGCCGTGCCCTCGTCGGCCAGACCCTCGTCGGCCACGGAAGTCTCGCAGAACTAGATTTTACACTTATTTCATTTATATATCCCATCATTTGCTTTGTATTCGGCCCAATAGCGGTCCAGTTGTAAATGGGCCTCCCAAGCCCAAGGCTTGGGAGCCCAGCCCGTATTTTTCCTATAAATACTTCCTCTGGAGGTAGTTGTAGGGGTTACAAAATCAATCTATTGAAGCATTTACTTGCACTTCTCTCTCTAGCTCTCACTTCTCTCTAGATATATACTCTATCATTTGGTGCTTTAATTGAGAGTTAGAACAATCAAGTTAGCACCCTTCGTCGCTACCAAGCACAGCTAACCAGTGATCATGGGAAGAACCAAGTCAAACTGCAACCTCGTCAGCAAGGCCATCCCTGAGGACCAGGAGACCAAGGAGCGTGAGGAGGACGCCACGGCCGACCAGGTCGGAGGAGGGGACATCTTCCAGGAGGCCATCAACCTCACGATGGACCTCCGCAACCAACTCAACGGCGGAGCCCCCGATGCCCACATCGGCCTGGACAAAAAGCGTGCAGAAAAGACAGACCACGCCCCGGGCCAGCCTATGGCCGCGGCTTCTCCGTCTGTGGACCCACAGTTTCAGGCTGCATTGTCGGTCATCATCGCCAGCTTGGCCCAGAACCCCACCGTCCTCAACGAACTCTTGCCAAGGACTGGGGGGAACGTCACCCCACCTCCTCAGCCCCCACCGTTGGCCACCACGTTAGGCAACGATGAGGGGGTGATAACCCAGGATACGGCGGCGTCCCACTCCCACCCCGCTTCCCCTCTTCGGCCTGGGCAGACCCCATCGCGTGGAAAAGCCTCCGCCTTCAATAGGCTAGGTGACACGTGCTGTCGTCTAGTTTCGGAGAGGATGGCAGGGCGGATTGGTGAGCGTCGGCCTGGATCGCCAAGAGAAAGCTTGGGGTCTGTGTCCCGGACAGCGAACCAGCCCCGCCTGGACAAGGGCAAGGGAAAGTTGCACGAGGACGACGTGCGCCACCAGATTAACGCGGCCCACGACGAGCGCATGAAGAACCAGCAGGGCGCCGCTGCAGCCGCCAGGGATCCTCGGGACGAGGTCATCGCCCAGCTGGAAAGGAGGCTGGCCCAGATGGAGGCCAGACAATCGGCAAACATCCCCACGGCCGGCGCCTCCAACGATCCTGGCCTCAACGCTCTCATGAACAAGGTCAGCGCCCTTGAGAGGGAGTTGGCCAGAGGATGAGGTGACCCAGTCATCCAGGTCAGGACCAGGACCCCTTTCACCGACAGGGTGCTCTCGACCCCCATCCCGGAGAAGTACAGAGGAAACGCCATCAAGTCGTACGACGGCCGATCAGACCCCCAAGAGCACTTCAGCCGCTATCAGAACAACATGCTGATGGTGAACGCGTCGGATGAATATCTCTGTCGTTGGTTCCTCTCCACTCTTGAGGGGCCGGCGTACGAGTGGTTCAACGCGCTTCCCGAAGGAAGTATTGACTCATGGCAGGACCTTGCCCAGCGCTTCCTCACCCACTTTGCCGGGAGGAAGCGTGCGAAGAAGTATTTTTCCCATCTCCTCTCCGTCAAGCAGCAACATGACGAACCCCTCCGGTCATTCATTGATCGGTGGACGAGGGAGACCGAAGAGGTCGAGGGGGCCGATGAGCGCACTCTCCTCGTTCTATACTAGGGAGCCCTCCGCAGCTCCCCGTATGCCAGTAGCCTCATCACCGACCCTCCGATGTCGTATGCAAAGGCGCTTCAGCGCGGGAGCTTGTACGCCGACACCGACGAGCTCCACAACCACAAAAAAGACAGAGGCCATCCCTCCAAGAAGACAAATCCTTCGCCGGCCCGGGGAGCATCCCCGGCCGGTCAGGGTGCCCAGGGCCGTCACGGCTCTGGTGGACAAAGCAAGAAAGACCGCCATTGGCGGCCGAGGTTGGAACGGCCGGGGGTCCCCCTCACCCACCCAGTCAGCACCATCCTCGACTATGCCGAGAAGCATGGCCTCATTGAACAAGCTCCTCGGCCGGGCGAGGAGGTCCTTGCCATCCAGCAAGGTGGCACATACTGCCGATTTCACAAGAACTCCTCAGACAACACCGACGACTGCATCACGCTGAAGAAAGCCATCAAACGCCTTATTCATCAGGGAGAACTCTCCCAATTTGTTAAAGGTGGCCCGTGCAAAAACACGTGGGTAAACACCGGCAAACCTGAGGGCGAACCCTCTACGAAGAAGCGGGAGATCGGCAGGCTCACTGACGACGAAGATTTTGAGGAGCTCCCGCCAAAGAAGAACCATATTCACCTCAATGTAGGTGGGAATATCGGGGGGGGGGGGGGGGGGGACTCCGTCACCTAGAGGAAGAAATGGGCCCAATCCCTTTACATTGGGGAGGTGTCCCACGTTCCACCCCAGCCGAAGAAGCAGCGAACGGAGGCGATCACCTTCACCGACAAGGATCTTCCTCCGGGTACGGAATCACACAGGGACGCCCTCGTCATCCGGTGTGAGATCGGTGACTCCATCATCCACCGCACTTACATCGATACGGGGAGCTCCGTCAACGTGATGTACCTGGACACCTTCAGGCAGCTAAAGCTGGACAAGGCTCTGCTGAAGCCGATCAAGACACCGTTTTCCGGCTTCACCGGGGACTCTATCGACGCTGAAGGCACGATAGTCCTTCCCGTGGAGGTCGGCGACGGCTCCCACCGCGCCAAAATTGACATGGAGTTCATGGTGGTCAACCTTCAGTGCGCCCACAACCTGATTTGGGGGCGGCCAGCACTGGAGGACCTGGAGGCCATCATCTCCATGAAACATTTATGCCTGAAGTTCCCCCCCAACGGCTGCATCGGCTACGCCAGAGGAAACCAGAGGATAGCCAGGGCATGCTACCTCAAGCTAACGAGGCCGGCCAAAGGGAAGGGCAGAGAATAGACACCATCACGACAGCCGTTTCCAAGGACGAGGAAAGACCGCATGCCGAACCGGCCGAAGAGGTCGAGGAGGTCCCCCTGGATACCTCCCGGCCGGAGCAGGTCCTCAAAATCGGGAAGCAACTCCCGCAGGACCAGCGGGACGACATCCTCCTCGTCCTACGGTCATACGCCGTCATCTTCACGTGGGGCCTGGACGACATGCCATGCATCAGCCGGCAGGTGATCACCCACCGACTGACCGTCGATCCAGCCTCCGCGCCTGTCAAGCAGAAGCGGCGCTACTTATCTGCTGACAGACAGGACTTCATCAAAGGAGAGGTCGCCATGCTCCTCTCAATCAACCACATCAAAGAGGTGAAGTACCCGACGTGGCTAGCCAACGTCGTCCTCGCCCAAAAACCGCCGACATTCAGAATGTGTGTTGATTACACTGACCTGAACAAGGCGTGTCCCATGGACCCGTTCCCTCTCCCCAACATTGATCAATTGGTGGACGAGACGGCGGGATGCGAGTTGATGTCGTTCCTCGACGCCTTCAGAGGGTACCACCAGATTTTCATGCATGAAGATGATGCTGAGAAGACGGCCTTCATGACCCCGGAGGGAATTTTTTTCTACCTCGTCATGGCCTTCGGGCTCAAAAACTCCGGCGCCACCTATGCCAAGATGGTGGCCAAGATCTTCATAGCAGTCCTCGGTCGGACGATGGAGGCATACGTCGATGACATGATTGTCAAGAGCAAGCGAGCCACCACACATGCTGACGACCTCCGGGAAATTTTTGAAATCATGAAGGAGTTCAAACTCCGCCTCAACCCCAAGAAGTGTGCCTTTGGCGTCCAAGGTGGCAAGTTCCTCCGCTACATGGTCAGCCGGAGAGGCATTGAGATAAACCCAGAGAAGATACATGCTATCATCAACAAGGAGCCACTCCGCAACGTCAAAGAGGTACAGCGGCTAACAGGGCGGATGGCGGCCCTGAGCCGCTTCCTCTCCAGATCAGCTGAGAGGTCACTCCCTTTCTTCCAGATCATGCGCAAAGCAAACAGCTTCAAGTGGATGGCGGAGTGCCAGGAAGCATTTGAAGAGCTGAAGAGGTACCTTTCGTCCCCACCAGTGCTCTCCAAACCCAAGACCGGTGAAACCCTCTTCTTCTACTTGGGGGTGAGCACGTCGGCCATCAGCTCAGTGCTCATCTGCGAGGACGAAGGGGTGCAGAAGGCCATATTCTACATCAGCAAAACACTTAGGGAGGCCGAGCTCAGGTACTCCCCCATTGAGAAGACGGTGCTAGCCATCGTCCATACGGTGAAAAAGCTGGGGCACTACTTCCAGGCCCATGTCATCCACGTACTGACCCAGCAGCCCCTTGGCGCGCTCATGAGGAGCCCCACTAGCTCCTCAAGGATGGTGAAATGGGCGATTTTCCTCAGCCAATTCCAAATTCAGATCAAGCCAAGGCCATCTATCAAAGGGCAAGCCTTGGCCGACTTCGTCACCGAATGCACGGCAAGGGAGACAACCGCTACCAACCCCGGGCCAGAGCCTGATTACACATGGATCCTCTTCACCGACGGCTCGTTGGCCGCAAAATCATGCGGGGGCGTCGTCGTCCTCATATCCCCTGAAGGATTCAGAGCTTACTATGCCATCCACTTCAACTTCAGAGTATCTAACAATGAAGCCGAGTATGAGGCCCTCCTCAGCGGCCTCAGACTGGCCGCTGGCCTCAGAGCCAAGCACATCAGAATCAAGTGCGACTCCAAGCTGGTAGTGGGCCAGGTTGAGGGTACGTACGAAGCAAAGGAAGGCCGGATGAAGAAATACAAACAGGCAGCAGAGGAGTTGCTGAAGGCGTTCGAAACCTACGAGATTACAAAGATCCCAAGGGCCGAGAACGTCGAGGCCGACATCCTCTCCAAGCTCAGCTCGGATACTCCGGAGCACATCTCCAAGCTAGCTAAGATCGAGGAGCTGAGCATGTCCAGCTTCCATGCCAGCCCCATCTTGTGCATCCAACAGCGACCGGAGGACTGGATCTCCGACATCGCCACTTTCATCATGACGGGGGAGCTACCCCAGGACGAGGAGAGGGCCAAGCTCGCCAAGCTCAGGGCCCCAAGCTACACTATTGAAGATGGATTACTCTACAAACAATCCTACAATGGCACTCTCCTCCGATGCCAGCACCAGGACGAGGCCGATGTGGCCATGGAGGAAGTTCACTGTGGTGTTTGCTCCTCACACCAGGGCCCTTTCAGTATGTCCCGGCGTCTCGTCGTCTAGGGCTTCTTCTGGACGACGATGGCGCGGGATTGTGCAGACCTGGCCAGAAAATGTACCACGTGCCAAGTGCTCCAGAAGGCCCCTGGTCGGCCAGCCGTCAACTACGCCCCCGTCAGCACTGCCATTCCATTTTCAAGATGGGGGATTGACCTGGTCGGCCCTCTACCCAGAGCTGCTGGCAACTACTGCTACATCATCGTCGCAGTCGACTACTTCACCAAGTGGGTCGAAGCGGAACCTTTGGCCAGCATCACGTGGGCTAGGTGTCAGAAGTTCGTCCACAAAAATATTCTCACCCGCTTTGGTGTCCCCCAAGAGATCATATCCGACAACGGCACCCAGTTTGAAGCGGCGCCCTTTCAGGAGCTCCTTCGAGAGTGGAGAATAAAGCATTGTTTCTCCTCCGTTGCCTACCCTCAAGGCAACGGGCAGGTTGAGAACGCCAACAAAACTATAATGGAGGGGCTGAAGAAGAATCTACAGGACGCAGGAGGAGTTGGGTCGACGAGCTCCCCAACATCCTGTGGTGTTATCGTACTACGCCGAGGAGGGCAACAGGTGAAACACCTTTTGCCCTGTGCTATGGCTTTGAAGCAAAAGCACCCACGGAGGTCGCCATTCCCAGCCGACGGGTGGAGCAGTACGACCCTCAGGTCAACAAGGAGAACATGAAGATCGACCTCCACCTGGTCGAAGAAAGACGTGAGCAAGCATTCATCCGAGCGGAGAACTACCGACGTCAAGTGAAATCATACTATGACGCCAAGGTACGTTCCCGGGAATTCCAAGTGGGGGACTACGTCCTCCACCGAAGGGAAGTAAGTCAGCCGACGGAGGGGGGCAAGCTAGCCTTGAAATATGAAGGTCCCTACATCGTCAGTGCCGTGGTGAAACCCGGTACCTACAAGCTTAAATGCCCAAATGGGACCAATGTACCACGAACGTGGAATGTACACCATCTGGTGAAGTTTTATCAATAATCCAGAGGTGCAGCTGGCGACGCCCTCACCCCTTGACGGGTTATTGATTGAACACCACCCTTGGCCTTGAGCCACTTATGAATAAAAATCATGTTTCCTTTGATTTCTTGGAATTTGAGTGACACATTAACGGGCGCCCTCATCGGCCATCTTAGAGCGAAAGGCTCAGGCATGGCTGATGTGGCGTTTCGCTTCTGCAGCCTTAGAGCGAAAAGCTCAGGTATGCCCCATTGTATTTTGTATCAGCAAAAGGTTTTAGGCCCAGCTGAAAGAGCACGTCGTACCGGCCCCTCATAGCGAAACGGTCAGGCAGGGCCGACGATGTCCCCAGGACGATGGGCCCGCAAACGGCCCGCGTCTTGAAATGGGAAGTTTACCGTGTCGTCCACGCGCCCGATTGCAGGACGACAGACCTGAAATCATGGCTGAGGCGACAAAATCCCCAAACTCAGGGATGGGCAAAGGCAGCCGTTGGAAACCAACCAAAAGCCTAGCCCGCATCATAAATAAGCGACGGGACCCCCCCCTGAGATCATGGACGTTATAAACAAAGTCCAAACCGGCCGGAGGACTATCGACCCCTTCGGCCGAAGCCTGAAAGAAGGACACTCCCCGAAATAGGGAACAAAAAAAAGAGGGAAGCCGAGGACCGTACACACTTGCTGGCCTCGAGCAGCAAAAACAAATCCCCACAAATCAAGCCACACATCTGGCTAAGTACATATCAGTTGAATACAAAGGCAACACTACCAACAGGTAACACGGACGAAGCGGCCACCCGCTACGAGGAAATTTTCAAGGACGGAGCATGCGCCCATAAAATCCTAACCAAAGTGGTTGGGTGAAACGAGGGTGGTAACCTTCGTCGGCCATGACCGACTGAGGTTCCAACACTTAGGCTGATAATTTGCGAAGAAAGTTGTCTAAGTGATTTGCAGACACTTAGAAAATTTCGAAGAACATTGCCAAGTGAATATCAAACACTTAGAGGATGTTCTGAAGAAAGCAAATGGAAAGGAAGAAGCAAACACCCGGGTGCAAAACACCCCGGGCACCTTCATCGGCCACACCGCCCAACTTGGTCGACGACGATACTACGCAGAGGAAACCACATGGCCTAACACTTGGGAAATCTCCAAACTGTAGAATAACGAAGGGACAGTCTCAAGACGAAGCGGACATTCAAACGTTCGAAGGTGCCCGCCTCGGCCCCACAAACAGGCAGTAGTTACCTACGTTCTGGTTTGACACTTAGAC
Source organism: Cuscuta europaea (assembly GCA_945859875.1). Lineage (NCBI taxonomy): Eukaryota > Viridiplantae > Streptophyta > Magnoliopsida > Solanales > Convolvulaceae > Cuscuta > Cuscuta europaea. Next base: position 2,407,183 of record CAMAPE010000030.1, read on the forward strand.
GAATTTTGAAGTTAGAATAACTAAGGCAAGAAACAATAACGAAGGTGACAAGCAATCCAGGCAATCCAAAGGTTAAGTCCCATAGGGGAGCACTTCGGCCATCACACTCAGACGGCAAAGGCCAGGTACCCTTATCGGCCACGATTACAGAAATCGGATGCGACCTCCTGTTTAGACAGGGGGCATGGGAACAAAAGGGCCGAAAAGAACGTCGGGCCGACAAGAACACCACGTGTGGCATTTGGTTCAACACTTAGGAAATTTTTCAAAGTATCGGGCAAAAGTGAAAGGGGGCGTAACACCAAGACGACGCGAACACCCACTCACTTGAAGCCTCGATACTTAGAAAATTACCTAAGTCCCAATTCCAAACACTTAGACAAAATTCTGAAAAACTTGAAAACAAAAGTAAAGGGAGAACAAGATGATGAAAAGACATGATAAGGCCGAAAGCGTATTTCATTAAAATGAGGTCATTACATAAGGAGGGCTCAACGGCCATTACAAAAGAAGGACGGTACAAGCACTAGCCTAGCTAAATTACAAAAGATTTCTCAGCCGATCAAATCTCGGGGACGGTCTCATCGGCCACCCGCTCCGTTTCGGCCTCCTCCGTCCTGGTACCCTCGCTGGCCTCGACTGCTGAAGAGACGACAGTATCGGCCATAGTCTCATCGTCGGAATAGACATGCGAACCAATTGAAAAGCTGAGCACTGGATCCTACCTCTCAGATGGGGGGAGTTTCGCTTCGGCCTCAGGATCCCTCATCAGCCGTGGAAGCTTCAGGTTCTTCTTAGCCCACTTCTGGGTGAACTTCAGCTTCTTAAACGCCCGGTGTAGCCTCCGGTATAGTAGCCGTTGCATCCTCTGCTGGCCCATATCATAGTAGACGGCCATCTCACGGGCAAAGTACTCTTGGCCAACAGGGCAGTTCTGGCCCCAATATTCGAGCCGGTCCGCCATGACTTCGTAGCACCAGGGCCGGTGCTCGTCGTCTTTCCAGCCTTCGGCCAGGAACCTCTCGATGGCACCGTCCACGGCCTTCTCAGTGGCCCTCTCAGAATCAGCCTGAGCCCTGGCGGCGTCTTCGGCCTGGAGCTGGGCCTCATCACGGCTTCGAAGGGCTTCATCCCTAGCCCTCAGAGCGTCATCCCGGTCAGTCGCTACCTGCCGGTAGGCCACATCGGCCTCATCAACACCCTTCTGAAGGGCCTTCACTTCCTCCCGAAGCCGGTCCAGGCAGGCCATGGCCTCCTCAGCCGAAGCGGCTTTCTTCTCGGCCTCCCTTAGGTGGGCAATCTCCTGCTCCTGCCGTTTGTGGCTTTCCATCAGCATGAGAGAACCCTGCAACAAAAGGGGAAAATGAAGAGTTAGGACGACACAAAACCCATGACGCAAAAGAACATAAAGTATGAAGAACTTACTTGGACGATGAGGTCCATGCCGCCATCGTAAATCCTGACGAGACCCAGCTTCTTCAGATAAGCCCGATCCTCGACCGGGACAGCCTGGGCCAGGACTTCATGGCCGTCAACGGCGTCATTGAAGACGCCACCCTTCACAGGGTACTCTATCACGAGCTTATAAGTCCCTCCGGCCAGCTCCTTGCCGGCCCTTTGCTTACGGGGCTCTTGGCCGATAGGCGGCGGCTGAGATAGGTTCGCCGAAGAAGGGACCGAAGCCGCGTCCACAATGGCAATAGCATTAGAGCCCCCGACATCATCATCCGGTATGGCCACCCCGGCACTGGCATCTGCCAGAGGGGAAGCCCTCTTCGACTTCTTGGATTGCATGCCGGCCTCGGTAAGTTTTTTCTGGCCGTCATCGGCGGGCCGCTTCTTCTTCGGCTGCGTGGGCGGCTTCTTCGCCGCATGAGATTTTGGTTAAGCGCCGCTCGCAGCGGCCACCTTTGCGGCCACCTTTGCGGCCATTTCCTCTTTCGCCTTAGCTTTGGCTAGGGCCATGACGGATCTATGATCCATAGCGAAGTCTGCACAACAAGGCAAACAAACAGTTAGCAAAACACAAAAGAAAACATAGACGAAGACGCCAGGGAAGGTATTACCATCGGCATCAGCAGGAATGCCCATATCCGGCCGTCGGCCTCCTCGAAGGTGGTGGTCATCTTCGGCCACAACTCGATATCACCTTCCTTGTCACCATAAATGTGATACCTCATAAAGCTGAGGGCGGTCATCTTTTATTCCGTGATGTAATGCTTCACGCTCCTCGGCCCATCCTTCAGAAACGCCGCTACTTGGGCATCCAGGATACTGCTCTTCGGCACAACGTGCTGGGTGAACTTCCCGTCGTGACCAACTGAAGGAAACTCCGTACCGTCCTCACCCAAGGACACGAAGACGAACTTGCTCTTCCATCCATGAATAGACGAAGGGAGGTCAGTGAAACTCCTCTTCTTCGGCAGTTGTTGGTGGTTGGCGTAACCAGCACAGTTTTTGTGGCTCCCTCGGCCAATCTGGTACAGGTTCATAAACATTGCCTTTGTCGGCCTAAAATCTAGCTTATCGCAGCGGAGAAGGAAGCCGACGATGAGCGAATAACTGTTGGGAGTCAGTAAGGCCGGAAGGAGACCCACCATGTCCAGATACTCCGTGATGAAGGGGTGAAGGGGAAACCTGAGTCCCTTTGCGAAGCTCATGGAGTATACTCCAAAATACCCCGGAGGTGGATTCAACACGTGATCCGTCGGTTTGGGCGCCCTAACCCGCCCATACGGCCCCACGTACATCTGGGCCACCAGGTAATCGGCCGCACTACTCTCCGGCTTGATCAGGTAAAGGTTGGTGAGATCCAGGTAAGAGAAACCTGGACCCCTCTTCAGCCACCGCCTTCTCATCGGAGCAGCTCCCTTCACAGCAGAAACCGGCTTCGGGCAGGGGATCACAGCCGATGTAGACGCTCCGTCCACAGCACGTGAAGCCGCTACGTCTTCACCATCAGACGACGAGGAGGCCTCTTCATCCTCACCTTCACCCTCCCCTGACTTGAAGGAGCTCAACTCCTCTATCTCCTCACAACACTCCTCTACCACCCAGTAATCAAGGGACTTAGCAGAGGGTTGATCGTCGTACGGGTAGTACTCATCGTCCAAAGGCTTCATTATAACAATTAACTAGAGCCTAAAGGTTTCTACTTGGGATCTAAGGGTTTTTCTCCACTAACAAAGGATCAATGGCCTAAGAAGCGAAATAGGCAAAATACAGAGGAAAGTTTCGATGAACTAACCTTTGAAGATAGGATGAACACGAAGAACACTTGCAAGAACTTTATCTCTCTAGAAAATTCAGCAGCACTTCGTTATCTCAAGAATGCAATGAGGAACCTCTTCGGAGGGGGGGTTATTTATAGACCCCCCCCCCCCAACGGTCACTACACGTGGCCACCTCCCATTGGCCACATGAACAGCCACCACCCCCAAGGCCCATTTCCACGACACCAACTCACCACTAACAAGCCAACCACTCAACGGCCACACTAGTAAAGCATGCCCGCATCGGCCTCAACACAGAGATACTTCAAAGGGATAGACCACATCTCAAGGCACGTCGACATCGGCTTGAACAGAATGCCAATCGCATGGTTTTCTCAACGGCCACGACGGTAAAACCACCAAGAAAACCCCATGCCATCGGCCCTGTAAAAAACCCTGATGATAATTTCTTGAAAGCGACCTGCGTCCAAGGGTTCTCCCACAGGGTTACCTTGACCAGGAAATCGCCAAGGAATTGGATTCAGGTGTATACAAGAGTCCGCTTCAGCCTGGGTACATCCTTTACTCCTGCACCCCTCACCTACTCTTCGGCCTGAAGCAGTGGGGGACTGGGGGGCTACACCGGCCTTTGCAAATCAGGACAAAATCAAAGAAATCCAAAAATATACTAAGTCCACAACTACAACATTAGACATGCACCATAACGTCCACAAAGAATTCCCTCTAAAAGCACAACACTTGAGGTCACAGGGCACTTATCGGCTTTGAGACGAGGACACGCACCACTCCTCCCGGATCAGTGCCGTTATCGTCCTCGAAAGCGTGAGAGCCAGACTACGAACAACACCGCCTCGGCCAAGAAGCAAACCGCACCCTCACCGGCTACCTGAGAACAAAAGAACACTCATCATCCTCGAACAGGAGACAACCACAAGGGCCTCCTCGGCCCCAAAGAGCGAAGAGCGGCCATCAACTGTCACGAGTAAGCACGACCTTCATTGGCCATTCGTGACAAAGGGTGCTCATCTTTCCCACCAAGCAAGGACACTCATCGTCCAGCCAAAAGGAAGCCCCAATGGCCTCCTCGGCCAACAATACGGACTTTAACCAACGGTCAGAAGGAGTAAACAGCACCCTTAACGGACACTCAAGATGAGGGAGGCTCCTCGTCTTCAAACAAGAACACAACCGTAGTGGCCTCCTCGGCCCAAAAACAAAGTCCAGCCACCGAAGGTCGTGAGAAGGAAAGAATGTCTTCATCGTCCACATCAAGGGGAAGGTAACGGCCAAATCCGGAACGCTCCTCATCCACGTCAAGAAACGGGTAACGGCCAAACTCAGAACAGGGCCACCAAATGCCACGAAAGGGAACGGCCAACGTGGTCCCGCATCGGCCAAAAGCATCAAGCACAGAAATCTACTCTCCTTCACTTCGTCTACATCTCAGCTTAGAGAGTGGGGGGCTCCTGATGGAGTATATGGGTCCAGGCCCCAGGACCCACATACTCAGAAGAACAGAAAGTACAATCCACTACGCAGTGCCTTCGTCGGCCAAAGGACTCTCGTCGGCCGAAGAGGGACCGACCCAGAATATGATCCTGAAGCCAGGGAACCAGAGTGTCCTCATCGGCCGTGCCCTCGTCGGCCAGACCCTCGTCGGCCACGGAAGTCTCGCAGAACTAGATTTTACACTTATTTTATTTATATATCCCATCATTAACTTTGTATTCGGCCCAATAGCGGTCCAGTTGTAAATGGGCCTCCCAAGCCCAAGGCTTGGGAGCCCAGTCCGTATTTTTCCTATAAATACTTCCTCTGGAGGTAGTTGTAGGGGTTACAAAATCATTCCATTGAAGCATTTACTTGCACTTCTCTCTCTAGCTCTCACTTCTCTCTAGATATATACTCTATCAACATACAAAAGGTAATTAAGAAGACAGGGGGTTAGTGTTTATGCATTTTTTGGAACATGCAAAAATATAAATATTAAAATGAGCAAGCAAACTACAAAATTTTATGTTCTTGGTGTAGCCACATCTGTCCAACCAAATCAGACGCTTGTGGGTTTGCATCTCTCTCACCCTTTAGATTATTTCTATTATGTGACATGTTTATCCATCGCCAGTAGGGTTGGACTCGGGCCGGGCCGGGCCGGGTGACCCGACCTAGAACCGGCTCGGGACCGGTACTGTGATGAACTAGCCCGACCAAGGATTGGTTCGGGTAGGCCTGGCCCAGGGGGTTCCCGGTGCGGGCTCGGGTCACCTAAAAGCCGAACTGACCTGGCCGATTCGGGCCCGATTCCGGGTTTTTTATTTTTTATTTTCATTTTTTTTTACTCTTAGGGTTGAGCTGGGTATTTTGGGCCATTTGGGGTGGTTTGGGGGTTGGGGGTGGGTGGAAGGTTAATTAGGAAAAGGAAAAAAATTGATGTTGGGCCCGGCCCGGACCCGAACCGGACCCAGGGGCTACCCGGACCGGTCCTGGGCCTTCCAATTCATAACCGGCGGCCCGCTCGGGCCTAGGACCGACCCTAATCACCAGTGATGTCCATCCTCCTCCAATCAACCGTGTTACATTTCAGTTATGTGAGCATATTGTGCGTATGAAATGGTCCCGATAATTTGTTATTGATGGATTATTGAATTTTTTATAAAAGTTAAAATGGAGTAGTCCAAATAATGGAATCCAAAAAAAATCACATATAGAATGTATACACTCACTTCCCCTATTTTAATATTTGTCTTTCACACACAAATATTAAGCACTAAATATTCCACCTAATTTCATGATGATGAGTAAGTTTGCAACTAAAAAAGAACAAAAGTAGTACATAGTACTATCCTCCGTATCTTATTAACTGCAACATTAGAATATATACACTATTCATGTACTTTACTTTGACTACATTTTATTTATTAATGTATGTGAATTATTTTTTAAAAAAATGTTGTTAAATTCATCTCATTACTAAGTTTTATAATCAAATTTTTATTTTATTTTTACTAATACAGAATTAAATATAATGACGATCAAAATTGTGCGTTGGTAAACGTGAAATGTTGACTGTTGAAACTAAAAAGAGACGGAGGAAGTAATAAACAATAAGCAATAAGAATTGAACATAACAACCCTTTACTGCAATGCTAAAATTTTACAACAATACTTTAACACTATCAATTTATAATATGACATTTTTTTAGTGTAATTATAATTACTTTTACCTAGAGAATAAAAGTACTCTTACTATTTTTAGGTCAATCTCTTATTTAATACACTATTTATAACAAATTTAATTATTAAGGTTACAGATTAAAAAATGAATTCAACCACTTTACCATGAACATCATTAAAAATTATTTTAGCTGGAGTATTGTAAACTGCACAACCATTCCAATTTGTAATATTAAATTTTAATTAAAATAAGGGATAACAGTGTCACATATCAAGGCAATGTCATATCCTCAAAATTGGACACCTCTTTCTCCATCGTTTGTTGCATCAGATTTGTTTTAGAAATTCATTTCATTGTATATTCTTCCTGCTGATATTCAAAATGTACAAATATACAAAAAGGTCTAAGTGTGACACCCTTCATCACTATCTTTCATTATAGCCCTTCATCACTGATAAATTCCAGCAATACTTAGTGCCAAAGACTTGGCCATCCATTCTTAATAGCAAAACGGGACAAAATACATGTATCACCTGGGCTGCTTGTTTCCTCCCAAATCTTCATTGCCTATCAGGATCAGCAAACATGATTATCAATCCTAGAATCCATTGGAAAATCTCCCCCACACAGACACACATATATATCTCCAAGAATACATACATATATACATGCCGATTTTCCAATAGACTATATTGCCTAGGAATTAACTCAAGAGTCACACTACTTCATATCATGATTAAAGTGGTGTGCCATTATAGTGGCAGTAATGCTTTTTGAATCTGTTAGAAATCCGGACCGGCTCAGACCTCAATCACCAAAAGCCCAAAGACTTGCTCACACTCACCACTAGAGTTACAACCAGGGAAGACAAAGGGCAACAGCCAACGAACCTCACTCTCAGAACCCAAACCCCAGCCCAGAAGCCCCTCCGGAGGAGTAAACAACCCACCACACTACCAGACTAGAGTGAAGACCCCAATAGGAACCCCAAGGTCTCACCGGAGCATAGCCGGAGCTAATGCTCAGAAGAAACCTACACTCTCTCACTCTAAGTCTAGGGTAACAGAACAAGAGCTTCATCGGATAGAGAGAAGGAGGAGCGAATGAAATAGGAGGTTCGAGAAGAACCAGACAAATATATCAAAGGGGTCACAAAGGTTACGGGCTGGGTAGAATACAAATAGGGGGAGTGGGCTTGGTCGGGTAGACGGCCCAATTTGGGCCAGGTCAATAAATAGGAGACCAAGTCCTTAAATGAGGTGGACCAAAGGCAACTCAGGGATGGCCCAGTGAGGTGGACCAATACCAACTACAATCTCCACCTTATTGGTCCCCCTGGTGGTGTAGAGCACAACGTGAAAGGGAGTATCATCATCGCCGGTTGTTCTTGTTTTTCTGTTCTTATCTAGCCACAATTTAAATTAAGAATACGTTTACAAGACAACAGTTTTTCAAAAGTGAGACCTTTAGTCCCCATATCAACAGGATTAAATTCAGAAGGTATCTTGGACAGCTTTATCCAACCTGCATCCACAATATTCCTTATAAAATGAAATCTGACATCAATGTGCTTGGTCCTGTCATGAAATACAGGATTTTTGCACAATTGGATAGCAGACTGGTTATCAGAGTAAACTGTCACAACCTGTTTAAGAAAACCAATTGAAGTTAGTATACGTTTTAGCCAAATAGCCTCTTTAAAGGCTTCAGTGGCTGCAACGTATTCAGATTCAGTAGTGGACAGTGCAACAATAGGTTGTAGTTGGGATTTCCAACTTATGCAGGAAACAAAAGAGTAAAAATATATGAAGTAGTAGACTTTCTATTGTCCCTATCATTTGCATAATTGGAGTCAATATAGCCAGTAAGTAAAATGCCAGTTTCAGTTTTAGAAAACACAAGACCATGAGAAGATGTACCCTTAAGGTATCTAAGAAGCCATTTAAGGGCAGTCCAGTGAGACATACCAGGGTTTGTCATATATCTACTTAAGCAACTAACAACATAAGTAATATCAGGTCTTGTGCTTACCATGAGATACATGACTGACCCTATAGCACTGGAATAGGGTACAGACTTCATCCTATCTATCTCAGGAGCAGTCCTTAGGGACTGGTCCTTGCTTAGAACAAAATGAGGTGTTAAAGGAACATTTACAGTCTGGGCAGAGTCAGGGTTAAACTTTTTCAGGACCTTATCTAGATAGGAGGTTTGGTTCAAGGTAAGGGTACATCTACTCCTATCCCAAATTATATTGATCCCTAGGATTCTCTTAGCATCTCCAAGGTCCTTCATAGCAAAGTTTTCACAGAGGCACTTTTGAACAGTCTTAATAGCATTCACAGAGGGGCTAATGATAAGCATGTCATCAACATAGATCAACAAGAAAATAGGTACAGAAGCAGTATTCTTAGAATACAAGCAAGGATCGGAATCAGACCTTTTGAAAATCAGGGAAGACATACACTGGTCAAACTTTATATTCCATTGTCTGGGAGACTGTTTCAGGCCATAGAGGGCCTTTTTAAGTAAACAGACATGACTAGGGTTCTTAGGGTCTATGAAACCCTCAGGATGGGTCATGTATATCTGTTTATCTAGGTCACCATGCAAGAAAGCAGTGGTAACATCCATCTGCTTCATCTCCTAGTTGTTATGGGCAACAAGGGCCAACATCATCCTAATTGTGGTAAATTTTACTACTGGAGCAAAAATTTCAACATAGTTTACCCCTTCCTTTTGAGTGAAACATTTAGCTACTAACCTAGCTTTAAACCTAATGTTATTAGATTCTTCTTTAACTTTGAAAAGCCATTTGCACTCAATAACAGAACAATTAGGAGTCCTAGGAACTAGGGTCCGGGTTTTATTCAACTTAAGAGAATCTATTTCACTTTGCATAGCACTTAGCCAATTTTTAGATTCTCTAGAGGCAAGAGCTTCCTGGTAGGTTTTAGGCTCATTCAACTCAAGAGTTTCAAAAACAGAGAAGGCAAACAGAGAAGTATCATAGAGGTGAAAAGCATAGTCAGTCATGCTATCAGAATTTTTTTTTATGTTTCTTCTAGTCCTATCTCTAGCTAACTGATAGTCTTCGAGACCCTGACTATCAGTAGCAGTGTCAAAATGGTCATTATCATCAGTAGAGTCATTACCAGTAAACACATCATGCACACTTTCATCATTATCATTAGATCCACTGGGCTGCTCCACCTCATTGGAGGTGGAGTGGGTGTCATGCATAGTGTTGGTCAAGTCAAGAGTAACAAACTCATTAATCAGAGGGGCAGTAGTGATCTGTATAGGCTCCACCTCACTTGGAGTGGTACCATCAGAACTCAGTTCTGGGTCAGTTACATTTTTCAATAAGCAAGGAAAATCAACTTCAAACCACTCTGACTTCTATCCCAGATCCTATACCCTTTTACCCCTTCAAGGTAACCTAAGAAAACACACTTTTTGGACCTAGGATCCAGTTTGTCAGTCTGTTGGTGTACATAGGCAGCACACCCAAACACCTTTAAGTTTGACTGGTCAAGGGGTTTCTTAGAGAAGACAGACTCAGGGCATTTACCCTCTAAGGGTTTAGAAGGAGACCTATTGATTAAGTAGGTGGCAGTGTTAATAGCTTATCCCCAAAACTTCTTAGGGAGACCAGAAGTGGCTAACATACTCCTAACCTTATCTAGGAGGGTCCTATTCATTCTCTCAGCCAAATCAATTTTTTGGGGAGTATAGGGCACAGTTTTGTGCCTCCTAATCCCACACTCAGTACACAGCCTATCCATATCCTTATTGCAGAATTCTAGTCCATTGTCAATTCTAAGGGTTTTAACCTTACATCCAGTTTGATTTTCTACCATAATTTTCCACTCTTTAAACCTAATATACACATCAGACTTATGTTCTAACAGACAGACCGAAACTTTTCAAGAAAAGTCATCAATTATGGACAGAAAATACCTCCTACCCCCATGGGTAGGGACACTAGAGGGACCCCACACATCAGCATGTATGTAGTCAAGGACAACTTTGGACTTAGGCTCACTAGGGTAGCTAGAGGTAGGGAACTGAACCCTATGTTGTTTACCTAAGACACAACCCTCACAGAATGGTATAGGTGACACCAAGTCATTTCCAAAACACCCAGATTTTTGTAAAATGTTTAATCCTTTGTTACTCATGTGACCTAGTCTTTGGTGCCAAAGCACAGACTTGTCACTAAGTACAACACTAGCATTTTCAGAAAATGGTTTAGCATGAACAACATACATGTTATTTTGTTTTAAAGCTTTAAACAAAACCAGAGAGTTTTTCAGGATTTTCATACACCCATTCCCCCATTTTCCCTCAAGAACACATTCTTCAAAAGCAGAAACTGAAAGCAGGTTGTGCCTAAGTTCAGGAACATGTCTAACATTTTTTAATTTGAAAATAGTTCCATTTTCAAACTTAAGACTTTTGTCACCCACACCATGAACCTTACCCTTCTTATTATCAGCTAGGGACTCATAACCAGAATCACAAGTACAATAAGAAGCAAATAGAGTTTTAAAAGGAGTCATGTGGTAGGTACAACCTGAATCCATTAACCATTCAAGTTCAGTTAGGTTGCTTAGGACAGAATTAGCCTGATCACAGACCATGAATACTTCTTCACTAATTTCCTTATTGGTCACAGAGTTGGCCTGTTCATTTCTTTTGGGTTGGGTACAATCCTTTATGAAATGACCTGGGTTCCCACAGTTATAACACACTCTTTTCTTAGACTTATACCTTTTCGTACCAGGTTATCTACTATTCTTATCCTGATTGTCCTTTTTAGAGTGTCTAGACCTGCTTTTAGACCTTCCTCTAACAAACAAAGCTTCCTCAGATTCCCTATGATGACTCCTAGACTGTTTTAAGTCCAGTTCTTTAGTCCTCAGGCCATTAATGACAATATCTAGAGTTATGTCATCCCTCCCATACTTAATGGCTAACTTAACATCATTATAGGAATCAGGTATAGCATTGAGTAAAACTATAGCAGTGTAGTCATCTATATGTTTATCCCCAGCCTGTTTATGTTTTGGATTAGCTTATTAAAGACATCTAAGTTTTCATCAATATCTTTTGTTAGGTCAAGTCTGAACCTAAAAAAAATCCAACAAAAACAGTTTGCCAGGAAGGGAAGTATCAGTATATAGAGACTCAAGTTTGTCCCAGAGGTGTTTAGCAGACTCAATGACTCCAACCTTTCTAAGGACAGAGTCAGACAAGTTTAAATATATGCTTGAACAGGCTGTTTCGTTCATTTCAACTTGTTTAGGTTTATCCTCAGTTTCTAAGTATTGTCCAGTAACAGCTCTATACACTTTCTGTTGAATTAGCACACATTTTATTTTCTGTTTCCAAATATCAAAGTCAGTCTTACCATTAAAAGGCATCATACCATATTGGTTTGAAGCCATGATAACAGTCAACACACTAATCTGCGGAGATACAGGTAATATAAAGGCTAACCGTAGTGGTTTGGGCAGCGGACTAAGTGACCACGCAGTTCTGGGGCCACTGAAGTGGCTGGCAGGGAATCACTTAGCCCTAACCTCAGGTCCCTTAGCCAGCTAGGGGTTAGAAGCCACACTATTACCAGAACTCAACAAAAAACAGACAAAGACCGGACTGACTTGAGCAGAAAAATAATATAATAATTTCAACAGTAATAGAGCAAGCTTAAAACAATACAGAGGAAGTTCAGAGGCAATAACACAGAGAGGATGGCAAATTAAAGACCACAACACACAGAAAGTCAATTTAACAAACCAATCAAGGTTCCCAGATAATCAGTGGCCAAGTTCGACACAGATTGGACCACTTATGCACAATTGAACCGCACCTAGGGTTTTCTACAGATCTGTGTTAATAGATATTGTACATGCAACGGTTGTTCTAGGGTTTCTACTCGGCAGACCTATAAGCTAGGGTTACAGATCTACCCATGCAGCACAGAAGCCGGTGGCACTCCGGCAGCCCAAGTTAGGGTTTAGCTTTTATACCTGAGCGGGTGTCACTTAGAGATAACCCGACTTACCTTCTCCGATGGAGTTTCTAGGCGTTACCGGTGTGGGAGTTCTCCGGTGAGCTTTCGGCGTCAGTGAGAGGCAGCAACGTCCAGGCTATGATACCAGTGTTAGAAATCCGGACCGGCTCAGACCTCAATCACCAAAAGCCCAAAGGTTTGCTCACACTCACCACCAGAGATACAACCAGGGAAGACGAAGGGCAACAGCCAACGAACCTCACTCTCAGAACCCAAACCCCAGTCCAGAAGCCCCACCGGAGGAGTAAACAACCCATCACACTACCAGACTAGAGTGAAGACCCCAATAGGAACCCCAAGGTCTATCCGGAGCATAGCCGGAGCTAAAGCTCAGAAGAAACCGGCACTCTCTCACTCTAAGTCTAGGGTAACAGAACAAGAGCTTCATCGGATAGAGAGAAGGAGGAGCGAATGAAATAGGAGGTTCGAGAAGAACCAGACAAATATATCAAAGGGGCCACAAAGGTTACGGGCTGGGTAGAATACAAATAGGGGGAGTGGGCTTGGTCGGGTAGACAGTCCAATTTGGGCCAGGGCAATAAATAGGAGACCAACTCCTTAAATGAGATGGACCAAAGGCAACTCAGGGATGGCCCAGTGAGGTGGACCAATACCAACTACAGAATCCAAATCAATTTCAGAACTCATTATCAAGCTTTAAGAAAAGTTGAAAATCACAGAAAGATTAGTTGTTTATAAAAGAAAGAGTATACCCTTGCAATAAACATATTTTCCCTACCTTCGAAAATTCTTAATGATGAAGAAGGATTGATCGCTTCAATGAGGAATATGAACTCTAGAAGCATTCCATAGATATGTAGTCTGGAGATATGCACTACTATTTGGGGATATTTAGAAGGGCGTAGGCATCGGCTTGGATGTAGCAACTTTGAATTTGCAATTTTGAGTGAGATGATGTATGAACCAATTTAGAAGACAAATCTTTATAGATAGATTATCAACGCAACGTACATCTCCCTTCTAGGTATTAGGTGTGTGGCATGTTAAAGACCACATAAGATATGAAAGGACATTATTGTTGGACCAATATCATCATTAGGCTAACCGTAACCTAACCAGTCAATAAATCTAATTTCCCTCCGGTTTATACGTATTCACTCAGTCAATTCAGTTTTTCTCTCCAACCCACCACCGTCAATATATCCACTCAACATATTTGTTTAATTAAATGCATAAATCCTTGGTTATTTTATTACACGTCATTTATGCATTAATTTTATTTTGACCAAAAATTTTTGTTTAAAAACTCAAACATTCTGATGTAAAAAAATAAAAAATGTGAATTAAGTTTTTTGTAAGTATTAAAAATGCGTACTTGAGTTCAACTTGAAATAAATTTAAAACTATTCATTGTTTTCTATATTTCTATTAATTGTTTTCTATATTTCTATATTATGAGTATTAAGTTTTCATTTTATATACCTCCATTTTTTTAAATGAATCCCCCAGCTGCAAAAAACAGAATGGCCGAAGGAGTGGAGGCCAATTCCACTCGCACCAAGCTACCAGCAAACCCACGCACCATGCTCCACCGTTCCTTTTTCTCTGCACCCGTCAGCTGTCTTTCCTCTTGTTCACATGTCAGCAAACCCACAAGAGGCAATTGCCCGGCTATACATCGCTCCCCTCCGTTCCAGCAACTCCCTGTGAGCCCTTCCTATACATAATTTTCTTCCGATTGCAGCAACTCTTGGGATGAAAACCTCACATTTGGGATTTTCACCTCTCCCATTGCAATCAGTCTTATTGCTCCACACATTAACCGAGACATAACGGTAGATATGTAGCTTTTTCACCTTTTTGTGCTTCCAACGCCACACTGCCGACTGACCAAGCCCAATATTAGGATCAATGCATTTACTCCCTTATTATTTATGGCTCAGTGATATGACTCGTTTACCCGAATTTTTTAACCGTGTTTTTGGGCGGGAATTTCTCCATTTTTCCACCACGGTGGTTTGTATATAGATAGATTACGTGTATAAATATATAATCAATCAAAGTTTAATATCATTGACTTGGAAAATAGTGTTTGGCTAAATAAAAATGGACGAAGGGAGTATCATTTTTATATAACAAATTATTTTGTATAAGAATGTGTGAATTTTGAAAGTTTAGCATTAATGATCAATAAGGTTAAAACAATAAACTTTTATCAACATGTTATTAAAGACTCAAATACGAATAATACACGCTGCATAATATTGAAAATTTAAATAAAATGGTGAAATGATCATTGTTTCAATTCTTAACATTTAATTTGTGTTTGAACGACACTATAAAAGAATTGGTGGACCTCCTAATTTAAGAATGCAATAGGAATCACACGAAATACAATCATTATCTCTCAAATAAAACACACACATATATAATAAATAACATTTCTAAAAATGAGAGGCCCTAAAAATATGGAGGCCCTAGGCACTTGCCTAGGGTAACTCCCCCTATCACCGGCTCTGCCCTTGCCCACCCCAAATTTAAAAATACCCATATTTTTAGTGTAAAAAATTTCGTGTAGAATTTTTTCCAATAATATTCTTTGTATCGGCCCAATCTGGCCCAGTGCCCTGGCTCTGCCCCTGGTAGATGAATAGTAAACTAATGCTCAAAGCCATCGTTGGAGATGAAATATTATTTTAACTATGTCTATGTCCACATAAGCTTAATAGGCCGTCTACACACGTGATGTGTCCACTTTTTGTAGGATCCAATCCACTTTTCCATTAAAGATGCTCTAATGTTGCGTGATGTGCATATTAACGTTACAGGATGTGCATATTAAGGTTACCAGATGTGCATTATATATTTATAATATCTCAATAACTCATATTAGAACTTCATAGTGATAAAATATGTTGCTCTTAGATTTAGATAGTTCATATGTTGCATTTTATCATTATAACATGTGCATTTTAGAAATCGTACATTTCATTTGAGTAAGTTGATATATGCACTTTTGAATGTATCTGCATTTTATGGGTTCATCTGTTGAATTTTATCGTTATGACATGTTCATTTTAGAAGTTTAACTTGTATATTTCGTTTTAGAAAGATGATATGTGTCGTTTAGAAGTTCATACTGCATCTTATGGTCATGGCATCTGCATTATATACTCAACTGACAAGCATACTAAATTTATGACAGGGTCATTTTACAAGTTCGTATATTGCATTTTAGTAAAATGATATGTGCACTTTAGAAGTTTATACTGCATCTTACTCCTTTGTCATCTGCATTTTAGTAGCTCATATGTTGCATTTTATCATTGTGCCATGTGCATTTAGAAGTTCATATATTGCATTTTAGATGTGTGCACTTAAGAAGTTTATAGTGCATCTTATCGCTATGACATCTGCATTGTATACTCAACTGACATGCATACTAAATTCTTGAGGTCACAAAATGCATAATGCATTTTATCATTGTGTCATGTGCATTTAGAAGTTCATATATTGCATTTTAGATATGTGCACTTTAGAAGCTTATTGCATTTATCGCTATGACATCTCCATTGTATACTCAACTGACATCCATACTAAATTCTGGAGGTCACAAAATGCATAATGCATTTTATCGTCGTGCCATGTGCATTTAGAAGTTCATATATTGCATTTTAGATATGTGCACTTAAGAAGTTTATACTGCATCTTATCGCTATGACATCGGCATTGTATACTCAACTGACATGCATACTAAATTCTTGAGATCACAAAATGCATAATGTTTCTGGCACATTAAGGTATAAATATTTAAACATTTTCCTTTGTTTTGCATAAATACGAAACCGATAAATTTCATGAAAATGAAAATCAAAATGATAAATATGATAAATCTCATAATGGAAAAATATGTTTTTTTTCGGTGTGCACACTGGATTCAAATAAAAAATGTCAAAATACTTTGAATCTCATAGGAATATAAAGAAATATTTCACGTGCAAGATTTCATGGGGAAGGAGATGAAGATGAAGTTATAACCAAAGCAGAGAACAATTACTTATGTTACGTTGCAGAGAATTCATTCTTTATTGATGTTGACTATAAACTGAATAACCAAAAAATTATTGTCAGAAGCTATGAAGCAAGGTTTGGAGATGGAATGGCATAGGGATGAAGATGGAGGTAGAGAGAGATGAGGGTGAAGATGGAAACAGAGATGAAGATGGAAACGACATACCTTTGTGGCGAAGGATGTTGATGAATGAACATGGATGGAAACAGGTTAGGGAAATTAGGGGGTGCGATTCTTTCCAATAATAAAAATAAACCAAAAAGACTATTTATTTAGCCCATTAATTAAAACATCAACCGTATGGTAGTCTAATTAAGATGGAGGGCCATGATTAGTTTGTAGGTTAGTAAGTTAAGCTTAATTTGTATTTGATCTCTAATGTGTGTATATATATATATATATATATATATATATATAGAGAGAGAGAGAGAGAGAGAGAGAGAGAGAATCAGGTTCAAGTGAGAAAATGATCTTAGGAGAAAAATGAGAATGAATCTGGACCG
This sequence comes from Cuscuta europaea, assembly GCA_945859875.1. NCBI lineage: Eukaryota > Viridiplantae > Streptophyta > Magnoliopsida > Solanales > Convolvulaceae > Cuscuta > Cuscuta europaea. The sequence goes on from CAMAPE010000030.1 coordinate 2,424,209, forward strand.
TTAGATTATATTTTGTGAAATTGAATGTACATAAAGTGAAACTGAAATGTGCATTAGCTGAAATCAAAATGTGCAACACAAAAAGTAAGGCACAATGATATTATGTGAAGCTGAATTGTGCATTAGAGCAAACCGGCCGAAATGTGCACTAGGTGAAACTGAAATGTGCAGAATAAAAACTACAATGCGGTGACATTTTTGCGCCTTTTATTCTGCACATTTCAATTTCACATAATGCACATTTGAGTTTCACTTTTCATTCTGCACATTTCAATTTCACTTAATGCACATTTTAGTTTTACCATATGCACAATTCAATTTTACATAATACAATCCAACGGTCCAGATTCATTCTCATTTCTCTCCTAAGAGCCCTTTCTCACTAGAACCACTCCATATATATATAGCGGTTCCGGTAAGAACGGACTCCCATGAGAGAAATGAGAATGAATCTGGATCGTTGGATTGTATTATGTGGAACTGAAATGTTTATTAGATAATTTTGAAATGTGCACAATAAAAATTTAAACTCAAATGTGCATTAGGTAAAACTGAAATTTGTGGAATAAAATGTACACAAATAAGATCAAATCATACCTTTTATTATGCACATTTTAGTTTCACCTGGTGCACATTTCAATTTCACCTAATGCACAATTCAGCTTCACATAATGCCACTGTATCGTACCATTTGTGCTGCACATTTCAATTTCAACCAATGGTCATCACAGTTTCATCTAATGCACACCGAATTTCACTTATAACAAATCTAACGGTCCAGATTCATTTTCATTTCTCTCCTATGATCATGTTCTTATTTGAACCAAAACCTATATATATATATATATATATATATATATATATATATATATATATATATATTTGGGTCCCAGAGCAAACCACGCGCGGTGGAGTAAGTGCCGGGGAACACTTCAAAATTTTATTAATAATTATTTAGAAATACTTGAAAGATACAAGGAAATAAAAAAGTACAAGTGGGTAATGAGAAAGTAGAGATAAGAGAGACATTAGCAATTAAAGTTCCTTGTCGGAATTCCCACAGAGGATGATATAGTCATGTTGTATTTGTTGTGGAACCTTATTGCATTCCGCAGGTACGGTAGGTAAGTTTTGGCGTTCGGGCGGGATGTTTTGTATCTTTGAAGTGCCTCAGCCAATTGATGTGGCGAATCAAGCCTCGCGTCAACCGGGTAAAGAAAGTAGTCAGTTTCATCTCAGGGTTGCTTGGATTGACTTCTTGTGATCATGGGATGAGAACTGTATCCCACCTCATAGTATAGTTTTCTGTCCTCTTGGGGCATCTTTGATAGGTTTTTTTTGTTGATTACATGTGTGAATCCCTCTGGACAGTCGGGATCGGTACCCTGAAAATCTGTAACATTAGAAAATTGATGGATAATATGGGGGTCCTCAAATATAGCCTCATCATTGGACAAATAAGTGGTTACTGTAGTATCATGAATCAGTTCACATTCATTGGGATCAGAACTAAGTTCATCATATCCTGTATATGTGTTGTGGTTTCTGTTGGCAGCAGTAGCTTCAATCAAGTGAGTATCAGTGGGCACCGTCATTTCCGGATGAACTACACCAACAGTTACCACCTTGCTAACAGTTACCAACTTGTTAGAGGTGGCCACCGTGGGTTGTTCGTTATTTAAGACAAGCGTTGTAGAAGTGGCATTGGTGCCAGATTGACACGCATCAGGACTCAGTTCACATTCAAATTTTTTATCAAAGGCAACCTGTACAACAGAGGTTTGGCTGGTAACCAGAGGTTGGTTAGCCCCTGCGCAAACTGGAATTTGTAAAACCTCAGGGGCAGTGATCTGGACATCAACAGGGAACTGAAAAACCACCGGGGTTTTAAATTGAGTCTCAACAGGTGAGTTCACAATAACCTTAAAAATTGCAGGGGCATTTGGCATTGCATCAACAGGCGTTTCAAAAGCATCCGGCGCAGGAACATGGTAATCAACAGGTTGACGAACCGGTGCATCCACAGGAACCTCAGAAACCAGAGTGGCAGCTAAGTCATCACAGGTAATGAGTATCAACATTGGCATCAAATAGGGGAGCCTTAACAGAAAAGGTATCATTAGCAGTAGAAACACCTACAACAGGACCCTTAACCACAGGTGCCCGAATTGCTTCTGGTACCTTAACTGCAGGAATTTCCACAATTGGGGCACTCAATTCACAGACCTGGGCTTGTAAAGGCATCAAAGGTATTGGTTCCCTATTCAAATCATTTTGGTGGCACATAGATTTTTCGTGTCCAAAACGAGAGCAAGAATTATAGTAAATTGGGAGTTGTTCGTACAGTACACGTTGAAAGAAGCCTGTGTTCCCATTTCCAATCCATATTTTAGAGGGTAAAACTTTAGAGACATCAATTTCAACACAAAATCTGGCAGTAGATGGTCTCGTGAAATTTGCAGTTGGAGAATCAGTGAGAAGTGGTCTCCCCAAAAGACCAGCTATGTGGAAGAGTGCCCTGCCGTCGTGAAGGTGAACAGGCAGCCCCTCGAGGGCCACCCAAACTGGGGCCAAAGGGGGATCACAATTGACCGAGAAGGAGGGGGTCCAACGGGTTAGGAACATCGCAAATCCGTAAAAATCCCAAGACTTTTTAATCCAAAATCGTTGGAAATCTGAATCGGAATGGAAATTAAAGAGAATCAGGTGCGGTCGGAGAAGACCGACGGAATAGGCATGTGAAAAACCTAGGGCCGCCATAGCTTTCCGAATCGCTACGAGGGGTGGCCTGCCTTTCGGAAAGGTTCCCACAAGAGCGTACCGCAAAGAGGTCGATAATACCTGAATATCTGAATCAGAGAAATTGACAGACGGGAAACCTCTAAATCGCCATGTCTTGCCATCGATAGATTGGTAGTCTACGCTTGCAAAAGAAACGGGTTGAGCCTGCACGCGTTGGCCTGGGAGAGGATCCCTAACCACCACCGCATAGGAGATCTTCGCCGTAGCTTGCATCGGGCCAATTCCCTCCGCCGGCGGCATTACTGCCGCACTGGCTTCAGGTTGTCGATCGAGAAAGTGTCGCGGGAAGTCCTAGAGAGAAGACAGAGTGTTTTGTGCACTTCAACCAATATTGTGGAACTGAAATGTTTATTAGGTGATTTTGAAATGTGCACAATAAAAATTTAAACTCAAATGTGCTTGGAAGTAGGTTAATTAAATTAACCATTTTTTTCCATGTTTTTCTATCGATGTTATTATTGTGCACTTCAACCAATATTGCCCATTAGATCCATGTATCATATGGTTAGCATTGGTTCACAGTTTTCACCTATGAAGGAGTTTTTAGTGGAGCTTAACATTATATATATATATATATATATATATATATATATATATATATATATATATATATATATAATGCAGTTTGCTCAAATTTTGTATGGATCAACAAGACTTGATGAGGAACATACATAAAAAATTCAACCCAAAATACCCCTATATATATATATATATATATATATATATATGAATATCTATCACACTATGGTCACATTTTGTCAACAAGTTTTATTCAAGGGAAAACATCAATCTCTATTTCGCGTTAATTGTATGAAATTTTTCGTTTGTGCATGCACGCAATTTGTAAAAACCCACTATTTGACTTGTCTTCATACACAATTCGTCAAAAATACAAAAAATGGATTTATTTTTAAATTTTGGTTACTATGTCGTAGGGCATGTAAAATGCATGTACACGTTAGGCATGTACACAAAATATAATTGTGTTTGTGTCAACTGTCCTCAGTATTAGTGTATTAATATCCTTTTACTAGTATAGTATCCTAATTTCCTATTAAATTTGTACACATTACTAGTGTAACTTCTTGTATTGTTTTTTTAGATTTGATTTATATGTACGCATGTATTTATAATTTAAAAGAAATTTGATCAAGTTAGATAGTAAAGACCATTCAAAATGGAATTTGGAGATGAAGGACAGTTAGAACTTGACAACGACTATCTAAATCACTGCCTAACTCACAATCTTGAATCTGGATGACGTTGTGTCTGTCATTTGAATATATCTTTTGATAGACAAATCAAAATGAAGTCATTCAAGTTTCACTCAGAGATAACAAGAATATGAGATGGTCAAGGTTGAACCAAATGAGGAAGACAATAAATCGGTATCAGGATTTCAAGATGAACACATTTCACCATTTTAGCCATACCTTTTGATTGGATCAACCACGTCATGCGATTCAAGTTGCGGTGGATATATGACTAATTCTAATTCATTATCTACATATTTGGTAAATGAATCCTAGCTAAATTCGAAGTGTAAAAAATGATATGCGGATGTCGTGCGCGCAGGAGAAAACATAGATTGCGTTTATGTGAGACAAGCACAGGTCGACGTGCGCACGACCGTAAGCGACCGAAGTTGTCCCAAACACAAAAATTTCCTATTTAAAGAGGGGTTAGGCACCGTTTTAGGTGACAGAGTTTAGAGACAAATCTTTAACGAGTTTTTCATAGTTTTTAACTCTAGAACAATTTAATTTTGATATTTTTTTGTAACATCTTTCTTTCAATTAATTAGTGACAAATTGATAACTGACAGGTAATTCTTTTCTTTCCGATTCTGTTATTATTTCAATCATGAATAGGGTGCATTTTTATTTAGGAATTTGGAATTGGTGAAGTGCCATCATTATGATATAGAGTTTCGTTCTTGGTAGGTTAAACACACGATTCATGTTTAGTTAGTTTCTGTTTGAATAATTTAACAGTTCATTTATAACTTTGAATGATCACTAGGATTATGATCTCGTTTAGAATGTGTTGGGTTAATGGACCAATAAGGACCGGCCCATCAACCCTTAAGGGTCACCTACGAAGGTCCTGCTAAGGGCCCAAGAAGAAGGCCAAGCACCAAGGGCCAGTGGACGTACGTAGCCCATCAGCGTCCAGTACCAAGGCCCAAGGGCCAGGGGACGTACGTAGACCATCGTCAGTCAGTTCCAAGGCCCAAGGGCCAGGGGACGTACGTAGACCATCATCAGCCAGTACCAGGGCCCAAGGGCCAGGGGATGCACGTGGTTCATCATCAGGAGGGATCCAGATCCAAGATCCCTACGAGGTATTTGGGGACGGACGTCCCCACCTCTTAATAAGGGACCAAGGGCGACCCAAGGATACGTCAGGGATAGTTGCCCTAACCAAGGACGAACGTGCTCTCTTCCATTGGAAAAGAATCAAGATCCCGGTAGGAAACAACGGCCAAGCCCTTGGGGACGAACGTCCCTACCCAAGGGCGGGAAACCAAGATTCTGGCGGGAAACGCATTTAATGTAGAAGATTTGGTGGTTGAGATCATGGCGCCCACAGCCTGCCACGTCGACATAGCCAACTACCCATTGATGGTATAAATAGTAGCATTTATTTCACTGTAAAGGGTTTTCAATTTGACATTCTAGCATTATAGCAGTAATAGCAGCCCATAGCATAGTATTGTACGTTCGGCCCTTCGGCTTGTAATAGTTCAAGTAAGTGAATACAGTTGTTTGGCCCATTTCCTGCTTGTCTCTTCACCTTATTTGTCCTTCACCCATTCAAAATCCCCAGGTTACGTGTTGGGCCTGCGAGTTGAGGGAGTAAACCTCAACACTGGCACCGTCTGTGGGAAACTAAAGAAAAAGTTTTTTCGAACTAAGCTCTCCACCAAAAAATCCTAAAACAAACACAAGACAAGTAAAATGGATACCAACAATGCAAGGAACTCTCAAGACCTCTCTTCATGCCTGGATCATAGCAGAAGGAGCCGCAACCAAGCGGCGGGGGCCTAGTCCAGCAGCTTGTGGAGTCGGGGGGATTTCGGGGTACTCACTGACCTGATCCCCCAGGAGCTCCGGCGGGACCCCAACGCCCTACGGGAAATCTCAGACACCATCCGCCGACTGGCGGACCAACGGGAGGGGGAGCGCGTACATAGCGCAAACACCGAGCGGACCCCGCTCTCGCCTATCTGTTCCATGCAGTCGTTCAGTGAACGCACTGGTGAAAATAACCATTCTCGCCGTTCGGTCCATTCCAGGATCACTAGGAATATTCGTCCTCCGTATATGGGGGGCGTCGGAGGAGCCAAGCTGTTCGGAGAAACACAGCGTCACACGGTCCAGGACCCTAAGCCAGTAATGCCCCGTAACGGGCGGGCAGCCAGGGAGCACACTCCCGTGATGAGTGGCATTAGGCAGGAGGCCCGGGTTTGCCATGAGCAACATAACCTCGGAATCACACCAAGGGGAAATGCCTTGGCAGTGGTGAACCCCATGCCCACTATGGCTGATCCGCGAGATGCCATGCTCATGGAAATGCAGAGGCAGATCAATGAACCGAACTGACGTACAGAGGCTACACCAGCGCAACCCAGGATTGCACTTTCACCCCCTTTCTCTGCTAGGGTAATGGCAGTGGACATCTCGAGGGACATTCGGCCTCCGGGAACTCTGATTTATGACGGGGCCGGGGACCCCAAGGCCTATCTGCTATCCTACCAAGGAACAATCTCTATGTTGGGAGCCTCCGATGAGGCCATCTCCAGGCTTTTCTTCAACACCCTCAGAGGACCAGCGCAGGAATGGTTCAGGCAGCTCAGGCCCGGATCCATCGACAATTTTGAGCAACTATCCCGGCAGTTTATGGCACAGTTTAAGTCGAGCTCCACGCCCAAGAAACATTTCAGCTGGTTGACGAACGTCCGCCAGAGTAAGGGGGAGTCCCTATCCGCTTTCCTCTTCAAGTGGAGGGATGAAACCCTGAAGGTTGAGGACCTTCCGGAGAGCACCGGCATCACCCTCTTCACCAACGCAATGGCGACCTGGGACCTCTATCTGGATGTAAAAAGGAATCCCGGGAGCAACTACGCTGAGGTACTAGCCCGGGCACAAAAGTTCGCTGCGATCGAGAAAGAGATTTCGCAGCGGGATGGGGTAGCGGCTCCTACAACGCGCAAAGTATCGGACCGACTGGGTCCCGGGCCGGTGGATTCACCGGCATCTAAGAAAAAGAAGACGGTCGGCGGTTATGTCCCTTGGGCCGCACAGGAACGCCCGGGGGACGATCTTCGCATGGATATTGGGCATGCTCCTTTGGCCTACCCCATCAGCCAGATTTTCGGGGCTATCAAGGACAAGGAGCTACTCAAGGAGCCGGTACCCACCAAGGGGCACATGATGGGCCGAGACGCGGAAGCCTACTGCGAGTATCATAGTAAGCCAGGACACCGTACAGATGACTATAAAAGTCTGAAGTATGCCATCCAACAACTCATCGAGAAGGGATACCTGGGTGAGTTCACTGCGGGAGGAGCATCCCAGGTTCCCTCGCAGCAGCACAGGAGGCCCTACAGTTGGCGCTGGGGTCAAGGATGAGGACTTTCAACATAACGGCAAACGACCGGAGGCATCACTGGGGCCGGTCGGGACCAAGAAGAAGATGGAGATCAAAATGATCTTCGGAGGGGCGGAAACCGGGGACACCCCGGCGGAGAGGAAGAAATTCGAGAGGACCCTCCGGATAAACTCCATCTCCACACTTCCCACGAAGAAGCATAAGGTCGAGCCTATTGTGTTTGGACCCACAGACTTACCGCAATCACGAGGACCGCACAGGGATGAGCCGGTGATCAGCATGGATATCCGGGAGTGGATAATCCGACGAGTTCTAACTGATACGGGAAGCAGTATCAACGTCCTGTACTGGGACGTCGTTGAGATGATGCATCTGAGCAAGGCCGGTCTGAGCCCCTTGTGAATGCCCTTGGCTGGTTTCACTGGCCACATCATTGATGCAGAAGGAACAATCGTTCTTGCAGTGGAGATCGGGGATGGCGAGCACTAGGCGACGATCCCCATGACATTTGTGGTGGTGCGTCTGAAATGCGCCCACAACACCATTCTAGGACGGCCTGGGTTGGAGGATCCTGAGGCCATCTGCTCCGTACGGCATTCCTGTATAAAATTCCCCATGGAGACTGGGGTGGGTGTGGCACGTACGGACCCATATACGACAAGGGCCTGCTACAAGGAGGCAATAAAGAAAATGACAGAGAGAGATATGGGGGTCAACAGCATTGTCGAAACAGCGCGGCGGGAAGAGGCCACATCCCGACCGGAACCAGCAACCTTGCTAGAAGAGGTGGAACTGGATGATCCCTCTGATCGGAAAGTGTCCATCGGGACCGGCCTGGAACCAGAGATCCGGGAGGGAGTAATCTTAGTCCTCCAAAGGTTCAAGATCTTATTTTCCAGAGGAGCGGAGGACATGCCGGGAATTGATCCCAAAGTTATCTGTCACAAGTTGGCCGTTCGGTCGGATGCCAGACCCGTGCAGCAGACGAAAAGATACATGGCGGTTGAACGGAGAGACTTCATCAAAGTGGAAGTCACTACCCTGCTCAGCATACGCCACATTTGTCCAACGTCCTCCTGGCGCCCAAAGGGTCCACTATCGGATGTGCGTCGCTTATTCTGACCTCAACAAGGCTTGCCCAATGGACCCCTACCCAGTGCCGAGGATCGATCTTCTGGTAGATGAGACTGCAGGTTGCGAGCTGCTCAGCTTCATGGATGCCTTCAGGGGGTATCACCAAGTTTTCATGCACCCGGGCGATGCTGAGAAAACTGCGTTTGTCACGTCAGATGGGGTATATTGTTATGTTGTCATGCCGTTCAACTTGAGGAACGTGATGGCAACCTTCCAAAGGATGATCGGGATATTGTTTAAAGATGTCCTTGGCAAAATCAAGGAGGCGTACGTAGACGATATTCTGATCAAGAGCAGAAGCAAGGAGAACCATGTCCAGGATATGGAGAGGGTCTTCACCATCATGGAGGGAGTGAACATGAGGTTGAACCCGAAGAAGTGTTCTTTTACCGTCGGGGGGGGGGGGGGGGGGGGAGTTCCTCGGCTACATGATGAGTGAGCGGGGAATTGAACCTAACCCAGAGAAAGTAAAAGCCATCATGGATATGGAGGCACCCAAAAATCTGAAAGACGTGCAGAGACTTACTGGGCATTTGGCAGCTCTGAGCAGGTTTATGTTGAAACTGGCTGACCGGGCGATCCCTTTTTTCCATATCATGAAGAAATCCAATCCATTTGAATGGGCCCCGGAGTGTCAGACAACATTCGAGGATTTCAAGACATACCTTTCCTCGTCGCTCGTCCTTACCAAAGCGGATCCCGGGGAACAGTTGTACATGTATTTGGCAGTGGTCGATCTGGCGGTAAGCTCCGTCCGGCTGAAAGAAGAAGATGGCGTCCAGCGGCCTATATACTTTGTAAGCAAAGCACTGAACGGGCCAGAGACTAGGTACACGCTGATGAAAAAGACGATCCTGGCCCTAATTTCATCAATTAAGCGCTTAGCGTCGTACTTCCAGGCACACCCGGTGATGGTGTTCACCACTCAGCCTCTGGCCACCATCCTGAGGAATCCAATGGCAAGTGGGAGAATCATGAAGTGGTTCTTGATGATCGGGAAATACAATGTGGAGTTTAAGCCAAGGCCGATGATCAAGGGGCAGGCATTAGCAGATTTCATTGCCGAATGTACGGTGCACACGGAGGATGGGAAGTACGGCAACAACGACTTTGATAACTGGTGGGAGATGTACACCGATGGGGCAGCAAACGCAAAGGGGTGCGGGGGGGTGCAGTCATCACTTCCCCCGAGGGTTTCAAGGCTTATTACTCTATGAAGTTTGAGTTCAAGGTCACCAATAACGAGGCTGAGTACGAGGCGTTCATCGCAGGGTTGAAGTACGCGAGGGCCCTCGGTGCAGCTCGTCTGAAGGTACGGATGGATAGCCAGTTGGTAGTCACGCAGATGAACGGTACCGCCGAAACCCGGGAGGAGCGGATGAAAGCTTATAAAGAGCTGGCAGAGGAGCAGACTGCGCAGTTTGAACAGGTGATCATCGACCTGGTACCGCGGGTAGAGAACGCCGAAGCTGACATCATGTCTAAGTTAGGCAACCCTCTATCCGAGGATCAGGCGACGCTCGTCCCCAAACACATCGGGGGCTTCGCCATACAGGACATGCTCCTCCGACCAGCGACAGAGACGATCCAGGTAAATGCTGTTTCTTTTGCAGATCCTAGCTGGGTGAAGGAGGTAACCGATTATCTTAAGGATGGAACTCTTCCCCTTGATAAAGACGGACGAACATCTGGAAGGGCCCCGTGGGTAAAGAGACGAGCGGCCAGTTTTGAGGTTATCAATGGAGAACTATAAAAAAAGACTTTCGGCAGATCATACCTCAGGTGCTTATCACCGGACCTAGCTGCAGCAGTCATGGAGGAAATCCACGAGATCATCAGTTCCAGCAGCCAGGGACCTCGAACGTTGGCAAGAAAGATCATCCTGCAGGGGTACTACTGGCCGACCATCCAAAGGGACTGCTTCAACCACACTCAGAGGTGTGCAGTGTGCCAGCAATACGCACCCATGCCAGGAAGGCCGGCTAGCTTCTATACCCCGATGATCGTCGCCCTACCATTTGCGAGAGGGGGAATAGATCTGCTATGACCTCTACCCAAAACGACCGGCGGCAAGAAGTTCATAATTATGGCTATTGACTATTTCACCAAGTGGGTGGAGGCCAAACCATTGAAGAACATTACAGAGTTCCAGTGCCAGCGTTTCGTCTGGCAGAATATACTATGTCGGTTCGGCATCCCGGAGCAGATCATTACGGATAATGGCCGACAGTTCGTCGGCAAAGGGTTTGAAGCATACCTAGCCAAGTGGGGCATCCGACATTCCAATGCCTCAGTTGCGTATCCGCAGGCGAACGGTCAGGTGGAAAACATGAACCGGACCATCATGGATGGTATCAAGAAGAAAGTGGAAGATTACTCCTCAACCTGGCCGGAGCAGCTGAATTATGTTCTATGGATGTACAGGACAACTCCGAGGACATCAACCGGAGAAACACCATTTGCCCTGGCATACGGATTCCAAGCCAAAGTCCTCACCGAAGTGCTCGTGTCCACACACCGGACGTTGCATTTGCACCCAGAAGAGAACGAGGAAAACCTGAGGGCCGAGCTGCACTTCATTGAAGAAAGAAGGGATCTAGCCGCACGGCGCATGGAGTAGTACCATCGGGCAACCGAGAGATATTTCAACAAAGCAGTAAAAATCAGGGAAATCAGAGTCGGAGATTTGGTACTGCGGAAACGAGAGAAGAGCAAGCCGCTAGAAGGCGGCAAGATGGCCAAGAACTGGGAAGGGCCATATAAAGTGTGCGAGAAAATGTTAGCGGCGAGGACGTTCCTCCTGCAAGCCATGGGGGGACGCCCCGCTGGCATGTGGAATGTGGAGCACTTGAGGAAGTTCTACCAGTAAAATCCCCCTAAAAAACGGGGAGGCAAAAAGGAAGTTCAGGTCATACAATGTACCAGCAGAAATTAATGAGAACGAGTTGGCTTGGACATTAGCCTAAAAAGTCCCGTGGTTTTTCCCTTTCTGGGTTTCCACGATAAAATCATTGTGTACATCATCATCATAGAAACACTACGAACCTCCCAGAGGAGAGAGACATTATCGTTGGGCGGCACCAACCCTTTGCACGGTACCACCATCACATTGAAGACCCCTCAAAAAAACAAAAGAAAAAAAAAAGAAAACAAAAGAAAAAAAAATCAGAGGGGCACTGGGGAATCCCCAAAGGGGATAAACCCGTTCCGCATCACAATCGCGGCCGAGCCCAGCTCAGGATCCAAAGGATCGGGCCAAATGGGCAAGTAAGACGAGCGGATGACGGAACAAAGCTAAAGACCTCTCAAAAAACAAAAAAAAAATCAGAGGGGCATTGGGGAATCCCCAAAGGGGATAAACCCGTTCTGCATCACAATCGCGGCCGAGCCCAGCTCAGGATCCAAAGGACCGGGCCAAATGGGCAGGTAAGACGAACGGATGATGGAGCGAAGAACGGGGAATCCCCAAAGGAGATAAACCCGTTCCGCATCACAATCGCGGCTGAGTCCAGCTCAGGATCCAAAGGACCGGGCCAAAGGGGCAGGTAAGACGAGCGGATGACGGAACAAAGCTAAAGACCTCTCAACAAAAAAAAAATCAGAGGGGCATTGGGGAATCCCCAAATGGGATAAACCCGTTCCGCATCACAACCGCGGCCGAGCCCAGCTCAGGATCCAAAGGACCGGGCCAAATGGGCAGGTAAGACGAACGGATGACGAAATGAAGAACGGGGAATCCGCAAAGGGGATAAACCTGTTCCGCATCACAATCGCGACCGAGCCCAGCTCAAGATCCAAAGGACAAGGCCAAATGGGCAGTTAAGACGAGCGGATGACGGAACAAAGCTAAAGACCTCTCAAAAAAACTCAGAGGGGCATTGGGGAATCCCCAAAGGGGATAAACCCGTTCTGCATCACAATCGCGGCCGAGCCCAGCTCAGGATCTAAAGGACCGGGCCAAATGGGCAGGTAAGACGAGCGGATGACGGAACAAAGCTAAAGACCTGTAAAAAAACTTAGAGGGGCACTGGGGAATCCCCAAAGGGGATAAACCCGTTCCGCATCACAATCGTGGCCGAGCCGACCTCAGGATCCAAAGGACCGAGCCAAATGGGCAGGTAAGACGAGCGGATGACGGAACGAAGAAACAAAGAATTCCCAGACGGATCAAATAAGGAAGAAGACAAATCCTCACAAGGGAGGAAGACCGTTTCCTCGCCAAATAGGTTGGTAGAAACGAATGAATGAAGAAGGAACAAACAAGAGATTAAAAGACGATCATAGCAGTAAGCAATACATTTTATTCATCGGCTCTACTGGCCGGGAAGTACATATCATACACGAGTGTCGGAGTGAAATCAGGAGTACAAAATAACGGGAGCTATCATGTCCTATGGAGCTATCATTGAATATAGATGTGCCTGCAAGAGCTTTCTATGAGCCCAAAATGATGCCCGGCTACAGACCAAGATTGTTTAAAGGCCAAAAGAGTTCTTAGAGGCGTGAGGGTTAAAGTAAGCCACCTTCAAAACAGCAGGCGGTATAAGATATATAGATGGCCAACACGGCCTGCTAGTCAGAGCTTGTGGCCAACATGCAGAACATGACAAACTCCCTCAGCTACAAGACAGGCCGTCCTTCGTCTGAGACTTCTCCTTCAAAGCCTCCTCATAAGCCTCAACAAACGAAGCGTTGAAGCTAGCAGCCTCAGGATCAAACGGAGCGGGGAGATAACGCTCGAGGGCCGGAAGGTTGCCAGCTAAAAGGTCGATCATCCCCATGGCAAAAGCATCGTCGGCAAGATCCGCAAGGAATTCATGGCCTGCGGGGGTCTTCGATATCAGCTCGATGCCGTCCTTCAGCATGTCGGGACTCTTAGCGAGGTAATCCCCAAAGCTCTGGGCAAGGCGCTCCTTCACACGGACGTTCATGGCATTGACATAGGCTTTGGATTTCTGGAACTCGATGGATCCGGTGTCCTTGATCTTGGAAACATTGACCTCAAAAACAAGAAAGGCCCCCTCCACGCCAACCCGTCGAAGCTGCACATCGGATTTCTCCACGTCGGCCATCTTGGCACGGTGCAGTTGTAGTTCCTCGGCCTGCCGCGTGACCGTCTCCTGAGGAGAGGCACTCCCCTTAGAAAGCCTAAGGGCGGCATTCAGATCCTACTGCATCTTACTCAGACGCTCGTTGGCCTTCCTCACCAGACCCTCGGCCTCACAACACACCTGGGCGGATGTGCGCCCATGTGCCTCATAAGCGAATCGCGCCTTGCAGAAGTAAATGGAGGCCTTATTGAGGGTGCTAAGGCCGCACTCATGAAGATCCACCGCGCTCTCACGAGCGGCAAAATCACGGGGGACCCTTAACCCCAAAGAGCACCAGATGGAAGAGGCCGTCTGACCAAACAGTTTCTTCGACTCCGCGCGGGGACCCAATCCGGAGAACTCGATGATATCAGATAAAGACTCCTCAAAACCGGGCGGCCTAAGGGGAGAGGCGGCCTCGTTATCTGACCCATCAAGGATCACCACGGCCTTGGAAGACCCCTCCTCATGACGGGACTTCTTGCGAAGCCGCTCGTCCTCAGCAAGATCTTCAGCTTTAGGCCTCTTAAGGCCCTGATCATCACCGACAATTTGTTTCCCCTTGTTAAAATCGGCCCGACTCGAGGAGGGGGTTTCATTGGTTCGAGGAACCATGGCGGAAGACCTGGGAAAAAGTCCTGCATAAAGAAAATATAAAAATCAGAGCAATGCTTAGAGTTCATAGCAAGAGAGTCCAAAACCCGGGCCACAGCGAGGACGTACCTATGCCGGCCTTGCCCAAATTGGTACCATTCACCGGTGAACGCAAGTTCTGGACCCCCTCACCGGCAATACGTGCGGCCTGCTCCAGCTCGGCCGAATTCAGGACCGGAGGCTCAAACTTAACCGGATAAGCATTCCACCGGTCGGAGAAGGGAGGAGGGGAATTAACCCCGGCAAGGAAGAATTTCTCCTCCCAGTCGTTTGGGTTCGGGGGGTTGTTGGAAAAAAGAACCCTCCAAGGGCGAGCCACGAGACTAAGGTAGCCTGTCTCGCCGTACGGGGAAAGCTGGAAGAAATGCAGGAATAGTTTCACGGAAGGTTGAAGCCCCGCATGCTGGCAGCGAATAAGGAAACCGGCAAGGATCCGGTGGGAGTTAGGGACGAGATGCGTAGGAGCGATACCTAGGCCCCTAAAAAGAGAGATGTGGAAGGGCAACAACGGGAAAAGGAAGCCCGCAGCCATGGAGTCCAGATGGACGACCACGTAACCAGGTAGGTGCCGCATAGGATGGCGGAGAAACCGTGCATCCCAGGCCCGTGGGAGGGGAAGCAGCTGGGGAATCAGATCCCTCTCACTAGAAAGCAGACATTGGCGTTGATGCCGAACGAGGTGAAAGTTCAGAGAATAGCGAGGGGGCTGGGAGGGCATCCCACGTTGGTAGACCGAAAGGTCGTCCCCCGAATTGCAATCGTCATCAGATGAACCTTCAGAATGGCCGCGGGGAGTTTGCATTGGGACAATTAATGTCATGGAATAGAGCGGACCGGAAACGTAAACTTACAGGGGAAGCTAGAGGTTTAGAGAGAGAAAGCAACCCGGTAGAATAACGACCAAGGGAGGGAATAGGATAATTCCACCTTTAGTAGCGAGGCATTTATAGGCAACCTCACCACTTTTTCTCGAATCAGGGGAAGACACGTGGCGGACCGTGTTTGGTACATCCTGTGGTTGGTGCGACGCTTCGAGATTCGCGCTATTAGATGCACGTGCCAAGGATATCTTCTTCGCAACAAGACAAACGTCCCTGGGAGGGAGTATAAAAAAAGAAAAAAAATCCCTACACAGAATAAGGGAAAGAATCTAAGGGGGAAGGGCCGTTCCTCGCTGAAGACAGAGAGGAACGGACAAGCGAAGATACACAAAGTGAACCATGAATCAACAATGAGCAAAGGGGGAGTCTTTATTCTTCGGCTCTACAGCCGGAAGATACAAGTAAGTAAAGACAGAACAAGTTAGGAAATCACGCCAGGAAACCATGGGCAGGGGAGCGCTGGGCAGAGGACTGCGGCTCTTCGACCTCATCCAAAACAGGCTCGGGGGTCGGGGGTTCAGGAATCTCACCCCTCTGCACGGTCTCGATCCACCCTTGATCCCGATCAATTTTGCCCATAACCCTCCGGAGTTCCGCATCCTCCGTATAGTCCTCCACGTTGAAGGAGGGACAGCCGACCAAAGGAAGGACATCCTTGAGATCCTTCACGCCCTCATAGTACCCCTTGGCAAAGGCGTCATCAGCAAGCTCGGCGAGCCACTCACCACTGAGCTCAATTTTCTGTAAGAGCCGCAACCCGTGAACTAAGCGCTCCTTCTCCGGCACAGGCTGCAGCTCGGCTTTGAAGACCTCCCCCGCGGCTCCCCGACAGTATTCATGTGCGGCCTGGAGGAATTGGGATGTCTTCTTGAACTCCTCAACATTGAGGACCAGGGTCAGAACGTCGCTAGGGGCAGGCCCGCCCTCAGGACCTGGGGAAGGATTAACGGCTGGGACAAAGGAGATCTCGTGCTTCTCAGCTAGGGTCACCTTGGAAAGAAGATCTTGCTTCTCCTTATGACCCTGGTCCCGGACGGCCTGGAGCTCCTGTTGGTCCTGGGCCAGGGCAGCCTGGAGCTTTTCCATCTCGGCCTGGGCAGCCTCTTTCAGCCGTACGGCCTCCCTCTCCTTCTTCAAAGCCGCATCGGCTTTCCTCTTGAGCTCGGCGACATCCTTCTCCCGAGCGGCCCTTGCCTGCAACAGCTTTAGCCTAGCCTACTAGGAGAAAATAAGGAATCAGGAGAAGACAGGTGGCAGACCAAATAGCAAGAAAGAGGAAGATGACAGGGACGTACCTCAAGGTTCAGAAGCAGGGCTTGATCAACAGAATCGCCAGAAGAACAGTCTGGCAGCTCCAGTCCGGCCTGAAGGGCCATGTCCTTCCAGACCTCAGAAATAGGATGGCCGGCAGAGGGTACCACAGTGTCAGTGGGCTTGGGGCCGGAGGGCTCAACACGCTGCCTCTTTGTCTTTTTCCCCTTGTCCTTTTCCCCACCAGAAGGGATGGTGACACCGATCGGCTCCACATTCAGAGCATGGCTGTCTTCAAAGAGCCGGGCCTCAGAACTCTGCCCGGTCACCTCGGCGATCAGCTGCTGCTCGACGGCTGCAATACGCTTATCCGTCTGGGATGCGGCGGAAGAGTTGGCTTCAAAAGACTGATTGGCCCCATGGGCCTTCGACAGCGCCGCTCATTGCATAATGGCCTTGGCCTCACGACGAGCTTTCATGGATTCGCGATCCATCTGATCCTGAGTGGGAGGAAGACCTGAAACAAGAAACAAGAGTTTAGAACCGGGCGGTGCGAATCTCAAAGGCACTCACCTCAGGGAATGGACCGCTCGGGCCCACAAGATGAACACGAGTGAATGCTAATCCAGGGATCACGGGCGGTACCTATCCCTGCATCGGAGAGTGCCTGAATGGTCAGGAAATCCTTCAGATCTCTAACGCCGCCCAGCTTCTATTAGTATATATGTCCTAGTGACAATCACTTTTTAGAGATATATGTACTTGATCACATTCAGTTTTATATATTTGATATATACGGTATTACACATTGATGATTAAGTATTTCGATTGTCAATATCTTATTCATAATTGTGTTCCCTTGGACTTATGTTGTCAATAAGTAAGTGGGAGCTTATATGATATAACATAAGGTCCTAAAATAGCCCCAATCAATGATCATCAAAAATGGGATATTGATGATATGCGATAAGATTGGTATGTGGGTTGCATCATACTTTTAGAAAGTATTGTTGATCTCACAACTATGAGTTCGTGTAATTCATGATGGTCACATAGATATTTTAGAGAATATTGGCATACCCACCGAGAAACCATTTGATAAGTTCTATTCATGTGTCTATGGGATTATCGACATATAGAGTAGTGTAATAGTCCTCCGATTTGAGGTCAATACGTACTACATGTGCGGAGTGATGTACTTTGACCATGACCAACGCTTGCACTCCAATCGGGGTAGATACTACATGTGTTGGGTGTATCACGAAGCACATGGAGTAGTAGTTGAGCCAAGAAAGGATTCATTCCTCGTAATAGATTAAGAAAGAACATTCTACTTCTCATATCTAGATGGATCATAAAGTCATTGGCCAATGCAAAGATATATTCGTTTTAGACATCGAATATGATCATTATGGATCATCTAGAAAGATTGAGAGATAGAGACTAAGTTATTGGAATAGACACAATATCAAGATCTAGACTTAGTTGAATGTTCGCTGAATGAAAGGACCGTATCACTATGAGCTCTATATTACAGGGAGTTTGTATAGTCCTCGCAAACGTCCTTATATATTAAGTTTGTCAGGTAAATCGTCTAGGGATTCTTTTAAGACCATAATTTGATTAGTGCTTAATATATAAGGTCATATGGGTCACACAACAAGTGGTTATACCTTCCGATTGAATTGTTAGAACGAATTAAATATTAATTGGATTAAGTAATATTTAATTTGTAATACTGAAAATGGATTAAATATTAATTAGATTAAAATATATTTAATTCACGATGTTGAAGGAGAATTCTATTTGATAGAATTAATTAAGTAAGATAAATTAGACTTATTATACTTAATTAAGATGTATTTTTAATTAAATAAAGTTGATACTTTTTCTTTAAAATTTAGAATTAAAAAGAAAAGAAAACTAAAGTAAATAATAATAAAGATGGAAAGTGGCGTGCAGCCAACTTCCATCTTATTATTAATTTGTTTAGTTTATTTATTTATTTAATTAGTTAAGTACGATAATTATTGGGCCTAGTTGGACTAGAACTCATTAATTAGTAAGACTTTCATTGTGATTGGGAAACTAGTTTAGAACTAGTATAAATACATCCTCCCCCTTCATAATAATCAGACCAATTTTCAGATTCAGTATTACCAGTTTATTTCCCTGCGAAGAGATTTCCTAGCCTTTCTCTTAGGGAGATCTAACCGTTCTTTTGGAAAGGAGAAATCACGTGGATACCTAAGGTCAAGGATTATCACCGCTAGGCTGGAAGATCTGTAAGTTCTAACTCAGATATGTTATTATTGCTATATTCGTTGTTTTGTCATAATCAGGGAAGATCTGTTTGGGAAAATTTTAAACTTTCGCTGTTGTACTTTCGAGGTACGTTATATCAATTTCCTAACAGTGATATCAGAGCCAAACTGATTTTAATGACATTATACGAATTTATACAAATTTTTGTGGGTGAAAGATGTTTACGGATTTGATTTTGAAATCAAATTTAATCACATTGGAAATTAGATTTATTTAGATATGTTTTTTTGAAGATGTGGGTGCTACGGTTGTTCTAGAGGAGCAATCTTCCCTTGTTTCGTTTTTTTTTCATCTAAGTTGGAAGAGCTAAGGAAGCTTCGTCTTTAATAATATTCAATCGTCGAATTATATCATCGACATCATAATAATCTGATCACCGAGCTTGGCGCAAGGAAGATATTTTTGGCCGCCATTAGTGGCGAATTGAGCTGCGAAAATCTGAAACCAGAAAAGTCTATGGCGGACCAGCGACGCCGGATTGCAACGAACTGCGACAGAGAAAACCTATGTCGGACGAGCATGGCGACCAGCGACGAGGGCGCTGCGAGTTAACAGTGATCCCGCTACGAAGCCCTGCATCTGCGTTTTTTTTTCTATGCCTTTGAATATTTGGATTTTGGGCTAACTTTACAAATTAGATTAAACTAAGGGCCTTATTGATGGTAATAATCTCAACTATTGGCGGTCCGCTTATAATAATCCCAACTATCGATTATCTCAGAATAATCCCAACTTTAGTGACCTTCCGCCAATAATGGTCCAACATGACCGGCTATAAGTAAATTCCTATAATTTCTAAACTGGATGAGAAGAGATATAACAAGTAATCCCTATAAATAATTCAACTTTTAATTTTAAAATTCACTTGTTATAACAGGTCATATCTGGTCATGGACCATTATTGGCGGAAGGCCACTAAAGTTGGGATTATTATGAGATAATCGATAGTTGGGATTAATATAAGCGGACCGCCAATAGTTGGGATTATTACAATCAATTTTTCCTTTAGAATATTAGAAATCCTAATGTCGTAGAGTTCCTTTACGATAAGAGTTTCTAAGGAATCCGAATTAATAAGGTATACGCATAACTTTATAATAATAAAACATACGGTTTTATTATAATAATTAAATTAAACTAAGTTTGTATTAATTCGATTAATGATCTTAGAGATTAAACAAGTTTAATTTAATAAATTTGACTTTAACCGATTGTTGTATTAGTATTTTAAGCATGCTTAATTAGTTATTTGATAATTGTATTTGTTTATAAATTAGATTTATATTGCATGCTTTAGTGTATCTATTTGAGTTAGATCTCATTAACATATTATTTGATAATATGTTTTAGCATCTTGATTAAATAAAGTAATTTAATACCTGCTAAACGTTCCCCATAAATTAAAATTTAAGTCTTATCTGGGATAACGACATCGCCCATCATAATTAAATTAGTAAAAATATTTTTTCGTTGAAGAATATTTCACCCAAGTGTTTATTCCATTCGACAAAATATAGAACTAATTTATAGATACATATGTTTGTGATCATGTGGTGGTTATGACTTACTTAAATTAGCTCGAGTCGCCCAAGCGTCAGTGTTAATTTAGGGATGTCGATCAATTTAAAAATGGATCAACCAAGATTTGTTTAGACACAATTGGTCTAGGGACCTACCCATTATATTATTGCAGTGATCAGCCCAAGCTAGGGCTGTTATAGTATGAATGTGGATCTTGGCCACTATGATTGTGAAAACAATCCATGTTCTTTTTATTGGGGTCAAAGAGCATGCAAAATAGTGGGAGCTAAATAATTAAAAGTCCATATTATTTAGTTAACTAAATGTGATCATAGGAATTATTATATGAATTTTAATTCCCGTTCTATTTAAACTTCTTTAAGCTTTTAGGAATGTCAAATTTATCATTGAGAAGTATCTTGGATACATGCAAGCTTACTAGACCAAACTTACTGGACTGGGAAAGAAATGTGCGTTTAGTTCTTAGACAAGAAAATATTGAGTATGTATTAGACACACCGGTACCCAAGATTCCTGATGCCAACTCTCCTGAGTTTGCCACGTTTGACCTGACTGCTCGAGAGAAACATGTCACTGATGCTAAAACTGTGCAATGTGTTATGTTGGCTGCAATTTCTAAGGAGTTGCAAAGGCAACACGATAGGATGAGCGCCTTCGAGATGCTTGAACACTTGAAAAGTCTGTTTGATTCAGAAAGTCAGACTCTAGAGTATGAACTTGTGACATACATTTTCAAGTGTAGGCTTCAAGAGGGTGGCAACGTGTCTCAGCACGTCCTCAAAATGATTGGCTTAATTGAAAGAGTTGCTACCACAGGAATTAAGTTTGAGGATCGTGTTTCGGATGCTATCATCCTATATTCGCTTCCGAGTTCATTTACTAACTTCATTGTGAACTATAATTTGAACAAAACGAAAGTGACCATGCTTGAACTCCATAACATGCTCAAGTCTTATGAAGCCTCAACCTCTAAAGGAAAGACTGTTATTATGGTAAGCTCTAATGCTAAGTCTCGTTCTATGAACAAGAATAAGCAAAAGAAGAAAGGTAAGGTTGGACCTACTCCTACAGCTCTAAAGCCTAAAGGTGGAGGTCATATGAAGCCAAAGGTTGCAAAGGATGTTTGCCTCTACTGCAAAGAGAAGGGGCATTGGAAGAGAGATTGTGAGCTGTATAAGGCTAATCTAGACATGTCCCTTCGGGGACATCCGATAAAATTGGAACGATACAGAGAAGATTAGCATGGCCCCTGTGCAAGGATGACACGCACAAATCGAGAAATGGTATAAGGCTAATCTAGCCAAAGCACCGGGTGCTTCAAGCTCAGGTATTTTTATCATAATATAAATATGTCTATAACTAACTCTCATTGTTAAAGTATTAGATACAACTTATGGCTTACACATTTGCAAAAATGTGCAGAAGCCTGAGAAGCAGTGTAGCGGTTGGACTGGGTAAAATTGACCTACGCGTGAAGGCTGGAACAAAAGTTGCTGCTGAACGTGATAAAATCTTATAGTTTAGATTTGCCCAGTGGTTTTAGATTAAAATTAAATAATTGTTATTTTATTCCTTCTATTACCAAGAAGATTATTTCCATTCATATGTTAGACATTAAAAGATTTCTGTTTCCATTTTGCTAATAATAATTGTTATTTTCGTAAAATGGTGTTGTTGTAGAAATGCTTTTCTTGTGAATGGTTAATTATCAATCGACATATTAGATATTAAATGAATAAAATAAAAGGATCTCGATTAAGTAATCAGAAAAAATACTACATATCTATGACATTGCAAACTTGGTCAAATTAGAGCCCGTTTGGTAACACTAAAAATTGGCTGAATTGGCTGATTCTGCTGAAATTTATGAAGTTCTGGCTGAAGTGGTTGTATTGGCTGATTCTGCTGATTAATGAAAAAATTATATTTAAAATATTTGTTATTAATAAATAAAATAAAATATTATATGAAAAAATAGCTAAAATGATCCTCTACAGTAACTTCAGCCAATACAGCCAGAAAAGTAACTACAACCTTACTTTTTCTGCTTATTACACAATTCAGCGCGCGAAATCAAAAGTTACGTGTTTGGTGAAAAAGCTGGCTGATAAGCCTGATAAGCCGAAAAAAGGGTCACCAAACAGGCTCTTAATGAAACAAGAATAGCAACGTTAAATAAATTAGATTATTTAACACCATTTGCCTTTGAGCCATATGGAAATTGTGAATCTTGTCTTTCAAGTAACTTGACTAATAAACCTTTTCTAGGTCAAAGAATTTCTGGCGTTTAAATTTCAAGCCAAAGAGTACTTAAAAGGTCAAAGAATTCGGTCATAATGAACTCCTCCAGAGTACCTTAGAAGTCTGGCGTTTCTGCAAGGAGAAATAGGGCTTTGTTAGACATGGCTAGATCTATGATGAATTCAATTTCTCTTCCAAACATTCTTTTGAGGGTACACACTATAAATCTCAATATGCATTCTAAATATTTTGATTACTGCAAAACGTACTATATGAGTTATAGTATAATAAAAGACATTTTCTTCACATATTAAATATGGGTTTCCCTACATATGTAAAGATATGTGCACTAATCAAATTGAAAGCTGAAGTAACATAGAGAATGAAGATTTGTTAGATGGTCTGACGAAGGATTCAGTGGGAGAATTAAGTTGAAGAATGTCTCTAGGAGGATATCCTTCAGCTAATAGGAGTAATATAGGAAGCACTCCGCACCAGCAAGTGATTCTTATTAAGAAAGTAATGGCATGGTTGTCATTCCTTCTGCACCTAACTCTCCCTCTCTGAGTATAGCACCAGAAAACTCTCTGAGCATTGGATTGTCCAATGAAAGAGAACCTCTTCACGATTAGAATGAACAGCCTGAACAAAACACAAAACATTCAACTCTGTGGGTGTACTAGGATTCGTCATGAACTAACTAGGTTTGACTTCCTCATGGAGGATCATGATGATGTTGAGATTCCTGATAAGGATGAACCTAGACCTACACTAAAGCAATATTAGATGTTGATTTAGAGAGGTGGCGAGATGCCATGAAATCTAAAATGGACTTGATGTATATCAATCAAGAATGGAACTTGGCTGACTTGTCTGTTGGGTTAGACCCATTGGATGCAAAGGATTTTCAAGAAGAAAATTGATGCTGAAGGTAAGGTGCAAACATAGAAAGCTAGGCTAGTGGCTAAAGGTTATAGTCAAGGAGAAGGAATTGACTATAGTGATACCTATTCGCTACTTGCAAAACTCAAGTCCATTCGGATTTTGCTTGTGATAGCTGCATACTATGATTATGAGATTTGACAAATGGATGTCAAAACTCATTTCCCTAATGGAAACCTCAAGGAGGAGGTGTACAGGATACAACCTGAAGGTTTTTGCATCCAAGTGAAATTCTAAATCAATGTTAATTAGAGAAATCTGTTATGGGCTAAAACAAACCTCTAAGAGTTGAAATATTAATTTTGATGAAATAGTCAAATCATTTGACCTCATCAAATGAAATGAGGGTGCTTGCGTGTTTAGAGTGCGCAACAAGGATAATGTGGTCTTTATAATCATATATGTTGATCATAGAGAATGATATCCCCTCATTGAAGTCAGTGAAAGAATGGTCACCCAAAATCTTCATGAATATCTTTTGTCTATGGTAGACAGAAAGAACTAGTAGAATTTAATTATTCTAGCACTAGTTTCATGTATGATAAGAAAGACTACGAGTCACAGTCAGTATATGTTTTTAGTCTCAATGTAATAGTAATGCTGCAAAAGTTGTAAGTAAGAAACTATTGTAAATTCGACAACTAGAGCCTAGTAAATTGTTGCATTTGATGCAACACAGGTAAGCGTTCATATACGTTAGTTCCTTAAAGAAATAGGGGTAGTTCCTAGCGATAGTTATCCAATAATTGTTATTGTGATTGTACCGGTGCATTTGCACAAGCTAAGGAACCAAGATGCAAAGTAAGGAACTAGAAAATACCAGTATGCTATCATGTTTTGATAACAAATAGCAAGATGAGAAGTTGCAATAAAATGCCTTCCCGTAGAGGACAATTTGGCTGACTCATTCACCAAACCTTTGAGATGCGAGAAACATTGTAGGCTTTTGAGAGTCTAGGTGTTAGACGCATTGGTGATTGGCACTAGGCCAAGTGGGAGATTGTTAGTATATATGTCCTGGCGACAATCACTTTTTAGAGATATATGTACTTGATCACATTCAGTTTTATATATTTGATATATATGGTATTACACATTGATGATTAAGTATTTCGATTGTCAATATCTTATTCATAATTGTGTTCCCTTGGACTTATGTTGTCAATAAGTAAGTGGTAGCTTATATGATATAACATAAGATCCTAAAATAGCCCCAATCAATGATCATCAAGAATGGGATATTGATGATATGCGATAAGATTGGTATGTGGGTTGCATCATACTTTTAGAAAGTATAGTTGATCTCACAACTATGAGTTTCTGAAATTCATGATGGTCACATAGATATTTTAGAGAATATTGGCATACCCACCGAGAAACCATTTGATAAGTTCTATTCATGTGTCTATGAGATTATCGGCATATAGAGTAGTGTAATAGTCCTCCGACTTGAGGTCAATACGTACTACATGTGCGGAGTGATGTACTTTGACCATGACCAACGCTTGCACTCCAATCGGGGTAGATACAACATGTGTTGGGTGCATCACGAAGCACATGGAGTAGTACAGTGCAGTTTGCCAGAGTACTTAAGTGGAGGACACACAGATACCCTTACAGCTCTGGACAGGCAGTTTGCCAGAGTACTTAAGTGGAGGCAGTGGAGGTTAGCATCTCTCACAGACATCCTAAAGTCTTTTGGATACTACTCCATTGAGGAGAAGGAGGTTTTCAACTGGACTGACACTAATAATGTGTCCAAGTGCACATATATGGAGTTTTTGGAGTCTGTCCTTGAAGAAAAGAAGAGGAACTTCAAAGACAAGACCCTCTGGTCATTCAATACATCGGTTGATCATGGAACAACAGATGTCCCTCCCCTTTCTGAGAAAGAAGTTGCTACCTTTGAAGAATGGCTGAGAGAGAAAACCATGAAGGATTCTCTAGATCACAAGAATCAAGGAAAAGGTCAAGTTGGTGAACCATCTAATGCTAGAGCTGCCTTTTCTCAACTCATTATGGAGTACAGAAAGTCCCACACTGCAGAACTTGAGGTAATAATTCCTACACCACCTCCCTCTCCTCAACGTATTGTTCCCTCTCCCTCACCAAAACAGAAATCCCAATCCTCACCCAAACCAACATCTCGACGTCTTTCTTCAGAAAATATTTCTTCCCAGACAGTTTGTTGATTTCTGTACCTGGTTTGCCATAGTTCATGGCAAATTCCTCAACTGTTAGACTGACCGTTCAAGGTCAAAAAGAGCGTTGGAGCCTTCTGAAATCTGGATTTTGAAGAATGGAGGTGATGACCTCATTTTTTGGGTGAAATGTAAATATATATATATTAACCAAAGTTTCTGTACAACATGACAAAATTAGAGGCATATCCAAGTGTGGATATCCTATACATCAAATGCTATATCAGCATAACCTCTAGAGTAATGATCTATCCAAAAAAACATAGCAAAACAGTCAGCCATCAAGGCGTGACAAAAGTTTCAAAAATTAATCATATGGTACGGGTAAAGAGAATAGATCACTTTGTACACCATATACTTGATATGTGTAAACATCTCTTCCAACTTTAGGGCCACACCATCAAAACGAATTGCATTGCGAGTTCGCCATATCCAGTATATTGTATAGCTAAACGTTATTCTTGTTGCATTGGCTCTAATGTGCGCTCCTTTGCATTCCTTTTGAATCCACTTTACAATGCTCTTTAAGGATGGCATTTGTCTTGATATGCCCAGCCAATTTTTGACATTATTCCAAAGTTGCCCTGTACAATTACAATCAAAATATAGGTGTGGTACCGTCTCCGGTTCACCCTTACAAAATGGACAAACATTAGCAACATCAAGATATACCATGTTATCATACGTTGGCAGCCTATTCCGGAATGCAAGCCACATTATAAATGAGAATTTTGGAGGGATGTAAGCCTTCCAAATAAAAGACATCCACGCATGTGGTGTTGTCTTAAGTCTAAGAAGGTCATATACCTTTGAGGAAGATAACTTACCATTATAAGCCATCTTATCAAGGTGTGTAATGGTCTCGGCTATAGAAGAGAATTTTGAGACAATCATGTCTCGTATTAAAGCCAATCTCTTCATCAATTGTGAGTCTCTATTGTGATGACCTCATCGTTGTAGTCAGCGTTGAGATAGAACTCAACTACATCTAGGTTGTTGTACTGCTTGTAATTGTAGGTTATCACCTTACTCAGTTGTGATCCTTCGAGGCATTCCAGTATTCTCTCCACCATTTCCTCGTCCTCAGCAAGTTTTGGGAGTGCGTAGAGGTCGCATTTCATTCGAGTGAGAACGTTCTTGGTCAGAGTTTCCTTCTGAGACTGGGTGAGAGAATCGAAGCTCATGAACGCCATTTGAGAAGATTAGGGATGTCGGAGAGTATGAAAGGTATGAAGGTTTGAATTCTTGAGAGAGATAGACACAATAGCGGTTTAGGTTGAAGAGTGGGGAATACAAATGGGTTTGGGTTAGTGGACGTTTGAGATTATTAACAGTTTTGACGTAGTAATAAATATTGGGGCGCAGTAAATATTTTGCGGCTGTAATTACTCCCAAGGGTATAGAAGTAAAAGACCTTCAATAAGTAACTACGTCAACTGGTTTCTCAAAAAAATTGACCAAGTCCATGACCTTTTGTGAAAGAGTGAGTCTCTATTGCCGAGGGGTTCTGCAACAGAGGGGTTCTATTGAGAAGGGAGATTCTCTGCTCAAAGGAATTCTGGTAGATGGACCTGTGGTTCAGAGCTAGGAGTTCTGGTCCAAAGCAACTCTGAGTCAAGCATCTCTGGGAAGATCAACCATCATTCCCAGTTCTCCTCTAAGCTTGTTGAACCTTGTCTCACTGAGAAGTTTAGTGAGAATGTCTACAAGTTGGTCTTCTGTTGGCACATGCTCCATACATATATGCTTCTTCTCCACATGATCTCTGATGAAGTGATGACTAGTCTCAATGTGCTTTGTTCTGGAGTGAAGCATTGGATTCTGGGCGATTGCAATGGCACTGGTGTTGTCACAGAGCAGCTTGATCTCCTTTGCATGAATTCCATAATCCTTCAGTTGTTGCTTCATCCAGAGAAGCTGTGCACAACAACTCCCAGCTGCAATATATTCTACTTCAACTGTGCTTGTTGAGATTGAGTTATGCTTCTTGCTAAACAAGGAGATAAGTCTCCCACCTAGCAATTGGCAGTGACCAGAGGTGCTCTTCCTATCTAACCTGCAAAATTTGAGTCAGAGTAACCAATTAGTTCAAAGTTACCTCCCTTGGGATACCATAGGCCTGCATTTGGATTTCCTTTGATATATCTGATGATTCTTTTTGCAGCACTAAGATGGCTCTCCTTGGGCTTTGATTGCTATCTGACACAGATTCCAACAAAGAATGATATGTCTGGTCTGCTTGCAGTTAGATACAGAAAAGATCCAATGATCCCTCTACACATTGTTGCATCCACATCTTTTCCTTCATCATCTGGTCCAATTCCCTGAGAAGTGTTCATGGGAATCTTAACTGAGGCTTTTCCTTCAATCCCAAACTTCATGATCAGGTCTCTGGTGTACTTCCCTTGATTGATGAAAATTCCTTCTGGGGCTTGTTTCACTTGTAGTCCTAGGAAGTAACTCAGCTCTCCCATGATGCTCATTTCAAACTGACTCTGCATAACTTGAGAGAATTTCTTGCATAGTTTTGCATTAGTACTAGCAGAATATGGTTAGCAACAGGGATTTGAAATAGAGTTTTGTCAATCTTTCCCTTGGTAAACCCATTGTTCACTAGGAAGAGGGACAATGTGTCATACCATACTCTGGGAGCTTGCTTAAGGCCATAAAGAGGCTTTCGCACTTTTGACATCCATGTAGTAGACCTTGATATCATTGTAGGTAACATAGACTAGGAAGATTCTGATGGCTTCTAATCTTGCAATTGGTGCAAAGGTCTCATCAAAATCAATTCCTTCTTCTTGGCAGTATCCTTTAGCTACCAGCCTTGCTTTATTCCTTACAATGTTTCCTTCATCATCAGCTTTGTTCTTGAATACCCATTTGGTTCCAATGACATTCTGGTGCTTGGGTCTAGGGACAAGTTCCCATACTTTGTTTCTTTCGAATTGAGTCAGCTCTTCTTGCATTGCATTGATCTAGTCTAAATCTTGCAGAGCTTCTTCTACAGTCATAGGTTCCATCTGAGATATGTAACAGGCAAACATTGCTTCTCTTTTGGTCGTAGCAAATCTGGTCTGCACACCACTTCTGATCTGTCCAATTACTTGGTTTGGTGGGTGATCTCTCAACCAAGTTAAATCAGGTTCTGTCAGTTGTTGTCTTGGTTTCTCTGGTTGCTCATCTTCTGATTCTTCATCGTTGTCTAACATAAGAGGGTTGGGTGCAGGTGTTGGAAACACAGGGTTAATTGTTACCTCTTCTGTTGGTCCAGAAATTTTGTCATCTAGGTTGACTTCCTCCAGGGTCTCTGTTATTTCTTCAACAGAGGTGTTATCATCAAACTTCACATGTATAGATTCCTCAACATGTAGAGTCCTTCTGTTGAGTATTCTATAGGCTTTGCTTGTACTTGAGTAGCCTATGAATACACCTTCATCGTCTTTCTCTTGAAACTCCTTTAAATGCTGTTTTCCATTATTAAGAATGTAGCATTTGCATCCAAATATGTGGAAGTAGCTGATGTTGGGTTTCCTTCCTTTCCACAGTCCATAAGGGGTCTTCTGGCGATTCTTGTTGATCATACTTCTGTTCTGGGTGTAGCATGCAATGTTGATTGCTTCAGCTCAGTATCTCATTGGTAGTCCTGATTCAGCAATCATTGTCCTTGCAGCTTCCTTCATTGTTCTGTTCCTCCTTTCTGCTACGCCATTTTGTTGAGGTGTTCTGACAGCAGAGAGTTGATGAAAAGTTCCATTTTGATCACAGAAGTCCTTTATGACTTGGTTTACAAACTCAATTCCTCTTTCAGAACGAATTGTCCTGACTTTCATATTCTTTTCAGTTTGAAGTTGCTTCAGCAAAGATGGCAACTTCTGAAGTGTTTCATTCTTCTTTTTAAAGAAGATTGTCCATGTATATCTAGAGTAGTCATCAACCATGACTAGTGTGTATTTCTTTCCACCAACACTTGAAGTCTCAACTGGTCCAAATAAATCCATGTGGATGAGATTTAAAGGACTAGTGGAAAGATTTCCTGCAATAGGTTTGAAAGAGTTCTTCATTTGTTTTCCCTTCTGGCATGCACTGCAGAGGGTATCTTTCTGGTACACCATGTCTGGCAGTCCATCCACAATATGTTCTCTTGTCATTTGTTGATTGTTTTGAAATTCAAATGGCTAAGCTTCATGTGTCAATCTCAACTTAGTTTTGAATCTCCTTTGGCTATCAGGCAGACTCCATCTTTTACAGTTTTCCAATCAACAACATAAATATTCTTTTTCCTTCTTGCTGTAAGAACCACTTCTTTTGTTGTCTCATGCTTTACATAACAGAAGTCCTTTGTGAATTCAATTGTGTAGCCCTTGTCACAGAACTGGCTAGCACTTAACAGGTTGAACTTCAAACCTTTGACATATGAGACATCATCAATGATTATTTGGTTCTTGACCAGCTTCCCTTTTCCTTTTGTCTGACCTTCCTTGTCATTTCCACCAAAGGTAACTCTAGGTCCATTTACTTTCTGGAACTCTGTTAGGCAACTTATGTCACCTGTCATGTGCCTGGAGCATCCACTATCAAAAAACCATTCTTGTTCAGAGATAGCTCCAGCACACAGTTCCTGCAGAATTAAAAGGAAGATTTAGGTACCCAAGCAATGTTGGGTCCTAGGGGGTCATGGAGTCTTGGCACCCGGAACCACTTTGGTCTCATCAAGTGAAACCTTGGTGGGTGGTACCCATTGTCCACCTGGTGGTCATAGTAAACTGAAGTGTGATTCACTTTGGGCAGATGCTTGTGAGGTTCATTCTTCCGGTTTACATACTTTTGCATAGCTTTCTTGGTTGGGAAGAAGTCCCATATACTATCAAGAGCAGACGGGCGGTTAGCTTTAGGCTTCTGAAGTTGACCAGCCAACCTCTACTGTCTAAAATTAACTATCTCTTGATACCTGTCCTTGTGGTGATCATATCTAGCACGATTATCATGAGGGTGTCTATTTAAGGTTTGCCTTTGATTATTTTTCTGAAAACCCCTTGTGTTGTTAGGGTTTCTACCAGGTTCATTATTTTTCAAAAATGTTTTTTTAACCTTTATCTTTTTATTTTCTGGTCTGACTTCCTCATGAACAACCTTGGTGCCAGATACACCAGCATGACAAATGGGGCTAGAGGTTCGTGGTTATATGACCTTATCAGCCTTAGCAACTTGGGTGCTAGGCTTTATAGAAGGCTCACCGGACTCTGTTGCAACATATCCAAGACCAAAAATAGGGGAGAGCATTTGATCAACATCAACGGCCTTTAGAGAAGTTTGCATTTTTAGAAGGCTATTGAGTCTGATCTCAAAATGCTGAATTTCTCTTATTTTATCAAGGAGAGAAACATTTTCAGCTTCTAGTTTATCCCTTTCCTTAATTAAGAGATTAAGTTTTACCTCAGTCTCTTTTCTTAAGTCAGAGATTTCAACTCTTATCTTACTGATTTCTTCTTTGACTAAAGAATAAGTGGCTTGTATATTGCTAAACTCTTCCCAAAATGATAACATTGAGTCATCATTTAAAGCTGTGCCATGAGGCAAAGATCTTCTGTCTCAGTACCAAGGCAACAGAAGGCTTCATCGGATTCAGAGTCAGAATTGGATTCTATCTCAGAGAGGGGGTCTTTCTCAAACTGTTCTGTGATGAGTGCCTTTCTTCTTCTACCACTATCTTCCTACTTCTATTCTCCATCCTGTCCTTGTCTCTTGGACACTCTGGGATGTGGACAATTTGCTTTGAAATGTCCAGGTTGCCTGCAATTATAGCAGAGAAGCTCTCCACTGCTGTCAGGAGACTTAGTCTTCTGAAATGGTTTTCTGCTGGCAGATGGACTCCTTCCATCTTTGGGTTTCTTCATAAACTTCTTGAACCTTCTGGCAAAAGCAGTCATATATTCGTCAGATAATAATACAGAGGGGTCAAAATCATTTACCTTAGATGTACTGGCTGTGAGAGTTGTGGTGGTCCTCTCTTATGTTACATGCATCTTCCTTCTCTTCAATCATATCAAACTCATGAGCTTTGAGATCTAAGATGAGCTTGTCTGTTGGATAAGTCTTCACA
Organism: Cuscuta europaea; assembly: GCA_945859875.1. Taxonomy (NCBI): domain Eukaryota; kingdom Viridiplantae; phylum Streptophyta; class Magnoliopsida; order Solanales; family Convolvulaceae; genus Cuscuta; species Cuscuta europaea. The sequence goes on from CAMAPE010000030.1 coordinate 2,455,989, forward strand.
TCCTTGCTTGCTTGAACAACAACCACCTTCATCTTCCATGCTGAGGGCAGACCTCTCAACACTTTGAGGTTGATCTCCTTGGTGGTGAGTTCTTTGCCAAGTTCAGAAATTTCTCCAGTGAGAGTGAGAAGTCTGTCACACATCTTGGAGATGCTTTCACCAGGGAGAAGTTTAAAGTCATCAAACTTCTTGTTGGTTATGGTCAGTTTATTTTTCTTTTCTTGCTCATCGCTAGCTCCTATGAGTTCAAGAGTATCCCATATTTCCTTTGCAGTTTTGCACTTCTTGATCTTGTTGAAATACCTATCATCAATGGACTTGTAAAGAATGTCCTTTGCTATGTTGTCAAGGTTGTACTTTCTTCTTTATTCAGTGGTCCACTCAGATTTGGCTTTATCAATCATTTGGGGCTTTGTGTTATCAATAGCATGTTCAGGATTCACCTTCTGGAAGTTGGTGAATGGCCCTAGGTCAGGAATTTCCCACATCTCATCATGAAGAGCACAGAGATGTGCTTTCATCCGGATCCTCCAGTCATCAAACATAAGATCTAAAAACATAAGATTCTTGGGAAAAGAGTAATCCATAGAAAGAGAATGTAAGGAGGCTAAGAACAAGTGGATCTTTGTTCAGCAAGTAACCTAAGAGATTACAAGAACAAAAAGGCTCTGATACCACTTGTTGGTCCCGGTTATACAAGGTACAGTCTAGAGCGGGGTGAATAGACTGTACTGGTTTTTAACTTTTTCAAGCTAAGTACCAGACTTAACAGAATAGCATATTCTGTCTAAGAACAGACTGATAGCGGATGGTCTTCTGGTAGGGGTTCTGTCCGGTTAGCCTCAAAGAGATGCAAAGGCTAGGCCTTCTGTTAACTCACAAGACGAGTTCTGCTGAACACAGAGACCAAGTCTTTGAGAGTTAATTAGTTGAAAGTAAAGGCAAGTATTAAAAGCAGTAAGTAAATGACACCAGGGATTTTTATAGTGGTTCAAGGAACAACGTGTTCCTCTAATCCACTGTTCCACTAAGCTTAAAAAAATGCAGATTACACAGCTTTAGTCCTAGCACTTAAGAAGCTCTCCACGTCTTCTTCAAGTGTAGATGTCTCCTAGGATGCACTTTCTTGCTTTCTTTAAGACTGGTCGTTTCACTGAGTTTTCTTGAAGTATCCCCACTTCACCACTCCAGTTACTTTGGACGTCCTTCTTTGATAAGAGGATTGCTTTGTAAAAACAGAGGTTTCTCCAACCTGCTTCATCACAAAAGATGTGTAGATGAGGTGTTTGAAGTGTTGAAGAACTGGTAGAACTTTGCTCTTTGTGGAATCTGAAGATGTGAAAATATTATCTTTCCAACATAAGGCTTTTCTTGTTGAGGAAGATGAAGTTGAGGTTTCAAGAAAGCTTGTTTGTAATGTAGTAGAGAGAGCAAAAGTTATCCGATTTTTCTTCGTGTTGTATCATATATACTAGGGTTGTCTTCCGTTGGAGGAGGGAGACAACCGCATTAAATGTGCGTACTGTAGATTTAACCGGTTGGACCCACAAGACTGATGACTTGCTATATTGGGAAGATATTCTCCAGGAATTTTGGTCAATCATCAACTTTAATATCCCAGGGAATGGAGCTCACTAAATGAGCATTAAATGCTATGTCCTTTAGCTTTTCCGTTGAGGAGCTCCTATCCATTAGGGAATATCTCGTTAGATTTACCGGCTTAGGTAGCTTGAGAAATGTCCAAGTGTGAGGACTTCTGGTGCGCTTGAACAGAGGGGCAATCAAAGAGGGCCTCAAGCACTTTTGTCAGGAAAGAGGCGGACAAAGGACCTGGGGGTCTTCTGTCCAGTCGACTAATCTAAAGTGCTTATACTTAGAAAACAATTCTAGTAAAAAATTCTAATGAGGGGGTACTCTAATGCTCTAATTAATCTAGCATCATCAAAATCTAAATACATTTATTCCTAACAATAGGGCTTGATGGCATTCCCCTAGTACTTCTCGGGTATTGGGGCCGAGAGCACCCTTGCGGTGAAGGGAGTTTTAATTCTGATTTGGATGATGGGGTCACCACATCCCTCGACCAGCTCCCTCTCCAAGGCGCTAACCTTGTGCAAGAGTGCGTTGTATCCAGGGTTCTGTGAGGTGGTGGCCGAGGGATTACCGGCCAGTTGCCTTGCCTCCATTTGGGCAAGCCTCTTTTCAAGTCAAGCGATGACATCATCCCTAGGATCCTTGGCGGCCGTAGTGGCGCCCTGTCGAGTCCTGAAGAGGGCTGCATGGGCCGTGTTGATGTGGCGACGTGCGTCGTCCTCATGTAGCTCCCCGTTGCCTTTATCAAGGTGAGGCTGATCCGCTGTCCGGGATACGGACCCCATCTGGAGACTTCTTCGCATCGCAGGTCTGGAACCTCGCACCGTCTTTCTTTCCACTGCACATATCTAGAGAGCATAGAGATGGCCATCGATCTACTACACCGAGCACTCACATTTACATCATGTCACCCAGCAGCAAATCGTCGCTGCCTCCACTCCCCCACCGTCACCTCCTCCGCTTCCTTAGCCATCTCTGTCCCCGTCTTCATCATCTTTTATGTCACGCTGCTTCCTTGATCTTCGTCGTCGCCCTGGCCCTTGGCGTCACCCTACCTGGCTTCTATTTCTTCTCTTTTTGTCCGGTGTCACCTTGTCAAAGACGGTGGTTCTACGGCTGCAGAGTGGCGGCGCGGGGATTTTGGTCAAGCTTAGATCCGAATTTAGATCCATGGCGATAACGACTATGGTAAGATTTGGGGCAGATGGGTCGTGATGGGCATCGATGGGAGCTGGTGGGGGGTTGTTTGGGGCAGGATGAGGTTCGGCCGGCGGCTTCACCCACCGGATGGGATGGTGTTTGCGGCGGTGCAGTGACGGCGCGTGGGGGTGGGACAGTGACGATGGTGTGGGGATGGGAGTGATGATGCATGGTGGTCACTGACGGGCGTGTTCGGTCAATGGAAGGGAGCGGTGGTGTTCTGGCGGTGCAGGCGGGGTGGCGGTCAGATTTGGTTGAAATTTACGATTTTTCTCGGCGATCAAAGTGACACCCCGTCATTGACATGACAGTGGCATCAGTGACACCGCGTTGGCGGTAGTGACATTCAAAAGTGACATGAAAATGTGATAGTTACATATAATAGTGACATAAAATCTGACAGCGATATAAAAAGGCTTTTTCCAAATATGTGACCTTCTTAGTCACATTTTTATCCTTTTAAAAAAATGGTCTTTTTTAATAAAAAAATAGCTTCAATTTTATAACATTGAAGGAAAAAGCCTTTGTTTATCAAACGGAGCCACGGTTGTTCATTTTTATAAAATATACTCCGTAAGATTTATAATTTAAATCATACTTTTATCAATATATTTTAAAAACCATTTCTCATAAAAAATATGATTAAAACTATTATAAACATACTTTTATGAGTACATATACCGTACGACCGGTATACGGTGAGGACAGTATACCGATACGGATTTATATTTTTTTTTCCTTTTGTTTTTAAAAAATGGTAATAACTTTTATATTTTTGATCCGATTTTTATAAAATTTATATCAACATTTTTTATTTTTCATGATCTTTCAAATGAGACCAATATTGTCTATGAAATTTTAACATATTAACATTTGCGTGTAAAATATGTAACTTTACGTGTTAAAATATGTAACTCACGTTCAGTCAGGCCAAATGCAACTCGTGTGTATAAATATGTATCTCTATGTGTAATAATATGTAACTTTACATAAAAAATATGTAACTCGCGTTCAGACAGGTCAAATGCAACTCGTGTGTATAAATATGTAACTCGCGTGTAGAAATATGTAACTTTACGTGTAAAAATATGTAACTTTACGTGTAAATATATGTAAGTCGCGTTCAGGCATGTCAAATGTAACTCGTGTTTATATATATGTAACTTGCTTATAAAAAGATGTAACTTGCTTATAAAAAGATGTAACTTGCTTATAAAAAGATGTAACTCGTTCATAAAAAGATGTAACTCAATGTATTATCAAATGTAACTGAGACCACTGATCCACTCCCAAACAGATTCAATCTTCTATTTCACAAACCTATATCTCCCAAACAGATTCGATTTTCCTTATAATCCAATACTCATTAATATAATAGTTCGATAATTTCTTAACATTACATAAGCAATATTGGTCTCATTTGAAAGATCATGAAAAATGAAAAATGTTGATATAAATTTTATAAAAATCGGATAAAAAATAAGAAAGTTATCATCATTTTTAAACAACAAAAGCAAAAAAAAATAGGAAAGCTGCGTCGTTTTGCAACCGGGCGCACCATCCTCATGGTGCGCCGGTTGCACGGTATAATTTGCCTACTTTTATCGTTACTATGGTCTGGGATTTTCCAATAAACATTACTCTGTACTAAATTTAAGCCAATTTACATAAATGTTGCTACTTTTAAATATTGCCAAAAATGTGATTAATAAAGTCATATATTTGGAAAAATATGTTGTCATTGTAAATTTTTTATGTCACTGTGATTTTTTTCATCTCAGTAAGAGTTTTCACTGAGATGTTTTCATGCCACTTACGGATGTCACTGTCACTGTCAAATGTGTCACTGTAATCACCGGGTATTTTCTAACGGCATTTTTTGGAAAAACAATGAGCTCAACGGTTGACAAGTGATCACCAGTTACCAGTACAACATATTTTCAACCAAATCTGCCCATAGACACCGCCACCTACCGATATCGCCGCCTGCCGATACCATCGCCTACCGACATCGTCATACAACTGACACTGCCAAACCACCTCATGCCCCTACCCCTACCTCTCCCCATCCTCACAGCCCTTCCCCTATCCTAACCCGCCTCAGCCACCCTACCCTACTCCAACCAACCCAACCCATCACCCTGCTCCACCCTTCCCAACTCCAATCTAGCCCCGACACAACCCACTATTTCCCCCTCATCGCCGTCAACCTTAGCTATCGCCAAACCCTAGTCGCCACCTTCACAATCATCGTCGTTAGATCGACGCTTGATTTGGAGAAGTTCAACGGCACCGAAAGAAACAAGAAGAAAAAGGAAGAAATGCGTAGGGCGAAGACCATGGCGAGGGCGGTGGTGACGATCTGTCTCCTCTGTGTGCGGAGGGGGATGGAGACGGCCAAGGCAGCGGAGGAAGCCACGGTGCTTCATCTTCGGTCCTTCCGTGTGATATGCATGTCTACTCCGTCCCTACGGTGCTCGTCTCCTCCGTCCCTAAGAGTCTCTTGATCTTCAAGCACAACAACGAAAGAATGGAAGGGGAGATTAGGGATTAGCAACGAAATAGATTATAACAAACATTTGCAATTACTTTTTTGTTCAAATGAAATTCAATCATATTAGTAAGTAATATTTATGTCATTCTTTCGAACATTATTAAATCCACATTTTTGTTTTTACAAGAAAACCCCATTTTCGTCCACATTATATCTTTAGGGTTATTAGATATTAGCAATTTTATCGATCCAGGACCTGAAAGATAGATAAATTATCAATCCGGGATCTGAAAGATGAATTGTATCGATATAGGACCCGACTTATAGAAAACTATCAATTTAGGACCCGAATGATTGAAAACTATCAATTTAGGACCTAAGTTGTCATGAATTTTATTTTATTTTTTATTTTAAAGTTTTTAAATATTATTTATTTTTATTAAACTAATAAACTTTTGTGAAGAAAAGTTTATCAAAAATTAGCAATGGAATTAATAAAAAAATTAAATAAATCAAAATCTTTCAAATTTTAATAAAGTTAGATCCTAGATTGATAGTTTCCCATCATCCTTATCATATATCGACACATTTCATATTTCGAGTCTCGAAATGATAATTCGTCTATCTTTATCTTCTCTATATTAAGAAGTATTTCAATAAAGTAACATAGAAATGACAATGGAAAGAAAAGAAACACGGAACCAACCAGTATTTTTGTCCAAGTTCGAATTTAGAAGGTAGAAACTAGAAAGGGGAAGGGCAGTTCTGGAACTTCAACCAGCCCGTCTTCCAATCGGGGAAGAAAGCTCCCCCATTGCTTCTTCAAGCTAATCTATCTATCTATCCGCTTGTTTATAATCCCAATCAACTTCTCCTTCCCACGTCTCTCTCTCTATCCCTTCCTAAGTGCTTATCGCTTCTTTTTCTCCCTCCTCTCTCTTTTTCTTCTGCTGATTTATGGGCTTCATCCATACTTATTTCACATTACAGCAGCTTCTTACTCTCCGGTTTCTGCCCGTATATCTTTTGAGCTCAATTTCCTCTGCAAAAATCAGATCTTTGTTTTGATTTCGTCTTCAACCTTAAAAAAGAGTCGGTGCTTAAGGGAGCTCAGCTATGGAGGGTGGGAAAATGAGTAGCAGTAGTAGTAACAACAGAGGTCTTCTTCTTCCAAGCGATAGATTTCCTTCTCCTTCTGGGGTTCTTGATTCTTTCTGGGTTCCCAACTCTAACCCCTCTTTTCAAGGTAATTTCTTTTGTGCCAATTCCTGCCCTTGTAGGACGTGTGTTCGGGCTCAATTCTGGGCAATTAAGCTGAGGAGTAATCAGGTGGTCGAAACCCTACAGTAAACTATACTACGATCAAAGTCTGATTGAACTCTTTGGAGTAAATTATAACGCCTTGTTGGGAAGGGGTTCATCCTTTTTTCTTCTTTTTCTTCTTTTTTTTTTTGCTTTTTCTTTGTTTTTGCCCTTTTAAAAATCTATTCTTCTTCTTTTCTATTGTTCCTTTTTTTCCTTTGTGGGTTAAATGTTTTTTTAAAACTTTGGGCTTCCTTTATGTATCAAGATTTTGAGTTTATTCTCTTTGGCTTGTGGTATATCCTATGTTTCCTGCTCATTTATCTCTGTATATGTCTCTATACCAAATATAGCATCATATTTTTGCAGATTTTGTGAAGCATTAACCTTTCCTTATTCAGCTAATATAAAAACATATACTAACGTATGAAAGCTTTGGTCAAGTACTCCTATGACCTTTTAGATGATAGAACTCAAAAGTCCTGTTTTTTTATAAGACCTAAGAGAAAGTTCAAACTTAGCAATTCAATCTTTTTAAGCCTTGAAAACAAGCACACCAGCTCCAAATATAGACTTGACTTCTTTTCTTTTAGTATTACAACTTAAGTTAATGGGTTAGTTGAATTGGAAGTTACACGTGTAGCAAATGTTTTTTTCAACCTATAAGACACTTAATATGCATTAGCTGTAGTGGTTTAGTTTTGCCTGATTTTACTTGGAGTTGAGATAATGTGGGGAAGTAGTTGCAAATTGGAGGCTAGTCAATCTATTAAGCGGAGCAATTGCATGTTGATTTTATATATTTTTGTATATATATTCAATGTATCACCTGATGTTTCAGCTTCAGCGACTATGGTGAATTTCAACGATTCGCCACAGGAGATGGAACACAGCAATGAAGACTACACGGGTTGCTTTCTTCAACCGGAGAAGAAACGTAGGCTCAGCCCGGAACAGGTGCATTTTCTTGAGCAAAGTTTTGAGGTGGAGAACAGGCTTGAGCCTGAGAGAAAGGTCCAATTGGCTAAAGAGCTTGGCCTCCATCCCAGACAAGTCGCAATCTGGTTCCAAAACCGACGTGCCCGTTACAAGACGAAGCACATTGAGAAGGAATATGATTCCTTGAAAACTAGCTTCAATCAACTCAAAGCTGATTTCGATTCCCTCTCTTTGGAAAATGAGAAACTCAGAAACGAGGTATGAATCTTGTTCTAATAATACTTCAAGCTGAGACAAGTGTTTTCAATTGCTCATTTTGTTTATTCTTATCAGGATTGAGTTGCTTGTTTGAGTTAAGATACTACGTATTAATTAAAGTTGGACAAGTGTTCTGAATTGCCACTTTTTGGCTTATCAGAATTGAATTACTAGTTTGAACTTGATATACTAATTGTCCGTTTGAACTTAGTATGCCAACATTCTTTCAATAAAGTCAAGCTGATTGAAAGAGTAGACCAAGTGGACTAGTGTGTGGTTAATTAACATCCCCTGCCAAATAGTGATTCATTAATGCAACCATATTAAAACTCAACTGATGTTGGTTGGATGAGTTAAGAAAATCATCCTACTAAAATAACATTAAGGATTAAGGAGAACTACTTAAGAATCTTTTATATGGGTTTGTTGGTTTTTCTTAGATTAAGGAGAACTAGTTAAGAATCACTTTAAATTATGACAAGAAGTCTTTGTGATTAATATATTTGTTTTCAAATATTTGCTACTTTTAGGTTCAAGTGTTGACTGAAAAGATGGAGAGTAAAGAGAAGGGGAAGGCAAAACGAGAAACATCAGAACCAGTGGTGAACAGAAATGGGAGAAAAGCCCAACTGGAAGAGCAAATTCATAGTAGAAACTCCCAAAATGGGGTAAGTTCTCCAATAGTGATGTGCAAGCAAGAAGATGCTGCAAGTTCAGCTAAAAGTGATGTTTTTGATTCCGACAGCCCGGTGTACACTGACGGGATCCATTCATCATTCCCAGCAGATTCGTCACATGTTCTTGACTCTGATTTTTCTCGTAGCTTATTCCCAAAGCTCCAAGAGGAAGAAGAGGAGGAAGAAGAGTATCATAGCCTGCAAATGCCACCAAATGCTTCTGGTTTGGGATATTCTATTGAAGACCAGATGACTACATGGTTTTGGTCTTAAATGAATAGGGCCCCATCCAATGTGTAGTATATTCTTATGTTCTTTGCTTTTTAGTGTACACCATGAATGCTGCTTTCTGATGTTGTAAGGTGTTGTAAATTTACCAATAATGTTAAATTTGAGGTTAGATAGTGGAGTGAGCTTTTTGCTGATTCTAATAAAGGTTTTAAATATCGGCTATTAGTGGATATATGTAGTACTCCTTCCGCACGTTTTTTGAGTTGTTTCAAAATAAGTGTCGCATTTCTCTCATGTTCATAGAAATGATCTACAACATTTCGTTTTATATACTCAAATTTCAACAATAATTTTTACCTTTTCATTAAAGATTCATAAGTAATGGAGTATAATTGTCGTAGTTAAGCAACACATCCAGACATTGATTATTTTAGAATTAAAGAGTACAAATATCAAAACATTATGGGCAATACATTTAAAGGCTTATATTTTAAAGGGAAAAGGGGCAAATAAGCCCTCGAACTAACCGAAAAAGTGCAAATCACCTCTTTTATAGGAGACTCTGTCCGGCCGTTGCTATTTTAGGCGCTTCCAGGTGGCATTTTTTGATGAAATTTTTTGAGCATCTTTTTCATTAAGTCTAGTTTACTCATACCAAATTTCAGCTATAAATTCAATCATGAAGGCAGTCAAATAAATGTTTGAAGATAACTGTGCATTTAAAGAGTGCAATATATTTCAGAAAATCATTTGGTTGCCTTCCCAGTTGAATTTTTACCTGAAATTTGGTATGAATAAACTAGACTTATAGATGAAGATTCTAAAAAAAGAATCATCAAAAAATTCCACCGGTAACCTTCCCAAATGTCGACGGACAAAGAGAGTCTCCTATAAAAGGGGTGATTTGCACTTTTTCGGTTAGTTCGAGGGCTTATTTGCACCTTTTCCCAATTTTAAATGACGACTGACGAGTGGAACATAATCACCATATCTCAGACTAGGGATGGACTAAACCGGGCCAGCCCGACCCGGAACCGGCCCGACCCGGAACCGGCCCGGCCCGTTACTGTTTGGGTCCGGACCGGACCGGGACCGGTTGGCCGGTTCCGGGCTTTTAGCCCGTTTGAGCGGGTCGGGCGGGGTGGGCTCGGGCCCAACTTTTGGTGAACCGGCCCGGGCGGTTCGGGCCGGGCCCGGTTCAATTTTTTTTTTTCAATTTTTTTTGCTTTTCTAGGTTAGGGTTGGGTGTTTGGGGGTGGGGGTTGGGGGGGTGGGGGTGAAGGGAGGGGTCGGGTGTAAATTAGAAACCAAAAAAAATGAACTTGACCCGGGCCCGGCCCGGCCCGGTTAGGCCCGGACCCGGTATCAACCCGGGCCCAGTATCAACCCGGGCCGGTTCCAGGCCCAACATTTTGCAAAAAAAGCCCGCCCGGGATCGACCCGGGTCCATCCCTATCTCAGACTAATAAGATCCTCAATCTGTAAAACATCATGGGCAAATTATACCGTGGGATCGGCTCACCATGCGCATGGTGTGTCGATCCCCATACGATAACGTTTTTGTCTTCCCACTCTCTCATCAATTGAATACTCTGTATTACGTAAGTTTTCTTTCTTTTTTGCTCCAGGTTACTAGTTTCTTTCTCTTTATTTTTCTTTTCTATTTCTTCAATTCTTTTCTCCTTTACATAAAAATACTAAAAATTTATTTGTGAGTTTACTTATCTTTATCTTTAACTAATTAAACACAATTGAATTTATATTTTTCGCTATCATATTATTACAAACTTTTATTAATCCACATTAAAATAAGTACGTTGTATTTCATAATCATACATTTTTTCTACTTTTTTTTTATCTTCAACTGAAATTACAATAGAATATATTTTCTGTTGGTCCAAAATAGGACGCTCGTAGGCTTTTGGGAAAGCTACGTACGACACTCAAGCAGGAAATCAGGAAAATAATGCAAATAAGGAAAGAAGCTAAAAGTGTTTAGTTGCCAGAAATAGCGTATAGAAGTTGCTTCCCCTAATCTAAATTACAACCAGCCTTTTATAGGCGTATACAAATCGTAACCGTTACCGATAATAATGACTAATTAATTACAACATTAATACGGAATTAAATACATAATTAATAGCACATTAATTGTTCGACCGTTACTCTTCCGGGCTAGGAGGTTGGCCAGACTGGCAGGCTCCCCGCCGGGCTGGCAGGCAGGCTCCAGGTTATGGACTTGGATCCATGGGTCCAAGTTCGGGGCTTGGGCTGATTAGGCTTTGGGCCTAGTCCCATTACTCCATCACGAGTCCCCCCACTCCCTTAGTCGAGTAGTAGACTCGGCTAAGAGGGAGTAGTCCAAGTCAGTTACTCTTCTACGAGACTAGAAAATCCCCGCTCTTATCCATGTTGGGGAGATGCCTCATTAAAAACCTTCATTAGGAAAAAACCCAATGGGAAAAAATCCCAATGAAGGGAAAAAGAGTACATCTGACGCCCCCAAGATGAAGCAAGAGGTGAGATCCCCAGCCTTTATTGCAATGATCGCCATCTGCGAATAGGATGGCTAGAACTGTTCTTCTCGTCGGACTCAGACTCGTCGGGTTTGTCATTTGCTTCCTTGAAGACGGTATGACCCTCAGTCCCCCACTTCATTCAGTTAAACCTACACATAAAAGAAACTAGTGTAGAATAGAGCATCTGGCCTGATGTGGAACCACAGATCAGTGTGTAAGTGAGTGGGACTCACTATTTGAAAAGAATGACGTCAAGTTCCCAAGTTAGGCCTCAACCCAGTCTCCGAAAGAAAGATTGAATCCTCGAGTAAGTGAGTCGGACTCCTCACTCGAATGGATAATCCAACCCCAAAGAACTAAAGTATATCAACCTTTTCGAGAAATGTGAATGTCAATTAAGTGACAAAATTGCTCGGAAGAGTGTGGCTCTAGGCCCCTAATAAGAGTTTAACTCGCCGCCCGAGGTTAGTAGTTCGAACCCTCAAGTAAAAACTTTTGAACGGGTGACTCGTCCCCCGAGGTCGGAGTGTGATGCACTTGGAAAGGGTAAGAGCACGCAAGAACTCGTATGAAGTCAAGAGTGTGCGGTATTAACATTTATATTGGAGCTTATTAATTGCCACACCCATATGACGTGACCCGGTGGCGCGAGTGTGTGTGCTCGGCCAGTGTACGAGTGTGTGTGCTCGGCCAGTGTACGAGTGTGTGTGCTCGCCCGGTGTACGTGAGTGATCGGATTTCATAAGCCCGCTTTTCAATGTTAAAATTACACACGCTTAACAAGAGTAAAAGCAATTAAACCACTTAAAATATCTTTTAAAATGTTTGGATTTTTGATTTTTGTTTGTATCAAATATAGAAGATTTTTGGAAACGTAGCTTTAGAGCCAAACGGGCCCGAATGCGTTGTTGAAAATTCAGCCCATCATCCTTGAGGGGAATCAAATTTGGTCTTAGTGTAATCTTGGTCCATCCACTTTAACGCAGAGCAGACTCTTGTTCCATAGGAATTAGGTGAGCGCCCATTTGAAGGCCTATCTCATGAATAGGCATGGCGATGAGGGAGACCAACAGCGACGTCGGCGCACGACATCCAACTGTGATTGGTGAAGAGAACAGGAGGAAGTGGGACTGTAGCACCTTGGATTGAGATGAATTTCTTGAATTTTTTCCTACTAAAGTGATGTGAGAGATCAATAGAGGCTCTCAATGAAAGGACCAATGTTTGTCCAAAATAGGACGCTCGTAGGCTTTTGGGAAAGCTACGTACGACACTCAAGCAGGAAATCAGGAAAATAATGCAAATAAGGAAAGAAGCTAAAAGTGTTTAGTTGCCAGAAATAGCGTATAGAAGTTGCTTCCCCTAATCTAAATTACAACCAGCCTTTTATAGGCGTATACAAATCGTAACCGTTACCGATAATAATGACTAATTAATTACAACATTAATACGGAATTAAATACATAATTAATAGCACATTAATTGTTCGACCGTTACTCTTCCGGGCTAGGAGGTCGGCCGGACTGGCACGCTCCCCGCCGGGCTGGCAGGCAGGCTCCAGGTTATGGACTTGGATCCATGGGTCCAAGTTCGGGGCTTGGGCTGATTAGGCTTTGGGCCTAGTCCCATTACTCCATCATTTTCTCTTTAATATTTTTTATATTTCATGTTCATAAATTTTTTTGTATAATATATTTCTTATCTCTTTGTAAAAAAAAATATTTCTTATCTCTTTGATATGTTTTTAACTTTTTTAAGACATTAAATTTGATTTTTTCGATTTAAATTTCATAAAACATGAAATTATGTTACATTTTTCATATTTGTGAGTTATGTATATGAAGTTACATCTTCTTATAGGCGAGTTACATCTTGTTGTGCATGAGTTATATCTTCTTATGCGCGAGTTACATTTAGATTTGCCTCAACAAGTTACATTTTTTATACACTTAGTTTATATTTTTCATCAACATGAGTTACATTTTTTATAACACGAGTTACATCACAAAATAAACTCCACCTATTGAAACCAAAAAGTCAATTTTTCGCAAACAAAAATGAATTTTTTGTTTTTGAAAAAAGAAAAGATTTTGGGCAAAAAAAATGAATATTCTTGGCAAAAAAAATTATTTTTCTTTGAAACATTTTTACGGGCATAATATAAAAACAAAACATATTAACTATTTATGTAAATAATTTAAGCAATTAGACTCCTTGTTTTTATTGTTTACATTTGATAATATATGGAGTTGCATCTTCTTATACGCGAGTTACATCTTTTTATGCATGAGTTACATCTTTCTATACGCGAGTTACATTTAGACTTAATTATCTTAACAAGTTACATTTTGCATACATCTAAGTTAGATTTTTGATCAAAGTGAGTTACATTTTCTATAACATGAGTTACATCGCAAACTGCTATTGAAACAAAAAATCATTTTTTGCAAAAAAAATATACTACCTCCGTCCCTTAAAACTTTGTCAAGTTTGATCGGCACGAGGATTAATAAAGTAAAAACTGTGTGGTTGAAGTTTGTGCAGAGGAGAGAGAATTAACTGGAACCACAAATTCTTTACTTAAAAGGGAAAGTGGCAAAGTTAGTTGGACATCCAAAAAGGAAAGTTGGCAAAGTTTTAAGGGACAGAAGGAGTATAATTTTTTGGTAAAAACCGATTTCTTTGGCAAAAAAGTGATTATTAATTTTTTATATGGCCTTCATATTAAAAACAGAACATATTCACTATTTAACTAAACTCATGCTATAGAAACAAAAAAAATGATTTTTTTGCAAGAAAAAAAATGATTTTTTCGCGAAAAAATGATTTTTTGGCAAAAAAAATGAATTTAAGGAAAAAACATTATTTATGGCCTTAATATTAAAAACAAAACATATTCACTATTTACGTAAAATAATTGAACAATTAGACTCTTTGTTTTCATGGAAATCAATGTTTTATTTCTTATAATCCGTATTAGACACATTATATTTTGACTTGCCTGCAGTTACATTTCTTATATGCGTGAGTTACATTTCTTTAAACGTGAGTTACATCACTCTGCTACTGAATACTGAAAAAACAAAAAAGAAGTTATTGTTCACACGTGAACAGTAACACACATTTTTTTGCCTAGGAGCAACATGCTTCACTGTGGGCTGCTCCCACGGTATAGCAACTGAACCTCATGCGTTCAAATACTTAAGGGGTATATTTGGTAGCCTTTTCTCAAACGATGCTCCTCTGGCCCCTGAGTTTAATTTGAGTGACACTGCATTAGCTTAAAGGTGACAACTTTGGTACCCATTTAAAAAATGGGGTACCGTACCTTACCACTCACTTGATTGGTTGAAATCATTACATCATTTTTAATTTAGATTTAAATGATTGAATTACTTCATTGTGATTGGTCCATGTGGATAAAAGTATAGTACCTTAAGGGTACCACAGAATCTACCTAACTTAAAAGCGACTTCTTGTGCATGGTGGTGCATAAACGACTTTGATGACTTAACAGATTGTTCAAATGGCTTCTTGGGAGCCTAGGATTTACGAGATGAAGTTGAAATCACTTTATGTTGACAAAAAAGAACACGACACACATATTCTGTTAGAAAAATGTGTTGAAAATTGCATTAAATGGTCATTTTGGGGCAATTATTTGAGTGGGTTCCACTTCCGATTTGAGTCGGTTCAAAGTGGTTTCGGATTGTCCTTGTTAAGGGCTACAATTCGATATGTGGTACACTCAAAACGGATAACGGATGAATGAGAAATTGATTTTCGAAGTTCACTCGTTGAAACGGAAAAACAGGGAAAAAAGATGGGTTTCTAGTGTGATTTATCCCATACCGGAAAACCCAAGGGATTTTCACCCCCTTATAAAGGGAACCCTCTTTGAAGGAGTTAAGATTCCTAAGGGAAAAGGCTCTCTTCGCGCGAAGGGGGTGTCGATCAAATCCCGAAAACGGAGAAGAAAAACTGTGACTCGTGTGCGTGGGCGACCTGCGGACACGAATGCCGTCCGAAAATCTATCATTCAAAGATACGATTTAATTTTGGTTTCTTCCCGTTCGGACCAGAACACCTCGATGGTCTTCTGTTGGCTTCGTACCAGAAGTGCTACAACTCTAGTGGTGGTCTTCTGGTCGGATTAGAAGTGCTCAACACTGGTGGGGGTCTTCTGGTCGCACCAAAAGTGCTCGACGTATTCTTGTCTGTTACAACAATAAATGTCCAACGTTCTTATCTTTTAATGTTGCGTTAAATGGACAGTTTATGTCGATTCAATGCCCAACGGACTGGTCATTGATGTCCAATGTTCAGGTCCATTAACACTCCATTTAACACACAATAAATCCTCCTATATATACATGACATGTGTTTTACAACAAATACACGTTCTTACACATTCATAAACGAGCTCACGCACTTTTGAGCTCTCGAAAAACACTACTAGCATTCTGATAATTTCCTTCTGTGTTCATACTTATTTCCGTTCGCTGGAACTTTTGTTTGTGTGCTCAAACAATAGTTCGTAGTCATCGTATCATGGGAAATGATTTTTGCAACGCTCCTAGCACCGGGGGAGACAACGAATACGTTTTAAGGACATTGTGTGTAACACAAGCTTTGACTAATTTCTGCTCCTCTCATTTCTGTTTTCTTTAGCTATTTTATTTATTAATTAATATGTTTACGTTTTTTTGAGACACACCCAACAATCTTAAAACGTATTCAGTGATTGTTATATTGCGGTAAACAATCTAAAAACGTAGTTTGTCACTGAGGTGAATAACTTAATTTATTTTGTGTTTTTGGAAAACGTAAGAAAACGAAAATGACTTCTCAAGAAATCCAGAATGTTGGTGGGCAGAACGTGCCAAACGACACTCACTCTGAAAGTGGAGCTCCGGTGAATAATGGTTCACAACGCGGAGCATCTACTTTGGGAAACCAAGGGGCAATCCCTATGGTTACAGTGTCAAGCAACTCAGTGGAGAAACCCGAAAAATTTAATGGGTTAAACTTCAAGAGGTGACAGCAAAAGATGCTCTTTTATCTCACTACTCTCGGTCTTGCAAGGTTCTTGATCGAAGATGCAACCGGGGATGAAATTGGAAGTTCATCAAATGGATGTAAAAATTGCTTTTCTAAATGGCGATATAGACGAATAAATCTATATGGAACAACCCGAGGGCTTTCGTGTTCCTGGCCAAGAAAGGAAAGTGTGTAAATTAATTAAATCATTGTATGAATTGAAACAAGCCCCTAAACAGTGGCATGAAAAGATCGATCATGCAATGTTAATTAATGGGTTTAAAATAAACGAAAGTGACAAATGCATCTATGTGAACAGCACAGTAGACGGCTATGTCATTTTATGTTTATACGTGGATGATATACTCATCGTGGGTAGCAATAATCTAATGATTAATTCTACCAAAAGCATGTTAAATTCTAAATTTGACATGAAGGATATGGGGCTGGCCGATTTAATCCTTGAGATTAAAATAATTAGGGGACAAGGTGGTCTTACGCTAAGCCAATCCCATTACAATGATAAAATCCTTACAAAATTTAATAAGGATGATTATCAAGAGGCAAGGACTCCATTAGATAAAAACGTACACCTTACCAAAAATCATGGAGAGTGTATTTCTCAAGTAGAATATGCTAGGAATATTGGAAGCTTGATGTATCTAATGAGTTGTATCAGGCTTGATATTGCCTTTGTGGTTAGCAAGCTAAGTAGATATACTAGCAATCCCGATGATGAACACTGGAAGGCAATAGTAAGGGTTTTGAGGTATTTACGCAAAACCCAAAACCTTGGACTGCACTATGGAAGATATCCAGCTGTACTTGAAGGGTATAGCGACGCTAGTTGGATATCCGACATAAAGGACTCTAAGTCCACGACTAGATATGTTTTCACTTTGGGAGGTGCAGCCGTGTCATGTAAATCCTCAAAACAAACGTTAATAGCTAGATCCACGATGGAGTCTGAACTAATAGTCTTGGATAAGTGGACTGAAGAGGCTGAATGGCTATGCCATTTTCTCGAGGATATTCCAAGTTGGGAAAAGTCTGTCGCTCCAATATGCATACATTGCGATTGTCAAGCGGCAATGGGAAGGGTACAAAGTAACATATACAATGGTAAGTGTAGACACATTCGTCAGTGCAAAACAGTGTCAAATAGTACCAAACAGTGTCGCTACAGTGTCAAACAGTGTCACTGTAGTGCCAAACAATGTCGCTACAGTGCCAAACAGTGTCGCTGCAGTGTCAAACAATGCCGCTACAGTGTGAAGTCAACTTCATTTTCTTAATCTGTGTAAAGGTCAAAGTAGAACAATTATTTCGGGTTGGAGAGAGTAAAAACTAAACAAAATGTATTCATAAAAAAATGTATAAGTGTTATTGTAACAATGCAAAATGTATTCATCGTTTGAGTGTATGAGTGTTATTGTATCTGCATAGTGTATCATAACTAGTGATTTCATCATTTCCCAAGTACAGTGCAAGTACAAGTACAATGCAGGCAATGTAGACCTCGTGTGCACATAGCACAAGATGATTTCATGAATAATAAGGAATAGTAAATTGAGAATGTTTCTACTCCCTCCGTGCATATATTAAACCGTCACTTTCCTTTATGGAATGTCTCTGAGTTAAAGTCTCATTTCTTTATTTGATAAATAAATATATATGAAACAATGTTAAACAATACAAAACATTGCATAAAAGTGTCAATATAACGTACTCTACATTAAAAATTTACCCCTTACTAAATTTATTTCATTAATATTTTTGAAATGAAATCAGGATTTTAATTTAAGAACAAGGGTAGTAAATTTGATTGCACTCTTAGAATTGAGAATTTGTGTGCACTTTATCGTACATTTTTCTTGCACATGTCTATGTAGATAAATAATTTGTGTAAAACTTGGTTAATTATTTGTCTACATAAATAATATTTGATGTAAAATATTTCTATGTACAAGACTACAAGTTATGTAAGTGTACAAAAAAGCCCAAAATGTCATTTTTTTGAATCATTTAATACTCGATCTACACCCATTGAAGTGGATCCAATGTTTTCTTTCCCGTCTAATCTTTCTTTTTGCCTCACTCTCTCCAACTGGAATGCTGCAGAGGAACTCGACAGAGCTTGATTTGAAAATGGAATCTCTGCACAGTAAGGATGACAGAGAATCTTTAGTTAGTCTGTGCTTATAGTGCGGATTTCAAGCTTGTTTAATTGTTTGACATGACATAAGTGGAAGCTCTTTTGTCTTATTTTAAGTTGGGTCAGACAAATAAATATGTATACCCTTCTATTCTCCGGAAAATTTTAAATGTACACTCTACTCTAACGTGTTCACTAAGCCTCTCAATTCTACCGTTCACTCGAAATTGAATTGAACCCAGTACATTACTTTTTTCGCGTTAAACATTGTCAATTTTGATTTGATTTTAAACATATAGTCCGTACTACCACCGCTAAATGCAAAGTAGGTTGAGATTTGTGTATATGTGAGAGAAATGTGCAAAATCATGAATTAGTTACTTTAATAGAAAAGTGACAAAGTTTTTTGGACACCCGAAAAAGGAAAATTAGCAAAGTCCAATGGGACGGAGGGAGTACTACCATCATCTCAATTTGTTTTACAAAGTCAACATTTATAGTTCAATCATTTCTATTATTGAATAATTCAATTTTATAATTAAAATTTACATATCTAGAAATTATATTAAAATCACTATACAGTTGTAAAATCAAAATTAAAATCTAATTAAGAATTAATATCCCAATTAAGTGATTAAAATGAAGTTGTTTGACTCAAAAAAGTCATATTTACAACTCAATTTGGGAGGAAGGGATACTTCTTATGTTTTTTGCTGCACTTTCTCTTTTTATCATAGTACGGAGTATTTGTTATGTTAAATGCCAACATCCTTGACTGTGATGAGTTTCGAACATGTGACCTCCGTCTTGAAAATGTCACAGTGAAATCATCGAACCACAAGGTGTTTGACATTTCTTATGTTTTTTATTTACAACATTTACATTTTCGTCTTTGTTAACATACAACTTTGATCATTGATGTATTTTACTCTATTAGAAAAAACTACTCCCTTTGTCCCTTAAAATTTGGCCAAGTTTTACCGGCGCAGTGATTACTAATATAAAAACTATGTGGTTAAATTTTGTATAGAGAATTAATTTGAACCACAAATTATTTACTTATAAGAGAATGTGGCAAAATTAGATAGACAACCAAAAGAAGAAAAACATATTTTCAAAAACCTAAAGTAGAGTGACCTATTTCATAATGAAAGTAACTTAACATATTTTCAAAAATTAAAATTTTCAATATGTTGCAAGCTATTTAATAATGAAGATAGTATGACTATAATTATAAATGAGTTTATTGTTTTGGGATATGCTTTCAGTATGTTTTCCGAAGAATACAGATATGAATGTCCAACTCCATCCAAAGTCTAGACCGAGATCCGGTATATATTTAGGTTGTTTTTAGTTGGACTGTAATTCATTCCACATCAGACCAGACCAGACCAGACAAGATCGTATTTTATTATTATTATTATTATTATTATTATTATTTTCATTTTCATTTTCATTTTCATTTTCATTTTCATTATCATTATCATTATCATTATCATTATCATTATCATTATCATTATCATTATCATTATCATTATCATTATCATTATCATTATCATTATCATTATCATTATCATTATCATTATCATTATCATTATCATTATCATTTTCATTTTCATTTTCATTTTCATTATCATCATCATCATCATCATCATCATCATCGTCATCATCATCATTGTTATTATTATTAGTATTATTAGTATTATTACTATTATTACTATTATTATTTTTAATTATAAATGAATAAAATATAATTATTTATGGATTATAATATCTATAATAAGTAAAATCTTTATGCAAAAAATATAAAAAATAAAATTTCAGACCAGACCAGACCAAACCAGGCCAGACCAGACCAAACCATATTTTATTATTATAATTATTATTATTATTATTATTATTATTATTATTATGATCATCATCATCATCATCATCATCATCATCGTCGTCGCCTTCATCGTCGTCATCATCATCATCAGCATCAACATCAGCATCATCATCATTGTTATTGTTAGTATTATTAGTATTATTACTATTATTATTTTTAATTATAAATGAATAAAATATAATTATTTATAGATTATAATATACATAAAAAATAAAATCTTTATGCAAAAAATATAAAAAATTAAAATTCAGACCAGATCAGACTAAAACAGACCAGACCAGATCAGACCAGACTAAAACAGACCAGATCAGACCAAACCAGACCAGCAAATTACAGTCCAAGTAAAAACATCCTTACATTAGAAATATACTGTAAATAAATGATTTGGGAGAATGATTATTTCCCCTTCGAGGTTTGGTCACACTCCCTCCGGTTCCAAAAGAAATTCATTGTTTGACTTCACAGTTTTTAAAAATGTGTATTTTTTTGTTTTGACTTTTTCATTAAGCCCCTAAAAAGTAAATAAAGTGTAGTGAGAGAGAGAAAGTGAGTGTAAAGTAAGTAAATAAACGTATAAGAGTAACTTTATACTTCATATTAAAAAGTTACTCAAAAAGGAAAGTGTGAAATTGTTTTGACACCGAAGGGAGTACTAATTAATTCCACCTTGCATTTTTAAAAGTCAAAGTGAAATTACATGAAAATATGAAATTCGTATCATTGCTAGAACAAAACCTTCCTCACTTCCTCGTTCTTTTTTATGGAAAAGAGATAAAAAACTATTAGCTCTAACTTTTGAGTGATAAAAGTTTGACAAATTTATTTCAAACAAAAATGTGACTAACTTTTATTTATTTAACATTAACTTCTCCTTGTAATCTCTATCCAAACCTGCTCCCACCACAACCTTGCCTCATTCCGCCTCTGAAAACCATCCTCAAAGTCGTTGGAAAATCTTCGGCATAAATTTATTCCGTTTTCTACTTTTTTAATTCAGAAAAATTATGCCAGTTTTTCTCCATAAAGTCGATGTTACATGTTAGATTGAGGTATGTTTGACACAACTGGCTGAAAAGATATTTTTATGAGCTTTTTAGTAACTACAAGTTTTTAGTAACTGAAAAGATCTTAAAAAGAAAAGGCAGTATCTGTTTGGTAAAAAGCTGACTGTTTGATTTAGCACTGTTTGGTATACAAGCTGTTAAGACTAATTAATACTAGAAGCTACTGACTTATCTGAAATGCTACTCACTGTAGCATCTAAGAAAAGATCTTTTATTTTTATAAAAGCTCTTAAAAACTGACATGTCAAACATACAATTAGAATCTTTTAGAAACTTTTTAAATAGTACAAAAGTTAGAAGACAATGATTTATGTCTGCCAAACATAGCCAAAAATTGTAAAATGACAAATGAATTCCCCAGATATATTGTAGTTTCCTTTTTCTTCTTCTTTAGCTTAGGAAGCCATACCAATATACCATGTATGATGTATTGATGTATATAAGACCTACGAGTATGTCACATATTGGCTTCAAAAGTTGACATGGAGCCCGTTCCAAATTGACTGTATTGGTTGATTCTTCTGAAATTCATGAAGTTCTGATTGAAGTTTTTGTATTGGCTGATTCTGCTGATTTATGAAAACAATCTTTAAAATATATTTTATTAATAAAATAAAGCTAAAATTATATGAAAAAACATCTAAAATGATCATCTACAGTAACTTCAGTGAATACAATCAGAAAAATGACTTCAATATTTTCTTATTATAAAAAAATTAAGCGCGTGAAATAAAAAATTAGATGGAAAAATAAATTGATAAGTCTGAGAAGCTGAAGAACATGAAAGAGGTTCACGATAAGAGTGAAAGACCTATGAGACTACGAGTAATAGTACGTTTAGAAAAATCTGTTGTACTTTCACAATGATGAATGGAGGTGATCATACTGTACTACTCTCTCTGTCCCGAAATTATCTTTACTTTTTCCTTTTCGATCCGTCCTAATTTTATCTTCTCTTTCTTTTTTGGTAAATAATTCGTGGTTCACAACCATTCTTACACATTTCTCTTTCCTCTGCACAACTCTCCACCACATATTTCTCACCATCTTAAAACTCGTGTCCAGTCAAATAAAGATATACTTACGGGACGGAGGTAGTACTCTAATACTCCAATACTCCATATATCAGTTCTAGCTTATTTTATTTAATTTATTACTCAATAATCACTAATAGTATATTTAATTAGTTTTTTTTTATTCTTCCAAAGGAATAAGGTTAGTTTCAAATTTAATACTCCGTCCGTCCCGCAATTAAGTTACCACTTTCTTTTTTGGACAGTCCTAAATTAAGTTCGCACTTCCTTATTTTCCTTATTTGGCAAATTATCTACATCAAAACAGTGTCAAACAAAGTAAAACAGTGTCCAAACAATCCAAAACAGTGCCAAATAGTGTAAAAGCAGTAAAATTTACCTCCCAGTAAATTTATTTCCTTAATATGTATGAAATTCATCTCGTAACTTAATTGGGGGCGGAGGGAGTAAGATTTAATCTATCAATTTTTTGGGCCCATTTTAAGGAACAGAACAACAAAGTGCCCTTCAATAGTAAAATCATCCGTGAATATTTATGCTATTATTTTTTTAATGTATCTGGACACTTAAACTAGGGAGCATAATAATAAATCATGTCTTCCATTATTTAACTCTAATTGATCCTTGTAATTAATATACTTGCACCTTTAGACATAATAGAGCTTATAATTTAGGTGAATGTATTCACTAAAAATTATCAACAATTTTTATTTTAATCCTTATTTTTCTAAAAGAGCAAGATGGAGTCCAAATTAGAAATGAGATTTTCATGAAACTCTTTGACTTATTTTAGCAAAAAAAGAGAATATTACCAGAAATATGACTACAACAGTTTGAAAATTCCAAAATAGGACTGACATATTTTTATTCCAAAAATAAGACTAATTACTGTCATGTTTTGGCAGTACCAGACTTCAAACATGACAGTATTTTCTAGACATTACAGTAATTAGTCCTATTTTGGGAATAAAAAACATGACAGTCTTATTTTGGAATTTAAAAACGATTTTAGTCCTATTTCGGGAACTTTCCCGCAAAAAATGACTATACTCATAAAAAATAAGTGTAGAATTAAATTACAATATACAACAAAATTACAATATTTTTTCACTACTGGTGCTACTAATGAATAACTATTGTTGCATAAATTTTTAAACTGGAGTTTCATATCATATATCTGGCTCATTAAGAATCCTACTAATGTCCGTTTTTATTAGCTCCTCAGTGTCCGGTAACAACTAACTTGTCCATATTCATTATATATGAGCTCTAGAGTTTTCGTGGAAAATGTCTTATTTTTTCTCAAGTTGACATGCAATTTGATCTTGGTGGCACACTTGGTGATACTCCGTATGAACTATCATATTATTTTTTAGCGGTGTCTCAGGTTCGAATCTCGCTAGGCACATTTAGGGGAGAGGAGGGAGGTCTTGCTCCCAATGATTCTTCTTACCTTCACGGAGTTGCTCAGCGGCTGAGAAGGGAGATGATGGTAATGAAGGTAGCGGGTTCGTGTGGTGGGAGGAGCAGCCTGAAAGGTGATGTAAGTCCTAGCGGATTCGTCCTTTGGAGCCATTTAGGGGAGAGGAGGGAGGTCTTGCTCCCAATGATTCTTCTTACCTTCACGGAGTTGCTCAACGGCTGAGAAGGGAGAGGATGGTAATGAAGGTAGCGGGTTCGTGTGGTGGGAGGAGCAGCCTGAAAGGTGATGTAAGTCCTGCTGGATTCGTCCTTTGGAGCCAGTACTGACGAGGTTGACTGTGATCAGATCCGGACTTAACTGTCTAGGGGCTTTGGAGGGTAGTTCATAGACTTCAGGATTATGGGAGCGTAATCCCCGACACCTGGATTATCAAAAAAAAAATATCATATTATTTTTTAAAATCAATTTTGTATGGTACAGAACCGCACTTTGAGGATTCTGAATTGGAGTGGGTAAATGAAATAGTGGAGTATTTTTCAGGCAATGCTACACCCGAACAAGCATATCATATTCTGGTTGAGGATTCGTATGATTGTGACACAATAGACTTGGTCATACTTCTTCATGGGTAATAGGGTTGCTTCCTGATCTTAATAAACTTGTTATGTCTTCAAACGCTAATAAAGTTTGTGACACTTGTTCGAGCTAAACACACATGTGCTTTTTAAAAAAAAATAGTAGTAATTGTGCAATGAATATATTTGATATTGCTCAGCTCATTATGATATATGAGGCCCTTATCAGGTTTCTTCTTCTTGTAGTGCTCATTTTTATTTGATAATACTCCCTCCGTCCCTTAAAACTTTGCCATCTTTCCTTTTTGAGACGTCCCAAAAAACTTTGCCACTTTCCCTTTTAATCAATTGTTTTGTGGTTTCTATTTTTTCTCTCTCCTCTGCACAAATCTCAACCACACAGTTTTTACTTTATTATTCTCCGTGCCGGTCAACTTTGGCAAAGTTTTAAGGGACGGAGGTAGTAGTAGATAACAAGTCTCGAGCAGTTTTGGTATACCTTGTGGTCATGAAAATGAAGTTCGTGATATACTACATTTTTTCTATACTACAATTTAATACAGTTGATGGAGTATATGGGCCAGGACCCCAGGACCCACATACTCAGAAGAATAAGAGGAACATCTGTCACTCAGTGGGGCCTCCGTCGGCCAGATGGCCCCCCATCGGCCAGAAAGATATCAACTCAGAACATGGTCCGGAAGCCAGGAGAATCAGGTGTCCCCGTCGGCCATGACCGCGTCGGCCATGGCCGCGTCGGCCACAAAAGGCTCACAGAACCGAATTTTGTACTTAGTTATTTCTACA
The DNA here is from genome assembly GCA_945859875.1 of Cuscuta europaea. Classification (NCBI taxonomy): domain Eukaryota; kingdom Viridiplantae; phylum Streptophyta; class Magnoliopsida; order Solanales; family Convolvulaceae; genus Cuscuta; species Cuscuta europaea. The sequence goes on from CAMAPE010000030.1 coordinate 2,481,188, forward strand.
CATCTTGTACTCAGCCCAATAGTGGCCCAATTGTAAATGGGCCTCCCAAGCCCAAGACTTGGGAGCCCAGCCCTAATTTCCTCTATAAATACTCCCAAGAAGCTTCCCAATATTCTGTGGTGCTACCGTACAACGCCGAGGAGGGCGACGGACGAAACACCCTTTGCCCTTTGTTATGGCTTTGAGGCAAAGGCACCAACAGAGGTCACCATACCAGCCGACGGGTGGAACACTATGAGCCCAGGCCAACGAAGAAAGCATGAAGATTGATCTCCACCTGATCGAAAATAGACGAGAGTAGGCCTTCATCTGGGCAGAAAACTACCGGCGTCAAGTAAAATCTTACTATGACGCCAAAGTACGTTCCCAGGAATTCCAAGTGGGGGACTATGTCCTCCGCCGAAGGGAGGCGAGCAAGCCGACGGAAGGTGGGAAGCTAGCACTACAGTACGAAGGCCCCTACATCGTCAGTGCCGTAATCAAGCCCAGCACCTATAAATTAAAACACCCAAATGGGTCTAATATACCACGAACGTGGAATGTACATCACTTGGTGAAATTCTATCAATAATCCGGGGACAGCGCATCCGGTAAAGCCCTCACCTTCCCACGGGTTATTGATCAAATGCCACCCTCGGCCTCGAGCCACTTATCAATAAAAGATGTATTTTACTTACTTTTCTAAAAAAGTTCAAGGAAAAGATACTAGATTACATCGACCCCTTAGAGCGAAATGCTCAGGAAAGGCCGACAGAGCACATCGTATTGGCCCCTTAGAGCGAGACGCTCAGGTAAGGCCAACGGTGTCCCCAGGACGAGGGGCCCGCAAAGAGCTCGCGTCTTGAAATGGGAAGCTCGCCGCGTTGTTTACTCGCGAAATCGCAGGACGACAGGTCTGAAATCATGGCCGAGGTGAAAAAAAATCCCCAAACTCACAGATGAGAAACGACAACCATCGGTGACCGACCAAAAGCCTTAGCACGCGTCATAAATAGGCGACGGGACCTCCTTGAGACCATAGGACGATCCAGTAGTACTCCTTACCGGCCGAAGCCTGAAAGAGGGATAACCACTCCTCGCTCAAAGAAGTAAAGAGGAAGAATATAAAAGAGGGGCAGCCGAAGGACCGCACACTTGCCGGCCTAAAGTGATATCCCCAAAAATAAAAGAGGGACAGCCGAAGGACCACACACTTGCCGGCCTAAAGCGATATCCCCAAAGATAGAAGAGGGGCAGCCAAAAGACCGTGCACTTGCCGGCCTAGAGCGATATCCTCAAAAATAAAAGAGGGACAACCGAAGGACCGTGCACTTGCCGGCCTAGAGCGATATCCCCAAGCATAAAAGAGGGAAGCCGATGGACCGTGCACTAGCCGGCCATGAGCAATAAAAATAAAATCCCCACAAAATACGCTAAGTGTAAACTTAATACCACTCATCCAAGCCTAGCCCCGAGCAATCCTTGGACGAAGCGTGCACTTGCAAACCATCCCAAAGGCACTTGGAAAATTCCCAAGTGGCACCCGGATGGGCAAAACAAGGGTCGTCACCCTCACCAGCCACAACAAGGTGAAATGAGTACATGATCACTCAACACTTAGCAAATTTCCTAAGTATGGAGGGATAACAGGAGAAAGTACACAAGCCGAGGGAGACACTAAGGCGTGCAAAGTTAACCACCTATTTCCATTAAAGGAATAGTACGGACGAAGCATACACGCACAAGTTACCCAAGATCAAACCCTTCTATCATCAGGCAAATATTATACATCATGGACGAAAGCATTCATGCAAAAAAAACTTGGACAAAATCTCCAAGGTAAACTCTAGTGGCCGAAGAGGGCACGAGATAGCCGACATGTAACTAAAATGGTCCAGGGGAAACTCACTCAACCGACCCAAGGGTGAATCCCGTCATCGGCCATACCCAGAGGAAGTAACCAACGAAGTATGTCCACCACTTAGAAAAAATTCAAAGTGCTTGGGGAACATTCCCAAGGGGCACCAAGAGTGGCCGACAAGGGTTCTGAGGCCGAATAAAGGGCCAACAACCCTCATCATCCACATCAGAATAAAGCGGATATATACTCTAAGATAAACACTTAGAAGTATTTTCACAAAAATGTGGGATGTCAAACATTACAAGGACAAAGAAGACATCTCCCCCTCAGCCGAGCAAAGGGCAGGACCCTTCATCAGCCACGACTATAGGAAGCAAGTTCCTGAGTTCTTGTTTGACACTTAGAAAAATTGAAAGTAAAATAAAAAGGGCGGGGAATGACACAAGACGCAAAATACACAAAAGTCGGAAGCAACGGCTATTTCAATTCACTTGAATCCATTACAAAAGGTGGGCACAACGGCCTTTACAAAGGACAATAGCTAATTACAAATACAAAACAAAAGAAGAGCGAGCCAATCAACTCCCCTGACTGGCCTCCGTGGTGGCCTACTCCACAACGACTTGCTCGGCGACACCCCCACCACCTTCCTCGGCAACAACACTTGCGCTGGTTTTGGCCCTAGAGGCAGCAGTATCCCCCAAGACGTCGTCATCGGACCAGTCAGATTCGCCGATGGAGGTACTCAGCATCCGGGCCTGCCTTTCAGAGGGAGGAAGTTTCACCTCCTCCTCTGGGTCCCTCATATTCTTAAGAAGCTTCAAGTGAGTCCGGACCCATTTCCGGGTAAGCTTCAGCACTTTAAGGCCACGACGCAGCCTCCGGTAGATCAGCCGCTGCATCCGCTGCTGGCCCATGTCGTAGTAAACCGACATCTCCCTCTAGAAGTAATCCTGGCCGGCAGGGCAGTTCTGGCCCCAGTCTTCTAGCCGGTCCGCCACAACCTCGTAGCACCAGGGCCGGCGATCTTCCGCCTTCCAGCCTTCAGCCAGAAATGTTTCAACTACGGCATCAACAGCCTTCTCAGAAGCCTTCTCGGCTTGAGCTCTGGTCTTTGCGGCGTCCTCGGCTCGAAGCAGGGCTTCGTCGCGGCCCTTTAGTGCCTCATCTTTTACCCTCAGGGCGTCATCCCTATCGGCCGCCACGTGACGGTACCCCACGTCAGCTTCATCATCCCTCCTCTTCAGGGCCTCTACTTTGCCCCGGAGCCGATCCAGACAGGTCATGGCCTCCTCGGCCGAAGCAGCTTTTTGCTCAGCCTCTTTCAGCCGAGCAATCTCTTGTTGCTGCCTCGTATGGCTCTTCATTAGCATAACGCCCCCTGCAAAAAATAGAAGGGTTAGGATGATGCAGACACTTACGACATCAAGAAATAAAAAAATAGTAAAGTACAAGGATCTTACTTTGACGACGAGGTCCATCCCACCGTCATAAATCCTGACGGGGCCAAGCTTCTTCAGATAAGCCCGGTCCTCGACCGGGACGGCTTGTGCAAGCACATCGTGGCCGTCGACAGCGTCGTTGAAAACGCCACCCTTTACATGGTACTCGACCTCCAGCTTATAGGTCCCGACAGCCAGCTCCTTCCTGGCCCTCTTCTTCCGGGAGTCGTGGACGGTAGCGGGTGGCTGGGACATAGCAGTCGATGAAGGGGCAGAAATCATGTCGGCCACAGTGACGACATTAGATGTCATGCCCCGGACCTACCCGGACACGTCAACAACCCGCCGTATAGTACGAATAGTAAACCGCAGTTCAACACATCCATATTATACAAGGCGTCTGGAATATCTTTCACACATAGTACATCCATAAACAAACATAATGTAAAAATCATTCATTAAAGCAGCGGAAACATTAATACAAGTATTACAGTCACACTTGGCATCCTTAGGCATGCAAGCCCCCAAATAATTATTCAAAAAAAATATCCATGAGCATTAATGTAATTGTTTTTAAAACAGAACGGAAGAAGCACGAACCACGTCTTCTTCCTCGATCTTCCTGAAGCAACGGGCACTGGTAGCAACTTCAAGTCCTACCTGAAACTGTGAGGTGGCCTCCCCCGTGAAGGGTAGGTCAGTACTTGCAAGCATTTGACAAGTACAATGACAACCATACCAAGTATAATCAATGTTTCAATTTCTAAGACCCTCAATCTAGGGTGATATATGTATATAGGCCATAACCCTTGGTTACCCCTTTAAAATAATATACTTACTTTATATAAAGTCAAGTAGTCGGCCCGTGGGCCTATATTCATTTAGAATTCACCATTTTAATTCCTCGTGGCTACAAGTCACGACAACCCCATAGGGTTCCCTCGAGTCCCGATTGTATAGCAAGGGCTCGGCCCAACTACATTTCTATACAACCCTTCAAATTGATTTATCACATTAAAATTGTATGACAAGGGCTCAGCCCAACTACGTTTCCATACCAACCATACCTTCGTGGCAAGGGCTCATTCCAACTACATTTCCACGAAGATCACAAATACATGGCAAGGGCTCTGCCCAACTACGTTTCCATGCTAATCACATTACATGTCAAGGGCTCGGCCCAATTACATTTCCATGTAATCCTAGAGTCCGACTCTAATTTATCTTCATAGTCCAATTCTCAAGCAAATACTAAGCCTAGAATCAATTCACTTGGGTAGCCTTTAGGCCTACCCCTAACACACCTTAGTGTTCATACAATTCGACCCTAAAGTATCTTTTAAGACTACTTAAGGCATCCCTATTCACAATCCTATCTCTTAGGATTAATTCCATCATTCATTTATATTAATCTCCCGACTAGTATTTCAATACTAGTCGGATAATCTTAGAACAACCAAGTTCTTAATTCATAGCCAAATAATTCATCTCAATTGATTTTCCAATCCAAATATGATTTAATCTCAATATCAAAAATATCACTTTATCCATTCATGAATTCCTTACATGAAGTAAAAGTATATTTTATCACAACATTTTCATAGTTAATTCCATTATCATGCCATTTTTTCATATCACATAATCATACACAATTTCTTCCAAATTTGTATATCACGCTTTATTTACTCACATGCAATAGTATTTTCATTTAGGCATTATTATTCATTAATAATCCATGAAAATCACATTTAATACCTTAGGTAATCTTATGAAATTAACTCACTAATTATAAGCAATATAGTCAGCCATCCTCACCTTATGATGTGCTTAACTAGATGCCTTTGCTAAGCCCTCCGATCAATCCCCGTTCCAGGCCGATTGAAACGAAAAACTGGACAACAGCCAAAAGCCGGGCGGCTTTTGTGAAAGCCGGGCGGTGTTCGTCCGTCTGCAACACGGGCATCCTGCTTGATCTTGGCAGTTTCCGGCGATTTCGGCTCCTATCGATTCACCAACTCTTCTAAGTTAAATACCACCACTTTATATCAATATTTCTACACCTTTAAACGTGTAGAACTTCATGTTTAATCCATCATATGATTTCTTGAAAATCATACCATATTAAACTAGTTATTGAACACAAAATGAGTTCTTACCTCAATCCTAGCTCTTTCTTCTTGGATTCCTTCGTTGTTGCTTAGACTTTGAGGGAAGGCTTTCCTAGCTCTCTCCCCCTTCTCTCTTGTGTGTATGGTGTGGAATGAAGGAGAGGATATCCTCTTCTCAATCAAATGGGAAGATATTTGTGGGAGTAAGACAAATGAGGGGTGTGGATTTGTCTCTAATCACACCTTCATGCAATAGTCCGTCTAACCCCATGCTTGGTTGTCCCCTCCCTATTATTTGGGAGTTATTTGACTGGAAGAATACCCCAAGTGGGTGTAGGAAGTCCCTCCTAATTATTCCTGCTATTTATGGCAGGTTGGGTCAAACAACGCTTGGGTTGTCCAAATATTTTCCCCAACCTTAGTTGGCATTTTATTGGGCTTCTATAATTATTATGATGACCCAACTAATTATTTGGTAGCCCGTTCTCAATGTTATGGACCCGATAAATAATTTAATTAATCATTCATTAATTAAATCCATCACTCTTATACACGAAATTATTCGCTAGGAAATTCAAATACATATCGAATTTCAAATTCAAGTACATCCGGGTGCGGTGTCACAAGTTCACCCCCCCTTAACGGGAATTTCGTCCCCGAAATTCACAATGCTTATTCAAATAGAGATGCATACTGTTCCTTATCGAGGCTTCAATTTCTCAAATTTCTTCCTCAACTCGGTCACTTTTCCAAAGGATTTTAACCATTGGAACCCTCTTGCTCCTTAGCTTCTTTACTTGCCTGTCAAATACCTTTACCGGTTGCACGACATAATTCAGGTCTTCCCGTATTTCCACGGGTGGTTTCTCTAATACATGAGATGGATCCGGCATATACTTCTTAAGAATAGACACGTGGAACACGTTATGAATCTTCTCCAATTCTGGAGTCAATTGCAATCGGTACGCTACAGCTCCAATTCTCTCAAGAATTACAAATGGCCCAATGTAGCGTGGGTTAAGTTTCCCTCGGCTCTGAAATCGGATGATTCATTTCCAAGGTGAAACCTTCAAAAATACCTCCTCTCCCACCTTAAACTCTAAGGCCCTTCGGCGCTTATCGGCATAGCTCTTCAGTCTATCCTGTGCCGCCTTAAGTCTCTCACGGATCATCTTTACCTTTGACTTGGTGATCTCCACCAATTCTGTTGGTCCCGGTTATACTGGATACAGTTTAGAGGGGGGGGGGTGAATAGACTGTATTGGTTTTTAGCTTTTTAAACTAAGTACCAGATTTACAGAATAGCCTGTTCTGTTGAAGGAACAGACTGGCAGCGGATGGGGTTCTGGTAGGGGGTTCTGTTAGCCTCAAAGGAGCAAAGGCAGTAGGCCTTCTGTTAACTCGTAGAACAAGTTCTGCTGAACACAGATACCAAGTCCAAGGAGTTATACAGTTCTAACTAAGTGCAAGTATTAAAAGCAGTAAGTAAACGACACCAGGGATTTTTATAGTGGTTCAAGGAACAACTCGTTCCTCTAATCCACTGTTCCACTAAGCTGTAAAAACTGCCGTTTACAAAGCCTTAGTCCTAGCACTTAAGAAGCACTCCACGTCTTCTTCAAGCCTAGATGTGTCCTGGGATGCACTGCCTGGCTTCCTTTAACACTGGTCCTTTCACTGAGTTTCCTTGAAGTATCACCACTTCACTACTCAAGTTATTTGGACGTCCTTCTTGTAGCAAGAAGAGTTTCTGTTGAAACTGGGGTTCCTCCAACTAGCTTCGTTACAAAATATTTGTATGTGATGAGCTTGAAGAGTTGAAGAACACTTGGAACTTTGCTTGAGTTGGAAAGAGGATTTTTCCAACTTCTGCCTTCTCTTGTAGAGGATAATGAGTTTGAATCTCAAGGAGGCTTTTTTGCTTTTCAGAGTTTGAATATCTTGCTTGTGGTTAGCAAAAGTTGCAATGTAATCTTGGCAAAGTTATAGCAAAGTTATCCGGTTGTTCTTCGTAGTGTATCTTTTATACTGAGGTTGTCTTCCCATTGGAGGAGTAGGAGGACAACTGCATTAAATGAGCGATCAGTTGACTTGACTAGTAGAGCCCGGTAAAGTTGGCGGGTTACTATTTTGGGATAAAGTATTCCTGACATTCCGGCCAATCATCTGCAATTACTCTACGTAGCATGGGGTGCATTAAATGAGCATTTAATGCATGCACTGTAGCTTTTCCGTTTCATACTCCTAGCCGTTGAAGGAATCTTTTAGTTGACTTCCCGGTTCTTTGAAAATCTTCTAAGTGTCAGACCTTCTGGTGTCTTTGTCTGAGAGTAGAACAGAGGAGGTCTGGAGCACTTCTGTTGGGAATATCCAACAGAGACCCAGAAGGGTTTCTGTCAGAGTCAAGACTAACAGAGATCCTGAGGACTTCTGTTCTGGAGCAGAGAACCAAAGGTCCTCTGTTTCAGTAAAGCCTTAAGAGGCACTTCTGTTCTTGAAGCACTTCTGTCCTTGAAGCACTTCTGTTCTTGAAGGTCTTCTGTCAAGTCGAATACATCTAAGAACTTTACAAAGGAAAATTCTAATACATAATTTCTAAAGGGGTACTCTAAATTCCTAATTAATCTAGCATCATCAAAATCTAAATACAATTATTCCTTACAATTTCCCCCTTTTTGATGATGCCAAAACCCTTTAACTATTTCCAGAGAAGTGCCTTCACCATAAAAATTTAAAGTTTAAAACTTTTCATTAAAATCTTGGTGGGCAACTTGGCATAGGAAAATAGTAAGAGTACGATACATTCAGATAGCAGAATATAATAAAAATAAACAAACACAAACAGAAGGCAAAAAGACAAGTATGTGAGGAAAAGCACTTCAAAGTAAGAAGGCAGAGATGTGATTTTATTAGATAGGTTTTACAGAGATTAAACCTTACCCATTCTCCAGATTAGCTGCCTGTAGAGCTTCTTCCTCTAGTCTTTGAAGCCTGAGCAGTTCTTCATTTATTTCAGCTCGGATTTTGAACAGATTGCCAGACCTTTGATAAGATGCCCATATTGGAGAAAGCTTGCAGTCCAAGTAGTTGAGGACACCTTCATGTATGGTCTTTCCTGGGACAATGTTCTTCTTGTACCATTCTTCTGCTTCTTCAAGAGATCCTCCATACCTAACTCTGACAACACCATCTTTGTCCAGATAGAGGTGCTGTTGTTGGGTAGGAGTCATTTTAGCCTTCATCTCCTCAAATTGAGTTCTGTCAATTTGCTGAGAGCCACCCAATCTCCATTCTGTGAAGTTGAAAACTTTCTTTTTCTTGGAGCTCTTCTTTACTGGAGATGGGGTCTAGGTATGCCAGCTGCTCTCTTCTTTTGCAGGGCAGCTTCAAAATAGGGAGCCGGATCTACTGCAGGCTCACCAGAGGAGGGTGCTCTGGTAGGAGTTTTGTGAGACCTAGGCCTGGTCTGTTGAGGGTCCTCTTCCCCCTTTTTGGCATCATTCAAGTCTTCTAACATAAGACTGATCTTCTGGAATTCTGAGGCTTGGGTTGAGGCTATCTGCTCCAGGGCCTCTGGTAGTGTCTGGGTGACAGAGGTAAGGCCTTCAATGAGACCTTGCTGCTTCTGTATGGCAGAGAGGATGTCTTTATTGCTGGCTTCTAAGAGAACCATCTTCTGGTATCTCTCTTTGTCTTGGGCAAATAGAGTCCTGGCTTGATCACGATGGACTTTGCACAGTTCCTCTATGTCCAGTAGCTGTTCCTTTGTCATTGTATCAGCCCATTGAAGTTCATCAATATTGGAGGAGATTGTTTCAATAGCTTTTCCCTGAGCTATCAGAGTCTGATGAAATGTAAAGAGGGTCTTATGAATTCTTTCCACTTCTGTTGTCAGCGCATCTGTTCTGGCAGAGGATGAGGCCATGAAGTTGTTGAGAGTTCCTGTGAGGTTCTCAAAACGGTCAGAGATGAACTGCATACCTGAGTTTAGATTGTCATTCACATGAGCAAGGTGCCCATAGTGTTTATCATTTATCTCTATCAGCTTGTTCATGCCTTGGAGGATCTGTCCACCAAAGTCTTCTGCAGATTCAACAAATTTGTTGAAGGGAATGTTATTCTGTTGTCCATCTGCTTGAGGCATCTCTAGACCTCTTCCCCTAGGTAGTGGGTGATGTTCTTGGATAGATGAGAGAGATTCTACAAGCAGTTCATGTTCCGGTTGAGTCAGAGGAGGGGTCTTCTGTCTCTTTGATGTGGCCTTGTAGGATTTGCTGATCATGAATCCATCCATGTCAGATGAAATCTCATAAGGAGAGTAGATAGGTTTTCTGTTGCGTACTATCTTCTTTTTCTTTCTCAGAGAGGGATTGGGGGCAACAGAGTCCCTAGAATACCCTTTGGGTGCAGAGATGGGGGAGACAGTTGTAGGGTCAGAATCTCTGAGGAATCATACAGGTTTTAGGTTTCCTGCAGGTTGTTGTGGAGGTGAGGATTCTGGAGGAGGAGATTGATGATCAGTTTCAGAGGATGAGGAGGATATCTGTTGGGGTGAGGAGTTCTGGTGCTGGGGTGAGGATTGAATAGGTGAGGCATTCTGTTGAGGAGGAGATGGGGGAGGTGAAGGTGAGCGGTTTCTGTAGGGAACAATTGCTCTGCAGGGAGATGCAATTTTCTGGTTGGGTGATTGAGGAGGGGTGGGGGTGTTCTGTTCAGGAGATTTAGGTTGAGGGTGTTCTGGTGGAGGGGATTCTGTGCTGGTGGAAGGTGAGGGAAAATGTGGTTCTGTTGGTATAATAACAGAAGGGGTTGGAGAGTTTACCTCAATGATGTTATCCACGAGCAAGGAAGTCCTCCACTCCTTGATATGCTCCATCATAGCTTGTCCTTCTGATTTGAGTACAGAGGACTCTCCTGGGTTGAAGTTGGGTTGCACAGAGTCAGTTGCCATCTTGGTGAACAACCATTCTTCAAAGGCTTCAATTTCCCCATCTTCTAGGGGTTTGACAGCTTCCTCCGAGGGTGAAGAAATGAGAATGGCCTTTCCCTTGTAGCTTGCCTTCTTCTTCTCAAGGACAGAGTGAAGAAAGTTGAGGGCAAAGCACTTTGAGACATCATCAGTCCCAACCCAGTTCAGGATGGCTTCTTCTTCTTCCTCATAGTGATCAAAAAACTGAATTATTTTGTGGAGGGGTCCCATTCTCCACCTTCTCCATTCAAGAACCCGGGTAAACTGTCTGTCAAGCAAGGACAAATACCCATCTTTGACAGGACTGGGGTGCTCTAGTGGAGTTGGCACCCTGTTCTGTTCAGGAGATGCAGCAGAGGTGGGGATCTCTGGATCCCCCTGAGTGTCATACACTCCCTCAGACACAGAAACCACAGGTTTAGCAACCTTCTTCTTGGGTTTGGTGGTCCTCTTCCTTTTCTGTCCGGCCTTAGGGGGGGCAACATGTGCTTCCTCTTCAGTCTTCTTCTTCTTTTCTGCCTTAGGAGGGGCAACAGGTGCTTCCTCTTCGGTCTTCTTCTTCTTCTTCTTCTCAGCAGAAGGGGCTACAGAGAGAGGTTTCTGTACCTTCTCTCCCTGTTGTCTCTTGGCCTCAAGTTGAAGCTGTCTCCTCAGTTCTGCCTTTATGGCTTTTTCCCTATTGGGAGAGGCAGTCAGGAAAATTACCTTGGTGTGATCCAAAGCTGAAGCCTTCCTCAAGCTTACCCCTTGTTTGAGGAGCACTTCAGAGATGAGCAGTCCATGCCCTAGCTTCCCAGAATAGAGGCTAGTCTTTGGATTCTTCTTCTTGATCACTTCAATCAGGGACTTCACCATGATTTGTCCCCAATTGATGTTCACCCCATGATGCACTGCATACAGGGCCTTTGCATTGGCCGTTGTAACATCATCTGTGGAGGTGTACTTGCACCATAAACATTTGTGGAAAATGTTTATGAGTAGCTCAAATTCCCTCTTGAGCAGGTGCTTCTTGATGTTGACCTTTTCTACCTCTTCACCTTTCCTGCAGAACTTCTTCTTGAATTCTGGCAGAGGGATGTCAATATCCTCCAAATCAAGTAGAGAGTCCCTTTCTTCCTTGTGCTGAATGTGGAAGATGTTGTTGATGACGTCAGCATCAACCACCACCTTTTCTCCTTGGACGACGGAGGAGATGACTTCATCCTTGAAGGATGCGTTGAGATAGAACTCAACTGTGTCAATGTTGCTGTATGCCTCATAATCATGAGTGATGACCTTGCTCAGTTGACATTGTGACAGTCCGTCAACAATGGAGGTCATCCTCTCCTTTTTCTCTGCGAACCTGGGTAGGACTTCCAGTTCGCATCTCATCCCTGTCAGTACATTTTTGAGAAGTGTTGCCTTTTGTTCCTTTGAAAGATCGGAGAAGCTCAAGAAGGCCATGGAGTTTACTGTGGTTAGAAAATTTCTGAGAGATAAGAGTTCAAAAGCTTGAGAGTTATGAGAGCAGTAACGGTTTAGGTTTGCGAAAGGGGGTTTTATGGATATGGATTAGTGGACGTTTGAGATAATTTACGGTTCCAAGAAACCAATAAATGTAAAAAGGGGCGCAGTAAATAAACGGGGGCGCAGTAAATTTTATACGGCTGGATACCGTTTTAAGGGTAAAAGGGTAAAAGACCTTTAATAATTTACTAGGTCACCCGGTTTATAAGAATTTCTTTTCTAAGTCCACCACCTTCTGTTTGACAAGAGAGGGTTCTCTGTAGAAAGGGTTTCTGTTGTATAGGTGTTCTGCCAGGGTAGAGAACAGAAGGGGTTGACAGAAGGGGTTAACAGAAGGGGTTCTGCAAAAGGTGTTCTGTTAACAGGAATTCAGCAACAGAGGGCCTTTCTTTTTAGATTTCCCTTGGAATCTCATCCATCATTCCCAATTCCTCTCTCAGTTTGTTGAACCTAGCCTCAGGAAGAGGCTTTGTCAGGATATCTGCAAGCTGGTCTTCTGTTGGCACATGTTCCATGCAGATGTGCTTCTTCTCCACATGATCTCTGATGAAGTGATGTCTGATCTCAATATGCTTTGTTCTGGAATGAAGAACTGGATTCTGAGTAATAGCAATAGCACTGGTGTTGTCACACAACAGCTTGATCTCCTTGGCTTGAATTCCATAGTCCTTCAGTTGTTGCTTCATCCAGAGTAGCTGAGCACAGCAACTCCCAGCTGCAATGTACTCTGCCTCAGTTGTACTTGTTGAGATGGAGTTCTGCTTCTTGCTAAACCAGGAAACAAGCCTTCCTCCTAGCAATTAGCAGTGACCAGAAGTGCTCTTTCTGTCTAGTCTGCAACCTGCAAAATCTGAGTCAGAATAACCAATTAGTTCAAAGTTACCTCCCTTGGGATACCATAGGCCTGCATTTGGATTCCCTTTGATGTATCTGATGATTCTCTTTGCAGCACTTAGATGGCTTTCCTTGGGCTTTGATTGGTATCTGGCACAGATTCCAACAGAGAATGAGATGTCTGGTCTGCTTGCAGTTAGATACAACAGAGATCCTATGATTCCTCTATATGTTATTGCATCTACATCTTTTCCTTCATCATCTGGGCCAATTCCTTGTGAAGTGTTCATGGGAATCTTCACTGATGATTTGCCTTCCACTCCAAACTTCTTGATTAGATCTCTGGTGTATTTCCCTTGATTGATAAAGATCCCTTCTGGAACTTGTTTGACTTGAAGTCCTAGGAAATAACTGAGTTCTCCCATCATACTCATTTCAAATTGACTCTGCATCACTTGAGAAAATTTCTTGCACAGTTCTGGATTAGTACTACCAAATATAATGTCATCAACATATATTTGTACTAACAGAATATGATTAGCAACAAAGATTTGAAATAGAGTTTTGTCAACCTTTCCTTTAGTAAACCCATGGTTCACTAGGAAAAGGGACAATGTGTCATACCAGGCTCTGGGAGCTTGCTTAAGACCATAGAGGGCCTTTTTAAGCTTGTAGACACAAGAAGATTGAGTAGGAATGACAAAACCTGGTGGTTGTTCCACATAAACTTCTTCTTCAAGATCTCCATTCAGAAATGCACTCTTGACATCCATCTGGTAGACCTTGATGTTGTTGTAGGCAGCATAGGCTAGAAAGATTCTGATGGCTTCAAGTCTGGCAACTGGTGCAAAAGTCTCATCAAAATCTATTCCTTCTTCTTGACAATATCCTTTAGCTACTAGCCTTGCTTTATTCCTCACAATGTTGCCATCTTCATCTGCTTTGTTCTTGAATACCCATTTGGTTCCAATGACATTCTGGTGTTTTGGCCTAGGAACAAGTTCCCATACTTTGTTCCTTTCAAACTGAGTGAGCTCTTCTTGCATAGCATTGATCCAATCTGAGTCTGCAAGAGCTTCTTCAACTGTCATAGGTTCCATCTGAGATATATAGCAGGCAAGCATTGCTTCTCTCCTTGATGTGGATCTGGTTTGAACTCCACTTCTGATTTGACCAATCACTTGGTTAGGAGGATGGTCTCTTAACCATGTTAGGTCAGGTTCTGTCAGCTGCTGTCTGGGTCTCTCTGGTTCCTCATCTTCAGAGTCTTCATCTTCATTCAACAGAAGGGGGTTTGGTGCAGGTGTTGGAAATGTAGGGTTGTCTGCCACCTCTTCTGTTGGTTCTGGTGTTCTGTCTTCTATGCTGACTTCCTTGAGAATCTCTGTTACTTCTTCAACAGAGGTGCTTTCATCAAACTTCACATGTATGGATTCTTCAACATGTAGGGTTCTTCTGTTGAGTACTCTATAGGCTTTACTGGTGTTTGAATAGCCTATAAAGACTCCTTCATCAGCCTTTTCTTGAAATACCTTCAGATGCTCCTTTCCATTGTTGAGAATGTAGCACTTGCATCCAAATACATGAAAGTAGCTGATGTTAGGCTTTCTTCCCTTCCAGAGTTCATAAGGGGTCTTCTGGTGATTCTTGTTGATCATGCTTCTGTTCTGAGTATAGCATGCAGTGTTGATTGCTTCAGCCCAATATCTCATAGGCAATCCAGATTCTGCAATCATTGTTCTTGCAGCTTCTTTTAAAGTTCTGTTCCTTCTTTCTGCTACGCCATTCTGTTGAGGGGTTCTGGCGGCAGAAAGTTGATGAAAAGTTCCATTCTGATCACAGAAGTCCTTTATGACTTGGTTGACAAATTCAGTTCCTCTGTCTGATCTGATTGTCTTCACTTTCAAGTTCTTCTCAGTCTGAAGTTACTTTAACAGAGATGGTAACTTCTGAAGAGTTTCATTTTTCTTTGTCAGAAAAACAGTCCATGTGTATCTGGAGTAGTCATCAACCATGACTAGGGTATATTTTTTGCCACCAACGCTTGGACTCTCAACAGGTCCAAATAAATCCATGTGAATCAGATTTAGAGGACTTGTAGAAAGATCTCCAGCAATGGGTTTGAAGGAATTCTTCACTTGTTTGCCTTTCTGACATGCACTGCAGAGGGTCTCTTTCTTGTACACAATGTCTGGTAGCCCTTCTACAATGTGTTCTCTGGCCAGTTTGTTGATTGTTTTGAAATTCAAATGGTTGAGCTTTTTGTGCCAGTCCCAGCTCAGTTTTGAATCTCCTTTGGCTATCAGGCAAATTCCATCTTTTGCAGTGTTCCAATCAACTACATAGATGTTCTTCTTCCTTGATGCTGTAAGAACCACTTCCTTTGTTGTCTCATGCTTCACATAGCAGAAGTCCTTTGTGAATTCAACAGTGTAGCCTTTGTCACAGAATTGGCTAGCACTCAGCAAGTTGAACTTCAGTCCTTTGACATATGAGACATCATCAATGATTATCTGGTTCTTGATCAGCTTTCCTCTTCCTTTTGTTTGACCTTCTTTGTCATTACCTCCAAAGGTAACTCTAGGTCCTTTGCATTTCTGGAACTCTGTTAGGCAACTTCTGTCACCTGTCATGTGCCTGGAGCATCCACTATCAATAAACCATTCTTGTTCAGAGATGGCTCCAGCACACAGTTCCTGCAAGATCAAAAGAAAGATTTAGGTACCCAAGCAATGCTGGGTCCTGGGGGGTCATGGAGTCTGGGTAGTTGGTACCATTTTGGTCTCATCAAGTGAAACCTTGGTGGGTGGTACCCATTGTCCACCTGGTAGTTGTAGTAGACAGAAGTGTGATTCACTTTGGGCAGATGCTTGTGAGGGTCATGCTTCCTGTTTACATACTTTTGCATAGCTTTCTTTGTTGGAAAGAAGTCCCATATACTATCAAGAGCAGAGGGACGGTTAACCTTGGGCTTCTGAAGTTGACCAGCCAACCTCTTCTGCCTGAAGTTAACTTTCTCTTGATATTTGCCTTTCTGGTGATCATTTCTGGCACGATTGACATGAGGTTGTCTGTCAATGAATGGTCTTTTATTTTTGTTATTTTGAAAACCTCTTCTGTTGTTAGGTTTTCTGCCAGGTTCATTATTTTTCAAAAAGGGTTTCTGTTGAACCTTTATCTTACCCTTTTCTGGTCTGACTTCCTCATGAACAACCTTGGTGCCAGATACACCAGCTTGACAGATGGGGCTAGAGATCAGTGGCTCTATGACCTTATCTGCCTTAGCAACTCTGGTTCTAGGCATTACAGAAGGCTCACCTGATTCTGTTGAGCCATAACCAAGACCAAAACCAGTGCCAATCTGTTGATCAAGCACAATCTTTTCCATGGAAGACTGGGCCTTCTGGTAAGCTTTGTACTTAATCTCGAGAGGCTCTATTTCTCTTATTCTCTTAAGAAGAGAAACATTTTCAGTTTCCAATTGATCTCTTTCCTCAATTAGAAGATTGATTTTGATCTCAACCTCCTTCTTTAAGTCAAGAATTTCAGCTTTCAACTTACTGTTTTCTTCTGTTACAGAAGAATAAGTGGCTTGTATGGCCTTGAACTCTTCCCAAAATTCTGACATTGAATCAGAATTAAAAGCTAAGCCTACCGAAGAAAAACTAGATTCAGATGTAGAGGTTACCTCATCATCAGAATGAGCCATGAGGCAAAGGTCTTCTGTCTCAGTATCAAGGCAACAGAAGGCCTCATCAGAATCTGAGTCAGAACTGGATTCTGTTTCTGACTGAGGGTCTTTCTCCAGCTGTTTTGTCACAAGTGCCTTTCTTCTTCTGGAGTTGTCCTCGTACTTCTTCTTTTCTCCATCCTGTCCTTGCTTCTTGGACACTCTAGGATGGGGACAATCAGCCTTGAAGTGACCAGGTTGTCTGCAGTTATAACAGAGAAGCTCTCCACTGCTTTCTGTTGATTTGACCTTCTGGTATGGCTTTCTGTTGAAAGATGGACTCCTTCCATCTTTGGGATTCTTCATAAACTTTTTGAATCTCCTGGCAAAGGCAGCCATATATTCATCAGATAAAAGTACTGAAGGGTCAAAATCATTTACCTTAGATGTGCTGGCAGTGAGGGCTGTAGTGGTCCTCTCTTCTGGTACATCTTCCTTCTCTTCAATCATTTCAAACTCATGAGCTTTGAGATCTGAAATGAGCTTATCAGTGGGATAAGTCTTTACATCCTTGCTGGCTTGGACAGCAACTACCTTCATCTTCCATGCTGAGGGCAGTCCCCTCAACACCTTCAGGTTGATCTTCTTGGTTGTGAGATCCTTGCCAAGCTCAGAGATCTCTCCAGTGAGAGTGAGGAGCCTGTCATACATCTTGGAGATGCTTTCACCAGGGAGAAGTTTGAAGTCATCAAACTTCTTGTTGGCTATGGTTAGTTTGTTGTCCTTCTCTTGCTCATCACCAGCTCCAATGAGCTCAAGAGTATCCCAGATTTCCTTAGCAGTCTTGCACTTCTTGATTCTGTTGAAGTACCTATCATCAATGGACTTGTAGAGGATGTCCTTGGCAATATTGTCTAGGTTGTACTTTCTCCTCTCTTCAGTGGTCCATTCTGACTTGGCTTTGCTGATCATCTGGGGTCTGGTGTTGTCTATGGCATGTTCAGGATTGACCTTCTGGAAGCTTGTGAAGGGGCCAATATCTAGAACTTCCCACATCTCATCATGCAGAGCACAGAGATGTGCTTTCATCCGGATCCTCCAGTCATCAAACTTATGATATGAAAACATAAGATTCTTGGACAAGGAGTGATCCATTATATCAGATAGAAATGAGGTAAAACAGAAAAACAAGTGGATCTTTGTTCAACAAATAACCTAAGAGATTATTAGAACAAGGAGGCTCTGATACCACTTGTTGGTCCCGGTTATACTGGATACAATCTAGAGGGGGGGGGGGGGGGGGGTGAATAGACTGTATTGGTTTTTAGCTTTTTAAACTAAGTACCAGATTTACAGAATAGCCTGTTCTGTTGAAGGAACAGACTGGCAGCGGATGGGGTTCTGGTAGGGGGTTCTGTTAGCCTCAAAGGAGCAAAGGCAGTAGGCCTTCTGTTAACTCGTAGAACAAGTTCTGCTGAACACAGATACCAAGTCCAAGGAGTTATACAGTTCTAACTAAGTGCAAGTATTAAAAGCAGTAAGTAAACGACACCAGGGATTTTTATAGTGGTTCAAGGAACAACTCGTTCCTCTAATCCACTGTTCCACTAAGCTGTAAAAACTGCCGTTTACAAAGCCTTAGTCCTAGCACTTAAGAAGCACTCCACGTCTTCTTCAAGCCTAGATGTGTCCTGGGATGCACTGCCTGGCTTCCTTTAACACTGGTCCTTTCACTGAGTTTCCTTGAAGTATCACCACTTCACTACTCAAGTTATTTGGACGTCCTTCTTGTAGCAAGAAGAGTTTCTGTTGAAACTGGGGTTCCTCCAACTAGCTTCGTTACAAAATATTTGTATGTGATGAGCTTGAAGAGTTGAAGAACACTTGGAACTTTGCTTGAGTTGGAAAGAGGATTTTTCCAACTTCTGCCTTCTCTTGTAAAGGATAATGAGTTTGAATCTCAAGGAGGCTTTTTTGCTTTTCAGAGTTTGAATATCTTGCTTGTGGTTAGCAAAAGTTGCAATGTAATCTTGGCAAAGTTATAGCAAAGTTATCCGGTTGTTCTTCGTAGTGTATCTTTTATATTGAGGTTGTCTTCCCGTTGGAGGAGTAGGAGGACAACTGCATTAAATGAGCGATCAGTTGACTTGACTAGTAGAGCCCGGTAAAGTTGGCGGGTTACTATTTTGGGATAAAGTATTCCTGACATCCCGGCCAATCATCTGCAATTACTCTACGTAGCATGGGGTGCATTAAATGAGCATTTAATGCATGCACTGTAGCTTTTCCGTTTCATACTCCTAGCCGTTGAAGGAATCTTTTAGTTGACTTCCCGGTTCTTTGAAAATCTTCTAAGTGTCAGACCTTCTGGTGTCTTTGTCTGAGAGTAGAACAGAGGAGGTCTGGAGCACTTCTGTTGGGAATATCCAACAGAGACCCAGAAGGGTTTCTGTCAGAGTCAAGACTAACAGAGATCCTGAGGACTTCTGTTCTGGAGCAGAGAACCAAAGGTCCTCTGTTTCAGTAAAGCCTTAAGAGGCACTTCTGTTCTTGAAGCACTTCTGTCCTTGAAGCACTTCTGTTCTTGAAGGTCTTCTGTCAAGTCGAATACATCTAAGAACTTTACAAAGGAAAATTCTAATACATAATTTCTAAAGGGGTACTCTAAATTCCTAATTAATCTAGCATCATTAAAATCTAAATACAATTATTCCTTACAAATTCCATGCTCTCGAGTTTGGCCATGCCAACCTCGTCCCAACACAAAGGTGTACGACACATCCTCTCATATAATGCCTCGTATGGAGGCATACCAATACTTTCCTGATAACTGTTGTTATAGGCAAATTCCACAAGCGCTAAATGGTTGTCCCAACTTCCTTGGAACTCCAATGCGCAAGCTCTCAGCATATCCTCTAATATCTGTATAACCTGCTCGGATTGCCCATCCGTTTGAGGATGAAAAGCTGTACTAAATTTCAACTTTGTTCCCATAGATTCTTGGAACTTCGGCCAAAATCGTGATGTGAATCGCGGATCTCTATCGGATACAATGGTTATTGGAACCCCATGTAGCCTCACGATCTCATCCACACACAACTTAGCTAACCTTTCCATTGCATAGGTGGTGTTGATAGGTAGAAAATGTGCATTCTTCGTGAGCCTATCAACCACGACCCATACGGAATCATAGTTCTTAACCGTCCGTGGTAGCCCCACCACGAAATCCATAGTCACGTGTTCCCACTTCCATTCAGGAATGGAAAGTGGCTGTAATAACCCAGCCAGATGCTGATGTTCTGCCTTAACTTGCTGACAAGTAAGACACCTACTGATGTATTCGGCTATTTCTCTCTTCATACCGGACCACCAGTAACTTTCTTTCAAATCACGATACATTTTTGTACCTCCCGGGTGCATGGCATATGCCGATGAATGAGCCTACTCCAAGATGGACATTCGGAGCTCATCATCCGACGGTACACACACTCGGTCTCGAAATAACAAGAGACCATCATCTCTTTCCCTGAAATCCTCCACCGGTCCCGCTAGCATGCGTTCACGGACTTTCATAAGCTCTTCATTAGTTTCTTGACCATTGTTGATCTGATCAAGTAATGTAGGTCTCACCTTGAATCTAGCTAACAAGGCACCATCGCTAGATACCTCCAATTGGGCTCTCAATGCCCTCAACCTAGTCAACAATGCCCCAGACGAACTCTTTCGGCTCAAGGCATCCACTACCACGTTGGCTTTACTGGGGTGGTACTCAATAATTAGATGGTAGTCTTTTATCAACTCCATCCATCGCCTCTGTCTCATGTTCAACTCTTTCTGAGTAAACACGTACTTCAAGCTTTTGTGGTCAGTGTATATATGACATGTTTCCCCGTAGAGATAATGTCTCCAAATCTTTAGTGCAAATACCACTGCCCCCAGCATTAAGTCATGAGTGGGATAATTTACCTCATGTTTCTTCAACTCTCATGAAGCATGAGCAATCACCCTCCGATTCTGCATCAACACACATCAGAGCCCTTGGATGCTCGCATCGCTATAGACATCGTACCCCATACCCTGTTTGGGTAATGCAAGTACCGGTACCTCGGTCAATCTCTTCTTCAGTTCAAGGAATCCCTTCTCACATCGGTCATCCCATAATACTGAGAATTTGTTAATGGCGATGCCAAAACTGAGAATTTCTCCACGAACTTCCTATAGTACCCTGCCAATCCAAGGAAACTACGAATTTCCTTGACATTCTTTAGCCTCTCCCATTCGGTAATGGCTTCAATCTTCTTGTTGTCAACTGCTATTCCTGATCCAGAAACCACATGCCCGAGAAAGCCAATCTCCTTTGGCCAAAATTCACACTTGGAAAATTTAGCATAGAGTTGTTTCTCCTGTAGTGTCTGAAGAACAAGTACCAAGTGCTCCTCATGCTCTTCTTCACTCTTTGAGTAAATCAAGATGTCATCTATGAACACGATCACAAACCGGTCCAAGTATTTATGAAATACTCGGTTGATCAAGTCCATAAATGCCGCCGGGGCGTTTGTTAGCCCAAACAACATAACTAAGAACTCAAAATGACCATACCTCGTGCGGAAAGCACTCTTCGGTATGTCATCCTCCTTTATCTTCAATTGGTGGTACCCCGATCTCAAGTCAATCTTCGAAAACACCGTCGCTCCTCGGAGCTGATCAAACAAGTCATCAATCCTAGGCAAAGGATACCTATTCTTGATTGTGACCTTGTTCAGATGACGGTAATCAATGCACATTCGAAGTGTCTCATCTTTCTTTTTCACGAAAAGAACCGGTGCTCCCCACAGAGAGTAACTCGACCTTATGAAACCGTTGTCCAATAGCTCTTTCAATTGGGTTTTCAACTCATTAAGTTCAGCGGGTGCCATTCTATATGACGGTATAGAGATTGGTTTGGTGCCGGGTTAACCTCGATCACAAACTGAATCTCCCTATCGGGTGGAAGTCCCGGCAAGTCTTTTGGGAAGACGTCCGGATACTTGCACACTACTCTCACGTCATTGATGTCTATCTCTTCTTTGGTTTTGTCCACCACGTATGCTAGATATGCGTGGCATCCCTTTCTCATCATATTCCTTGCTCTCACGGCGGATATGATACAACTGTTTGACTTGCCTCTATCTCCCTCAAAGCGTAAGGTAAGCCCCTCACCGCTCTCGAGTTCAAGAACCTTTGTGTAGCAATCGACCCTAGCATGATGTTTCTCAAGCCAATCCATTCCGAGGATTGCATCAAACTCGATCATGCTCAGCGGTACAAAATCACACATCAAGGTTTGGCCCTCCACTTCCACCTCACACGATGGTGATGGATCATCGGACTAGGGGTGGCCGGAATCCACCGAGAATAAGAGAGGAAATGGAGAGAGCGAACTAGCTTGCAAGTCTCACAGTATGAAATTTAGCGCGGTTGATCAAAACTCAAGCATCCAAAATTCAACCCCTTTCCACAAGTTGGAAGGTGATATTTATACTAAGGAGAAAGGGAAATACTTGGTGCCCAAGTAAAAAGATACTAGTCTAATAGGAGAGGGGCACGTGTAAAGATACTCTAACAAACTACCAGACTAAATGGACCGGGAGCAGCCACGTGGAAAGTTGATTGGAGAGAGAGAGAGCTTCTGGTAGCTGGCTGATTGATCATTCTTCTAACAGAAATCCTGCCAAAGATTTCGTGTAGCCGTATGCAGATAATCCAGTATATTCCGTCAGCGCAGAGAGTGACGTGGCGATGTTTCCTCACGAATTAAGCCCTTGCGGATTTCGCCTAAGTACAAGGTGCTTTTCTCCCGACCTCGAGGGTTACTAAGGTCGGTATCTGGGGGCTCGGGCCTATGTTGAGAGGACCCGTTCTGCTATTGATGGATAGGTGTACCCGGGGGTATCTATCCAAGGGGTTACTATGGGGAGTAACTAGAGAGAAGTCAGAGCAAAAGTAAGAGAGAGAATATATACTGCTGAGAATGTATTGAGCGTATTGAGCCTGGATTACAAATGGGGAAAAGGGGTGCTATTTATAGTAGCAATAAATGCTAGATAGGGACACGTGTCATCATTCTGACGGTCGAGGGGTCACCTCAACGGGGTGGCACTGGCACTCGCATGTGGCCGCATTAAATGCGGTGGTTGGATGTGACGTTTGTACTCGGTACGTTGATCCAGCGCATGTGGGTGGGAGATTCTGTCGAGGAGAAGCCTTTGGCCGTAGATTGTTGGTCCCGGTTGTACTGGATACAGTCTAGAGGGGGGGGGGTGAATAGACTGTATTGGTTTTTAGCTTTTTAAACTAAGTACCAGATTTTACAGAATAGCCTGTTCTGTTGACAGAACAGACTGGCAGCGGATGGGGTTCTGGTAGGGAGTTCTGTTGATTTAGCCTTAGAGAAGCAAAGGCAGTTGGCCTTCTGTTAACTCGTAGAACAAGTTCTGCTGAACACAGATACCAAGTCCAAGGAGTTAGACAGTTCTATCTAAGTGCAGATATTAAAGCAGTAAGTAAACGACACCAGAGATTTTTATAGTGGTTCAAGGAACAACTTGTTCCTCTAGTCCACTGTTCCACTAAGCTGTAAAAACTTCCGTTTACAAAGCCTTAGTCCTAGCACTTAAGAAGCACTCCACGTCTTCTTCAAGTCTAGATGTCTCCTGGGATGCACTGCCTGGCTTCCTTTAAGACTGGTCCTTTCACTGAGCTTCCTGGAAGTATCACCACTTCACTACTCCAGTTACTTGGACGTCCTTCTTGTAGCAAGAAGAGTTTCTGTTGAAACAGGGGTTCCTCCAACTAGCTTCGTTACAAAAGATTTGTATGTGATGAGCTTGAAGAGTTGAAGAACACTTGGAACTTTGCTTGAGTTGGAAAAAGTATTTTTCCAACTTCTGCCTTCTCTTGTAGAAGATAATGAGTTTGAATCTCAAGGAGGCTTTTTGCTTTTTAGAGTTTGAATATCTTGTATGAGGAGTTGTAGCAAAAGTTGCAAAAGTTATCCGGTTGTTCTTCGTAGTGTATCTTTTATACTGGGGTTGTCTTCCCGTTGGAGGAGTAGGAGGACAACTGCATTTAATGCGCGAGCAATTGACTTGACCAGTAGGACCCGGTAAAGTTGGCGGGTTACTATTTTGGGATAAAGTAATCCTGACATTGCGGCCAATCATCTGCAATTACTCCACGGAGCATTGGGAGCATTAAATGAGCATTTAATGCGAGCACTGTAGCTTTTCCGTTTCATACTCCTAGCCGTTGAAGGAATCTTTTAGTTGACTTCCCGGCTTTGTGGATTTCTTCCAAGTGTCAGACCTTCTGGTGTCTTTAGCAGAGAACCGATCAGAGAAGGTCTTGAGCACTTCTGTTGATAATAGCTTACAGAGAACCAGGAGGGTTTCTGTCAAACTAAAGAGTAGCAGGGACCCTGAGGTTTTCTGTTCCTTGACAGAGAACCAAAATCTTCTGTCAGGAGGTCTTCTGGTAGAGAGGCCTTCTGGTAGTCGATTATGCTAAGAACTTTACAAGGGAAAATTCTAATACATAATTTCTAAAAGGGGTACTTTAAAGTCCTAATTAATATAGCATCATCAAAATCTAAATACAATTATTCCTTACAATTTCCCCCTTTTTGATGATGCCAAAACCCTTTAACTATTTCCAGAGAAGTGCCTTCACCATAAAAATTTAAAGTTTAAAACTTTTCATTAAAATCTTGGTGGGCAACTTAGCATAGGAAGATAGTAAGAGTACGGTACATTCAGATAGCAGTTCAAAAAGAAATAAGTACCAGAATAAAATAAAGTACAGTAAGCAACAAGGAGTAGAAGTAAAGAGACCTTAGAAGAGGCAGATGTATTCTTTTATTAGATCAAGAGTTTAAAAGAAGTTTTAGAGGGAATTACAGATTCTCCCTTTCAGCTTCAGCTCTGGTTCTTCGATCTTGTTCTTTCAGGTTCTTAAGTTCAGTGTTCACTTCTTCTCTTATGCCAGCCAAATTTCCTGGTGCTTGACACGAGGCCCAAATGGGAGAGAGCTTGCAATTCAGATAATGAAGTACTCCCTCATGTACATCCTTGCCTGGGAGTACTCTCTTGTGAAACCAATATTCAGCTTCTTCCAAGGAACCACCATGTCTAACCCTTATATGACCGTCTCTGTCAAGATAGAGATTCTGTCTTTGAGTAGGGGTCATCTTCTGTTGTATTTCTTCAAATTGCGTTCTGTCAATCCTTTGAGAGCCTCCAAGTCTCCACTCAGTTAAGCTCAAGGGCTTCTTCTTCTTGGTAGAACCTCTGCGAGGAGAAGAAGGTCTCGAAGTGCCAGCTTCTCTCTTTTTCTGTTGAGAGGCCTGGAAGTAAGGGGTAGGATCAATATCAGATGAAGGTCCAGTAGTTGGCCTAGGAGGCAATTTCTTCTGTTGAGGATGCTTTTCCATTTCCCCCTTTTTGGCATCATCCAGGTCAGAGATCATCATAGCAATCTTCTGGAACTCTGTTGCCTGGGAGATGGCAATCTGCTCAAGAGCTTCTGGTAAGGTTTGCGTGACA
This sequence comes from Cuscuta europaea, assembly GCA_945859875.1. Taxonomy (NCBI): domain Eukaryota; kingdom Viridiplantae; phylum Streptophyta; class Magnoliopsida; order Solanales; family Convolvulaceae; genus Cuscuta; species Cuscuta europaea. Next base: position 2,506,136 of record CAMAPE010000030.1, read on the forward strand.
GAAGTCAGACCTTCTATCAAGTTCTGTTGACGATCAAGAGCAGACTTGATGTCCTGAGAGCTAGCTTCGAGGAGTATCAGCTTCTGATATCTCTCTTGATCCTTCTTGATCAGGTTGGCCACTTGATCTTTGTGATCATTGTTTAAGAGTTGTAGCTGCATAAACTTCTCAGCAGATTGGTCTTCATACCATTGTACAATGTCAAAGGATTCTGTTATATCCTTGAGTTGTTTATTCTGCTTGTTGAGAGTCTGAGATTGGGAGTAGAGAACAGAGTGGACACCATCAACTTCTCTGGCAACAGCATTAAGTTTTGCAGATGATGATTCCATGAAGGTGACCAATGTCTGAGTCAGTGCTTCAACCTTCTCTAAGATGTGCTGAAGTCCAGCCTCAAGATGATTATGTACAAAGGTGATATGTTCATGGTGCTTAGTGTTGATCTCAGCCAGTTGATCCATTCCATCAAGCACTTTACCACCAAAGTCCTCAGCTGCAGTGACAAACTGATTGAAGGAGATTTGGGGCTTAGCTTCTTTGGATTCTGTGTACCCAGGCATACCTAGACCTCTTGACCTAGGCATAGGAGGCCTTCTGGGTTGTTCTTCATTCTGGGGAGGGGTCTTCCTCCTTTTGGAAGTAAGGTCAGCGGCTATGGAGGAAGTGAGGAACCCATCATTATCACTAGTAGATGAGTGAACCTTGAAGATAGGTTTCTTGTTGGGAGTAGAAGCCACAGAGTGTTGAGGGGAGAGAGGAATGGCTGCATCTTGTGGTGCAGGCTTTGGAGAAGAGGGGGTTGAAGTTCTGGATTTCTTGTTGGAGGGGTTTTCCTGTTGATGTGAGGGAGCATTCTGTGTTTGTGGAGGAGAGGGTGGAGGTGATGGTGATCTGGATCTGATTGAGGGTTGGGGTTTGCAGAGTGAAAGGGGTGGGGATTTGGAGTTTGAGGATTTCTGGGGTGTAGGGGTTTTCTGTGGAGAAGAGGGTTTCTGATGAGGTGAGGAGGTGTTCTGTTGGGAGATGGTTTTCTGTGAGGGTGAGGGGGATTTCTGTTGGGGTTGAGGAGAAGTGTTTTTAGGAGAGGGAGGGGGAGAGGGAATGACTGTGGGAATTACCTCTAGTACAGTTTCTGTGAACAGAGAATCCCTCCATTCTTTGATAAGCTTTTCCATGACCAAGGGTAGGTTATTCGCAGTGGAGGGTTCACCTTCTCCATGTGCACTGTGGCGAAACTTGATCATTGACTCCTTCCTCTTCTTCTCAACTAACCAAGCATCAAAGTCATCCATCTCATGCTCTTGAAGAGCCTTCACATGGTCTTCTGGTGAGTTCTTGAACAGAGGAGCCTTTCCTTGGTATTTCTCCTTTTTCTTCTGGAGGACAGAAAGAAGGAAGTCTTTACTTAGGCATGGTGTTCCACATCTTCTGTGTCAGCCCATCTGAGTACTTCATCTTCCTCAGAGATGAAGTGGGACAAGTTCTTCAGTAGCTCAGTGAGAGGTCCCACTCTCCACTTTCTCCATGCCAGAACCCTGATGAATTCCCTATCAGGGGTTGAGTAGTTGTTCAGTAGGGGTTCTGCAGGGCTTGAAATTATGCTATCTTCTTGGTGTTCTGGTGAAGAAACCACCAGAGGTTGATTATCTGCAGAGGCAGGGGGAGAAGAATGTGGTTCCCCCTGAGTAGTGGCATCCTGCACCACTACTTCTTCTTCTGAGTCACTTGACTCAAAGATAATCCTCTTGCCGTGCCAAGCATTTCTGTTGGATGGGGCAGAGGTGACAGAGTCCTCAAGCTTCTCCTGTGCTGTAGGTGTCAAAATCTTTGCCTTCTTTGCAATGGGGGAGGCAGAGGGGGTGCTTTCTGTAGAGATAGGTGAAGGTGCCTTTCTCTTTAGGACAAATTTCTTTGCCACTAGCTTGTGGACTTTGACAGGTGTGGTCTTCTTTTTGGGAACCTTCTTGACCACCTTCTTCACCAAGGGCATTTCTTCTTCAGAATCAGAAGGGGTAGGAGGTTTCTGTTGCTTCTTTGTGACTTTCTTTGGCTGAACAACCTTCTGTTGTTGCCTTTCTCTGTTGAACTCAAGGGTTCTGAGCCTTTTCTGCTCTGCCTTGAGAGCAACCTTCCTGTCATTTGAGGTGTTGAGGAAGAGCAACTTGGTGTAGTCTGCCTCAATAGGGTTTCTCAGCCCTATCCTTGCCTTGAGCAAGGTTTCAGAGATTAGGAGACCATAACCCATGGGGGTTTTGAACAGACCGGTCTCCTTGTCTTTCTTTTTGATGAATTCAACAAGGGATTTGACAATTACCTGTCCCCAGTTGATGTTCATCCCATGATAAACTGCAAAGACAGCCTTTGCATTCAGTACGTTCATGTCATCTGTGGAGGTGCTCTTGCTCCAGACACACCTATGAAGAATGTTCACCAGCTTCTCATAATCGCTCAGAAGGAGGTTCTTCTTCATGTACAGCTTTGGAATTCTACCCACTTCAGGTCGGCAGTAGAGTTGGACAAAGTTGTCCACAGTGACCTTGACACTGTCCAGAGTTAAGAAACCTTCAGTTTCTTCTTCTTGAGGATCCTCCACTACGCCAAAGAGGGCGTTGAGGTCTGCAGGAGTGAGGGTAATGTCTTCACCATTGACATTTGACCGAATGGTCTCCCCTTCGTATGTAGCGTTGAGATAGAACTCCGCTACGTCCCTTGTACTGTAGGACTCAAAGTGATATCCTACCACTTTGTTCAGTTGAGAGTCCTCCATTCCCTTGATGATTTTCATCATCGTTTCATGGTTTGCAGCGAGTTCAGGGAGTGCGGAGAGGTCGCAGTTCATCCCTGTGTAGATGTTTGAAACTAAAGTGTTGATTTCCTCTTTGGTGAGGTCGTTAATGTTGATGAAAGCCATTTGAGCAGAGAAAGTTTGAAGAGAGCTTGAGAGCTATGGAGGTTTGAGAGTTTGAGAGTAATGAGTGCAGTAGCGGTTTAGGTTTGCGAAAGGGGAATTTATGGGTTTGGGTTAGTGGACGCTTGGAATTATTTACGGTTCCAAGATACCAATAAATGTAAAAAGGGGCGCAGTAAATATTATGCGGCTGGATACCGTTTTAAGGGTAAAAGGGTAAAAGACCTTTAATAATTTACTAGATCACCCGGTTTTCAGAAATTTTCTAAGTCCACCACCTTCTGTTAGACATAAGAGGAGGTTTTACTGTAGAGGGGGGGGGGGGGTTCTGTTGCTGAGGTGTTCTGCCAGGGTAGGGATCAGAAGAGGTTGACAGAAGGGGTTAACAGAAGAGGTTCTGCTACAGGTATTCTGTCAACAGCAAATGAGCAACAGAGGGCCTTCCTTTTCAACTTTCCCTTGGAATCTCATCCATCATTCCCAATTCCTCTCTCAGTTTGTTGAACCTAGCCTCAGGAAGAGGCTTTGTCAGGATATCTGCAAGCTGGTCTTCTGTTGGCACATGTTCCATGCAAATGTGCTTCTTTTCAACATGATCTCTCATGAAGTGATGTCTGATCTCTATGTGCTTTGTCCTGGAGTGAAGAACTGGATTCTGAGTGAGAGCAATGGCACTGGTGTTGTCACACAACAGCTTGATCTCCTTTGCTTGAATTCCATAGTCCTTCAGTTGTTGCTTCATCCAGAGTAGCTGAGCACAGCAACTCCCAGCTGCAATATACTCAGCTTCAGCTGTGCTTGTTGAGATGGAGTTCTGCTTCTTGCTAAACCAGGAAACAAGCCTTCCTCCTAGCAATTGGCAGTGACCAGAGGTGCTCTTTCTGTCTAGTCTGCAACCTGCAAAATCTGAGTCAGAATAACCAATTAGTTCAAAGTTACCTCCCTTGGGATACCATAGGCCTGCATTTGGATTTCCTTTGATGTATCTGATGATTCTCTTTGCAGCACTTAGATGGCTTTCCTTGGGCTTTGATTGGTATCTGGCACAGATTCCAACAGAGAATGAGATATCTGGTCTGCTTGCAGTTAGATACAACAGAGATCCTATGATTCCTCTATATGTTGTTGCATCTACATCATTTCCTTCATCATCTGGACCAATTCCTTGTGAAGTGTTCATGGGAATCTTCACTGATGATTTGCCTTCCACTCCATACTTCTTGATTAGATCTCTGGTGTACTTCCCTTGATTGATAAAGATCCCTTCTGGAACTTGTTTGACTTGAAGTCCTAGGAAGTAACTGAGTTCTCCCATCATACTCATTTCAAATTGGCTCTGCATCACTTGGGAAAATTTCTTGCACAGTTCTGGATTAGTACTCCCAAATATAATATCATCAACATATATTTGTACTAACAGAATATGATTAGCAACCGAGATTTGAAATAGAGTTTTGTCAACCTTTCCTTTAGTAAACCCATGGTTCACCAGGAAAAGGGACAATGTGTCATACCAGGCTCTGGGAACTTGCTTAAGACCATAGAGGGCCTTTTTAAGCTTGTAGACACAAGAAGATTGAGTAGGAATGACAAAACCTGGTGGTTGTTCCACATAAATTTCCTCTTCAAGATCTCCATTTAGAAATGCACTCTTGACATCCATCCGGTAGACCTTGATGTTGTTGTAAGCAGCATAGGCTAGAAAGATTCTGATGGCTTCAAGTCTGGCAACTGGTGCAAAAGTCTCATCAAAATCTATTCCTTCTTCTTGAAAATATCCTTTAGCTACCAGCCTTGCTTTATTCCTTACAATGTTGCCATCTTCATCAGCTTTGTTCTTGAATACCCATTTGGTTCCAATGACATTCTGGTGCTTTGGCCTAGGAACAAGTTCCCATACTTTGTTCCTTTCAAACTGAGTAAGCTCTTCTTGCATAGCATTGATCCAATCTGAGTCTGCAAGAGCTTCTTCAACAGTCATAGGTTCCATCTGAGATATATAGCAGGCAAGCATTGCTTCTCTTCTAGATGTGGATCTGGTTTGAACTCCACTTCTGATTTGACCAATCACTTGGTTAGGAGGATGATCTCTTAACCATGTTAGGTCTGGTTCTGTCAGCTGCTGTCTTGGTCTCTCTGGTTCCTCATCTTCAGAGTCTTCATCTTCATTCAACAGAAGGGGGTTTGGTGCAGGTGTTGGAAATGCAGGGTTGTCTGCTACCTCTTCTGTTGGTACTGGTGTTCTGTCTTCTATGCTGACTTCCTTGAGGATCTCTGTTACCTCTTTAACAGAGATGCTTTCATCAAACTTCACATGTATAGATTCTTCAACATGTAGGGTCCTTCTGTTGAGTACTCTATAGGCTTTACTGGTGTTTGAATAGCCTATAAAGACTCCTTCATCAGCCTTCTCTTGAAATACTTTCAGATGCTCCTTTCCATTGTTAAGAATGTAGCACTTGCATCCAAATACATGAAAGTAGCTGATGTTAGGTTTTCTTCCCTTCCAGAGTTCATAAGGGGTCTTCTGGTGATTCTTGTTGATCATGCTTCTGTTCTGAGTATAGCATGCAGTGTTGATTGCTTCAGCCCAATATCTCATAGGCAATCCAGATTCTGCAATCATTGTTCTTGTAGCTTCTTTTAAAGTTCTGTTTCTTCTTTCTGCAACGCCATTCTGCTGAGGGGTTCTGGCGGCAGAAAGTTGATGAAAAGTCCCATTCTGATCACAGAAGTCCTTTATGACTTGGTTGACAAATTCAGTTCCTCTGTCTGATCTGATTGTCTTTACTTTCAAGTTCTTCTCAGTCTGAAGTTGCTTTAACAGAGATGGCAACTTCTGAAGAGTTTCATTTTTCTTTGATAGAAAAACAGTCCATGTATATCTGGAGTAGTCATCAACCATGACTAGGGTATATTTCTTGCCACCAACGCTTGGAGTCTCAACAGGTCCAAATAAATCCATGTGAATCAGATTTAGAGGACTTGTAGAAAGATCTCCAGCAATGGGTTTGAAGGAATTCTTCACTTGTTTGCCTTTCTGACATGCACTGCAGAGGGTCTCCTTCTTGTACACAATGTCTGGTAGCCCTTCTACAATGTGTTCTCTGGCCAGTTTGTTGATTGTTTTGAAATTCAAATGGTTGAGCTTTTTGTGCCAGTCCCAGCTCAGTTTTGAATCTCCTTTGGCTATCAGGCAAACTCCATCTTTTGCAGTGTTCCAATCAACTACATAGATGTTCTTCTTCCTTGATGCTGTAAGAATCACTTCCTTTGTTGTCTCATGCTTCACATAGCAGAAGTCCTTTGTGAATTCAACAGTGTAGCCTTTGTCACAGAATTGGCTAGCACTCAGCAAGTTGAACTTCAGTCCTTTGACATATGAGACATCATCAATGACTATCTGGTTCCTGATCAGCTTTCCTCTTCCTTTTGTTTGACCTTCTTTGTAATTACCTCCAAAGGTAACTCTAGGTCCTTTGCATTTTTGGAACTCAGCTAGGCAACTTCTGTCACCTGTCATGTGCCTGGAGCATCCACTATCAATAAACCATTCTTGTTCAGAGATAGCTCCAGCACACAGTTCCTGCAAGATCAAAAGAAAGATTTAGGTACCCAAGCAATGCTGGGTCCTGGGGGTCATGGAGTCTGGGTAGTTGGTACCATTTTGGTCTTATCAAGTGAAACCTTGGTGGGTGGTACCCATTGTCCACCTGGTAGTTATAGTAAACTGAAGTGTGATTCACTTTGGGCAGATGCTTGTGAGGGTCATGCTTCCTGTTTACATACTTTTGCATAGCTTTCTTTGTTGGAAAGAAGTCCCATATACTATCAAGAGCAGAGGGACGGTTAACCTTGGGCTTCTGAAGTTGACCAGCCAACCTCTTCTGCCTGAAGTTAACTCTCTCTTGATATTTGCCCTTCTGGTGATCATTTCTGGCACGATTGACATGAGGTTGTCTGTCAATGAATGGTCTTTTATTTTTGTTATCTTGAAAACCTTTTCTGTTGTTAGGTTTTCTGCCAGGTTCATTATTTTTCAAAAAGGGTTTCTGTTGAACCTTTATCTTTCCTTTTCTGGTCTGACTTCCTCATGAATAACCTTGGTGCCAGATACACCAGCTTGACAGATGGGGCTAGAAATCAGTGGCACTATGACCTTGTCTGCCTTAGCAACTCTGGTGCTAGGCATTACAGAAGGCTCACCTGATTCTGTTGAGCCATAACCAAGACCAAAACCAGTGCCAATTTGTTGATCAAGTACAATCTTTTCCATGGAAGACTGGGCCTTCTGGTAAGCTTTGTACTTAATCTCAAGAGGCTCTATTTCTCTTATTCTCTTGAGAAGAGAAACATTTTCAGTCTCCAGTTGATCTCTTTCCTCAATTAGAAGATTGATTTTGATCTCAACCTCCTTCTTTAAGTCAAGAATTTCAGCTTTTAACTTACTGTTTTCTTCTGTTACAGAAGAATAAGTGGCTTGTATGGCCTTAAACTCTTCCCAAAATTCTGACATTGAATCAGAATCAAAAGCTAAGCCTACCGAAGAAAAACTAGATTCAGAAGTAGAGGTTACCTCATCATCAGAATGAGCCATGAGGCAAAGGTCTTCTGTCTCAGTATCAAGGCAACAGAAGGCCTCATCAGAATCTGAGTCAGAACTGGATTCTGTTTCTGACAGAGGGTCTTTCTCTAGCTGTTCTGTCACAAGTGCCTTTCTCCTTCTGGAGTTGTCCTCGTACTTCTTCTTTTCTCCATCCTGTCCTTGTTTCTGGGACACCCTTGGATGGGGACAATCAGCCTTGAAGTGACCAGGTTGTCTGCAATTGTAACAGAGAAGCTCTCCACTGCTTTCTGTTGATTTGACCTTCTGGTATGGCTTTCTGTTGAAAGATGGACTCCTTCCATCTTTGGGATTCTTCATAAACTTTTTGAATCTCCTGGCAAAGTCAGTGGGATAAGTCTTTACATCCTTCCTTTTCTTCAATCATTTCAAACTCATGAGCTTTGAGATCTGAAATGAGCTTATCAGTGGGATAAGTCTTTACATCCTTGCTGGCTTGGACAGCAACCACCTTCATCTTCCATGTTGAGGGTAGTCCCCTCAACACCTTCAGGTTGATCTCTTTGGTGGTGAGTTCCTTGCCAAGCTCAGAGATCTCTCCAGTGAGAGTGAGGAGCCTGTCATACATCTTGGAGATGCTTTCACCAGGGAGAAGTTTGAAGTCATCAAACTTCTTGTTGGCTATGGTTAGTTTGTTGTCCTTCTCTTGCTCATCACCAGCTCCAATGAGCTCAAGAGTATCCCAGATTTCCTTAGCAGTCTTGCACTTCTTGATTCTGTTGAAGTACCTATCATCAATGGACTTGTAGAGGATGTCCTTAGCAATATTGTCTAGGTTGTACTTTCTCCTCTCTTCAGTGGTCCATTCTGACTTGGCTTTACTGATCATCTGGGGTCTGGTGTTGTCTATAGCATGCTCAGGATTGACCTTCTGGAAGCTTGTGAAGGGGCCAATGTCTAGAACTTCCCACATCTCATCATGCAGGGCACAGAGATGTGCTTTCATCCGGATCCTCCAGTCATCAAACTTAAGATCTGAAAACATAAGATTCTTGGACAAGGAGTGATCCATTATATCAGATAGAAATGAGGTAAAACAGAAAAACAAGTGGATCTTTATTCAACAAATAACCTAAGAGATTATTAGAACAAGGAGGCTCTGATACCACTTGTTGGTCCCGGTTGTACTGGATACAGTCTAGAGGGGGGGGGGGGGGGTGAATAGACTGTATTGGTTTTTAGCCTTTTAAACTAAGTACCAGATTTTACAGAATAGCCTGTTCTGTTGACAGAACAGACTGGCAGCGGATGGGGTTCTGGTAGGGAGTTCTGTTGATTTAGCCTCAGAGAAGCAAAGGCAGTTGGCCTTCTGTTAACTCGTAGAACAAGTTCTGCTGAACACAGATACCAAGTCCAAGGAGTTAGACAGTTCTATCTAAGTGCAGATATTAAAGCAGTAAGTAAACGACACCAGAGATTTTTATAGTGGTTCAAGGAACAACTTGTTCCTCTAGTCCACTGTTCCACTAAGCTGTAAAAACTTCCGTTTACAAAGCCTTAGTCCTAGCACTTAAGAAGCACTCCACGTCTTCTTCAAGTCTAGATGTCTCCTGGGATGCACTGCCTGGCTTCCTTTAAGACTGGCCCTTTCACTGAGCTTCCTGGAAGTATCACCACTTCACTACTCCAGTTACTTGGACGTCCTTCTTGTAGCAAGAAGAGTTTCTGTTGAAACAGGGGTTCCTCCAACTAGCTTCGTTACAAAAGATTTGTATGTGATGAGCTTGAAGAGTTGAAGAACACTTGGAACTTTGCTTGAGTTGGAAAAAGTATTTTTCCAACTTCTGCCTTCTCTTGTAGAAGATAATGAGTTTGAATCTCAAGGAGGCTTTTTTCTTTTCAGAGTTTGAATATCTTGTATGAGGAGTTGTAGCAAAAGTTGAAAAAGTTATCCGGTTGTTCTTCGTAGTGTATCTTTTATACTGGGGTTGTCTTCCTGTTGGTGGAGTAGGAGGACAACTGCATTTAATGCGCGAGCAGTTGACTTGACCAGTAGGACCCGGTAAAGTTGGCGGGTTACTTGTAATACCCGAGATTAATTTAAGAGGATTAATAGTACTACTCATACAAACAAGATGCATCTCCTTTTAAGGGAGCTCATTACTTTTAAGAGCTCATAACTCTAAAGTTAAGCGTGCTTGCACGAGAGTAGTCTTGGGATGGGTGACCGCCTGGGAAGTTTCTCGGGGCGCGCATGAGTGAGGACAAAGTGCGCGGTAAAGGCTCGTGGTGGTTTGTGAGGACAGTACTATTGGTCTAGAGTAGCTACCTCGGGTCCTGCGAGGCCGGGGTGTTACAAATGGTATCAGAGCAACCCTGCGACAGTGTGTTGACCCGTTAGATATCGGGCAGGCACTTAGCGGGGCAAGATTCTGGGGTTTGATTAAGAGTGTTAAGGGCGCAACGAGGACGTTGCGATCCTAAGTGGGGGTGATTGTAATACCCGAGATTAATTTAAGAGGATTAATAGTACTTCTCATACCAACAGAGGTGGATCTCCTTTTAAGGGAGCTCATCACCCAAGAACTCTAAAGTTAAGCGTGCTTGCACGAGAGTAGTCTTGGGATGGGTGATCGCCTGGGAAGTTTCTCGGGGCGCGCATGAGTGAGGACAAAGTGCGCGGTAAAGGCTCGTGGTGGTTTGTGAGGACAGTACTATTGGTCTAGAGTAGCTACCTCGGGTCCTGCGAGGCCGGGGTGTTACATTACTATTTTGGGATAAAGTAATCCTGACATTGCGGCCAATCATCTGCAATTACTCCACGGAGAATGGGGAGCATTAAATGAGCATTTAATGCGAGGACTGTAGCTTTTCTGTTTCATACTCCTAGCCGTTGAAGGAATCTTTTAGTTGACTTCCCGGCTTTGTGGATTTCTTCCAAGTGTCAGACCTTCTGGTGTCTTTAGCAGAGAACCGATCAGAGAAGGTCTTGAGCACTTCTGTTGATAATAGCTTACAGAGAACCAGGAGGGTTTCTGTCAAACTAAAGAGTAGCAGGGACCCTGAGGTTTTCTGTTCCTTGACAGAGAACCAAAATCTTCTGTCAGGAGGTCTTCTGGTAGAGAGGCCTTCTGGTAGTCGATTATGCTAAGAACTTTACAAGGGAAAATTCTAATACATAATTTCTAAAAGGGGTACTTTAAAGTCCTAATTAATATAGCATCATCAAAATCTAAATACAATTATTCCTTACATAGATGATTAGCCAAAGGCTCTTCATCCCGGAGGCCTCTAGGTGCCGAGGGCTCTAGATGCCGAGGGCTATTGTTTTTGCCGCTTTCTCCCAGACACTTTGAGTGCTTAAAAGAAGCTGTACTGTAAGCTTATCAACCTTCGGCCAGGGGGGCGAAGGCATCCCAGTGTTCGTCGTGGGCTGTTTGGCACTTGGGGCGTTGTGATTTGGGCCTGCTGTGCTTCCTGGGCCTATTGGGCCTTCGCTATAGTAGTGGGAGTCTATGGGCCGGGGGGTTCTTGGGCCATATACTTCATCAGGAGTCCCTCACTCCTTTTGCCGAAAGGTACTTGAGGGAAAAGGAGTAATTGCGGTTGTCCTCTGATGCTGTCTTGCTTGTAGCTTGTAAACCTGTGAGAGATTTGCGTTTGCGCACGATTCTGCCGGGGACAGTCCTTCAGTCCCCCACATTTTGGGACTTGAAGGATTATGTTGCTGCTTTGAGGAGATTTTTGACATTTGCATTTTTGTGATTTTTCCCGAAGGGGTCCTCCAATCCCCCACTCCTTGAGGCACATGTAATGTGGTGAAGAGGAGTAGAGTAGTGCCCGCTGTTATCACGTTGTCGAAGGCCGACGATTTTTCGTTTCATTTTGGGGGGATGCCTCGTTAAAAACCTCATTAGAAAAAACCCCGTGGGAAAAAATTCTAATGAGGGAAAAAGAGTTGTAAGGAATAATTGTATTTAGATTTTGATGATGCTATATTAATTAGGAATTTAGAGTACCCCTTTAGAAATTATGTATTAGAATTTTCCTTTGTAAAGTTCTTAGATGTATTCGACTTGACAGAAGACCTTCAAGAACAGAAGTGCTTCAAGGACAGAAGTGCTTCAAGAACAGAAGTGCCTCTTAAGGCTTTACTGTAACAGAGGACCTTTGGTTCTCTGCTCCAGAACAGAAGTCCTCAGGATCTCTGTTACTCTTGACTCTGACAGAAACCCTTCTGGGTCTCTGTTGGATATTCCCAACAGAAGTGCTCCAGACCTCCTTTGTTCTATTCTCAGACAAAGACACCAGAAGGTCTGACACTTAGAAGATTTTCAAAGAACCGGGAAGTCAACTAAAAGATTCCTTCAACGGCTAGGAGTATGAAACGGAAAAGCTACAGTGCATGCATTAAATGCTCATTTAATGCACCCCATGCTACGTAGAGTAATTGCAGATGATTGGCCGGAATGTCAGGAATACTTTATCCCAAAATAGTAACCCGCCAACTTTACCGGGCTCTACTAGTCAAGTCAACTGATCGCTCATTTAATGCAGTTGTCCTCCTACTCCTCCAACGGGAAGACAACCTCAGTATAAAAAGATACATTGCAACTTTTGCTAACCACAAGCAAGATATCCAAACTCTGAAAAGCAAAAAGCCTCCTTGAGATTCAAACTCACTATCTTCTACAAGAGAAGGCAGAAGTTGGAAAAATCCTCTTTCCAACTCAAGCAAAGTTCCAAGTGTTCTTCAACTCTTCAAGCTCATAACATACAAATCTTTTGTAACGAAGCTAGTTGGAGGAACCTCAGTTTCAACAGAAACTCTTCTTGCTACAAGAAGGACGTCCAAATAACTGGAGTAGTGAAGTGGTGATACTTCAAGGAAACTCAGTGAAAGGACCAGTGTTAAAGGAAGCCAGGCAGTGCATCCCAGGACACATCTAGGCTTGAAGAAGACGTGGAGTGCTTCTTAAGTGCTAGGACTAAAGCTTTGTATACGGCAGTTTTTACAGCTTAGTGGAACAGTGGATTAGAGGAACGAGTTGTTCCTTGAACCACTATAAAAATCCCTGGTGTCGTTTACTTACTGCTTTTAATACTTGCACTTAGATAGAACTGTATAACTCCTTGGACTTGGTATCTGTGTTCAGCAGAACTTGTTCTACGAGTTAACAGAAGGCCTTCTGCCTATTGCTTCTCTGAGGCTAACAGAACTCCCTACCAGAACCCCATCCGCTGCCAGTCTGTTCTTTCAACAGAACAGGCTATTCTGTAAATCTGGTACTTAGTTTAAAAAGCTAAAAACCAATACAGTCTATTCACCCCCCCCCTCTAGACTGTATCCAGTATAACCGGGACCAACAAGAGTGCACCGAATTCCCCCAACGATGAATTGAAAAGGTGAAACCTTGGTCCGAAATGGATGACAGTATTGTTGCCGAGGGCTATCCTTGTCTGAGGGCGTGTGTGTTGATTTGCCGAAGGCGCTTTGTTAATATCCTGGGGGATGCCGAAGGGGAGTCCCTCAATCCATGGGATTGAGGGCGTGATGAATGTAAGTGGTAGTTGATGTGTTGCCGAGGGGATTCTCTAGCTATTGACAAGTTGGGGATGAGGGCACCCGAGGGTTTCCCTATTCCCAACACGTCGAGGGTTGGGGGGTCCTGAGGGGTTTTCCCATTGTTAAGCCGTGGGCTCCTGAAGGAGAAAGCCCGAAGGCATTTGTAATGTTGTATGAGGGGTACCGGCTGGGAGCACCTCTATGATTTCAAAATATAGTCGTTGCAATCAGACCGTTGGCATATGGAACGTTTAAAGAGTAGCCGTTGGAGAGGACTTCCACGTGGTGCGTGGCTGTTGGCTAGCTTCGGGCGGGTATCACCGGTTGGCGGAAGGGGGCGGTGGCAAATGATTCCCAAAACATATCGAGGAAGGCATCGGTGGACGTTGAGGTCGTGGCTGAGGTGGAGTCTTCGAGCGAACACCTTTCAGCAAACAATGACCGGGCAGTTGCTGAGAAGATACAAGACAACCTTCGGCTCGAACTAGAGGCCGAAGACTTCGAACAAGTGATTGAGGACGAGGAGCTGACCCTTGCCTACCAAGTGGCAGAGGAGGAAGCGCATAAGGAGATGATGAAGGTTATAGTCACTGTCCTCCCTCCTCGCAATGTTGGTGAAGCCAACACCTCCCGGCCCTTGAACCCGACGCCTCTCCGGGTGGCCCCCGGGAAAAAGAAGAAGGCGAAGGCTGCCGCTCCCAAGAAGAAGGGTAGCATTGCTGATCAAGGAAAACCGGTTGAAATGCCCGAAGGCTACTCCTTTCTGAACACCGCCGCCCTCGAGATAAAGTCGAAGGCTGATGGGGCGGACTACTATGTCACCCAGCTGCACGTTGGGCCGCCGGCTACTGTGGTGCCACCGGGACCTGACGACGTTCTCTCCCGTGCTCCCGAGGGATGTATTGCTGTTCACATCCTGTCAGTGTCCATGGGCCTTTGGTTTCCACTGCATCCGTTCCTTCGGGAATACCTCAGGTATGTAGGCCTGGTCCCTTGCCAACTAACGCCCAACAGTCATTCGTATATTACTGGGTTTCTTCACCTCTGCAAATCCCGGGGGGTGACGCCTAGCTTGGATCTGTTCTTCCAAAGTTTCAACCTTTACCGGGGAGGCCATGCAAACGCCGAGGGGTTCGCCAACTTGCAGCAGATCACTCAGTTCAGGCTGTTCACCGAGGCGCCCTCCTCAAACAAAGGCTGGAAGGAGCGGTGGTGCTACGTCGGGTTGGACGAGAACCCTTTCCCGAGGGAGTTTTGGGACCATTTTAGGCGCCATGAGAAGACAAGAAGCGCCGCCCTCGAGAAAGATGGCCTCGTACTCGCCAAGATTCCGGAGGGGCGGAACAAGAACATAACTATCAAAGAATGTACCCTGGAGAGTGATCTATACGCCCTCGGCTTCCGGTGGTATCATTTCCTGGGGGAAACAGATGAGAAGTTCCCCATCCTGGACAGCGCTGTCGGAGGAACAGGAGGTAGCTTCCGAGGGCCTCCCATTTTGTACTTAGGATTTTTTGCATTTTTGATGTTATTCTGATTCTCATGTTTGACCCCTCGGCCTTACCTTCCTGTGTTGCCTTGCAGGTATTCCAGTGTCGAAGATGAATGTGAAAGGCTTTGTCGGGCTGAAGAAGAAATCGGCCAAAGAGCCAAAGAAGAAAGGGGCGGATCTCCAGAAGACCGTTGATGAAACCTTGCCGAGGGGTTCTGGGCCCTCGACTTTGCCTGCCGATGAGGTCGTCGGTGCTGCCAAGAGGAAAGCAGCCGTCAAGGACGCCGCCCCCTTGACAAGAAGGCGATGAAGCAGGAGACCGGGGCGAAGGCTCCCCCGGTCTTGATAGTCGATGACCAGCCGACTTCTGAGCCTCCGGTTGTGGCGGCCTCGTCTTCGGTCGAAGCTCCATAGGGAGTCTCCCCTGGAGGTTATCGACCCGAAGACGTTCTTGAGGAGCATCACTGCGGGGATGGACAGGTCAGCCCTCGGCACTTATGACGATGACGCCCTCGAAGACAAGATCCTCCGGTCTTCCTTGACTGTAAGTACTTCTTCCTCTGCCCCATTCCCTTCTTCCTTAGATTATCTTTGCATGGTTGCTCTAACTGTTTTCATTGTTGGTTTGCAGGCTTGCATTGCCCTCGGGGAGCAGTCCCGGAGGTTAGAGGAGTGGCGCCTTCATAAGGCCGAGCAGGATGAGAAGATGAAGCAGCTCATCCATCAGAATTCCGATGCCGTAAGGCAGATGGCCCAGCTGGAGGAGAGCCTTCGACAGATGGAGCTGCAAGTGGAGGCAGCTAACCGGGGAAAGGCCGAAGTCGAGAGGTCTGCTGCTGAGACCATCAAGAAGGCCACCGAGGAGGCCGAGTCCGCCAAGGCAGAGGCTTTCGCCAAGGCACGAGAGGATGCCCTCTGTGAGTTTCTGGAGGGGGGGTGGAAGGCCGAGGGACGCAAGCAGTGGTTGTCCTCGGTTGTGGAGGCGTCTGTTGAAGAGTGGTGTGAGGGCCCCGACGTGGAGTGGTTGGCCTGAAAGGGCAAAGAATATTACGAAGGGGGCGAGTTCTTTACTCAGGCCCTCATCTACCGAAGGATGGCCCAGCACTTGAACATGGAGCCTAAAGATTTCGATCCGGCAGCATACAACCTTCCTCCCCTGCAGCCAGATGTTCGCGTGCCCCTTCCCCCAGACGTTGAGAGGCCAGATTTGGAGGATTCAGAACTCATGAAGGACGCCGAAGGCGAAGGGGAGGCTGGAGGGGAAGTATTATCGAAGCCTGCGGTAGAGGAGTCCTCCGGGGCAATCAATGCTTAATTTGTACTTAGAAATCTCTTGTAACAAACATTCCGGCTTCGGCCATGACTGCAAACAATTTTTTATTCCCTGTTAATGTATGAATGCCTGACTTCGGGCTCTTTATACTTGAACTTGCTCCCTCCTTTTTGAATGAATGGATGTTTTCTTCTTCCCGTCTGTTTTCTTTTCCCTTGTGCATGAGTGTGTTTGTTTTCCTGTATGTTTTCGTCATGATTTGGTCGAGAGCCAACCATTTAGGACTTAGAAAAAGTTTCTAAGTGTAGTTTCACCGTTGAACCTTCGATTGTGTGACCCCTCTGGAGATTTGACCGAGGGCCAAAGATTTAGATCATAGAAAATTTTTCCAAGTGTAATCTCGCCATGAAGCCTTTGGTTGTGTGACCCCTCTGGCTGCATGGAGATTTGACCGAGGGCCAAATATTTAGGACTTAGAAAATTCTCTGTGTAGCGATGCACTTGGCCTTCGGCTGATAGCTTCCCTTTGATTTTTTATTAGATAGGAGCCTCCGACTGGGTTTTGGGTTGGTCATCACCACACCTTCGGCTATTTGACCCCAATGGCTGCAAGAAGTTTTGACCGAGGGCCTAATATTTAGGACAGAAAATATTTCCCAAGTATGAATTAGCCGCCTAGCCTCCGGTTAGCAGGCACTTCTTGCGGTACGAGGTGGAGTGGCCTTTGTTGCAATGTGAGTTGGCCGAGGGCCATTAGTGGGAGACTTAGAAAATTTTCTGAGTGTTTGAATATCATCAAGAAGTGTGGAGGGGTGAAGGGGAGTAGACTCAACGAGCAATCAACGAGTACACAACGTCAAAAATTCACAACAGGCCTGTGAGCACTGGCCTCCGGCGATATGTGAGGAGCCTTCGGCTTTTGGTAGATCCCAAAGTGTGGACTTTAGGACTTTTGTAGTCCAACCCCGGCATGAGACGCCTTCGGGCAATGCTTGGGAGCATTCCCTTCGGTGCTTAATGAGATGCCGGGGGTAATTGCTGCTTGGATTTAGAAAATTCTGCAGAACATTTACATCGTCGTAAGGGCCGAGTAGATGCCTTCGGTATTCCTTGAAATGTTGTTGCCTGGAGTTAGCAAAATTTCACCTAACCATAGGATCAAGCCTTCGGTATTGGATGATGCCGGATGCATCCGGCTGTGGACTTGGCCATATTTTGATAACTTTAGCCTTCTGGAATTAGTAGCTTCCTGGTACCGGAGGTGTTCCCGTGGGGAGTCCTCGGTATGATCTGCATTGTCTTGTGGTGTCGAAGGGAGGCCTGTTGTGAATTTTTGACGTTGTGTACTCGTTGATTGCTCGTTGAGTCTACTCCCCTTCACCCCTCCCCCCCTTTTTTTGGAAGTGAAGGGAAGGCTTCAAGAAACTTGGTTTCTTGGTAAGGCTTGGCCTATCGGGAGGCAACAACATACACCATTAGCTCCCCCCTCGGGTTAACCTTATGAGTTCCGAGGGGATCGAGGGTCGTTTCCTCAGCATAAGACATAGTCTATAACCTGCCTCCCCTTGGGGGACGACACGAAAACGCCTCTGTTTTGAAAGTCGTCCTCTCGGCGCGAGACATAGTCTGTGGCCTGCCATACCCTTAGGGTAATGGCGCGGGGAGTGTTTCGTTTTTGAAAGTCGAATCCCGAGCATATTAGTTGCCTGCCATACCCTTGGGGTAGTGGCGCGGAAAGCGTTTCGTTTTTGAAAGTCGAATCCTGGGCATATTAGTTGCCTGCCATACCCTTGGGGTAATGGCGCGGAAAGCGTTTCAAGAAGGGTTTTCATTTGCACACTGGTTGCAAATGGCCGGGGGCACTACGTGCTGCCGGCACCGATAGGTGGCGCCTTCGGTATAAATGCGTCCTCGAGGGGTACGGCTTCAGAAACAACACTTGGTGTTTGTTTCAGCCCCCAGTACTTGGTACCGAGGGGTCTTCAAAAGGAAACACTTGGTGTTTTCCGCTGTCTGGAGTTGATAGGAGTACGTACCCTCGGTACGTGGTACCGAGGGGTCTTCTTAAAAACATTTGGTGTTTCCTTCATTTGTCGTAGGTGATTGGAGTGTCAACCCTCGGCACTTGGTGCCGAGGGGTCTTGCAATAAGGCCTTGGGCCAAGAGTCTGCATGAGGGCTTGGCCGCTCATATGTGTCTTGTTTCTTGTTCTTGGTGTCTTCAATATGTCTTCAAATTTGAAGGCCTTGGGCCGTAGGATAATACATTCATTAGTTATGAGGGCTTGGCCTCTCTAACATTACTGATAAAATTTAACTAGGTGATGTACATTCCAATTTTTAGGGACCTCTGTCCCATTGGGGCGTTTGAGTTTGTAAGTCCCAGGCTTGATGAGAGCTGCCACAATGTAAGGGCCTTCAAACTTAGGAGCCATTTTGCCGCCCTCGGTTGGTTGGCTAGCTTCCCTCCGTCGGAGGACATAGTCCCCCACTTGAAATTCTCGAGAGCAGACCTTGGCGTCGATGTAACCCTTCACTTGCCTCTGATAGTTTTCTGCCCGCATGAAGGTCTGCTCTCGGCATTCTGAAATGAGGTGGAGGTCGAGGGTCATATTGGCGTAATTGACCTCAGGGTCGTACTGGGCCACCCTTCGGGTAGGAAGGGTCACCTCCGTGGGAGCTTTGGCTTTGAATCCATAGCAAAGGGAGAAAGGTGTTTCTCCCGTTGCCTGCTGAGGGGTTGTGCGGTAGGCCCGTAGGATGTTGTGGAGTCCTTCTACCCAGCCTCCCCCTTCGGCCTCCAGCTTCTTTTTGAGGCCCTCAAGTAATTTCTGGTTGGCGTTCTCCACTTGACCGTTGCCTTGAGGGTAAGCAACGGAGAGAAGGTGTGATTGATGCCCCATGCCTCTAGGAGGGCACAAAAGGGGGTTGCCTCAAATTGGGTTCCGTTGTCGGAGATGATTTGTTGGGGGATGCCAAACCTTGTGAGAATGTTCTTTAGGACAAAGTGGCGGCACCTGGCCTCAGTAATGCTGGCGAGGGGCTCAGCCTCCACCCACTTGGTGAAGTAGTCAATGGCAACGATGATGTACCTGTTGTTGGAGGTACCCCTCGGCAGAGGGCCCACAAGGTCTATGCCCCATCTAGCGAAGGGTATAGATGTGCTGATGGGGGCATAGTTGACCGCTGGCCTGCCGGGGGCTTTCTGGAAGTGTTGACATGCGGTACACGTTCGAGCGAGATCCGCACAATCTCGGGCCATCATAGGCCAGAAATAGCCCTAGATTATGAGCCTTCGGGTCATGGAGAAGGGTCCCTGGTGAGCTGAGCAAGTGCCATTGTGCACTTCCTCCATGGCGACTTCGGCTTCGTCTTGATGAAGGCATCGGAGTAGTGTGCCATTGTAAGATCGTTTGTAGAGCCTTCCTATAACACTCTATATTAACGAAACTCCTTAAATACTTTTGACTTAGCATATGATTCGAGGACGAAGCATTCTTATTAAAAGTTGAGAATTTTTTTTTTGTGTATTGAATTCGAGTGACTATTATTCTATGATATTATTTGTACTTAAGATATTGGTTCGTTATTATTGGTTTTAGGAAAACAAAGAAAAATCAATATTTTTAAAGGTGGGCATCGCGGGAGAAATCAGTGGTGTCGGTCCCCTTCACGACCGTTAATTGTGAAGGATTCCTATATAAAATTTTGGGAAGAGATAAAAGACTAAACGATTTTCATAAATTAAAGGTGGGCATCGCGGGAGAAATCCGTGGTGTCGGTCCCCTTCACGACCGTTAATTGTGAAGGAGTGATTAGGGATACCACTATTTGCTTGGTGGGTTCGGTAACCAATCCGAACAATTTAAATAAATGATTTTGGTGCGTTCGGTAGAAAAATCCCGAACGATAAATATTTGGTGAATTTTGGCAATAGTAGTGGTACCTGGTCACTTAGAATTAAAATTTTGGGTGAAGTAGTTGGTAGAAAACATCCCGACTACATTGGGCTTCTTACTACCCGGAGGGCTTGGAATCCCTTTCAGGGGGTGTGCACACTTAAGGTAGAGGTTCAGATTCTATATGGGGAAGATGTGGTACCGGTAAAAAGTCCGGGGTGATCGTACATAACAACGGACCACCGGGCTCAATAAGAACTTGAGCACCGCCCTTCTAAATTACTAGGAGGATAGTGAAAAGAATTTTTGAGAAATTCAAAGAGAAGAGAATTTTGGTGTACTGGATTGGAAAATTTTACTTTTGAAATATGGTACATGGGAATAACACCTTTTGATGTATATTGGTATAAATTGGAAATTTTGGTGATTTGGAAATATGTGCCGATATTTCAAATATTATTATCTTACTTGTGAATTTTGTGATTAAAAGTTTTATAAATACTATTTTACTTATGAATGGTATAAAATGCTTTAAAAGGTTTTCCTCCAAAATGTTTTGAAAAAAAAATTATATATATGTATCAAACATGATTATTTTACGGGGTTGGGTGAACTTACTTAGCATTTCCGGCTAATTTTTGTTTCTTTTGTTTTCTCTTCTCTTCTGTGTTTTACAGATGATTATCCTTTGGATGATGATATGCATGCTTGAGTTCTTGAGGGCGCTATGTAGAGACATCATCATTAATAAGATTTTACTTTACGAACTTTTGGTTTAAGAACATGTAGTGGACATCTTTACTTTTCTATTTCCCTCACTTTAGGATATTTGGACACGTATTCTTGGTTAGCCTGTGCACTTAGCTATGGATATGCTAAGTGTGGCGGTAACACACTCAATTCCCATTTATTATTCCGCTGCAACATTTGAGTACTTTAAAATAAAGTTCACTATTTCTTTTTAATAAATCATTATTTCGAGTATTATTTTGGGTGTGGAAATTGGGGGTGTTACAAGTTGGTATCAGAGCCTTAGTTTTTCCGAAGGGACTAGAACACGGGGTAATAGGTCGTAGAGAGAAATTCTATCACAAAGACGATAATAGTCTAAGCTGGTTGGTGCATATTTGAGCCTTTGTGCTCGTCCAACTAACTGGGAATTTCTCCTTGTGATGAAACTTCGTTGTTCGAAATCCTGGAAGAAAACTTTGGAAATCATACCTTCAAAAATGGGGATTTTCAAAAGGTTTTTATAAAAAAAAAACTAGGAAAACAAAATAGGACTATAGTACCGCGGTGAGGATTGTGAGATTTACTTTCTACTTGTTGTGTTTGTTGTGTTATGAATATTTGAGATTATATGGGGCCCACATGTGAAATGGGAACCCCAAATGGTGTAGAGCCTCAAAAGGAAAAATTCATGACCGAGGTATGTACATTCTTTTATGTGGGGTACTTGTGAAATTCTTGGAATGTGAAATTTTGGGATGTGAAATCCATATGTGAAAGCCTCTGGCAGCCATATACTTCTTTGAAATCCTTAGATTAGGATAACTAGGAATCAAGTTAGAAAAAAAAATCTTGTACTAATACTAAGAACTTATCCTTTCATGGAGACATCATGCCACCCAGACGTGACCCGAATGCTGTGCCAACCAATGCGGAATTGGCCCAAACTGTTCACCTGCTTACTCAAGTCGCTCACACTATTGCGAATGCGGTACTACAAAACAACCAGCCACATCATAACAGCAATGACATGGAAACCCGTGTAGCGATGCGAAATCCACCGAGCTTCCTTGGGCAAGAGGATCCAATCATTCTCGAGAATTGGATACGCACCTTTGACAAGCTGTTTGATGCGATCAATTGCCCAGCCGAACAACAAGTTGACATTGCTGTATATTACCTGCATGAAGAAGCAGACAAATGGTGGGTTAATGTGGGACCAGGATTGCGCGCACAACCGGACTTCACCTGGGAACGGTTCAAGCATGCATTACGAAAAAGGTTTTACCCGCCACACGTGCAGGCAGAAAATTATGACAAGTTTCTACATCTGAAACAGGGGGAAATGACGGTGCAAGACTATCACACTAAATTTGTCTCATTAGCGGAATTCGCATCATCATTAGTACCCGATGAGGAGAGCAAGATCGACAAGTTCGTCAGGGGACTTAACTATGACACACAAAAGGCCCTTAGTGTGCAAGAATGCCAAACATTGGATGATGCCTATTATAGAGCTGCAAAACACTATCGGGTAATTCAACTCCAACGAGACACACAGAAGAAGGCTCGGAAGAACGAGGAGGAGGATGCGCAAATGGGGAAAAAGTTAAAAACTTACCATCAAGAACAGCCAGTGACGAGGGCTAATCGATCACATGAGGAGAGAAGACTTCCGGTGCAAATTCCGATACAGGTAAGGAAGGATAGACACTTTAACTGCAAGAAGTGCAAGCAAGACCATCCAGGCGTTGACTGCGCTGGTGAGAAAGTAAAATGCTATTTTTGTGGCAAGTTGGGCCATCGGGCGTACGAATGTTGGCATAACCCGGAGAAGGGGATCCAACATCAAAGGTCAAATGGAGGAGCAGGAAATCAAGAAGGAAATCGGTCAGGGGCTATGGCAAATCGCAACAATAACAACCGAAATGAAAACGCTCCTAAGAAGGGCCATATATATGTTATGAACCAGACACAGGCCATGAATCATGATGACATTTCAGGTATTAATAGCGTTAATACCATTTTTGTTGATGTACTCTAGTACATCTCATAATTTTATTTCTTCTAGTTAAAGCTTGACCTACAACTAGTATAAAATTTAAAAAAAATGAACTCGAAGCCTATAGATATGTATACACGGATGTACCCATGAACTAATCTACCATTACATCTCGAGAGCGGTAACGTAGTTACATGGTGCTCGACCTGGACTGACTAGAGAAAGACAAAACAGCCTAGACATCAAAATGTGTGAGACTTAGCGGAGGTATCGGTCAAAGTTTTATGGTCAAACCGATTGTCCGACAATGCAACATGGAAATTAGAGAAGGATATGCGTAAGCAATATCAAAAAAAAAAATCAGCCGGGGTACATTTTGAACTGGTTACGAGGACGTAACCTCTCTTTTAGGGAGGTGGGTTATAACACTCTATATTAACGAAACTCCTTAAATACTTTTGACTTAGCTTATGATTCGAGGACGAAGCATTCTTATTAAAAGTTGAGAATTTTTTTTTGTGTATTGAATTCGAGTGACTATTATTCTATGATATTATTTGTACTTAAGATATTGGTTCGTTATTATTGGGTTTTGATATGAGTTATTGTATATGATTTTTGGGAGATTTTCTACTGATAAATATTTTGGTGGTGCTGTGATT
This sequence comes from Cuscuta europaea, assembly GCA_945859875.1. Lineage (NCBI taxonomy): Eukaryota > Viridiplantae > Streptophyta > Magnoliopsida > Solanales > Convolvulaceae > Cuscuta > Cuscuta europaea. The sequence continues at coordinate 2,529,230 of CAMAPE010000030.1, forward strand.
AAATTGGATTATTGAGAAAATACATGGAAATTTTAGCATATTCTGAAAGATACGAACTTCTGATTGGTTTTAGGAAAACAAAGAAAAATCAATATTTTTAAAGGTGGGCATCGCGGGAGAAATCAGTGGTGTCGGTCCCCTTCACGACCGTTAATTGTGAAGGATTCCTATATAAAATTTTGGGAAGAGATAAAAGACTAAACGATTTTCATAAATTAAAGGTGGGCATCGTGGGAGAAATCCGTGGTGTCGGTCCCCTTCACGACCGTTAATTGTGAAGGAGTGATTAGGGATACCACTATTTGCTTGGTGGGTTCGGTAACCAATCCGAACAATTTAAATAAATGATTTTGGTGCGTTCGGTAGAAAAATCCCGAACGATAAATATTTGGTGAATTTTGGCAATAGTAGTGGTACCTGGTCACTTAGAATTAAAATTTTGGGTGAAGTAGTTGGTAGAAAACATCCCGACTACATTGGGCTTCTTACTACCCGGAGGGCTTGGAATCCCTTTCAGGGGGTGTGCACACTTAAGGTAGAGGTTCAGATTCTATATGGGGAAGATGTGGTACCGGTAAAAAGTCCGGGGTGATCGTACATAACAACGGACCACCGGGCTCAATAAGAACTTGAGCACCGCCCTTCTAAATTACTAGGAGGATAGTGAAAAGAATTTTTGAGAAATTCAAAGAGAAGAGAATTTTGGTGTACTGGATTGGAAAATTTTACTTTTGAAATATGGTACATGGGAATAACACCTTTTGATGTATATTGGTATAAATTGGAAATTTTGGTGATTTGGAAATATGTGCCGATATTTCAAATATTATTATCTTACTTGTGAATTTTGTGATTAAAAGTTTTATAAATACTATTTTACTTATGAATGGTATAAAATGCTTTAAAAGGTTTTCCTCCAAAATGTTTTGAAAAAAAAAATTTATATATATGTATCAAACATGATTATTTTACGGGGTTGGGTGAACTTACTTAGCATTTCCGGCCAATTTTTGTTTCTTTTGTTTTCTTTTCTCTTCTGTGTTTTACAGATGATTATCCTTTGGATGATGATATGCATGCTTGAGTTCTTGAGGGCGCTATGTAGAGACATCATCATTAATAAGATTTTACTTTACGAACTTTTGGTTTAAGAACATGTAGTGGACATCTTTACTTTTCTATTTCCCTCACTTTAGGATATTTGGACACGTATTCTTGGTTAGCCTGTGCACTTAGCTATGGATATGCTAAGTGTGGCGGTAACACACTCAATTCCCATTTATTATTCCGCTGCAACATTTGAGTACTTTAAAATAAAGTTCACTATTTCTTTTTAATAAATCATTATTTCGAGTATTATTTTGGGTGTGGAAATTGGGGGTGTTACACTTCCGTCCTCGATGGTGTAGCTGGGGGCCCTCAACTTTGCCCTGTGGTGATGAAGGCAATGATGTCTGAGATCCAGTCCTCCTGTCTTTGTTGTATATTCATGATGGGGCTGACGTGTATGCTGGAGAGGCTGAGCTCCTCGATTTTGGCGATTTTGGATATGTGCTCGGGGGATTCGGCCGAGAGCTTTGATAAAATGTCGGCCTCAGAATTTTGAGCCCTCGGTATTTGAGTGAGAGAGTGTGCCTCAAATACCTTAAGCAATTCCTTGGTGGCTTCCTTGTATTGTTTCATCCTCCCTTCTTTGGCCTCGTACTCTCCTGAGATTTGGCCGACGACTAACTTGGAATCGCATTTGACGTGGATCTATCGGGCCTTCATGTTAGCTGCCAGCCGAAGGCCACAGAGGAGGGCCTCATATTCAGCTTCGTTGTTAGAGACTTTGAAAGAGAAGCGGATGGAATAATAGGCCCGGAAGCCTTCAAGAGAAATGATAACTACCCCTCCCCCACAAGCTTTGATAATGGAGGAGCCGTTGGTGTAGAGAGTCCACCAGTCATCCGAGGGTGCCGAGGGCTCCTCGTCCGTGGCTGATCTCGCCGTGCATTCCGTCACGAAGTCCGCCAGGGCTTGGCCCTTGATGGCAGGCCTCAGACGGACGTCGATGTTGTATTGGCTGAGGAAGATAGCCCACTTTACCATCTGGTATGAGCTGGTGGGGCTCCTCATCAAAGCGCCGAGGGGTTGGTGTGTGAGGACCTGGACCGGATGAGCTTGGAAGTAGTGGCCCAACTTCTTGACAGTCCAGACAATAGCTAGCACTGTTTTTTCCACGGGGGAATACCGGAGTTCTGCTTCCCTGAGGGTCTTGCTAACATAGAAGATGGCATGCTGGACGCCATCTTCTTCCCGGATGAGTACTGAGCTGATGGCCGCCGGGCTAACACCAAGGTAAAGGTACAGGGTTTCCCCTACTTTGGGTTTGGAGAGAACAGGGAGTGAAGATAAATATCGTTTCAGCTCGTCGAAGGCCTCCTGGCACTCTGAGGTCAATTGGAAGCCGGCGGTCTTCCTCATGATCTGAAAGAAGGGTAAGGACTTCTCCGCTGATTTGGATAGGAAGCGGTTGAGGGCTGCCAGGCGGCCCGTCAACCATTGGACTTCCTTCACGTTGTGTGATGGCTCCATGTTGGTGATGGCCCGGACTTTCTCGAGGTTGGCCTCAATCCCCCTTCGGCTCACCATGTAGCCTAAAAACTTGCCTCCTTACATGCCGAAGGTACATTTCTTCGGGTTTAGCCGAAGGTTGAACTTTTGCATGATGGCGAAGATCTCCTGGAGGTCGTCAGCATGGCTCGATGATTGCTTGCTTTTGACGATCATGTCGTCAACATAGGCCTCCATGGTGCGCCCTAGGACAGCCTGAAAGACTCTGACCACCATCCGGGTGTAAGTGGCGCCTGAGTTTTTAAGGCCGAAGGCCATGACAAGGTAACAGAAGATGCCCTCGGGAGTCATGAAGGCTATTTTTTCGGCGTCTTCCTCGTGCATGAAAATTTGGTGATACCCTCGGAAGGCATCGAGGAAGGACATGATCTCGCACCCCGCGGTTTCATCCACCAGTTGATCAATATTTGGCAAGGGGAAGGGGTCCATGGGACACGCCTTGTTTAAATCAGTGTAGTCCACGCACATACGGAAGGTGGGCGGCTTTTGTGCGAGGACTATGTTAGCCAGCCATGAGAGGTATTTTACCTCCTTGACGTGCTTGATGGAGAGGAGCATGGCGACCTCCTTCTTCACAAAATCCCTTCTCTCGGCCGAGAGGGGTCTCCTTCGCTGTTGTATAGGTTTGACCGAAGGGTCCACCGAGAGGCGGTGGGTGATGACCCTTCGGCTGATTCCGGGCATGTCCTCCGGCCCCCATGCAAAAACAATGGAGTAGGCACGGAGGGCTTCAATTATGCCGGTCTTCAGGTCTTCGGGGAGCTTGGCTCCAATCTTCACAACTCTCTCTGGCTTGGCCGGATCGAGTGCAAAGTCTTCTACTTCCTCGGCGGGCTCAGCCCTCGGCCTTTTCTCTTCTTCCTCCACGGTTCCGGTGATGGTGTCAACACGGAACTCGGTCTTACTAACCTTCTTTGTCACTTGAAGGTAGCAAGCACGGGCAAGTTTTTTATTCCCCCTTGAGTACCCGATGCCTCCTTCGGCGGGGAACTTGAGGCACAGATGCCTCATGGAGATGATGGCTTCGAGGTCCTCGAGGGCTGGTCTACCGAGGATGATGTTGTGGGCGCAGTCAATGTTGACGACGACGAACTCCACTTCGAGCTTGGCTCTATGGAGCCCGTCACCGAATAGTACCGGGAGGGTAATGACCCCCTCGGAATCAATGGTGTCTCCGGTGAAGCCGGTGAGAGGGGTCTTGATGGGCCGAAGGGACCCCCTCTCCAGATGCAGCTCTCTGGATGTGCTGAGGTACATTACATTGACGGAGCTGCCCGTGTCAATGTAAGTTCGGTGGATGATGGTGTTGTTGATCTCCGTACGGATGACGAGGGCATCCCTGTGCGGAGAGGAAGCCGGGGGGAGATCGGCGTTGGTGAAGGTAATGGGTTCCTCCCTCAGCCGCTTTACCGGGGGCATATGAGTGACTTCCCCCACGTATAGCGATTGAGCCCACTTCTTCCGCTGGCTGGTGGAGTCCCCTCCTGTGTTGCCTCCAGTGATCATATGGATGTGGCGCTTTTTCTCTTGGTACTGGCTGTACTCCTCCTCCTCATCGAGGTTTCCAATCTCCCTTTTCTTACCCTTCGGGTCGCCGAGGGGGATGGTGTTTGGGTTGACCCAAGCGTTTTCTTTCTCAGGGGGGCCCTGGTAGTGAGGGGTCCCCTGAGGCGGAGGGCCTCTGATGAATTGGGACAGGTGGCCTGCCTGTATCAACCTTTCAATGGCCGTCTTGAGCTGATGGCAGTCGTCGGTGTTGTGCCCTTGGTTGCGGTGGAACCGACAATAAGGATAATTGGGTTTGATGGTGTATACCTCCAGGGGTGTGCGAGAGTCGCGCTCCACAAGGCCCCTATCCTTGGCGAAGTCTAGGATGACACTGACGGGGTGCGTCAAGGGAGTCCGAGGGTGCTCCAAAAGAATGGGCTGGGCCCAAGCCTTCGGGTTTCCCTTGTAACCTCCCCCGGGCTTGGCTTGGCCATGCCAGGGGCGATCACTGGGTGGTGCCAAAACCTTGGATTGATTATGGGGAGCCCCTGGCCCCCGGTTGCCCTTGTCATCTGGCCGAGGGTGTTGCTGATCGGGGTTGTGATGGCACTTTTCCACCTCCTCGGCCTCGGCGTACCGGTCCCCCCGCTGCAGGGCCCTTATGTAATCGCGGGGAGGTTCGATGATGAGGCTCCTTGAAAAGTTCCCGGGGCGAAGGAATGTCTGAAGGAGGGCCAGGAGGGTCCCATCGTCAGCGCCATCAACTTTATCAGCCTCCGTTCTCCAGCGTTCCAAGATGTCCCGAAGGGTCTCCTCCTTCTTTTGTCTCACTGTCATCAAGTGGGAGATGTTTTCTTGACCGGCGCCTTCCAGCAAACTGTGTCAAGAAGCGTTGGGCGAGTTCCTGCCATGAATCGATGCAGCCTTCGGGCAGTCGGTTGAACCATTCGTACGTCGGTCCCTCCAAGGTGGAGAGGAACCAACGGCACAAATATTCGTCCGATGCCCCCACCATCATCATGCTGTTTTGATAGCGGCTGTAATGTTCCTGAGGGTCCGTCTTTCCTTCATAGGGCCTGATGGGCTGCCCCCGGTATTTTTCCAGAATTCGGGCCGCCAATACCCTTGGGGTAAATGGCGTCCTAGTACGGAGTTGGATGACGGGTTCCCCGGAGCCTTTGGCTATTTTCTTTTGCATTTCCTCCATTTTGGCCAGCATGGCCTCATATTTTGGATCTGCATGAGGGGTGGTGATGGCGGTATGTGATCGATGGGCCTCCATCTCATTAAGCCGGTGCTGGAGGGCCACAATGATTTCGTCCCTAGGATCCTTCGGGAGGGCCTACACCCCCTGCGAACGAACACGTGCCGAGTGGGCCTGATTGATTTGGTGCCTTGCGTCATCGGCATGAAGTGGTGCCTTGCCTTTGTCCTGATGGGGACACCTCTTGTCTGCCCTTGAGACGGATCCCCCGCTCTCTTGGGGTCTTTGGGACGTCTTTCCACCGAGGCGGTCTTGGACCCCTCGGCGGTCTTGCGCTCCTCTGAGCCTCTCGAGGGTTGAGGTCCGATGACTTTCTTTGTTCGCACCGCGTTGGTCCCGGGATTGGACCTCCTGGGAGGCGGTGTCTTGAGCCACGACCCCTTCGTCGTTCCCCATCCGAGGGGTAGGGTTCACGAAGGGGGTGGCCGTGGGAGAAGAACAACGTTCTCCCCGATTTGCGGTTTAAGGGGCACATGAGTGCCGAAGGCACCTGGGTTTTGAGTGAGTGTCAGGATGAAGGCAGAGAATGCCGACTGTACGTCGATAGTGAGAACCGGGGAGCTCACTTGATTTTCACTCCGGTCCCTCCTTCGGGTTTCGATGCCAAGGCGAGCATCGGGAGCGTTTTGCTAGAGCTGAAGGCGCAGGTCAACAGCAGCCTGTTCCAACTCAGTGATGACCCCACCCTCGGGAGCCTTGTTAGAGGCTCCGGGGCGTTGATTTCACCGAGGGCCAGATTATTGTCCTCAAGGTTCTTGGACTGAGCACGGGTGGTTCTTCCCATTTTAGTAGGTGTTTTTAGCTGAAGGGGAGGGTTTCTTACTTGATTGTTCGACCTCTCAACGAGAGCACCAAATGATGGATAGGTGTACCCGGGGGGTATCTATCCGAGGGGTTACTACGGGGAGTAACTAGAGAGAAGTCAGAGCAAAAGTAAGAGAGAGAATATATATTGTTGAGAATGTATTGAGCGTATTGAGCCTGGATTACAAATGCGGAAAAGGGGTGCTATTTATAGTAGCAATAAATGCTAGATAGGGACACGTGTCATCATTCTGACGGTCGAGGGGTCACCTCAACGGGGTGGCACTGGCACTCACATGTGGCCACATTAAATGCGGTGGTTGGATGTGACGTTTGTACTCGGTACGTTGATCCAGCGCATGTGGGTGGGATATTCTGTCGAGGAGAAGCCTTCGGCCGTAGATGATTAGCCGAAGGCTCTTCATCCCGGAGGCCTCTAGGTGCCGAGGGCTCTAGATGCCGAGGGGTACTGTTTTCGCCGCTTTCTCCCAGACACTTTGAGTGATTAAAAGAAGGTGTACTATAAGCTTATGAGCCTTCGGCTAGGGGGCCGAAGGCATCCCAGTAATCGTCGTGGGCTTTTTGGCATTTGCGGTGCTGTGATTTGGGCCTGCTGTGTTTCCTGGACCTATTGGGCCTTCGCTATAGTAGTGGGAGTCTATGGGCTGGGGGTTCCTGGGCCATATACTCCATCAGCTATCTTCCGTTCTTGCTTTGGAGGTGGTTTGACCGCCTGGTGCTTTGATTGACGTTGACCTAGAGTCAGACTTCTGAGGTCAGACCTGGTGCCGACCTCGGATGTCTCAAGGTCGGGCTCATGAATCGTCGAGTTTGGTTGGCTCATGAGCTCGATGTTTTCCCGACATCGGGATCGGGGTCGGGGTCGGTGGACTCCGTCATCTGCTGAGTTTACTTGATTCTTGAACTTGATGTTTCCCGACCTCGGCGGTCGGGGTCGGGGTCAGATTTAGATGTGGACTTAGTATTTTCTTGCCCTCGATGAACCCGCAAGGCTCTCTACTGGCGGTCGCGGTACCCCTGGGGTATACGGGAATCTACTCCATCATGAGTCCCCCACTCTCCGAGGCGAAATTGAAACTTGAGGTGAGAGAGAGTAAATCTTCAATTTCCTGGGCACGTTCGCTCGACAGTGGTGCTGCTCTTCCATGGTCATGACAAAGGGGTACCTCATTAAAAACTCCGCTGAGGAAAAACCCTGTGGGAAAAAATCCTAACGAAGGAAAAAGAGTATACTCCGCTTTGCCATGAAGTCTGGAGAGGAAAGTGACGCCCCACTGCAGAGAAGTATGAGCCCGAGCTTCGTGTTTTCCGAGTTCCAAACCTACCTCATGGGTTAGTCGCTACATCCGCGGCCCCGGCCGCGGGTTGATAAAAAATTTTGTGTGCGGAAAATTTGTAGGGAATTTTAATCTATGTGCGAAGTTTGAGGATATACCTGTTCGGTGCTGAGCCCGAGGTGACTGCGTTGCTCTGAGCTTGTTTGTTGTAGTCTTGTTTTTGCTACATTCTGATTTGTTTCCCGAGTCCCCTACTTACCCGTCCCCCACTCTTGTGGACTTAGAATATTTTCTAAGTGTGGAAGAGTATTAATTTTAGGGGGACGAGGCAGTTGCATTTATCGCTTGGTGCACTTTAGGAGAATTTGTGGCGTGTAGTAACGCTGATGTGCACAAATAGGAATCTTTACATATTCCTTTTGCAACATTTTGAATTAATAGCCGCTTCTCAGCATTTAATGCGAGGGATGGAGTTTGAAGTGATTGTATGGCGCCATCATTGCGCCTTTTTGCACGCCTTTTTAAAAAAACCTTTGAGTTTTTTGGGCAGCTGGAGATTATTGCGCCACGTGTAAGTCTCCCGTTTAATTTTAAAGGGAAGTATAAAAGGCGAAAGCTTTCGTCTTTCTCCTTTGCGCTTTCTTTTGTATTCGAGTTTTCAGAGTTTTTAAGCATTTCAAGAGCTCGTCTTCTCCGGTCATTGCTTTGCGAAGTTTTAGTTTCCTCCGTCAACTCCCCCAACCAGGTTAGTCTCCGGCTCTATTTGTTCGATCTTAGCCTGTCGTAGCTTTGTCGGAAGAAACCCAGAATAAGAGTTTTTCCGTCAATTTCAGCTCTGTGAACAATGGGGGGTCTACAGTCCCCCATTCTTAGTGAGGTTGGCACCTCCGGACTCGGAATCGCATTTTGATGTTGGTTCGAGTGTTTAATTTCTGTTTGGAGGTCGGATTATTGGTCCTCAACTCCCAACCCCAGATTTTGACTGTCTGCATGTATGTGTGTGTTTTTCTGCAGATTTTGAAAAAAATGTCTTCCCAAAGTGCTTCTGCTAATACCGGGGACCGGGCTAGCAATGATCTACCACTGGGGTACGACGATGCTGCTGCCCTGAGGGAGGCTGGTCTCATCGATGACCTTGCGGATGCAACCTCCGCCCTTGAAGTCGTGCCCCTGAACGCGCGGCCGCCAAGAAGAACGTCAAGGGTAGTCCAGAGTTCTTACCTTGGATGGTTTTACCGCCTCCGCAAGTACTTTTTCCCTCTCCAATAGAGAGTGGGAAGAGGCGAGGCGCTTTTGTGGGCCCAGTGTTGTTGTGATGAGGCCGGACGCAGGTGAGTTGCCCTCTTCTTGCCCCTCGGGGTTCTTCGTTGTTTACTACGATGCTGTTAAGCATGGTTTCTGATTCCCTCTGCACCCATTTTATGTGGAGTATCTGGATTGGGTTGGCTTGCTCCCCTGTCAGCTCACCCCCAATGGTTTCTACTACATCGCTGCTTTCCTCTTGCGTTGTGTGGGTTTGAAAATTACTCCCAGTGTGGGTCTTTTCCGTTGCCTGTTCAATATTGGTCGCAACCCGTCAAAGGGGAATCAGAGCTATGCTTCCATAGCACAGGTCGGGGGCCGTAGCGGATTTACCGACGCCCCTACATCCTACCATGGGCGGAAAGGCAGGTTTTTCTATATCTGCACCAACCTTCAGGATGTTTCGGCAGTGTCGCCTTTTTCTACTGATGTCTCGATTCTTACCCGGGAGTCGGTGATTGCCCGGAAGCACAATGCAAGCGATCTGGGTGAGTATGCTGGCGATGTGAAGAAGTATTTGAAGCTCGGCCAATTTGAAATTGGGAAGTTTGTTACCGAGAAGAAGATGAGGGATGATCTGAAATGCACTAGTTTCTCACCCTTAGCTGTGTTGGGTGAAGAAGGTGTGATGGTTATCGATGTCGCGCCTGCCGGGGATGATGGGGAAGAAGGGGAGGAAGGAGCGGTCCCTCCCCCAACGGCCCCATTGGTTGAGGTGCCCGTACCCGGCTTTGGGGTTTTTGCACCCTCAGGGTCTGAGGACGATGAAGAGGACGATGTTTCTACCCGCCAAGGAGAGCCAGTTTCCCAGCCGGATCGAGGTGTGTCTCAACCCGAGATTGGTGCCTCTACCCCTGGTGTGTTCTCCCTTAGTTTTTTTTGTTCTATTGTACAATTTGTGTCACTTGTCTTGGAATTTTACTGATATTGAGTTGTTTGCTGTTCATAGGGTGCCCCAATATTTTTGCCCTTCTAGATCAGGTTTAGAGGAACCTTGCCCAGGGGGAACCATCCAGCTCCTCCCCTAATGAGTCTTCCTCCTCTTCTGAGGACGGCGATGGGGATGAAGCAGGCCTTGCGCATGATTCCCCGGTTAATTGTGACGCCCTTGCCGGCGACGTGAAGGCCACTGCAGGTGACGCCGACCAGGGTGCCGCCCCGGGGTCTTCTCTGAGGGAGACCTCCCCCGGGGATGATGCTGTTGCTAGTGAGGGCGCCGGGGTAGCCGATATGGACGTAGATGCCCATGGTGCCATTCTTGAGGCTGATAATGAGCCTGTCACTATACTCCCCGCCTCTCAACCAGATGTAGTGATTGTGGATAGTGAGAGCGAGGATGAGGGGGGTGAACAGGCTGATTTGTCCCCGAAAGGTGGTGGGGCCATTCCGGAGGCCGACCCGCGTGTGGATGGGGGCAACGAGGCTGGGCCTTTGGACCACCCTGATGCTGGCTGCCCTAGGTTTCTCAGTTTCCGCTCCTATATATCCCGATCCGGACAACCAATGGTTCAAGTATCATATGGATCGGGATGATAGTTTTGTTGCCAGTACCGTGCACGATATGGATTTCCTTTCTCAGATCCGGCCTTATGCGGATGACTTCATTCTGAGCCGGATGACCACTAGGGAAATGGCTGAGGATGCTGTTAACTCCTGTCTCCAAGTTAGAGATTCTTTTCCTTGTTTGTCACTTCTTTCGTCGTGTTCCTTCGGCTATTGTTTGACCGTGCCCTTCTGTTATGCAATCTGCTTTTATATGTCATGAACTCGGCCGTAGGGCTGATGATGCGGAGCACCGAGCTCGCAAAGCCGGAAGGAGAGAGTCCGGCCTTCTACGTACCAGGTCCCTAGTTGAGCAAGCTCTCAGGGTCTCCGAAAAGCGTGCCAACGAATTGGAGGCCACTGCTGATCGGGCCCTTAAACAGACCGCACAATTTAGTAAGATGCTCGATGAGTTTACCACGAGGGCGTTGGAGGCAGAGCAGCGGGTATCCACCCTCGAGGCTGACCTGGCTGATAGCAAGCTCCAGTTTGAGAATCTCAAGATAACGGTGGATGTAGCTGTGAAATCTCTAGTTGAAGTCGAGGATAATGCCATGGCCTCGGAGATCAAAGCCTAGAAGGCTGAGCACCGGGCCCTTGGTATTGAGGAAGAGCTTGAGGTGTACCAGGAGATGCACAGGCGAATGACTGACATCGCCGAGGATACTATTGCTGAGAATGAGGCCCTTCAGAGGTTTGTGATCGAAATGACCGGTCGGGCCAACAACTTAGCTCGAGAGAATGAGCAGCTGCAGGAGAACGTTGTTGGCTGGAAACACCGCTGTGATGAGCTTGAGGCGGCCCTCAGAGAATCCCTGGTGCAGGACGGGATCAAGGGAGTTCGGATCGTTAAACTGGAGACAGAAGTCAAGATCCTAAAAGATGCCGCTGCTGATTCTGCCTCAAAGCGCAGCCAGGCCCTGGAAGAAATTATGACCTTACATGGTGCCGAGCTCACAAAAGCGAAAGCTTCCGGAGCTGATGAGTTCAAGGCTTCATGCTCTGGTGATTCTCCTTCTGCTAATTCCATGGCTTGGCTGCACGACGTGATGGGCCAGCACATAGATAGCTGGTTGGCTACCGCCAGGGGCCTGGAGTTTCTGGGAAAGCAGATGTTGCCTACCCTGGAATAAGGAAGGTACCTTATGCAGAAGGAAATTTATGACCAGCTCCGGAGGACCCTGTCGGGCTTTACTTACAAGAAGTACCAGCTCCCTCGGCCAATGAAGCACCCTGAGATTGCCCCCGGTCAGCAGATTCAGTATTCTCTGACTGCTCAGGCACAGTCAGCTGAGGCCGGTGAATAGGTGGAGCAAGAGCGGGAGAAGAAAAAGAAGAGGAAGAGAAAGGAATGAATTCCCCTTCCCTTAATCTTTCTTGTATATCTGGCTGTTGAGCCGTTGCTGTAAACATTTGAAACATCTTCTGCTAGTTTTGTGTATGAGATGTCTATTTTTTTGCAATTTTCGTGCTCGTTGTGCCTTGTATGTTTGTATCATAGCGTTTTGCACAGGTGCTGTTGAGCGGGGATGGGCCATAGATGGCCTGCTCTCCTTTTGCTTTGAGCTTAGCATGTGTTTGCTGAGTTGCCGCAACTGTCCCCAGCAGAGGTTGCATAGTCAACCTCATTTGGGTGAGGCATTGTTGGTTCGTTGTTGTTTTCAGTGACAGGGAACTTGCCTTTTGTTTGATTCGCAGTCATGGATTTTCACGTGTCCATGTTGCCTTTCGCATGTTGCATGCTTGCGCAGTATTGGATTTTCAGGGGTCCATTACTGAAGAGTTTATCAGTAGCAGTGACTGCCAACTGTTGAAGCTTTTACTGGCGCTTTCGGCTGTTGTTTTGGAGCTTTAAGCTGTGCCCTTTTGTTGTAGCCAGTATCTCGTTTGTTTGGTGCCCTGCGCTTAACAAAGCTTTTTTGGACTAGTTTTTCCTTAGGAAAATAGTTTGAAACCTTTGTTTCGGTTTGCTCTCTTCATTATGATGTGGGGTTAACAGGTGCGTTGAACAGGTGAGGTGACTTCATTTTTCGAAGTCCTTCCCTGTTAACCAATTTGAGCCCATGCTACAAAGTGCACTTGCTCAGCCTGTGGTGATAAAATTTTAGCAGTCGCGACACTTGCCTCACTTGCTGTGAGTTGCTGTTGCGAAAGGCATTTTATTTTGCAAAATGTCCCAAGCAGCTATAATATGTAAATAGAACCTGGAAAGTAGGTCTTAGATGTTTGCAGGGCTTGAGAAGTGGGCCCGACAATCATGATCCAGATACAAGGTCTATAAGCGAGCTCGGCTGGAGTCCGCAGTGATGCGTTGTGTTGCAGCGGGACTTTAATTCCGGGATGTTTGGCTTTGCGCCAGAGTTTTGGTAACGATCTCCTTCCTGACCGCGGGATATGGACTAGAGCTCAGCTATGCGGGATTCGTACGAGAGCCCGGCATGGTCGGAAGCGAGAGGTGCAGGCAGTCGGACTTTAATTCTGGACTGTGGCATTTCGCCATCAATTTTGGGAGCCTGGCCACCTTCCAGACCGCGAGATATGGACTAGACCTCGGCGCTGCGAGATTCGTGCGAGAGCTCGGCGGGGTCAGGAGCGAGAGGTGCGAGGACTTATAAAATCGCCTCAACCCAATATTCGGGAGCCGCGTTGGGCTACTATCCCAGCTAGTTTGATGAGGAAGGAACAAGGACTTCTCTCCTTGGTAGCCGCGTGGGGCTATTATCCCTGTTAGGTTGTGGAGGGCTACAGAATGGCCTCGGAAATCGGGAGCCGTTGAGGCTGTTATTCCCATATATTGGAGGGTTTACAAAGTGGCCTCGGAGATCGGGAGCCATTGAGGCTCTTATTCCCAGATATTGGAGGGCTTACAAAGTGACCTCAGAGATCGGGGGCCGTTGAGGCTGTCATTCCCAAATATTGGAGGGCTTACAAAGTGGCCTTGGAAATCAGGGGATGATGCACACTAATTAGTAGTGCATAATTATATGTTTTTATGTTTGATTGATGGTGATTGTTTGACGTTTTATTTAGTTTGTAAACATTTGTGTGATTTTAGTTGTAATTCTATTTTAGTTCTCATTTGTAAGTTGTAAAGTAGAATTAGGAATTAGGATGTTGAAAAGGAGGATGTTGAAGTGAAGAAAGAAGAATTTTGACTGTCCAGGAGCAAATACTCGACCGGGTAGAAAACTTCACCCGGTCGGGTAAGTACTTGACCCGGTCGGGTACCCGGCCAAAGGTGTTGAAAAACACCTATAAATAGACCTCTTTTTCTTCTCTAAAAATCATCCATTCTTCCATACTCCTAAGCTCAGTTTAGAAAAGCATTTCTTATATTTTTATAGCATGTTTAGTCTCCAAATGAGGAGCTAAATTTCCATTTCTTGGTGATGCTCTTGAAGCTTGTTGATTATTAAAGTTGTGAGTTATTTTCTTAACTTCTTTCCTTGAATATTAATTAATAGTTATTTCCTTAATACCATCTCTATATTAATGTTGGGGAGTGTTGCTAAGATGACAATTAGTTAACATCTCGACATTAGTTAGAATAGTATTTTCTTCCTCTATATTAATGTTGGGGAGTGTTGCTAAGATGACAATTAGTTAACATCTTGATATTAATTATAGTAGGATTCATCTTCCTTAATAATGTTCTTCCTTGAATATTAATTAATTCCTACTCATATTTCATATTAATATTTTGAACATTACTTAAAGGATCAACTAGTTTTGTTTCATATATCAATTATTACTAGAAACGATCAACGAACCGATGGTTAATCGTTGATGGTTTCACAAGTGAGTAACTTCGGTTTATTAATGCACGATTGTGGTTAATAAACTTAAGAGGAATTAATTTTGTTGGTTAAACCGAAACCGTTGTGTTGAGGTTATCAATCTCAATTGATTTCATCAAGGAGTTAGAAAGATTAAATGCTACTATTAAATCGGTATAAGGCGTTGTTTTATATTTGATTAATAGTAAGAGTTATTAATGAACGGTCGTTGTTAATAACTACCCTCGATGAAGTGGATATACTCCCCGATTGAGTATTCGAAAGGGAATAAGTTGTAGATATAACAATGATCGACTAAAATATATCAACAAGTGGAGAGTAGCGATGCCAAGTCCTTTTTATCTTTGAATTAAATCTTATATAAGTCGTTCATCTTAGTTTTTAATTAAATTAAATCACTCAATCTAAATCCCCCCTTCATTTACTAAGTTTCATAAAAAGAGAATTATTCCTTTCCCTGTGGATACGAACTCTACTTCACCTATACTACGTATAAGTGTTAGTATTGAATTATTTTGACACACCGTGACAAAGTGCTCGTCAAATTTGGCGCCGTTGCCGGGGAAAGGCAATTAATTTTTCTTTTTATTCCATTTCAAGAAAAATAAAAAAAAATTAAATAAACAAAATATAAGAAGTTCTTAGATTTCTATTCTTCTGAGCTTTATTTGAGTATATGGTTAAACACCGATCTAGAAACCAAATCACCTACCAAACAAAGCCCGAAACAGAACAAGCCTTCGAGAGGTTTAGAAATTTATTTCCGAATACTTCTTCGGAGGAATCATCAAGTGCTAGTTCTCATTCTAGCGACACCGAAGAGCCAATCACTATGGCTATTGAAACGAGAACATTGAGGGAGCTCACGGGTCCTAATCTTAACCAACAACCGCTATGTATCACCTTCCCTATTCTATGCTACATTTGAGCTCAAATCGGGGCTCATCCATCTCCTTCCTTCATTCCATGGTCTACGAGA
Source organism: Cuscuta europaea (assembly GCA_945859875.1). Lineage (NCBI taxonomy): Eukaryota > Viridiplantae > Streptophyta > Magnoliopsida > Solanales > Convolvulaceae > Cuscuta > Cuscuta europaea. The sequence goes on from CAMAPE010000030.1 coordinate 2,544,320, forward strand.
CGAGGACCCAAACAAACATCTATCGGATTTCCATATTGTTTGCACAAGCATGTGCCCAAATGGAGTTACCGAGGAGCAGATCAAGTTGAGGGCCTTTCCTTTCTCCCTAAAAGATACTGCAAAAGATTGGCTATTCTATCTTCCTTCGGGAAGTATAGGTACATGGGCGGCCATGAAGAAAGTTTTCCTCTAAAGGTACTATCCTGCCTCTGTCTCCTCATCTCTCAAAAAACAAATCAGCAATGTAGAGCAGAAAGATGATGAATCGTTCTACGAATATTGGGAACGATTAAAGAAACTTTGTGCGAGCTGTCCATACCACGGCTATTCGGAGCAAGATCTCATCCTATACTTCTATGATGGTCTTTGCCATGATGATAGGCGGATGATCAACGCCGCATGTGGAGGAGGAATTGTAAACAAAACCCCTTCTCAAGCTAGGAATCTTATCTCGGAGTTGGCCGAGAATTGTAGACACTATGACCGACGGTCATCAAAAAGAGTTATGGCGGCAAAATCTAACACCTCGTTGGAAAGTCAAGTGGCCGGCTTGACTTCTTTGGTTAAAGATTTTCTCTTAAATCCAAAAACAAAAGAAGTCAAGGTCAACGACATATGTTCAACACAAGGGCATCCCACCGATTCTTTCCCAACACTACAAGAGGAGAATCCCGAACAAGTCAACGCATTGGGGTTCCAAGGTCCAAGGAGCTACGATCCGCATGGCAACACATACAATCCAGGAAATCATTGTTAAGGTATGGAAATCCTCAACAACCAAATTCTTCTTCCCAACAATACAACCAGCCCTCCCAAGGCCAAACTTCAAGCTCAAATATGTCCACTGAAGACATGATTCGAGCACTTACCATGAGTGTATCAACGATACAACAAAGTGTGGCCCAATTTCAAGAAACGACTAAATCTAGCATTCAAAATTTGGAGAACCAAATGAGCCAAATTTCGAGTGCTGTGAGACGGCTCGAGGCAAAAGATTCAGGTAGACTCCCCTCTCAAACGGAGCAAAACCCAAGACAACATGTTAATGCAATCATGTTGAGGAGTGGGACGACATTGAAAGAGGTGCATAGGGAAGAAGAGCAAGATAAAAGGAGGTTGGCCTCGAAGAAGATTTTCAACCGGAAGAGAGGACCATAAAAGCAAAGTTTCCACCATTGTCCTCATATGAACCACTACCCCCATTCCCCGAAGCACTGAAGGAAACAAGGAAGCTGGAGAAAGATGCTGACATATATGAGACTTTCGCCAAATGTGAGGTGAACATTCCGCTCCTTAACTTAATTAAAAATGTTCCCCGTTTTGCTAAATTTTTAAAAGAATTATGCATAATTAAAAGAAAAAGCAAATTAAAGGGAAAACAAAAGGTGGATGTTAGTGAACGTGTCTCGACGATCTTTCAAAAGAAACTCCCCGAGAAATGTAGCGATCCAGGCATGTTCACAATCCCATGCAAAATAGGGGACACTTTATTTCTGAGGGCCTTGTTGGATTTAGGGGCTTCGATCAATGTCATTCCATATTCGTTATACAAGTCTCTAAAACTTGGCCCAATGAATGAAACTGGTGTGGTAATCCAATTTTTGGATAGGTCTAGCACATACCCCAAGGGCGTCGTAGAGGACGTACTCGTAAAAGTTGAAAATCTGATTTTCCCTATTGACTTCTACGTCCTTGAAATGGGAGATGATAATCAAACAATACCCATCCTCTTGGGTAGACCTTTTCTAAAAACCGCAAAAACAAAAATAGACGTGTCTAATGATTCGTTAACTTTAGAGCTTGATGATCAATAGGTAGAATTCAACATTTTTTATTCTACGAAAAAACAAATTAAAGAGAAATCTCTTTGTTCTCTAAATGTTTTTGAACCACAAACCCCGAATATTTTTGTTGAGAACAAAGCCGAGAATATCACACTTTTTGAAAAAGAAGATTTGTTCAAATTTTCAAAAAGAGAATGGATCCCACCTGGGGTTGAAGTGATAACAGGGAAGAAATCCCGGCCTTACTGGAGAAGGCCGAAAAAGAAAAATGAAACAAGGGATGTTCACGATCCCACATAAAAGAAAATAAAATAAAAATAACATCGTGCCGCGACATTAAATCAAGCGCTTCTTGGGAGGCAACCCAATTTCTTCATTTTTATTTTCATTTGTTTTCAGTCGTGTGGGTGTGTTTTTTTTTAAATGAGCTTGGGCTGAAACCCAGTCGGGTATCTCAACAACCCGGTCAGGTTCCCTCACAAAAACACAATACCCGGGCAACATAGCCACCGGGTGAAAACGAAAAAAGAGGGGGCATAAGACCCGACCGGGTAATTCAACCACCCGACCGGGTTTGTGCATATTTTTGGGTTTGAAACCCACTGGAATGCATACCCATTCGGGTATTACCGAAAACCCAGACGGGTACGCATTTAAATTTTTGAAATAGCCACAAACCCGACCGGGTAGCCTAATTCACCCGGCCGGGTAAGCGTTCCAGTAGCTACTGGATTGAAAACAATGAAAGGCCCGACCGGGCGTATGTCCTTACCCGGACGGGCGAACGGGAAAATCACTCAAAACCAGGTCGGGCGACCTCTTCCCCTCCCACCTCCTTCTTCCCCAACCCGCACCACCTTCCCCAAATCCCCCATTTTCAACTAACCAAACCTTCGATTCTACACCATTTCTCCACCCAATCCACCAAATAATCCCATTTTATTCATCTCCTCACCTCCCTCTTCAATTCTATACCCATAAAATCCCCCAAAACCTTCCAAATCAACCAAACCCAAAAACCCTACCCAACAATTCGAAAATCTCCATTCTTGGACATTCAAGGTCCGAAATCTTCCCAAAAATTCTCAACCAATACCATATTGTTGCTCTTCTCATCATCCTCTTCAACACCATACCCATAAAAGCCATCCAAACCCCACCCTACCCAAAAGTCGGAAATTCCTCAAGAAAAATAACAAAAAAAATCCATCCCATGGCTCCAAAAAAATCCAAAACTTCTTCTTCAAGGGTCATCCCACCCGTGGCGGGCTATGAAAGCGTGGAATTTGCAACAGAGGCACACAAAACACTCTTCAAGGAACAAGCCAAAAGGGAGGTAAAACAATCCCGATTCATGTGCATTACTGCTTTAGCACTCCTTTGGATTGATATGATCATGCGTGATATATTCGCAAGGATTGGAATGACTAGGTTGCTAGAAATGCAATATGTGACTTACCCTCATTTGGTTTATGAATTCTTTAGTTCATATGTGTATACAAAGGATGATGATGATCATGCAAATGACACCATCACCTTTTGTTTACTCAATGAAAATCCTTCATTGACCAAAAGAGAATTTGCACATCATTTTGGCCTCCCTTTGTTTGATGAAGCTCGTGCTTATGATACTCTTGTGGGGTATGAGTTATGGAAAAGAATGACAGGACAAGGTGTGGTGGACCTTTCTAAGCTGAGTGTCAACTGTGTGCAACATCCGGTCTTCCGAATTTTCTTAAAATTCTGTTCAAATTGTTTCCTCGGAAGACCGAATAATCATCACACAAGAATGTGGGATGTGTGTGTTCTGGCACAAGTTGTTTTACCTGGACCAGAACCAGTTGACGTTGCCTCTATCTTATGGACTCATTTAAAAAATGTGGCAACGTCATCAGGACAAATTGTGATAGGGAATCACACATCTAGCCACTTTATATGGTTTTGTAGACCCAGGCCCCATTACTCCGAAACAGGTCATTTGCACGTCATGGCTTGTACGAAAGACCAAAGATTTGGTTCTATCTCACATGACACCTACTGGGACGCCAATCTACAACTCGCTTATCATCCCACGTCAAAACATATCTATCCATATCCCATCCCCTGACGTCCCCCTAGATATCGTGGGCCATGAAATCGGTGATGGTCTTCACTACTGTCTCCCCGGGGCAATCCCGGCGCACTATGCACAAGATGAGCCCGATCATGGACATGCTGAAGAAAACCCGCCCTTCATACCTAATCCACCACAACAACAACCTGATGCTCCAGCCTACCAATACTCACCATTCGAGCAACAGATGCTCGATAACATGAACATGATCAACAACAACTACATCGTGCTTCAGGAGCGAGTTGATCAGTATAGAACTGAGCAGAGGCATTGCTTTGAGAGGATGGAGAAACAACGACAAGAAGACTGGCGGAGATATGAAGAGGACCAACGGCGAACCTTTGGTCCGATATACTCCTATGTAGCACACCATGGCTCCTTGTCCTCTATGACCACTCCCCCTCCCGCACCATCATGGATGACACCTCTCAGTGGGGTTAGTTTGGAGGATCGAGTTCCGGTGGTGGAGGCGATGATGGTGGTTATGGCGGGGATCACATGGATGAGGACAGACACCAAGGTGGAGGTCTGGGCGGGCACTAGGGACAGTGTCAGATACTAAGTGTGGGGGTGCAGAGATTGTTCTGGATCCTGAAGGTGATAAGCTTAAAAGAGAAATGGAGATAAACATGAAGTTGAAGACCCCGTTTTACTTTAATTACTGTTGGGGATGCTTTATATTGTGGTAAAAACACTCTTGGATGTTTTGGGTTGATATTCTTGTCATTTTAAAAGGACTTCTTGGATTGGATTTGATTTACTCGAGACGAGTAAAGGTTTAAGTGTGGGGTGTTTGATGCACACTAATTAGTAGTGCATAATTATATGTTTTTATGTTTGATTGATGGTGATTGTTTGACGTTTTATTTAGTTTGTAAACATTTGTGTGATTTTAGTTGTAATTCTATTTTAGTTCTCATTTGTAAGTTGTAAAGTAGAATTAGGAATTAGGATGTTGAAAACGAGGATGTTGAAGTGAAGAAAAAGGAATTTTGACTGTCCAGGGGCAAATACCCGACCGGGTAGAAAACTTCACCCGGTCGGGTCTGATTTGAAAACCGAACTGCTGAGGAAAGAGCTGGACCCGGTCGGGCCCCATACCTCACCCGGTCGGGTGATAAGTGACCGGGGACAACCCAGTGTGCGAAGATCACCAGAACGTGGTGAATTATCTGATTTTGACCGGACCCGGTCAGGTAAGTACTTGACCCGGTCGGGTACCCGGCCAAAGGTGTTGAAAAACACCTATAAATAGCACTCTTTTTCTTCTCTAAAAATCATCCCTTCTTCCATACTCCTAAGCTCAGTTTAGAATAGCATTTCTTATATTTTATAGCATGTTTAGTCTCCAAATGAGGAGCTAAACTTCCATTTCTTGATGTTGCTCTTGAAGCTTGTTGATTATTAAAGTTGTGAGTTATTTTCTTAACTTCTTTCCTTGAATATAAATTAATAGTTCTTTCCTTAATACCATCTCTATATTAATGTTGGGGAGTGTTGCTAAGATGACAATTAGTTAACATCTCGACATTAGTTAGAATAGTATTTCCTTCCTCTATATTAATGTTGGGGAGTGTTGCTAAGATGACAATTAGTTAACATCTTGATATTAATTATAGTAGGATTCATCTTCCTTAATAATGTTCTTCCTTGAATATTATTTAATTCCTACTCATATTTCATATTAATATTTTGAACATTACTTAAAGGATCAACTAGTTTTGTTTCATATATTAATTATTACTAGAAACGATCAACGAACCGATGTTTAATCGTTGATGGTTTCACAAGTGAGTAACTTTGGTTTACTAATGCACGGTTGTGGTTAATAAACTTAAGAGGAATTAATTTTGTTGGTTAAACCGAAACCATTGTGTTGAGGTCATCATTCTCAATTGATTTCATCAAGGAGTTAGAAAGATTAAATGCTACTATTAAATCGGTATAAGGCGTTGTTCTATATTTGATTAATAGTAAGGGTTATTAATGAACGGTCGTTGTTAATAACTATCCTCGATGAAGTGGATATAATCCCCGATTGAGTATTCGAGAGGGAATAAGTTATAGATATAACAATGATCGACTAAAATATATCAACAAGTGGAGAGTAGCAATGCCAAGTCCTTTTTATCTTTGAATTAAATCTCATATAAGTCGTTCATCTTAGTTTTTAATTAAATTAAATCACTCAATCCAAATCCCCCCTTCATTTACTAAGTTTCATAAAAAGAGAATTATTTCTTTCCCTGTGGATACGAACTCTACTTCACCTATACCACATCTTCTTCCTCGATCTTCCCGAAGCAACGGACACTGGTAGCAACTTCAAGTCCTACCTGAAACTGTGAGGTGGCCTCCCCTGTGAAGGGGAGGTGAGTACTTGGAAGCATTTCACAAGTACAATGACAACTATACCAAGTATAATCAATGTTTCAATTTCTAAGACCCTCCATCTAGGGTGATATATGTATATAGGCCATAACCCTCGGTTACCCCTTTAAAATAATATACTTACTTTATATAAAGTCAAGTAGTCGGCCCGTGGGCCTATATTCATTTAGAATTCACCATTTTAATTCCCCGTGACTACAAGTCACGATAACCCCATAGGGTTCCCTCGAGTCCTGATTGTATAGCAAGGGCTCGGCCCAACTACATTTCTATACAACCCTTCAACTTGATTTATCACATTTAAATTGTATGGCAAGGGCTCGGCCCAACTACGTTTCCATACCAACCATACCTTCGTGGCAAGGGCTCGGCCCAACTATGTTTCCAGGAAGATCACAAATACATGGCAAGGGTTCGGCCCAACTATGTTTCCATGCTAATCACATTACATGGCAAGGGCTCAGCCCAACTACATTTCCATGTAATCCTAGAGTCTGACTATAATTTATCTTCATAGTCCAATTCTCAAGCAAATACTATGCCTAGAATCAATTCACTTGGGTAGCCTTTAGGCCTACCCCTAACACACCTTAGTGTTCATACAATTCGACCCTAAAGTATCTCTTAAGACTACTTACGGCATCTCTATTCTCTTAACACACCTTAGTGTTCATCCAAATTTGTATATCACGCTTTATTTACTCACATGCAATAGTATTTTCTGTAAGGAATATTTGTAATTAGATTTTAATGATGCTAGATTAATTAGGACTTTAGAGTACCCCTCTTTAGAATTAATGTATTAGAATTTTCATTTGTAAAGTTCTTAGTATAAGCGACTACCAGAAGGCCTCCAGAGCAGAAGACCTCCTGACAGAAGATCTTTGGTTCTCTGCCTTAGAACAGAAGACCTCAGGGTCTCTGTTAGCCTGTACTCTGACAGAAACCCTCCTGGTTCTCTGTTGGACATCTTCTTAACAGAAGTGCTCAAGACCTTCTCAGATCGACTCTCTGTTAAAGACACCAGAAGGTCTGACACTTAGAAGAATTCCACCAAGCCGGGAAACCAACCGAAAGATTCCTTCAACGGATAGGAGTCTTGAACGGAAAAGCTACAGTACGCGCATTAAATGCACATTTAATGCTCCCCATACTCCGTAGAGTAATTGCAGATGATTGGCCGCAATGTCAGGATTACTTTATCCCAAAATAGTAACCCGCCAACATTACCGTGTCCTACTGGTCAAGTCAACTGCTCGCTCATTTAATGCAACTGTCCTCCTTCTCCTCCAACGGGAAGACAACCCCAGTATAAAAGATACACTACGAAGAACAATCGGATAACTTTGCTAACTTTTGCTACAACTCTGCAAACAAGATATTCAAACGCTAAAAACGCAAAAAGCCTCCTTGAGATTAAAACTTCATCATCCTCTACAAGAGAAGGCAGAAGTTGGAAAAATCCTTATTTCCAACTCAAGCAAAGTTCCAAGTGTTCTTCAACTCTTCAAGCTCATCACATACAAACTCTTTGTAACGAAGCAAGTTGGAGGAACCTCTGTTCTGTTTAGAACCTCTTCTTTCACAAGAAGGACGTCCAAGTACCTCGAGATGTGAAGTGGTGATACTTATGGGAAAGCTCAGTGAAAGGACCAGTCTTAGGGAAGCCGGAAGTGCATCCAAGAAGACATCTACACTTGAAGAAGACGTGGAGAGCTTCTTAAGTGATAGGGCTAAGGCATTGTAAACGGAAGTTTTTACGGGCTTAGTGGAACAGTGGACTAGAGGAACAAGTTGTTCCTTGAACCACTATAAAAAGCCCTGGTGTCATTTACTTACAGCTTTACTTTCATAGTTTTTATTTGAACTGTTTAACTCCAAAGACTTGGTATCTGTGTTCAGCAGAACTGGTCTTGTGAGTTAACAGAAGGCCTACTGCCTTTGCTTCTCTGAGGCTACTAACAGAACACTCTTTCAGAACCCCATCCGCTGCCAGTTTGTTCTGTCAACAGAACAGGCTATTCTGTTAAATCTGGTACTTAGCTTGAAAAAGTGAAAAACCAATACAGTCTATTCACCCCCCCCTATAGACTGTATCCAGTACAACCGGGACCAACAAGTGGTATCAGAGCCTCCTTGTTCTAATAATCTCTTAGGTTATTTGCTGAACAAAGATCCACTTGTTTTTCTGTTTTATCTCATTTTTATCTGATATAATGGATCACTCCTTGTCCAAGAATCTTATGTTTTCAGATCTTAAGTTTGATGACTAGAGGATCCGGATGAAGGCACATCTCTGTGGGAAGTACTTGACATAGGACCCTTCAAAAGCTTCCAGAAGGTCAACCCTGAACATGCCATTGACAACACTAGACCTCAGATGATCAATAAGGCCAAATCTGAGTGGACAACAGAAGAAAGAAGGAAGTACAATCTGGACAACTTTGATAAGGATATTCTCTACAAGTCCATCGATGATAGGTACTTCAACAGAATAAAGAAGTGCAAGACTGCAAAGGAAATCTGGGATACTCTTGAGCTCATTGGAGCTGGTGATGAGCAAGAAAAGGACAACAAGCTGACTATAGCCAACAAGAAGTTTGATGACTTCAAGCTTCTTCCTGGTGAAAGCATCTCCAAGATGTATGACAGGCTCCTCACTCTCACTGGAGAAATCTCTGAGCTTGGCAAGGAACTCACCACCAAGGAGATTAACCTTAAGGTGTTGAGGGGACTGCCCTCAGCATGGAAGATGAAGGTGGTTGCTGTCCAAGCCAGCAAGGATGTGAAGACTTATCCCACTGATAAGCTCATTTCAGATCTCAAAGCTCATGAGTTTGAAATGATTGAAGAAAAGGAAGATGTACCAAAAGAGAGGACCACTACAGCCCTCACTGCCAGCACATCAAAGGTAAATGATTTTGACCCTTCAGTACTTTTATCTGACGAATATATGGCTGCTTTTACTAGGAGATTCAAGAAGTTCATGAAAAATCCTAAAGATGGAAGAAGTCCATCATTCAACAGAAAGCCATTCCAGAAGGTCAAAACAACAGAAAGCAGTGGTGAGCTTCTCTGTTACAATTGCAGACAACCTGGACATTTCAAAGCAGAATGTCCACATCCAAGAGTGTCCAAGAAACAAGGGCATGATGGAGAAAAGAAGAAGTATGAAGACAACTCCAGAAGGAGAAAAGCACTTGTGACAGAACAGCTCGAGAAAGATCCTCTGTCAGAGACAGAATCCAGTTCTGACTCAGATTCTGATGAGGCCTTCTGTTGCCTTGATACTGAGACAGAAGACCTATGCCTCATGGCTCATTCTGATGATGAGGTAACCTCTACTTCTGCATCTAGTTTCTCTTCGGTAGGCTTAGCTTTTGATTCTGATTCAATGTCAGAATTTTGGGAAGAGTTCAAGGCCATCCAAGCCACTTATTCCTCTGTAACAGAAGAAAACAGTAAGTTGAAAGCTAAAATTCTTGACTTGAAAAAGAAGGTTGAGATCAAAATCAATCTTCTAATTAAGGAAAGGGATCAGCTGGAGACTGAAAATGTTTCTCTTCTCAAGAGAATAAGAGAAATAGAGCCTCTCGAGATTAAGTACAAAGCTTACCAAAAGGCCCAGTCTTCCATGGAAAAGATTTTACTTGATCAACAGATTGGCACTGGCTTTGGTCTTGGTTATGGCTCAACAGAATCAGGTGAGCCTTTTGTAATGCCTAGCACCAGAGTTGCTAAGGCAGATAAGGTCATAGTGCCACTGATCTCTAGCCCCATCTGTCAAGCTGGTGTATCTGGAACCAAGGTTGTTCATGAGGAAGTTAGACCAGAAAAGGGAAAGATAAAGCTTCAATAGAAACCCTTTTTGAAAAATAATGAACCTGGCAGAAAACCTAACAACAGAAAAGGTTTTCAGGATAACAAAAATAAAAGACCATTCATTGACAGACAACCTCATGACAATCGTGCCAGAAATGATCACTAGAAGGGCAAATATCAAGAGAGAGTTAACTTTAGGCAGAAGAGGTTGGTTGGTCAACTTCAGAAGCTCAAAGCTAACCGTCCCTCTGCTCTTGATAGTATATGGGACTTCTTTCCAACAAAGAAAGCTATGCAATAATATGTAAACAGGAAGCATGACCCTCACAAGCATCTGCCCAAAGTGAATCACACTTCAGTTTACTATAACTACCAGGTGGACAATGGGTACCACCCACCAAGGTTTCACCTGATGAGACCAAAATGGTACCAACTACCCAGACTCCATGACCCCCCAGGACCCAGCATTGCTTGGGTACCTAAATCCTTCTTTTGATCTTGCAGGAACTGTGTGATGGAGCTATCTCAGAGCAAGAATGGTTTATTGATAGTGGATGCACCAGGCACATGACAGGTGACAGAAGTTGCCTAACTGAGTTCCAGAAATACAAAGGACCTAGAGTTACCTTTGGAGGAAATGACAAAGAAGGTCAAACAAAAGGAAGAGGAAAGCTGATCAAAAACCAGATAGTCATTGATGATGTCTCATATGTTAAAGGACTGAAGTTCAACTTGCTGAGTGTTAGCCAATTCTGTGACAAAGGCTACACTGTTGAATTCACAAAGGACTTCTGCTATGTGAAGCATGAGACAACAAAAGAAGTGGTTCTTACACCATCAAGTAAGAAGAACATCTATGTGGTTGATTGGAACACTGCAAAGGATGGAGTATGCCTGATAGCCAAGGGAGATTCAAAACTAAACTGGGACTGGCCCAAGAAGCTTAGCCATTTGAACCTCAAAACAATCAACAAACTGGCAAGAGAACACATTGTTGATGGACTGCCAGACATAGTCTACAAAAAGGAGACACTCTGCAGTGCATGCCAGAAGGGAAAGCAACAGAAGAACTCTTTCAAACCCATTGCTGGAGATCTTTCTACAAGTCGTTTAAATCTGATCCACATGGATTTATTTGGACCTGTTGAAACTCCAAGCGTTGGTGGCAAGAAATACACTTTAGTCTTGGTTGATGACTATTCCAGATATACATGGACTATCTTTCTATCAAAGAAAAATGAAACTCTTCTGAAGTTGCCATCTCTGTTAAAGCAACTTCAGACTGAGAAGAACTTGAAGGTTAAGACAATCAGGTCTGACAGAGGAACTGAATTTGTCAACCAAGTCATAAAGGACTTCTGTGATCAAAATGGAACCTTTCATCAACTCTCTGCCGCCAGAACCCCTCAACAGAATGGCGTAGCAGAAAGGAGGAACAGAACTTTAAAAGAAGCTGCAAGAACAATGATTGCAGAATCTGGACTACCTATGAGATATTGGGCTGAAGCAATCAATACTGCATCACTGCATGCTATACTCAAAACAGAAGCATGATCAACAAGAATCACCAGAAGACCCCCTATGAACTCTGGTAAGGAAGAAAACCTAACATCAGTTACTTTCATGTGTTTGGATGCAAGTGCTACATCCTTGACAATGGAAAGGAGAATCTGAAAGTCTTTCAAGAGAAAGCTGATGAAGGTATCTTTATAGGCTATTCAAACACCAGTAAAGCCTATAGAGTACTCAACAGAAGGACTCTACATGTTGAAGAGTCTATACATGTGAAGTTTGATGACAGCACCTCTGTTAAAGAAGTAACAGAGATCCTCAAGGAAGTCAGCATAGAAGACAGAACACAAGAACCAACAGAAGAAGTAACAGATAACCCTGCATTTCCAACACCTACACCGAACCCCCTTCTGTTGAATGAAGATGAAAACTCAGAAGATGAAGAATCAGAGAGACCCAGACAACAACTGACAGAACCTGATCTGACATGGTTAAGAGACCATCCCTCTAATCAAGTTATTGGGCATATCAGAAGTGGTGTGCAGACCAGATCAGCATCAACAAGGAGAGAAGCAATGCTTGCCTGCTATATCTCTCAGATTGAACCCATGACTGTGGAAGAAGCTCTTGCAGACTCAGATTGGATCAATGCAATGCAAGAAGAGCTGACTCAATTTGAAAGGAACAAGTATGGGAACTTGTTCCTAGGACAAAGCACCAGAATGTCATTGACACAAAATGGGTGTTCAAGAACAAAGCTGATGAAGATGGCAACATTGTAAGGAATAAAGCAAGGCTGGTAGCTAAAGGTTATTGCCAAGAAGAAGGAATAGATTTTGATGAGACTTTTGCACCAGTTGCCAGACTGGAAGCCATCAGAATATTTCTAGCCTATGCTGCCTACAACAACATCAAGGTCTACCAGATGGATGTCAAGAGTGCATTTCTGAATGGAGATCTTGAAGAAGAAGTTTATGTGGAACAACCACCAGGTTTTGTCATTCCTACTCACTCCTCCTGTGTCTACAAGCTTAAAAAGGCCCTCTATGGTCTTAAGCAAGCTCTCAGAGCATGGTATGACACATTGTCCCTTTTCTTAGTGAACCATGGGTTTACTAAAGGAAAGGTTGACAAAACTCTATTTCAAATCTCTGTTGCTAATCATATTCTGTTAGTACAAATATATGTTGATGATATTATATTTGGTAGTACTAATCCAGAACTGTGCAAGAAATTTTCTCAAGTGATGCAGAGTCAATTTGAAATGAGTATGATGGGAGAACTCAGCTACTTCCTAGGACTACAAGTCAAACAAGTTCCAGAAGGAATCTTTATCAATCAAGGGAAGTATACCAGAGACCTGATCAAGAAGTTTGGAGTGGAAGGCAAATCCTCAGTGAAGATTCCCATGAACACCTCACAAGGAATTGGTCCAGATGATGAAGGAAAGGATGTCGATGCAACAACATACAGAGGAATCATAGGATCTCTGCTGTATCTGACTGCAAGCAGACCAAACATCTCATTCTCTGTTGGAATCTGTGCCAGATACCAATCAAAGCCCAAGGAGAGCCATCTTAGTGCTGCAAAGAGAATCATCAGATATATCAAAGGAAATCCAAATGCAGGCCTATGGTATCCAAAGAGAGGTAACTTTGAACTAATTGGTTACTCTGACTCAGATTTTGCAGGTTGCAGGTTAGACAGGAAAAGCACCTCTGGTCACTGCCAAATGCTTGGAGGAAGGCTTGTTTCCTGGTTTAGCAACAAGCAGAACTCAATCTCAACAAGTACAGCAGAAGCTGAATACATTGTAGCTGAGAGTTGCTGTGCTCAGCTACTCTGGATGAAGCAACAGCTGAAGGACTATAGCATTCAAGCAAAGGAGATCAAATTGCTGTGTGACAACACCAGTGCCACTGCCATCACTCAGAATCCAGTTCTTCACTCCAGGACAAAGCACATTGAGATCAGACATCATTTCATCAGAGATCATGTTGAAAAGAAGCACATTTGCATGGAGCATGTGCCAACAGAAGACCAGCTTGCAGACATTCTGACAAAGCCTCTTCCTGAGGCTAGATTCAACAAACTGAGAGAGGAATTGGGAATGATGGATGAAATCCCAAGAGAAAGTTGAAAAGGAAGGCCCTCTGTTGCAAAATCCCTGTTGATGGAGTATATGGGCCCGAGCCCCCGGACCCACATACTCAGAAGAACGGAAAGCACCAAACACAGAGTGGCGCCCTCGTCGGCCAAGGGACCCCGTCGGCCGAAAAGGTGCCAACCCAGATTGTGGTCCTGAGCCCAAGGAACCCGGGAGCCCTCATCGGCCGCGCCCTCGTCGGCCGTGCCCCCGTCGGCCACGCCCTCGTCGGCCACGAAGACCTCACAGAACCGGATTTTATACTTACTTATCTGTACAGCCCATTAGTGGCTTTGTATTCGCCCCAGTAGCGGTCCAGTTGTAAATGGGCCTCCCAAGCCCAAGGCTTGGGAGCCCAGCCCGTATTTTCTCTATAAATACTCCCCTTGGGAGTAGTTATGGGGGTTACAAATTCATTCTATTGAAGCATATTATTGCACTTCTCTCTCTAGCTCTCACTTCTCTCTAGATATACTCTATCATTTGGTGCTCTCGTTGAGAGCTAGAACAATCAAGTTAGCACCCTTCGTCGCTACCAAGCACAGCTAACCACTGATCATGGGAAGAACTAAGTCGAACCGCAACCTCGTCAGCAAGGCCATCCCTGAGGACCAAGAGCCCAGGGAACACGATGAGGACGCCACGGCCGACCAGGTCGGCGGAGGGGACCTCTTCCAGGAGACCTTCAACCTCACGACGGACCTCCGCAACCAACTCAACGGCGGAGCCCCTGATGCCCGCCTCGGCCTGGACAAAAAGCGAGCTGAGAAGACGAACCACGCCCCGGCCCAGCCTATGGCCGCGGCCTCTCCGTTCGTGGATCCACAGGTGCAGGCCGCGCTGTCGGCCATCATCGCCAGCCTGGCTCAGAACCCCACCGTCCTCAGCGCACTCTTGCCAAGGACCGGGGGGAATGTCACTCAACCTCCTCAGCCCCAACCGTTGGCCGTCCAGATAGGCAACGATGAGGGGGTAATGGCCCAGGACACGGCGTCGTCCCACTCCCACCCTGCTTCCCCTCTTCGGCCCGGGCAGACCCCAGCGCGTGGAAAAGCCTCTGCCTTCAACAGGCTAGGTGACACGCGCCGTCGTCCGGTTTCGGAGAGGATGGCGGGACAGATTGGCGAGCGTCGGTCTGGCTCGCCGAGGGAAAGCTTGGGGTCTGTGTCCCGGACAGCGGACCAGCCCCGCCCGGACAAGGGCAAGGGGAAGTTGCACGAAGACGACGTGCGCCACCAGATCAATGCGGCTCACGGCGAGCGCATGAGGAACCAGCCGGGCGCCGCTGCGGCCTCCAGGGACCCCCGGGACGAGGTCATCGCCCAGCTGGAAAGGAGGCTTGCTTAGATGGAAGCCAAGCAGTCGGCCAACATCCCTACGGCCGGTGCCTCCAACGACCCCGGCCTCAACGCGCTCATGAACAAGGTTAGCGCCCTGGAGAGGGAGCTGGCCGAAGGGCGAGGTGACCCCATCATCCAGGTCAGGACCAGGACCCCTTTCACCAACAGGGTCCTCTCGGCCCCCATCCCGGAGAAGTACAGGGGAAACGCGATCAAGTCCTACGACGGCCGATCAGACCCCCAGGAACACTTCAGCCGCTATCAGAACAACATGCTGATGGTGAACGCGTCCGACGAATACCTCTGCGGTTGGTTCCTGTAACACCCCCAAATTTCCCACCCAAAAATACCTTTAAATAAAACATTATTTATTAACTTTATTGAAAACATCAGAATTGTGCAGCGGAAAAATCAAAAGGGAAATAGGGTGTTACCGCCACACTCGATTCTCCCTTAACCGAATGCACAGGCTAAAACAACTTAAACTAAAAATAAATTAAACTTTTAAAATAAATGTTCACTAATTTAAGATGCTGAAAAATGTAATTACAATTATTTACTAATTTGATGTTCTAGCGGAAGCTCTCTCGAAATCAACTTCAACGAGATCAACTCAACACCTGTACACAATCAAGTACAGAAAAAAATAAAAGAAACAAACATTAGCAACAATGCTAAGTAAGTTCCACCTAACCCCAAAAAAAAATAAAATAAATAATATATGTATATTTGTAAAACATTTCGTAAAATATATTTTCAAAATAATTTATAAATCATAAGTAAAACAACATTTATAAAATATTCTTATAACACAATAATGTGCAAAATATCAACATTTCAAATATAAGTTCATATTTCAAAACCATACTAATTCCAAAATATCAATATACATAAACCACCAAATATGATCACAATAATTTCAAAGCATAAATCAAAAATCAAATATTCATCTCAAAATACATAATTATAAACAATATTCAAAATAATTAAATCAAATCAAATCCAAAAGTATTTATACTCTAAAAATTCACAAATAATTTAATAACTCAATCCAACTCAAATTCAATCCAAATATAATCCAATTCAATAATCAACAATTCCAATCAATTCAATAATTCAATTCCACCACAAATCCAATCAAATAATATTCACCTCAAGTCCAAATCAAGTCAATCAAATTATTTCAATAACCTCAATCCAATCAAATTTCAGTCAAACCAAGTCCAGTGGAAGCCGAACTCCTACCTTAAGTGTGCACACCCCCTAAAAGGGATTCCAAGCCCTCCGGATAGTAAGAAGCCCAAGTAGTCGGGATTTTTCTACCAACTACACTACAATTAAGCTGGGATACTCCGCTTTTGGGAAGTACCCCTGGTGGATTTAGGCTTAGAGCCATTACCACTCACCAAATATTCCACATTTATCCGGATGTGGCAAACCGACACCACGAATTTCTCCGGGTGCTCACAAAATCACAATTCAATCTCAATCAAAACGGATATGAAATCCAAACTCCACAAAATCATCCACAATGTAAAATATTAACTCCAACAAACTACACTCGAATTTACCATACAATAAAATTTCACAAAAAGCCAAATACTTCATAAATATAATCCCAATAACAATTAATAAGATATCTCAAATACTCAAAAATATCATCCAATATCCAATACTCAAATCTCAAATATACTTCTCAATAACAATCGATAAGAAATTCCAAATACTCAAATGTAAATACTAGAAATCTCATAAAGTACTCAAATAATTTCAAAAATGATTTACGAGGAAAAAAATATAATGTTGGTTGACGTGAAACTTACCTCAAATCGCGCTAAGTCCTAACGGAAGCATGTACCTCAATCTTCACAAAATCACCTTACAAATACACAATACGCCGTCTTCCTCGTTCTGCAGTACGTAGTGAAAACGCTGACGGCTTTCTTCCCTTGGTGGCGACGATTCTACTCCTTCCGATTTCTTTGTCGCTCAGTTTTTCATCCCCAGCAACCGGCGATGCCTCAGAAATGGCAGCTCGACGACGTAGAGACCGGTTTTGTATCTTCTGCGTTTTTCCGGCATGAACCAGTCCGGCATACAATTGAGTCTTCTTCTCCAGCGAATCTGGAACAGCAACTCCGGCGTTCTGCAACGGTACTCCGGCGGCGTCAACTAGGGGACAATCTGCGGCGGAGATTCCTACTGCGGCCTTCTTTATCCCGCGGTCGCTTTTCCTCTTCCCTTCCGGCGACTACGCAGTCCGGCAATGGCACAGCGATTAGGCGTACAATGATCGTGTTCTTCCTCTTTTCTGGCGACGTGCTGAACGAGCGTATATGCAGGCTAACGACCGAACTCTCTTGGTCGTAGTGTGTATATTATGTATATACGTGTGTGTATATATGTGGTACTCCGTTCATAGTAGCGAAAATGTTTCTGCGGCGGCCATGAACAATTTGCCTATATATATATGCTTCGCCGGTTAGCCGATGCTTCTAGATTTCTAGGCCCTAGGGTTTCCGTGTGTTAAAAATTATTTACGTTTCGGCCGCGTACGGTTTTTCTTGCTCCGCAAACGCATCGATTGCGTATATATGTATATTGTGATTCCTTACGTTACTTTACGTTCGTATAGTGATGCATGTCTATAGATAGGTAAAGAAAAGATAATTTGTAGTAGCAAAGATTTGAGTGGATCACTTTTTGAAGTCATACTTAAAAGCATAAGCCACAATTATGCATTATGTATAATTAGTGTATAAAAATGTAAATTTTCTTTTTCCATGCTAATAATTTTTTTTTTATTAACAAAATTAAATATTTTCTTTTATTTAAATTTTCGAAGTGTCACATTCTACCCGCCATAAAAATATGCTTCGTCCTTGAAGCACTCGACTTACTCAAAGAAGGTTACGTTACAAATAATCATGCAATAAAAGTGTGTGTTAATGTACTCCGATCCATTTAATAACTTCACATCTTATTCCATTATTATTACCATTATTATTATTATTACTTTATTTTATTTGCATTTAAATTTTTAAGGTATCACATTCTACCCCTCTTAAAAAGATGTTTCGTCCTCGAAGCATTCAACTTAATGAAGAAAATAATTTATTCATTCAAGATCGTAATGATACATGATTGCTGAAGAGGTTTACTAGTACTGATAATTAGAAATTTAAACGGTCTCACCTACTATACTCAAGTTCTTTCGTTGCATTTGTCACTCTTTCCATGATGGTGGCGTCCATGATTTGGAGGTAATCCGCTCTTCTTGGAACGACACTCGAACACTCTATGACCTAGCTTGTCACAATGAAAACATCTCACGAGCGTTCCGTCACAGTATTTCCCGGGGTGATCCTTTTCACATTTCATACAGTAGAAGTGCATCTCTTCAGTAGAGTTCTTCTTCTTGCGCCTCTGGTCTTGGCCTTGGTTATTGATCTTGTTCACGTTTCGAGTCTCCCCTGGTTGAGTTAACCTGTGTCGTTTGCCTCCTCGTTTGCTTCCTTCTTCGGTGCTCTTTCTTGCCCTCTTCAGTGTTTCCTTCTGCAGTTGTTTGACTCGATAGTGGTTGGCAGCTTTTCCGTAGGCCTCGTTCAGAGTTTGACAATCTGAAACACAAAGAGCTTTTTGTGTCTCAAAGTTTAGACCGCGTATAAACTTGTTAGTTTTATCGATTTCATCGGGAACTAGCGCAGGTGCAAATCGTGCGAGCTCCAAGAATTTAGTGTGGTACTCTTGGACGGTCATACCTACTTGCTTCAGGTGTAAGAATTCTTCATACTTCTCGGCTCTCACGTGTTTTGGGTAGAATCTTTCTCACATTGCCTTCTTAAACGTATCCCAAGAAAAGTCAGGTTGTTGACGCAGCGTTAGGCTAGTCATGGCCCACCAATTGTCCGCCTCTTGACGTAGGTAGTATGCAGCTATATCGACTCGTTGATCCGCAGGGCAGTTCATAGACTCAAAGAGTTTGTCAAAAGTGCGAATCCAATCTTCAAGGATGCGAGGATCTTCTTGGCCCAAATAACATGGGGGATTGCGCTTCGCCACAAGTTTCGCTACATCATTGCGGTTGTTGAGACGTTGTTGGTGTTGATTCTGAAGTAACACATTCGCGACTGTCTGGATGAGTTGAGTTAGTTGCCCGAGATTTTGAGCCAACTCCGCATTCGTCGGTGTAGCGTCGTTGTTGTCTCTCGTTGAAGCCATTATCTCCTTGAGAAGGATAGCGTATAAGCAATCTATCGAATGGTATTCATAAACGTATTATCCTATCAAATAACTCACTAATCACATAACGTATAAAGTTTCTTCTATAAGTCCAAACTTATCCTCAAATAAACATATATGGATATCTCACACTTAAAAATATCTCAATAAAATCAAAAGAATCACAAACTCAACCGAAACCAAAATCAATTTCTCACAACCTCACCACGCGCCTAAAATTTTAGTCCTAAAAGTTCTTACTTATTACTCAGTCATTTACTTTCCTAGTATTTTAGAAAAAGAAACAAATTTTTAAAACTTAAGGGAGTTTTAGAAAATCCCACAAAAAGTTGAAAATCATTTCAGAAAACCAAAGCTTTAGGAAACTTTTTTTTTTTTGGAAATTTAGGAATCATTAGAAAACTTTTGAAAAACTTGTAGAAAACTTTTTGGAAAAACGTTTTGAAAATCCACCCAAAACCATTAGCTTTGATACCAACATGTTGGTATCACTTAAGGAAATTAGAAAACATTAGAAAACTTATGGTAAAAAAATTGTTTAAAATACTTCTGGAAAATGTTTGAAAAATCCACCCAAAAAAACCTTAGGCTTTGATAGCAACTTGTAACACCCCCAAATTTCCCACCCAAAAATACCTTTAAATAAAACATTATTTATTAACTTTATTGAAAACATCAGAATTGTGCAGCGGAAAAATCAAAAGGGAAATAGGGTGTTACCGCCACACTCGATTCTCCCTTAACCGAGTGCACAGGCTAAAACAACTTAAACTAAAAAAAAATTAAACTTTTAAAATAAATGTTCACTAATTTAAGATGCTGAAAAATGTAATTACAATTATTTACTAATTTGATGTTCTAGCGGAAGCTCTCTCGAAATCAACTTCAACGAGATCAACTCAACACCCGTACACAATCAAGTACAGAAAAAAATAAAAGAAACAAACATTAGCAACAATGCTAAGTAAGTTCCACCTAACCCCAAAAAAAATAAAATAAATAATATATGTATATTTGTAAAACATTTCGTAAAATATATTTTCAAAATAATTTATAAATCATAAGTAAAACAACATTTATAAAATATTCTTATAACACAATAATGTGCAAAATATCAACATTTCAAATATAAGTTCATATTTCAAAACCATACTAATTCCAAAATATCAATATACATAAACCACCAAATATGATCACAATAATTTCAAAGCATAAATCAAAAATCAAATATTCATCTCAAAATACATAATTATAAACAATATTCAAAATAATTAAATCAAATCAAATCCAAAAGTATTTATACTCTAAAAATTCACAAATAATATAATAACTCAATCCAACTCAAATTCAATCCAAATATAATCCAATCCAATAATCCAACAATTCCAATCAATTCAATAATTCAATTCCACCACAAATCCAATCAAATAATATTCACCTCAAGTCCAAATCAAGTCAATCAAATTATTTCAATAACCTCAATCCAATCAAATTTCAGTCAAACCAAGTCCAGTGGAAGCCGAACTCCTACCTTAAGTGTGCACACCCCCTAAAAGGGATTCCAAGCCCTCCGGGTAGTAAGAAGCCCAAGTAGTCGGGATTTTTCTACCAACTACACTACAATTAAGCTGGGATACTCCGCTTTTGGGAAGTACCCCTGGTGGATTTAGGCTTAGAGCCATTACCACTCACCAAATATTCCACATTTATCCGGATGTGGCAAACCGACACCACGAATTTCTCCGGGTGCTCACAAAATCACAATTCAATCTCAATCAAAACGGATATGAAATCCAAACTCCACAAAATCATCCACAATGTAAAATATTAACTCCTACAAACTACACTCGAATTTACCATACAATAAAATTTCACAAAAAGCCAAATACTTCATAAATATAATCCCAATAACAATTAATAAGATATCTCAAATACTCAAAAATATCATCCAATATCCAATACTCAAATCTCAAATATACTTCTCAATAACAATCGATAAGAAATTCCAAATACTCAAATGTAAATACTAGAAATCTCATAAAGTACTCAAATAATTTCAAAAATGATTTACGAGGAAAAAAATATAATGTTGGTTGACGTGAAACTTACCTCAAATCGCGCTAAGTCCTAACGGAAGCATGTACCTCAATCTTCACAAAATCACCTTACAAATACACAATACGCCGTCTTCCTCGTTCTGCAGTACGTAGTGAAAACGCTGACGGCTTTCTTCCCTTGGTGGCGACGATTCTACTCCTTCCGATTTCTTTGTCGCTCAGTTTTTCATCCCCAGCAACCGGCGATGCCTCAGAAATGGCAGCTCGACGACGTAGAGACCGGTTTTGTATCTTCTGCGTTTTTCCGGCATGAACCAGTCCGGCATACAATTGAGTCTTCTTCTCCAGCGAATCTGGAACAGCAACTCCGGCGTTCTGCAACGGTACTCCGGCGGCGTCAACTAGGGGACAATCTGCGGCGGAGATTCCTACTGCGGCCTTCTTTATCCCGCGGTCGCTTTTCCTCTTCCCTTCCGGCGACTACGCAGTCCGGCAATGGCACAGCGATTAGGCGTACAATGATCGTGTTCTTCCTCTTTTCTGGCGACGTGCTGAACGAGCGTATATGCAGGCTAACGACCGAACTCTCTTGGTCGTAGTGTGTATATTATGTATATACGTGTGTGTATATATGTGGTACTCCGTTCATAGTAGCGAAAATGTTTCTGCGGCGGCCATGAACAATTTGCCTATATATATATGCTTCGCCGGTTAGCCGATGCTTCTAGATTTCTAGGCCCTAGGGTTTCCGTGTGTTAAAAATTATTTACGTTTCGGCCGCGTACGGTTTTTCTTGCTCCGCAAACGCATCGATTGCGTATATATGTATATTGTGATTCCTTACGTTACTTTACGTTCGTATAGTGATGCATGTCTATAGATAGGTAAAGAAAAGATAATTTGTAGTAGCAAAGATTTGAGTGGATCACTTTTTGAAGTCATACTTAAAAGCATAAGCCACAATTATGCATTATGTATAATTAGTGTATAAAAATGTAAATTTTCTTTTTCCATGCTAATAATTTTTTTTTTATTAACAAAATTAAATATTTTCTTTTATTTAAATTTTCGAAGTGTCACATTCTACCCGCCATAAAAATATGCTTCGTCCTTGAAGCACTCGACTTACTCAAAGAAGGTTACGTTACAAATAATCATGCAATAAAAGTGTGTGTTAATGTACTCCGATCCATTTAATAACTTCACATCTTATTCCATTATTATTACCATTATTATTATTATTACTTTATTTTATTTGCATTTAAATTTTTAAGGTATCACATTCTACCCCTCTTAAAAAGATGTTTCGTCCTCGAAGCATTCAACTTAATGAAGAAAATAATTTATTCATTCAAGATCGTAATGATACATGATTGCTGAAGAGGTTTACTAGTACTGATAATTAGAAATTTAAACGGTCTCACCTACTATACTCAAGTTCTTTC
This sequence comes from Cuscuta europaea, assembly GCA_945859875.1. Classification (NCBI taxonomy): domain Eukaryota; kingdom Viridiplantae; phylum Streptophyta; class Magnoliopsida; order Solanales; family Convolvulaceae; genus Cuscuta; species Cuscuta europaea. The sequence continues at coordinate 2,567,172 of CAMAPE010000030.1, forward strand.
GTTGCATTTGTCACTCTTTCCATGATGGTGGCGTCCATGATTTGGAGGTAATCCGCTCTTCTTGGAACGACACTCGAACACTCTATGACCTAGCTTGTCACAATGAAAACATCTCACGAGCGTTCCGTCACAGTATTTCCCGGGGTGATCCTTTTCACATTTCATACAGTAGAAGTGCATCTCTTCAGTAGAGTTCTTCTTCTTGCGCCTCTGGTCTTGGCCTTGGTTATTGATCTTGTTCACGTTTCGAGTCTCCCCTGGTTGAGTTAACCTGTGTCGTTTGCCTCCTCGTTTGCTTCCTTCTTCGGTGCTCTTTCTTGCCCTCTTCAGTGTTTCCTTCTGCAGTTGTTTGACTCGATAGTGGTTGGCAGCTTTTCCGTAGGCCTCGTTCAGAGTTTGACAATCTGAAACACAAAGAGCTTTTTGTGTCTCAAAGTTTAGACCGCGTATAAACTTGTTAGTTTTATCGATTTCATCGGGAACTAGCGCAGGTGCAAATCGTGCGAGCTCCAAGAATTTAGTGTGGTACTCTTGGACGGTCATACCTACTTGCTTCAGGTGTAAGAATTCTTCATACTTCTCGGCTCTCACGTGTTTTGGGTAGAATCTTTCTCACATTGCCTTCTTAAACGTATCCCAAGAAAAGTCAGGTTGTTGACGCAGCGTTAGGCTAGTCATGGCCCACCAATTGTCCGCCTCTTGACGTAGGTAGTATGCAGCTATATCGACTCGTTGATCCGCAGGGCAGTTCATAGACTCAAAGAGTTTGTCAAAAGTGCGAATCCAATCTTCAAGGATGCGAGGATCTTCTTGGCCCAAATAACATGGGGGATTGCGCTTCGCCACAAGTTTCGCTACATCATTGCGGTTGTTGAGACGTTGTTGGTGTTGATTCTGAAGTAACACATTCGCGACTGTCTGGATGAGTTGAGTTAGTTGCCCGAGATTTTGAGCCAACTCCGCATTCGTCGGTGTAGCGTCGTTGTTGTCTCTCGTTGAAGCCATTATCTCCTTGAGAAGGATAGCGTATAAGCAATCTATCGAATGGTATTCATAAACGTATTATCCTATCAAATAACTCACTAATCACATAACGTATAAAGTTTCTTCTATAAGTCCAAACTTATCCTCAAATAAACATATATGGATATCTCACACTTAAAAATATCTCAATAAAATCAAAAGAATCACAAACTCAACCGAAACCAAAATCAATTTCTCACAACCTCACCACGCGCCTAAAATTTTAGTCCTAAAAGTTCTTACTTATTACTCAGTCATTTACTTTCCTAGTATTTTAGAAAAAGAAACAAATTTTTAAAACTTAAGGGAGTTTTAGAAAATCCCACAAAAAGTTGAAAATCATTTCAGAAAACCAAAGCTTTAGGAAACTTTTTTTTTTTTGGAAATTTAGGAATCATTAGAAAACTTTTGAAAAACTTGTAGAAAACTTTTTGGAAAAACGTTTTGAAAATCCACCCAAAACCATTAGCTTTGATACCAACATGTTGGTATCACTTAAGGAAATTAGAAAACATTAGAAAACTTATGGTAAAAAAATTGTTTAAAATACTTCTGGAAAATGTTTGAAAAATCCACCCAAAAAAACCTTAGGCTTTGATAGCAACTTGTAACACCCCCAAATTTCCCACCCAAAAATACCTTTAAATAAAACATTATTTATTAACTTTATTGAAAACATCAGAATTGTGCAGCGGAAAAATCAAAAGGGAAATAGGGTGTTACCGCCACACTCGATTCTCCCTTAACCGAGTGCACAGGCTAAAACAACTTAAACTAAAAAAAAATTAAACTTTTAAAATAAATGTTCACTAATTTAAGATGCTGAAAAATGTAATTACAATTATTTACTAATTTGATGTTCTAGCGGAAGCTCTCTCGAAATCAACTTCAACGAGATCAACTCAACACCCGTACACAATCAAGTACAGAAAAAAATAAAAGAAACAAACATTAGCAACAATGCTAAGTAAGTTCCACCTAACCCCAAAAAAAATAAAATAAATAATATATGTATATTTGTAAAACATTTCGTAAAATATATTTTCAAAATAATTTATAAATCATAAGTAAAACAACATTTATAAAATATTCTTATAACACAATAATGTGCAAAATATCAACATTTCAAATATAAGTTCATATTTCAAAACCATACTAATTCCAAAATATCAATATACATAAACCACCAAATATGATCACAATAATTTCAAAGCATAAATCAAAAATCAAATATTCATCTCAAAATACATAATTATAAACAATATTCAAAATAATTAAATCAAATCAAATCCAAAAGTATTTATACTCTAAAAATTCACAAATAATATAATAACTCAATCCAACTCAAATTCAATCCAAATATAATCCAATCCAATAATCCAACAATTCCAATCAATTCAATAATTCAATTCCACCACAAATCCAATCAAATAATATTCACCTCAAGTCCAAATCAAGTCAATCAAATTATTTCAATAACCTCAATCCAATCAAATTTCAGTCAAACCAAGTCCAGTGGAAGCCGAACTCCTACCTTAAGTGTGCACACCCCCTAAAAGGGATTCCAAGCCCTCCGGGTAGTAAGAAGCCCAAGTAGTCGGGATTTTTCTACCAACTACACTACAATTAAGCTGGGATACTCCGCTTTTGGGAAGTACCCCTGGTGGATTTAGGCTTAGAGCCATTACCACTCACCAAATATTCCACATTTATCCGGATGTGGCAAACCGACACCACGAATTTCTCCGGGTGCTCACAAAATCACAATTCAATCTCAATCAAAACGGATATGAAATCCAAACTCCACAAAATCATCCACAATGTAAAATATTAACTCCAACAAACTACACTCGAATTTACCATACAATAAAATTTCACAAAAAGCCAAATACTTCATAAATATAATCCCAATAACAATTAATAAGATATCTCAAATACTCAAAAATATCATCCAATATCCAATACTCAAATCTCAAATATACTTCTCAATAACAATCGATAAGAAATTCCAAATACTCAAATGTAAATACTAGAAATCTCATAAAGTACTCAAATAATTTCAAAAATGATTTACGAGGAAAAAAATATAATGTTGGTTGACGTGAAACTTACCTCAAATCGCGCTAAGTCCTAACGGAAGCATGTACCTCAATCTTCACAAAATCACCTTACAAATACACAATACGCCGTCTTCCTCGTTCTGCAGTACGTAGTGAAAACGCTGACGGCTTTCTTCCCTTGGTGGCGACGATTCTACTCCTTCCGATTTCTTTGTCGCTCAGTTTTTCATCCCCAGCAACCGGCGATGCCTCAGAAATGGCAGCTCGACGACGTAGAGACCGGTTTTGTATCTTCTGCGTTTTTCCGGCATGAACCAGTCCGGCATACAATTGAGTCTTCTTCTCCAGCGAATCTGGAACAGCAACTCCGGCGTTCTGCAACGGTACTCCGGCGGCGTCAACTAGGGGACAATCTGCGGCGGAGATTCCTACTGCGGCCTTCTTTATCCCGCGGTCGCTTTTCCTCTTCCCTTCCGGCGACTACGCAGTCCGGCAATGGCACGGCGATTAGGCGTACAATGATCGTGTTCTTCCTCTTTTCTGGCGACGTGCTGAACGAGCGTATATGCAGGCTAACGACCGAACTCTCTTGGTCGTAGTGTGTATATTATGTATATACGTGTGTGTATATATGTGGTACTCCGTTCATAGTAGCGAAAATGTTTCTGCGGCGGCCATGAACAATTTGCCTATATATATATATATGCTTCGCCGGTTAGCCGATGCTTCTAGATTTCTAGGCCCTAGGGTTTCCGTGTGTTAAAAATTATTTACGTTTCGGCCGCGTACGGTTTTTCTTGCTCCGCAAACGCATCGATTGCGTATATATGTATATTGTGATTCCTTACGTTACTTTACGTTCGTATAGTGATGCATGTCTATAGATAGGTAAAGAAAAGATAATTTGTAGTAGTAAAGATTTGAGTGGATCACTTTTTGAAGTCATACTTAAAAGCATAAGCCACAATTATGCATTATGTATAATTAGTGTATAAAAATGTAAATTTTCTTTTTCCATGCTAATAATTTTTTTTTTATTAACAAAATTAAATATTTTCTTTTATTTAAATTTTCGAAGTGTCACATTCTACCCGCCATAAAAATATGTTTCGTTCTTGAAGCACTCGACTTACTCAAAGAAGGTTACGTTGCAAATAAGCATGCAATAAAAGTGTGTGTTAATGTACTCCGATCCATTTAATAACTTCACATCTTATTCCATTATTATTACCATTATTATTATTATTACTTTATTTTATTTGCATTTAAATTTTTAAGGTATCACAGTTCCTCTCTACTCTCGAGGGGCCAGCGTACGAGTGGTTCAACGCACTCCCCGAGGGGAGCATCGACTCATGGCAAGATCTTGCCCAACGCTTCCTCACTCACTTTGCCGGGAGGAAGCGTGCGAAGAAGTATTTCACCCACCTCCTCTCCGTCAAGCAGCAGCACGAGGAGTCCCTCCGGTCATTCATTGATCGGTGGACGAGGGAAACCGAGGAGGTCGAGGGGGCCGATGAGCGCACCCTCCTCACTTTGTCATGGAGCCCTCTGCAGCTCCCCGTACGCTAGGAGCCTTATCACCGACCCTCCGAGGTCGTACGCCAAGGTGCTCCAGCGCGGAGGCTTGTACGCCGACGCCGACGAGCTCCATAATCACAAGAAAGAAGGGGGCCATCCCTCCAAGAAGACAAATCCTTCGCCGGCCCCGGGTCCGTCCCCGGCCGGCCAGAGTGCCCAGGGCCGTCACGGCTCTGGTGGACAGAGTAAGAAAGATCGCCACTGGCGGCCGAGGTTGGAACGGCCGGGGGTCTCCCTCACTCACCCGGTCGGCAACATCCTCGATTATGCTGAGAAGCACGGCCTCATCGAGCAGGTTCCTCGGCCGGCCGAGGAGATCCTTGCCATCCAGCAGGGCGGCACATACTGCCGGTTCCACAAGAACTCGTCGCACAACACCGACGATTGCATCACACTGAGGAAGGCCATCGAGCGCCTTATTCGCCAGGGGGAACTCTCCCAGTTTGTTAAAGGTGGCCCACGCAAAAACACATGGGTAAACACCGGCAAACATGGGGGCGAACCCTCTGTGAAGAAGCGAGAGATTGGTAGGCTCAGCGACGACGAGGACTTCGAGGAGCCCCCGCCGAAGAAGAATCACATTCACCTCATCGTAGGTGGGAACACTGGGGGGGACTCCGCCACTCAGAGAAAGAAATGGGCCCAATCCCTCTACATTGGGGAGGTGTCCCACGTTCCCCCCCCCCCCCAGCCGAAGAAGCAGCGGACGGAGGCGATCACCTTCACCGACAAGGATTTGCCTCCGGGTACGGGATCACACAGGGACGCCCTCGTCATCCGTTGTGAGATCGGTGACTCCATCATCCACCGCACTTACATTGATACGGGGAGCTCCGTCAACGTGATGTACCTGGATACTTTCAGGTAGCTGAAACTGGACAGAGCTCTGCTGAAGCCGATCAAGACACCGTTATCCGGCTTCACTGGGGACTCTATCGACGCCGAGGGCACGATAGTCCTCCCCGTGGAGGTCGGTGACGTCCCCCACCACGCCAGGATTGACATGGAGTTCATGGTGGTCAACCTCCAGTGCGCCCACAACCTGATCTTGGGTCGGCCAGTGCTGGAGGACTTGGAGGCCATCATCTCCATGAAGCACTTATGTCTGAAGTTCCCTACCAATGACGGCATCGGCTACGCCAGAGGAAACCAGAGGATAGCCAGGGCGTGCTACCTCAAACTGACGAGGCCGGCCGAGAGGGAAGGCCAGAGGATAGACACCATCACGGCCGCCGTTGCCAAGGACGAGGAGAGGCCACATGCAGAGCCGGGCGAGGAGGTCGAGGAGGTCCCTCTGAATACCTCCCGGCCGGAGCGGGTCCTCAGGATCGGGAAGCAGCTCCCCCAGGACCAACGAGACACCATCCTCCTCGTCCTACGGTCGTACGCCATTGTCTTCGCATGGGGCCCGGACGATATGCTAGGCATCAGCCGCTAGGTGATCACTCACCGGCTGACCGTCGATCCGGCCTCCGCGCCTGTCAAGCAGAAGCGGCGCTATTTGTCCGCCGACAGGCGGGACTTCGTCAAAGGGGAGGTCGCCATGCTCCTCTCAATCAAACACATTAAAGGAGTGAAGTACCCAACGTGGTTGGCCAACGTCGTCCTCGCCCAGAAACCGCCAACATTCAGGATGTGTGTTGATTACACTGACCTGAACAAGGCGTGCCCCATGGACCCGTTCCCTCTCCCCAACATTGATCAGCTGGTGGACGAGACGGCGGGGTGCGAGTTGATGTCGTTCCTCGACGCTTTCAGAGGGTACCACCAGATCTCCATGCATGAAGATGACGCTGAGAAGACGGCCTTCATGACCCCAGAGAGAATCTTTTGCTATCTCGTCATGGCCTTCGGACTAAAAAACTCCGGCGCCACCTACACTAGGATGGTGGCCAAGATCTTCAGAGCGGTCCTTGGCCGGACGATGGAGGCGTATGTCGATGACATGATCGTCAAGAGCAGGCAGGCCTCCTCCCACGCCGACGACCTCAGGGAAATCTTTGAAATCATGAAGGAGTTCAGGCTCCGGCTCAACCCCAATAAGTGCGCCTTCGGCGTCCAGGGCGGCAAGTTCCTCGGCTACATGGTCAACCGGAGAGGCATCGAGATAAACCCGGAGAAGACACAGGCTATCATCAACATGGAGCCGCCCCGCAACGTCAAGGAAGTACAGCGACTGACGGGGCGCCTGGCGGCCCTAAACCGGTTCCTCTCCAGGTCAGCCGAGAGGGCACTCCCCTTCTTTCAGATCATGCGTAAAGCCAACAGCTTCAAGTGGACGACGGAATGCCAGGAAGCATTCGACGAATTGAAGAGGTACCTATCGTCCCTGCCCGTACTCTCCAAGCCCAAGGCCGGCGAAACCTTCTTCTTGTACTTAGGGGTGAGCACGTCGGCCATCAGCTCTGTGCTCATCCGCGAGGACGAAGGGGTGCATAAAGCCATTTTCTACATCAGCAAGACACTCAGGGAGGCCGAGCTCAGGTACTCCCCCATTGAGAAGACGGTTCTAGCCATCGTCCACACGGTGAAGAAGATGGGGCACTATTTCCAGGCCCACACCGTCCATGTGCTGACCCAGCAGCCTCTCGGCGCACTCATGAGGAGTCCCACCAGCTCCTCAAGGATGGTGAAATGGGCGATCTTCCTCAGCCAGTTTCAAATTGAGATCAAGCCAAGGCCATCCATCAAAGGGCAAGCCTTGGCCGACTTCGTCATTGAATGCACAACAAGGGAGACGGCCGTCGCCAACCCCGGGCCGGAGCCGGACGATACATGGACCCTGTTCACTGACGGCTCGTCGGCCGCGAAGTCATGCGGCGGCGGCGTCGTCCTCATATCCCCTGAAGGATTCAGAGCTTACTATGCCATCCGCTTCAACTTCAGGGTATCCAACAACGAAGACGAGTATGAGGCCCTCCTCAGCGGTCTCAGACTCGCCGCCGGCCTCAAGGCCAAGCACCTCAAAATCAAGTGCGACTCCAAACTGGTGGTGGGCCAGGTGGAGGGATCGTACGAAGCAAAGCAAGGCCGGATGAAGCAGTACAAACAAGCAGCGGAGGAGTTGCTGAAGGCGTTCGAAACCCACAAGATCACACAGATCCCAAGGGCCGAGAACGCCGAGGCCGACATCCTCTCCAAACTCAGCTCGGACACCCCGGAGCACATCTCCCAACTAGCCAAGATCGAGGAGTTGAGCATGTCCAGTATCCATGCCAGCCCCGTCTTGTGCGTCCAACAGCGACCGGAGGACTGGATCTCTGACATCGTCACCTTCATCACGACGGGGGAGCTGCCCCCGGACGAGGAGAGGGCCAAACTTGCCAAACTCAGGGCCCCAAGCTACACCATTGAAGATGGCAAACTCTACAAACGATCCTACAATGGCACTCTCCTTCGATGCCTCCACCAGGATGAGGCCGACATAGCCATGGAAGAAGTTCATTGTGGCGTCTGCTCCTCGCACCAGGGCCCTTTCAGCATGTCCCGGCGTCTCGTCGTCCAAGGCTTCTTCTGGCCGACGATGGCACGAGACTGCGCTGACCTGGCCAGGAAGTGTACCACATGCCAGGTACTCCAGAAGGCCCCTGGTCGGCCGGCCGTCAACTACGCCCCCGTCAGCACCGCAATCCCATTCTCTAGATGGGGGATTGACCTGGTCGGCCCCCTACCCAGAGCCGCCGGGAACAACCGCTACATCATCGTCGCCGTCGACTACTTCACCAAGTGGGTCGAGGCGGAACCCCTGGCCAGCATCACGGGGGCCAGATGCCAAAAATTTGTTTACAAGAACATCATCACACGCTTTGGCGTCCCCCAGGAGATTATATCAGACAACGGCACCCAATTCGAGGCAGCCCCTTTCCAAGAACTCCTCCGGGAGTTTGGGGTAAAGCATCGTTTCTCCTCCGTTGCCTACCCTCAGGGCAACAGGCAGGTCGAGAACGCCAACAGAACAATCATGGAGGGGCTGAAGAAGAAGCTCCAGGCCGCAGGAGGTAGTTGGGTCGACGAGCTCCCCAACATCCTGTGGTGCTACAGAACCACGCCGAGGAGGGCGATAGGTGAAACGCCTTTCGCCCTATGCTACGGCTTCGAGGCAAAGGCGCCCACGGAAGTTGCCATACCCAACCGACGGGTGGAACAATATGAGCCTGACACCAACGAAGAGAACATGAAGATTGACCTACACCTGGTTGATGAGAGGCGTGAGCAAGCTTACGTTCGAGCAGAGAACTACCGGCGTCAAGTAAAATCATACTATGACGCCAAGGTACGTTCCCGGGAATTTCAGGTGGGGGACTACGTCCTCCGCCGAAGGGAAGCAAGCCAGCCGACAGAGGGTGGCAAGCTAGCATTGAAATACGAAGGGCCCTACATCGTCAGTGCCGTGGTCAAACCCGGCACCTACAAGCTTAAACGCCCGAATGGGTCCGATGTACCACGAACGTGGAATGTACACCATCTGGTGAAGTTTTATTAGTAATCCGAAGGAGGTGCAGACGGCGAAGCCCTCACCCCTTAACGGGTTACTGATTGAACGCCACCCTCGGCCTCGAGCCACTTATGAATAAAATCATGTTCCTCCTGATTTTTTCTCTGGAATTTAAAGTAAAACATTAGCAGGTGCCCCCGTCGGCCACCTTAGAGCGAAAGGCTCAGGCATGGCCGACGTGGCCCCTTGCATTTGCAGCCTACGAGCGACAAGCTCTGGCACTCCATTGTATTTTGTATCAGCGAAGGGCTCAGGCCTAGCTGAGAGAGCACATCGTCCTGGCCCCGTAAGCCTAGAAGTGAAACGCTCAGGTATGGCCGACGATGTCCCCAGGACGAGGGGCCCGCAAATGGCTCGCGTCTTGAAACGGGAAGCTCACTGCGTCGTCCACGCGCCAGATCGCAGGACGACAGGCCTGAAATCATGGCCGAGGTGACAAAATCCCAAAACTCAGGGATGGGCAACGACAGCCGTTGGAAACCGACCAAAAGTCTAGCCCGCGTCATAAATAGGCGACGGGACCCGCCCTGAGATCACGGACGTTATAAACGAAGTCCGAACCGGCCGAAGGACGAGCACACCCTTCGGCCGAAGCCTGAAAGAAGGATACACCCCGGAAACAAAAAAAAAATATACAAGGGAAAAAGAGGGAAGCCGACGGCCGTGCACACTAGCCGGCCTCGAGCAATGAAAAAATAAAATCCCTACAACTCAGGCTCAACTAGGCCAAGTACGTATCAGTTGAACACAAGTGTAGTACCACTGACAGGTAACATGGACGACACGTCCACGCACCACAAGGGAATGGTCAAGGCCGAAACATACGCCTATAAAACCCTAACCGAATCGGTTGGGTGACACGCGAGAGGTAACCTTCATCGGCCACAGTCCTTTGAAGCACCAACGCTTGGTATGAAACAAAGAATCACAATCCTGAGGATGACCAGGACGAAGCGGGCACTTATCACACCCGCGGAAGAATCAAGCAATCAAGAAACAATCCTTACTTGCCACAGCATCCCGGATAGCCGTTACAGGCACTGGAACCCAGGCCGTTGGTCAAGCGAAAGCTCTTTAGGAATTTATTCAAGTGTTCACCAAACACTTAGAGAAAATTCTGAGAAAAAAAGGTTCCTCAAGAAGGAACTATGGCTAGCCGACGAAGGAAGAACCATCTCCTTGGGAAAGCGAGGGGCACGCTCATCGGCCACAAGCCAGACCTTGGCCGATGATGGTAGGGCCACCTCCTAGCCGGCAGCGGTACCACAAAGAAGGAACTATGTCTTACATTTATACTTAGAAAATTCTCTAAGTACTTAAATGGAGGAACTCTAGACGAAGCGGGTACATGTATACTCCAAGGCCGTTAGCTACCTACGCCTTTGCATGTGTACTTAGAAAAAATTTTAAGATCAAAAGAGCAAGACGAAGGTGCCCTTATCGGCCACAACACAAGGATGCAGGCCGCCCTTCATGGGCCGACAACAACATTGGTTCAACACCTGGGACGATATCAACAATGAGGAGAAATCCAATATCAGGACGATAAGAACACCCATCCACTTGAAGTCAAACACTTAGAAAAATTCTAACAAAAAAGAAGAATGGGACAACGCCAGGACGGAGCGGACACCACGGTCAAGGCCAAAAGGAAAGCACCTAAGGGGATCCAAAACACTTGGGAAATTTTTGAATAAATCCTAAGTGTTACGACAGCAAGGAAACACCGGTCAGGCCGACAAAGCCACCAGGCCGGAAAGAAAGCACTTAAGTAGACCCAAAACACTTGGGAAATTTCTAAAAAAATCCTAAGTGTTATGATCGTACAGCAACACCGGACAGGCCGACCAAGCCACCAGGCCGGAAAGAAAGCAACTACGTGGATCCAAAACACTTAGGAAATTTATGAATAAATCCTAAGTGTTATGATAGTAAAGAAACGACGGCCAGTCCGACCAGGCCACCGGACAGAATGGACTAACTCAAGGACGTAGCAGACACTCGCGGGTGACCTAAGTTGTAACTTTTACACTTAGACAAATTACAGAATTGAAATGACAAAAAGCAATAAGCATACAAGGAATTCAAAGCCGATCAGGACAGCAAAAATTTTCATTTATATTCAATTCAGTACAAAGGGGGGCGCTTCGGCCATTACATCAATACGGCAAAAAAAGCGAAACTAATTACAAGGGAACGGGGTATAGCCGATCATGCCTCTTGAGCACCTCCATCCACGGCTGGCTCTTCAACGTCCTCGGCTCCCTCCGCGGCCTCAGCCTCCTGGCCGCCGGCAGCCGCAGCACTGGTGGCATCGTCCAAGAAATCAAACTCCGTGTAATCCGGCTCGCCGAGGCCGGAACTCTCAATGGGGGACTCGCGCTCCGACAAAGGTAGCTTGGCCTGCTCTTCAGGATCTTTCATCAGCTTTGGAAGCTTCAAGTTCCGTCTAGCCCACCCAGATGTGTAATTCATGGCCTTCAGAGCACGAGACAGCCGCCGACACAGGAGCCTTTGCATCCGCTCCTGGCCCATGTTATAGTACACGGCAATCTCCCTGCTGAAGTACTCCTGGCCGGCGGGGGAGTTCATCCCCCAATCTTCAAGCCTGGCGGCCACCACCTCATAGCACCAAGGGAGCCGATCATCGGCCTTCCACCCCTCGGCCAAGAACCGCTCAACGGCCTCATCAGCAGCCTTCACAGCGGCGGCCTCAGCCTCAGCTTTCGCCTTCACGGCTTCCTCGTTTTTGCGTCGCTCGGCCTCCAGCGCCCTTTGGCTCTCCTCGAGCCTGGCCAGGGCATCGTCCCTGGCTGCAGCGGCTTCATCGGCCTTTTGTTGCAACGCCTTGGCATCCTCCCGGAGCTGATCCAGGCAAGCTACCGCCTCATCGGCCGAGGCAGCCTTCTGCTCCAGCTCTTTCAAACGAGCTATCCCCCGGTACTGCCTCTTATGGCTCTCCATGAGCATAAAGGCACCCTGCATAAAAAAGGAAAACAAAACTAAGGCAAATGACTCTACACGGACGACGAGAAAAACGGCAAGCAAAAGGAAAGGAACTTACTTGGACGAGGAGGTCCATCCCGCCCTCGTACACCTTCACGTCCCCGAGCCTCTTCAGATAGGCCCTATCTTTGGCAGGCATGGCCTGGGCCAGGACATCGTGGCCAAGGACGACATCATCAAACACACCCCCGCCGACGGGGTATTCTACCATCTTCTGGTAGGTGGCACCGGCAATCTCCTTGTCGGCCCTCTTCGTCCGCGGCTCCTGGACGAGAGGAAGCGATTGGGCAGCATCGCCAGCAGCAGTGAGGTCCACAACAGGACCGCTATCGACCACACTGGGGACGGCAAGGGTGCCGGCCTCAGTAGCCTGGGAAGGAGACGGCGCCCTCTTCGTCTTCTTGGTGACGTTCAGGCCGGCCTCAGTCAATTTTTTCTGGCCGTCAGTGGCCGGCCTCTTCTTCTTGGATTGGGCTGGCTTTGGCGCCGCACCAGCAGTAGCCCCGCTTCCCTCGGCCGCGGCACGTCTGGCCGCCTCGGCCGCCTTAGCAGCCAACTCCTCGGCCGCTTTGGCCTTGGCAATAGCCATGATGGAACGACGATCCATGACAAAATCTACAAAGGAAAAACAACAGATTAGCACGGCAAAAGAACAAATCATAAAGAAAGATAGCCGAAAAAATAATTACCATCGACCTCAGCAGGAATGCCCAAATCCGGGCCGTCGGCCTCTTCGAAGGTGGTGGTCATCCTCGGCCAGAGTTGGATATCATCCTCCTTATCACCATACACATGGTATCTCATGAAGCCGAGGGCGGTCATCTTGTACTCAGTGATGTAATCCTTCACGCTCCTCGGCCCCCCTTCCAAGAAAGCCTCCACCTGAGCGTCCAAGATAGAGCTTTTCGGCGGGTCATGCAGATTAAACCTCCCGGTATGGCCGAGAGAGGGAAACTCGGTGCCACTCTCACCAAGGGATACAAAAACGAACTTGCTCTTCCACCCATGAATGGACGAAGGCAAGTCCGTGAAGCTCCTCTTCTTCGGCAGTTGTTGAAGAGTAGCATAGGCCGCACATTTTTTGTGGCTTCCTCGGCCGATCTGATACAGATTCATGAAAAGGGCCGTCGTCGGCCTGTAGCCCAGCTCCTCACAGCGGAGCAAAAACCCCACCATCAAAGAATAGCTGTTCGGCGTCAGCAAGGCCGGAGGGAGCCCTACCATGTCAAGGTATTCCGTGATGAAGGGGTGAAGGGGAAACCTCAGCCCCTTGGCAAAACTCATAGGGTATACTCCAAAGTATCCCGGTGGCGGAAGAAGAACATGGTCCGTCGGCCTGGGTGCCCTAACCCGCCCGAACGGCCCCACGTACATCTGGGCAACAAGGTAGTCGGCCGCGCTGCTCTCCGGCTTGATCAGGAAGATGTTTGTGAGATCCAGGTAGGAGATGCCCGGCCCACTCTTCGGCCTCCTCACTCTTTTCGGCTTAGCGGCTCCCTTAACGGCGGACACCGGCCTCGGGCACGGAATAACAGCTGAAGTGGACGCCCCGTCCACCACTCGGGACGCACCTGCGTCCTCACCTTTTGAAGACGAGGCGGTCTCCTCGTCCTCGACTTCGTCGTCCAGCGGCTCTTCGGATTTGTAGGGACTTAAATGTTGTATCTCCTCCTCGAACTCCTCGAGCACCTCATAGTCGAGTGACCTAGTGGAGGGCTGGTCGTCGTACGGATAGTAGTCTTCGTTCAAGCTCTTCATCATAACTACTACTACGAGCCTAAGGAGATTAACTTAGGATCTAAGGGTGTTCAAACGCCTAACACTAGATCACTAACATAGGAAGCAAAGTATGAAAAGTGTAGAAGATTGCGATGAACACTAACCTTGAACACGAAGAACACGAAGAACAAGCTTGGGAGTTTATCTCTCTAGAAAATTGGCCAGCACTTCGACAATTCAGAATGCAAATGAGATTTTTGGTCGGAGGGGGAGGGGTATTTATAGAACCCCCCACCCAACGGTCACTACACGTGGCACCCTCCCAATGGCCACATCAACGGCCACCAATGGGAGGCCACCACGTCACCAACGGGCCAAGCTACATGTCAACAGCCCACTGGCAAAACAGACTCTACGGCCTATACACTTGCCGGCTTCACGAGTGCCAGCAAGCGCCCACAACGTCCTATTTGCTTGCCAGGTTCACAAACGCCAACAATAAGGAGACGACAACGGCCGGGAACGTAATGAACGCCCGTAACGGCCACAGAACCAAAGGAACCAAGAACCCACAGCCATCGGCTCCTCGTAATGACCCTTGATGATAACTCTCTACAAGCGATCTGCGCACAAGGGTTCTCCCACAGGGTTACCTTGGCCAGAAAATCGCCATGAGGGTTGGATTCAGGGGGACTACGGAGAGGCCGCTTCGGCCAGGGACTCAAGCAACTCCTTCACCCCTCACGCTCTTCGGCCTGAAGACGTGGGGGACTGGGGGACTACACCAGCCTCAACAAAACGAAAGGAACAATACAAAGAACATGAATGTAACCACAAAGCATGGCCACATCGTCCACACATCACAAGGGCGCCTCATCGGCCAAAGGCCCATAACGTCGTTAGCAACGGCCAACTGGTCACCTAAGGCAAGGACACTCATCGTCCTCCGCCAACAGTTAATCATGATGGGCTCTCCGGCCAAGAACACGAAAGCCAATCAGCGACGGCCAAAAGGGGCGCGCAAACACCCTCATCGGCCACCTAAGGAAAGGACGCCATCGTTTTTGAAGCAAGGATCAACCTCAACGGCCTCATCGGCCCAAAGGTAAACTTCAACCATCAACGCCCAAGGAAAACGTGCCTTCAACGACCACCATTGAAAGCAGGACACTCATCGTCCCAAAACGAAGACATCAAGTAAACAACGGCCTCCCCGTCCACAACAAGGAGCAGGTAACGGCCAAGCACAGGATCACCAAAATGGAAACAGCGCCAACGCCGCAACAACTAACGGCCCGGGAATGCCCGCATCGGCCAAAAGCACCAAAGCACGGGAATCTACTCTCCTTCACTTCGTCGGCGTCTCATCTTAGAGAGTGGGGGACTCCTGATGGAGTATATGGGCCCGAGCCCCCGGACCCACATACTCAGAAGAACAGAAAGCACCAAACACAGAGTGGCGCCCTCGTCGGCCAAGGGACCCCCGTCGGCCGAAAAGGTGCCAACCCAGATTGTGGTCCTGAGCCCAAGGAACCCGGGTGCCCTCGTCGGCCGTGCCCCCGTCGGCCACGCCCTCGTCGGCCACGCCCTCGTCGGCCACGAAGACCTCACGGAACCGGATTTTATACTTACTTATCTGTACAACCCATTAGTGGCTTTGTATTCGGCCCAGTAGCGGTCCAGTTGTAAATGGGCCTCCCAAGCCCAAGGCTTGGGAGCCCAGCCCGTATTTTCTCTATAAATAGTCCCCTTGGGAGTAGTTATGGGGGTTACAAATTCATTCTATTGAAGCATATTATTGCACTTCTCTTTCTAGCTCTCACTTCTCTCTAGATATACTCTATCACCTGCTAACAGAATACCTGTTGCAGAACCCCTTCTGATAACCCCCTTCTGTTCCTTATCCTGACAGAACACCTCAGCAACAGAACCCCTTCGAAGGCTTCTTATCTCTGGACAGTGTCAAGGTCACTGTGGACAACTTTGTCCAACTCTACTGCCGACCTGAAGTGGGTAGAGTTCCCAAACTGTACATGAAGAAGAACCTCCTTCAAAGTGACTATGAGAAGCTGGTCAACATCTTCCATAGGTGTGTCTAGAGCAAGAGCACCTCCAATGACGACATGACTGTGCTCAATGCAAAAGCTGTCTTTGCAGTTCATCATGGGATGAACATCAACGGGGGACAGGTAATCATCAAATCCTTGGTTGAATTCATCAAAAAGAAGGACAAGGAAACCGGACTCTTCAAAACCCCCATGGGTTATGGCCTCCTAATCTCTGAAACCCTGCTCAAGGAAAGAATAGGGCTGAGAAACCCTATTGAGGCAGATTACACCAAACTGCTTTTTCTCAATACCTCTGGTGACCGGAAGATTGCCCTCAAGGCTGAACAGAAGAGACTGAGGACTCTGGAGTTTAACCGGGAGAAGCTCCAACAGAAGGTCATCAAACCCAAGAAGGCTGTGAAGAAACAGCAGAAACCCTCTACCCCCTCAGAATCTGAAGAAGAAGAAGTTCTGATCAGAAAACCTGTGAAGAAGGTTGTTTTGCAGAAGGCAGCCCCAGCCAAGGTTCAGAAGCTGGTGGCAAAGAAATCTGTCATAAAGAGAAAGGCACCCTCTCCTATCTCTACAGAAAGCATCCCCTCTGCCTCCCCCATTGCAAAGAAGGCAAAGGTTCTGACACCTGCAGTACAGGAGGAGCTGGAGGATTCTGTCACCTCTGCCCTAGCCAACAGAAATGCTTGGCAAGGCCAAAGGATTGTGTTTGAGTCTAGTGACTCTGAAGAAGATGTAGCAGTTCTGGATGCTACTGTTCAGGGGGAATCTCACAGATCTCCCTCTGCAACCTTGCCTGATCAACCCATGATGCTTACCTCACCAGAACATCATCAGGTAGACAGAACCCCTGAGCCCACAGAACCCCAGGAGAATATCCCCTCTGATCTAGACAAGGAATTTATCAGGGTTCTGGCTTGGAGGAAGTGGAGAGTGGGATCTCTCCCTGAACTACTCAGAATGCTCCCCAACTTTATCACTGAAGAAGCTGAAGCTCTGAAGTGGGCTGGTACTGAAGATGTTGAGCTTTGCCTCAACAAAGACTTCCTTCTATCTGTTCTTGCAGAGAAGAAAAAGAAGGAATGCAAAGACAAGAGCAAGCACACTCATGACATAGAAGAAGAGCATGTCAAGGCTCTGACAGAAGATGAGATGGCAGCCTTTGATGAATGGCTGATCGAAAAGAAGACGAAGGAATCTCTGATCAAATTTCGCCATAGTGCTCATGGAGAAGGGGAACCCTCCACTGCTAATGATCTGCCTTTGGTAATGGAGAGGCTGGTCAAGGAATGGAGAGATTCCCAGTTCACAGAGACTCTACTTGAGGTAATTCCTGAACCTCCACTCTCACCTAGAATGCCAACTCCCTTTACTACTCCACCCCAATCCCCTCACCAGAAAACCCCTTCCCCACAGAAATCCCTTCCACCCCAAAACATCACCTCATCTTCACCCCAGAAATCTGCTTCTGTCAAAACAAAACCCACTTCTTGTAAACCAACACATTCTACCAAAAACCGTTCTCCCTCACCTCCACCATCTCCTCCACAACAAACAATTCCCTCTCCCCAACCTACACCCCTACACCAGAAAACCTCTTCAACTCAGAAATCCCCTCCTAAATCTCAACAGAAATCACCCTCTCCTGCTGCATCTGCTCCCAGAACCTCTCTGCACTCAGCTGCATCTGCTCCCAGGAGACAGCCCCTTCACCGCATTCTTTCTTCTGAAAGTGATAATAATGGCTTCATGTCATCTTCCCTCGCTGGAGAACTTACATCTAAACGCCAACCCACTCCTCCCAGAGAACCCTCTCCCCAGAAACCCTCTCTGCAACAGACTAGAAGGCCTCCTATGCACAGGTCTAGGGGATTGGGTATGCCAGAACAAGCAGGAACAGATCCCCAAATGCCCTTCAATCAGTTCGTTGAAGCTGCAGAAGAATTTGGTGGACAAATTTTGGATGGCATGAACAAGCTCATTCAAATCAATGACAAACACTTTGAGCACTTGTCCCATGTTAATGACAATCTCAATTCTGGCATGGACTTCATCTCATCCCGCTTCTCTGCTCTCACAGAATCTTTACACAACTTCATGGACTCATCCTCTGCTAAGACTGAAGCTCTGTCAACTGAAGTAGAAGGTATTCATAAGACCCTATTCACCTTCCACCAAACACTGATGGCTCAAGGTAAAGCAATTGAGACCATTTCCACCAATCTTGAAGAGCTTCAATGGGCTGATACCAAAACAAAAGAACAGCTGCTGAATATAGAGGAACTCTGCAAAGTCCACCGTGATCAAACCAGAACTCTGTTTGCTGAAGACAAAGAGAGATACCAGAAACTGGTTCTTCTTGAAGCAAGCTCCAAGGACATTGCCTCAGCTGTTCATAAACAACAAGGTCTGATAGAAGGTCTCACTTCTATCACACAGACACTGCCAGAAACCCTAGAGCAGGTTGCCACATCCCAGGCAACAGAGTTTCAAAGACTTGCAATGATGATCTCTGACCTGGATGATGCCAAAAAGGGGGAAGAGGACCCTCATCCTAAAAAGAAACAACTCATCAGAACCTCAACTGGCCCCTCTGTTGATCCAGCCCCCTACTTTCAGGCTTCTATGCAAAAGAAGAAAGAAGCTGGAGTTTCTAAACCCTCATCTCCCCACAGAACCTCATCTAAGAAGAGGAAAGCTCTAAACTTCAGGGAATGGAGACTAAATGGTTCTCATAGGATAGGCAGAGCCCAGTTCGAGGAAATCCAGCAGAAAATGACTCCTACACAGCAGCAAAACCTCTACCTTGACAGAGAAGGTCATATAAGAGTCAAGCATGGCGGATCTCTGGAAGAAGCTGAGTACTGGTATCTTAACAGAATCCTTCCAGGGAAGGACATCCATGAAGGTGTCCTTAACTATCTTGACTGCAAGCTCTCACCCATCTGGGCATCCTATCAAAGAGCTGGGAACCTCACAGCTATTAGAGAAAAAGTCAACGCTGAGCTGAAAAGACTAAAGGAACTGGATGATCAAGCCACAGCTCATGCTGCAAGGGAAAACTTGTAAAGGAACACCCCTACTCTTTCTCTTAATAAAAGATCATCTCTGCCTGCTTTTGAGTAAGGCAATTTCTTCTAATCTGTCTCTTGTGTATGTTTGTTTGCTTTCTGTGTTCTTTATCTTGCTCTGATTTATCTGTTTTATCTGCTATCTGAATGTACTGCACTCTTACTATTTTCCTATGCCAAGTTGCCCACCAAGATTTTAATGAAAGTTTTAAGCTTTAATTCTTTGTGGTGAAGGCACTTCTCTGGAAATAGTTAAAGGGTTTTGGCATCATCAAAAAGGGGGAAATTGTAAGGAATATTTGTAATTAGATTTTGATGATGCTAGATTAATTAGGACTTTAGAGTACCCCTCTTTAGAATTAATGTATTAGAATTTTCATTTGTAAAGTTCTTAGTATAATCGACTACCAGAAGGCCTCCAGAGCAGAAGACCTCCTAACAGAAGATCTTTGGTTCTCTGCCTTAGAACAGAAGATCTCAGGGTCTCTGTTAGCCTGTACTCTGACAGAAACCCTCCTGGTTCTCTGTTGGACATCTTCTTAACAGAAGTGCTCAAGACCTTCTCAGATCGACTCTCTGTTAAAGATACCAGAAGGCCTGACACTTAGAAGAATTCCACCAAGCCGGGAAACCAACTGAAAGATTCCTTCAACGGCTAGGAGTCTTGAACGGAAAAGCTACAGTACGCGCATTAAATGCACATTTAATGCTCCCCATACTCCGTAGAGTAATTGCAGATGATTGGCCGCAATGTCAGGATTACTTTATCCCAAAATAGTAACTCGCCAACATTACCGGGTCCTACTGGTCAAGTCAACTGCTCGCTCATTTAATGCAGTTGTCCTCCTCCTCCAACGGGAAGACAACCCCAGTATAAAAGATACACTACGAAGAACAACCGGATAACTTTGCTAACTTTTGCTACAACTCTGCAAACAAGATATTCAAACGCTAAAAACGCAAAAAGCCTCCTTGAGATTAAAACTTCATCATCCTCTACAAGAGAAGGCAGAAGTTGGAAAAATCCTTATTTCCAACTCAAGCAAAGTTCCAAGTGTTCTTCAACTCTTCAAGCTCATCACATACAAACTCTTTGTAACGAAGCAAGTTGGAGGAACCTCTGTTCTGTTTAGAACCTCTTCTTTCACAAGAAGGACGTCCAAGTACCTGGAGCTGTGAAGTGGTGATACTTCTGGGAAAGCTCAGTGAAAGGACCAGTCTTAGGGAAGCCGGAAGTGCATCCAAGAAGACATCTACACTTGAAGAAGACGTGGAGAGCTTCTTAAGTGATAGGGCTAAGGCATTGTAAACGGAAGTTTTTACGAGCTTAGTGGAACAGTGGACTAGAGGAACAAGTTGTTCCTTGAACCACAATAAAAAGCCTAGTGTCATTTACTTACAGCTTTACTTTCATAGTTTTTATTTGAACTGTTTAACTCCAAAGACTTGGTATCTGTGTTCAGCAGGAATGGTCTTGTGAGTTAACAGAAGGCCTACTGCCTTTGCTTCTCTGAGGCTACTAACAGAACACTCTTTCAGAACCCCATCCGCTGCCAGTCTGTTCTGTCAACAGAACAGGCTATTCTGTTAAATCTGGTACTTAGCTTGAAAAAGTTAAAAACCAATACAGTCTATTCACCCCCCCCCCCCTCTAGACTGTATTCAGTACAACCGGGACCGACATTTTCATTTAGGCATTATTATTCATTAATAATCCATGAAAAGCACATTTAATACCTTAGGTAATCTTACGAAATTAACTCACTAATTATAAGCAATATAGTCAGTCATCCTCACTTTATGATGTGCTTAACTAGATGCCTTTGCGAAGCCCTCTGATCAATCCCCGTTCCAGGCCGATTGAAACGAAAAACTGGACAGCAGCCAAAAGCCGGGCGGCTTTTGTGAAAGCCGGGCGGTATTCGCCCGTCTGCAACACGGGCAGCCTGCTTAATCTTGGCGGTTTCCGGCGATTTCGGCTACTATCGATTCACCAACTCTTCTAAGTTAAATACCACCACTTTATATCAATATTTCTACACCTTTAAACGTGTAGAACTTCATGTTTAATCCATCGTATGATTTCTTGAAAATCATGCCATATTAAACTAGTTATTGAACACAAAATGAGTTCTTACCTCAATCCTAGCTCTTTCTTCTTGGATTCCTTCTTTGTTGCTTAGACTTTGAGGGAAGGCTTTCCTAGCTCTCTCTCCCTTCTCTCTTGTGTGTATGGTGTGAAATGAAGGAGAGGATATCCTCTTCTCAATCAAATGGGAAGATATTTGTGGGAGTAAGACAAATGAGGGGTGTGGGTTTGTCTCTAATAACACCTTCATGCAATAGTCCGCCCAACCCCATGCTTGGTTGTCCCCTCCCTATTATTTGGGAGTTATTTGACTGGAAGAATACCCCAAGTGGGTGTAGGAAGTCCCTCCTAATTATTCCTGCTATTTCTGGCAGGTTGGGTCAAACAACGCTTGGGTTGTCCAAATATTTTCCCCAACCTTAGTTGGCATTTTATTAGGCTTCTATAATTATTATGATGACCCAACTAATTATTTGGTAGCCCATTCTCAATGTTATGGACCCGATAAATAATTTAATTAATCATTCATTAATTAAATCCATGACTCTTATACACGAAATTATTCGCTAGGAAATTCAAATACATCGAATTTCAAATTCAAGTACATCCGGGTGCGGTGTCACATTAGAACCCCCAACATCTTCAGCCGATACAGTTGCAACCCCGGCATCAGCCTCGGACGAAAGAGAAGCCCTCTTCGACTTCTTCGAAGGCTGCATGCCAACCTCGGTTAACTTCTTCTGACCGTCATCCACCGGCCGCTTCTTCGGCTGAGTGGGCGGTTTCCTCGGCACATCCGAGCTAGGCTGTGCTCCACCATCAGCGGCCAACCTCGCGACCTCCTTGGCAGCCATCTTCTCGCGTGCTTTAGCCTTAGCTAAAGCCATGACAGATCTGCGGTCCATCACAAAATCTACAAAAGAAACAACAACAGTTAGCAAGGAGAGGAAACAAAAATAAGACAAGGACGCCGAGGAGAGCATTACCATCAGCTTCGGCGGGCACGCCCATATCCGGGCCATCGGCCTCCTCAAAAGTGGTGGTCATCCTCGGCCATATCTCGGCATCGCTCTCCTTATCTCCGTAAACAAAGTACCTCATGAAGCCGATGGAGGTCATTTTATACTCTGTGATATAGTCCTTCACACTCCTCAGCCCTCCCTTCAAGAATGTCGTCACCTGGGCATCTAAAATGCTACTCCTCGGCATGTCATGGAAGTTAAATCTCCCGTTATGGCCGACGGAGGGAAACTTGGTGCCACCCTCGCCCAAGGACACAAAGACGAATTTACTCTTCCAGCCATGAATGGACGAAGGAAGATCAGTGAAGGACCTCCTGTTCTTTATCTGCTGGAGGGTGGCATAACTGGCACAATTCTTGTGGCTCCCTCGGCCTATCTAGTAGAGATTCATAAATAGGGATGTTGTCGGCCTAAAGTCTAGCTCATCACAGCGGAGGAGGAAGCCGGCGATGAGTGAATAGCTATTCGGGGTCAGCAAGGCCAGAGGAAGACCCACCATGTCCAGGTACTCCGTGATGAATGGATGAAGCGGGAACCGAAGTCCCTTAGGGAAACTCATCGGGTATACCCCGAAATACCCGGCCGGAGGCTGAAGCACATGATCCGTCGGCCTGGGCGCCCTAACCCTCCCATACGGTCCCACATACATTTGGGCCACCAAGTAATCAGCCGCGCTACTCTCCAGCTTGATAAGGTAGATATTCGAGGTAGGAGAAACCTGGACCCTTCTTCGGCCGACGCCTTCTCGTCGGGGCGGTCCCCTTAACGGCAGAAACAGGCTTTGAGCAGGGAATCGTGGCTGAAGTGGATGCTCCGTCCATGGCGCGGGAAACCCCTACGTCCTCACCTTCTGACGACGAGGCGGCCTCTTCGTCCTGGTTCTCCTCACCCTCTTGCTCCCCTAACTTGAAGGAGCTCAGCTCTTCTATCTCCTCACAACACTCCTCTACTACCCGGTAATCAAGGGATTTGACGGAGGCCTCATCATCATATGGGTAGTATTCATCGTCCAAAGGTTTCATCATAACGGCTAACTAAGGCCCAGGAGAGACTACTTAAGATCTAAAGGTGGTTTTTCACTAACACTAGATCGAGCCCCTAGGGATGCAAAATATGTAAAAAGGAGGAGAAAAGATTGATGAACTCACCTTTGAAATTATGAAGTTTTGAAGAACGCTCGAACAGCCTTTATCTCTCTAGAAATTTGGACAGCGCTTCGATATCTCAGAAAGCAGTAGGGAGTTCCTTCGGATGGAGGGGGTATTTATAGACCCCCCCAACGGTCACTACACGTGGCGCTCCCCCATTGGCCAAACGAACGGCCACCACTCCCAAGGCCCATTGGGCTGGCACCAGTTCAGAAGAGGGACATGCCCACTTCCATCAGTACGAGTCCATCGCCAACATGCCAGTAATCATCATCCATAATGGCCAGACATTCAACGGCCATCCCAAGCGGAAATATTTGCCCTCACAGGGCACGACTGCAACGGCCTTAGCAGTCAATCTTTTCAAACAGCTGGTCACACCATAGTGTACGCATATCGGCTTAACATACCGCAAGCAACATGGGCCCTTCAATGGCCACAATAGCAAAGCACAAAACAACCCAACAGCCATCGGCCTTGTAAAAACCCTGATGATAACTCCTTGAAAGCGACCTGCATCCAAGGGTTCTCCCACAGGGTTACCTTGGTCAGGAAATTGCCAAGGGATTGGATTCAAGGGAATACAAGAGTCCCGCTTCGGCCTAGGGTTACACCTTACTCCTTCACCCCTCGCTCAAGTCCACAAATACAGCATCAAGACATAAATGCACCACAACATCCATGACTTGTGGAGCACCTTCGGCCTCAACAAAATCGGCAAATAAAGAACTATATATCTTCCCAAAACGTGGCGCGTATCGTCTCTAAAACGTGCCCCACTCAACGGCCTTCAGATCACACACTCCACTCTCGGCCGGGAAATTAAAACAAGAACCCAACGTCCTCAGATCACGATCATCCATGGAACCAGGATACGCATTACTCCTTCCGGATCAGTAACGCTATCATCCTCGAAGTGGGACCTAAATCTATGCATACCACTGTTTCGACATGTGGCCCAAAAGCGATCATTTGGCCTCCTCGGCCAAGACACCAAAAGAAACTGCTAGTGACTAGAAAGGAAAAACATCATCCACATCGGACCAAGAGCTCACATCGGCCACTGAGCCAGGGCACTCATCATCCTCAAGCGAACTTACCCCCTCGAAGGAACATCAGCCCTCTTCGTCCACAGTGAAGGCCATACAACGGCCAAAAACAAAGAATTGGATCAAGGGATGCCCGTAACGGCCAAAACAAGGAAAACCCCATAGCGGTCCCATAACGGCCAGAAAATGTCAAAACCATGGAATCTACTCTCCCTCACTTCGTCTACATCTCAGCTCAGATAGTGGGCCTGAACCCCAGGACCCACATACTCAGAAGAATAAGAGGCACAGCTGTCACCCAGTGGGGCCTCCGTCGGCCAGATGGCCCCCCATCGGCCAGAAAGATATCAACTCAGAACATGGTCCGGAAGCCAGGAGAATCGGGTGTCCCCGTCGGCCGGGGCTCCGTCGGCCATGGCCGCGTCGGCCACAAAAGGCTCACAGAACCGAATTTTGTACTTAGTTATTTCTACACATCTTGTACTCAGCCCAATAGTGGCCCAATTGTAAATGGGCCTCCCAAGCCCAAGACTTGGGAGCCCAGCCCTAATTTCCTCTATATATACTCCCATTGGGGTAGTTGTAGGGGGTTCACAAATCATTAATACAAAGCAATTATAGCACTTCTCTCTCTAGCTCTCACTTCTCTCTAGGAGTTAATACTCCATCAACAGTCATCAAGGGTGTGAGAAGTGATAATGACACTGAGTTTAAACCCCTTAGTTTATTCTTTTTAGCATGTGAGATGATTTTTCCAAAGAACTTGTGTATCACACTTCAACATAACGGTCAAGTGGAATGTAAACATAAGCATATTTTGAACATTGCTCGATCTTTACGATTCTAGGTGCATTTACTAGTACGTTTTTGGGTTGAGTGTATTTTGACATCTTGTTACTTAATTAATTGTACACCGCCCTATCTTCTAAAAGGAATCAACCTTGTGAGATGCTTTTTGGATGTGCTCCCATGTATTCTCATTTATGAGTTTTCGGGTACCTTTGTTGTGCTGGTATCACTCCACTATCGTACATATTTGGACTTCGGAAAAAATGCATTTTTTGGAGTACTCTTCATGTCAAAAGGGTTGAAAGGAGTTCAACCTCTAACACAATGTTTTTTGTTTCGAGGGATGTACAATTTGATGAAAAGATCTTTCCTTTTATTCCAACTGATAGCATAAAAGATGACAAGAAACTTCAAACTTGCACTCTCGTTGTATATTTTACGATGGTATATGTATTATTTTGAATGGGACAACTATATTGCTCTAGTGAATCAGCCTACGTCTACAACTGCACTTGTGTTTACTCGCGGACAAGACTGTGATGACACACACAACACCTCTTATGTTGATACCTCTCCATCCTTGAACCATGATGCAAATCCACTACTAGGACCTTCAACTCTAGTTTCGGATCAACCCTCTACATCTCCTATCCACGTTCAAGATCAACCATCTAGAGCCAAGCCTTTCGGTAATGGTCTTCACAAGATTCGTCCCAATATTTGTGTCTCTAATTATATAAATCTTCACATTGTGTGTAGACCCCCACTTCGCCACTCCCTCCTCAACATCCTCAAGTACTCCTTATCACTTAATTAATTGTATTAAATATGACAAATCATGTCCATCACATAGGGAATTTCTTGCATGTATATCCACCGATGTCGAACCACCCATATTTGGCCATGTTGTATGTGAATCTCGGTGACGAGAAGCCATGAGGAAAGAAATCACAGCCCTTGAATTTATATGCATATGGACTTTGCAGCCTTTTTCACTTGGAAATTTTCCATTCATTGCAAATGGGTATAAAAACATAATGTTGTAGTGATAGTATAGTAGGACAATTATTGTATAGCACGTCTTGTTTGTGGAAATCACCAGTTGGAGGTATATTGACTATGATGAGACTTTTGCATCGGTTGTTAAGATGATTATTGCTCGTATGACTTTAATTGTGGCTGTATCTCAAAGGTGGGAACTTCATTACATGGATGTAGATAGTTCTTTTATCAATGGAGATCTTCATGAGGAAGTTTACATGTGTCTCCAACATGGATTTTCTCCTTCAATGTCAGTTCTTGGATGACATCTTCATTGTTCTCTATATTGGCTTTGTCAGGCTCCCAGAGGTTGGATTTCTAAACTCACGAGTATGCTCAAGGAATATGGAATAGTCTTAATGAGTGGGAGAAAAAAGAAGAAGATAATATTTGAGAAAGCGTCCCAAAGTACAAAAGGTTCTATGGAAAAATTTATTTGTGTGAAGGACTCAAATTTTGAATGTCTTCGTCAAGATGAAAACTCGGAAGAGAAGAATGATACAGCTACCGAAAATGAAACAGTTTAGAATGACCATGTCGTAAAACTGGAAAATGTAGAAGTTGATAATATTGGTAGTGAGCAACCTAAAAATGATTTGGATGAATCAAATGTATCAACTTTAATTACTTGTCCTTTGATTTTGGATATTTACAATCTTAGTGATTGGTGTCTTCAGATGATTTGTATCCCATTAAGTTTTCTTTCATATGAAACTTGAATGCTTTGTTTTAGATTTGTCTACGAAAAAGATATGCTCAAACAATTAACAAAGTATCATCCTGATTCAAGGTTGCGAGTTGGGCAGTGATCCAAATAGCCGTTTTCAGACTCTAACTCTCATTCATCACCAATATCAATCTTGAGTTACTGTACATCTTTAAAATGATAAATGTCCTTCCAAAAACATTAAAACTTGCGTAAAACATAGTAAATAAAAGCTTAGCAAAATAATGCAAAATTACGTTGCTAGGAATGCGTACAAATGGCATTCTTCCACAAATTAAAGTGTGTTGGAAAACGGACTTATCACGGGAACAACTAAAGCGGGAGCAGATGGTTGGAAAACAAGATGGACAATAGATTGCAGAATGACCTAGGGAATGACACTACAAGAGGAGAACATAACCGAAATTATACTCAAGAGGATGGGGTGCTACAGAAACACAACGAGTAGCGGAAACAGACATAACATGAGTATAAAACAATGACTCAAAAAACTGCATAAAACTATGAGTAATGTATTGGACTGTGGACCGCTGCCAGAAGGGTCATAGCCGTACAGCTGGTGACCGAACTACCTCGGAATTATTGTACGTATGTGGGGGCTAGCTTAGCTGATTAGTTTAGTTAGTTGATTTGTTATTTAACTAACTAGCTTAGCTGGCACTATCTAGAACCTTCTTTGTAAATACAAATGTATATATAAATAGCTGATTGTACTTGATGAACGGATATCAGAATAAACATTTTCTTCCTCCACTGTTTCCAAATATTGATCATCTTCTTCTCCAATTTCACTTCATATTTTCTGTTAACTCTCTAAGATGGTATCAGAGAATTAGATATCAAACTATTCAGATTCAATAATCAACAATGGCTCCAAATTCCGAATCAACATCCAACGACGATCCAACTCAAAATCCAAATTCTCCTTACTATGTTCATCCAAGCGAGAATCCAGGTATTGCTCTCGTATCTCCAGTTCTGGATGGAGATAACTACAATCACTGGTGCAGATCCATGAAGATGAGTCTAATATCAAAACAGAAATTGAGCTTCGTCGATGGAACGATAAAGATGCCGTCAAAAGATGATACTCTATATCCTGCGTGGGAGAGAGCAAACAACATTGTGAGCTCCTAGATCATCAAATCTGTTTCACCATCAATCGCTCAAAGTGTTCTGTGGTTCGATAAAGCCCAAGACATCTGGGGAGAACTAAAAGAACGATTCTCACAAGGTAATTTGTTCAGAATCGCTGATCTACAAGAGACAATAGCAAACTTCAGACAAGGCGATATGAATGTTACAAATTTTTTTACTGAATTGAAGACACTATGGGATGAGTTGGACATTTTCAGACCTTTACCAGAATGTACATGTCAAATCCAATGCTCATGTAACGCTATCAAATTGATAAAACAGTACAGAGCTGATGATAAGGTGATACGTTTTCTCAAAGGGCTAAATGATGTTTATGGAGTGGTCAGATCACAGATAATGTTGATAGAACCTTTACCTTCCATGAGTAAAGTGTTTGCCCTGGTCATTCAGCAAGAAAGACAGATCTACAGTCAGGAATCAGAAAGCAAAATCATGGCTGTCTCTGGATCAAACAACAGAAACAATAGTACTACAACTCAATATAAAGGAAACTGTCCAAATCCTAACTACAAAGGATCAAACTACAATCCTAATTACAATGGGAACAAGAGCCAAAATAATGGGAAAATCTGCGATTATTGTGGAAAGAATGGACATACATCTGACACATGCTACCGACTTCATGGATTTCCAGCAAACTTCAAATTCACAAATAACAAAACTGTTAATTCTGTGAACACTGAAGAGGAAGAAAATCACATTGATCAACTGACTCATGCTTCCGTTAACCAAAGAACAAGTTCAGATAACATGTTTGGAATCAGTCAAGATCAGTATCAAAGGCTCATCAATCATCTCCAACAAACAACCATACAAGGAAACAATCAACAGAATACCACTCAGAACACACAAAAGAGCAGTGTCATGGCAACTACTTCACAAAATTCCATCCTTGACAACCAATCTGGTAAAAATCTCTATGATTGTCATATTGTTTCATGGATTTTGGATAGTGGTGCAACAGATCATATTTGCTATAATCTTTCAATGTTTTCCTCATATCATAAAGTCAAACCAATCAAAATCAGTTTACCAAATGGTATTGAGTTATCCACTAATATCATTGGTTCAATTCATCTTACAGAAAGTTTAACCATTTGCAATGTCCTATTCTTACCATCTTTTAGCTACAACCTACTGTCAATACCAAAATTAACTTCTGTATCTTCATGTGTTCTATCTTTTGATGAACATCACTGTGTCATTCAGGAAAAGAAGAGTTTGAAGATGATTGGTACAGCTGAACTCATTGGTGGGTTGTATGTGCTAAAATCATCACCCAATCATCACCATCATTTCTTTTCTACTTGTAATTCTGTTTCAGTTTTTAACTCCAATCACATCTCAGAAAACTGTCTCTGGCATTATAGATTAGCTCATGCTTCAAATAAATGTTTGGATGTGATCAAATCTGAATTTCCTTTCATTGTTATCAATAAAGATCATGTTTGTGATATCTGCCACTTAGCCAAACAAAAGAAACTTAGCTTTCCTATCAGTCAAACCCACAGTAATAGCATTTTTGATCTGTTGCATGTAGACATTTGGGGACCATTAGCTGGTATCAGAGCAACGTGTGAAATTCAATGGCTAACATATGTTTTACAAGACCTCAATGCACCCTATAAAGCTCCTGCTCTCTTATACTGTGACAATCAATCAGCTTTACATATTGCTTCCAATCCTGTCTTCCATGAAAGAACGAAGCATATTGAAATCGACTGTCACACTGTTAGAGAAAAAGCTTGCAAAGGTCTCATCAAGTTGCTTCCTGTCTCCTCCAACTTACAACTTGCAGATGCACTTACAAAGCCCTTGAGCCCAAAATACTACAAAGAGATACATGTCAAGCTGGGCCTTCTAAATTTATACGCCCCAGCTTGCGGGGGGTATCAGCGATAAAAGAATAAGGATCAGAATATGGCCCAACTGATTAGTTTAGTTAGTTGATTTGTTATTTAACTAACTAGCTTAGCTGGCACTATCTAGAACCTTCTTTGTAAATACAAATGTATATATAAATAGCTGATTGTACTTGATGAACGGATATCAGAATAAACATTTTCTTCCTCCACTGTTTCCAAATATTGATCATCTTCTTCTCCAATTTCACTTCATATTTTCTGTTAACTCTCTAAGACGTATGTGGGGGCTACCCGCGACCTCTCCCAAGGTTACCATGTCCCCTCTGGCCCCATTTGCCAACTCAGCCATGAGAAGGACACACAAAAGAACCACGTACCATGAGAAGCGGATGAAGATGGCGACCTGAAAGCTGATAGAGTGGATTGAGTGGGAACAAAAGATGGTTCCACGCGAAGGACCTACAGAAGAACCACTACAAAACGTATTTAATATGAAAAAATGTAGCAATGATTCGAGCAGATACACAAGTGAGTAAAGTTGCAGGACTAATAGTGGATATACTCGAAAGTTATGAGACTAGAATAATATATCACCCCGTTTTTATCTTTCCCAAAATAATTTTCAATTTACTATTTTTTATTAATACAATACAATTTCTTTCTCCAGTATATATAGTTTTGAGTATCAATATTTAATCATCTGATTTTCTTATTCTGAGTGTCGATTTATAATCAATTTAGATATATGATCATTTTTACTTTCATTAAAACTTTTAGTGCAGTTTTAGATATATATTTTTTACAAAATAAATTGGAAAGAACTAGTTTTATGATCAATCAACCTCGTAAATGGTTTTCTCAAAATAAATTTCAATGAAGGGATATTAATTTAAAAAATACATTATCATTATTTCTTGTAGTTATGCATAATTAAAGAAGAATAAAAGTGTTTTGTATGAAATATTTATGTGAAGATTTTGACAGCGCTCATACTATATGCATATGAATTCTTTGTTATCATATTTTAATACAGAGTAATATCTTTACGTACAATAATAAACTGAATATAAAGGTATTGAATTTAAACATAATTTACAATATAATTTAATACACAGTCCAAACAATAGTTACACATTATGTAGATGTTATAAAATAATAAAATATTGTAATGTAAAAATACGAACTATTTATTATAATATGTAAGCATTTGCATC
Organism: Cuscuta europaea; assembly: GCA_945859875.1. NCBI lineage: Eukaryota > Viridiplantae > Streptophyta > Magnoliopsida > Solanales > Convolvulaceae > Cuscuta > Cuscuta europaea. The sequence continues at coordinate 2,598,289 of CAMAPE010000030.1, forward strand.
ATTTAATGAATTAAACAATGATTGTGAAAGCAATTATTGTTAGAAGCCAATAAGAGTGATATATCATCATTTCATAACTCAACTTTATTAAATAGAATATTATAAAATTTATAAATTGTAAAATTAGTAAAAAATGTATTTAAGCGTTTATATTAAGTCATGACAAATTTTGACTATTTTGTTAATGCGTGTTTTTCTCAAAGATATTTCTTCTCCTGTAGTTGATTAAGATCGAACTAAATGACGTCATAACTTTTAATAGTGAAATGATGGTTAAAAAACTGTGCACACAAAATTTGTACATATTTAATACACATTTATACATAATTTTGACTTTTGAAATCAAATATTTTGGAGAATCTTAATTACGGAGTAGATTCGATAGTCGCATTGAGCCAAATAGATATACATCAACAAATAGGGAAAGATGATATTTAAAGTCTAAGGGGCAATTCATTTTAGAATAGGCAAAGTTGAACTAATGATTACAACGATTAATGCAAAAGTAAATTTCAATACTTTTAGAATACTTTATTATTATGAAATTTAGGTTTGTGACTTTGTGGTGCTATCAAACTCATCAACCACATATTTATCTTTAGATATTCAATTGCATCTCATTCATCTGCCTCCTCATCATCACCCCAGTGCCGCAAAGGCAGGTGAGGTAAGGGGTCGAATGTACGCAGTCTTACTCCTGTACTAAAGTACAGGGAGACTGTTTCCGGATGACCCATAGTGAACATCGCGTCCAAAATTGTTTGGACTAACCGCTGCTTCATAACAAAGAAGCGCAGACAATTTAGTGAGCAATTTTGCTTTATTTTATCATATTCTGAAGCAAAAAAATAGTAAATCTTTGGCTCCATTGCAAATGATGAAAACCTCATTCATCTACCTATATGGATCAAATAAAAATTTAGTTATTTCAGCATATTTTAACCCGTTCCATCTTAACATATTTCATTTACACAAGTTTTTTTATGTAATCCGTTTAAATCGACATTTTGTCTATATGATTGTCTCGTAAACCTTGACAAAATGTGACCGACACATATAATAAATTGAATTCGGTGATATGGTGTGGTTAAGTTTTGTTTAGATGAGGAAGAAATAATCCGAAAAGAAGTTGATTAATTGATTAAAAGAGAAAGTAATTTTTCCGGATAATAAAAACGAAAAAAATGACAAAGTTTTAATGACAAAGGGAGTATATGTTTTTTATTTTGGTAAGTATTCCCTCTATAAGTGTAATATAATCTGATTTGTATTAGTCTAATATATTTAATAGGTCTCTTAAATATAATGCTAGTGAAAACATCAATCATTAGCCATAACTTTTCCTTTTAAATTAGTCATTCACATATACATAGTATTACCTCCCTCCCGGATGCCTTTGCCAACTTTGAATTAGATAAACAACAAGAAAAGTAAAAGTTGTATGGTTGAGACTACATAGAGGAGGGATGCGTAGAACTACAAATTAGCTGCTTTAATTGGAAAGTGACAAAGTTTTTTAAATAAGAAAATAGGAAAGTTGACAAAGTCTAATAAGATGAAGCGATAAAAATATCTACTATTGTACATTCGAAAAAAGGTATTTGTACACGAAATTTATACACATTCCGTACACATTGTACCTAATCGTCTGTGAAGACAGATAATGTGTACGTGTGCATCCCCTAGTTGCATGTGTACACATGCAACTCGTGTAACATCATCGTCTGTGTGCACAGACAATTACATACAAATGTGTGCAAAATGCGTAGAAATTTCGTGTACAAGAAAATTTATTGTATAAATTTGCTCCGTAAGATTGTAGCATTCACAAATAATAATACTCCCTATGTCCCTTAAAATTTGTTAATTTTCTTTTTTTGTTTGTTCTACTAACTTTACCAACTTCATTTTTAATTAACAAATTTGTGATTCTAGTTAATTCTCTATCATCTGGAAAAGCCACAATCACATATTTCTACTTTATTAATCTTCCTGCCGATTAAACTTAACGAAGTTCTAAAAGACAAAGAGATAATAATACTCCGTATAAATAATAAAAAGTAAAAGGAAAACAAAAGATAAACTTTTTAGGCCAATCTAAGAGGTGGGGAAGGACAATTTATTTTAGACAAAAAGAGTAACATTTTACAATAGACTAAAGCCTTCAAACTTGGATATTTATGCGGTGATCGTCTGCAGGATATTCACGCCCGACGTGCACGTGTCCTGATTTGGAGAAAATGGCGTCGTCAACAACCTCGCCACGTAAATAGACGAAGCGTAAACCACGGAGAATCTCGCGGGACCGCTAACGGCGACGGCCTTTGCAACGTGGCTGGACATCCACGGTTGATACAGGGTATGTGTTAAAAGGTGTGCGGGCGGGCGGGTCCACCCGTCTCTGTCACCCATTCTTGGGATGCGGATAAGGATGTGGTGTCAGGTGTATGGGGCTCGTGGGGTAATGGGCAATGCCCGGAAATTGGGTGGACTGAGTTGGGCTCTGGATATCTTGTCCCGACAGCGACGGGTCGGTCGGGTCGGAAGCTGCCAATTCTCGACCCGTTTGGAGGTGATGGCACACGCGTAAGGTCAGTGTCGTGGGATCCACACTGGAAATTGCACGTGCCTTCCCATCCCTACTTTTTTATTATTATTTTTTTGTTTACGAAAAATTGATCGTAAATTGACGATTCATTCATAATAATCTCAACTATCGATTATTTAAGAATAATCTTAACTTTAGAGACCTTCCGTCAATAATGGTCCAACGTAACTAACTATAAATAAATTCCTATAGTTTCTAAAGAGATATAACAGACAATCCCTAAAAATAATCCCAAATTTTAATTTTTAGGCTTTATTTCTATTAAAAATTCACTTGTTAGAGCAGGTAATATGCAGTCATGGACCATTATTGACGGACAGTCCATATAGCTGAGATTATACAAATATAATCAATAGTTGGTGATGGATAGTTGTTAGAGCAGGTAATATGCAGTCATGGACCATTATTGGCGGACAGTCCATATAGTTGGTATTATACAAATATAATTGGGGTGGCTTATCCGAAGGGTTATTGCGGAGAATAACTAGAGAGAAGTCAGAACAAACAAGTAAGAGAGAGTCAAGTGTATTAAATGAACTCAGCCTGTTTTAAAAGGTGAATAGGGGTTGCTATTTGTAGCAGCCATAAATGCGATGAGAGTACGCGTGTCAATAATCTAACGATCGAGGGGTCACCTCAATCGGGATGGCACCGGCATATGCATGTGTACCGCATTAAATACGATGGGTGGATGTGACGCCGCATTAAATGCGGTGGTCGCCTGTCCCCAAAGGGAATCTTCGATGATTACTCTGTATAGCCGAAGGCTCGGCGTAGCCGAAGGCTATCCTCATGCCGAGGGCGTCTATGAGCCGAATGCTCTTGATTTCAGCCGTTTTCTCCCAGTAGCTTAAATGAAGTTGTTCTGTGGAATTTGGAGCCCTAGGCCAAGGAGGCCGAAGGCAGTTATATGTGGGGGAAACTACACAAATGCACCTAAAAGAGAAAATAATATCACTTTTTTCACTTTTTAAAATTTCTTTTAAAAATAGACTCATAACATTTTTCTTTCACAAATACACCATCAATGCAAGATGCACTCACTGGAGTATATAATTCAAAGAATCGTGCGTAAGGATCCATCTCTACTTCTCCGTGTGCTCTACGCCCCGTCGCCCACTATTGATAAACTAATACTACGAACAAACTCAATATTTATTCAATTTATGTTTTTGAATAATACAATGTAAATTTTTTTGAAAATGCAAAAAATATTAAATAAAATATAGTAATAAGAGTAATAACCATAAAATATAAAAATTATAAAAAAGTATCCAAGTTGAGAAAAAACAAGAACGCATAATAACAAATACAAAGTCTAAAACTTCTAACTGAGTCTAAATAATATAAAAATGTTAAAAAATAATTATAAATAATTAGTGAAAAGTTATAAATACAGAAATAAAAATTAATAATGAAACACACTTTAAAGTAGTTTTAAAATTTAAAAAGAGTTCGTATACCCCCTTATAAACCGATATTTTAATGAAACTACTACAAAAAAGGAAAAATATAGAAATACAAATATGAAAATGTAAGAAATGAAAACATTTCTCAAAATTGAAAAAATTTAAATCATTCTTTAGAAAATTTAAAACTAAAAATATAAAAGTAAAAAATTATAAATTGTATATATACAATTAAAAATGAAAAAAAATATAAATTAAAGCAAAAACAAAAAAACAAAAACCTATAAATTTTCAGAAATATATAAAAATTTGAACAGTTTATGGTAATGTCCAAAAATAATATATGTTCGTCTTCTAAAATAAAAATGTGAAAATTAAGATGAATAAAATACTAAAAAATTGTAAAAACTGAAAAAATATTAAAGAGTATGATTCTGTGATTTAAAAACGTTCTAAAAGGCTCTCAAGTAAATTTTTGAGATATTATAACATTCAAAAAAATTAAAATAAAGTTTAAAAAATTATTAGAATTAAAAAACAGTAAAATAAAGAAAATTAACAAGTGTGTATATTTTAAAATAGAAAGTGAAATAATAAAATAAAGAAAATGAACTTATACATTGAAAAACTTATAATTATGATATACTCATACATTTAAGATATCATCATCATCATCATCATTTAAATTGTTGCTTTTGTTGCATATTGTTTCTTTGTGTTTCTTTTTGTTGTTTCTACATGTTTCTTTATGTTTATTCTTAAATCCGGACTTATCTTTTTAGGTATTTGTATATACATACACTCACACACTCATATATATAAATAATTTTTATTCCAATTAAGTAAGAAATATAAATGTAAATTTAAATAGACAAAAAATCAAAATCAATAATAAAAACAATGAGCAACATGATTCAACAAAAAATAACATATTGCAACAAAAAGCAACAAAAAACAACACGTGCAATGCAACAAAGAGAAACAAAAACAACATTTAAAAATATAACAACATATTTGTAATTGAATCTTTTATTACAGTTTAATTATTACATTTAGATATTACATCTATTGTATATGTTCTCCTTGCTTCTTGTTCCTTTTATATTGCGCCATAACACACAATTTAGAAAGTTTGTCTCTTTTGTCTACACTTTCTTTGTCAATACTCTCGGCCTTGTATCTTCATCTACTTCTTTTCTATCATGTGCCTCTACAATGGGAATGCAATCGTTATGACACAAAATCCAAAAAAAAAAAAATATTACAAGGAACCAATACACCTATATAAGTGATATTATTACATATATATGCATATAAAAAGGATTTCATTTATAATAAATAATGCAAACAACTGAAAGAAGTTGCTATTCAAACAAGTTTATACAAATAAAATATCAAGTTTTCTACTGATTCTATTCATAGGTCTTATGCGTGCACATAAAATATCAAGTTTTCTACTGATTCTATTTATAATAGATAATACAAAGACATATGGACTTTATATTGACTAGAAAATGCGTGCAAATAAAATATCAAGTTTTCTACTGATTTTATTCACAGGTCTTATGCGTAGAACATATGCAGTTATTAGTTATGACATCGCATGCAGAAAGACGTTGCTATTCAAACAAGTTTATACAAGTGCAACTAATGAATCTTTGTTACATTTATTTACCTAATAACAAAGCACCTATGCATAGCAAGTCTATTGAATTGTCACCGTTATACCCAAGACGCGCCACGTAGACTTCAAAAGTTCAAGATTCTATTCAACTTCCTATAAATAAAAACATAAGAAAAAACAACAATAACGATAAAAAAGATTGCATTCTTATTTGTTTGAGGGAAACGTTTGCATTCTTATAACATCCCACACACTTGGAAAAGCAATATACTTCATAACTGGAAGAGATGTGACAAAGTTAACACATCAACAATTTGAAATGGGAAACAACTGACATGTAAATAAATGAAGTTGGATATTTGAGTATTGTTATAACAGATTTCAAATTTTAGACAATGTGTCTTCTTTGATAGACTGCTAGTATCAGATCAGTTCACTTTTACATGTTATGTTATTCTATTAATATAAGTATTTTCTCTCTTTAACTGCAGTCCTTTCTAACTAGTTACCAAATAAATAGCATCTGCCCATTTAACTAAATAAAATGGAATGCTTCAATTCATGCATGTATTGTCGTAGCATTACTATGATCATTGGACACTAAATGAGCAAGTTATTGTCTAGTTGTTTTTCAAATATCATGCTAAAAAGTTCCTATTTCTCAAACTATTTCCCTTTTGACTCACACAACTCCATTTCACATAATCAAGCATTTGCAGAGAAAGAGGAACTCAAATACCTGATATGGATTCAGGTCAATTATCTCTTTATTAGGATTATGAAACTCATCACAGTAGAACTCTATTGCACACTGAGTGCAGCCTGGAACTTAGTCTTTGCTATATCCCCATTATTACATTAGTATGGATTCCCTCCAGAAAAATCAACTCTAACATCGTGTGTTGTGCGCATCACACAACTCTTCAAGCAAAGCGGCCCCTCACAGACATAGAGAAAAAAAATCCTCGAAGGCCGAAGGGGCTAACGCAAACCCTATCTCTCGTTAATCAGAATCAAAAATAAAGTTTAACTAGATGAATTAGAACAAACATTATAGTGAAAATAAACTGTTGAAAATCTCAAACGCGTACCTCCAAATCAGAAACCAGCAGGATTGGGCTGCGATTCAAGTATTCAACGAGCAACCGAGTAGCCGAGCGAACAGAGGCGGAGGATGAAGGGCAGAGCGTGGAGCCGTAAAGAAGGAGGGCGGAGGGGAGAGGGTTGAGTTCCGGATGTCGGTGGCGCAGTCGGCGCTGGGAGGGAGGGGAAAACCCGCACACATCTGCTTCGGTTCGACATTCGTGAGCAGGGACGAACAAGGTCTCAGGCGCTCACAAACGACGATCTCTGTGTTGTGATTTTGATTTAAGATTGAGTTTATTTTTGAAATATAAGAATTAGAATTGAAAAGGTCAAAGTTTTAAATGAAAAGTAAAATATTAAGAGACATAAATGAAATGCTAACCCCCAAACAAGACCATACGGGTAATTACCACTTATATGTGTATTTGTGAGCTTCTTGATATTTGGGCCTGCTATGTTTGAGCTTTGTATGCTCATTGGGTTTGATGGGCCTGAGCAAGAGAAGTAGGAGTCTGTGGGCTGGGGGTCCCTGGGCCATATACTCAATCAGCTGGGATTATTGTTAGCGGGCCGGCAATTGTTGGGATTATTATTTTCAATTTTTCCTTTTATATATAAGAATTTTTGTTGTACAAACTTTATTACTTTACTTTACTGTTTACACACTTGACATACTACTTCTGAAGACTTATTTTTGTCTCAAAATACATTTTGTCTGTGCTAGACAAAAATAAAGCCTTCATAGATAATGTGTACAAGTGTGTACAAAAGACTTTTTTGATTTATTTATTCAATCGGTTCAAGGATGACACACCACCTCTCAGAGTCTTATTTAGCCAGTTAAATGGAATGATGCAAATTGAATTTTAATCATAAACTCTCATATATTGACGATTGAGTGATATTCTGGACATTTTTTTTGAGAAACTACTCTCTACCAGTAAAGTTACACATTCTTAATTTTTGATTGATGTTTATTCCGTGTCATTTAATGTAGGATATTTTTCATTATTTTACATTTGTTTAAGTTTGGTTTGATTGGTCTGACTCATCTAATCTCATTGACTTTGTTTTATATTTGAATTAATTCCACTTTTGATCATATGAGTTTTATGTCATATTCATATTTAGTTTACGTCTTTCACTTTGTTCATTTTTTGTACTTGATTAATGTTTGTTGGTCATTTAATGTCCTTCTACGGTGATTTTAACCACCAAAAATATTGCCAGAATGCCTATGTGTAGGCAAAAACACAATAGTGACATACCAAAGTGGTAAATGTTGGGTGTGTCTCGGAAAAACGAAGAAATATTAATTAATAAACATAATTAATCAATTTAAATAGCTAAAGAAAAATAGAAATAAGATGGAACAGAGTTTAGCCAGAGCTCGTGCTACGCACGATGTCCTTAAAATGTATTCATCGCCTCTCACGGTGCTAGGAGCGTTGCAACGTCCGTTTCCCAGGATACGGTGGCTAACGAACTAACGTTTGAGCACACAAACGAGAATTCCGGCGAACGGGAATAAAGGCAGAACACTCAGGAATTTTCGCAGTAGCTGGAAGTGTTTTAGAGCTCAAAAATACGTGAGGAATGTATTGTGTGTTGTTGCAAAGCACCTGCCAGCTATTTATAGGAGGATTCGTTGTGTGTTAAATGTAGTGTTAATGGACCTGAACGTTGGACATCAATGACCAGTCCGTTGGGCATTGAATCGTTCATAAACTGTCCATTTAACGCAGCATTAAAAGACAAGAACATTGGGCACTAAAAGACAAGAACGTCCTGGGAAAAATAAAACGTTACGGGAAGAAACAAAAATTAGACCGTATCTTTGAATGATATATTTTCGGACGACATTCATGTCCGTAGGTCGCCCACGCACAAGAGTCGCGGTTTTTCTTCTCCGTTTTCGGGATTTGATCGGCACCCCCCTGCGCGTGAGAGAGAGTCTTTACCTTTATGGATCTTAACTTCTTAAAAGAGACTTCCCTTTATAAGGGGGTGAAAATCCCTTGAGTTTTCTGGTGTGGTATTAAACACACTAGAAACTCATTATTTTCCCAGTTTTTCCATTTCAACGAGTGAACTTCGAGAATCAATTTTTCATTCACCCGTTATCCATTTTGAGCGTACCAGATATCGAATTGTAGCCCTTAATAAGGACAATCTGAATCCACTTTGACCTGACCCAAATCGGAAGTGGACCTCACTCAAATAATTGCCCCAAAATGACCATTTAATGCAATTTTTAACACATTTTTTCAACAATCCCCCACATGAATGAAAATTGATTTACGAGACTTAAAAAGACACGAAGATAGGAGGACACGTTGTGTTCACCGGATGATCCTTGCATACGGAGAGGTAGGTTTTATCCTTTGAACCTTCCGTTGTAAAGACACGTTTATTTACTGGCTGTCTAGTAGACTCGATGTCCTTGAACTATACTGTCGTCGTGTAAACATTGACTTATCTTTACACAAGAACCTTCCAACTTTGTTCCGTTCTCATGGGTGTGTCCGTTTTGTCCATGGGTCACCGTCCTAGTTCTGCAAAAGTTTCTAAATAACTGAGCCTTTACAGTTCTCCTTTGAAGTGGCCCCCTTCTCTCTCACATAGGTGATTCTTTCACGAGTATCCCACATACTCTTCCAATGTTATCGAGTAGATCAACATTTTAGAATCATTAAAGCAAACGTTTTTGCTAACCTTGTGCGAGAGTCACTGTTTTAACGAGGAGTGGGTAGGAGTCCGGGACCCCCACAGTGTCCATCATTCGCTCTATAATTTAGTTGTCCCTTTTGAATCTAGGACCAACTAGGTTGGGTATCCACTATAGAACTTTTCAATTCACGGGCTTTAGTCCCATTCCTCGTGACAACTTCTCCAACAATTCTCTATCCAATGCCTTGGTTAGCGGATCCGCTATGTTATCCTTTGACTTCACGTAGTCAACGGTGATAACACCCGTTGTGAGGAGTTGTTTAATGGTGTTATGTCTATGACGAACATGTCTAGACTTACCATTGTACATATTGCTCTGTACCCTTCCAATTGCCGCTTGACAATCGCAATGTATGCATATTGGAGGGACATGCTTTTCCCAACTTGGAATATCCTCGAGAAAATGGCGTAGCCATTCAGCCTCTTCAGTGCACTTATTCAAGGCTATTAGCTCAGACTCCATAGTGGATCTAGCTATTATCGTTTGTTTTGAGGATTTCCATGACACGGCTGCACCTCCCAAAGTGAAAACATATGCACTTGTGGACTTTGAATCCTTAATGTCGGATATCCAACTAGCATCGCTATACCCTTCAAGTACAACTCGATATCTTTCATAGTGCAGTCCAAGGTTTTGGGTTTTACGTAAATACCTTGGTTGCTAGTATTCATCAGTGGGGTTGCTAGTATATCTACTTGGTTTACTAACCACAAAGGCAATATCAGGCCTGGTACAACTCATTAGATACATCAAGCTTCCAATAATACTAGCGCATTCTACTTGAGAAATACACTCTCCATGATTTTTGGTATGTTGTACGTTTTTATCTAATGGAGTCCTTGCCTCTTGATAATCATCCTTATTAAATTTCGTAAGGATTTTATCAACGTAATGGGATTGGCTTAGCGTAAGACCGTCTGGTCCCCTAATTATTTAAATCCCAAGGAGTAAATCGGCCAGCCCCATATCCTTCATGACAAATTTAGAATTTAACATGCTTTTGGTAGAATTAATCATTAGATTATTGCTACCCACAATGAGTATATCATCCACGTATAAACATAAAATGACATAGCCGTCTACCGTGCTCTTCACATAGACGCATTTGTCACTTTCGTTTATTTTAAACCCATTAATTAACATTGCATGATCAAACTTTTCGTGCCACTGTTTAGGGGCTTGTTTCAATCCATACAATGATTTAATTAATTTACACACTTTCTTTTCTTAGCCAGGAACACGAAAGCCTTCGGGCCGTTCCATATAGATTTCTTCGTCTATATCGCCATTTAGAAAAGCGGTTTTTACGTCCATTTGATGAACTTCCAATTTACGCAATGCGGCAATTGCTAGTATCATCCTAATGGAATTTATTCTCGTCACAGGAGAATATATGTCAAAGTAATCATGGCCCTCACGTTGCTTGTATCCCTTGATTACAAGTCTGGCCTTATACTTATCAATGGAACCGTCAAGTTTTATTTTACGTTTAAAAATCCACTTGGATCCCAAAGGTGTATTTCCCGAAGGAAGGTCAACCATTTCCCATGTGTGATTTTTGAGGATAGAGTCCACCTCGCTTTTGATGACTTCTTTCCACATAGGACCTTCGGTAGACGTCACGGCTTCCGTATAAGTCTGTGGCTCATTTTCTACCAAACATGTCGGAAAATCCGGTTCATTTTCTACCATACATGTTAGAATATCCGAGTCAAATTCTACCAAGTAGGTGAGAAAATCCGGTCCGAAGGTTTTTTCAATTCTAGCACGTTTGCTACGTCTGGGTTCGGGTTCTTCTTCGGACCCCTCGCTAGTATTTTCCGAGGCTACGTCAAATGTTCGTTTTGACGTGCTTGGTCCTTCGTTGGACTTGCATGGAAATACGTCTTCAAAGAATGATGTATTCCTTGATTCAATTATTGTGTTTTTATGTACATCCGGATTATTCGAATCGTACACTAAAAACCGATAAGCACTACTATTTTGTGCATATCCAATAAAAATACAATCCACCGTTTTTGGACCTATTTTTATTTTCATAGGTGTTGGTAAAAACACTTTTGCCAGACACACCCACACTTTTAAATATTGATAGGAAGGCCTTCTGCCTTTCCACAACTCGTAGGGAGTTTTATCATATTTTTCCGGGGAACCTTATTTAAAAGGTAATTGTTTGACAAGACTGCTTCGCCCCACATATTTTGTGGCAGGCCCGAACTTACTAGCATCGCATTCATCATATCTTTCAATGTGTGATTCTTTCGTTCGGCAACACCGTTTGATTGAGGTGAATAGGGTGCGGTACGTTCATGTACTATACCCACGCTCGCGCAAAAGTCACCAATTGGTGCTTCATACTCACCACCTCGATCACTTCTAACCGTTTTAATCCATCGATTAAGTTGGTTTTCCACTTCATTCTTATAAAGAATGAATTTATCGATTGCTTTGTGTTTATTTTTTAATAAATAAACATAGTTATAGCGAGTGCTATCATCGATAAACGTAATAAAATATTTATTACCGCCACGTGTTTGTATTGATTTAAAATCACAAACGTCACTATGAATTAATTCAAGTGGTTCCGTTTTTCTTTCAACCGATTTGAAAGACGTTTTCGTTAGTTATGCCTCTACACAAACTTCACATTTGTAATTCACATCAATTGTGAATTTAGGAATGTGTTCCATGTTAATTAATCTACGTATAGAATTAAAATTAACATGTCATAGTCTACCATGCCACACATTGAAAGACTCAAGCAAGTAAGCAGAAGGGATTTTATTATTATTATTATTAATAATAATAGTCATTACATTGAGCTTAAACAGCCCATCACATGTATACCCTTTGCCCACATACATTCTCGACGTAGACAAAACTAGTTTGTCCGACTCAAAGACCATGCGGAAGCAATGTTTGTTCAATAACGAGCCGGAGATCAATTTTTTGCGTATCTCCGGAATGAACAACACTTGGTTGAGAGTCAGCTCCTTGCCCGAAGTCATCTTCAGGACCACCTTGCCCACGCCTTCCACCGCGGAATGAGCTGAGTTTCCCATCCACACATTCTCACCATTTGATGGCTCAAAGGTCGTGAATAGCTCCCGGTTTGAGCAAATATGCCGGGTTGCACCGGTGTCCACGAACCACTCCTTGGAATTGGATCCAACGAGGTTGACCTTGATCACCACAGCCGCAAGGATAAAGTCTGCATCCGTTTGCCACCTTGCACCAAGTTGACTTGAGAGTCTTTCTTCTTTCTTGGTGCCTTGCAATCTGAGGACTTGTGTCCATTCTTGTTGCAATTGAAGCATTTTCCATTAAATTTGGGTTTGGAACCGCCTCCCTTGGGACCGAGCTTGCTCTTCCCATTATTTTTATTTTTGGAGCCTTTAGCATGCTCCACCACATTGGCCTTAGCGCTGGTAACGATTGGGAGTTTCCCATCATTCTTCCGGTTATCCTCTTCAATCCGCAGACGGAGGATCAACTGCTCCAAGTTCATTTCCTTTCGCTTATGCTTAAGGTAGTTTTTGAAATCCTTCCAAGCCGGCGGCAATAAATGGATAATTGACGCTACTTGGAAAGACTCACTAACTGTCATACCTTCATCTCGAATTTCGTTGAAGATCATTTGCATTTCCTCAACTTGACTCAAGACCGTCTTTGAATCCACCATTTTAAAATCAAGGAATCGATCAACAACAAATTTCTTTGAATCAACATCCTCGCTTTTATATTTGTGGTCCAAAGCATTCCATAGCTCCTTAGTCGTAGCTAGTTTGCTATACACGTCGTACAAAGCATCATGCAGTCCGTTCAACACACAGTTTCAGCAAAGGAAGTCTGAATGCTTCCATGCTTCAACCGCGTTGAAAGATTGCGCATCCACCTCACCCCCGGTTGCTACCGGTGCATCTTCGGTCAAGAACCTTGCAAGACCGAGAGTAGTGAGATAGAATAACATCTTTTTCTGCCACCTCTTGAAGTTTAACCCATTAAATTTTTCGCGTTTCTCCACAGAGTTGCTTGGTTGCCCAAAGTAGATGCTCCGTGTTGTGAACCATTGTAGATGCTCCGAGTAGATGTTCCGCGTTGTGAACCATTGTTCACCGGAGCTCCACTTTCAGAGTGAGTGTCGTTTAACACGTTCTGCCCACCAACATTTACAATTTCTTGTGAAGCCATTTTAACGTTTTCTTACGTTTTCCGAAAAAACAAAAAAAAAAGTTCGTTCACCAAAGTGACAAACTACGATTTAAGAATGTTTATCGGAGTAGAACAATCACCGAATACGTTTTAAGGTTGTATCCGTTTGATACAAGCTTAGAGAAATACGTTTTAAGATTGTTGGGTGTGTCTCGGAAAAACGGAGAAATATTAATTACTGGACTTTATTCTTGGGATACCTTTATTCTTTTATATTTCTTCAATCTGTTTTAACTTTATTATATTTCCTTCCTTAATTGTTTTAAAAAAATTGTCTTGAGAGAAACATGAAGGGGGTGTATTGAATATGGATTGTGGTGGAGTTTTTTTAATCTATGGACTTTTTAAAAAAGTCAATGGACATTTAAATCCATAGACTTTTTTATGAATGAATTCTATGGACTTTTAAATTCATGGATAAGTTTATTGACTTTCAAAAATTTTATAGACTTTTAAATGTGGACCGTCACTACTGGTCGTCGAAATTTTCACCTAGATCGCCGCTACCGATTTGCCTGTCCACCTCCGTCACCGGAGTTCCCCGCCGTCGTCATCGGACTGATCCGCCACCAACAAAATCGATTTGGTTATGCAAGGGAACTATGGAGAATTAATTATATTAATTAAATAATTAAATTAGGGGTGATCATGTAATATTTAGTCCTATTTGAGGAAAATCAAACATGTGATCATACTTTAAGAAGAATCCTATGTTTTAGTTCTACCTTGAGTAATTTCCTCTGTATAATACGGAGTATGATAAGAAACAAACAAACAAATAAATAAATAAATAAATAATTAAATGAAACAAATGTATTTCATATAGCAACACAAAGTTCTATAAGAATAAATGAAGCATAAGAATCCAATTTTATTTTGGCCTTTTTATTCCAATATTACTAAAATGAATGAAAAACACAAAAATGTGACTTGTTTTAATTTTTTCCAAAAGAGTGACTAAAAACATTTATTCCTATTATTTAATCATACACTTATTATTTTAATAATATTCCTTTGCAGCCACCAGCACCTCTGTGACCGCCGACCCCACCGCCGTCGTCCTTGCTCCGGTCACAATGACTCCGGTCACAGTGACTCTGTCCACAGTGATTCCGATCACAGTGACACGCCGTAGTGACTCCGGTCACAGTGACATGCTGTCTCCGGCCACAGTGACACACCGTCCTGTACCCCAGCCCACAGCCCCCTCTTTGCCCGAGCTCTACACACAAAATCCCAACCCAACCCCCAACCCTGCCCCTAGCCCTAGGCACCAGAACCCTTCCTAGCTCCTAGCCCCCTATGCCCTGTCCCCGACACCCTCCCCTGCACCACCCCTGTTGTTCCCTCAGGCCGAGCTCCAACATCGAGGATGGTGGATCCGGCAGATCCGCCATCAACTGAGCCAAAATCTTGGTCGTCTTCCACCTATGTTGATGGATCCGAAACTACCAGCCCCAAATCGAGTCGTGCAGCCCCAAATCTAAGCCGTCGCTGGAGAAGAAGATGAATGGTTACCAACGACGGAGAAATGAAGTGGCAGAGGAGGGGAGCGGCAAAGGCGACGGTGGGGTTGTCGTGGCGGTGGGGAGATAAGCCTGGAGGGTGAGGAGGTTCGTGTCCTGCGTCGATGGCTGCTCCTGCGGAAGGGGAAGTGTGATGGCGGAGAAAGAGATGCGTAGATCTGTTGGCCCTCGGAGGGGGGAGTTTGATGGCGGAGAAAGAGATGGGTAGATCTGTAGGGCTGGGTTGGTCTTGTGCGAAGATGGGAAAATGAACACATTTTTGGAAAAGGTCAAACTTGTTATATTTTTGGAAATGGAAAGTGGGGTAGTCATACGGCTGCCATTATTTCTTTTATGTTTATTAAAAAAACTCAAAGTTAGAACATTAATCGTTACACAACCGTTATATTCATTGTTACATGTGGTACAGACATAGATGCAATCGAGCTTTTCTTCTTAATAATTGTTTTCTTTTCATTTCTATCTTGTAAAATTTTTTGTACTTATTTACGGTTATATATTTATTAATTTTAAATTATATTTTTATTTGTTAGCGATTTAACGATGAAAGAAAGTAATACTATCGGTTCCAGTGAGAAAGGAGTCCTATGAGAGAAATGAGAATAAAATTTAACCATCTAATATCATTAAACAACGATTAAGATTGAATATGGATGGGTTGAAGGAGTTGGTGACGACGTAACAGAATTGCACTGATGTAATACTATCTTATACCAGTTCTTATAGAAACTTCTTGAATTGAACAATATGGGATTAGCGAATCGATGGGGTGGGGTGGGGCAAGCTGAAGAAGAAAAAGAACAGAGGGAGAGGGGTGAGGCGAGCTGGGCTGAAGAAGAAGAAAGATCGAAGTAGAAGGGGTGGCTTGGCTAAAGAAGAGGAGAGTTAGGGGGGGGGGGGATGGGGTGGGACGGGATGAAGAACCGATATAAGAAAAGTCCACAAAAATATTTAGTGAGGAGAAGAGATAATTGCAGAGAATTAATGTACTAAAAATGAGTTAAAAGTACACGAGAATCCATGATTTAAGAAATCAATGAGAATGAACGAAACTTTGAATATGCTTAGACTATTATAGACTTTTAAAAGTATACATTGAATATACCTAGACTTTTATAAACTTTTAAAAGTCCATATTGAATACACTTAAACTTTTAGAATCTGTAGACTTTTAAAATTTTGTCAATAATTCCTAATACTTGGTCCAAAAGGTGGAATCTCCCACCCCAGGAGTCCCCCACCCCGACCCGACAGGATGGTGGAGGAGTTAATCACGGTGACTCAGTCAGCAAAGCGACGGTAGGCCTTATACACGTACGCACCAGAGGTCCAGCCTTATTTCAAGTTCTGTAACCTCCGCACGACCGTTGTGGATTTCGAACCTTGGTCACTTGGTCCAATTTTCCCACCACTCGACCAACTGAGCTACCCGTGCGGATAATAATTCCTAATACAATACACTCGAAGTGTGAATTTACTACTCCGTATAAGTGAGGTCTAATTTGATTTGATCAAATCTCATTTTTTTATTAGGTCTACCTAAAAACTTGTTGGTTTAATTAATCAATTGATTTAATTGATTAATCGTTCAGATATCTGTCAAAGATGTTTGAAGGCTGAGGCGACAGCGATTTTGCAGAAACCAATCATTAGTATTAACTGGAATGTTTAGTTAATGAAGATAGTAAATGGTGGATTAGTCAAACATGCTTTTCTTGGTGTTCGATCTAATTAATCAACCCATCTGTTCGATCACTCCCTGTCGTTTTGGTAGAAGAGTCGCCATTGGATTTGATTCTTCTTCTGTCTCATGGCTGTCAAAGATATTTAAATGTCCTGGCGAAAACGATTTTGTTAAGCAAATCTTCAGGATTAATTAGCAATTTTTTACCGGGATTTTTAAAACTACTTACTTATACTTGCTTGTTATACACATTTTCTACACATGTCTGTGGATACACTGTTTTTTATTTGTATATAGTCTTTTTATATACAAAGCATGTTTTGTTTGTAAACAAGTTGTTCACAGACAGCGACGAATCCAGGATTTCTGGTCAAAAGGGTCAAAAATAATTTCATTAGTTTAGGGGTGAATTTTTTTCACTAGTATGG
The DNA here is from genome assembly GCA_945859875.1 of Cuscuta europaea. Taxonomy (NCBI): domain Eukaryota; kingdom Viridiplantae; phylum Streptophyta; class Magnoliopsida; order Solanales; family Convolvulaceae; genus Cuscuta; species Cuscuta europaea. The sequence goes on from CAMAPE010000030.1 coordinate 2,615,597, forward strand.
CGGGGCGAAATTTTTCCGCTAGTGTAGCAGGTGAAATCTTTTCGCTAGTGTAGGGCTCTGTGGCTATTTATTATTAAAAAAAAAAGACTATTATTACATACACGAAGACATTTAAGTCTATTACATTCTAAATTTAGACAATTGAAAAAAGAACTTTGATTTTATAATTGAACTGCTCTAGAAAAAAGTATTGATACTGATGGGGTTATGGGACCAAGCCCAGAGCCTAATCGGCCCAGGCCCCGAACTTGGACCAGCGGGCCCAAGCCCTGAACTTGGACCAGCGGGCCCAAGCCCAGCAACCCAGAGCTCGAGTCGGCCCAACCAATCAGGGCAATCAAGGAGCGGAAGCCCAAGAGAGCCTGTCGACCAGCCCAGCGGGGAGCCTGCCTTCCAGCCCAGTGGGGAGCCTACCTTCCAGCCCAGTGGGGAGCCTACCTTCCAGCCCAGTGGGGAGCCTGCCTTCCAGCCTAGCCAGGAGCCTGCTGACCACCAGCCTAGCTGGGAGCCTGCGGTCCAGCCCAGGTGGGAGCCTGCCTCCAGCCCAACGGGGAGCCTGCCTTCCAGCCTACCCGGGAGCCTGCCTTCAGCCCGGTCAGAAGCCTTCCTCCAGCCTAGCGGGAAGCCCACCGTCCAGTCCAACAGGAGGGAGCTCAAGCGTCCAGCCTGCCAGCCAGGCTGACCTGCCAGCCAGCCAGGAAGAGTAACGGCCAACAATCAATGCGCGACTTAATTATGTGTTTAATTCTGTATTAATGTTGTAATTAATTTAGTCATTATTATGTTCGGCAGTTACCATTTGTAATCGCCTATAAAAGGCAATTCGAATTTCAAATACAGATATGCTATTTCTGGCTAACTTTCCATATTCATACTTTCCTAATTCTTGCTTGAGTGTCGTACGTAGCTTTCCTAAAAGCCTACGAGCGTCCTATTTTGGACCAACATTGGTGCTTTCATTGAGAGCCTCTATTGTCTCTCACATAACTTGAGTAGGAATCACATAGGAAGATGGCCGGAATCTCGTCTCGACGTGACCATGTCTCAGTCCACACCGAGGAGTCCACCCGGTCTGGCCGCCAGCGTGCCCTCGACAACCATGCACAGGGCAGGAGGGCGGCGCGCCAAGGCGACCTTCGGAACCAATTATCAGGCCACAACGACCTAAGGGCGACGCTCAACCACACCCAAGGTGAGCGCTCGGTCCGCAGCCGGCGGGGGGGGGGGGGGGGGGGGGGAGGCCGACGTCATGCTCCGCGCATGGACCCGGCTCGACTCAATGCCGGGGTGGAAGCCCTACAGGAGGCAACTCGAGTTCTGGGGACCTTGGCTCAAAATTTCCAATAGATGGTGTCTGGCGGAAACGTGGATGAGCTTGCCCGTCAAAAGACGCCAGCGGATGTGGAGGTGTCCTCCAGGCGGCGTGATGAGCGACGCTCTGGATCCAACCAAAACAGGGGGGGAGAAGTCTCCCATCGGCGGGGGGAGGAAGTCTCCCAGTAGCCTAGCCGACCCCATCGGCAGACGGGGAGGGCCGCCCAGCAGGGGCGCCCAACGTAGATGGAAGGAGGCGAGCCCTCTCGCCTTTCTCACCGGGCGAGCAGTCGGACTGGCTCCACGGAGAGGCAAAACGTGGGGCCCCGACCTCACGTGCACGGACGACTTGGAGGTGCCGCCGGACATGCCCAGCCCCACGCTGGAGTTGTCCGGGGGAACCCACCGCCGGCCGAGGTGGAAGATCTACGACAGCGCCTTGACGAGTTGAGAAGGAGGGTCGTCGGGGGGAGCCCTACACGGCCGACCTCCGGATACCCGAACCCTTCACCCGGGCGGTCATGGATGCGCCGTTGCCGAGGGGCTACAAGTCCTGCGTCATTGAAGCATACAAGGGCGTTTCTGACCCCCAGCATCATGTATCTCGGTACCTTTCCTACATGGTCATGATGGGGTACGAGGACGCCATCCGATGCCGCGGTTTCTCCGCCAATTTGGATGGCCCGGCTCGTGAATGGTATGACTCTCTACCCGACGGGAGTATCACGAATTTTCGTGAGTTGGCTCAGCGCTTTCTCTTGAGGTTCGCGAGCTCCCGAGACGTCAAGAAAAGCTTCAGCCACCTGTTCGGCCTGAAACAGGGGAAGAAGGAATCATTGTCGACCTTCCTAGCAAGGTGGAGGGCCGAGTCAGTCAAGGTTCAGGGCCTTGATGACACGACCGGGGTGGCCATGCTCACAAACTCTATCCGATCGGGCGAGCTTTACAAAGATTTCGTCAGAAGTCCCCCTACCTCGTACGAGGAGGCGCTCGGCCGTGCTGACCGGCAAGCCGAGGCGGAGGACGCCGTGCAGAGGAAAAGAGATGAGGAAGAAGGTGCAAAAGAGGAAAAGAAGAAGGAAGCCGGTTCGGGTGCTGAGAAAGTTGACGACAAAGCTAGCAACAAAAACAACAAGTACAAAGGTAACAAAAGTAGAGGCAAGGGCAAGGCGGACGTCCCGAGCGGACCGCTACAGCCCGTCGAGCAATTGACTCCATTTGCTCAGCCGGTCGGGGCCATCCTCGACTACGCGGAGGAGCAAGGTTTAGTCAACTTTCCGGAGGAGTGTGATGTGGTGACTGCCAAGCGCAACCACGACCAATATTGTCGATTCCATCGGTGTTCATTCATATTCGGGGGGCCCCAGGGAGGCGACACCTCTGGAGAGCAGAAGCAGTGGGCCCGATCCCTATACGTCGAGGAGATAACCAGGGCTCCCGCCGACAAGAGGGTGAAGAGGGACCCCATCTTCTTCACCGACGTAGATTTGCCACCGATGCCTCCGCCGCACAGGGATGCCTTGGTCATCAAGGTCGAAATCAACAACACGATCGTCCACCGAGTCCTGGTGGACAATGGGAGCTTCGTTAACATCATGTACTATGACACCTTCCAAGGTCTCGGGCTGGACCGAAAAGACTTGATCCCGGTGAGAACCCCACTCTCGGGCTTCACCGGGGACTCCATTGAGTCGGAGGGCAGCATAGTCCTCCCCGTGATGGTGGGCTCCGAGTTAGACGTCGAGTTTATCATCGTACGCCTAACTTGTGCGCATAAGATCATCATGGGAAGGCCGGCCCTGGAAGACCTCAGATGTGTGATATCCCAGGAGCACCTATGCATGAAGTTTCCCACTTCGAATGGCGTCGGAGTTGCCAGGGGTGATCAGCGAATGGCGAGGAGCTGCTATCTGAAAGCTTGCAAACAAATCGGTCAAAAAGACTTGAGGGTCCACACTATCAACAGCAAAGCCATGAAGTATGAGGAGGGTCAGCTCCGCGCTGAACCCACCTCAGAAGTGGAGGAGATCCAGATTGACCCCGAGAGGCCGGAGCGGAAGGTCAAGATCGGGACCGAGCTCCCGACCGGCTTGAGGGAGAAGATTATCCAGGTACTTGTCCTTTTTAGCGTTGTCTTCGCGTGGGGACCGGAGGACATGCCTAGCCTTGACCGAAGCATCGCTGTCCATCGACTGGCGGTCAATCCAACGGCGAAGCCCATCCAGCAGAAAAGAAGACACCTCTCAACCGAGAGGAGGGAATTCGTGAAGAAGGAGGTCAACATGCTCCTGAGTATCAAGCATATCCGGGAGGTCTTGTACCCGGTCTGGCTGGCAAACGTGGTCCTGGCCCCGAAGCCGCCAACCTGGAGGATGTGTGTTGATTACACCGATCTCAACAAGGCATGTCCGATGGATCCATTCCCATTGTCTAACATCGACCAACTAGTCGATGGGACGGCCGTATGTGAGCTCCTTAGCTTCATGGACGCTTTTCGAGGATACCATCAGATTTTCATTCATGAAGAAGATGCGGAGAAGACCTCGTTCGTCACCCCAGAGGGGATTTTTTGTTATCTTGTCATGGCCTTCGGGCTGAAGAACTCTGGGGCGACGTACACGAGGATGGTGGCCAAGGTATTCTGGAAGGTGCTCGGAAGGAATATGGAGGCGTATGTTGACGACATGATCGTCAAGAGCACCCGGGCGTCCAATCATGCAGATGATTTGGCAGAGATCTTCGAGATGATGAAGGCAGTCCGTCTGCGCCTGAACCCGAAGAAATGTACCTTTGCCGTCTAAGGAGGCAAGTTCTTGGGGTACATGGTCACACGGAGGGGGATTGAGCCAAATCCTGAGAAGGTAAGGGCAATACTTGACATGGAACCCCCGAGGTCGGTGAAAGAAGTCCAGATTCTCACCGGCCGGCTAGCAGCCCTTGGACGCATCATGTCCAAGTCCTCCGAGAAGTCCCTACCCTTCTTCCAGGTCCTAAAGAAACAAAATGGTTTCGTCTGGAATGATGAGTGTCAGCGAGCCTTCGACGACCTGAAGAAGTACCTCCTCTCTGATCCTTTACTCAGCAAGCCGGAGAGGGGGGAGACGTTAATCCTCTATCTTGGGGTTTCCCAAGGTGCAATCAGTTCCGTGCTGGTTCGCGAGGAGGAAGGCGTTCAGCGTCCCGTCTACTATGTGAGCAAGACCCTCCAGAATGCTGAGCTCCGGTACACCCTGCTCGAGAAGACAATATATGCCGCCTACATCACCGCCAAGAAGTTGACACACTACTTCCAAGCGCACCCGATCAGAATCCTGTCGGACCAACCCCTAGGTGCCGCTCTGAGGGCGCCCGACACAACCCGGGTGGTGAAGTGGTTGATGCTCCTCAACCAATATGAGGTTGACTTCCAGCCTCGGACGTCCATCAAAGGCCAGGCTCTGGCTGATTTCATTGTGGAATGCACGGCCCGAGAGGTGGCAGATAGGCAACAAGAGAGCAATGAACAGTGGCTGACTCTAGCGACTGATGGGTCGGCAGGAGCCAAGGGATGCGGGGGCGGAATCGTCCTCATCTCACTCGACGGATTCCGAGCCTACTATGCCTACCGCTATCTTTTCAAAATCTCCAACAATGAGGTGGAGTACGAGGCCCTACTATCTGGGTTACGACTGGCAGCCGCCATGGAGGCAGAGTGGATAACGGTGAAATGTGACTCCCGCCGGGTGGTTTCCCAGGTCAAAGGTGAGTTCGAAGCGAAGGAAGAAAGAATGATGAAGTACCGAGATGATGTTCGGGAGTTGCTCGGGTTGTTCAAGCAAGCAGAGTTGATCTGCATCCCGAGAAATCAAAACTCCGATGCAGACCTCCTCTCAAAGCTATCCCAAGGGTTGCCTGAACACATATCGAGAATTGTACGCATCAAGGAGATGACGACCTCAAGCATATCAGCCTCACCGTCCATTGACGTCCTTCCCTTGCAACCAGTCGCCTGGTGTTGGGTGGATGACCTCCTGCGCTACATAGCCGACGGGACGCTCCCCGATAAAGAAGACGAGGCAAAGTTAGTCCGGCGACGAGCTCCGGGCTACGTCGTCTTGGATGGGAAGCTGTACAAGAGGTCCTACAATGGGACCTTGCTAAAGTGTTTACGCCCATATGAGGCGGACATGATCGTCTCTGAACTCCATGGGGGCGTGTGCTCCGCCCATCAGGGGGCAGGCACGTTAGCTAGGAAGGTCGTCCTCCAGGGGTACTTTTGGCCAACAATAATGAAGGATTGTGCTGACTATGCAAGGAAATGCGAGACATGCCAGAAGTTCCAGAAGAGCCCCGGCCGACCAGCAACGATGTACACACCGATCAGTACCACCCTTCCATTCACAAGATGGGGTGTCGACCTGGTCGGTCCCTTACCAACCGGGTCGGGAAACCGGAAGTTTGTCATCGTCGCGGTGGACTACTTTACGAAGTGGGTTGAGACCGAGCCGCTTTCCAGCATCACACATCTCCAATGTAAGAAGTTCATATGGAAGAATATTTTCTGCCGGTTTGGGGTTCCCCTCCAAATAATCTCCGACAACGGAAGGCAGTTTGACTGCGAAGCCTTCCGGCAATTCTGTGCAGAGTGGGGCGTAGAATCCAGCCGAGTTGCGGTCTGCTACCCCCAGGCAAATGGACAGGTAGAGAACACCAACCGGACGATCGTCGATGGATTGCAAAAGAAGTTGGAGGCCGTCGGGACTGCCTGGGTGGAGGAGTTGAACAATATACTCTGGACCTTCAGAACAACCCCAAGGAAGGCAACCAGAGAAACCCCCTTTGCCTTGTGTTATGGATTTGAGGCGAGGGCACCGTTCGAGGCCGTAGTTCCCAGCCGGCGAGTGGAAGAGTTTGAACCAGCCAGCAATGAGGAGAGGCTCCGAGCCGAGCTCCACCTCATTGAGGAAAGAAGAGATCGTGCCTTCATCAAAGCGGAAAACTATCGACGACAAGTCGAGGCGTACCAAGACAGCCGAGCCCGACCCCGGAGTTTTGACGTCGGTGATTATGTCCTAAGACGTAGGAAGGCCAACAGGCCGACAGAGGGAGGTAAGCTCTCCATCAAGTGGGAGGGCCCTTACGTGGTTGACGCAATGATCGGCCCTGGGGCATACAAGTTGAAGACAACAACAGGCCGGTTGGTAGACCGCGTCTGGAATGCCGAGCACCTGATGAAGTTTTACCAGTAGAAAATCGAGGTTTCACTTTTCTTTGTAAACTCCTGTGCTCCGAGCACGGGATTACAATTTGTAATTCTTGATGTGGTCCGCCCACATCATGAATTCAATATACTTTGCTAGCGATATTTTGTCTTCAAAAGAGGTCCGACCTCACTTAGCAATAAAGGGCGGCGGCAAAAAAAAGGTAATATGCCCCCCCTCGGTGTTTGGCCGACCTCGGCCAGGCTCTTTAACTGAAAATAGCCAAGCGATTTTCAAGAATCCGGGCAATTTTCTAAAGTAAAGAGCTAGCCGCGATAGTCGAGGCGATGGTAGGGCCGACCTCCGGGTCGAGGGTACTCAGGATGCTGACCTCCGGGTCCTTTCGAGGGCTCGCCGCCTAACATCGCTGGCCAAGCAGCTCGCACTCTCATCATCCCTGAGTTGGCGGTGCGGGTTCGTTCTGGTGGATCATGCAGGGTCCGCCCCTGTTGTTTGGCTATCCATGCGGGAGTAACCAGATTATTCCCCAAGTCCGGGCAAACTGGATGGGTTAAAGTGACAGTAGGACTGACCCCCGGGTCATGAACGTTCAGGATACCGACCTAAGGGTCTTCCTCGTCGGTTCAATGTCCGACCTCACTGGCCAAACAAGTCGCTTACTTGTTGATTCCATATCAATAGCGAACAGATCACTTCTATCCAACTAGGAGGGGCACGGATAGGCTCGGCCACACCAGCCTAACCGCCCCCCGGGAGGTTAGAGAAGCCAGATCCCCGAATAAATTGCTAAGTATTCGTAATGCAAAGTATAGAAAAGGAAACATATGAATTAAAAGGTAATATTCATTCGAATTTTACATATGGTGGCTACAAGCTACAAAAAAAGGTGCAACATTCATGGCCGGATGTTCCCATGGCCATCAAGTACAATGATCCAGACACGGGAATTACTAGAAAGCTTAAGGAACTCTCCCAGAATCTGAAAGTCAACTTAGTCATCTCCATGGTCACTCCTGAGGGAAAGCCTTGACCGCCGTTTCCGTGATAAGGGCGCTTGCCGCCTTACATGCTTCGAAGTTCGAACTGGAAGGTAGGCTCCCCGCCGTGGGGCTCTCTCGTCCTCATGATCCTTCACACGTTCGGGGATCTCCGTGAGGGCATGAGAACCCGCAATTGCCTTGGTGCTTGCCGCCGTGAACAAAATCTTCAGCAGGTCATCCCGAGCGTTGAGACCCTACAGACAACAGAAAGTTATCATCAGAATATTAAAAAAAACGAAAGTGAATCGGTAAGTGTGAGGTCAGCCTCTCTCTTGTCGATTCTCCTCTTCACGAAGCTCCCATATGGAGTACATGGAAGATAGGGTTTTCACCATTATCGATCAATGTTCCCGGCGCGTCCAGCCCACACAAGACGATGGCATCGGACGACAACCAACAAGGCACAATCACCCGACCTACAGGCTACAGAAAGGAAATTATGGGTTGTAAGGGAGCATCCAACCTTGGGGCCTCATTCATCCCAAAAGCTCTGTTTTCCCACACGATCATGAGATGAAGGGCTCGGCCAATAGGTTGCGCTGGACAGTTGAACTCCAGACCCACGTACCAGATCTGTCGGAGTTCAGGACGACACCCGGGCAGCCATGGATGTAGAGTGGACCGGGGAGTCGCCAGCCTGATAGAAGGTCAAGGTTCTAAGTTTGCAAGGGTCCCGCATTGACGGGCATTCACCCGGAAGGACCCTGCAGCCACTGAAGCCCGTCCGCCTGCCTGAAGCGCCGCGCCACAAATGGCCAACAGCAAGCTAGGAGGACAGCGACGCTGGACCCCTGTGCGTGCCTGGTCTCCGTCAGTGCAAAGCAAGAAGAAAGAAGATGGCGGCAGCACCTTGCCGCCTGGAGGAAGGAGCACCCAGACGACCGCCGGACAACGCGGAACCCCGGGGAATTGTGGTTCCAGCCTAGCCCGTCGCTTTCAAATCCGAAGTGCATAGCGGTGGCCGCCTGGCCGCCTGACCTGGACGGTTCGTAGACCGACGCTGGAAGCCGGCCGGCTCGAGCCTGTCGCCGTCGTCCACCGCGGAAAAACCGCCGGCTGGTGGAGAGCCCGGTGAGGCAGGGAGGTCAAGGCCACATACGGCGGTCCACGTTGGGTTTACTACGTTGCGGCGCTGGGACGGCTAGGAGAAGACGCACGCACGCAGGGTTCCAGGAGAGAGAGGAAAAAGAAAAGAAAGGAAAGAAAAAGAAAAGGAAAGAAAAGAACAGAAAGGAAGAAAAGAAAAGAAAGGAAAAGAAAAAAGGAAAGAAAAGAAAAGGAAAGAAAAGAAAAGGAATGAATTTATTTGGAGCCTTTTTTGGGAGCCTAATTTAATTTGGGAATTTCCATAAACTACGGGATTCACATAATCCACAATTATGACTCCCTGATATGTGAATATTTTTTAATGGGTAGCTGACCTGAACTACTCCCTCTTAGCCGAGTCTACTACTCGACTAAGGGATTGGGGGACTTGTGATGGGGTTATGGGACCAGGCTCAGAGCCTAATCGGCCCAGGCCCCGAACTTGGACCAGCGGGCCCAAGCCCAGCAACCCAGAGCTCGAGTCGGCCCAACCAATCAGGGCAATCAAGGAGCGGAAGCCCAAGAGATCCTGCCGACCAGCCCAGCAGGGAGCCTGCCTTCCAGCCCAGTGGGGAGCCTGCCTTCCAGCCTAGCCAGGAGCCTGCCGACCACCAGCCCAGCTGGGAGCCTGCGGTCCAGCCCAACTGGGAGCCTGCGGTCCAGCCCAGGTGGGAGCCTGCCTCCAGCCCAACGGGGAGCCTGCCTTCCAGCCTACCCGGGAGCCTGCCTTCCAGCCTACCCGGGATCCTGCCTTTAGCCCGGTCAGAAGCCTTCCTCCAGCCTAGCGGGAAGCCCACCGTCCAGTCCAGCATGAGGGAGCTCAAGCGTCCAGCCTGCCAGCCAGGCTGACCTGCCAGCCAGGAAGAGTAACGACCAACAATCAATGCGCGACTTAATTATGTGTTTAATTCTGTATTAATGTTGTATTTAATTTTGTCATTATTATGTTCAGCAGTTACCATTTGTAATCGCCTATAAAAGGCAATTCGAATTTCAAATACAGATATGCTGTTTTGGGCCGAAGGCTGACGCTTTTTGTTTCATTTTGGGGGGATGCCTCGTTAAAAACCTCATTAGGAAAAACCCTGTGGGAAAAAATCCTAATGAGGGAAAAAGAGTGCACCGAATTCCCCCAAAGATGAATCGAAAATGTGAAACCTTGGTTCAAAATGGAGAATAATGATGATGCCGAAGGCTCTCCTTGTTCTGAGGGCTCATGTGTTGATTAGCCGGAGGCTTGTTGTTGATGTCCTGGGAGGTGCCGAAGGCGGGTCCCTCAATCTGGGGATCGAGGGCGTAGTGAATGATGGTAGTAGTTGAAGTGTTACCGGGGTGTCCCCTGCTTGCTTATTAGTTGGTGATGAGGATATCCGAGGGCTCCCATTACCTGTGTGCCGTAGGCTATCCGTCAATGAGGCATACTCCCCGGGGGCTACCCGGCCCTTACAGTGCTGAGGGGGGATCCCCGAGGGGTGGCCTGATATGAAGCCTTGGGCTTCTGAAGGAGTGATCCCGAAGGCGCCTGTTATGTACTGTGTGGGGCACAACCTGGGAGCGTCTCTGGGTAAGTGTACCCGGAGGCTTTCCTTGATGGAGTGGAGTGAAGTAAAAAACCCGGGGGCTCCCAGAATATAGCCGTTGGAATATGTAACGTCAGGATATAGCCGTTGGGGGGGGGGGGGGGGGTTGCCACGTGGTGCGTGCTCGTTGGCTGCCCGTGGGCGGGCATCACCGATTGGGTGGAACCTCGGTTGGTAATGATGGCAGTCCAACCGGAGGCCCGGTTTCCAGGCCCAAGCCCGGATCCCAGCGCCTATAAATACCCCATGGCCGGCTTCCTTCCCCTTGTGCGAAATCATTATAGCGAAGCTCTGCCAAAATTTCTAGAGAGAGAAACAGCAGCCCTCGATCAATCCCTGCCTTAAGGTCAGTTCCCCCCTGCTCTCCTCGTTGTAGTTAGCTGTGCCTTGTGACCTTAGGCTAGGAGATAGAACTTTTAGAGAACTCTAGTATTTCCGAGCCCTCGAACCAGTGCGAAGATGTCTTCCCAAAGTGATTCCCAGGACATCTCGGGGCGCCCTCGGTGGGGGATGAAGTCTTTTCGGACGTGGAGTCCACAAGCGAACAGTCCTCGGTGGGACAAGATGTTGTTGTCGCCATGGAGCTGCAGAAAGCCCTCGTTGCTGAGGCGGAAGCCAAGGGCTTCGAACAGGAGTGTGAAGATGAAGAGCTGGCCCTCGCCTGGCAGGCAGCTGAAGAAGAGGCGCAGAAAGAGGGCGCGAGGGTCACTGTTGCTGTTCTCCCCCCTCGGGGTACCGGCGAGGCCAGCACCTCTCGGCCGCTGAACGCGGTTCCCATCCGGGTGGCCCTCGGGAAAAAGAAGGCCAAGGCCGATGTTCCCAAGAAGAAAGGCAGCGTTGCAGACCAAGGGAAGCCCCTCGATATGCCCGAGGGGTATTCGTACTTGAATACCGCCGCCTTAGAGATAAGGTCGAAAGCTGACGCGGCGGATATTTACGTCACTCAACTACACATGGGCCCCTCGGCCATCGTGGTGACACCGGGTCCCGATGACGTCCTCTCCCGGGCTCCCGAGGGCTGCATTGCGGTGCACATTCTTTTCGTGTCCATGGGGCTCCGATTCACCCTACACCCCTTCCTCCGGGAGTACCTCCGGTTCGTGGGTTTGGTCCCCTGTCAGCTGACCCCGAACAGTCATTCCTACATCACGGGGTTCCTCCAGCTCTGCAAGTCCCGGGGGGTAACACCTAGCCTGGATCTCTTCTTCCAGAGCTTCAACCTGTGCTGGGGGGGGCATGCGAATGCCGAGGGCTTCGCAAACTTGCAGCAGGTGGCCCTGTTCAAGCTTTTTACTGAGGCGCCCTCCTCGAACAAAGGGTGGAAAGACCGGTGGTGCTATGTGAAGCTGACCGAGAGCCCCTTCCCGAGGGAATTGCGTGACCGGTTCAGGAGGCACGAGAAGAGGAGGAGCGCCGCCCTCGAGAAAGACGGCAGGATCCTGGCCAAAATCCCGGAGGGCCGGGACAAAAACATCACCATTAAGGAGTGCACCAAAGAGGAGGATCTCTACACCCTCGGGTTCCGGCGGTATCGCTTCCTGGGGGAAACAGATGAGAAGTTCCCGGTGTTTGAGGGAGCCTCCGGAGGTAGTGGCTGAGGGCACCCTCATTTTTGTATCTTAGCAGATAGTTTTTCTGTTCGTTCGTTTATTTTTTGTGCCATCTGTTAGTAACCCCTCGGTTTTAACCCCACACTGTTTTGCAAGTATCCCAGTCAACATGATGAACGTCAGGGGGCTCGCTGATTTGAAGAAGAAAAATCCCTCCAAGGCCCCGAGGGGAACGGATGCTGGTGTCTCAAAACCCGCCGGTGACCTCTTCAAGAAGCCGGAGGGGCCATCGGCGGCCCCAAATACCGATGCTGCTGCTGCTGCCAAGAGGAAAGGCGCGGGCAAGGCTCCCGAGAGCAAAAAACCCAAGACCGGGGATGCCGGGAAGAAAAGCCCCCGGTGGTCATTGTTGACGATTGCCCCGCCTCCGGGGTGCACGAGGAGATGCCGGTGGCGAAAGTGCCGGGGGGTGTCCGGGAGCCATCTTCCGAGGTCCTGACGGTCTCCCTCCCGGTTGGTACGGCCGTGATGAATGGCACGGCTGACCCGAGGGCGCTTCTGAGAGGTATAACCCTCGAGATTGACAGAGCAGCCCTCGGGCTGATGATGACCAAGCCCTTGAGGACAGGATCCTCCGGTCTTCCCTCACGGTAAGTTTTTTTTGACAGTTTACCGTTTTTTGTTTGAGCTAGGAAATAATGTACGGCCTTCCTAACTTCTTTTCTTTTTTGTAGACCTGCATTGCCCTCGGAGAGCAAGCCCGGCGGCTAGAGGAGTGGCGTCTTCGCAAGGCCGAGCAGGATGCTAAGATGCGAGAGCTCATCCGCCAAAATTCCGATGCCGTCCAGCAGATGGCTACGCTGGAGGAAAGCCTTCGGCAGATGACCCTGCGGGCGGAGGCCGCAGACCGGGGCAAGGCCGAGGCTGAAAGGTCCGCAGCTGAGGCCCTTGAGAGAGCTGCTAGGGAGGCCAAGGCCGCCAAGGTGGAGGCCGAGACCGCTAAGGTGGAGGCTGTCGAGAGAGCCCGAGGGGACGCCATCTCTGGGTTCTTGGCAGGGGGGTGGCGAGCTGAGGAGCACAAGCAATGGCTGTCCTCGGTCGTCGAGTCCTCGGTTGACGAGTGGTGCGACGGGCCTGGAGTGGAGTGGGTTTCCCGAAAGGGTAAACAATATTATGATGGGGGCGAGTTTTTCACCCAAGCCCTCATCTACCGGAGGATGGCCCGCCACCTGAAGATTGAGCCAAAGGATTTCGACCCGGCGGCATACGGGCTTCTCCCCCTGCAGCCAGACGTCCGTGTTCCTCTCCCCTCCGATGTCGAGAGGCCAGAAACAACACTTGGTGTTTGTTCCGATGTATGGCCCCCGGCACTTGGTACCGAGGGGTCTTCTATAAAAACACTTGGTGTTTCCTCCCATTTGTTGAAGGTGATTGTCTTGTCTACCCTCGGTATCGGGTACCGAGGGGTCTCCTGTGGGAACACTTGGTGTTTCCTCCCATTGGTTGAGAGTTGATAATGGTGTACCCCCCGGCACTAGGTGCCGAGGGGTCTTCTTTTGAGGACGGGTGGTACTTTGTTGTAGGTGATAGTATTGTCTACCCTCGGCACTTGGTAAAGCATCGTAAACCGTTCACGATGTCCTTAAAACGTATTCGTCGCCTCCCACGGTGCTAGGAGCGTTGCAACGACCGTTTCCCAGGATACGGTGGCTAACGAACTAACGTTTGAACACACAAACGAGAGTTCCGGCGAACGGGAACAAAGGCAGAACACTCAGGAATGTTCGGAGTAGCTGGAAGTGTTTTAGAGCTCAAAAATACGTGAGGAATGTATTGTGTGTTGTGTGTTGTTGCAAAGCACCTACCAGCTATTTATAGGAGGGTTTGTTGTGTGTTAAATGGAGTGTTAATGGACCTGAACGTTGGACATCAATGACTAGTCCGTTGGGCATTGAATCGTCCATAAACTGTCCATTACACGCAGCATTAATAGATAAGAACGTTGGGCATTAACTTTCGTAACGGCAGACTTATGCGACCAGAACACCCCTAGGGCTTCTCTAGTCCGGAGCCAACAGAGACCCTCGCTCTATGGTCCGGAGAAGTTCTGTCCGAAGCCAGCAGAGACCCTCACTCTCTGGTCCGAAGCCAACAGAGACCCATGCGGCCTTCTGGTTCCGGAGCGAACAGAACACCTCGAGGTATTCTGTTGGGAGCGACCAGAGAAGGTATTCTGTTGCGCACAACAGAACCCCTAGGCCTTCGTTGCATTTCTGGAAAACTGGAACCATTATGGTAAGAAACAAAAATTAAATCGTATCTTTGAATGATAGATTTTTGGACGACATTCGTGTCCGCAGGTCGCCCGTGCACACGAGTCGCGGTTTTTCTTCTCCGTTTCCGGGATTTGATCGGCACCCCCCTACGCGTGAGAGAGAGTCTTTACCTTTAGGAATCTTAACTCATTAAAAGAGGCTTCCCTTTATAAGGGGGTGAATATCCCTTGAGTTTTCCAGTGTGGTATAAAACACACTAGAAACCCATCATTTTCCTAGTTTTTCCATTTCAATGAATGAACTTCGAGAATCAATTTCTCATTCACCCGTTATCCGTTTTGAGCGTACCATATATCAAATTGTATCCCTTAACAAGGAAAATACGAAATCACTTTGACCCGAACCAAATCGGAAGTGGACCCCACTCAAATAATTGCCCCAAAATGACCATTTAATGCAATTTTAACACAATTTTCCAACATGTAATTGATGCACTTGAATGTGATTCAAGTGACTAAATTGAATTAGTATGAAGCTAAGATCATGTTATGGGCAGTACTTAAGAATGTCCCAAACTAGATTATTTATATCTCAATTCTAGGCATAGGTTTGCTTAGGAATTGAGTCTATGCCATGGCACTGTGATGTACTTGAGTTGGACTCTAGAAGTGCATGGGTAGACAAGGGGTTGTGATTGATGACATGAATGGTGATGTACTTGAGTTGGACTCTAGAAATGTATGGTGAGATTGAAGGTTGTAACCTATGATGTGCATGGTGATGTACTTGAGTGGAACTCTAGAAATGCACGGCGTAGTAATTGATTCGTGACATATGATTTGCATGGTGATATAATTGAGTCGGACTCTCGAAATGCAAACATATGTGTTAGGGTTAGACCCTAGGAATTGTCGTGACTAATAGTCACGGTGTATTGGGTTGATGTTTTGACAACAAACTCGGGCCTACGGGTCGATTACTTGACTTTATATAAAGTAAGTATATTTTGAAAAGGGGTAACTTAGGGTTATTGCCTAGATTATATTATCACCCTACTTGAGGGTCTTGTGTTTGAAATACTTGTTGTATATCTATTAGATGCCATCCACACTAGTACTTTATATCCCTATAGAGTACTGACCCCTTCGGGGGCGTCCCACCACCATTTCAGGTTGAGGCTAGAGCTTGTTACCTACGCTCGTTGCTCGAGTGATCATCTAGGAGGGAAGACTTGGTTCGTGGTTCCTCCATTCAGTTTTTGAACACCAATAAACATGCTCATGGATATTTTATTACAGATCCTGCGTGCTCATGTTTGCCACGTGTGACATTGGTATTCAAACTATGTTTTCTGCTGCATATTAAATTTCTTAGTATGTGTGTTTATGGATGACTTATGTGTGAATGATATTCGAGACGCCTTGTATAATATGGATGTGTTGGCTGTGGTTGACTATTCATATTGTACGGCGGGTTGTTGACGTGTCCGGGTTGGTCCGGGGTGTGACAATTTAATTGGTATTAGAGCCTTAGTCCATAAACTTCATAATGAAGTCTCAAAATTCTCTTTTTCAAATAAATTTGAAAACCATGAGCATAAATGTTTTGTACTTATAGAACTTTTGGTACTTGAGTTGCAAGGTCTCTAATTGTTAAGATGGTACCCTTAGCAATTGGTATGACGGCAATTTGAGCCAAGTAGTGTCTTAAGTACCTATATGTCAATTGACATTTGATACGAGTCTAATGACTCTTTCCAAAATTTCTTTCAGAAATGGACCGTGGTGGCAAGGTTACTAGAAGAAACCTAAAGGGCCGTGCACCAGTGGCGACCGGGCAGGGAAGCCATGGGGCCTCTAGAGTGTCTAGAGGGGTGAGCCGGGGAGGCCGATCATAGACCGTGAGCGACGGTCATGTGAATACCGAGAATGAAACCTACTGGTCCTATGAGGACTCGACCTATCAACCAGAGACTGAGCCGGTTGAGACCCCTTATGTAGGGGATGATGATGACGTGAGTGATGAGGAGGAGGATAATGACTCCTTAGGAAGGATTGAGGCATTGCTCCAACAGTATCAACGAGAACGCGAAATAAGAAGGGAACGCCGAAGGCGCCAGGGAGGGCAACCTTCGGGTGGGCTTCAAGAGGGAGGAGCTATGGCGACTCTAGAGCCCACATCGAACCACATGGAGGCTGAGTTGATGGAGATCCAATCATAAGGATCTCAAAATATCTCAAGGAGGCGAGAGACTTGTTGTGAAAACCCTTCAATGGAACTGGTGACATCTCGGTCACCGCTGAATGGATCAAGAGGTTGAATGAGGCGGTCCTTGACATGCAACTAACCTCCGAGTTTAAGCTAAGGGTGGCGGTGAGATTGCTTACAGGGATGGCTCCACGTGGTGGGACGGAGTCAAAGGCAAGTACGGCGGGACCGTGACTTGGGAGAATTTCCGACATGAATTCTTTGCCCAATACTATTCTGATTTTGAAGTGAACGCTAACAGGGAAGAGTATACCCTCCTAACGCAAGGTGGTAAAATGACGGTGAGGCAACTTGAACACAAATTCAGGGAGCTCGCAGAGTTCATTCCAGAGTATGTTTGTGATGAGAACCGAATGGTTAATCACTTCTGGGATGCCTTAGACTTGGAGGCGCGTGAGAGGGAAACACAACTACCTAACATGATCTTTAGCCAAGTAGTTGAGCTGGGTTGAAAGGAGAGAAGGAATGGGAAGACAGAAAGATGAAGAACGCCGAAGAGGCGAAGAAAATAAAGTGGGAAAACCATGGACCACTAGGTCCTAACAAGAAAGGAAATCATGGAGTAGTGGGATCCTTTTGGGCACCCCACCGCAAACTTGGGGAAGTTAAGGCCCGAGCGGGCAAGAACATAGATCACAAGCCTCAGGGGCGACTCGTTGTAAAAATTGCAAGAGGAGCCACCAGGGAAAATGCCGTGACCCTCCTAGATGCTACCAATGCGGGAGCACCGGGCACATGAAGAGGAGTTGCCCACAACTGGGTGGAGCAAGGGCATCCGAACCAAGCAGTGGTACTACGGGGGCACAAAATCAAGCCGGGGCTTCCCAAACATCCAGGGGACAAGGGGGAGCAAGCGCGAGTAACGCGCCGTCTATGAACCAGGGAAGGACTCAAGCCAGAGTATGCGATGACGGAGGCGGATGCTCAAGCTAACCCGGATTCTGTTGCAGGTATTACCTCTTGAATACTAGTATTTTCCCCATGATTAATCCATAAAATGAGGTTACAAGTCCTAGGGGTCAATTGAAAATAGCTTTAGGATCAAACCGGGTGAATTCAGGTGGAATCAGGCTGATTTTTGCCCAGGCACGCCGTGTGCACTGCCCATGCACGCCGTGCGTAGGGTTAGGAATGACCGTGCGTCCCTCCGTGCGTGGGTGGCAGTAGCCACCTGGGGGAAAATGGCCTCAGGCACGCCGTGCGCAGCCTGCACGCACGCCGTGTTTCCACCGTGCGTCCCTCCATGCGTCCCTCTGTGCGCCCCTCCGTACGTAAGGGGCAGTAGCTCCTAGGAAATTGGTTAAGCCACTCATGCCGTGCGTGCCTCCTAGGCACGCCGTGCATGCCTCCCAGGCACATCGTGCGTGGCACCTAGGCTGCCCAACGTCGATTTTTTCGCACCGTTTGCAACGTTGAGACCTCTCCTTGATCCCAAACATGTGTATGAACTTAATAAACCTCTATAAATGTATAGAGATGGTAGGAAAGTATCTTACATGACTCATAAATGTAGGAACACTAAGGATTAATGGGAAGGATGCATGAATCCTTATCGATACCGGGGCGCAAAATTTATTTGTGAGTGAGACGTTCGCCAAGGATTTAGAGATACAATCATTACCGTTGACACAAAACCTAATTTTATCAACACCACTAGGAGATGACGTTGAGAGAACTTGTTACTATCCATCTTGTGAGGTGGAAGTCGATGGCCAAACCTTGACGTGTGATTTCGTACCGCTAAGCATGATTGAGTTTGATGCGATCCTAGGGATGGACTGGCTAAAAAAGCATCATGCTAGGGTAGATTGATACACGAAGGTTCTAGAACTCAAAGGCAATGATGGGAATACCCTACACATTGAGGGTGTTCGAGGCAAATGAAATAGTTACATCATATCTGCCGTGAGAGGGATGTCACGCATATCTAGCATACGTGGTTGACAAAACTAAGGAGAAACTAAACATAGACGGTGTAAGGGTGGTTTGTAAGTACCCGGATGTCTTCCCTAAAGACCTACTGGGGCTTCCACCCGATAGAGAGATTGAATTTGTGATCAAGGTTGAGCTGACACCAAACCAATCTCTATACAACCGTACCGAATGGAACCTGCGAAACTGAATGAGTTGAAAACCCAATTGCTGCGATACTGACAGTAGAGCTAAAACGACAGCATCAACTTGATAACAAGAGACAACAAGGAGACAAGGTTCAAAATCCCTTCTCTGGTGCACCTGCTGAGAAGAAGGAAAAGAAAAGGGAAAAGAAAACCAAACAAGCTGCCCCTCCTCAACCCAAGAAGGCTGCACATAAGAGGAAGAGAACCTCTGGAACTAAGAAGAAGGTCATCACACATGTGATCACAGTATCTGAGAAGGTAGCAGATACTCAGGGGGGAACTGAATGACTCTGTGCCAACAGAACACCCCAACAAGAAAACCAAGCTGAATCACCAAGTGGTGTCTCAAAAGAAGTCAGAAATGCTATGACTCAGGGGGAACCAGAGAACCCCACTTCTGTTGCCACTCCAGAACAGAACCGGGTGTTAACATAACCAGAACACCTCTATATAGACAGAGAAGGATACTTATCCCTACTGGATAGACAGTTTGAGCGTGTGCTAGCATGGAGAAGATGGAGGATGGGACCTCTATGAGTCTGAAGAAGAGGAAATACTGAAGTGGGTGGGCACTGATGATGTCCCCAAGTGCTTTGCCCTCAACTTCCTGCATTCTGTCCTCGAGAAAAAGAAGGCAAATTATAAGGGAACAGCTGTTCTCATCTCTACTTCTTCAGAGGAGAACGTGAAGCCTCTTGCAGATGAAGAAATAGAAATCTTTGAAGAATGGTTATTTGCCAAGAAGGCAAAAGAATCTGTGGAACCCTACTCTACACCAGGGGAACCCTCTATATCAAAGACAGAAGGGCATGCTATGATGGAGCTAATCAGAGAATGGAGAGCATCTCTGACTGAAGGAACTGTGCTTGAGGTAATCTCACCTACTCACTCTGTTCATATCTCAACAGAACCTCAAATCCCTTCCCCTTCTAACCCACCAGAAACCCTTCCAACAGAAACCCTTCCAACAGAAAACCTTCAACCGAAAACCTCAGAATAGAAAACCTCAACCTCTCTTCACTCATCACCTACGAAAACCAAATCACCATCACCCTGCAAAGAGCTAATTCCTACCAGAAACCGCTCCCCTTCACCTCCACCCTTACCTCCCCATCAGAACACACCTTTACAACAGAATACCTCCCCTCATCAGAAAACTTCTTCACAACAGAAATCTAAATCGTCCTCTCCCCAGCAGAACCTAAACCAGATACAGGCTGCCACACTTCAGGCTCAAGATCCTCATACTATGTCTCCTGTTCCAGCGCCTCAAGGTTATTCCAGAAATTCTACAGCTTCCAATCCCTCTTTTAACAAAAAGACACGTGTACTCAGAAACACAATACCCATCTACTCATCCTATGAGGACTCTTCAAGCATGGGTGGGTTCATCATCAGTAAACCCAATGAAGCCTCATCCAAAAGACAGAAAACATCTCCTCTGACACAGCTTGAGTATGAAACACAGCAACAACAAATTTCATCTGCTCAAGACAACATTTCTAGAAGGGCTCCCATGCGCAAGTCAAGAGGACTGGGAATGCCTGGTTTCGAAGAATCAGAACCACAAATTCCTTTCAATAGGTTTGTTCAGACTGCAGAAGAATTTGGTGGTCAAGTACTTGAAGGAATGGACAAACTTATTCAGATTAATGACAAGCATTTCGAGCACCTCTCCCATGTGAATGAAAACCTCAACTCTAGGATGCAGTTCATATCAGGCCGCTTTGCTACTCTGACAGAATCTCTCAACAACTTTATGGCTTCATCCACTGCCAGAACAGATGCACTTTCAACAGACGTGGAAGGTATTCATAAGACCCTCTTCACTTTTCACCAGACTTTGTTGGCTCAAGGTAAGGCCATTAGCACCATATCTGAGAACCTTGAGACCCTTCAAAGATCTGATCTCAAGACTAAGGAACATATGCTAAACATTGAAGAACTGTGCAAAGTCCACCAAGATCAAGCCCAAAATCTCCTCACTGCTGACAGAGACAGATACCAGAAGATGGTATTACTTGAGGCCAACAACAAAGATATCTTCTCTTCAACAACAAAGGTTGATAGAAGGACTCACTTCTGCTACTCAAACTTTACCAGAGGCCATTGAGCAGATAGCCACATCACAGGCCTCAGAGTTCCAGAAGCTCAGCCTTATGCTAGAGGACCTTCATGATGCCAAAAAGGGGGAAGAGGATCCTGAACAGCCTAAGCCTCGGTCCACCAGAGCCTGAAAGAGATATGCCCTAGAACTATTCATATGTGTATGACTTATAGTTGGATATCTTATGCTTATTAATAAGGTTTATTTTATTTCACCTTATATTCTTAAATATAGTATATTATTATTACTAGTTCACCAAGTATGTGACTTGGTTGTGGAATACTAGTCGTTTTGTAAAATATACTATGTCCCTAATCATATCTTTATAATCTAGGATTACATAGACATATTGATTAGAGTGTGGGTTAGCTGATGACTATGTTCCACAAGTCATGGATATGGTGATATCAAGCTAAACACACTAATACTTGTTGGTGAACAAATATTGGACCGACCCGTTTTGGGAACACTGCAAGGAAATGTTATAAATGTCATCAGTGATGTTCCCTTTAGTGAAATCATATCGTCCTCGGACCTGAGATCACCATGGTTACCAATATAAGGATTAACACATTAGACATTATCAAACGTTACTCCTAAATGAGTAACTATAAAAATAATGATCAAATGTATTATGAAATATATAGAGGTATGTGGTTGGTTAAGATGGGATTTGTCACTTTCATATATTGAGAGAAGATATCTTTGGGCCCCTTGATAAGTATATTTAATTATAGCATGGCCATGCACAAATGAGGTGTCATTTGTATTAAATATACTTGGAAATCAAGATACAATGATTGAACTATACAAGAATGACACTCGCCTAGTCTTGTGTTCAATCTAGATATCGTTTGGCAAAAGGAATATATATGTGACATAATATATTTAAAAGTTGTGTCGTTTTGAATTTTATATCCTTTGGATAATAATAATGTCTTACTAGAGACCGCTTTTTATTTGTATAATTAAAAGAGTATTTAATTATACTACCAAAGGAATATAAACCTATAGGGTCGCACGCTAAAACGTTTTGGATCAGAATCGGATAGTGTTTGGGTCCGAATGACTTCAAGCCCATGTCCGTTTGTTGCTAGGGTTTTCTACATTATGTTCTCTATAAAAGGAGGAGCCTAAGAGCTTAATAGGGCTGGACATTCTCACACATACATGATACAAAACATAATTTGAGAAACCCCTTTTTGGATGCTAGTACATTGAGCAAGTCTGATCCGATCGTGTGTGCACACCGTAGAGGCGTGGTACTTTCTACGCTAGAACGACATAAACAAGTGCTAAGACCTAGGTTTCCATTGATCCATCAAAAGGTATGGTTTCATGCGAACTTATAATGATTAGTTTCTTGATTTATTGCAAACTATATTGCTTATTAGCAATTGAAATTCATGGAATAGTATAGATCCTTTTGTAAATGTTTTTGCTTCGTATCAAGCATGAGATGCATGTTCGTAGATCGTTCCCTAACAGTGGTATCAGAGCCTTGGCTTACTATTCCATGGTTTTCAATTGACATTGCTTGGGTACCTAAATCTTTCTTTTAATTCTGCAGGAACAGTGTGCTGGAGCTATCTCTGAACAAGAATGGTTTATTGATAGTGGATGCTCCAGGCACATGACAGGTGACAGAAGTTTCCTAACTGAGTTCCGGAAATGCAAAGGACCTAGAGTTACCTTTGGTGGTAATGACAAAGAAGGTCCAACAAAAGGAAGAGGCAAGCTGATCAAGAACCAAATAATCATTGATGATGTCTCTTATGTCAAAGGCCTGAAGTTCAATCTGCTAAGTGCTAGCCAATTCTGTGACAAAGGCTACACTGTTGAATTCACAAAGGACTTCTGCTATGTGAAACATGAGACAACAAAGGAGGTGGTTCTTACCGCAACAAGGAAGAAGAATATCTATGTGGTTGATTAGAAAACTGCAAAAGATGGAGTATGCCTGATAGCCAAGGGAGATTCAATACTAAGCTGGGACTGGCACAAGAAGCTTAGCCATTTGAATTTCAAGACAATCAACAAACTAGCAAGAGATCATATTGTAGAAGGACTGCCAGACATTGTCTACAAGAAAGAGACCCTCTGCAGTGCATGCTAGAAGGGAAAACAAGTGAAGAACTCTTTCAAACCTATTGTTGGAGATCTTTCTACTAGACCTCTAACTCTGATCCACATGGATTTATTTGGACCAGTTGAAACTCCAAGTGTTGGTGGAAATAAATATACACTAGTCATGGTTGATGACTATTCCAGATATACATGGACTATCTTTTTGACAAAGAAAAATGAAACTCTTCGGAAGTTGCCCTCTCTGTTAAAACAACTTCAGACTGAGAAGAATATGAAAGTCAGGACAATCAGATCTGATAGAGGAACTGAATTTGTCTACCAAGTCATTAAGGACTTCTGTGATCAAAATGGAACCTTTCATCAACTCTTTGCCGCCAGAACACCTCAACAGAATGGCGTAGCAGAAAGGAGGAACAAAACGTTGAAAGAAGCTGCAAGGACAATGATTGCAGAATCAGGATGACCAATGATATACTGGGCTGAAGCAATCAACACTGCATGCTACAGCCAGAACAGAAGCATGATCAACAAGAATCACCAGAAGACCCCTTATGAACTATGGAAAGGAACGAAACCCAACATCAGTTATTTCCATAAATTTGGATGCAAATGCTATATTCTGAATAATGGAAAGCAGCATCTAAAGGTATTTCAAGAAAAAGCTGATGAAGGTGTATTCATAGGCTACTCAAACACAAGCAAAACCTATAGAGTACTCAACAGAAGAACTCTACATGTTGAAGAATCTATACATGTAAAGTTTGATGATAGCACCTATGTTGAAGAAATAACAGAGAGCCTCAAGGAAGTCACTCTAGCTGACAGAACTCCTGAATCAACAAAAGTGGTAGCAGTTAATCAAGTGTTTCCAACACCTGCACCAAATCCCCTTCTGTTAAATGAAGATGAAGATTCAAAAGATGAGGAACCAGAGAAACCCAGACAACAACTGACAGAACCTGATCTGACATGGTTAAGAGATCATCCTCTTAACCAAGTAATTGGACAAATCAGAAGTGGTGTACAAACCAGATCTGCCTCAACAAGAAGAGAAGCAATGTGTGCCTGCTACATCTCTCAGATGGAACCTATGACTATAGAAGAAGTCCTTGCAGACTCAGACTGGATCAATGCAATGCAAGAAGAGCTTACTCAATTTGAAAGGAACAAAGTGTGGGAACTTGTTCCTAGACCAAAGCATCAGAATGTCATTGGAACCAAATAGGTATTCAAGAATAAAGCAAATGAAGATGGCAACATTCTAAGGAATAAAGCAAGGCTGGTAGATAAGGGTTACATCCAATAAGAAGGAATTGATTTTGATGAGACTTTTGGAACAATTACCAGAATTGAAGCCATCAGAATCTTCCTAGCCTATGCTGCCTACAACAACATCAAGGTCTACCAGATGGATGTCAAGAGTGCATTTCTGAATGGAGATCTTGAAGAAGAAATTTATGTGGAACAACCACCAGGTTTTATCATTCATACTCAATCTTCTTATGTCTACAAGCTTAGAAATGCCCTCTATGGTCTTAAGCAAGCTCCCAGAGCATGGTATGACACATTGTCCCTATTCGAAGTGAACCATGGGTTTACTAAGGGAAAGGTTGAGAAAACTCTATTTCAAATCTTTGTTGCTAATCATATTCTGTTAGTACAAATATATGTTGATGATATAGTATTTGGAAGTACTAATTCAGAATTATGCAAGAAACTTTCTCAAGTTATGCAGAGTCAATTTGAAATGAGTATGATGGGAGAACTGAGCTACTTCCTAGGACTGCAAGTGAAACAAGTTCCTGAAGGAATTTTTATCAACCAAGGGAAGTACACCAGAGACCTGATCAAGAAGTTTGGAGTAGAAGGAAAATCCTCAGTAAAGATTCCCATGAACACTTCTCAAGGAATTGGACAAGATGATGAAGGAAAAGATGTTGATGCAACAACATACAAAGGAATCATTGGATCTCTTCTCTACCTAACTGCAAGCAGACCAGATATATCATTCTCTGTTGGAATCTGTTCCAGATACCAATCAAAGCCCAAGGAGAGCCATCTAAGTGCTGCAAAAAGAATCATCAGATACATCAAAGGAAATCCAAATGCAGGCCTATGGTATCCCAAGGGAGGTAACTTTGAACTAATTGGTTACTCTGACTCAGATTTTGCAGGTTGCAAGTTAGACGGGAAGAGCACCTCTGGTCATTGCCAATTTCTAGGTGGGAGACTTGTCTCCTGGTTTAGCAAGAAGCAGAACTCTATCTCAATCAGTACAGGAGAAGCTGAATACATTGCAGCTCGGAGTTGTTGTGCTCAGCTACTCTGGATGAATCAACAACTGAAAGATTATGGCATTCAAGCAAAGGAGATCAAGCTTCTCTGTGACAACACAAGTGCCATTGCAATCACTCAGAATCCTGTTCTTCACTCCAGAACAAAGCACATTGAGATCAGACATCATTTCATCAGAGATCATGTTGAGAAGAAGCACATATGCATGGAGCATGTGTCAATAGAAGTCTAGCTTGCAGATATCCTAACCAAGCTTTTGCCTGAGGCTAGGTTCAACAAGTTGAGAGAGAAATTGGGAATGATGGTTGAAATCCCTAGAGAAGGTTGAAAGGATGACCTTCTGTTGCAAAATCTCTGTTACAGAAACCCAGGTATTAAACCCCTTCTGTTCCCCAATTCTAATAGAGAACCTCCGTTCCTACCAGAACCCCTCTGCAACAGAAACCCTCTCTAATCTCTCACAGAAGGTTGTGGACTTAGAAAATTTTTGAGGAAACGGGTGACCCTGTTACTTGTTGAAGGTCTTTTACCCTTATACCCTTAAACGTTATTACAGCCGCAGAACATTTACTGCGCCCCTTTTCATTTATTGGTACCTCGAAACCGCTAATAATCTCAAACGTCCACTAACCCAAAACCATATATTCCTTTCTCTTCAACCTAAACCGCTACTGCTCTCTTTACTCTCAAACCTTCGAATTCCCATATCTCTCAAGTTCTCAAAATCTCAAAACTCTCTGCAATGGCTTTCATCAACATCAATGACCTAACTACTGAGAAAATCAACATCCTAGTGAACAACATTTACACGGGAATGAACTGCGACCTCTCTGCACTTCCTGAACTCGCAGCAAACCAGGACACCATGAGAAAGATAATCCAGGGAATGGAAGATTCGCAACTGAATAAAGTAGTAGGATACCAGTTCAATTCCTACAGTACGAAAGACGTGGCAGAGTTCTATCTCAATGCTGCATTTGAAGGGGAAACCATTCGGTTTCATGTCAACGGAGATGACGTCATCCTCACTCCGGAGGCCATTAACGCTCTATTTGATATAAAGGAGGACCCCCAAGAAGAAGATGTTGAAGGACTCATTACCCTAGACGAGGTACAGGTCACTGTGGATCAATTTGTTCAACTCTACTGCAGACCAGAAGGTGATAGCGTTCCCAAGTTAAACATGAATAAAAACCTACTTCAAAGAGACTTTGAGAAGCTGGTAAACATATTTCACAGGTGCGTCTGGACCAAGAGCACCTCCACTGATGATTTGACTCTACAGAATGCAAAGGGTATCTTTGTTATTCATCATGGGATGAACATCAACTGGGGTTAGGTAATCATCAAATCCTTAGTTGATTTCATTAAGAAAAAGGACAAGGAAATTGGCCTCTTCAAAACCCTATGGGGTATGGTCTTCTTCTATCTGAGCTGCTGCTGAAAGCAAGAATAGGGTTGCGGAACCCTATTGAGGCAGATTACACAAAGCTCCTTTTCCTGAACACCTCTAAGGACAGGAAAATAGCTCTCAAAGCGAAGCAGAAAAGGCTAAGGACCTTGGAGTTTAACAGGGAAAAGCTCCAACAAAAGGTAACAAAGCCTAAGAAGACCGATGAACAACAGAAGATGAAGCCACAGAAGGCCTCAACTGTGTCTAATGACTCAACATCTGATGAGGATGAGCCCTTGGTAAGGAAACCTGTGAAGAAGGTTATTCCTAAGAAGGTTGCATCTAAGAAAGTTCAGAAGCCAGTGGGCAAGATGGTTGTCCCCAAGAGGAAGAACACCCCTCCTATTCCCTCATATTTCACCCCCTCTGTCTCACCCATTGCCAAGAAGGCAAAGATAGTGACTCCTGCAATCCAGGGGGAACTTGATGACTTTATCCCCTCGGCACAACCCAACAGAAATTCCTGGCAAGGCAAGAAGATTATATTTGAGTCCAGTGACTGTAAGGAATAATTGTATTTAGATTTTGATGATGCTATATTAATTAGGACTGTAGAGTACCCCTTTAGAAATTATGTATTAGAATTTTCCCTTGTAAAGTTCTTAGCATATTCGACTACCAGAAGGCCTCTCTACCAGAAGTCCTCCAGACAGAAGATCTTGGTTCTCTGTCTAGGAACAGAATACGTCAGGGTCTCTGTTACCCATTAGCGTGACAGAAACCCTCCTGGTTCTCTGTAAGCTACCAACAACAGAAGTGCTCATGATCTTCTCTGATTCAGTTCTCTGTCAATAACACCAGAAGGTCTGACACTTGGAAGAAATCCACAAAGCTGGGAAGTCAACTTAAAGATTCCTTCAACGGCTAGGAGTATGAAACAGAAAAGCTACAGTGCTCGCATTAAATGCTCATTTAATGCTCCCCATGCTCCGTGGAGTAATTGCAGATGATTGGCCGCAATGTCAGGATTACTTTATCCCAAAATAGTAACCCGCCAACTTTACCGGGTCCTACTGGTCAAGTCAACTGCTCGCGCATTAAATGCAGTTGTTCTCCTACTCCTCCAACGGGAAGACAACCTCAGTATAAAAGATACACTACGAAGAACAACTGGATAACTTTGCCAAGATAACTTTGCAACTTTTGCTAAACCTTTGCTACAACTCTTCAAGCAAGATATTCAAACTCTGAAAAGCAAAAAGCCTCCTTGAGATTCAAACTCACTTTCTACAAGAGAAGGCAGAAGTTGGAAAAATCCTCTTTCCAACTCAAGCAAAGTTCCAAGTGTTCTTCAACTCTTCAAGCTCATCACATACAAATCTTTTGTAACGAAGCTAGTTGGAGGAACCCCTGTTTCAACAGAAACTCTTCTTGCTACAAGAAGGACGTCCAAATAACTGGAGTAGTGAAGTGGTGATACTTCAAGGAAACTCAGTGAAAGGACCAGTGTTAAAGGAAGCCAGGCAGTGCATCCCAGGACACATCTAGGCTTGAAGAAGACGTGGAGTGCTTCTTAAGTACTAGGACTAAGGCTATGTAAACGGCAATTTTTACAGCTTAGTGGAACAGTGGATTAGAGGAACGAGTTGTTCCTTGAACCACTATAAAAATCCCTGGTGTCGTTTACTTACTGCTTTTAATTCTTGCACTTAGATAGAACTGTATAACTCCTTGGACTTGGTATCTGTGTTCAGCAGAACTTGTTCTACGAGTTAACAGAAGGCCTACTGCCTTTGCTTCTCTGAGGCTAACAGAACTCCCTGCCAGAACCCCATCCGCTGCCAGTCTGTTCCTTCAACAGAACAGGCTATTCTGTAAATCTGGTACTTAGTTTAAAAAGCTAAAAACCAATACAGTCTATTCACCCCCCCTCTAGACTGTATCCAGTATAACCGGGACCAACAAGTGGTATCAGAGCCTCCTTGTTCTAATAATCTCTTAGGTTATTTGTTGAACAAAGATCCACTTGTTTTTCTATTTTACCTCATTTCTATCTGATATAATGGATCACTCCTTGTCCAAGAATCTTATGTTTTCAGATCTTAAGTTTGATGACTGGAGGATCCGGATGAAAGCACATCTCTGTGCCCTGCATGATGAGATGTGGGAAGTTCTAGATATTGGCCCTTTCACAAGCTTCCAGAAGGTCAACCCTGAACATGCCATAGACAACACCAGACCCCAGATGATCAGCAAAGCCAAGTCAGAATGGACCACTGAAGAGAGGAGAAAGTACAACCTAGACAATATTGCCAAGGACATCCTCTACAAGTCCATTGATGATAGGTACTTCAACAGAATCAAGAAGTGCAAGACTGCTAAGGAAATCTGGGATACTCTTGAGCTCATTGGAGCTGGTGATGAGCAAGAGAAGGACAACAAACTAACCATAGCCAACAAGAAGTTTGATGACTTCAAACTTCTCCCTGGTGAAAGCATCTCCAAGATGTATGACAGGCTCCTCACTCTCACTGGAGAGATCTCTGAGCTTGGCAAGGATCTCACAACCAAGGAGATCAACCTGAAGGTGTTGAGGGGACTGCCCTCAGTATGGAAGATGAAGGTAGTTGCTGTCCAAGCCAGCAAGGATGTAAAGACTTATCCCACTGATAAGCTCATTTCAGATCTCAAAGCTCATGAGTTTGAAATGATTGAAGAGAAGGAAGATGTACCAGAAGAGAGGACCACTACAGCCCTCACTGCCAGCACATCTAAGGTAAATGATTTTGACCCTTCAGTACTTTTATCTGATGAATATATGGCTGCCTTTGCCAGGAGATTCAAAACGTTTATGAAGAATCCCAAAGATGGAAGGAGTCCATCTCTCAACAGAAAGCCATACCAGAAGGTCAAATCAACAGAAAGCAGTGGAGAGCTTCTCTGTTACAACTGCAGACAACCTGGTCACTTCAAGGCTGATTGTCCCCATCCTAGAGTGTCCAAGAAGCAAGGACAGGATGGAGAAAAGAAGAAGTACGAGGACAACTCCAGAAGAAGAAAGGCACTTGTGACAGAACAGCTGGAGAAAGACCCTCTGTCAGAAACAGAATCCAGTTCTGACTCAGATTCTGATGAGGCCTTCTGTTGCCTGGATACTGAGACAGAAGACCTTTGCCTGATGGCTCATTCTGATGATGAGGTAACCTCTACTTCTGAATCTAGTTTTTCTTCGGTAGGCTTAGCTTTTGATTCTGATTCAATGTCAGAATTTTGGGAAGAGTTTAAGGCCATACAAGCCACTTATTCTTCTGTAACAGAAGAAAACAGTAAGTTGAAAGCTGAAATTCTTGACTTAAAAAGGGAGGTTGAGATCAAAATCAATCTTCTAATTGAGGAAAGAGATCAACTGGAGACTGAAAATGTTTCTCTTCTTAAGAGAATAAGAGAAATAGAGCCTCTCGAGATTAAGTACAAAGCTTACCAGAAGGCCCAGTCTTCCATGGAAAAGATTGTGCTTGATCAACAGATTGGCACTGGTTTTGGTCTTGGTTATGGCTCAACAGAATCAGGTGAGCCTTCTGTAATGCCTAGCACCAGAGTTGCTAAGGCAGATAAGGTCATAGAGCCACTGATTTCTAGCCCCATCTGTCAAGCTGGTGTATCTGGCACCAAGGTTGTTCATGAGGAAGTCAGACCAGAAAAGGGTAAGATAAAGGTCCAACAGAAACCCTTTTTGAAAAATAATGAACCTGGCAGAAAACCTAACAACAGAAGAGGTTTTCAAAATAACAAAAATAAAAGACCATTCATTGACAGACAACCTCATGTCAATCGTGCCAGAAATGATCACCAGAAGGGCAAATATCAAGAGAAAGTTAACTTCAGGCAGAAGAGGTTGGCTGGTCAACTTCAGAAGCCCAAGGTTAACCGTCCCTCTGCTCTTGATAGTATATGGGACTTCTTTCCAACAAAGAAATCTATGCAAAAGTATGTAAACAGGAAGCATGACCCTCACAAGCATCTGCCCAAAGTGAATCACACTTCAGTTTACTATAACTACCAGGTGGACAATGGGTACCACCCACCAAGGTTTCACTTGATGAGACCAAAATGGTACCAACTACCCAGACTCCATGACCCCCCAGGACCCAGCATTGCTTGGGTACCTAAATCTTTCTTTTGATCTTGCAGGAACTGTGTGCTGGAGCCATCTCTGAACAAGAATGGTTTATTGATAGTGGATGCTCCAGGCACATGACAGGTGACAGAAGTTGCCTAACAGAGTTCCAGAAATGCAAAGGACCTAGAGTTACCTTTGGAGGTAATGACAAAGAAGGTCAAACAAAAGGAAGAGGAAAGCTGATCAAGAACCAGATAATCATTGATGATGTCTCATATGTCAAAGAACTGAAGTTCAACTTGCTAAGTGCTAGCCAATTCTGTGACAAAGGCTACACTGTTGAATTCACAAAGGACTTCTGCTATGTGAAGCATGAGACAACAAAGGAAGTGGTTCTTACAGCATCAAGGAAGAAGAACATCTATGTAGTTGATTGGAACACTGCAAAAGATGGAGTTTGCCTGATAGCCAAGGGAGATTCAAAACTGAGCTGGGACTGGCACAAAAAGCTCAATCATTTGAATTTCAAAACAATCAACAAACTGGCCAGAGAACACATTGTAGAAGGGCTACCAGACATTGTATACAAGAAGGAGACCCTCTGCAGTGCATGTCAGAAAGGCAAACAAGTGAAGAATTCCTTCAAACCCATTGCTGGAGATCTTTCTACAAGTCCTCTAAATCTGATTCACATGGATTTATTTGGACCTGTTGAGACTCCAAGCGTTGGAGGCAAGAAATATACCCTAGTCATGGTTGATGACTACTCCAGATATACATGGACTGTTTTTCTGACAAAGAAAAATGAAACTCTTCAGAAGTTGCCATCTCTGTTAAAGCAACTTCAGACTGAGAAGAACTTGAAAGTAAAGACAATCAGATCAGACAGAGGAACTGAATTTGTCAACCAAGTCATAAAGGACTTCTGTGATCAGAATGGAACTTTTCATCAACTTTCTGCCGCCAGAACCCCTCAACAGAATGGCGTAGCAGAAAGAAGGAACAGAACTTTAAAAGAAGCTGCAAGAACAATGATTGCAGAATCTGGATTGCCTATGAGATATTGGGCTGAAGCAATCAACATTGCATGCTATACTCAGAACAGAAGCATGATCAACAAGAATCACCAGAAGACCCCTTATGAACTCTGGAAGGGAAGAAAGCCAAACATCAGCTACTTTCATGTATTTGGGTGCAAGTGCTACATTCTCAACAATGGAAAGGAGCATCTGAAAGTATTTCAAGAAAAGGCTGATGAAGGAATCTTTATAGGCTATTCAAACACTAGTAAAGCCTATAGAGTACTCAACAGAAGAACCATACATGTTGAAGAATCCATACATGTGAAGTTTGATGAAAGCACCTCTGTTAAAGAAGTAACAGAGATTCTCAAGGAAGTCAGCATAGAAGACAGAACACCAGAACTACCAGAAGAGGTGGCAGACAACCCTACATTTCCAACACCTGCACCAAACCCCCTTCTGTTGAATGAAGATGAAGACTCTGAAGATGAGGAACCAGAGAGACCAAGACAGAAGATGACAGAACCAGACCTAACATGGTTAAGAGACCATCCTCCTAACCAAGTGATTGGTCAAATCAGAAGTGGAGTTCAAACCAGATCCACATCAAGGAGAGAAGCAATGCTTGCCTGCTATATATCTCAGATGGAACCTATGACAGTTGAAGAAGCTCTTGCAGACTCAGATTGGATCAATGCTATGCAAGAAGAGCTCACTCAGTTTGAAAGGAACAAAGTATGGGAACTTGTTCCTAGGCCAAAGCACCAGAATGTCATTGGAACCAAATGGGTATTCAAGAACAAAGCAGATGAAGATGGCAACATTGTAAGGAACAAAGCAAGGCTAGTAGCTAAAGGATATTGCCAAGAAGAAGGAATAGATTTTGATGAGACTTTTGCACCAGTTGCCAGACTTGAAGCCATCAGAATCTTTCTAGCCTATGCTGCCTACAACAACATCAAGGTCTACCAAATGGATGTCAAAAGTGCATTTCTGAATGGAGATCTTGAAGAGGAAGTTTATGTGGAACAACCACCAGGTTTTGTCATTCCTACTCAATCTTCTTGTGTCTACAAGCTTAAAAAGGCCCTCTATGGTCTTAAGCAAGCTCCCAGAGCCTGGTATGACACATTGTCTCTTTTCCTAGTGAACCATGGGTTTACTAAAGGAAAGGTTGACAAAACTCTATTTCAAATCTGTGTTGCTAATCATATTCTATTAGTACAAATATATGTTGATGACATTATATTTGGTAGTACTAATCCAGAACTGTGCAAGAGATTTTCTCAAGTGATGCAGAGTCAATTTGAAATGAGTATGATGGGAGAACTCAGTTACTTCCTAGGACTTCAAGTCAAACAAGTTCCAGAAGGGATCTTTATTAATCAAGGGAAGTACACCAGAGATCTGATCAAGAAGTTTGGAGTGGAAGGCAAATCATCAGTGAAGATTCCCATGAACACTTCACAAGGAATTGGTCCAGATGATGAAGGAAAGGATGTAGATGCAACAACATATAGAGGAATCATAGGATCTCTGTTGTATCTAACTGCAAGCAGACCAGACATCTCATTCTCTGTTGGAATCTGTGCCAGATACCAATCAAAGCCCAAGGAAAGCCATCTAAGTGCTGCAAAGAGAATCATCAGATACATCAAAGGAAATCCCAATGCAGGCCTATGGTATCCCAAGGGAGGTAACTTTGAACTAATTGGTTATTCTGACTCAGATTTTGCAGGTTGCAGACTAGACAGAAAGAGCACCTCTGGTCACTGCCAATTGCTAGGAGGAAGGCTTGTTTCCTGGTTTAGCAAGAAGCAGAACTCCATCTCAACAAGTACAGCTGA
Source organism: Cuscuta europaea (assembly GCA_945859875.1). Taxonomy (NCBI): domain Eukaryota; kingdom Viridiplantae; phylum Streptophyta; class Magnoliopsida; order Solanales; family Convolvulaceae; genus Cuscuta; species Cuscuta europaea. The sequence continues at coordinate 2,648,904 of CAMAPE010000030.1, forward strand.
GGCAGAGTACATTGCAGCTGGGAGTTGCTGTGCTCAGCTACTCTGGATGAAGCAACAACTTAAGGACTATGGAATTCAAGCAAAGGAGATCAAGCTGTTGTGTGACAACACCAGTGCTATTGCTATCACTCAGAATCCAGTTCTTCATTCCAGAACAAAGCACATTGAGATCAGACATCACTTCATCAGAGATCATGTGGAGAAGAAGCACATCTGCATGGAACATGTGCCAACAGAAGACCAACTTGCAGATATCCTGACAAAGCCTCTTCCTGAGGCTAGGTTCAACAAACTGAGAGAGGAATTGGGAATGATGGATGAGATTCCAAGGGAAATATGAAAAGGAAGGCCCTTTGTTGCTCTTTTGCCGTTGACAGAATTCTTGTAGCAGAACCCCTTCTGTTAACCTCTTCTGGTCCTCACCATGGCAGAACCCCTCAGCAACAGAAAACCCCCTTCTACAGAAAAACCCTCAGAAGGTTGTGGACTTAGAAATTTTCTGAAACCGGGTATCTTAGTAAATTATTAAAGGTCTTTTACCCTTTTACCCTTAAAACGGTATCAAGCCGTATAATATTTACTGCGCCCCCGTTTATTTACTCCGCCCCTTTTTACATTTATTTGTTTCTTGGAACCATAAATTAATTCCAAACGTCCACTAACCCAAACACATAAATTCCCCTTTCGCAAACCTAAACCGCTACTGCTCTCATTACTTTCAAACTCTCAAACCTCCATAGCTCTCAAGCTTTCTGCAATTCTTCTCTGAACAAATGGCTTTCATCAACATCAATGACCTCACCAAGGAGGAAATCAACACTCTTGTTTCGAATATCTACACAGGGATGAACTGCGACCTCTCCGCACTCCCTGAACTCGCTTCAAACCACGAAACGATGATGAAGATCATCAAGGGAATGGAGGACTCCCAACTGAACAAAGTGGTAGGTTATCACTTTGATTCCTACAGTACAAGGGATGTAGCAGAGTTCTATCTCAACGCTACATACGAAGGGGAGATCATCCGGTCTAATGTCAATGGTGAAGACATTACCCTTACTCCTGCTGACCTCAACGCTCTCTTTGGCGTAGTAGAGGACCCACAAGAAGAAGAAACGGAAGGCTTCCTCACTCTGGACAGTGTCAACGTCATTGTGGACAACTTTGTCCAACTCTACTGCCGACCTGAAGTGGGTAGAGTTCCAAAGCTTTACATGAAGACAAATCTTCTTCTAAGCGACTATGAGAAATTGGTCAACATCCTGCATAGGTGTGTCTGGAGCAAGAGCACCTCCACAGATGACATGAATGCGCTGAATGCAAAGGCTGTCTTTGCAGTTCATCATGGGATGAACATCAACTGGGGACAAGTAATTGTCAAATCCCTTGTTGAATTCATCAAGAAGAAAGACAAGGAGACAGGTCTGTTCAGGACCCCCATGGGTTATGGTCTCCTAATCTCTGAAATCCTGCTCACAGCAAGGATAGGGCTGAGAAACTCTATTGAGGCAGACTACACCAAGCCAGAGCAGAAAAGACTCAGAACCCTTGAGTTCAACAGGGAAAGGCAACAACAGAAGGTTGTTCAACCAAAGAAAGTTTCAAAGAAGCAACAGAAACCTCCTACCCCTTCTGACTCTAAAGAAGAAATACCTTTGGTGAAGAAGGTGGTCAAGAAGGTTCCCAAGAAGAAGACCACACCTGTCAAAGTCCACAAGTTGGTGGCAAAGAAATCCGTCCTTAAGAGAAAGGCTCCTTCACCTATCTCTTCAGCAAGCACCCCTTCTGCCTCCCCCATTGCAAAGAAGGCCAAAATTTTGTCACCTGCAGCACAGGAGAAGCTGGAGGACTCTGTCACCTCTGCCCCAGCCAACAGAAATGCTTGGCACGGCAAGAGGATCATCTTTGAGTCAAGTGACTCAGAAGAAGAAGAAGTTGTGCAGAATGCCACTTCTCAGGGGGAACTACATTCTTCTCCTCCTGCCTCTGCAAATGATCAACCTATGGTGGTTCCTTCACCAGAACACCAAGAAGGAAGCAGTACTTCTAGCCCTGATAGGAAATTCATCAGGATTCTGGCATGGAGAAAGTGGAGAGTGGGACCTCTCACTGAGCTCCTCAAAAACTTGTCCTACTTCATCTCTGAAGAAGAAGAAGTACTCAGATGGGCTGACACAGAAGATGTGGAGTCCTGTCTAAACAAGGATTTTCTTCTTTCTGTCCTACAAAAGAAGAAGGAGAAACTTCAAGGAAAAGCACCTCTGGTCAGAAACTCACCAGAAGACCATGTGAAGGCTCTTCAAGAGCATGAGATGCATGCCTTTGATGATTGGCTAATCGAGAAGAAGAGGAAGGAATCAATGATAAAATTTCGCCACAGTGCACATGGAGAAGGTGAACCCTCTACTGCCAATGATCTACCTCTGGTCATGGAAAAACTTATCAAAGAATGGAGAGACTCTCTGTTCACCGAAACAATACTAGAGGTAATTCCCCCAACCATTCCTTCTCCCCCTCCCTCTCCTAAAATCACTTATCCCCAACCCCAACAGAAATCCCCCTCACTCCAACAGAAAACCTTCTCTGCACAGAACACCCCTTCACACCAGAAAACCTCCACCCCCAAATCTTCATCTCCTTCACACTGCAAACCGTTCTCTCCTCCCAAGAACAAATCACCATCCCCTCAAGGACAAATTATCCCTTACCAACACCAACAGATCATCTCCTCTACAACCTCACCCCAACAGAAAACCTCCTCACCCAAAACCAAAAATCCATCTCCCTGCAAATCCCAACCCTCAATCAGATCCAGATCACCATCACCTCCACCCTCTCCTCCACAACATCAGCATGCTCCCTCACAAAAACAAGAAAACCCCTCCATCAACAACTCCAGAACTGCTTCTCCACAGCCTACACCACAAGATGCAGCCACACCTATCTCCCCTCAACACTCTGTGGCTTCTACCCCCATCAGGAAACCTATCTTCAGGGTGCCCTCCTCTTCCAGTGACAATGATGGATTTCTTACATCCTCCATTGCTGCTGATGAAACTTCCAAGAGGAGGAAGACCCCTCCTCAGCATGAAGAACAACCCAGAAGGCCTCCTATGCCTAAATCAAGAGGTCTAGGTATGCCTCAGAAAACCGAATCCAAAGCAGAAAAGCCCCAAATCTCCTTCAATCAGTTTGTCACTGCAGCTGAAGATTTTGGTGGTAAGATGCTTGATGGCATGGATCAATTGGCTGAGATCAACACCAAGCACCATGAACATCTCACCTTCGTTCACAATCATCTTGAGGCTGGACTTCAGCATATCTCAGAAAAGGTTGAAGCTCTGACCCAGACATTGGTCACCTTCATGGAATCATCATCTGCAAAGCTTAATGCTGTTGCCAGAGAAGTGGATGGTGTCCACTCTGTTCTCTACTCCCAGTCTCAGATTCTCAACAAGCAGAGTAAGCAACTCAAGGATATAACAGAATCCCTTGACATTGTACAATGGTATGAAGATCAATCTGCTGAGAAGTTTATGCAGCTACAACTCTTGAATAATGATCACAAAGATCAAGTGGCCACCCTGATCAAGAAGGATCAAGAAAGATATCAGAAGCTGATACAACTTGAAGCTGGCTCTCAGGACATTAAGTCTGCTCTTGATCGTCAACAGAGTGAGCAAAGGTTGCATCAGAGTCTGCTCATTCTGAGTTACAACAGATTTCTGAGAAGGTTGCATCTCTGACCCAAACCTTGACTTCATTCATGGACTCATCAAATGCCAAAGTAGATGCAGTCTCAAGAGAAGTGGATGGTATTAATTCTGTACTTTACTCCCACTCTCAGACTCTTAACAAGAAAAATAACGCCATCAAGGAGATATTTGAATCTATTGATATCCTACAATGGTATGCTGACCAATCTTCTAAACGATTCATGGAGATACAATGTCTTGTAAAGGATCATAAAGAGCAAGCCTCAACTCTCCTTAAGAATGACAAGGAAAGATACCAGAAGATGGTACTCCTTGAGGCAAGCACCAAAGATATCCAATCAACCGTTGAGAAGCAACAGGGCTTGATAGAAGGACTTACATCTGTTACTCAGACTTTACTAGAAGCCCTTGAATAGATTGCCACCACTCAAGCTTCAGAATTTCAAAAGCTTGCTATGATGATTGTTGACCTGGATGATGCCCAAAAGGGGGAAGAGCATCCCCAACAGAAAAAGAAGCAACCTCCTAGGATCTCAGTTGGCCCTTCTACTGGTGTTGATCCAGCTTCCTATTTTCAGGCTTCCATTCAAAAGAAGAAAGAAGCTGGTATGGCCAGACCCTCATCATCTCCTCACAAGAACATATCTAAGAAGAAGAAGGCCCTAAACTTCAGGGAATCGAGATTGGGTGGATCTATGACAATTGACAGAAATCAATTTGAAGCAATGAAAGAGAAAATGACCCCCTTACAACAACAGAACTTCTTTTTAGACAGAGATGGTCATGTAAGAGTTAAGCATGGTGGATCTCTAGAAGAAGCAGAGTTTTGGTACCTCAATAAAATCCTTCCAGGGAAGGACATTCATGAAGGTGTCCTCAACTATCTCGATTGCAAGCTCTCACCCATTTGGGCATCTTACCATATATTTGGGATTTTCACAGAGATTAGAGAAGAAGTCAATGCTGAGTTGAAAAGGCTGAAAGAACTGGATGATCAAGCTATAGCTAAAGCTACAAGGGAAAATTTGTAAAGGAACACCCTTGTAAACTATCCGTCAATAAAAATACATCTCTACCTTTCACATTGTAAGGCAATTCACCTCTATCTGCTCTTATATTCTGCTATGTATGTTTGTCTATTTCATTTCTGTTTATCTTGATTTATTGTACTTTATCTTGAATGTATCTTGCTCTTACTATTATCCTATGCCAAGTTACCCACCAAGAATTTTAATGAAAGGTTTTGAACTTTATTTCCTTTATGGTGAAAGGCACTTCTCTGGAAATAGTTAAAGGGTTTTGGCATCATCAAAAAGGGAGAAATTGTAAGGATTAATTGTAATTAGATTTTGATGATGCTATATTAATTAGGACTTTAGAGTAGTGTAAGGAATAATTGTAATTAGATTTTGATGATGCTATAGTAATTAGGACTTTAGAGTACCCCCTCTTTAGATTTATTGTATTAGAAATTTTCCCTATAAAGTTTCTTAGAATAGTCGACTGTCAGAAGACCTCCAGACACAAGACCTTTGGCTCTCAGTTGATCCTCATCCAGACAGAAGACCTTTGGCCCTCTGTTGATTCTTACTCAGACAGAAACCCTCTGGTTCTCTGTTGGACATCACTACAACAGAAAACGTTCAAGACTTTCTGTTGGTTCGCCTCTGACAGAAGACCTCAGGACCCTTTGATAGCTTATTCCAACAGTAGTGCTCAAGACCCTCTCTGGTAAACCCTCTGCTGAAGACACCAGAAAGCCTGACACTTAGAGAATTTTCATGAAACTCTTCAACCGGTGAAACCAACGGAAGATTCCCTTAACGGCTAGAAGACTTCAACGGAAAAGCTACAGTACGCGCATTAAATGCACATTTAATGCACTCCATACCCTGAAGAGTAAAAGCTGATGATTGGGTGGCATTCCAGGATATTTCAGGATAACTCTATCCCAAAATAGTAACCCGCCAACCTTACCGGGTCCTACTGGTCAAGTCAACTGTTCGCGCATTTAATGCATTGTCCTCCTCCTCCAACGGGAAGACAACCCAAGTATAAAAGATACTCTACGATGAACAACCAGATAATTTTGGAAAATAACTTTTGCTACGTCCTTTGCTCAACACTTGCTAAAACATAAAACCTTCAAGGATTCAAAATCAAAAAGCCTCCTTGAGATTAAAATTTCATCATCTTCTACAAGAGAAGGCAGACGTTGGGAAGATTATCTACTCATATCTTCACATCCTCAACAAGAGCAAAGTTCCATTCGTTCTTCAACACTTCAAGCTCCTCAACTACAAATCTTTCGTAACGAAGCTAGTTGGAAAACTCCTGTTCTTACAAGAACTCTTCTCCAACGAGAAGGACGTCCAAGTAACTGGAGTAGTGAAGTGGTGCTACTTCAAGGAAGCATAGTGAAAGGACCAGTCTTAAAGGAAGCAAGGAAGTGCATCACAGGAGACATCCAGACTTGAAGAAGATGTGGAGAGCTTCTTAAGTGCTAGGACTAAGGAGTTGTAAATGGACGTTTTTACAAGCTTAGTGGAACAGTGGATTAGAGGAACGAGTTGTTTCTTGAACCATTATAAAAATCCCTGGTGTCATTTACTTACTGCATTTATTTATCGCACTTATTTTGAACTGATTAACTCCAAAGACTTGGTCTCTGTGTTCAGCAGAACGTGTCTTTTGAGTTAACACAAGGCCTACTACCTTTGCTTCTCTGAGGCTAATTGAACAGAATCCCTACTAGAACCCCATCCGCTGCCAGTCTGTTCTGTCAACAGAACAGGCTATTCTGTTAAATCTGGTACTTAACTTGAAAAAGTTAAAAACCATTACAGTCTATTCACCCCCCCTAGACTGTACCCAGTACAACCGGGACCAACAAGTGGTATCAGAGCCTCCTTGTTCTAATAATCTCTTAGGTTATTTGCTGAACAAAGATCCACTTGTTTTTCTGTTTCTTTTTTCTCATATTATGGATCACTCTCTTTCCAAGAACCTTATTGTAACACTCTGAAAATTTAAATACGATAAAATAGTTAATTTATTAAAATTTTAATCAAAGTGACATTTTTTGTCACATAAAAAAAATTACTTAAACAATACTCCCTCCGTCCCTTATAACTTTGCCAACTTTCCTTTTTTGGTTGTCCCAAAAACTTTGCCACTTTCCCTTTAAGTCAATAAATTTGTGGTTCCTGTTATTACTCTCTCCTCTCCATAAATCTATACCACACAGTTTTTACTTTATTATTCTACGTGCCGGTCAAACTTGGCAATCCTTTTAGGGACGGAGGGAGTAAATGTTAAGAAAGTGTGTGGTTTAAATTTTATGGGACTTTCCATTTATACAACATTAATGTTATGGGTGGATCGGTTTCATATTTATACACAAAAAAAACACACACCCCCAATTTAATTACTAATTATACTAATTAGTAATTACTATTACTAATAATAAATAAAGAGATGACTATTCAAACTATTTGGTATGCATTATACTCCGTATATGGTATGCTAAAACGCCGGTCGGACTTGAAGCTTCGCATGGAAAACGGATCGAGCGTGAGTTAATGCGGAAGATTTTACGTATAACGTTTAAGCCTTTAAGGCTGGGAAAATCTAAAATCAAGAACCTTCGAAACAACGATAGTTATATACATACGACCTGCGCAGCCAACTGTAAGCTAGCCTGTCATCGCCAGAAGAGGAAGAGAGCATCGATGTATGAGCCGCCGGAGTGGTTCCCACGCCGGAGCAGGGACAAATCGCCGGCTGGAGAAGAAGCCAACTCGCTGCACCATCAACGTCGACGCCGGAGGGCCACAACTGAACTTCGTTGCTGCCACTCAACGCCGGGAAATTAAGGTCGTTCGCCGGAGTACAGCTGTCAGACGGTTCATGCCGGAAAACGCAGAAGATACACAACCGGTCTCTACGTCGTCGAGCTGCCATTTCTGTGGAATCGCCGGCTGCTGGGGATGAACAACTGAGCGAAGGGGAATATCGGAAGGAGTAGAATCGTCGCCGCCAAGAGAAGGAAGCCGCCTGAGTGCCGCTACAGAGTTGCCGTTGCCACAAGTCGGAGGAAGGAAGGCCGCTGCAACGAAATATCACCGTTGCTGCTACTGCAAAGGTGTATCACTGCTCCGATGGTCCTGCTGTTGCCGTTGGAGGGCCCCACCTGCGCATGTCGGTTGAGTTTCGAAGAAGTCGTCGATTGTACGTAAGCTTCCTAACCCGTATTGTGTTTATTATTTGGGCTGCTAAACTGTGACTTACGTAGTTCATTCTTTGGACCGTGTATTGTGTAATTGTTGGACAGTTGGACTACTATTTTAGTTGGACTGAGAGATATTAATATTAACAATTAAACAATGGACTTATAACGATTAATTATTATTGAGACAATTAAAATATAAAAAGAGGAATTTGTAAAGAAAGGGTACATGAATTTAACTATAAGTTGATATATTGATATTAGAATGTTAATATTCTTAGAAGGTGATTTCTGGAAGATCGAGATAGAAGCTTTGGTTATGAATTATCGCAATTTGAGGTAAGTTTCACGTCAACCAACATTATATTTTTCCTCGTAAATCATTTTTGAAATTATTTGAGTACTTTATGAGATTTCTAGTATTTACATTTGAGTATTTGGAATTTCTTATGGATTATTATTGAGAATTATATTTGATATTTGAGTATTGGATATTGGATGATATTTTTGAGTATTTGAGATATCTTATGAATTGTTATTGAGATTATATTTATGAAGTATTTGGCTCTTTTGTGAAATTTTATTGTATGGTGAATTCGTGTGTAGTTTGTTGGAGTTAATGTTTTATATTGTGGGTGATTTTGTGGAGTTTGGATTTCGTATCCGTTTTGATTGAGATTGAATTATGATTTTGTGAGCACCCGGAGAAATCCGTGGTGTCGGTTTGCCACATCCGGATAAATGTGGAATATTTGGTGAGTGGTAATGGCTATAAGTCTAAATCCACCAGGGGTACTTCCCAAAAGCGGAGTATCCCAGCTTAATTGTAGTGTAGTTGGTAGAAAAATCCCGACTACTCGGACTTCTTACTACCCGGAGGGCTTGGAATCTCTTTTAGGGGGTGTGCACACTTAAGGTAGGAGTTCGGCTTCCACTGGACTTGAATTGACTGGACTTTGATGAGATTGGTTTTGAGGCTTTGAGGTGATTGAGATTATTTGATTGGCTTGATGTGGACTTGAGGTGAATATTATTTGATTGGATTTGTGCTGGAATTGAATTATTGAGTTGATTGGAATTGTTGGATTATTGGATTGGATTATATTTGGATTGAATTTGAGTTGGATTGAGTTATTAAATTATTTGTGAGTTTTTAGAGTATAAATACTTTTGGATTTGATTTGGTTTAATTATGTTGAATATTGTTTATAATTATTTATATGTATTTTGAGATGAATATTTTATTTTTGATTTATGCTTTGAAATTATTGTGATGTTTATGTACATTGATATTTTGGTATTATTATGGTTTGAAATATGTACTTATATTTGAAATATTGATATTTTGCATATTATTTGTGTTATAAGAATATTTTATAAATGTTGTTTTACTTATAATTTATAAATTATTTTGAAAATATATTTTACGAAATGTTTTACAAATATACATATATAATTTTTTTTGGGGTTAGGTGGAACTTACTTAGCATTGTTGCTAATGTTTGTTTCTTTTATTTTTTTTATGTACTTGATTTTGTACAGGTGTTGAGTTGATCCCGTTGAAGTTGATTTCGAGAGAGCTTCCGCTAGAAGACAAAATTTGTAAATAATTGTAATTACATTTTCAGCATCTTAAATTAGTGAACATTTATTTTAGAAGTTTAATCTATTTTGAGTTTAAATTGTTTTAGTCTGTGCACTCGGTTAGGTTAGAACCGAGTGTGGCGGTAACACCCTATTTCCCTTTTGATTTCCGCTGCAAAACTCTGATGTTTTCAAATAAAGTTGATATTTATTTTGAATAAGTATTATTTTTGGGTGGGAAATTTGGGGGTGTTACACTTATGTTTTCAGATCTTAAGTTTGATGACTGGAGGATCCGGATGTAGGCACATCTCTGTGCTCTTCATGATGAGATGTGGGAAGTACTGGACATTGGGCCATTTACAAACTTCTAGAAAGTCAACCCTGAGCATGCTATTGACCAGACTAGGCCACAGATGATTAACAAGGCCAAGTCTGAATGGACCACTGAAGAGAGAAGGAAGTATAATCTGGACAACATTGCAAAAGACATACTCTACAAGTCCATCGATGATAGATACTTCAACAGAATAAAGAAGTGCAAGACTGCCAAGGAAATCTAGGATACACTTGAGCTCATTCGAGCTGGTGATGAGCAAGAGAAAGACAACAAGCTGACAATAGCCAACAAGAAGTTTGATGATTTCAAGCTTCTCCCTGGAGAAAGCATCTCCAAGATGTATGACAAGCTCCTCACTCTCACTAGAGAGATTTTTGAGCTTGGCAAAGATCTCACCACCAAGGAGATCAACCTCAAAGTGTTGAGAGGGCTACCTTCAGCATGGAAGATGAAGGTGGTTGCTGTTCAAGCCAGCAAGGATGTGAAGACCTACCCCACAAACAATCTCATCTCAGACCTCAAAGCTCATGAGTTCGAGATGATTGAAGAAAAGAAAGATGTACCAGAGGAGAGGACAACCACAACCCTCACTGCCAGTACATCTATGGTAAATGATTTTGACCCTTGAGTTCTTTTATCTGACGAATATATGGCTACTTTCGCTAGGAGATTCAAGAAGGTTATGAAGAATCCCAAAGATGGAAGAAGTCCATCTTCCAGCAGAAAACCCTTTCAGAAGGTCAAATCAGCAGAAAGCAGTGGTGAGCTTCTCTGTTACAATTGCAGACAGCCTGGACATTTCAAGGTAGATTGTCCACATCCAAGAGTGTCCAAGAGACAAGGGCATGATGGAGAAAAGAAGAAGTTTGAAGACAATACTAGAAGCAGGAAAGCACTCGTCACAGAACAACTTGAGAAAGACCCCCTTTCTGAGACAGAATCCAGTTCTGACTCTGATTCTGATGAGGCCTTCTGTTGCCTTGACGCTGGAACAGAAGACCTATGCATCATGGCTCATTTCGATGATGAGGGAACCTCTACTTCTACATCTAGTTTTTCTTCGGTAGGCCTAGCTTTCAATTCTGATTCAATGTCAGAATTTTGGGAAGAGTTTAAAGCCATCCAAACCACTTACTCTTCTGTTAAAGAAGAAAACAGTAAGTTGAAAGTTGAGATTCTTGATTTAAGAAAGGAGGTTGAGATCAAAATTAATCTTCTCATTAAAGAAAGAGATCAGCTGGAAGCTGAAAATGTTTCTATTCTAAAGAAAGTAAGAGAAATGGAGTCAGTCGAGATCAAGTACAACACCTACCAGAAGGCCCATTCTTCAATGGAAAGGTTACTACTTGACCAACAGATTGGCGTAAGTTTTGGTCTTGGATATGGCTCAACAAAATCAGGTGAGCCTTCTGTAATGCCTAGCACCCGTGTTGCTAAGGCAGACAAGGTCATAGTGCCACTGATTTCTAGCCCCAGTTGCCATGATGGTGTATCTGGCACCAAAGTTATTTATGAGAAAGTCAGACTAGAAAAAGGAAAGATAAAGGTTCAACAGAAACCCACTTTGAAAATCAATGAACCTGGCAGAAAACCTAACAACAGAAAAGGTTTTCAGAAAAATCAAAGACAAAACCCCAACAGACAACCTCATGATAACGGTGCTAGAAATGATCACCAGAAGGGCAAGTATCAAGAGAAAGTTAACTTTAGGCAGAAGAGGTTGGCTGGTCAATTTCAGAAGCCCAAAGCTAACCGCCCCTCTGCTCTTGATAGTATATGGGACTTCTTTCCAACCAAGAAAGCTATGCAAAAGTATATAAACAGGAAGCATGACCCTCACAAGCATCTGCCCAAAGTGAATCACACTTCAATTTACTATAACTACTAGGTGGACAATGGGTACCACCCACCAAGGTTTCACTTGATGAGACCGAAATGGTACCAACTACCCAGACTCCATGACCCCCCAGGACCCAACATTGTTTGGGTACCTAAATCTTTCTTTTGATCATGCAGGAACTGTGTGCTGGAGCTATCTCTGAGCAAAAATGGTTTATTGATAGTGGATGCTCCAGGCACATGACAGGTGACAGAAGTTGCCTAACAGAGTTCCAAAAATGCAAAGGACCTAAAGTTACCTTTGGAGGTAATGATAAAGAAGGTCAAACAAAAGGAAGAGGAAAGCTGATCAAGGACCAGATAGTCATTGATGATGTCTCATATGTCAAAGGCCTGAAGTTCAATCTTTTAAGTGCTAGCCGATTCTGTGACAAAGGCTACACCGTTGAATTCACAAAGGACTTCTGCTATGTGAAGTATGAGACAACAAAAGAAGTGGTTCTTACAGCAACAAGGAAGAAGAACATCTATGTGGTTGATTGGAAAACTGCAAGAGATGGAGTTTGCCTGATAGCCAAGGGAGATTCAAAACTAAGTTGGGACTGGCACAAAAAGTTTAGCCATTTGAATTTCAAAACAATCAACAAACTGGCAAGAGAACACATTGTTGATGGACTGCCAGACATAGTATACAAGAAAGAGACCCTCTGCAGTGCATGCCAGAAGGGAAAGCAGCAGAAGAACTCTTTCAAACCCATTGCTGGAGATCTTTCTACAAGTCCTTTAAATCTGATCCACATGGATTTATTTGGACCTGTTGAGACTCCAAGTGTTGGTGGCAAGAAGTACACCCTAGTCATGGTTGATGACTACTTGAGATATACATCGACTATCTTCTTGTCAAAGAAAAATGAAACTCTTCAGAAGTTGCCATCTCTGTTAAAGCAACTTCAGACTGAGAAGAATATGAAAGTCAGGACAATCAGGTCTGACAGAGGAACTGAATTTGTTAACCAAGTCATTAAGGACTTCTGTGATCAAAATGGAACATTTCATGAATTCTCTGCCGCCAGAACACCTCAACAGAATGGCGTGGCAGAAAGGAGAAACAGAACGTTGAAAGAAGCTGCAAGGACAATGATTTCAGAATCTGAATTACCTATGAGATATTGGGCTGAAGTAATCAACATGGCATGCTACACCCAGAACAGAAGTATGATCAACAAGAATCACCAGAAGACCCCTTATGAACTTTGGAAAGGAAGAAAACCCAACATCAGTTACTTTCATGTATTTGGATGCAAATGCTACATTCTTAACGATGGAAAGGAGCATCTAAAAGTATTTCAAGAGAAAGCTGATGAAGGTGTATTCATAGGCTATTCAAGCACCAGCAAAGCCTATAGAGTACTCAACAGAAGAACCCTACATGTTGAATAATCTATACATGTAAAGTTTGATGATAGCATCTCTGTTGAAGAAGTAACAGAGACTCTCAAAGAAGTCAACACCTGAACCAACAGAAGATGTAGCAATTAATCCTGTGTTTCCTACACCTGCACCAAACCCCATTCTGTTGAAAGAAGATGAAGATTCAGAAGAAGAGGAACCAGAGAGACCAAGACAACAACTGACAGAATCGGATCTGACATGGTTAAGAGATCATCCTCCTAACCAACTGATTGGACAAATCAGAAGTGGTGTGCAGACAAGATCTGCTACCACAAGAAGAGAAGCAATGCTTGCCTGCTACATATCTCAAATGGAACCCATGACTGTAGAAGAAGCTCTTGCAAACTCAGATTGGATCAATGCAATGCAAGAAGAGCTCACTCAGTTCGAAAGGAACAAAGTATGGGAACTTGTGCCTAGACCAAAGCATCAGAATGTCATTGGAACCAAATGGGTATTCAAGAACAAAGCTGATGAAGATGGAAACATTGTAAGGAATAAAGCAAGGTTAGTAGCTAAGGGATACTATCAAGAAGAAGGGATAGATTTTGATGAGACCTTTGCACCAGTTGCCATACTAGAAGCCATCAGAATATTCCTAGCCTATGCTGCCTTCAACAACATCAAGGTCTACCAGATGGATGTCAAAAGTGCATTTTTGAATGGAGATCTTGAAGAAGAAGTTTATGTGGAACAACCACCAGGTTTTGTCATTCCTACTCAATCTTCTTGTGTCTACAAGCTTAAAAAATCCCTCTATGGTCTTAAGCAAGCTCCTAGAGCATGGTATGACACATTGTCCCTATTCCTAGTGAACCATGAGTTTACTAAGGGAAAGGTTGACAAAACTCTTTTTCAAATCTCGGTTGCTAATCACATTCTATTAGTACAAATATATGTTGATGATATTATATTTGGAAGTACTAACGCAGAATTATGCAAGAAGTTTTCTCAAGTTATGCAGAGTCAATTTTAGATGAGTATGATGGGAGAATTAAGCTATTTCCTAGGACTGCAAGTCAAACAAGCTCTAGAAGGAATCTTTATCAACCAAGGGAAGTACACCACAGACCTGATCAAGAAGTTTGATGTAGAAGGCAAATCATCAGTGAAGATCCCCATGAACACTTCACAAGGAATTGGACCAGATGATGAAGGAAAATATGTCGATGCAACAACTTACAGAGGAATCATTGGATCACTTCTCTACCTAACTGCAAGCAGACCAGATATATCATTCTCTGTTGGAATCTGTGCCAGGTACCAATCAAAGCCCAAGGAGAGCCACTTAAGTGCTGCAAAAAGAATTATCAGATACATCAAAGGAAATCCAAATACTGGCCTATGGTATCCCAAGGGAGGTAACTTTGAACTAATTGGTTACTCTGACTCAGACTTTGCAGGTTGCAGGTTAGACAGAAAGAGCACCTCTGGTAACTGCCAACTGCTAGGTGGCAGACTTGTCTCCTGGTTTAGCAAGAAGCAAAACTCTATCTCAACAAGTACAACAGAAGCTGAACACATTGCAGCTGGGAGTTGTTGTGCTCAGCTACTCTGGATGAAGCAACAACTGAAGGATTATGGCATTCAAACAAAGGAGATCAAACTGCTGTGTGACAACACCAGTGCCATTGTCATCACTCAGAATCCAGTTCTTCACTCCAGGACAAAGCGTACTGAGATCAAACATCATTTCATTAGAGATCATGTTGAGAAGAAGCACATAAGCATGGAGAATGTGTCAACAGAAGACTGGCTTGTAGATATCCTAACCAAGTCTTTGCCTAAGGCTAGGTTCAACAAGCTGAGAGAAGAATTGGGGATGATGGATGAAATTCCAAGAGAAGGTTGAAAGAAAGATCTTCTGTTACAGATTCTATGTTAACAGAACCTCTGTTGTAGAACCCCTTCTGTTCTCTATATTGAACAGAGAACCTCTAATCTTAACAGAACAGAATACCTTAGCAACAGAAATCCTCCTCTTACCAACAGAAGGTTGTGGACTTAGAAAATATTTTGAGAAAACGGGTGACCTAGTAACTTAATGAAGGTCTTTTACCCTTTTACCCTTAAACGGCTTCACAGCCGCAAAACATTTACTGCGCCCCTATTTTCATTTATTGGTACCTCGGAACCGCCAATATTCTCAAACATCCACTAACTCGAACCCATATATTCCAATCTTTTCAACCTAAACCGCCACTGGTCTCATTACTCTCAAATCTTCGAACTTCCATATCTCTCTAGCTTTCAAATCCTCAAACTCTCTGCAATGGCGTTTATCAACATCAATGACCTTACTGATGTTGAGATTGACCTCCTGGTCAAGAACATTTACACCGGGATGAACTGCGATCTTTCTGCACTCCCTGAACTAGCAGCAAACCAAGAAATGATGATGAAAATCATCAAGGGTATGGAGGAATCACAGCTTAGCAAGGTGGTAGGTTATCATTTCGATTCCTACAGCACAAAGGATGTGGTAGAGTTCTATCTGAATGCCACATATGAAGAGGAGACTATCAAATCTCGTGTCAACGGTGATGACATCTGTAACACCCCGCCCCATAGGGCCCGAGGTAGTTACTCATACACACCCTCCAGACCTCTAGTATTGTCCTCACAAACCGCCACAAACCTTTTCCGCGCACTTTGTCCTCACTCGTGCGCGCCCTGAGAAACTTCCTAGGGGGTCACCCATCCCAAGACTACTCCCGTACAAGCACGCTTAACTTTGGAGTTCTTGGCTAATGAGCTCCCTTAAAAGGAGATGCACCTTGTTCGTATGAGTAGTACTATTAATCCATTTAAATTAAATCTCAAGTATTACAATCTCCCCCACTTAGGAACACAATGTCCTCGTTGCGCCCATAAATCAATCTCAGTCATATCCCAGAACCTTGGCACGCGTCCCACTCCCTCATCATCTTCCTAGGCCTTGGCCTTACCTTTAGTATCTGTACATGCGAAGAAAGAAAACTGATAAGCTTTACTGTTGCAGAAGACTTCCTACTAAGTGCATCTGCTACCTTGTTGGCTTTCCCAGGATGATAAAAGATCTCACAATCATAGTCTTTCACTAGCTCAAGCCACCTTCTCTGCCTCATATTGAGATCCTTCTGCGTGAATATGTATGTAACACCCCGGCCCCGTAGGCCCCGAGGTAGTTACTCCAGACCTCTAGTACTGTCCTAACTTTTTTTAAATAATAATAAGAATAATAATAATAACAACATATATATTAATAATATTAATCAAAATAAAAATAAAAATAAAATAACACAAAAATAAAATGGATATAATTTGTCTGATAAGAATAAACGAGATATACTTCGTGTTAGTGGATAATACGTATGCATGATATACGTACATACACACTTTAAACTTTTATCATTATGTATAACACATACATAATACATGCTTTTATCATGTATGGTAACATACATACATAAGAGTATGCCAATGGCCAGGAGCAAGTGAACATCCGTAACTGGTTACGTTATTATTATCGTAGTAATAACTGCGGCAACTCAACGGACATAATTGGAAAACTCTAATACCCATTCTAGGACCTTCTTATGCCATATAAATATACACAACCGGCACACTTGCAAAAATGCAGAAAAAAAAACAAAGGTATGAACAAAAAAAAAAGAAAACATCCTTTGAGCGATTGTAAACTATTATAGTGTGAGGGAGGAAGTTGTGGGCAAAGAAAGCAAAGAAAGCCGTCGAGAAAAGAAGTGGAGAAGAGACCGACGGAGTTGCCGGAGTTATAAGGAAGCACGTCGAAGAAGGAAAAACCCGCCGGAGTATCTACGAACTCAAACTTGCTGCCGCAGGAAGGTGTCACTGTTTCAGTCAACGACAAGGTAAGTTCGGCAGCCCCTTGCATTTTCCGGCGTTCCTAATGACCTCGGTGCGATTTTAGTTTCCTGAGGAAGGAGATGGCTTGCACGTGGTTTGTTTAGAAAAGAGAGAGGGATGGTTTGGTTAATTGGACCGGGCTGATAGCTCACTATTGTAATAAATCTGAACCAGGGTGGGCCATAATTACCTAGGAGTAATAATTTAACCTGGATCAATTGAAACTGGCTGACTGAGAATTTTAATAATAATAATAATAATAATAATAATAATAATAATAATAATAATAATAATAATAATAATAATAATAATAATAATAATAATAATAATAATAATAATAATAATAATAATAACAATAACAATAACATGGACCGTAGGAATGTTAATATAATGTTTTGTTGGCTTATGAAATTGTCATTTTTAGTTATGTAGCTATTTTAATAAATAGGTTATTATAAAAGATACTAATTGGGTAATTTAATCTGGACTTTTTGAAATGAAATATATTAATGTAGGGTGATTAATAAAATGAAATATGATTGGGCTAGTTAAATAAAATGAAAGTAAAGAACAATATTACTTAAGGGTTAAAAACATGATAGGAGTAATTGGATAATTATTGAGCAAGTTAAAGAGTAAAATGGATTAAAGAAATTGGCTATTTGATTGGAATAGATATACTACAGCCGATACTTTATAATTTTAAGTGGGTGACTATTATGAATAAACCAATTGAGTTATAATTTGTAATTGTTGGACTATTATTGAATTATATAAATGAATTAAAAGTAAATAAAATAATAAATTATCAAAATAAAATATTACACAAGTGAATGAGAACAAATAAACTATTAATAGTAAACGATTATCTATAACTAAATTAATATTGTGAATAATTAGACTACTATTTATAGTACAAATTTATTAACGAAAATATTAAAGGAACGAATTATGTTGAACCAACTAAATTAATTAATTAACATTTAAAAACGTGTCATTAAGCATACACAAATTATAATGGACTACTATAAAGGATGTAATTAAGCAACTAGATCACAAGAGGGGTAATTACAAATAAGGGGTAGAAGGATTAGACTCTAGTTTGGACAAAGTGTTGATTCATGAATTTTAATAGAAAGTGATTACTTTGAGTGAGGAGCAAACTAGAAGAAATCTCTAGGAGTATTTGGAGTTGAGGTAAGTCCTATGTCAACCAAAATGCTTTTACCTCGTATATTATTTATGATATGTATTTTTATTTATTTATTTGAGTAATTGTTGTTGAGATTATGATTATGTGGATTTTTATGAATTGTGAACTATTTGTGTAAAGTATGTTATGTTGTACGTTTTGGAGAAATGTGAATAGAAATTCTTGTTCTAAAACTATATCTATGAATAATAGATATAGAAATTTTTGGGAAATAATTCAAGATAAAATGAACCTTTCAATGTAAGGGCATCGCGGGAGAAATCCGCGGTGTCGGTGATCTCCACGACCTTGACTGTGGGGGTGGTTAGGGCTGCTACTACTGGTTTGGGAGGCTCGGTAACAAATCCGAGAAATTTTGGAAATATTTGGGAGGCTCGGTAACCAATCCGAGAAAAATTGAGAATTTTATCTTTGGGCATCATACCCTTTTATGTTAGTAGTAGCAGTAACCTAGTCATCTAAGGGGTAAACCCTTTTTGGTGTGGTAGGGGGACGTTGACGTCCGGACTACTTGGGCTTCTTACTATTCGGAGGGCTTGGAATCCCTTTTGGGGGTGTGCACACTTAATGTAGGAGTTCAGTTTCCATGGGAGTTGTGGTACCGGCAAAAGTTCCGGGGTGGTCGTACATAACAACGTTCCACCGGGCTCAATATGATCTTGAGCACCGCCCTTCGAATCTACTAGGGAGTTTAGCTATAATGAGATTTTGAGGAAAGCAAAGACAAGAGAATTTTATTTGACAAAAAAAAATCATTTACCTATACTATATACAAAACATTATTTTCATCAAACCTATTATTTTACAGGGTTGGGTGGGGCTTACTTAGCGAAAGCTAATTTTTGTCTCTTTTATTTTCTTTTCCTTCTTGTTTGTACATATGGATATGCTTTGGATGATGACATGCATGCTTACGGTTCTTGAGAGCGCTAGCTAGAGATATTTCTAGTAATAAGACTTTATTTATGAAATTTTGATTTAAGATCATGTAATAGACATCTTTACTACTCTAGAATATTTGAACAGGTACTTTTGTTAGCCTGTGCACTTAGCGATGGTCTTGCTAAGTGTGGCGGTAACACCTTCAATTTTCAATTATGTTACTCCGCTGCAACATTTCAATATTTCAAATTAAGTTCATTTTCATTTGCATAAATAATTATTTAAATAATTATTTTGGATGGAAAATTTGGGGGTGTCACAATGTATTTCAGACTTTTATGATCAGTGAAGATCTTACACTGAACCCCATACAAGTAATGTCTCCAAATCTTCAACGCATGTATCACCGCTGCCAACTCCAAGTCATGCGTATGATAATTCGCTTCATAGTCCTTGAGTTGCCGAGACACGTAAGCAATAACTCGTTCATTCTGCATAAGAACTGCTCCAAGTCCCATCTTCGATGCGTCTGTGTAGATAACAAACCCTTCCTTGCCTTCTGGGAGTGCTAAAATGGGTGCAGATGTCAACCTATCTTTCAGCTCTTGGAAACTCTTCTCACAACGATCAGTCCACTCAAATTTCTTACCCTTACGGGTCAAGGTAGTCAATGGAAGAGCTATGGCAGAGAAGCCTTCCACAAACTTTCTATAATACCCCGCAAGGCCTAAGAAACTTCGATCTTCTTTCGCATTCTTCGGTCTGCTCCAATCTCGGACAGCTGCTACTTTTGAGGGATCCACCGAAACCCCCTGCTTTAAAACTACGTGGCCAAGGAATGCTACATGATCAAGCCAGAACTCACACTTTGAAAACTTAGCATATAGCTTATGTTTCCTAAGCGTCTCCAATACTTCTCTCAAGTGTTCTTCATGCTCCTTCATGGACTTCGAGTAGATCAAAATATCATCAATGAAAACAATGACAAACTTATCAAGAAACTCCCTGAACACTCTATTCATCAAATCCATGAATGCCGCTGGAGCATTAGTTAAGCCGAAAGGCATAACCACAAATTCATAGTGTCCATACCGCGACCTGAAAGCTGTTTTTGGGATGTCTCCTTCTTTGATTCTTAACTGATGATACCCTGAACGAAGGTCAATCTTGGAGAAAATCACCGCTCCCTTCAACTGGTCAAACAGGTCATCAATTTTAGGCAGGGGATACCTATTCTTGATAGTCACTTTATTGAGCTCTCTATAATCTATGCACAACCTCATTGTGCCATCTTTCTTCTTCACGAACAATACTGGAGCTCCCCACGGTGAGTAACTGGGCCGAATGAAACCCTTCGCTAGCAACTCTTGCAACTGTTTGTAGAGTTCTTGTAACTCCGCTGGGGCCATTCGATATGGTGCTCTAGATATTGGTGCAGTACTGGGTAGCAGCTCAATCTCGAACTCAATCTCTCTACTCGGTGGTAGTCCAGGAAGATCTTCGGGAAAAACATCATTGTAATCCTCCACAATTGGAACTTCACATAACTGAATGAGTTCTCCAGTGCTCTTGTCTACAATGTGAGCTAAGAAAGCTTCACATCCACTCCGAATAAGTCTCCTTGCTTGCAATGCAGAAATCATCACCTTCCTTGATCCTTTTGGCTCCCCAAGAAAAAAGAAAGGATCAGACCCTGTAGGCGCAAAATTAACAATTCTTTTTCGGCATATAATTGAAGCACTATACTTCTGCAGAAATTCCATACCGAGAATCACATCATAATCTCTCATATCAAGTACGATCAGATTCACAAATAACTCTCTTCCTGCAATACTCATTGGCATTGCTCGCAACCAATGAGTCGACAACATGATCTCTCCTGACGGAAGTGCTGTGGTGAACTTATAATCTAACTTATCTTGATGTGCTGCTAAGGATCTAGCAAACTCAAGAGATACAAAGGAATGCGTGGCTCCAGTGTCAAATAGCACATTAGCATATCTATTAAGAACAAGTATTTGACCTGTGACAACACCGAGATTTATCGATGCCTCTTCTTTTGAGATGGTGAACACTCTAGCAACCGGGGCCTCTGGTGGTGCCTCAAGATGCCCTTGCTGGATGGATGGTCCTTCTAGATAAGCCTGCATATTATGGACAACCGTTGAAGGTGTTGGATTTCTCGGCATGTGAGTGATCTGGTAGTTTTGCTGATTCTTTCTTGGACAATCTCTCGACATATGGCCCTCAAGGTCGCAAGTGTAGCAAGCTCTAGAACCCAATCTGCATTGGCCTGGATGATTACAGCCACAATTTTCACACTGTGGGAATTTCATCTGTTTATTCTGGTGTCCCTGATGGTGACCAGCTCCTTTGCCATCATTACCCGTGAAGTTTCTCTTCTTGTTACTGATGGTCCCGGATAGGGTAAAAGTCTAGAGGGGGGTGAATAGACTTTTAAATCTTTTCGACCCTTACAAATATTTTCCTCTAGAGGAGTTGATCTATAATCTTTTGGGAGATTAATAGATGCACATCGGAAGTCTTTACCCTTTATATAATGGATGTTTTAATCACTTTCTGATCTGGGGAAGATTGGACTTAGATAGCTAGCAGTTGGCTTGGCAGTTGGCTTAGCAGTTGGCTAGGTAGTAGGGAACTCTGAGGCAACTGCTCAGATTTTGATCTGACTACTCAAAATAGATTGATCTGACTACGCAATAGGCTTTCTGGCTAATCAATCTTATCTGTTGGTTAGGATAGATTGATCTCTGCCGTTGAACTTTTGAAGAGTACGCGTAGTACTCTTTTCTTCTTGTGCTGGAGCTTTAATTGCGGCTGGTGTTTTTGTCTGTAAATAATTCGGCCGCGGCATCTTCTTCCAGGTTTGAGTCCCATGTTGTAGTCCCCAGTACTTGATTCGGTATTAAATACCGGTCAAGTACTTGTCTATAATCATATACATTTATTTTCGAACTTGGCCTTGTTTTGTGACAATTAATTTTTGTGGGCTAATAAAATATACCGGTAGGATATAAATATCCTATTAAGGTAAATAAATATTACCTTATTGCATTTTTATGTTTCCGGTAGAATTTTATTAGTCATAAAAATTGTACATTAATTTTGTCACTTATTGCAAATTAAATTGAGACACATTGTACACGTGTTATGTATAGTGGCATCATCAAAATCTTATCAAAATTGGGTACTAACAATTTCCCCCTTTTTGATGATGCCAAAACTATACAACACAAGTAACAAACATTTGTATTGATGACAAAGGCTACACAGTTGAATTCTCCAAGGAAGGATGTTCTGTCAAGCATGAGACAACTAAAGAAGTGGTTCTAACAGCAACAAGAAAGAAAAACATCTATGTGGTTGATTGGTCAACTGCCAGAGATGGAATTTGCCTGATAGCCAAAGGAGATTCAAAACTCAGTTGGGAATGGCACAAGAAACTGAGTCACTTGAATTTCAAAACAATCAACAAACTGGCAAAGGATCACATTGTTGAAGGTCTACCCAACCTTGTATACAAAAAGGAGAATCTATGCAGTGCATGTCAGAAAGGAAAACAAGTGAAGAATTCTTTCAAACCCATTGCTGGAAACCTATCTACTGGTCCCTTGAATCTAATTCACATGGATTTATTTGGACCAGTGGAAACTCCAAGTGTTGGTGGCAAGAGATACACCTTAGTCATGGTGGATGACTACTCCAGATTCACATGGACTATTTTTCTGACCAAGAAAAATGAAACTCTGCAGAAACTGCCATCTCTGCTAAAGCTATTACAGAATGAGCAGAATCAGAAAGTCAAAGCCATCAGATCAGACAGAGGAACAGAGTTCGTCAACAAGGTCATTCAGGATTTCTGTGACCAGAATGGTACAATGCATCAACTCTCTGCAGCCAGAACTCCTCAACAGAATGGAGTTGCAGAAAGAAGAAATAGAACATTAAAGGAATCTGCAAGGACCATGATTGCTGAATCAAGTCTACCCTACAGATACTGGGCTGAAGCAATCAATACTGTATGCTACACCCAGAACAGGAGCATGATTCACAAGACTCATCAGAAAACTCCTTATGAATTATGGAAAGGACGAAAACCCAACATCAGCTACTTTCATGCATTTGGATGCAAATGCTATATACTCAACAATGGGAAGGTTCACCTCAAGGTGTTTCAAGAAAAAGCTGATGAAGGAACATTCTTAGGCTACTCTGGCACCAGCAAAGCCTACAGAATACTCAACAAGAGAACTTTACTTGTTGAAGAATCGATTCATGTCAAGTTTGATGATCTCAACTCTGTTGAGAGCATAACTGAAAACCTGGAGAAAGCGAATCTCAAAGAATCTCCAGAACTGGATCCACCAGAGGTAGATACACCAGAGTTGTTGACCAACTCTGCCATACCAATGAATCATCAGAATCCCATTCTGCAAAACAAGGATAGTGATGAAGAATCAGAAGAAGAACAAGAGAATCGAAGGCAACCCCTATCAGAACCTGATCTTACTTGGTTAAGAGATCATCCTCCTAATCAAGTAATTGGACAAATCAGAAGTGGAGTCCAAACCAGATCCACATCAAGGAGAGAAGCAATGCGTGCCTGCTACATATCTCAGATGGAACCTATGACAGTTGAAGAAGCTCTTGCAGACTCAGATTGGATCAATGCTATGCAAGAAGAGCTCACTCAGTTTGAGAGAAACAAAGTGTGGGAACTTGTTCCTAGGCCAAAGCACCAGAATGTCATTGGAACCAAATGGGTATTCAAGAACAAAGCAGATGAAGACGGCAACATTGTAAGGAACAAAGCAAGGCTAGTAGCTAAAGGATACTGCCAAGAAGAAGGAATAGATTTTGATGAGACCTTTGCACCAGTTGCCAGACTTGAAGCCATCAGAATCTTTCTAGCCTATGCTGCCTACAACAATATCAAGGTCTACCAGATGGATGTCAAGAGTGCATTTCTGAATGGAGATCTTGAAGAAGAGGTTTATGTGGAACAACCACCAGGTTTTGTCATTCCTACTCAATCTTCTTGTGTCTACAAGCTTAAAAAGGCCCTCTATGGTCTTAAGCAAGCTCCCAGAGCCTGGTATGACACATTGTCTCTTTTCCTAGTGAACCATGGGTTTACTAAAGGAAAGGTTGACAAAACTCTTTCAAATTTCTGTTGCTAATCATATTCTGTTAGTACAAATATATGTTGATGACATTATATTCGGTAGTACTAATCCAGAACTGTGCAAGAAATTCTCTCAAGTGATGCAGAGTCAATTTGAAATGAGTATGATGGGAGAACTCAGTTACTTCCTAGGACTTCAAGTCAAACAAGTTCCAGAAGGGATCTTTATCAATCAAGGGAAGTACACCAGAGATCTGATCAAGAAGTTTGGAGTGAAAGGCAAATCATCAGTAAAGATTCCCATGAACACTTCACAAGGGATTGGTCCAGATGATGAAGGAAAAGATGTGGATGCAACAACATACAGAGGGATCATTGGATCTCTGTTGTATCTAACTGCAAGCAGACTAGATATCTCGTTCTCTGTTGGAATCTGTGCCAGATACCAATCAAAGCCCAAGGAAAGCCATCTAAGTGCTGCAAAGAGAATCATCAGATACATCAAAGGAAATCCAAATGCAGGCTTATGGTATCCCAAAGGAGGTAACTTTGAACTAATTGGTTATTCTGACTCAGATTTTGCAGGTTGCAGACTAGACAGAAAGAGCACCTCTGGTCACTGCCAATTGCTAGGAGGAAGGCTTGTTTCCTGGTTTAGCAAGAAGCAGAACTCCATCTCAACAAGTACAACTGAGGCTGAATACATTGCATCTGGGAGTTGCTGTGCTCAGCTACTCTGGATGAAGCAACAACTGAAGGACTATGGAATTCAAGCAAAGGAGATCAAGCTGTTGTGTGACAACACTAGTGCCATTGCTATCACTCAGAATCCAGTTCTTCACTCCAGGACAAAGCACATTGAGATCAGACATCACTTCATCAGAGATCATGTTGAAAAGAAGCATATCTGTATGGAGCATGTACCTACAGAAGATCAACTTGCAGACATTCTAACCAAGCCTTTACCTGAGGCAAGGTTTAACAAGCTTAGGGAAGAATTGGGAATGATGGATGATCTTCCTAGAGATGCATGAACCAGAGATTCACTGAACCAGAACTCCCTTTTTCTGCACCAGAAACTCGGATCAGAGAACCACTATCTCAGATCATCAGAATCTCACATCAGAGAACCTCCCCTCTCTGACCAGAGTTCCTCAACCGAAGACAACAGATACGGAAGTGGACTTAACAATAGTTCAAGGTACGGGCCAGACCTAATTAATTGAAACGGTCTTTTACCAAAATACCCCTGATCGTTACTCTTCTAACGGAAACGTTTCCGCCCGCATTTTCTTTAAATGCTGCCTCGAAACTGCCAATATACCAAACGTCCACTATTCCTAACTCCTTTATATCCACCGTCTTCGGCTCTGAAACTGAATTTTTGGCTCTATAACTGAATTCATCAAGAAGAAAGACTCTGAAACAGGTCTTTACTCAACCAAGATGGGGCATGGCCTTCTTATCTCTGCCATCCTTGCTGCAAAAGGAGTTCAACTCAGGGATCCTATCCCAGTTGAACACACCAAGACCATCTTCCTCACAGCCTCTCCAAAATTCAACATTGCCATCTCTTCTGAACTTAGGAGAGAGGAAAGACTGGAAAAGAAAAGGGAAGAACAGGCTGCTAAGGCCAAACCTGCTAAGAAAATTGCCAGAAAGCCCAAACAACCTGAGCAGTCACAGGTTGTAAGGGAGGTTCGACAGAAGAAGAAGAGTGACAATCTGTCACTACCAGAGAAGGAAACAGCAGAGGAGGCTGCACCAGAGATGCCCTCCCCAAAGGCAACCAAGAAATCTGCTGCCAGAAAACTGAAGCAGAAGAGGAGAAGGAAGATGGTTGTGCTAAGTGGTGATTCTGACAACTCTAGCACTAAACCAAGGCAGAAAAAGAGGAAGACTAAAGTAGTCTCACCTGCCAAAGATTCAGCAATTCAGGGGGAACTTGCACCAGAATCTGGCACTCTACCAGAAACTCACCAAGATTCTGCACCAGAGTTCCCCAACTCTGCTCTCTCACCAGAGCGTGAAGCCTCACCAGAAATGGACCAAGAAAAAGACTTCAACATCATTCTGCAAAAGCAGTTTGACAGAATTCTTTGATGCCTATGAAAAAGAAGAAGCTGCTGTTCTTCACTGGGTAGGCACAGATGATGTGTCAAAATGCTTCAACCTTACCTTTCTGATTTCTGTGCTACAAAAGAAGAAAGACAGATATCAAGGTAAAGCTCCCACATCTGACCTATCTCCAGAAAGGCATGTCAGAGCCTCGGAAGAAGAAGAAATGGAAACTTTTGATGCCTGGCTGATGGAGAAGAAAAGGAAAGAATCAATGATCAAATTTCGCCATAGTGCTCTTGAGGAAGGAGAGCCATCCACTGCGAATGACATTGCTATTACCATGGAGCAGCTAATCAAGGAGTGGAGAGAATCTGTGTACTCCGAAATTGTACTCCCCAATCTCCTATTACTCTACCCTCACCCTCCAAATCCCCATCTAAACCTTCATCCCCACTTCACCAGAAAACCCCTTCACCCCAACAGAAAACCCCCCCTTCCACCAGAACACCATCTCACCAGAAACCCAACTCAAGACCTTCTTCACCCAAACAAAAAATTGCATCTCCCTGCAGAGCAATTGTCCCTTTCAGAAACCGTTCACCCTCACCTCCACCATCCCCCCCTCAACAGAATGCCTCACCCATTCACTCTCCACCTCAGCACCAGAACCCTTCACCAACATCCAAGTCTGCCTCACCTCAGAGATCCTCACATCACTCTGCAGCATCTCCACCAAAGAAGAAACCTATCTTCAGGGTTCCCTCCTCATCTAGTGACAATGATGGTTTCCTCACCTCCTCCATTGCTGCTGATGAAACCTCCAAAAGGAGAAGGACACCCCCCAGAGTTCCTTCCCCTCCACCATCCAACAGAGCTCCTCCACTACCAAAAGGCAGAGGATTGGAAACGCCTGATTTTACACCTGAAGAATCCAAAATCCCCTTCACCCAGTTTGTGAAGTCTGCTGAAGCTTTTGGTGGAATACTGGTTCAAGATCTGAGCAAGATTATTGAACTAAATGACAAACAACATGAGGAACTCACCCATACCAATCTGCAAATCACCATAGGTTTTCAACACCTGTCAGATAAAGTTGCTGCTCTCACAGAGAATCTGCACACCTTCATGCATTCCTCTAACTCTAGGATTGATTCTGTCTCCAGAGATGTTAGTGGACTCAACTCTGTTCTCCACTCTCACTCTCAAGCTCTGCTTGCCCAGAATCAGACAATCAACAGGATCTCAGAATCTGTTCACAATCTTCAGAAATCTGCTGATAGTTCCTCCCAGAAACTCAACATCTTACATTCTCTCTACAAGGAACATCAAGAGCAAGGCCTAGCTCTTCTCAAATCTGACAGAGAAAGGTACCAGAAGATGGTGCTTCTAGAGGTCAGTGTAATACCCCGAAAATTTGAGAGAGTTTGGGAAATAATTAAAATTGTGTTTCATATTGTTTACACGGTCTTTAGGTCGTTTATTATGTTTGGTTTAGTGTTTGGGACAAAGGGGAGGTCCAAATGGGGAAGAAACGGGGCAAAAACTAAGGTTTGGGGCGTCTGGGGGTCACACACGGCGTGCGTGGAAGGTACGCACGCGTGCGTTCCTGTTGTATTCTAATACAACTCAAACTTCGGAAATTCACTATAAATACATCCCTAATCCGATTTTCCTCATTCCAAAAACCCTAGGACCGCCTCTTCAAGCTCTATCCCTTCCAGCTCTTCAATATTAACGTATCCAGCACGAAAGTTTATGCCAATGATGAGATCAAACAATCCAATATTCCGGTAAGTGCGTTTGTTGCCTAATTCGCGTCGTTCATCCGTTTACTAAATTTCTTTCTCCTAAATTGAGATCCTTCGAACCTATCACTTCCTAGGTACGTGAGAATGATCCATCAAACTAGGCTTGACGTTTAGGATTTGTTTCTAGCCTCGAGGTAAGGACTATTGCAACCAAAATTACTATTTTGCCCCTATATTGTATAAACTAGGGTTTGTGCTATGATTTGAGTTTCTTTCTGAAACTTTATGGATAATTCGGCTATCATAGTATGAGTATGATGATGTATGCTTTTCTGGGAATTTATGAACGTGTGATTTTTGGTGAATTTATCAAATCAGTTTATCATGGCTAAAATTGTGATTTTTGATGATTGTTCTTTTGGGATTGGAAAATTTTGGTGATTGTTTTGGTATGAGTTGAAGAATGATTTGAGACTATTATAACTGGTTATATTGAAAATATATTATGGGTTCAGAATACTCCAATTTGATTATTTTGGTGGTAGTAGTAAATGCTACTTTTGGGAAGTGGTTGTTTGGGTTAAACTCTCTTTTTGGAAAGTGTTGTGAGATCAAATCTTTTGGGATAAATTATATATATTTAAATGTATAATTTGGTATGAAAATTTACATATATATTCTGGAGTTATAAATATCCTTATTGGATTATTTTGAATATGGTATTAAATACTATTTTGGAACTAGTTTTGGATAAACCCTAAATTGTAAGTTTCTCTGCCAATCCAAAATTGTTTCCTCGTATTATATGCTTATTATGCATTATGTGATTAAGTGTGATTTGTGAATTTTGTGTATGTGATTTTGAGAAGATATTATATATATGGTAGTTAAGAAGTATAAATCAAGTACTTTTGGGGTATTAAATATTTTTAAATACCTTCGAGACTTTTTAGAGAAATTAAGAAGTATTTTTGAAGTATTATTAAGCGAAGATAAAATTTACATTTTCATAAGAAGATAGCATCTCGGGAGTAATCCGAGGTGTCGGTTTTTCCACATCCGGATAAATGTGGAGGGTGATTAGAGCTACTACTACTAAGAAGTACAGTTTGGATCTATGATCCCTTTTAAGTAAGATTTGGATCTATGATCCCTTTTTAAGTAAGATTTGGATCTATGATCCCTTTTAAGAAGAAGTTATAGTAGTAGTCCCTAATCATTCAAGAATTTTAGCATTGGGGTGGTTGGGTTCCGACCACTCGGGATGACTTACTACTCGGAGGGCTTGGAATCCCTTTTAGGGGGTGTGCACACTTAAGGTAGTCGTTTCGTTTCCAACAGAGCAGTTGTGGTACCGGCACTTGTTCGGGGTGGCCGTCCGTAACCACGGTCCACCGGGCTCTACCGAAAGGTTAAGCACCGCCCTTCTAAATTACTAGGAAGCTAGAGAAGAAGTGATTTTCTTAAAAAGTTTAAAGAGAAGAATTACTAAGAGATTTTCCAAGAGAAGTTGAGGATTTTTGTAAAGAAGTAGTTTTGAGAAAAATCAAGGTAAAAAGAATTTCGATGGTGTGATTATTTTTATATAATATTATATAAAAATCTATTTTTAGCCAAACCTGATTATTTTACGGGGTTGGGTAGTACTTACTTAGCTCTAAAGCTAATTTTTGTTATTTTTCTTGTCTCTCTCTTCTCCCTTAAATTTTATCAGGTGATGAGTTGGATACCTATGTGAATTGACAGATTGCTCGAGCTTGAGTGCGAATTAGAAGATGCCTTAGTTAAATCTAGTCATAAAACAAACATTTACTTATTATTACATTAGTTTTTATTGTTTTACTTTGAGTTGCCTGTGCATTCGGTTAAGAGATGACCGAATGTGGCGGTAACACTCATTTCCCTTTTAGACTTCCGCTGTATTTCTTCAACTCTTTGATGAATGAATAAAGTATTTCTTTTAATTATATCAATGTTTTGGGCGGGAAATTTAGGGGTGTTACAAATTGGTATCAGAGCCTTTGTTTTTCAAAATCTTTTAAAGATTTTCAAAAAAAAAACTTTTTGAATTGAAATATTATTTTCATTAATTAGGATTAATGAATCTTATTAGGGAGGAATTTTATGGCTTAGGCGCGTGTGAGATTGTGTGATTGATTTTTTGTTGTTGTATTTTGTGATGTCTTGGATTGATTTGAGATTTGTGAATTGAATGGAATTTTTCCAATGGTTGCTTGTAGGTGTTCCTTATCCTAGAGTATATTGTGAGTTAGTAAACTTGAGAATAGTTATGAGTATATTCCTAGTATCCTATATCTTGTGATCTTAGGTAGAACTTGGTAGAGATCTGTAAGAGTTCCTAGTATTCTGAACTTTGCGTCTCTCTTTTGTAAGAACTATGGCAACCCATAAGAACGTGGTTGAGGTAAGTAAACTCTTAGTATTCTATATCTAGAGCCCTTTTGATAAGGTATTTCCACCAGTGTTTCATCTCGATTGTGTTTTGACTTGAGCTTCGGGGACGAAGCGTCCTTTAAGGGGGGGAGAATGTAATACCCCGAAAATTTGAGAGAGTTTGGGAAATAATTAAAATTGTGTTTCATATTGTTTACACGGTCTTTAGGTCATTTATTATGTTTGGTTTAGTGTTTGGGACAAAGGGGAGGTCCAAATGGGGAAGAAACGGGGCAAAAACTAAGGTTTGGGGCGTCTGGGGGTCACACACGGCGTGCGTGGAAGGTACGCACGTGTGGGTTCCTGTTGTATTCTAATACAACTCAAACTTCGGAAATTCACTATAAATACATCCCTAATCCGATTTTCCTCATTCCAAAAACCCTAGGACCGCCTCTTCAAGCTCTATCCCTTCCAGCTCTTCAATATTAACGTATCCAGCACGAAATTTTATGCCAATGATGAGATCAAACAATCCAATATTCCGGTAAGTGCGTTTGTTGCCTAATTCGCGTCGTTCATCCGTTTACTAAATTTCTTTCTCCTAAATTGAGATCCTTCGAACCTATCACTTCCTAGGTACGTGAGAATGATCCATCAAACTAGGCTTGACGTTTAGGATTTGTTTCTAGCCTCGAGGTAAGGACTATTGCAACCAAAATTACTATTTTGCCCCTATATTGTATAAACTAGGGTTTGTGCTATGATTTGAGTTTCTTTCTGAAATTTTATGGATAATTCGGCTATCATAGTATGAGTATGATGATGTATGCTTTTCTGGGAATTTATGAACGTGTGATTTTTGGTGAATTTATCAAATCAGTTTATCATGGCTAAAATTGTGATTTTTGATGATTGTTCTTTTGGGATTGGAAAATTTTGGTGATTGTTTTGGTATGAGTTGAAGAATGATTTGAGACTATTATAACTGGTTATATTGAAAATATATTATGGGTTCAGAATACTCCAATTTGATTATTTTAGTGGTAGTAGTAAATGCTACTTTTGGGAAGTGGTTGTTTGGGTTAAACTCTCTTTTTGGAAAGTGTTGTGAGATCAAATCTTTTGGGATAAATTATATATATTTAAATGTATAATTTGGTATGAAAATTTACATATATATTCTGGAGTTATAAATATCCTTATTGGATTATTTTGAATATGGTATTAAATACTATTTTGGAACTAGTTTTGGATAAACCCTAAATTGTAAGTTTCTCTGCCAATCCAAAATTGTTTCCTCGTATTATATGCTTATTATGCATTATGTGATTAAGTGTGATTTGTGAATTTTGTGTATGTGATTTTGAGAAGATATTATATATATGGTAGTTAAGAAGTATAAATCAAGTACTTTTGGGGTATTAAATATTTTTAAATACCTTCGAGACTTTTTAGAGAAATTAAGAAGTATTTTTGAAGTATTATTAAGCGAAGATAAAATTTACATTTTCATAAGAAGATAGCATCTCGGGAGTAATCCGAGGTGTCGGTTTTTCCACATCCGGATAAATGTGGAGGGTGATTAGAGCTACTACTACTAAGAAGTACAGTTTGGATCTATGATCCCTTTTAAGTAAGATTTGGATCTATGATCCCTTTTTAAGTAAGATTTGGATCTATGATCCCTTTTAAGAAGAAGTTATAGTAGTAGTCCCTAATCATTCAAGAATTTTAGCATTGGAGTGGTTGGGTTCCGACCACTCGGGATGACTTACTACTCGGAGGGCTTGGAATCCCTTTTAGGGGGTGTGCACACTTAAGGTAGTCGTTTCGTTTCCAACAGAGCAGTTGTGGTACCGGCACTTGTTCGGGGTGGCCGTCCGTAACCACGGTCCACCGGGCTCTACCGAAAGGTTAAGCACCGCCCTTCTAAATTACTAGGAAGCTAGAGAAGAAGTGATTTTCTTAAAAAGTTTAAAGAGAAGAATTACTAAGAGATTTTCCAAGAGAAGTTGAGGATTTTTGTAAAGAAGTAGTTTTGAGAAAAATCAAGGTAAAAAGAATTTCGATGGTGTGATTATTTTTATATAATATTATATAAAAATCTATTTTTAGCCAAACCTGATTATTTTACGGGGTTGGGTAGTACTTACTTAGCTCTAAAGCTAATTTTTGTTATTTTTCTTGTCTCTCTCTTCTCCCTTAAATTTTATCAGGTGATGAGTTGGATACCTATGTGAATTGACGGATTGCTCGAGCTTGAGTGCGAATTAGAAGATGCCTTAGTTAAATCTAGTCATAAAACAAACATTTACTTATTATTACATTAGTTTTTATTGTTTTACTTTGAGTTGCCTGTGCATTCGGTTAAGAGATGACCGAATGTGGCGGTAACACTCATTTCCCTTTTAGACTTCCGCTGTATTTCTTCAACTCTTTGATGAATGAATAAAGTATTTCTTTTAATTATATCAATGTTTTGGGCGGGAAATTTAGGGGTGTTACAAATTGGTATCAGAGCCTTTGTTTTTCAAAATCTTTTAAAGATTTTCAAAAAAAAAACTTTTTGAATTGAAATATTATTTTCATTAATTAGGATTAATGAATCTTATTAGGGAGGAATTTTATGGCTTAGGCGCGTGTGAGATTGTGTGATTGATTTTTTGTTGTTGTATTTTGTGATGTCTTGGATTGATTTGAGATTTGTGAATTGAATGGAATTTTTCCAATGGTTGCTTGTAGGTGTTCCTTATCCTAGAGTATATTGTGAGTTAGTAAACTTGAGAATAGTTATGAGTATATTCCTAGTATCCTATATCTTGTGATCTTAGGTAGAACTTGGTAGAGATCTGTAAGAGTTCCTAGTACTCTGAACTTTGCGTCTCTCTTTTGTAAGAACTATGGCAACCCATAAGAACGTGGTTGAGGTAAGTAAACTCTTAGTATTCTATATCTAGAGCCCTTTTGATAAGGTATTTCCACCAGTGTTTCATCTCGATTGTGTTTTGACTTGAGCTTCGGGGACGAAGCGTCCTTTAAGGGGGGGAGAATGTAATACCCCGAAAATTTGAGAGAGTTTGGGAAATAATTAAAATTGTGTTTCATATTGTTTACACGGTCTTTAGGTCATTTATTATGTTTGGTTTAGTGTTTGGGACAAAGGGGAGGTCCAAATGGGGAAGAAACGGGGCAAAAACTAAGGTTTGGGGCGTCTGGGGGTCACACACGGCGTGCGTGGAAGGTACGCACGTGTGGGTTCCTGTTGTATTCTAATACAACTCAAACTTCGGAAATTCACTATAAATACATCCCTAATCCGATTTTCCTCATTCCAAAAACCCTAGGACCGCCTCTTCAAGCTCTATCCCTTCCAGCTCTTCAATATTAACGTATCCAGCACGAAATTTTATGCCAATGATGAGATCAAACAATCCAATATTCCGGTAAGTGCGTTTGTTGCCTAATTCGCGTCGTTCATCCGTTTACTAAATTTCTTTCTCCTAAATTGAGATCCTTCGAACCTATCACTTCCTAGGTACGTGAGAATGATCCATCAAACTAGGCTTGACGTTTAGGATTTGTTTCTAGCCTCGAGGTAAGGACTATTGCAACCAAAATTACTATTTTGCCCCTATATTGTATAAACTAGGGTTTGTGCTATGATTTGAGTTTCTTTCTGAAATTTTATGGATAATTCGGCTATCATAGTATGAGTATGATGATGTATGCTTTTCTGGGAATTTATGAACGTGTGATTTTTGGTGAATTTATCAAATCAGTTTATCATGGCTAAAATTGTGATTTTTGATGATTGTTCTTTTGGGATTGGAAAATTTTGGTGATTGTTTTGGTATGAGTTGAAGAATGATTTGAGACTATTATAACTGGTTATATTGAAAATATATTATGGGTTCAGAATACTCCAATTTGATTATTTTAGTGGTAGTAGTAAATGCTACTTTTGGGAAGTGGTTGTTTGGGTTAAACTCTCTTTTTGGAAAGTGTTGTGAGATCAAATCTTTTGGGATAAATTATATATATTTAAATGTATAATTTGGTATGAAAATTTACATATATATTCTGGAGTTATAAATATCCTTATTGGATTATTTTGAATATGGTATTAAATAGTCAGAGACGGACTTCAGAGACTGGACCAGAGACGGACTTCAGAGACTGGACCAGAGAACCTCTTGAGACTCTGCTAAGTATCATCAGAATCCGGAAGCCCTTCCAACGGTCGTTAAACTAACGGGAAATCCTCTAACGGTTACGAACCTTTCAACGGAAGCATGGCACTGTACACGCATTAAATGCACATTTAATGCTGTACGTACGAAGAGATATTTAAAGCTGATGATTGACCATGCGAATATCTTTACGCCCCCAAAATAGCAAGTCGGAGGACCAAACGGTCAAGTCAACAGTACATGCATTTAATGAAGCTGTCTTCTACACTCCAACGGGAAGACCGCTCCCAGTATATAAGATACACTCTGGAAGAACTAAGAAAGTAACTTTGCCATAACCTTTGCCAAGATAGATTTGCGTGAACAACTTTCTTGAGATCAAAACTCCATTTCTAACAAGAAAAGGCCACAGTTGGAAGATAAACATTCCTATCCTTCATCCAACTAGCAAAGGCAAAGTTACTCAGTTCTTCAACACTTCGAGAGCTTCATATACTCATCTTTTGTGAAGAAGCAACGTTGGAGAAAACTGATTCTATATCAAACACTTCTTGAAAAAGAAGGGACGTCTCAAATTAGCTGGAGTAAGTGAAGTGGAGATACTTCAAGAGACTCAGTGAAACGAGACCAGCCATCAGGAAGCAGGACTGCATCCCGGGTGGCAACTAGACTTGAAGAAGACGAGGAGTGCTTCTTAAGCTCTAGGGACTAAGGCGTTGTAAACTGTCGTTTTTGCAAGCTTAGTGGAACAGTGGACTAGAGGAACGAGTTGTTCCTTGAACCACTATAAAAACCCCGGTGTCATTTACTTTCAGCTTTTACTCTCTGCACTTAAGATTCTACTGACTAACTCTTTAGGTTGGAATCTGTGTCCAGCAGATCTTCCTTCAGAGTTATCAGAAAGGCATTTTGCCTTAGCTTTCTTCTAGAGGCTACCCGGACAGAAACTTATCTGCTGCCTGGTCTAGTTCTGCCATCAGAACTTGACCATCTCTGTCACCAGATTTCGACCATCTCTGTTAAATTCAGACTTGACTTGGAGAAAAGTTTAAATTCCTGAACAGTCTATTCACCCCCCCCCTCTAGACTGTTCCTATTACAAACGGGACCAACAATTTCCTTCCCTTTCTAGCTATTTTCCTCCTTGTTGAGAAAGTGTGTATATTCTTCCTTTTTAGCAGTTGTAGTGGACTGGTGGCCAGTCGTCTACTGAGCCAACTGCTTGCTATGATGCAGTTGTAACACTTGAGATTTAATTTAAATGGATTAATAGTACTACTCATACCAACAAGATGCATCTCCTTTTAAGGGAGCTCATTAACCAAGAACTCCAAAGTTAAGCGTGCTTGCACGGGGGTAGTCTTGGGATGGGTGACCCCCTGGGAAGTTTCTTAGGGTGCGCACGAGTGAGGACAAAGTGCGCGGAAAAGGCTAGTGGCGGTTTGTGCGGACAGTACTAGTGGTCCGAAGAGAGGTCAAAAGTAACTACCTCGGGTCATGCGGGGTCGGGGTGTTACAAATGGTATCAGAGCAACCCTGCGACAGTGTGCTGATCCGTTGGATATCGGGCGGGCACTTAGCAGGGGAAAAGATTCTGGGATGTGATTGAGATTGGTTTATGGGCGCAACGAGGACGTTGCGTTCCTAAGTGGGGGTGATTGTAACACTTGAGATTTAATTTAAATGGATTAATAGTACTACTCATACCAACAAGATGCATCTCCTTTTAAGGGAGCTCATTAACCAAGAAGTCCAAAGTTAAGCGTGCTTGCACGGGGGTAGTCTTGGGATGGGTGACCCCATGGGAAGTTTCTCAGGGTGCGCACGAGTGAGGACAAAGTGCGCGGAAAAGGCTAGTGGCGGTTTGTGAGGACAGTACTAGTGGTCCGAAGAGAGGTCAAAAGTAACTACCTCGGGTCATGCGGGGCCGGGGTGTTACAGCAGTCAACTGCTGAGCCTGTTTTGTGAGTTTTGACTCCTTTTGATCTTGATATCTTGATAGTGACTCATTTGGACATTGATGCTTCATTCCTTTGAGGTTTTTGAGTAGCCTACCTTTAACAGGTGCCTACTCCAGAGTACTTCACAAAAATTCCCCCTCAGCAGGTGGCTAGGAATTCCCCCTTGATTATGGAATTATGTTCCCCCTGAGTGGGTGTAGGGTTATTCCTTCACTTGATCTAGATCATCTAGCATTCCAAGCTCCTGTCTTAGTTCATTGAATCTTGCTTCATTCAGTGGCTTGGTGAATATGTCAGCCAACTGCTTCTCAGTAGTAATGTACTCTAGCTTGATGGTCTTCTTTTCAACATGCTCTCGGATAAAGTGATGTCTGATCTCAATGTGTTTGGTTCTTGAGTGAAATACTGGATTATGAATGATAGCTATAGCACTTGTATTATCACACAAGATACTGATTTCCTTTGTTTCTTTTCCATAATCCTTCAATTGCTGTTTCATCCATAGGATTTAAGCACAGCAACTGCCTGCAGCTATGTATTCAGCTTCAGCAGTGCTAGTAGCAATTGAATTTTGTTTCTTGCTGAACCAAGAGACAAGTCTTGCACCAATTAATTGACAGGTACCTGATGTATTTTTTCTATCAATTTTGCATCCGGCAAAGTCAGAGTCTGAATATCCATAGAGGTCAAAGCCTC
Organism: Cuscuta europaea; assembly: GCA_945859875.1. Lineage (NCBI taxonomy): Eukaryota > Viridiplantae > Streptophyta > Magnoliopsida > Solanales > Convolvulaceae > Cuscuta > Cuscuta europaea. The sequence goes on from CAMAPE010000030.1 coordinate 2,686,224, forward strand.
CATTTGTTGGGTACCATAATCCAGAGTTAGGATTACCTTTTAGATACCTCAAAATTTTCTTTGCAGCCAGAAGATGGCTTTCCTTGGGCTTTGATTGAAACCTTGCACATACACCAACTGAGTAGGATATATCTGGCCTACTAGTGGTGAGATATAACAAGGAACCAATTAGGCCTCTATAAAGTGTAGGATCAACATCTTTGCCATCTTCATCTTGACTTAGACCTTGGGATGTGTTCATGGGAATTTTCACTGTGGACTTGTTCTCAACTTTGAACTTTTTCATGAGATCTCTTGTATACTTGGCTTGGTTGATAAAGATACCATCTGGAGTCTGCTTCACTTGTAACCCCAGAAAATAATTCAACTCTCCCATCATGCTCATTTCAAACTTGCTTTGCATGAGAGTTGAGAATTTCTCGCATAGTGCTTGATTTGAACTTCCAAAAATTATGTCATCAACATAGATTTGAACAAGCAGTATGTGGGAGTCTTCTTCAATCTTGAATAGAGTCTTGTCTACTTTGCCTTTAGTGAATCCATTATTCACTAAATATTCAGAGAGAGTGTCATACCATGCTCTTGGGGCTTGCTTGAGTCCATAAAGAGCCTTGTGCAATTTGTAGATTTGATCTTTCTCTCTATTGATTTCAAAGCCAGGAGGTTGCTCCACATAGACTTCCTCTTCTAGTAGACCATTCAAGAAGGCACTTTTCACATCCATCTGATAGACTGTGAATTGCTTATGAGCAGCATAAGCCAAGAAGATTCTTATTGCCTCCAATCTGGCAACAGGTGCAAATGTTTCATCAAAATCTATACCTTCTTCTTTGCAGTAGCCTTTGGCTACCAGTCTTGCCTTGTTCTTGATAATGGTGCCTTCCTCATCCATTTTGTTCCTAAACACCCATTTAGTTCCTATCACATGTTGATGATAGGGTCTGGGTACAAGCTCCCATACATTGTTTCTCTCAAACTGATTGAGTTCCTCTTGCATGGCTTGTATCCAGTCTGAGTCTAGTAGGGCTTATTCAACTTTCTTGGGTTCCATTTGAGAGATGAAGCATGAGAATAGTGCTTCTCTCTGAATTGCTGATCTGGTACGAATCCCTGTATTGATATTTCCAATGATTTGGTGTGGAGGATGTTTGCTCAACCATCTAACATCAAATGTGGTTGTTTTGAATTGAACTTATTGTTCATCATCCTTCTCTTCGTCTTTTTCGCTATTATCTGGTAGAGTAAAAAGATTGGGAATGTCATGAGTACTTGGAAGGTTGTCTTTTGGTGAGTCATTTGCTGGCAGTGAACTGTCAGTTGAGTCAACTGCTGGCAGTTGGTTGCCATTTGAGTCAACTGCTGGTAGTCGGCTGCCTTTTGAGTTAATTGTATTTTCATTCTTTTTAACACTATTATTTGGAAGGCAGCTTGGAGCCTTTTCAGTGTCCTTTGATTTAGATGACTCGCCTTTTTCTTTTTCTTGAGCAGTGGGGTGGTTTTCAAATACCACGTGGATTGATTCTTCTACCACCAGAGTTCTTTTGTTGAGAATTCAGAATGCCTTGCTAGTTGTTGAGTAGCCCAGGAAGATCCCTTCATCAGATTTGGGATCAAATGGTTTGAGATAGTCTTTTCCATTGTTTAGGATAAAGCATTTGGATCCAAACACATGGAAATGACTGACATTAGGCTTCCTTTCTTTCCATAGCTCATATGGTGTCTTCTTGTGAGTCTTATGAATAAGACTTCTATTTTGAGTGTAGCAAACAGTGTTGATTGCTTCTGCCCAAAATCTTTTGGGTAATCCAGCTACTTCTAAGATTGTCCTTCCTGCTTCCTTGAGAGTTCGGTTTCTTCTTTCAGCAACACCGTTTTGTTGAGGTGTTCTTGCTACTGAGGTTTGATGACGGATTCCATTCTCTTCACAGTACTGAATTATGATTGAGTTGAGAAATTCAGTACCTCTATCTGACCTGATCTTTTGGATTGAGAGACTTTTTTCATTTTGAATTAGCCTCATCAATTCTGGTAGTTTCTTCTCTGTTTCATTTTTCTTCTTTAGAAATATTGTCCAGGTGTATCTAGAATAGTCATCAACTATAACCAGGGTGTACCTTCTACCACTTAAGCTTGTTGGTTCAACTGGTCCAAACAAATCAAGGTGTAGAAGGCTTAAGGGCCTAGTTGATGATTCAACTTCTTTTGATTTGAATGATACTTTGGTTTGTTTGCCTTTTTGACAAGCATCACAGAGGTGGTCCTTTTTGAAGTTGATTTCAGGGAGTCCCTTCACCAAACCTTTTCTGGACAATTTGTTGATTGTTTTGAAGTTTAGATGGCTTAATTTGTTGTGCCATTCCCAACTTAAGTTTGAATCTGTCTTTGTTACTAAGCAGATTCCTTCCTTTGCAGAGCTCCGATCAACAATGTACATGTCCTTCTTCCTTCTACCAGTGAGCACAAGTTTGTCGTTTGTGACATCTCTGATCAAGCAGATGTCTTTGGAGAATGTAACGTTGTAACCATTGTCACAGAGCTGGTTTGTGCTTATGAGATTGAACTTTAAACCCTTAACATATGATATGTTTTGGATTGTAAGTCCATTAATTGATAGGTCTCCTGCTCCTTTGGTTTCTCCTTGTTTTTCCACATTCCCAAATGTCACTTTGGGTCCTTCTCTTGCTGTACAGTTTGACAGGAGCCGCCTGCTGCCCATCATGTGCCTGGAGCAGCCTGAATCTATGTACCATGGTTGTGTTTCAGCTGCTCTGGCACCTTCCTGTATAAATTAATTTTGAGCAGTAGCCCACAGGTTAGTGGGCGACTTCCCTTGTACAAGTTTAGGCATCCATGCCCATCTAGAACCATTGAGTTCTAAGTAGATTGGTCTGTAGCCATTTGAGGTGTTGTAATCAAAAGGGGTGGCTATATACTTGTTAATTCTTTTCCTTCTTGAGGTGGGAAATGGATTATTTATTTGAGGAGTCTGCTTGGAATTTTTGCTGTGGTTGGTCTTATTGATTCGTTGCCAATAGGTTCTTAGGTTTATATGGTGAGGAGGTGTTGATTTATACATGTGTTTGGATTTTGGTTTGGGAGCAGGTTGGTTCCTTCTTTTGGGAACATTTGGGGGATGAGGTTTTTGGTAAGTGAGCTTTCTTGTGTATGAAGTATTGCTTGTAGATGCACTGTTTTGAGTGAGTCTGGTGGGGGATGAGTAACCAAGAACTCTTTTCTTCCTGTTTGGAGTAACTTCAGCAGTAGGGTGAGAGTTTTTACTATTCGTGCTGGAGTTTCTCAGCTCTTTGTTCTCCTTTTCTAAGACATCATTTTTTCTTAAGGCATCTAGTAATTTGGAATGAATTGCCTTAATGTCTTGTTTCAGTCTATCATTTTCAGCATTTAAGAGAACGTGGTGATTTTGGACTTTCTGGAAATCTTGTAATAAGGATTCCAGTGTTATATTGTTTGATTCAGAATCCCTAGAGCTATAGGAGGAGCAGGATGTTACCTCGACATCGTTGTAGTGGTCCTTGGCCATTAAGCATTTGAGAGAGCTGCTTGCATTATTTTCACTTGAGCTGTTGGAAGATTTACTGAGCCACCTGCTGCTCTCTGTAGTGAGACAACTGCTGCCATCTTCACCCACCTGCCATGATCCCAGGCATAGAAGTGCTTCCTCTGAGCTCTCGGATGAAGAGTTTTCATCACTTGAGCTGCTTTCATCTTCAGATTGAGGTTCCTCCTTTTTCTTTTCACTAACAAAGGCTTGTCTTTTGCCTTTGAAGTCCTTCTTGTAACCAGCTTTGTAACCAGCCCCCTGTTGCCCTTGATATTTCTGGGCTAAGGGCAGAGGGCATTCATTTTTGTAATGTCCTGGTTGTCTACAGTTGTAGCACAGGACAGTTTCCTTGCTGGTTTGAGGTCTCCCTTATCTCCTAGATGGCAGATTGTATGGCCTTTTTGGAGCAGTTCCCTCCTTCTTCATGAACCTTTTAAACTTCCTTACAAACATGGCAAAATGGTCGTCAGTAAGGAGGTTGTTGAGGGATTTTTCACTGGATTTTGAAGGGCCAGGCTCAGACACTAGAGCTAGTGTCTTTGATTCATCTTCCTTTTCTTCCTTTATTTCCTTCATCTCAAATTCATAGTCTTTGAGATCACTGAAGAGCTTATGAGTTGATAAGATTCTTAGATCTCTGCTATCTCTCATAGCAGTCACCTTCATGTCCCATTTAGGGGGTAGGCCTCTCAAGATTTTAAGGGAAATCTCTTTTTGAGGAAGATCTTTCCCTAGGTCTGAGACCTCTGCTGTGATCTTTAGGAACCTAGATTCCATCTCTTGGATGGACTCATTTTGCAGCATCTTGAAGTCCTCAAATTTCTTGAGGGCCATGGTTAGTTTGTTGTCCTTCTCCTGTTCATTACCAGCTCCAATTTTTGTGAGCTCATCCCAAACGTCCTTTGCCGTTTCACATTTCCTGATTCTGGGATATATGGATTCATCAACAGATTTAAAGAGAATGTCCTTGGCAATGTTATCAAGGTTATTTCTCTTTCTTTCCTCGGTTGTCCATTCCAGTTTGGGCTTGAGAATGTACACATCCTCTTGGTCATCAGTTTTGGGTGTGCTGACCTTCATTATCCTGATAGGTCCAGTAGTGATTACTTCCAGCATCTCATCATGTAAGGCACTGAGATGTGCCTTCATCCCGATTCTCCAATCATCAAATTTGTTTAGGTTGAATAGGAGGTTTTTGGCTAGTTGACTGTCCATTGTTTAGAAAGTGTTTGGGAGAGGGAAGTGACTTTGGATTTTTAGTTCAAACTAGTCAGAAACTGACTCTAGGAACACTCCGCTCTGATACCACTTGATGGTCCCGGATAGGGTAAAAGTCTAGAGGGGGGGGGGGGGGGGTGAATAGACTTTTAAATCTTTTCGACCCTTACAAATATTTCCCTCTAGAGGAGTTGATCTATAATCTTTTGGGAGATTAATAGATGCACAGCGGAAGTCTTTACCCTTTATATAATGGATGTTTTAATCACTTTCTAATCTGGGGAAGATTGGACTTAGATAGCTAGCAGTTGGCTTGGCAGATGGCTTAGCAGTTGGCTAGGTAGTAGGGAACTGCTGAGGCAACTGCTCAGATTTTGATCTGACTTTCACGGATTGATTTTTGAACGTACTTTTTGACAATGATATTTATGGCAGGCTGGTGAAACTGAGATGGTCACAGGAAGTGACTTTTATGTGAGCAGAGGACTCAGCAGTTGGGTGGTCTTAGGGAACTGCTGAGGCACCTGCTATACTTAGAAGGTGAATTACTGGGAAATGGTAGAGCAGACCTTTTAGTGATGGTGAGGTGCGTCTCAGGTGTGAAAATGGTCTCAAAGAAAGCAAGTGATTAAGCAGTAGGATAAGCAGTTGGGTCAGTTAAGACAACTGCTTAAGATTCTGCTGGCAAACTTCAATCTTTTTGTGAGAAGTGCTAAGTGTGTGCTTTGTCTACTGAATGTAAATCAACACACAGTATATCCTGGTTCAGAGGTGGTGTAATCCTCCTACGTCCAGTCCCACCCTCTTTCAGATGGATTTCAATAAAGTATTAAGCCCAATACACTTAGTGCCAATTTAGCCTTTACAACACTTAGGCCTAGATTGAAAGTTTTTCACAGTGAGTATAGCACCACTCAAAGTTACTCAATCCTTAGACTTTTCTCTAATGACCCAGTGGGGATCAAAAGGTACTCTATCTATCTACTTACACTGTAGGATCCGAACAACTGTTCTCCTAAGTGTTTACAACAATATGTGATTTGTTTCAAGAAAGTTCTAACCTCCAACTAGGAACTAAACTTCTATGATTTGGCAATGAAAAGCTTTGTAAACTAGAAGTTTAGTGAAGCAAGTCCAAGCAGAGAGTAAAGTTTAGAATAACACTTTCTCTTTTGCTAGATATCTCGTAAATGCTCGTAATAGAAATTCTCTCTTTGGATGCTCAAAAATGATTGGTTAGAAACTTGCGTTTCAGCCTCTATTTATAGGCTTTCTGGCTAATCAATCTTATCTGTTGGTTAGGATAGATTGATCTCTGCCGTTGAACGTTTGAAGAGTACGAGTAGTACTCTTGTCTTCTTGTGTTGGAGCTTTAATTGCGGCTGGTGTTTTTGTCTGTAAATAATTCGGCCGCGGCATCTTCTTCCAGGTTTGAGTCCCATGCTGTAGTCCCCGTTACTTGATTTGGTATTAAATACCGGTCAAGTACTTGTCTCTAATCATATACATTTATTTTCGAACTTGGCCTTGTTTTGTGACAATTAATTTTTGTGGGCTAATAAAATATACCGGTAGGATATAAATATCCTATTAAGGTAAATAAATATTACCTTATTGCATTTTTATTTTTCCGGTAGTATTTTATTAGTCATAAAAAGTGTACATTAATTTTTTCACTTATTGCAAATTAAATTGAGACACAATGTACACGTGTTATGTATAGTGGCATCATCAAAATCTTATCAAAATTGGGTACTAACAGTTACTCTTCGAATTGTTCATGTGTCGTTGTGACTGATTCTGTGACTGCGAAGGCACAGGCTGCGGCTGAGCGGGTACTGGACCACTAGAGATTTTGTACTCCTTTTGAGTTGCTATAAAAACACAGTCAGCTAATGTAGCTGGAGTCTGATTGCCATTCTCCAAGTGAACTGCTATATCCTTCCTAAGAGCTGCCAGGAACATCCTCACCTTAATGTACAATTTTTATGACTAATGTAAAATTAATGTACAATTAATGTAACATCCATGGTTCCCTGGCGTAGACTTTGAAGCTCTTCCTAGTACCTACGTGTGACACTAGCGTTGAAATACTGGTTGGTGAACTCCTTTTTGAACTGCTCCCATGTCATCTGCGTGATGTTGTACCTTGTTTCCACAGTCTCCCACCATATTCGAGCATCCATGGTGAGGCTGTAAGATGCACATCGAACCTTGTCATTATCTGCTAGTTCCAACCCATTAGCAATGCCTTCCACGGTCTTCAGCCATCCCTGAGCAGCTAAAGGGTCTGGACCCCCTCGAAATCCGCGGGCTTGATCTTCCTCCATGTGATCATCAAATGTTCTTGTCTCGGTGCTCCGTGCCCCCTAGCATGATTATTTCCATCATTTTCCCCTTCACCACTGCCCCTTTGATTGTTCGCGGTCAAACGGTCGATGGTTTGTTGCTGCTCCTGCAACTGCCTCTGAAGTTGCGCTACTAATCCTGCCAAATCCTGCTCATGATTGTTTCCTTGCTCATTGTTGCTACCAACTGGACGACCACGGGTCCTCCTCATTTTCTTAAGGCACCTAAATATATACTTTTATTTATGTGTCATACACAATACAAAAGGCAAAACATTCTCACTCTGGTTCTCTATCTAATAAAACTCTTCTTGCTCAAGCACAGAAATTTAAAACTAACTTTAAATACTTACTTGGAAGATGATGAGGACATGTACGGTGACAAATGAAGTTACGAGACAACCTGGCTCTGATACCAAATTTGTAACGCCCCTCTCAAGGTTAAAGGAAACGTTACATAAACTTACTACTATAAAAAACTGCAATATAACGGCCGTTTGTTTAAGAAATAACCCTGATAAAAATCTCAAATATAACAAAATTATAGCTCCAAATAAATACTCAAAAAATGTAGTTATCACCGGCAAATGTGATAACCACCTGGATCCATGAATTTACTAAAACTTCAAATCCTCAAATAAAATGAAGTAGCAGTAATCAGTTTATGATAACACCTGAAATACTTAATTAAAATAATAACTAGCTAGAAGTCGCCAAGGTCGTTCCCGTTAACTCATCTTGGCATGCGTCCCACTCCCTCATCATCTTCCTAGGCCTTGGCCTTACCTTTAGTATCTGTACATGCGAAAAAAGAAAACTGATAAGCTTTACGCTTAGTAAGTCACTATGGATCCACAAAAATATTTGAGAAGTCTATGCTAATTTTTCAATAGATAAATTAGGGCTATAAGCATGCACTAAACAAACAACTGACAATTAGCTTCTCAAATAAATTCTGAGAGAGATCCCAAAAGAAATATTTTCTAAAATAATTTCTCAAAACTGCTAGAGAAATCTCAAAATTTCTTTCTCAAAACATCTCTGTAAAACTTTATGAAAGAGATCTCAAAAATAACTTTCTGTAAAACTCTTTGTGGCTAATTTTAACTGTGGGCCCGTGATATGTACTCAAAGGCGCCAATCTGACAGCTCAGGGGAGTGACCCACTAAACATATCGGACTCTCTGAAACTGATAAACTGATAATCTGAGGGAACTTGTTCCCGAGTACATATCACCTGATCTTTCACTTTAAATATTAGTTCTTTTTATGGTGACGTTTGAGTAAAAACATCATCAAAATCTTGAAATAAAGTACTAACATAATCTTGACTATGTCCGACAATAAACATAACTTAACACAACAAATAAAATAGCTCAGCAAATAGTTCACTAGGTTCACATAATAGCACATAGACTAAAATCATCTATTAAAAATCAACCAGACTTCTGTCTTTTATTTGGTAAAACAAACATGTACAGGTGGTAGTGAACTTACCTGTTAACAGCTGAATCCAAATTACTCAATAAATGTGGCAGCTTGATAACGTCTTCCGGTAAACTCTTCTTTGAAATCTTTAATTAGATATAAAGGTATAATAATATAATCAGAAATTGTTCTTTTAAAGTATACTGCAGAACCACTTAAGTTCAACGCATTTTGCCTCAATCCATACGACTCAAGTGACACTTCATTTACTTATGACTCAACACTTGGAAAACAATTTGGTGGCTCACTATACAGGTGGAATATTAGGAATACACATTAAATTCTCCTCCTGTTGAACAAGATGTTAAGCCACTTATGATAATCTGCTACTAAACAAAATGAGCTGCTATACCGTAGGCTTATTTATTTGTAAAGAACTTGAAGAACGAGCTGAATTGGATGAATAAAACAGTGGAAAATATATATTTTCAAACAGGAATGATTCTACTGGAATCTAACTATTTGAGAAGTTGTTTACTTGCTCTCTGTCTCTCCCAATACGGAAAACTAAAGTGAAATGGGGTAATCAATAATATTATAATCAAAATCTATTATTAATGTTTAAATCAAAGCTCCATAAATAACTACCGATCCGAACAACTATATCTGACCCGTTTAAAACAGCAGCAATGAAATTAATTTGTCTTACATTCCACTTTCCAGAATTCCAAACGGACAAGAACTCAGCTAGATTAAAAACTCCAAAAGCCAAATCCAAATACAAATATATGTATATATATACAAAGAACCAGACCTAAGCAACAAAATTTGTCTAGCCAAAACAGCCTCTTGTTTCGATCGTACATTTAAAATTACGAGAGTAAAACCTTTTGCAAAAGCATAGAAGATTGAAAATTAAGCTTTCCGGATAAGATCCGATGATACCAGGGACCAATTTGATAAACGAGATGAGTTCCGGCGTTCGAAAGGAGTAATTCGGTGAAAAGGTTTCGAGAGCTTCAACGGCGCTTATCTAAGAAAAATGGCGTGACTTTCCTAGGGATTTAGTTTAAAAGAGACTTATTGGACTAAGATTTATTTGGGCTCCCAATATCCAAAAAAAAAATCCAACATTAAAAGTATTCTCTATTTCAAAATAAACTGATTAAGCTTTAAAACATTACTTATTTCGTTCACTTATAATTATTAGAGCTTACCGGTCAACGTTACTTGCAAGAAACACATGTGATCACACAATAAATCACATTAGTCATAGAAGGAACTTATTTAACTTATTAAAATAAATAAAATTGATTAATATAACTAGCTCATAACAAAAAAAAATCGGGGTGTTACATTAGCACACTGTCGCAGGGTTGCTCTCATACCATTTGTAACTCCCCACCCCACAGGGCCCGAGGTAATTACTCATACACACCCTCCAGACCTCTAGTATTGTCCTCACAAACCGCCACAAGCCTTTTCCGCGCACTTTGTCCTCACTCGTGCGCGCCCTGAGAAACTTCCCAGGGGGTCACTCATCCCAAGACTACTCCCGTACAAGCACGCTTAACGTTGGAGTTCTTGGCTAATGAGCTCCCTTAAAAGGAGATGCACCTTGTTCGTATGAGTAGTACTATTAATCCATTTAAATTAAATCTCAAGTATTACAACATCATCCTCACATCTGAGATTATCAACGTCCTCTTTGGCGTAGTAGAAGATCCCCAAGAAGAAGACACTGAAGGCTTCATAGCCCTAGACATTGTCAAGGTCACTATTGATAACTTCGTCCAACTATACTGCAGACCTGAAGTGGATGGAGTTCCCATGCTAAACATGAAGAAGAATCTACTTCAGAGTGACTACGAGAAACTGGTCAACATCTTCCACAGGTGTGTCTGGAGCAAGAGCACCTTCACTGACCACTTGACTCTTCAGAATGCAAAGGCTGTCTTTGCAGTTCATCATGGGATGAACATCAACTGGGGACAGGTAATCATTAAGTCCCTTGTTGAATTTATCAAAAAGAAAGCCAAGGATACCAACCTCTTCAAAACCCCTATGGGTTATTGTAATACCCCGAAAATTTGAGAGAATTTGGGAAATAATTAAAATTGTGTTTCATATTTTTTACACGGTCTTTAGGTCGTTTGTTATGTTTGGTTTAGTGTTTGGGACAAAGGGGAGGTCCAAATGGGGAAGAAACGGGACACAAACTAAGGTTTGGGGCGTCTGGGGGTCATGCACGGCGTGCGTGGAAGGTACGCACGCGTGCGTTCCTGTTGTATCATCAAGAACTCAATAAAATTTAGTTTATACTTCCTAATCCACTAAATTGGAGCATAGGCCGTTGTATAGCACAACACACCAATTCAATGCAATTAACTTAGTCAACAAACCTAAAAAATTAAAAAAGATACCTCCTAACTCCTAAGTCGTTTCCTTCCGCAGCACTCTCCTACGGCCTGCAGCATTCTCGTTCAACTCCTTACCGACGTTAAAGCGCACACTACTCCCCAAGTCGGGTAGTCCCCTGCGGCCTACTCGTTTTCCCCCAATGCTTTGAAATTAAGTCATACGGAGTAACAATTACAGCCAAACCCGTCCATTTACCCTCATAAATTTATTTGTTGGACGACAGAGATCAGTGGTATGAACTGAACTAAGTAGTATGAACTGAACTAAGAAATCAAATAAACAATGAGTGAAGTAGCAAAATAATTACCCCTGCTTCGATTCCAATGAGAGAAGATCTCAAAAGCTTCTCTGATCTATGCGATTTGTCTTCCTCAGCCAATTAGAGAAGATTCCTCAGAGTTACAGAAGAAAATCGGCAGAGCATCGATATGTTAGGCTTTTGGCGGCTGTAAGGGTTTCATAGAGGAGGATGCTATAATGTGAGAGTGAGGTCTTAATGGGTGGTTGATGTGTATTTTAGTTAGTTTTTCCTTCATTTTAAGAAAAACGATTATTCACTTTCAATTTTTATCTACACTTATAAAATACATATTATTTATGTGTTGGTAATTAAAACAATATTACCTACACATTACTAATTGTGTGGGTAATTGAAAACCTGAAAAAACCCACGTAGCTTAACACGTCATCTAAAAAATGCCTCTGGATTGAAAAAAAAAGGGGGGGGGGAGATTCCTGCTAATTTAAATGTAGGAGAAACTTTTTACCCACACATATTATATGTGTTTAATTCATTTTTTATACGTTCACTAATTACCCACACATGGTGAAATTATGTGTAGTTAAATACCAACACATAATATGTGTAGTTATTTTATGTGTGGGTAATACATCTAATTTCTTGTAGTGAGCAGGTTTAGGCTTCACAACCTGTTGTTCTCTTTTCTTCTCCAGCCTTTCTTCCCTTTTCAACTCAACAGAGATATCAATATTTAGTTTGGGAGAGGCAGTGAGGAAGATGGTCTTGGAGTGGTCAACTGGGGAAGGGTCCCTGAGTTGAACTCCTTGAGTAGTGAGGATTGCTGAGAGAAGGAGTCCATGGCCCATCTTGGTTGAGTATAGGCCTATCTTCTGGTCCTTCTTCTTGATGAACTCGGTTAAAGAACCGAAAATTACCTCGCCCCAGTTGATATTCATTCCATGGTGCACTGCAAAGACTGCTTTGGCATTGACTTTATTCAGTTCGTCAGTTGAGCCAATTTTGCACCATAGACACCTATGCAATATGCTAACAAGCTTCTCATAGTCCTTTTTCAAAAGGAATTTCTTCATATATAATTTGTCCAGTCCAGCGGCCTCAGGGCGACAGTAAATCTTTACAAAGCCGTCAATGGAAACATCCACGAACTCTAGGTCAATGAGAGTGGGGGTATCCTCATCTTGAACATCTAGTTCTACTCTAAAGAACTCATTCAGTGCATCTGAGGTCAGGGTGATGCTTTTTCCCTGTACCTGTGAGTGGATGGCGGTTTTGGTGACAGTAACGTTGAGGTAGAACTCAGCCACGTCTTTTGTGTCAAAGTGCTCGTAAGGGTGAGCAACGACCTTGGTCAGTTGTGAGTCATTCATCCCCTGGATGATCTTTGTCATCCTTTTCTGGTTCTCAGCCAGCAGAGGGAGTGCTGACATGTCAACCTTCATTCCAGTTACAATGTTGGCGACGAGGGTTTTCACTTCCTCCTTAGTAAGATCGTTGATGTTGATGAAGTTCATTTTCAGAGAGTGATTTAGAATGATTCTGGAGATTAGGAGTTCTGAGAGGGTTTGAAGGTTTGAGAGCAAAAGTATGTTTAGAGAGATGAAGTAGCAGTAACGGTTTAGGTTGAGGAAGGTGGGTATAAAAGGCTTTGGGTTAGAGGACGTTTGGGATTATTTATGGTTTAGAGGTAGCATTTAAAGAAATGCGGGCAGAAAAACGTTTCCGTTAAGGAAATAATAATTGGGGGTAATCTCGTAAAAGACTTGTTGAAGTAATTAGGTTTTGCCCGTACCTTGAAAAATAACTAAGTCCACAATGATCTCTGATGAACTTCTGATAGGGGTCTCTGTATCAGAGAGAGTGATTCTCTGATGAAAGGTACTCTGATGAGCAGAGATGAGGGTTCTCTGATAGAAGATTTTCTGATCCAGAAAGCAGTTCTGGTCCACAACAACTCTGGTTCATGCATCTCTGGGAAGATCATCCATCATTCCCAATTCTTCTCTTAGCTTGTTAAACCTTGCCTCAGGAAAGGCTTGGTTAGAAGGTCCACTAGCTGATTTTCAGTTGGTACATGCTCCATACAGATATGTTTTTTCTCTACATGATCTCTGATGAAATGATGTCTGATCTCAATATGCTTCGTCCAGGAATGAAGCTCTGGGTTCTGAGTGATTGCAATGGCACTGGTGTTGTCACACAACAGCTTGATCTCCTTTGCATGAATTCCATAATCCTTGAGTTGTTGCTTCATCCAGAGTAGCTGAGCACAGTAACTCCCAGCTGCAATATATTCAGCTTCTGCTGTACTAGTTGAGATTGAATTCTGCTTCTTGCTAAACCAGGAGACAAGTCTCCCACCTAGCAGTTGGCAGTGACCAGAGGTGCTCTTCCTGTCTAACCTGCCACCTGCAAAATCTGAGTCAGAGTAACCAATTAGTTCAAAGTTACCTCCCTTGGGATACCATAGGCCTGCATTTGGATTTCCTTTGATATATCTGATGATTCTTTTTGCAGCACTTCGATGGCTCTCCTTGGGCTTTGATTGGTATCTGGCACAGATTCCAACAGAGAATGATATATCCGGTCTGCTTGCAGTTAGATACAGAAGAGATCCTATGATTCCTCTGTAGGTTGTTGCATCGACATCTTTTCCTTCATCATCTGGTCCAATCCCTCATGAGGTGTTCATGGGGATCTTTACTGATGATTTGCCTTCTGCTCCAAACTTTTTGATCAGGTCTCTGGTGTACTTCCCTTGGTTGATAAAGATCCCTTCAAGAAATTGTTTGACTTGCAATCCTAGGAAGTGGCTTAGTTCTCCCATCATACTCATTTCAAACTGACTCTGCATTACTTGAGAAAATTTCTTGCACAGTTCTGGATTAGTACTACCAAATATAATATCATCAACATATATTTGTACTAACAGAATATGATTAGCAACAGAGATTTGAAAGAGAGTTTTGTCTACCTTACCCTTAGTAAACCCATGGTTCACTAGGAATAGGGACAAAGTGTCATACCACGCTCTGGGAGCTTGCTTAAGACCACAGAGGTCCTCTCTAAGCTTGTAGACACAGGAAGATTGAGTAGGAATGACAAAACCTGGTGGTTGTTCCACATAGACTTCTTTCTCAAGATCTCCATTCAGAAATGCACTTTTGACATCCATCTGGTAGACCCTGATGTTGTTGTAGGCAGCATAGGATAGGAAGATTTTGATGGCTTCTAGTCTGGCAACTAGTGCAAAAGTTTCATCAAAATCTATTCCTTCTTCTTGGCAATATCCCTTGGCTACCAGCCTTCCTTTATTCCTTACAATGTTGCCTTCTTCATCAGCTTTGTTCTTGAATATCCATTTGGTTCCAATCACGTTCTGGTGCTTTGGTCTAGGGACAAGTTCCCATACTTTATTTCTTTCAAATTGAGTAAGCTCTTCTTGCATTGCATTGATCCAATCTGAGTCTGCAAGAGCTTCTTCTACTGTCATGGGTTCCATCTGAGATATATAGCAGGCAAACATTGATTCTCTTCTTGTGGTAGCAGATCTGGTCTGCACACCACTTTTGACTTGTCCAATCACTTGGTTAGGAGGATGATCCATTAACCATGTCAAATCAGGTTCTGACAAGGATAGCCTTGGTCTCTCTTGCTCTTATTCTGTCTCTTCATCACTTTCTTTGCTTTGTAGAATGGGATTCTGATGATGAATAGGAATAGCAGAGTTGGTGACCAACTCTGAAGTGACTGTCTCTGTGTGACCACTTCTGATGATTCTTCAAGATTCACATTCTCCAAGTTCTCTGTTATGCTCTCAACAGAGTTGAGATCATCAAACTTGACATGAATCGATTCTTTAATAAGTAGAGTTCTCTTGTTAAGTATTCTATAGGCCTTGTTTGTGCTTGAGTAGCCTAAGAACATGCCTTCATCATCTTTTTCTTGGAACACTTTGAGATATTCCTTTCCATTGTTGAGTACATAGCATTTACATCCAAATGCATGAAAGTAGCTGATGTTTGACCGCTTCGATTCTGAGTATAACATTTCTTGAAAGTAGCATTTACATAGCATTTCTTCCTTTCCATAGCTCACAGGGGGTCTTCTGATGAGTCTTGTGAATCATGCTTCGATTCTGAGTATAGCATGCAGTGTTGACCGCTTCAGCCCAATATCTGAGAGGTAGACCAGATTCAGCAATCATGGTCCTTGCAGCTTCCTTCAATGTTCTATTCCTTCTTTCTGCAACTTCATTCTGTTGAGGAGTTCTGGCTGCAGAGAGTTGGTGCATGGTTCCATTCTGGTCACAGAAATCCTTTATGACCTTGTTGACGAACTCTGTTCCTTTATCTGATCTGATGGTTTTGACTTTCTGATTTTGTTCATTCTGCAAAAGTTTCAACAGAGATGGTAGCTTCTGCAAAGTCTCATCCTTTTTCTTCAAAAAGATTGTCCAAGTGTATCTTGAGTAGTCATCAACTATGACAAGAGTGTATCTTTTGCCACCAACACTTTGAGTTTCTACTGGTCCAAATAAATCCATGTGGATCAGATTTAAAAGACTAGTAGAGAGATCTCCAGCAATGGGTTTGAAAGAGTTCTTCACTTGCTTTCCTTTCTGGCAGGCACTGCACAAGTTCTCCTTTTTGTACACAATGTTGGGCAGACCATCAACAATGTGATCCCTTGCTAGTTTGTTGATTGTTTTCAAATTCAAGTGACTCGGCTTTTTGTGCCATTCCCAGCTGAGTTTTGAATCTCCTTTGGCTATCAGGCAGATTCCTTCTTTTGCAGTAGACGAATCAACAACATAAATGTTTCTTTATCTGGTAGCTGTCAGAACCACTTCCATAGTTGTCTCATGCTTGACAGAACAGCGTTCTTTGGAGAATTCAACTGTATAGCCTTTGTCACAGAACTGGCTAGCACTTAGCAAGTTGAATTTCAAGCCTTTGACATAAGAGACATCTTCAATGATTATCTGGTTTTTGATCAACTTCCCTCTTCCTTTAGTTTGGCCATCTTTGTCATTACCACCAAAGGTAACTCTGGGCCCTTTGATTTTATGGAACTCTGTAAGGCAACTCTTGTTACCTATCATGTGCCTGGAGCATCCACTATCGATGTACCAATCTTGTTCAGAGATTGCTCCAGCACACAATTTCTGCATCAATAAGAAGAAGATTTAGGTACCCAAGCAATGTTGGGTCCTAAGGGGTTATGCAGTCTTGGCAGCTGGTACCACTTTGGTGTCATCAAGTGAAATCTTGGTGGGTGGTACCCATTGTCCACCTGGTAGTCGTAGTAAACGGAAGTGTGATTCACTTTAGGCAGATGCTTGTGAGGATCATGCTTCCTGTTTACATACTTCTGCATAGCCTTTATGGTTGGGTAGAATTCTCATATACTATCAAGAGCAGAGGGGCGGTTAGCTTTGGGCTTCTGAGGTTGACCAGTCAACCTCTTCTTCCTGAAGTTAACCTTCTCTTGATATTTGCCTCTCTGGTGATCATTTCTGGTTAGGTAGTCATGAGACTGTCTGGTCAAGTTCTGTCTTTGATTTCTGTTATTTTGAAAACCTTTTCTGCTGTTAGATTTTCTTCCAGGTTCATTAATTATCAAAACTTGTTTTGGTTGAGATTTTATCTTTTGCTTTTCTGGTCTGACCTTCTCATGAACACCCTTAGTACCTGATAAGTCCGTATTTAGACATGTATTTGATGCGTGTTGGGATCGGATTTGATGGTTTTCCCTAGCTTTAAGGTGTTACAAGTCTCAAATTTAGCTCAAGTTATGTTTACCGGGCGTTGGTTCGAGTTTTGTGTCATTTGGAGTCAAAATCAGGATTTTAGAGTTCGGCACTGGCGCTTGAGGAGAGAAATCGGGATGAGTTGAGAAGCATTTGAGATTGATTTGAGAGCTATGGAGGTCAGCGGGAGGTTTACGATGAAGATTTGATGACAAAAGAGCTCTAGGATTGGCTACGGGATCAAAAGAAGATGAATGGAGCTTGAAATCGGCAATCAGGATGACCTTCTGTCAATCGTTCAAGCATATCTCTTTGTAGAAACATTCAATATACACGATGCAAAGTCCATATGAAATCTAACTTCAAGGTCTACAAATCATATGAAGACACCTTTGCTAGAATCGGAGAGAAAGAAGGTGAAAACAGACGATGAAGTCAGATGATCTCTGCTGCGATTTCAGAATGATACCTTACACCGTTTTGATCATATCTCTTGATTCGATGATTCAAATAACATTCGGCAAATTGGAGTGGATACAGGACTTCATTATCTGCATACAGGATTTCATGAAGGAAGCATTGCCAATTTCGGAAGTTAAGTAGGCACGATCGTGCCCTCAAAGTCAGGCACGATCGTGCGTGAAGAGAAAGCATCGCGGAGCTACTACCAGGCAGGCACACCGTGCCTGTCCAAAATGCGCGTTTTTTATCTGGAGGCACGGTCACAGGAACGGTCGTGCCTGGCGCCGTGCCTGACCCCGTTTTGTCCTAATTCAGTCCAAATTGCCTTGTTTCCTATAAATTACACCCCCATAACCCTAATAAGGGGGGATGGAACTTATTTAGCAGCTTAAGGACGAATTTTGAGAGCTTTTCAAGCCTTGTTTTTCAATTCCTTGAGATTCTTTGTAAGTTCCTACTTTTTGATTAATGGCAATTAATTCTATTCTTCCCAATTTCGTTGATTCTTCAATTATGAATTGCGAGTAGTTTTAATTAGGGATTTGGGGTTGATGAAGGGGTTTATCATGATGTATGGCTAGTTTCTTGATGGTTTGATTACATGAATGTCATTTAATTTGTGTTTGAATAATTTAACTGTTATTTTTTGTAATCTGGGACCGGGGCTAGAATTACAATTGCACATAGAATAAATTAAGAGAGATCTAGTTTATTCTAGGACACATTCACACACACTTAATCGTTTGCTAAGAGATTAGTAGCGATTAAGCGGTAAGAACTTAGTATTGATTAGCTAGGCTCAATTAAATTAAATTCATGTAATTAAACTTGATCTCCCAGAAATCTGATTACCCCGGAATCAATCCATGTTCCCTTCGTCGTTAATTAAGAAGAACCCAAATCTTTACTTTTATTCGCTCATTCGCATTAGTTTTTTTTTTTAAATGACAAACGGAATAAGCATAATATAAAACTTCAGACTGAGTTCCACAAAAGCTGAAATAAATAATCAAAAGTTCATTAGAGCAGATAAACCAAAACTTGAACGGACGGCTTACTAAACGAGATAACACAAACACTTTGCATTAGACTTCCAAACTGCCAATCAACGGTAGGATTTCTGGAACCTGGAACGAGCACCACGTCCACCAAACTTCTTGGGCTCGCAGCGCCTTGGATCCGCAACAAGCAATGTCCTGTCATAGCGGACGAGGATGTCCTTGATCACTTTCTTCGATTGCTCGTCGACAAACTTCTGATAAAAGGCTACGAGAGCCTTGGCGATGGATTGACGTATGGCGTAGATTTGAGCTGTGTGACCTCCTCCGTTGACACGGATGCGCATGTCTACGCCGGCGAAGCGGTGGCGGCCCAAAAGGAGGATAGGCTCACAGGCCTTATAACGGAGGATCTCTGGCTGGATCAGCTCGATTGGTGTTCCGTTGATCTTGATGAGTCCACGGCCGCGCTTGCAGTGTGTCACGGCAACTGCCGTCTTCTTACGCCCGAAACATTGAACGTGCTCCACCGGTGAAGTCGCCATGCTACCGTTTACCTTGGCTGGGGATATCTACGTCTGCACTCTCTCGCTCATTCGCATTAGTTTAATTTCAATTCAACCAATAAATCTCGTACGACGTATTTATTTAATTTTATTTCTTTTTAATCGCTGAATTTAGTTAATCTTTAATTCCCTTTTGTCCGTCCCTGTGGAGACGATACTCATACTTTCACCACTATTCTACAATCTTTTTAAGTGCGAAAAAACTCACATCAGTTTTTGGCGCCGTTGCCGGGGACGGTGTCGGTTTTAAGGGTTAATTAATTTCAGCGAGATTTTTTTTTAGTTAGTTTTTCTTTTTGTTTTCCGTAGGATTTTTCTGTGCTAACCTTTCAGGTTATTTTAAGAAACATGAGATGAACCCATTCAACGAAATTCCAGGCGGAATTCCTTACCTTCAAACCTCCATGGAATATTCATCATTTACGCAATACTCTCCTTACATTCCTCCTCCTCCTCAATATTACACATCTCATCAAAATTACTCTCCTACACCACAAAATTATCAGTTCTCTTATTCACACCCTCCAACCACACAAACTTGTCTGCCTAAGAATAATATTTGTCCCTTCTGTGGAGGATGCCACCATATATCTTTTTGCCCCGTTAAATCTCCATATGACCATCCTTACTGGGCAACTGCATACCCCACTTCGTCCTCCCCACGATTTACAGACACAAATGTTTCAGCCATTCCTACATCTTTGCCGAATAATGAGCCACATAATCAATTTAAGAAGACACTTTCAGAGATTTTGTCTGAGTACACAGAGATGATGAGGGAGAGCACTTCAGCCATAACGGAGAGCACTTCAGCCATAATGCAGAGCACTTCTGCCATGATGAAGGATATAAATACCATAAGGATCCATCTGGTAGAAGACCAATTCGAGGAGACCAATAGGGATAATCACGTGAGTGAGTCAGACAATGATGGTGGGAATATGATGGATGATACACTTCCTGATGATGTCGAAGACTCGCCTATGTTTGAAGATGAAGAAGAAGATAATAGTGTCAAGTTGTTTTTCGAAGAATACATGAAAAAGTTTGTAACGGCACAAGATGTAACGGATGAAGTCACAAATCACTGTGATTTCCATACAGAAACTCACCAGTTGTTTGATTTACCAATAGTCTCAACACCTGAGGAGGGCAAGGAGAAGATCAGTCATGATGATGGTGCTACTGAGGTAGGTTTGGGTATTGAAGATGAGTTGGGAAAATATAATCACGAGCTCCAAGAGAGTGATAGCAAGGTAGATGATCTCCATGACGAAGAAGTCCCGCTCCACATACAAGATTACTCCTCTTACGTTAGTCCAAGTTTGGATTTCTTTGATTCACTCCTTGAGGATGATATTCCTTTTTGTCTGGAAAGTGACAACATCATCCAAGACGACATTCATGAGAACGGTATTACCGAGAGCTGGGATACTCACATGGGGAGTGATACAAAGTCCATAGGAGATTCTGTGAATTTTCAATATATTTGTGAGGAAGAAAAATACTTTTCCATGCTGCAGTTTGAGTTTGATGTTGCTTCAGATCCTTGCTTCGAAATATCTTTTGAGCTTCCACTGATGCCTGGAGTAATCAAAGTTTTGACTCATGCCATATGTCCATTCAAGGAGGATGTGAGGTTGATCCTTCAGTTCTGTGCTGATACGGTTTTTGAAGACCATGTGATTCCTTCGTGGTTCCAAGAGTTTAAGGATCAGCGCCATCTAATGGCATTTGTTGAGAGGAAGCTGGAGACATTGATTATTAGTGCACCACTGCAGTCTTTGTTATTTGAGAGCTTATGAGGTATCGTCGGGCACACGACGTTAAAAATAGCGCTTCGCGGGAGGCAACCCGAGCTTACTTCTGCATTTGTTGTTGTGTTTGTTTTGTGTGTTTTGTTTTTGCAGCTCAGGGTCTTGCTTTGGGGATGATGTGCCGAGGACCACTTAGACTCAGTTTAGTTCTGCACCGACCAACGCCCTAGGGAAGTTTCTGCGACTCTTATAATCGCCTTTTTGTAATGTTGACTTGAGTTAAGATTGAGCACGCGTGACCTTTTCCTCTTTACCCCCTTTTGCATAGTGCATATTTGGTCATCGAGGGCGATGCCAAAGTTTAAGTGTGGGGGAGCGAATTAGGCATTCGGGCAGTAGTTGTTACATGTGATTTTTAGAGTTAGCATGCGCAGGTGTTAGTTGTATATTCATAGGAAATTCATGTCAAATTTTTGAAAATTTTTCTTTAAACTATGTCTTTGTGAGCTGGCTAACGATTGACTGTGCTTTTAGGATACCCTTGAAGTGTTTAGGCTTAAATTGCTTGCACTATAATCTAGTTGTTGAAAGGATGAAGGCATTAGTCACCCATTTAATTCATAATTTTTCCATCTCACCTGAAAAAGTCCTTTAGGAAAAGCCACTTTGAGTCTGACCATTTTGTTTCTTACCCAATCAATTGAGCTCCATAACCAAATGACATGTGTTCCTTACCCGTGAATATTTCTGACTTAGCCTTGGCATTTAGGGAACTAGGGGATTAATTTATTAAGTTTAGGGAATTTTTGTAGGAGCCACTTTTGGCACTGTTCCTATGCCCCAAATGGGGTAAGAGCAGTCACTTTTTAGGAATTTGATATTTTCGAGGATTGCATGGTAGACATGGATTCACTTTGAATAATTGAACCTTAATTGCTAATTTTCCTTGGTGAGGCCGAGATTAGAATGGGGTAATGTTTAGTGAAAATCTGAAAATTGAAAAAATAAAATAAAATTAATTGAATAGCTAGACCTCTTACCTTGCGAAAAAGAGAATGAGAGACCCAGTCAAAAAGCGTAAGTGTTCTGCACAATAAGATGAGACTCGAGGATCTTTCAAAAGAAATGGCGTTCTCGTGCCAACATGACAAGGAAACCGGAGAACTCGGTAAGAGAGAACTCGGTAAGATAAAAAAGTTGGTGAAGTTGAGAGCTCGCTTCTCTCGCGAACGTCCGAAGTTCGTTTCTTCCCAACCGAAATCCACACTTTCTTCACCGATTCTTCTTGATTCAGCTTGGATATCAACTCCATTACTACCCACGCTTGTTATCTCCAAAAAATTTGAGCGTTTTTGGAGGTTTTTTGAGTTCTTAGCTCCAAACCAGTTCGCCGACTACTATTCACTACTATTCACACGAGAAGGTCAACGCTTGTTCCTTCAAATCCATTCGATCATTTTGGATTCTGAGCACATATCTAGCTTCCCCTTGTCAAGAGCATCAACCTTATACAATTTGTTTCATCATCAACGAAGTCCGTACAATCACCTACTATTCACTCCGGACTCCATTGGTACGGATATTGAGCTACGAAGAAGGAAACAACTCCAGCAACTTGGTGAGGAGGGGTAGCTCCTCCTAGCTTCCCCTTCCATGTGAATTGGACTTTGGTTACAAAATGCCGAAACCAAAGTCCACGGCAAAGAAGAAGAAGACTCCGACTAAAGCTTCCTCGAGACTCAAGGGGAAAGCTCAAAATAAGGAAAGTGAGATGCAAGAGAAGGAAATAAACACACAAAAGGAGATAGAGGTTGCTGAAACAATGGTGGCCGAGGATTCAACTTCAAACCTTGTAGTTGAAAAGGTAATTGCTTCACCAATTCTTGAAACAATCGTAAATATGGTTGTTATGAATGAGCCACCTGTTGTTACAAATGAAAGCTCCAAAATTGAAAATGGTGCCAATTCTCCAATTGCACCATTGAAAGCTCAAACCGTGAGTGAGGTTATCAATGAGGTTAGTCCTCCATGTGAGACTGCCGTGATTGAATCTTTGGAAGGGGATGATGCTATTGTAAGTGTTGAAAACATTGTAAGTCTTGTTGAAAATGATGTTGTGCCTAATAGTGAGCCAAGGGTTGAAAGTATTGAAAGTCATGTTGAAAATGCTATTGTTTTGCATACTACCGAAAGTGTTATTGGGGATATTGTCAATGCTAGTGTTGAAATGATTCAAGAGTAGGTGAAGGACTCCAAAGGGAAGGCTGTGGTGACTGAAAGCACCTCTTTTGACCCAATTGCTCCTTATGCCGCGGCATTGGGCAAAACTGTTGTCCCCGGTGAAACCCAACCTAAAAAGGCATTTGCTTCACTTTTCAAGGATAATAGGCAGCCGGATAAAGGTATGAAACTAAGGTACATTGAGCCCAAAGGAGATGTAATTGACCTTAGAACCCGGAAGCTTGCTACAATGATTGAATTGTGGGGATATTGTTTAGTTGCTTATTTTGATGGGAGGTTCCCCGGGCTTCATAATATTCAAACCTTGGTGCAAAAATGGGCTGTCCCTTGCCGGTTTAGGTCCCATGACAAAGGATGGGTGATCTTTAGATTTCAAAATGCCCAAGATAGGGAGAAAGTGCTAATGGAGGGACCTTATTCCCTTTTTGGGAAAACAATCAACTTGAAGATGCTCTCGGAAGACTTCTCTATGGACGGTGAGGAATTCTTAAAAGTACCTATTTGGGTTCTTTTCCCTCATCTTCCTATGAGAATTTGGGAAGAGGATATTATAAGTGAGGTGGCATCTAAAGTAGGCATCCCCTTGACTACGGATAGAGTCACACTTGAGAAAGCAAGATCCAATTTCGCTAGAGTTTTGATTGAGGTGGATGCATCCAAACCACCTCCTCTTGTCATCCCAATCCTTATGCCGAATGGTAAATTACACAAACAACAAGTGAGGTATGAGACTTTCCCTAATTATTGCTTCCATTGTAAGAGATTTGGACATCATGCTTTCACTTGCAAAGTGTTAGCCGAGATTGAAAAGAAGGAAAAGGAGGACAAGGCAAAAGAGAAAGAAGTACGCAAAGATGGTAATGGGAGTGAGGAGACATCACATGCCGCGGCAAAGGAAGTAGAGGAGGAAGTGGCTAAGGAGACATCACATGCCGCGGCAAAGGGCAAAAACAAGATGGTAGAAGAGGTAGTAAATGAGAGCAACAAAGCCGAGGCATCTAACAAAGGGAAAGGGCAAATTGTTCACCCCTTCCTTAAGCAAAGAAGATTGAATAAAGTGGACCAAAGAAACAAGAGCATTAAGCAAGCAAAGGCCAAAGCAATGGAGGCTAGCGGGGAAGGAAATCAATCAAGTGAGGAGGAGGAGGAGGAGGTGAATCCGAGAGTTATCAAAGGCTTTGATAATATCTTTAATGATGAGGTTATCACTCAAATGGAGACGGAGGAGGCGAGGGAACCAAAATATGAAGTCAAACACATTGATGAGGTAAAAGAACCCATGGTCCGAATTGACCATTTACTAAGGGAGGTTAAAGACAATGAACCCGGGGTTTGGTTCACAAAAGAGTGTTTTGAAGGGCTGCCCGGAGTGGTAAAGAGGGAAAAGGACTATGCTTTTGAGGATATCTTTATGACATGCGTGTATAGACACTACCTTGATAGGTACTATGAAGATGGGCACCTAATGGGGAATGGAAACAAGGTCAAGGATTTGAGGAAGTTTAAGGGCAAAAGAGACCGGGTTGTACATGATATCCGAGAGGCATACATGGATGATGTTATTACAAAGATAGAATATGACAAGGAAGAAAGAGTTAGCATCCATGTCATGCATGCCGAGGATGTCAAAGAACAAATGACGAGGCTTGACAACTACCTCTCTATTGATTGGAACAACACAAGAAGGGGGATCATCTTCACCACTTCTTGCCTCCAAAGCCTTCCCGGAGTCAAGAAAGTGGAGGACGGGTATGAATTCTCTCCTTTCTTTATGACAACCATTTATCAACTTTTTCTTGATAGGTACAATGGGTGCGAAGAGTACCGCCAATGGAAGAAGAATGAAAGGGAGAAAGTGAGGAGAAACCGAAGGAGGGAAGGCCCGGCCAACAAATAATTTTTTATGTTTTTAGCATCTTGGAATATTAGAGGGCTTAACCAAGCCTCAAAACAAAATTCTATAGCTAACTTTGCAAAAATAAATAAGGTACGCATCTTTTGCTTATTAGAAACTAAAATGTCTACTACATCTTTTGAAAGCTTCTTAAAGTTTAGATTTAACTCGTGGTTGCATATTACTAATTTTGATTGCATGAGTGGTGGGCGTATGGCCATCATTTGGGACCCAAATTTTGTGGAGGGGGCTGTTTTACAAGTTGATAAGCAACACATTCATATGAAATTCACATGTAGGGTCACGCAATTACAATTTTATTCTACTTTCATATATGCATTGTATACAATCATACAAAGGAGGGAATTGTGGGAGCATATTTCTGTTCTTAGCTCTAATATCCTCGCTCCATGGGTTGTGGTAGGGGACTTTAATTGTGTTGGGTCACCAAACGAAAGAAGGGGTTCTGCCCCCCCATTGGCTTATGCTATGAAAGACTTGAATGATATGAAAATGAATGCTAGCTTAATGGATGCTCCCTCAACCGGTGAATTTTTTACTTGGCATAGGGGTGCAATTTGGGCAAAATTGGATAGGGTCCTTATCAATCCTTTTTGGAATATGCAAAATGTGACATGTAAGGCTCATTTCCATGAGATGGAGTGTGAGTTTGATCATGTGGCATCCCTTGTAAACATTGGGGCCGTGACAAATGGAGGGTCAAAACCTTTCAAGTTTTTTAATATGTGGCTAAAACATGACCATTTTCAAAACATCTTGGAAAGAGTTTGGGATAGGAATGTTGTTGGAACTGCTCAATTTAGGCTTGCCCGTAAGTTGAAGCTTCTCAAACAACCCCTTAAACAACTCAATAGGGAGGAATTTAGTTGCATTTCGGCCAGGGCAAAGGAATCCAAAAAGGAATACAAGAGAATCTATCAATTAGCTCTCTTATCCCCTTTGAATGATGCCCTAAAAATAGAAATGGATGTTGCAAAAAAAAGAGCACTCTTTTTGAAAGAAGCCGAGGAAGCCTATCTAAAACAAAAGGCAAAGGCTGTCCACATTTTGCAATCTGATAAGTGTACTAAATACTTTCATTCCATTGTTAAAAAGAAGAATGCCCAAAACTCTATTGCCTCCATTAGATTACAAGATGGAAGTCTTACTACATCTGTGGATCAAGTGGCAAATGAGTTCATAGCTTTCTTCAAAAATCTTTTTGGGACTTGGGTGCCATTTGAAGGTTATGACCCTGGGGTTCTCCAATCTGGAAAGATACTTGATCAAACACTCGTTGGTAACCTTACCAGACCTGTGCCTGATTTGGAAATCAAGCAAGCCTTGTTTGATATTGGAGATGACAAAGCCCCTGGTCCAGATGGGTTTTCATCAGCTTTTTTCAAGACTAATTGGAATAGGGTTGGTGAAGATGTTTGTAATGCTGTGAGGGAATTTTTTGAAACTGGGACCATGCTTAAACAGGTTAACCACACTGTGGTGGCACTTATCCCAAAGACAAACCATTCCCCCACTGTTTCGGATTTTAGGCCTATATCTTGTACCAATGTCACATACAAAATCATTACTAAAATTCTGGCTGCCAGACTTGGACCTCTTCTTTCTAGTATTATAAACCCTTCACAAGGAGCTTTTGTTGATGGGAGACTGATGTCTGACAATATCTTTCTGGCACAAGAGTTAGTGAGGGGTTATACTAGAAAAAGGCCCTCCCCTCGCTGCATGATTAAGGTTGATATTAGGAAGGCCTATGATACTGTGTCTTGGGATTTTTTGAACAAGGTGTTAGTAGACATAGGTGTACCTGATTTGTTTGTTAGATGGATTATGGAATGTGTGTCCACTTCATCTTTCTCTATTTCTATCAATGGATCTCTCCATGGATGGTTTGAAGGGAAGAGAGGACTTAGACAAGGTGACCCAATGTCTCCCTTGTTATTTGTCATTTGCTTAGAATACTTCTCGAGGATGATAGAAGCTAGGACTTTAGATCCTAGTTTCCGTTATCATCCTTTATGTTCTAAGCTCAAAATCACACACTTAGCTTTTGCAGATGATTTGATGCTTTTCTCTAAAGGAAACTTCTCCTCTATTAAGATCCTAGTGGATGCATTGACTGACTATGGGAAGGTTTCGGGGCTTATAGTAAACCAAGATAAATCTAACATTTTTTTAGGGGGTAACATTGAGAGTAGGGTGCCTTATATCTTGCAAAGAGTGGGATTCCAACAAGGATCTTTTCCTGTCAGATACTTGGGTATCCCACTTGCTCCTTTGAGTATCTCTGTAGCCCAATTTGCACCCCTGATTGAGAAGGTCACTGATTATTTGTTTGCTTGGAATTCTAAAACTATATCTTATGCAGGTAAAGTTGAATTGATTAAATCTGTTATTCAAGGTGTCCATTCCTTTTGGCTAGGAATCTTTCCTATGCCGAGGACAGTCTTGGATAGGATCACTACCTTGTGTAGGAATTTCCTTTGGGGTGGGAAGCATGCTAAAGTAGCTTGGAGTGATGTGTGTCTCCCAATGGAGGAGGGAGGTTTGGGCATTAGGGATACCAAAGTGTGGAACTATGCCCTACTTTCTCGAATTCTTTGGAATGTCCACTCCAAGCAAGACTCCCTATGGGTCAAATGGGTTCATGGGGTGTACCTTCATGGGAGAGATGTGTGGACTTTTGATCCACACACAAAGGACTCTCGGCTTATGAAGTCCTTGGTGAGTATAAGAGATCAAATTGTGTCCAACTTCCATTCAAAGGAGGAGGCCATTTCCTATCTAGATAAGTGCTCCCAAGGTGGTAAACTGTCTTCATATAAAGTTTATGACTTGCTTAGAATTAAAAACAATGCCCAGCCGTGGATGCCTTTTATATGGAAAAGTTATATTCCCCCCAAGTTTTCTTTCATTACTTGGTTAGCTTTCCGGGGGAGACTAGCCACGTATGATAACTTGGGGTATTTAAATATTGTTAACACATGCCATTTTTGTAAGGGTGGACCGGAGACGGTATCACACCTATTTTTTGAGTGTCCATTTACAGGTCAGGTATGGAGATTGGTACGTGAATGGCTTGGATTGTTTAGGCAGATGAATACGCTTCTAAGTGCAGTCAAATGGATGAAAAAGGAGCATAATGGAGCGCATGTCAAAGCCAAAGCCGTGAGACTATCTTTTTGCTACACTATCTATTGGATATGGCGTGTGAGGAACATGATTTGTTTTGAAGGGACCACTACAACGGTCATTGATATGGTCAAGAGGATCAAGTTTATGGTGTATAAAATCCTCTATTATATGTACCCCTTGGACAGAATTACATTCTGATTTTTTGCTGTTTTGTCACCTTTTTGTGATAGCTAGCATGTATATGTAGCTAGAAGTTTGAAGCTTGAGGCTGTTTTGGGCTGAGGTATCCTTGCTTGGGATGACCCATATGATTTGTTTTGTACTGTACAGCTGTACATAAACACTTTTGGATATATATATTTACAGTTTATCCAAAAAAAAAAAAGACAAGGAAACCGGATCTTAACTAATTGAACTTGGAGGCTTTAGCACAATCAGCTTTAGTCCTCTGCGTACTTCAAGTATACGTCAAAGCACCAATGTGCTGCGGCGGTTTAGCTTAGTATGTACACCATGTCTACTCTTTGCATAGGTTTAGATGATTGTTCCTAAATTGTGGCCTACTGAGTTCCTTGATCCTAATAATAGCCCTGAAGTTCCTGAATGCATTGAGTCTTTGTTAGAGTATTCCAATCTCTCAAAAGAAAGGGACTGTTTATTACCATTCACCATTCACCGTCACCTTCACAAGTCCTTCTTATCAAT
Organism: Cuscuta europaea; assembly: GCA_945859875.1. Lineage (NCBI taxonomy): Eukaryota > Viridiplantae > Streptophyta > Magnoliopsida > Solanales > Convolvulaceae > Cuscuta > Cuscuta europaea. The sequence continues at coordinate 2,714,988 of CAMAPE010000030.1, forward strand.
AGTTAGTTTATTTGTGTATGATGCCATTACTTCAAGGATGTTGTGAATAATTTTGTCATTTACATTAGCTAAAGTACAAATATGTAGTTTATGGAAGAATTTTCTTAATTTAGTCTTTCTGGTTTGTGAATATCCCTTTGACTACGTGTGCATGCTAATTGTTTTGAATTCAGTGTGGTGATTATCGTAAGTCTCGTTGTTCAGTTTGCTTGAGGATAAGCAAAAACTTAAGTGTGGGGGAATCTGATAAGTCCGTATTTAGACATGCATTTGATGTGTGTTGGGATCAGATTTGATGGTTTTCCCTAGCTTTAAGGTGTTTACCGGGCGTTATGTTTACCGCCCAAGTTATGTTTACCGGGCGTTGATTCGAGTTTTGTGTCATTTGGAGTCAAAATCAGGATTTTAGAGTTCGGCACTGGCGCTTGAGGAGAAATCGGGATGAGTTTAGAATCATTTGAGATTGATTTGAGAGCTATGGAGGTCAGCGGGAGGTTTACGATGAAGATTTAATGACAAAAGAGCTCTAGGGTTGGCTACGGGATCAAAAGAAGATGAATGGAGCTTGAAATCGGCGATCAGGATGACCTTCTGTCAATCGTTCAAGCATATCTCTTTGTAGAAACATTCAATATACACGATTCAAAGTTCATATGAAAGCTAACTTCAAGTTGTACAAATCATATGAAGACACCTTTGCTAGAATCGGAGAGAAAGAAGGTGAAAACAGACGATGAAGTCAGATGATCTCTGCTGCGATTTCAGAATGATACCTTACACTTTTTTGATCCTATCTCTTGATTCAATGATTCAAATAAGTAGGCACGATCGTGCCTGGCACGACTTCATTATCTACAACTTTCATGACGGAAGTATTTCCAATTTCGGATGTTAAGTAGGCACGATCGTGCCCTCAAAGTCAGACACGATCGTGCGTGAAGAGAAAGAATCGCGGAGCTACTGCCAGGCAGGCACGATCGTGCCTGGCAGGAAGGCACGCCGTGCCTGTCCAAAATGCGCATTTTTGTTCCGGAGGCACGGTCGCAGGCACGGTCGTGCCTGGCGCCGTGCCTGGCCCCGTTTTGTCCTAATTCAGCCCAAATTGCCTTGTTTCCTATAAATTACACCCCCATAACCCTAATAAGGGGGACAGAACTTATTTAGCACCTTAAGGACGAATTTTGAGAGCTTTTCAAGCCTTGTTTTTCAATTCTTTGGGATTCTTTGTAAGTTCCTACTTTTTGATTAATGACAATTAATTATATTCTTCCCAATTTCTTTGATTCTTCAATTATGAATTGCGAGTAGTTTTAATTAGGGATTTGGAGTTGATGAAGGGGTTTATCATGATGTATGACTAGTTTCTTGATGGTTTGATTACATGAATGCCATTTAATTTGTGTTTGAATAATTAACTATTATTTTTTGTAATATGGGACCGCGGCTAGAATTACAATTGCACATAGAATAAATTAAGAGAGATCTAGTTTATTCTAGGACACATTCACACACACTTAATCGTTCGCTAAGAGATTAGTAGCGATTAAGGGGCCGTATGCTCATTCGTCTTGGCAATAATTTAGGATCCTGTCGCATGAGAGATCAGCCTGGTCCCCTAAATTATTGTACTCTACGCCGCGAGAGCGGTAAGAACTTAGTATTGATTAGCTAGGCTGAATTAAATTAAATTCATGTAATTAAGCCTGATCTGCCAGAAATCTGATTACCCCGGAATCAATCCTTGTTCCCTTCGTCGTTAATTAAGAAGAACCGAAATCTTTACTTTTATTCGCTCATTCGCATTAGTTTAATTTCAATTCAACCAATCAATCTCGCACGACGCATTTATTTAATTTTATTTCTTTTTAATCGCTGAATTTAGTTTATCTTTAATTCCCTTTTGTCCGTTCCTGTGGAGACGATACTCGTACTTTCACTACTACTCTACAATCTTTTTAAGTGCGAGAAAACTACATCAGTACCAGATACACTAGCTTGGCAAATGGGGCTGGAAATCAATGGCACTATGACCTTATCTGCTTTAGCAACACTGGTGCTAGGCATTATAGAAGGCTCACCTGATTCTGTTGAGCCATAACCAAGACCAAAACCAACGCCAATTTGTTGATCAAGTACAATCTTTTCCATGGAAGATTGTTCTGGTAAGCTTTATACTTAATCTCAAGAGGCTCTATTTCTCTTATTCTCTTGAGAAGAAAAGCATTTTCACCTTCCAGCTGATCGCTCTCCTTAATCAAAAGGTTGATTTTGGTCTCAACCTCCTTTCTTAAGTCAAGAATCTCAACCTTAAGCTTACCGTTTTCTTCTTTGACAGAGGAATAAGTGGCTTGGATGGCTTGAAACTCTTCCCAAAATTCTGACATTGAATCAGAATCAAAAGCTTTGCTTACCGAAGAAAAACTAGATGAAGAAGAAGAGGTTAACTCATCATCAGATTGACCCATAAGACATAGGTCTTCAGTTTCTGTATCCAGACAACAGAATGCCTCGTCGGACTCTGATTTTGAGCCGGACTCTGTCTCAGAGAGAGGGTCCTTTTCTGGTTGCTCTGTGATGAGTGCCTTTGTCCTTGTGTGCTCATACTTCTTTTCTCCTTCTTGGCCTTGCCTTTTGGAGACTATAGGGTGTGGACAGTTGGCCTAGAAATGCCATGTTAATTAGATTGAAAGGGGGAAATTGTAAAGAATAAATGCAATTAGATTTTGATGATGCTAGGTTAATTAGAATTTGAAAGTACCCCTATAGAGATTTTGTATTAGAATTTTTCTTTGTAAGTATTAGCATAGTCGACATGCCAGAAATCCTCTTGGTCTTCCTTATCAGAACATCTACTAGAGTTGCTCCTTGAGTTGCTCTCCAGAGAAGCTACCAAAGTTGGATACCAGAGTTGGCATCAGAGGCAGACATCATAGTTTGGATCAGAAAGCCTCATCAGACTTGCTCTTACTTAGCAGAATTCGAAGGCACTTACCAACGGCCGTGAAACTAACGGGAAATCCTCTAACGGCTAGGAGCCATTCGACGGAAACATAGTATTGTACATGCATTAAATGCTCAATTAATGTTGTACGTACGAAGATATATTTAAAGCTGATGATTGACCATGCGGGTATCTTTACGCCCCCAAAATAGCAAGTCGAAGGTCCAACTGGTTAAATCAACAGTACAAGCATTTAATGAAGCTGTCTTCTACACTCCAACGGGAAGACTGCTCCCAGTATATAAGATACACTTCGAAGAACTACCAGGACAACTTTAGCTCTATAACCTTGCATAAACTACACCATCTGCATTAAAAAGCTTTCTTGAGATTTCAAAGTCACTCACTTCAACAAGAAAAGCTTACGTTGAAAAGATATCAACCTCTTATCCTCTCATCCAACAAAGAGAAAAGTTCCTCCAGTTCTTCAACACTTCGAAAGCCTCATCTACACATTCTTTGTGAAGAAGCTACGTTGGAGAAAACTGATCTTATATCAAGCACTTCATGAAAAAGAAGGGACGTTTCAAACTAACTGGAGTAAGTGAAGTGGGGATACTTCCAAGAGACACAGTGAAACGAGACCAGCCATCAGGAAGCAGGACTGCATCCCGGGTGACAACTAGGCTTGAAGAAGACGAGGAGTGCTTCTTAAGTTCTAAGGACTAAGGCGTTGTAAACTGGTTTTTTTGCAAGCTTAGTGGAACAGTGGACTAGAGGAACACGTTGTTCCTTGAACCACTATAAAAATCCCCGGTGTCATTTACTTTACGCTTTTATTTCTGCACTTAAGATTTTGACTGTTTAACTCAAAAGGTTGGACTCTGTGTTCAGTAGATCTCCCTTAAGAGTTATCAGAAAGGCATTTGCCTTAGTGTTTTCCGAGACTACCCGGACAGAAACCAATCCGCTGTCAGGTCCAGTTCTGCCATCAGAACTTGACCTTTTCTGTCACCAGAGTTCGACCATCTCTGATAAGTCAGTAGTGACTTAGAGAATAGTTTGAAAAATCCTGAACAGTCTATTCACCCCCCCTCTAGACTGTTCCCATTATAAACGGGACCAACACCCACTCTTGTGGACTTAGAATATTTTCTAAGTGCGGAAGAGTATAAGTGTGAGGGGACGAGGCAGTTACATTTAGCGCTTGGTGGACTTAGGAGAATTTGTGGCGTGTAGTAACGTTGATGTGTACAAATAGGAATCTTTAGACATTCCTTTTTGCAACATTTGTATTTAATAGCCGCTTCTCAGCATTTAATGCGAGGGATGGCGTTTGAAATGATAATACGGTGCCATCATTGCACTTTTTGCACGCCTTTTGGAAAAAAACCTTTGAGTTTTTAGGCGATTGGAGAGGGACTTCGTATTTTCTTGTCTCTGGTGGATCTGTGATGCTTTCAACATCTCTGGAAATGTTGAAGAGCTTCAATGGGCTGATACTAAGACTAAGGAATAGTTGCTGGATATTGAGGAATTGTGCAAAGTTCACCGAGATCAAGCAAGATCTCTCTTTACTGCTGACAAAGAAAGATACCAGAAATTGGTTCTACTAGAAGCTAGCTCTAAGGATATTGCCTAAGCTCTTCAAAAGCAACACAGTCTGATAGAAGGCCTCACTTCTGTCACACAGACTCTGCCAGAAACCCTTGAGCAGATTGCCACATCTCAAGCTTCAGAGTTTCAAAAAGATAGCAATGATGATCTCTGACTTGGATGATGCCAAAAAGGGGGAAGAGAACCCTAGGCCCCGTTCCAACAGAACTCCCGCAAGGGCAACCCCTCCTGTTGGTGTTGACCCCGCACCATACTATGAGGCTACCTTTCAGAAGAAGAGGTTAGCCGGCATGCCTAGACCCCCATCTCCTTGCAGGAAAAGCTCTTAGAAGAAGAAGGCTTTGAGCTTCACTGAATGGAGACTGGGTGGATCTCAAAGAATTGACATAGCACAATTTGAATAAATCCAACAGAAAATGACCCCTACTCAAAGACAGAACCTCTATCTTGACAGCGATGGTCACATAAGAGTTAGGCATAATGGTTCCCTGGAAGAGGATGAATATTGGTATCACAAGCGAGTGATTCCAGGAAAAGATATTCATGAAGGAGTGCTTAACTATCTCAACTGCAAACTCTCTCCAATCTGGGCCTCCTGTCAGACCTCCGGAAATCTAAGTGGGATAAGACAAGCTGTCAATGCAGAGCTGAAAAGATTGAAGGAATTGGATAGTAAAACCAGAGCTGATGTAGAAAGGGAAAATCTGTAAAAGAACACCCCTGTAATCTTTCAATAAAAGAACATCTCTGCCTTTCACTTTGTAAGGCAATTCTCTCATATCTGTTCTTATTATCTGTTATGGTTGTGTGTTCTTTAATATGTTTATTATCTGCTATCTTGATTGTATTGTACTCTTACTATTTTCCTATGCCAAGTTGCCCACCAAGATTTTAATGAAAATTTTAAACTTTAGCTTTAATGGTGAAGGCACTTCTCTGGAAATAGTTAAAGGGTTTTGGCATCATCAAAAAGGGGGAAATTGTAAGGAATAATTGTAATTAGATTTTGATGATGCTATAGTAATTAGGACTTTAGAGTACTCCCTCTTTAGATTTATTGTATTAGAAATTTTCCTTGTAAAGTTTCTTAGAATAGTCGATTGTCAGAAGACCTCCAGACAGAAGACCTTTGGCTCTCTATTGATCCTCGTCCAGACAGAAGACCTTTGGCCCTCTGTTGATTCTTACTCAGACAGAAACCCTCTAGTTCTCTATTGGACATCACTACAACAGAAACCCTTCAAGACTTTCTGTTGGTTCGCCTCTGACAGAACACCTCAGGACCCTCTAATAGCTTATTCAACCAGAAGTGCTCAAGACCCTCTCTGGTAGACTCTCTGCTGAAGACACCAGAAAGCCTGACACTTAGAGAATTTTCATGAAACTCTTCAACCGGTGAAACCAACGGAAGATTCCCTCAATGGCTAGAAGACTTCAACGGAAAAGCTACTGTACGCGCATTAAATGCACATTTAATGCACTCCGTACCTTGAAGAGTAAAAGCTAATGATTGGCCGGCATTCTAGGATATTTCAGGATAACTCTATCCCAAAATAGTAACCCGCCAACCTTACCGGGTCCTACTGGTCAAGTCAACTGTTCGCGCATTTAATACATTGTCCTCCTCCTCCAACGGAAAGACAATCCAAGTATAAAAGATACTCTACGAAGAACAACCGGATAATTTTGGAAAATAACTTTTGCTACGTCCTTTGCTCAACAGTTGCTAAAACATAAAACCTTCAAGGATTCAAAATCAAAAAGCCTCCTTGAGATTAAAATTTCATCATCTTCTACAAGAGAAGGCAGACGTTGGGAAGATTATCTACTCATATCTTCACATCCTCAACAACAGCAAAGTTCCATTCGTTCTTCAACACTTCAAGCTCCTCAACTACAAATCTTTCGTAACGAAGATAGTTGGAAAACCCCTGTTCTTACAAGAACTCTTCTCCAACGAGAAGGACGTCCAAGTAACTGGAGTAGTGAAGTGGTGATACTTCAAGGAAGCTCAGTGAAAGGACTAGTCTTAAAGGAAGCAAGGAAGTGCATCCCAGGAGACATCTAGACTTGAAGAAGACGTGGAGAGCTTCTTAAGTGCTAGGACTAAGGTGTTGTAAACAGACGTTTTTACAAGCTTAGTGGAACAGTGGATTAGAGGAACGAGTTGTTCGTTGAACCACTATAAAAATCCCTGGTGTCATTTACTTACTGCATTTATTTATCACACTTAGTTTGAACTGATTAACTCCAAAGACTTGGTCTCTGTGTTCAGCAGAACGTGTCTTTTGAGTTAACAGAAGGCTTACTGTCTTTCCTTCTCTGAGGCTAATCAAACAGAATCCCTACCAGAACCCCATCCGCTGCCAGTCTGTTCTGTCAACAGAACAGGTTATTCTGTTAAATCTGGTACTTAGTTTGAAAAGGTTAAAAACCAGTACAGTCTATTCACCCCCTCTAGACTGTACCCAGCACAACCGGGACCAACAAATACCCCGCTTTAGGAAATTTGTATTAGAAATTCTCCTTGTGTAATGTTTTTCTTAGAATAGTCGACTAACAGAAGACCTCCAGACAGAAGCTAGTTTGGTCCTCTGGTGAACCTCTATCCTGACAGAAGACGTTCTGGTTCTCTGTTGGACCTCACCAGTACATGAGTACAAAAGGTCCTCTGTTGGCCTCTATCTTGACAGAAGCACTAAGGACCCTCTGTTAGCTTATTCCAACAGAAGTGCTCGAGACCTTCTCTGGTAATTATACCAGAAGGCCTGACACTTAGAGAATTACTGATGATTATCCAAGCCGGTGATTTCAACGGAAGATTCCTTCAACGGCTAGAAGACTTGAACGGAAAAGCTATAGTATGCGCATTAAATGCACATTTAATGCACCCCGTATGCTGAAGAGTAAATGCAGATGATTGGCCGAAATGTCAGGATAACTTTTCTTAAAATAGTAACTCGCCAACTTTACCGGGTTCTACTGGTCTAGTCAACTGTATGTGCATTGAATGCAGTTGTCCTCCTCCTCCAACGGGAAGACAACCCCACTATAAAAGATACTACTCGAAGAACAACCAGACAACTTTGCTCAACTTTGATCAACTCTTGCTCGAACAATATATTCAAATACTCAAACACACAAGCCTTCCTGAGATTCAAACTCCATTCATCAACAAGAAAGGTGGACGTTGGAAAGATAGTATTTTCACATCTTCACATTCCAATAAGAGCAAAGTTCCAACTGTTCTTCAACACTTCAAGTACTTCATCTACACATCCTTTGTGACGAAGCAAATCGGAGAACCCCTGTTTTACAAAGTAATCTTCTTTAAATAGAAGGACGTTCAAGTAACTGGAGTAGTGAAGTAGGGATACTTCAAGGAAGCTCAGTGAAACAACCAGTCTTAAAAGAAGCAAGGAAGTGCATCCCAGGAGACATCTAGGCTTGAAGAAGACGTGGAGAGCTTCTTAAATGCTAGGACTAAGGCTTTGTAATTGGAATCTTTACAAGCTTAGTGGAACAGTGGATTAGAGGAACGAGTTGTTCCTTGAACCACTATAAAAATCCCTGGTGTCATTTACTTACTGTTTTTATCTCTTGCAATTACTTTAAACTGTTTAACTCCAGAGATTTGGTCTCTGTGTTTAGCAGAACCCTTTCTGTGAGTTAACAGAAGGCCTATTGCTTTTGCTTCTCTTAGAGACTATCCGGACATAACCCCTACCAGAAGACCATCCGCTGCCAGTAGTCTGTTCTGCCAACAGAATAGGCTATTCTGTTAAATCTGGTACTTAGCTTGAAAAAGTTAAAAACCAGTACAATCTATTCACCCCTCCCCCCTCTAGACTGTACCCAGCAAAACCAGGACCAACAATTGAGAACTGGGGAACTCGCTCGGTTAATCCCCCGGATGTTGACAGATAGACGCTGATTCACCATAGATCTGTCCCCCAATCTGGAGAAGATGGGACGCCTTCCTACCTCCACCGAAGGATTGGGCTTGTCATCATGTTGTCTCCCCTGAGGGGCGAAGGACTGAGAGGAGTCCTTGGTGGTGACGGCGTAAATGCCTTCATCATTGTGGCAGCCGTAGTCAACACGGCGCGCCGTGTATTTGGATGGCAATATGGGAGGTGGTGGTGGCACCATCCTCTGTTGTGCTGTAGCAGGACGGGAAGTTCCCGCCTGCTGTGCCAGGGGCATAATGCCCATAGGTGCTCCAGAAGTCACCTGGTGGATCGGGGGAAAGTTAATCCCCGGAGTGGCCCTCTGGCGAGGGGGAGATTGGTAGACCATCTGTGCTGGCCTCTCCATCACCATAGGGGCGTCGATGGTGCCTACTCTCAGAGACCGGGATCTGGAATTCGTCGGCGAGATGGGCCTGGTGGCCTGGGGAGCCACATTAGTTGCCGCTTGGGATCGCAGCGTGGGAAGTGCTTGCTGCAATCTTGAGATGAGGGCGTCAACCGTCGTAGAGCGATCCACCATCAGAAGACTCTGGAATTGTGGGATCACCTGTGCGGACGGCATTGCCGCTGCATCGCGATTCAGCGAGATCTGCTGATGGAGATCTGGGGAAGCGTGCTGGATCTGGCTACGCAGATCAGCAGAAGCCTCAGCGACTTGCTTCCCCCTAGTGGCTTTTCTGGTGCCTGAAGTAGCAGTAGCTTCTAGCGAGGGTTCAGCTTGAGTGACGGCGACAGCAGCACGTCTGTTTCTCACAATTTTCTTTCCAGACATTATCGAGGATAGAGCTTTGCCGTAAATCAGGGAAAAGTGGGAGGATCTAACCTGTTCACAGTTCGACTCTCAACGAGAGCACCAAAAAATGATGGATTACCGAACCGGGGATAGTCGGAATCCACGTAAAATGAGAGAGTGAACTGATCAGAAAGCACAAGTGTATAATCCGACAGAGTAACAGTATGAGAATTGAGAATGCGATCTGATCCCTTTCCACAAGCTGGAAAGTGATATTTATACTAAGAGAAAAAGGCAATACTTGGTGCCCAAGTAAAAAGATGCTGATCTAACAGGAAGGAGACACGTGTAAAGCTATTCTAACAAACTATCAGTCTAATTCGATGGGGAGCAGCCACGTGTAAAGGTGATTGGAGAGATAGTCTTGGACAGCTGGCTGATTGGAATCATCTCTAACAAACTGCTACTAGAATACCCGTGTGGTTAAGCATGTGCATTCTGGCACATTATCCGCTGCTGGGAATGACGTGGCAGCACCTCCTTGTGATGTTGGTCCTTTCGGATTTGTCCAAGTCCATAATGCTTTGGCCTGACCTTAAGCTTTATCGAGGTAAGTAGTTGGAGACTCGGGCACACTGTGAGGGAATTCGCCTCCTGTCTATCGTTCTGCCTCTGTGGTGGTGACCGCTTGACACTTGACTTTGGTTGCCCACATGCTTGACTTCCGAGCTCGGGCTTGGTGCCGAGCTCGGGCACTCGAGGTCGGGCTCATAACCTACCGAGTTTGGCCCATTCCTGAGCCTGCTGTTTTCCCGACCTTGGGGGTTGAGGTCGGGGTCTGATGTGTGTTTTCTAGCAGATCAGGCCTAATTACATGAAATTGATTTAATTGAGCCTAGCTAATCATTACTAAGTTCTTACCGCTCTCGCGGCGCAGAGTACAATAATTTAGGGGACCAGGCTGATCTCTCATGCGATAGGATCCTAAATTATTGCCAAGACGAGCGAGCTTACGGTCCCTTAATCGCTACTAATCTCTTAGTGAACGATTAAGTGTGTGTGAATGTGTCCTAGAATAAATTAGATCTCTCTTATTTTTTTTTTACCCCAGAAGGCAAACCACCAAAATCAGTGGGGCAAATGTCGGGGGTCATTTACCGTATTTTATTAGATAAGAAAAACAGTACATAAAAAGAGGGGGACCAGACCAAAACCTTTTCGAAGAATGCATTCCTTCATAAGCAGTAACAAACATACAAAAACAGAGAACTAGCCCAAAAGGGAAAGCTAAGACGGAAAACGAAAAGACGGAATTCCGAATAAATCCATAAAATAAGCCCTCTTGGCCTGTACGGGAAGATAAGATGAGCCACTAAAAGTAGAATATTGGGCCGACCACCCGTTCGCCAACTGATGTGCGACCCAATTCCCTTCCCTCATCACATGTCCGAAAGAAACGGATTTGTTGTAATTCTAGTGGTCATCTAGGTTACAAGAGATATCAGTTAAATTATTCAAACACAAATTAAACAGCATTCATGTGATTAAACCGAAAGGATTCTAGCCATACATCATGATCAACCCCTTCATCAAACTCGAATCCATAATTAAACTACTCACGCCTCATAATTAACGAATCAACAGAATTGGAATGAATAGAATAAATTGTTGTTAATTAAAAGAATTGAACTTACAAAGAATCCCAGGTTCTTGAAGTAAACAACGTAAAAACGCAGATAAAATTCATTCTAGGCCTCTCTCAAAGTTCGTCCCCCAAAAAAGGGGTATGGAGGCCTTATTTATAGAAAACGGGAGAATTTGAGCTGAATTAGGACAAATCGGGGCCAGACATGGTGCCAGGCACGATCATGTCTGGCTGGCAGTAGCCCCTCGTGACTTTCTTCTTCAGGCACGATTGTGCCTAGGCCCAGGCACAGTCGTGTCTGGCCTATCCTTAACTGTTTCATGCTGTTTCTTGCTCCAAATGCTCACGGATGCAAATAAGGTCGATCCAAATGCTCTTCATTTATCAGAATTCCGTTGTGTATCTCTCGGTGACCTCCAAATCTCTCAAATCTTCCTCAAATGCTTCCAAACTCTTCCCGATTTCCTCTTTAGGCACCGATGTCGGTCTCTAACTTCTTCAATTCAACTCCAAATGCAACAAAACTCGACCCAACACCTGATAATTACATCTTGAGCTAAAATTGAGACTTGCAACACCTTAAAGCTAGGAAAACCATCAAAATCTGACTCCAACATCCATCAAATGCATGTTGTAATACGAACTTATCTGATTTTCCACACTTAAGCTTTTGCATGTCCTCAAGCAAATCGAACAACTGGAATTACGATAATCACCACACGGAATTAAAACAGTTAGCATGCACACGTAGCTAAAGGGATATTCACAGAACAGACAATCTAAACCAAGAAAATTCTTCCCTAAACTACATCTTTGTACTCAAGCTAAACTATTTGACAAAATTATTCACAACATCCTTAAAGTAATGACAGCATACACAAATAAACTAGCTATTGATCAGAAGGACTTGTGAAGGTGATGGTGAATGGTGAATGATAATAAAAAGTCCCTTTCGTTTGAGAGATTGGAATATTCTAACAAAGACTCAATGCATTCAGGAACTTCAAGGATATTCTTAGGATCAAGGAACTCAGTAGACCATAATTTAGGAACAATCATCTAAACCTATGCAAAGAGTAGACATGGTGTACAACTAAGCTAAACCGCCACGGCACATTGGTGCTTTGACGTATACTTGAAGTACGCGGAGGACTAAAGCTAATTTTGCTAAAGCCTCCAAGTTCATTAAATAAGTTCAGTTTTCCATGTCATGTTGGCACGAGAACGCCATTTCTTTCGAAAGATACCCAAGGTCTCATCTTATTGTGCAAAACACTTGCGTTTTTTGACCGGGGCTCCCGTTCTCTTTTTCGCAAGGTAAGAGGTCTAGCTATATTAATTTTTCACCTTTCGGATTCTCACTAGACATTACCCCATTCTAATCTCGGCCTCACCAAGGAAAACTAGCAATTAAAGTTCATTAACTTAAAAGTGAATCCATGCCTACAGTGCAATCCTCGAAAAATATCAAATTCCTAAAAAGTGACTGCTCTTACCCCATTTGGAGCATAGGAACAGTCCCAAAATTGGTTCCTACACAAATTCCCTAAACTTAACAAATTAATTCCTTAGTTCCCTAAATATCAAGACTAAGTCAGAAATATTCACGGGTAATGAAGCAGGTCATTTGGCTATGGAGCTCAATTAATTGGGGCAAACAACGAACAGTCAGGCTCAAAATGGCTTCTCTTAAAGGAACTTATTCAGGTCAATGGGAAAATTGTTAATTCATTACATGGGTAACTAATGCCTTTATCCTTTCAACAACCAGATTATAGTGCAAGCAATTTAAGCCTAAACACTTTAAGACATTTTAAAAGCATAGTCAAACGCTAGCCAGCTCACAAAGACACAATTTAAAGATTTTTCAAAAATTTGACATGAATTTCCTATGAATATACAACTAACACCTGTGCATGCTAACTCTAAAAATCACATGTAACAACTACTTCCCAAATGCCCAATTTATCCCCCACGCGTAAACTTTGGCATCGCCCTCGATGACAAAAAATGCACTATACAAATGGGGCAAAGAGGAAAGGGTCACACGTGCTCAAAATCAACTCAAGTCAACATTACACAACGAGTAAAAGAGTTGCAAAAACTTCCCTAAGGCACTGTTCGGTGCAGAACTGAACTGAGTCAAGTGATCCTTGGCACATCACCCCCAAAGCAAGACCCTGAACTGCAAAACAAACACAAAAACACACAAAAACAAAGAAACATGCTAAAACAAAAGTGCAGAAATAAGCTTGGGTTGCCTCCCAAGAAGCGCTATTTTTAACGTCGTGTGCCCGACCAATCACCTCATCAAAAACTCAGTCAAAGACACTCCCACTCCGAAAATTAGTCTTCCACAACTCGAACCTCCTATCAACAAATGCCCTGAGATGGCGTAAGACCTTAAATTCATGAAAACAATTGCGCTTCTTTAGGTCACTCCTAAAGCACAAGAATGAGTCTAAGCCTTTATCAGGCCCTTTATCCATGAACGAGTCAAAATCAGTCTCTTTAAGAGGTGGAGGTTTCCCCTCCTCCTCTCCGGTTGTATCAATGACATCCAACAAAAAACACACATTAACACCTTGACATGAGTGTTTTGCCAGTTTGGCCATGCAAAAAGTAACTCTCTCCTCCCCTACTCTCAAAATCAATTTCCCTTCCCCAACATCTATGAGGGCCCGAGCAGTGACCAGAAAAGGCCTTCCAAGAATTAAGGGCATATCAAGATCTTGGGGCATATCCAAAACAACGAAATCAACGGGAATAACAAACTTGTCCACTTTAACCAACACGTCTTCAGCAATCCCCTGGGGATATTTGACTGATCGGTCAGGGAGCTGTATGCACATACGTGTTGGTTTAAGCGGACCGAGTGCAAGCTTTTCATACAAGGTATAGGGCATCAAATTGATGCTTGCACCCAAATCAGCTAAAACATTATAAAAAATCTCACTTCCTGTGGAGCAAGGGATAGTGGACTTACTTGGATCCTTCAATAGCAAAGAACAAACTAAAGTGATAGCTAGTGTATAAGATACTCTAGGAGTCTAGGATAAAATCTAATAGTTTAAACCTCATTTTTAATTAATTATTTAATACTTCCCCCGTTCCATAAAAGTTGCAACATTGGAATTTATGCACTATTCACACACCTTACTTTGACTACGATTTTCTAATAATATATATAATAAGAATATTATGTATAAAATATTAATAACTTTGTATTAATGTAAATTTCCAATATATTAACTTTTTTTAATGTTTACTAATACGTAAATAATTATAATTACAGTCAAAGTTGCGCGTTAGCAAACGTGAAAGTCAAACTGTTGCAACTTTTATGGAACGGAGGATAGTATTTTTTTAAAAAGTATTATTTAATAATAATATTAATAATATTAGGCGAAATTCATAAGAAAAATCATTACTTTTAAGATTCTACGGTAATAATCTTTACTGGGAGTATTCAAACAAATATTTTGAACTAGCAATGGTGTTCACAAGAGTAAATTGGATTTGAATACAAACGAATGTTTATTTGATACTCTCAATTCCTACTCCCACTTTACTTTCACCATTCTTCGTCTCAACCCCTTAGGTAACACTTCTTCCTTTCAATGTATAGAGAACCACATATGAAAGAAATACAATTGTGATTAAACGAGCATTAATTTGAATTCACCTCGAGAAGAAGAGCATGGTAGATAATAGTGAGAGTAAGGGTTGTGAGTATTAAACGAGCATTGGTTTTAATTAATCCCAATTTACTTTGCCAAATAAAGGCACGTGTAAAAACGTGACCTTAATTGTAATGATAATAATAATCTTGAATCGTACTCCCTCCGTTCCTAAAAATTCTTCCCGGTTTGACTTGACACACTTATTAAGAAAGTGGAATAAAGTGGAAATGTATGGTTGTGGTTGTGTAAGAAAAAGGTAAAATGAATGTGAGCCACACAAATTGTCCAAAATGGGAAAGTGAGAAGTATTTTTGGGAACAACCCAAAAAGGAAAGTGAGAAGTATTTTTGGGAACGGAGGGAATATTTCTTTATAAATTTTGTTTTCTGTAATATAGTTGGAAAAAAATTAAATGTAATTGGATTTCATAGGTTCCTTTGCTAGGTTTATTGGATAATACTAGTATAATACTCTCTTCATCGAGTTTTTTCCCAGAATAATGTTAAATAAGGTTGTTTTTACTTGGACTGTAATTCATCCCAGACCAGACTAGACCAAACCAAAATAGACCAGATCAGACCAGACCAGACTAAAACAGAACAGACCTGACCAGACCAGACCAGATCATATTTTATTATTATTATTGTTATTATTATTATTATTATTTTATTATTTTATTATTATTATTATTATTATGATTATGATTATTATGATTATGATTATTATGATTATTATGATTATTATTATTATTATTATTATTAATATTATTATTATGATTATGATTATGATTATGATTATGATTATTATGATTATTATGATTATTATTATTATTATTATTATGATTATTATTATTATTTCTATTATTATTATGATTATCATCATCATCATCATCATCATCACCATCATCGTCATCATCGTCGTCGTCATCATCATCATCATCATCATTGTTATTGTTATTATTATTAGTATTATTAGTATTATTACTATTATTATTTTTAATTATAAATGATAAAAAATATATCTATTTATGGATTATAATATATATAAAAAATAAAATCTTTATGCAAAAAATATAAAAAAAGAAATTTCAAACCAGACCAAACTAGACCAGACCAACAAATTATAGTCCAAGTAAAAATATCCTAAAAAAGTACACTTAAAAGTATTTACCAAAATGCTGCTCCCCTAATCCCGGGTTAAAACAACCACTTCGAACCATAGCTTAGTACAGGACGTACCTAGCAATGAGCAGACCAAAAGGAGAAAGTGACGTAGTGGATCCACCAAAACAAAAAATATCATTTTTAATTCATAGTGAAATAACTTTTTTATTTGTACTTTGATTATTACAAAAAATACACCAAAATTCATAACTTTTTATTATCTTTCATATGACTTCAATATCAAATATATAAAAATAAAAAAATAATTTAACACTTTAAAAATATTTTTTTATATGTTTTATTTTTTTTGTTAGTATTCCGATTATTACAAAAAATATATCAAAATTCACAACTCTTTGTAATCTTTCATAAGACACTAATTTTGAATACATAAAAATTAAAAAATTAGTTTTCTTAAAATATGCAGTTTAGAATCGTTTTTTACCATAGACACAATAAAACTGCACAGAGAGAAACAATAAACAAAAACGATGAATTTTTATTTATCATTATTTTGGGAAAAAACTCTCTGATTGTTACATAACTATTTAATAATTTTTTAATTTTTATATATTCAAAATTGGTGTGTTATGAAAGATTACAAAGAGCTATGAATTTTGATATATTTTTTGTAACAATCGAAATACTAACAAAAAAGATAAAATATATGTAAAAAAGATATTTTTTAAAGTGTTAAATCATTTTTTTATTTTATATATTCGATATTGATGTCATATGAAAGATAATAAAATGTTATGAATTTTGGTGTATTTTTTGTAATAATAAGAGTACAAATATAAAAGTTACTCCGAGTATTTCACTTTGAATTAAAAATGAGATTTTTTGTTTTGGTGGGTCCACTACCTCACCTTCTCCTTTTGGCCTGTTCATTGCATGTTAGGTGCGTTACTCTAAGCCTCCATTCGAAGAAGCGGTTTTTGATAGGGAGATTTCAACATACAGTACTTAATCATACTAATTTTCCAAAATTAAAACTATAGATTAGGGTAAGACTTAAGTACATGAGCTTTGACCAAATTGCCCTTCATTTTGCCCTTCCTCTATTCTTCGAGCACTATTCAGTCTCCGCACATCATATTCAGCCATCGTCCAATAGATCTGCCGCCGTCCAATAGATCTGCCACCGTCCAATAGATCTGCCACCGTCCGATAGATTCGCCGCCGCCGACTAATAGGCCCGCCGCCGCCGTTCGATTGGTCCGCCGTTGTTCCCGTCTAGAAGAACAACCATGACAGGCCTCTGACGAGTCTGCTGCCACCGTCACCCTCCGTTGTGCTTTCATTCGGCGGCGGCGCAAATCCACCGCTGCCGTTCTCCGACGATGTCGCTGCCGCCATTATCCATTGTTGAGCTTTCATCTGGTTCCATCACCTCCTCCAACAGGGGCGCCGACGAGATGTATCAGAATCAGTGAGGTACGGTGGTGGCGATGATGTGTTGTGGCGGTGGACGCCCATGTGTTCTGCCAAACTATTGAAGAAATCAGATCCAAAATCAAACTTGCAAACACTAGATAATATATAGACATTAAGTAGTCAGTAAACAGACAATAATTTCGAATAATAACTCCATAGCAGGCAATACATAGACAGTAAGGGTAAAATTGGAAATTTAAAATCAAGTTTTCAAAATTAGAACTACATAGCTCTTACGGAAGGAAGAAACATACGTATATACTATTTTTATAAAATTGCTTTGATTAAGTCCTACCAGGAGCAATTTTCTCTTTTTGATAAGTAGATCTTAATTTGGTAGCACTGTTTTGGGAAATATTTTTTACTAGATCTTAATTTGGTAAATACCTTTTTATTTAACATTATTTTTGGAAAATATCCCTTAAAACTTTGCTAATTTTTTTTTATTGTTCTACTAACTTTGTCACTTACTCACTTACCTTTTAAGTAAAGAGTTTGTGGTTCCAGTTAGTTCTCTCTCCTCTGCAAAAACCTCAATCACACAGTTTTTACTTTATTAATCTTCTGCATTAACCTCAACCATTATGTATAAGTCTTACTCCTTCCATCCCTCAAATATGTCACTAATTTTGCAACTTTCCCTTTTAAGTAAAAAATTTGTTATTAAATTTAACTCTCTTTCTAATGCACAAACTTCAAACACATAGTTCTTACTTTATTAATGTACCTACCAATCAAACTTGGTAAAATTTGAAGGGACGAGAAAGTATGAGAAATGCAATAATCAAGGATTTGGCAGCCAACCTGCAAAAAAAGAAAAGAGAAACAAAAATAATGGGTCGAAAGAGAGACAGACACTCTCAATACGACCATGCTCCTAACTCCTTCCCTAAACGGCGTCGTCCTCTTCCACCGCCGGCATATGCCGAGGCCAGCACCGTCGCCGCAAACTACGATCTTTTGCCGGAAACTTCCCCGGCTTCTTCAAAACTACCGACGACGGTGGTTATTATTGGGGTTCCGGCAGACTGTTCGGTCTTAGACCTAAAGTCTCGGTTTGAGATATACGGCTCAATCTCGCGCACCCGAATGGACCCCACTGGGATCGGATACATCACCTTCCGGTCCAAAGATTCTGCAGAGTCCGCCATGTCTGCTTCTGCTGACGCCACTTTCCCCATTATTCTTCATTCCAAACCAGTAAGCTCATTTACCCCCAATTCATTGTTCGTTAGTTTCCCTGAATATATACCTTAGCGTCGATGAGCTAATTAGAGAACATCAATTTCGGAAACCCTAGCTAAGTAGAGCAAAGCAGAACAGGGGCGGATCTACTATGTAAGTAGGGGGCAAGTGCCCCAATAAATTTTCTAAATTTTAGCATATAATTAGGTGACTTATTGTAAAAAATAGTTTGCTCCCAATGAAAACTTTATGTTGTCCCAATAAATTTTTTAAATCTCCCTCAACAATTTTTTATTACAAGAAAAATTGTATGACTTATTATAAGTATGTTACTTATTCAATTTGAGATTCCTTGAACAAATCAAAGAAATCTATCCATAGAAATAAGATACATATGAAATCGAACCAAAATGTTCATTCATTTTTTTGTAGATGAATGAATCAATTGTTAATAGATAAAGAAGTAGTATAAAATAATACTAAGAAAGCATTTTAGATTTTCTAAGCTAGTTATGAAGATGAACAAACTAGTCATGCAAAAGTATTACTTCCTCTACCTTATAATTTCCTTCCTATTTTCTTTTTGTAATGTCTAAATTCTTTTATCCTTATTTTCTATTCTTTTTGGGTTTCTCTTGAAATAATTTGTGTAGTTAATATTCAACTTTCCTTTTCCACATTAATTAAGTCATTTTTTTTAACTTTAGTAATGAGTTTGTCATCATTGTTAGAAGCTATTTAGGAACAGGTAGTATTTGACAATTTAGATCTTTCATGCACACATTATCGATTATTTAGCACTAAAATCTTGAAAACTGATGAGGTTTGTACAAAGTAAAATTATTTAGTTATTTAGTGAATTGATTATGGTAATAATCTGGTATTTAAACTTTAGAATGTCAACAGACAACCTGAGATTTCCCGTAAAGTTTCAGTTGCGTGTTCGAGAAGATGAAGTTATTGGGGGCATAAGTTGATTCAAAGATCAAGAATTTTTTTATGAAGTATGAGAAGATTTCTTCCCATGGTTTAGGAATTCCAGCACTTGGGAAGAAGAAGCTTTCCACATGCCAAAATACGGATTATGGAATAAGTATGAAAAATGCTTAAATGATGAAATGAGCAAGGAAACGGGAAACAATTTATTATACCAAATGAGAACATTTCTGGGTTCTGATCTCTTCTTTTATTCAAGCTGCATAAAATCTTATCTTTTCATGTTAATTTTCTGAAAAGTTACAGGTCTCTTTGAGTGGTTTTTCCTCTTACATTTTCCATTGATTAATTTTTTATTTGTTTAATTATTATTATTATTTATTTGGGTGATGTTAGGTGCAAGTAATGTGGGCAAGTGATCCATTGCCAGAACGGAAGGAAGGGGCATCTAAGAGAGAAGGAACATTGGCAGTTTCGTCTAAGTTGGTTCGAGCAGAGGTGCCTCTAAGTAGGCATGGGAGAGGTAACAGGCTGGGTTCAGATATTGTGAACCCCAAAGATGACAACAATACAAATAGTAATAATACTTATAAGAATCGAGGTGGGATTGCTGCAAGGTTAGGGGATCCATTCAAGGGCAGGGAGCTCGTTGCCTATGATGATATTCTTTGATTTAGAATCTTATATGTTTAGAATGTAAAATTAGTGTGGTTCTTATGATTATTATTAGCAATGTTGTTTTTAAGTTATCAGATTATGGTGTTTTTGTTTATGTGGTTTCCTTTGTTAGATTAGTGGTTTATGAAGTTTCTTGTTAGATGTTTATGAGTATCTTCTAATTTCTGTTGCTGGTAAAAACAATTATTGGTCCTGATCAATACAATTATTGGTGTGTAAACATTTACTAGTTTTACTAGCTTTGATTTGTTTGCTTTCACCATGGTTCAGTTTTATGTACCACATATCATTTATGTTCCCACTACTTTCTCTTTTCACTTTTAAACGTTTCTGTTTTCAAAATTCAAATTTAGATTTTTTTTTTATTTCACTCGCCGATCTAATTGCCAATCGATCGATCTGATGGCATCCAGCAGGCCGGGAAGAAAGAGTGGATGACTCATGCCTCCATGTGTTTCCGTTGCCGATCGAATAGTGGAACTTCCTCCGGCTTCCAGGTGAGAGCTTTCAGATGTAGAACAGAGTTAACCTTCATCGCATTAGCCATCAATTTCTTCTCTTCAAAATCTAGCTCTCTATTGAAATTTGAGTATGAGATGGGAAGCAGATTACCCTTTCAATTCACGGCTCAATTTCTACTCATTAGTCATTACCCTCTCAATTCATGGCTCAAAGTCTCAAACAAAATCGAGCTCTCTATGCTTCCCTAAAATTGGTAATCTCTTGATGATGTTGTTTGCTTTAATTATGATAGGTTGTAATACACTAATACCTCTACATAATTTGTCTGCATACTTTGTCTGCGTTTCAATAAATGAAGGTGAGTGTTCCTTGGTTTATGACTGCTCATTTGAAGATGCATGACACTGTAAAGATATAGAAGCAGCAGGAAAAATGGCTCTTGCCTAAATCCTTTTTCCGCTGTTCATAGTGTTTGTTGAAATAAACAAGTCAATCATCGTATAAGATCAAAACAAACAAGATCATCAAGGTGTGAAGTGTGATCTAGGATCACTTCCTAAGTATTCATTATGGCCACTGTTAGCGATCTTCTACCTAACAACATGCATACACCACATCAAAGATAACACTAGGTTTAGGTTGTTAATTGTTATACAGAATTTATCAAACTCACACATGTTTAGTTTATCTAACAAACTAGAGAATTGTTTTAGCCAAGGAGTCAATAAATAAGTAAACAAAACAAGTTCAGAAAATCTCAGATACAACCAAAGTGTATGCAAACAACATGCTTTATATAGCTACTCGCCAAATTGTAATGCAAAACAAAAATTGAATTGAAAAGAAGCTCACAAGGGTTACTGGCCATGGATACAAGGCCTTTGTGTGCCGCTTTTGCCATTATTATCTCATTTTTAAGTAACTACTTATCCTTACATATGATTCTTCATTAGTCCACAGTTCCTTAGGTATCTTAGTCAAGCTAAAAGCTTAAAATGTCATGCAATAACCTCATATTTTCTCCTTAAGTTTCCAACAGTTTGAACATTCTTCTCACTGTATAAGATCGAACCCCCACCATTTTGTTTTTACATAGACATACACACCTGTAAGTCTTTCTAATTTGCAAAGTTGTATAAGTGTTGGTTTCTGTTAAATCCCACACCCGAAATGATTGAGTCATCGAAGTGCTATATTAAAACATGGACTACTTCTTCTATCAGGTTGACCTTTTAGGATGGAACCCCGGGTCTTAACATGGTATCAGAGTCAAATCGATCCATGGTGTGGGTCCCCTTAAGAAAAATGATTGAATAACAATATTTTTGAACCCAAAATTTAAGTGCCGGCATGGACCACCTACATGAAGAGTTATTTTTACTTTCATGTGCACTGTAGTCGGTGATATTACAAGAAACCATCTTTATGTATATATTGACAAAGTAGACCATATTTGTTTTCAATGCAATCTATTTGTAACAGAACTCTGAGAAAAAAACAAAGTAACCTTGCCTTCTACTTGCAGTTGGAAAGATTTGAAAAATGAGAACTCTCTCGTTTTAAAGGATCACATTTTTAACCCAGATTTCGAAGATTCTCGGAGAGAACTCGAACAACTACCTATGTGCTGAAATTTAGGAACTCCTCCACTCCCCAGTAATGAGTATATGCATTTGGAATATAGCAAGCTTGAGACTTCTATCTCTGGAAGCCGATCTAATTGATCTTGATTCGAGGGATTTAGCTAGGATGTGCTGAAATAAAAGTTGTTAGAGACATTTGTAGTTTATATATTTGCAAGTCTGCTCAGCGGCGGAGCCAGAAAAACGGTTCCGGGGGGTCGAAACTCAACCTATATTTAGAATGAAAACAGTGGATCGTTTTTAAACAATGACTGAGTTGAATATTTTATATGCAGGTTAGATGAAAAGGCACTCGTAGCAATAAGATAGATTGTCTTTGCTCTATTTTTGAGTCGTGTCACGTACGTATTGAGTGAATTATACCTTATTTTTAAAATTTGGAAAAATAATCTATATTTTGCGTCAAATTTTGATGATTTTACGTTTAGATAGTGCAGATTTTCCAGAAGTCATAACTTTTTACTCGTAATGAGTTACGGGAGTCATAATATATCAAATCGAAGATATTACAGAGCTCTATACTCTCAAACTTTCAGCGGGGTCGGTTGACCACCCTGACCCCCCCTTGGCTCCGCCCCTTATACAAAGTACTATATATGTTATAGGTTATTTGCTAATATGTATTAGAAATGGATATTGTATGTACTGTACTCTTATATATTGCATAATGATAATTGTAATTCTAATGATGAATATTACAAAGCCAATTTAAATGTGTGTATTTTATGTTGTTTTTTCCTTTTTGCTTCTCTTTGTTTTATTATGTTGCTTTTTGTTGCATGTTGTTGCTTTTTATTGCATCTTGTTTCTTTTTGTTGATAATGATCAATGCTTGATTTTCATTATTTTTCTTAATTTTTG
Organism: Cuscuta europaea; assembly: GCA_945859875.1. NCBI lineage: Eukaryota > Viridiplantae > Streptophyta > Magnoliopsida > Solanales > Convolvulaceae > Cuscuta > Cuscuta europaea. The sequence continues at coordinate 2,737,943 of CAMAPE010000030.1, forward strand.
TATTCATGTTTCCAGTTATTTTTTCTATTTTGGTGCAAATACACTCTAATGATTCTATACATGTGTGTGTAGTGACAAAATTGCATAAAAAAAAAACACAAGAAAAAACAATAAGAAACAAAATTTGAAAATTCATCAACAAAAATAAACAAAAGGAAACAAAAAGCAACCATATAAAAAATAATGCAACAAACGGCAAATACGTCAGGTAGAAATCTAAGTGTTCAGGTTTTTATATAGGCTAAGTGCCAGCTAGCTAGCTGAGAGAACAAAGAAGACAACAAATATACTTCTATTTGCCTAGTGCCTACATGAAGAAATAATAACAAGCAAAGCCAAATAGTATAATACTACGTAGATAAATGTACTAAATTGGAATAATAGATTGAATTGAATATTTATTGAATTGAATATAATAATATTATTTTATGTTGCTTTTTGTTGTAGTACATGTATTGCATTTTGTTGCATTGTTTTGCATATTGTTACTCTTTGTTGCATTGTGTTTCTTATGATTGTTTATTGTTGGTTTTGTTTTTTTGTTGTTTAATTGGATTTCTATTTATTTTTCTACATCTTTAAAATAGAAATATCTATGTAGGTTTAGTCAAAACCATTTAGATACAAACACCTAAAATGTTAAATTTCGATTAATGAATATGAAAAGCAACTTGAAACATAACAAAACAATAAAAACAAAAATTTCATAATTATCAACAAATAGAAACAAAAAGAAATCATAAGAAACAAAAACAAACTTTTATTGATAAGAAATCATAAGAAACAAAAACTAAAGTGATAATAGTAATAATTAAAATTTTAAGCACTTTGAGAAAAATCAAACTAGAAAATTCTTATTTTTAAATTTTTTGGGATATGTAATTATTTTTCAAGTTCATCATTTTAATTTATGATATTTTAATTCTATGAGTTTATTTTAATTTTACACACTTTAAAGTTACATTAATTTTCTGATTTTTTAATAATTTTTTTTATGTATTTTACTAGAAAAATTATGTAATGTATTTTTTATTATATAAATTTGAATTTATACTTTTTTATTTTCTCGGTTTTTACACTTTTATATATTTATTTGAACTTTTATTATTTTATCTAGCTTTTATGCTAAGACTTTGACTCGTTCTAATGTTTTCTCGGTTTTTACACTATTTTCATGTTTTTTTATATTTTAAATTTTTTATTTTATTTTTAGAAAGTTTAAGATTTCAATTTTTAAAGATTAATTTAAGTTTTTTCATTTTTTGAGAAAGTTAGTATTTTTTTACTTTTTTATGATTATATATATATATTGCTTTATTCATTATTTTTTTAATTTCATTTTGTAAATTATGGAGTACATAATGCTTCTAAAAAATAACATTACAAAACTTGTTATTTTAAATTAATTTTTTGATTATTCTAATTATTTTACATTTCCGTACTTTGTACAATTTTTTCTATAAAAATAACAAAATTAAGTAAATCAGCGAGCTATTTTCAAAAAAAAAAAAAGTAAACCTGGCAGCTTAGTTTATGCATTGTACGGAGTATAATGTTAAAGTGGGATCTTCCCGCGCTTCACGTGCGCTTCTTTGAATTCCAGTGAATGGGATACGGACACATCATTCATTTGTGAAAAGAAAAAGTTATCTCATCTGATAGAATGGGAAGACCGTCAAATAGATCTCCGAACTTTCATAAAAAAGTTAATTAAGTCCTTCTATACGAGGTTCTGTCCGGCCGTCGCGATTTGGGGCAGTTTGCGATGAAATTTTTTGATGAGTTTTTTTGAGCATCTTATTCACCAAGTCTAGTTTACTCATACCAAATTTCAGCTAAAAATTCAATCCGGAACACATTCAAATTAATTCTTGAAGATAACTGCGCATTTTTGCGTTCTCGAATTAATTTGAATGCGCTCCAGATTAAATTTTTTAGCTGAAATTTGGTATGAGTAAACTAGACTTGATGAATAAGATGCTCAAAAAATTTCATCAAAAAATTCCACCGGGAACCGCCCCAAATCGCGACGACCGGACAGAGTCTCCTATAGAAGGACTTAATTGACTCTTTTATGAAAGTTCGAGGACCTATTTGACAGTTTTCCCATCTATTTTTGAAAGAAAAGTTAAAAAGTGATAAAAGTGATATCACTTCCCCTTTAAAGTTAAAAAGTTAAAATTGCTCTATTATTATTTCTTAAATATGCTAGGAAACCGGTGCTGATCAACAATTGTCCTGGAATTGGCGAGGTATACCCGTTTAGAGTTTTGCCTATATTCAGTATTCTAGTGTTGGGTTTGCTAATTAAAATAAATACATACGTACCTTGCTTTATTTTTGCTCTATGTAGTTGGTGCTTTAGGAAGGAAATATCAAATGAAGGGAATGTTTTGAAGAATACTATACGTAGCTCTCCTTTTCAAAGCATGATCTCATTCACTTAAAATAAATCAAACTGAAAACAAACATATATATCTAGACTCACACACCCACGTAGGTAACCACCCACTGTTCCACTAAGCCACTCCCCCACCACTACACACGCACAAATGGTATTACGAAGGTATTACGAAGCATTTAATACAAGTGTTTATGCCACACCTTGGTAAACATGGGCATACAAGCCCAAATTAATTATTCAAAAATAATATCCATGAGCTTTATCATAATTATTTTGAAAACAGACAGAGGAAGCACGAACCACGTCTTCTCTCTTGAATCTCCCCGAAACAACGGGCGATGGTAGCAAGCTTCAACTCCTACTTGAAACTGTGAGGTGGTCTCCCCCGTAAAGGGGAGGTCGGTACTTGGAAACATTTGACAAGTACAATGACAACTATACCGAGTATTATCAACGCTTTAATTTCTAAGACCCTCAAAATAGGGTGATATCATAATATAAATATTACTACGTAATTTATATTTGACACTTATTATCTCTATAATAAGTAAATTCATTTATTTGTCGGCACACGTCCCTTATTACATATTCTTTTGCATTTATCATTTGTACAACCCAACCCGTGGGTCTTATTATTTCTACGGGATTTGCTACCGCTGTCCGAGACCTCATAAGGCTCTCGGTTCAGATTTTCAACATTCCGCCCCTGGACTCATACCCATCATCCCGTAGGAAGGTAAGGTCCTTCGGGGTCCTATCTTATGTGTTACCGCTGTCGGAGCCTAGTTAGGTCTCCGTTCGGATTTCACCCTAACCCATGATCACGATGCAAGTCCATGCTATCCAACCCCGCTCTCTAGAGTCAGGAAGGGCCATGGGCCTTACTTATTCCCATAATTCAACCGGTTATCCCCAAGGACTACCGAACACGCTCGTAGGCCAATCCTATACCTAGGATCAATTTATTATTCACTTTATCTTGGGTATCTCTTGAGGCCTACCCATAGCATCACTTAAAGTTCATACATTTCTACCTTAAAGCATCTCTTAAGACTACTTAAGGCATATCATTTCACAATCCAATCTTAGGATCAATTTTAGCAACATTTCACTTTAATGCCCAACTAGTATGTTAATACTAGTCACATTTATTCCAACAACCAAGTTCTCCATTCATAGTCATATAGACATTTCCGAATGATTTTCCATTGAAAATATCATTTATATCAATATACAAAATATCACTTTAACTCACTCATATATTCTTATATGAAGTAAAAAAAGTATATTTCAACATATGCTTCGTAGTTAATTCCACTATCAAGTACTCATAATCATGACACATGATCATACACAATTTACTCCTAAATTTGTATATCATGCTCCTTTCCTTATAGACAATAGTCTTCTCATTCTTAGGCATTATTAATCATTAACAATCCATGAAAAACATATTTAATTACCTTAGGTAATCTCATGAAATTAACTCACTAATTATAAGCAATATAGTCAGCCATCCTCACCTCGAATGAGCTTTAAGAAGTTCTACCCTTCTCGGTTGAACTCCGGCGATACTCCGGCGATACTCCGGCGATACTCCGGCGATACTCCGGCGATACTCCGGCGACAGTTAGGAACACCTTAGTCAAGCTCTTAACAAGGTTTTATCATCACAAAACCCAAATCAACACAAATAACCTCTAAAAGGTTATTTTTCGGCGAACCGGTCATTTGGCTTCTAAGTCCGTTCTTGGACTTAGAACTACCTCCCAACCCCTTGTTCTACACTTCTAAACATGTAGAACAATCCTAGGGGTCCTCAATATGATATATAAGTCATAAGGAAGATAAGAAGTAGAGGAAAAGTTATTATAAGGTCATTACCTTAATTCTTTACACTTTTCCTATCTTTTTTCTTCTCCAAACTTCTTTCTTTTTCTTGTTTGAGATTGGGGTCGAGTAGGCTATGGAAGGTGAGGTTTCACAGCTCCTTTGCCTTCTTTCCTTGGTGCTGGACGAGTACAATGAGTGGGAGTGGAGGGAGGATGGTATTTTTTTTAAATGGGTGAGGTTAGGGGTCCCTTAGGTGTCAAAATGGTCTCCCCATCTTTTCAATGGCTTTCAGCCACATTTGCTCTCAAGCAAGCCTCCAAGAGCTGGAAATTTCGTGGGTTGGCCCCCACTTATGTGGGAAGTCATCCCTTTATGTCCAGAAGTGTACAATCGGTCCCGAAAGTTGTATTTTTCGGACTGTTTTATTTATATTTTATTTTATCGGGCCAAATAAAATATAACACACGTTCCTAATCATTATAGGACTTTAAGATAGATGTAAATTCCCAAACTTTAATTTTGGAGTCTCTGAAATTCATTTCAGACTATTATCTGATAAATTATCAATACCGGTATTTGGGCCTCGTTTGACCAACGGGTCAACTCTATGTTCTTTCTATGGGCCTACTAAAATATCCACCACCATATACATATTATCTAGACCAAGATGAATATAATGTGTGATCCCGGGATTATCGGGTGGCCCCCGTTCCCGATGTGGGCCCCACGTGCAATTCGCTATTCACGCAAAAGAAATAATAAAATTTACAACTTCGCAAATTCATAATTCATTCTTCAAGATTTATTACATAACTTACTAAAAAGTAAATATTCTTGGGGACGGCGTTACAAGTTCACCCCCCCCCCTTATCGGGAATTTCGTCCCCGAAATTCACAAAGCTTATTCGAACAGAAATGCATGTTGTTCCTTCATCAAGGCTTCCGTTTCCCAAGTTTCTTCTTCAAGTCGGTCACTTTTCCAAAGGATTTTCACCATTGGAACTTTCTTGCTCCTTAGCTTCTTTACTTGTCTATCAAGTACCTTTACCAGTTGTACGACATAGTTCAAGTCTTCTCGTATTTCCACGGGTGGTTTCTCTAATACATGAGATGGATCTGGCACATACTTCTTTAGCATAGACACGTGAAACACATTATGTATCTTCTCCAATTCTGGAGTCAACTGCAATCGGTATGCTACGGCCCCAATTCTCTCTAGAATTACAAATGACCCTGGGTAGTGTGGGTTAAGTTTCCCTCGGCTCTGAAATCAGATGATTCTTTCCAAGGTGAAACCTTCAAAAATACCTCATCTCCCACCTCAAACTCTAAGGCTCTTCGGCGCTTATCGACATAGCTCTTCTGTCTATCTTGTGCTGCTTTAAGTCTCTCACGGATCATCTTTACCTTTGATTTGGTGATCTCCACCAATTCCGTGCTCTCGAGTTTGGCCATGCCAACCTCATCCCAACACAAAGGTGTACGACACCTCCTCCCATATAATGCCTCGTATGGAGGCATGCCAATACTCGCCTGATAACTGTTGTTATAGGCAAACTCCACAAGTGCCAAATGGTTGTCCCAACTTCCTTGGAACTCCAATGCGCAAGCTCTCAACATATCCTCTAATATCTGTATGACTCTCTCAGATTGTCCATCCGTCTGTGGATGAAAAGCCATGCTAAACTTCAATCTGGTTACCATAGATTCTTGGAACTTCGGCCCAAATCATGATGTGAATCATGGATCTCTATCGGATACAATGGTTATCAGAACCCCATGTAACCTCACGATCTCATCCACATATAACTTGGCCAACCTTTCCAATGCATAGGTGGTGTTGATAGGTAGAAAATGACTCTTCGTGAGCCTATCAACCACAACCCATACGGCATCATAGTTCTTAACCGTCCGTGGCATCGCCACCACGAAATCCATAGTCACGTGTTCCCACTTCCACTCAGGAATGGAAAGTGGCTATAATAACCCAGCTGGATGCTGATGTTCTGTCTTAACTTGCTGACAAGTAAGACACCTACTGATGTACTCGGCTATTTCTCTCTTCATATAGGACCACCAGTAACTTTCCTTCCAATCACGATACATTTTTGTACCTCCCGGGTGCATGGCGTATGCCGATGAATGAGCCTCCTCCAAGATGGACTTTCGGAGCTCATCATCCGCCGGTACACACACTCGGTCTCGAAATAACAAGAGACCATCGTCTCTTTCTGTGAAATCCTCCACCGGTCCCGCCAGCATGCGTTCACGAACCTTCATAAGTTCTTCGTCAGTTTCTTGACCCTTCTTGATCTCATCAAGTAGTCTAGGCCTCACCTCGAATCTAGCTAACTAGTCAACAATGCCCCAGACGAACTCTTTCGGCTCAAAGCATCCGCCACCACATTGGCTTTACCGGGGTGGTATTCAATAACTAGATGGTAGTCTTATATCAACTCCATCCACCGCCTCTATCTCATGTTTAACTCTTTCTGAGTAAACACGTATTTCAAGCTCTTGTGGTCAGTGTATATGTGACACGTCTCCCCGTAAAGATAATGTCTCCATATCTTCAGTGCAAACACCATAGCTCCCAACTCTAAATCATGAGTAGGATAATTTACCTCATGCTTCTTCAACTGTCGTGAAACATAGGCAATCACCCTCCCATTTTGCATCAACACACATCCCAGCCCTTGGATGCTCGCATCGTTATAGATATCGTACCTCATACCCTGTTTGGGTAATGCAAGTACCGGTGCCTCGGTCAATCTCCTCTTTAGCTCTAGGAATCCTTTCTCACATCGGTCATCCCATACAAACTTAGCCCCTTTTTGAGTGAGCTTTGCAATGGTGACGCCAAAACTGAGAATTTCTCCATGAACTTTCTATAATAGCCCGTCAATCCGAGGAAACTACGAATTTCCTTGACGTTCTTTGGCCTTTCCCATTCGGTGATGGCCTCAATCTTCTTGTTATCAACAGCAATTCCCGACCCCGAAACCACATGCCCGAGAAAGCCAATCTCCTTTAGCCAAAATTCACACTTAGAAAATTTAGCATAGAGTTGCTTCTCTCGTAGTGTCTCAAGAACAAGTACTAAGTGTTCCTCATGCTCCTCCTCACTCTTTGAGTAAATCAAGATGTCATCTATGAACACGATCACAAATCGGTCCAAGTATTCATGAAATACTCGGTTTATCAAGTCCATGAATGCCGCAGGGGCGTTTGTTAGCCCAAACGACATGACTAGGAATTCGAAGTGACCATACCTTGTGCGGAAAGCACTCTTCGGTATGTCATCCTCCTATATCTTCAACTGATGGTACCCTAACCCTAAGTCAATCTTCGAAAACACTGTTGCTCCTCGGAGCTGATCAAACAAGTCATCAATCCTAGGTAAGGGATACATATTCTTGATCGTGACTTTGTTTAGTTGACGGTAGTCAATACACATTCGAAGTGTCCCATCTTTCTTTTTCACGAATAGAACCGGTGCTCCCCACGGGGAGTGGCTTGGTCTTTTGAAACCGTTATCCAATAGCTCTTGCAATTGGGTTTTCAACTCATTAAGTTCTGCGGGTGCCATCTGGTATGGCGGTATAGAGATTGGTTTGGTGTCGGGTTCAACCTCAATCACGAACTCAATCTCCCTATCGGGTGGAAGCCCCGGTAAGTCTTTTGGAAAGACATCCGGATACCTGCACACGACATGGACATCATTGATGTCAACTTCTTTCTTTGTGTCGTCTACCACATTCGCGAGGTATGTGTGGCATCCCATCTTTATCATCTTCCATGCCCTCATCACGGATATGATACAAGCTTGAGATTTTCCATGCTCCCTCGAAGTGTAACTGGTTTCCTTCGTCATCTTCAAGCTCCAGTACTTTGGTGTAACAATCTACTCGGGCACGGTGCTTCTCGAGCCAATCCATCGTTAGGATTGCATCGAACTCCAACATACCTAGAGGTACGAAATCACAAGTCAAAGGTTGACCCGTCACTTCCACCTCACATGATGGATAGTAATGATTCCTCTCCATGTCATCTCCCAATGGTGTGGAGACTAACAAGGTTTGCGTCATTGGCGTCAATGGCACGTCAAGACCTTCGGCGAACACCTCACTCACAAATGAGTGTTGTGCCCCGGTATCGATGAGGATCCTCGCACTTCTACCGTTGATCTTTAATGTTCCTACATTTATACGCCATGTAAGATACACCTTCTAATGTTTTTGGACCCTTTTTGGAGGTTATTACATTTACATTAATGTTTGGAATCAAACGGGGATCCAATCGTAAAAGAACGGAGCGGAAAAACCGAGTTTCTGGCGACGGGGGGCCCACGCACGGTCGTGCGTGGGGCACGCATGATTGTGAGTGCGTGAAAAACTCGGATCCAGCCACTGCCAGCTACGCACGGTCGTGCGTACCCGGACACACACGATCGTGCATCCACGCACGGCGTGCGTACCGGCACGCACGGTCGTGCGTCCTGCACGAGCAACACCCCGGAGCTACTGCCCCCTACGCACGATCATTCGTCCCTGTTTCAGTCAGTTTTGGCCCGATTTCCACCGGTTTGACCCCGGGATAGCCCGCACCCAATCCCTATGACTTATATCATGAATATTATGGACTAAACATGGAGGAAAAAAATACCATTTTGCAAGAGATAATACCTGCAACAGAATCCGGGTTAGCTCGAGCATCCGCTTCCGTCATCGCATAAACTCTAGCTTGGTTCTTGCCTTAGTTCACGGATGGCGCGTTGCTTGCACTCGCTCCACCGTGCCCCATGCTTGCATTGGTCACTCCCGTCTGGTTCCTGCTCATAGTTGTTCCACTACTTGGCCCGACACCCATGGCCCACCCGAGTTGTGGGCAGCTCACCTTCAAATGTCCAACCTCCCCGCATTGATAGCATCTCGGTGGATCACGACACTTGCCTAGGTGGTTCTTCTTGCAGTTGTTGCACCTCTTCATGCCCGAGCCTTGTGACATTGAGCTCTGCCCGTTTGGGCCTTGATTTCCCATCGCCGGTGGAGCATAGGTCCTAAAAGATCCACCTCCCCCGTGGTTTCCCTTTTTGTTAAAACCTTGAGGGCCTTGGTTCTCCCATTTTCTTTTCTTTGCCTCCTTGACATTTCTTCGTTTTCTTTCTTCCCACTCCTTCTCTCCCTTCAAACCTTGCTCAACCACTTGACTAAACGTCATATTAGGCAATTGTGTTGCCCTCTCACGTATGTCAAGGTCCAAGGCATCCCAGAAGTGGTTCACCATCCGGTTCTCATCACATATGGACTCCGGTATGAACTCGACAAGTTTTCTAAACTTGTGCTCAAGTTCCTTCACCGTGCATGCACCTCCTTGGGTCAAGTTTGTATACTCCCTCCTCTTCATGTTCACCTCGAAGTCGGAGTAGTATTGGCTGAAGAACTCCTGCCGAAAATTCTCCCAAGTAACGGCCTCGCCGTACTTTCCTTTAACTCCGTCCCACCATGTGGACGCCATGCCCTCTAGCAATCTTGTTGCCACTCTCATCTTCATATTAGGTGGCAGCTGCATATCAAGGGCCGTTTCATTGAATCTCTTGATCCATTCGGCCGCCACGGAGATGTCTCCCATTCCATCAAATGGTTTACATCCCAAATCCCCTGCCTCTTTGAGGTATTTCGAGTTCCTTATTATAGGGACCTCGCCATACCCCTCGACCTCCTCGGGGTTCTATGCTCCCCCTAGGAGTCAGAAGGCTTCCTCTCCTAGAAGCCCCTTCCAAAGCACGCCTTGCCCGGCGCCTTTGGCGATCTTGTTGATATTGGTGAAGTAATTCTTCAATCCTCTCTAGAGCGTCATTATCATCGCTCCCTTCACTCACGTCATCATCTTCCCCGTCATATGGGGTCTCAACCGGTTCGATCCCCGGTTGATAGGTTGAATCCTCCTCGGATTCATATTGCTCGTCAATTGTCTCCACATGGCCGTCACTCACCGTTAGTGAGTGGCCTGCACGTCCCTTCCCTCGAGACACCCTCGATGCCCCTCGATTGCCATGTTGGGACCTCCTCGGTGCCTGGCCCGTCGGGTTTCTTCGAGTGACTTTACCGATACGTTCCATTTCTGAAAGCAATTGAGAATGAGTCAATAGACTCGTATCAAATGGCAATTGACACATAGGCACTTAAAGACATCCTTTGGCTCAAATCACCGCCATACCAATTGTTAAGGGTACCATCTTAACAATTAGAGACTTTGCAACTCAAGTACCAAAAGTTCCATAAGTACAAAACTTCTTATGCTCATGGTTTTCAAATTCATTTTCTAAAAGAATTTTGAAGCTTCATTATGATGTTTACGGACTAAGGCTCTGATACCAATTAAATTGTCACGCCCCGGATCTAGCCGGACACGTCAACAACCCATCGTACAGTACGAATAGTCAACTACAGTCCAACACATCCATACTATACACGGCGTCTTGAATACCATTCACACATAGTACATCCATAAAAAAACATAATGGAAAACATTCATTTAAAACAACGGAAGCATTTAATACAAGTGTTTATGATGCCACACCTTGGCAAACATGGGCATACAAGCCCCAATTAATTATTAAAAAATAATATCCATGAGCTTTATTATAAGTATTTTGAAAACAGACAAAGGAAGCACGAACCACGTCTTGTCTCTTGAAAATATCATTTATATCAATATACAAAATATCACTTTAACTCACTCATATATTCTTATATGAAGTAAAAAAAGTATATTTCAACATATGCTTCGTAGTTAATTCCACTATCAAGTACTCATAATCATGACACATGATCATACACAATTTACTCCTAAATTTGTATATCATGCTCCTTTCCTTATAGACAATAGTCTTCTCATTCTTAGGCATTATTAATCATTAACAATCCATGAAAAACATATTTAATTACCTTAAGTAATCTCATGAAATTCACTCACTAATTATAAGCAATATAGTCAGTCATCCTCACCTCGAATGAGCTTTAAGAAGTTCTAGCCTTTTGGGTTGAACTCCGGCGATACTCCGGCAAACTCCGACGATACTCCAGAGATACTCCGGCGATACTCCGGCGACAGTTAGGAACATCTTAGTCAAGTTATTAACAAGGTTTTATCATCACAAAACCCAAATCAACACAAATAACCTCTAAAAGGTTATTTTACGGCGAACCGGTCATTTGGCTTCTAAGTCCGTTCTTGGACTTAGAACTACCTTCCAACCCCTTTTTCTACACTTCTAAACATGTAGAACAATCCTAGGGGTCCTCAGTATGATATACAAGTCATAAGGTAGATAAGAAGTAGAGAAAAAGTTATTATAAGGTAATTACCTTAATTCTTTACACTTTTCCTATCTTTTTTTCTTCTCCAAACTTCTTTCTTTTTCTTGTTTGAGCTTGGGATCGAGTTGGCTATGGAAGGTGAGGTTTCAGAGTTCCTTTGCCTTCTTTCCTTGGTGCTGTACGAGTACAATGAGTGGGAGGGGAGGGAGGATGGTATTTTTGTCAAATGGGTGAGGTTAGGGGTCCCTTAGGTCTCAAAATGGTCTCCCCCATCTTTTCAATGGCTTTCAGCCACATTTGCTCTCAAGCAAGTGTCCAAGAGCTGGAAATTTCGTGGGTTGGCCCCCACTTATGTGGGAGGTCACCCCTTTTTGTCCAGAAGTGTACAATCGGTCCTGAAAGTTGTATTTTTCGGACTATTTTGTTTATATTTTATTTTATCAGGCCAAATAAAATATAAGACACGTTCCTAATTATTATAGGACTTTAAGATAGATGTACATTCCCCGACTTTAATTTAGGAGTCTCCGAAATTCATTTTGGGCTGTTATCCGATAAATTACCAATACCGGTATTTGGGCCTCGTTTGACCAACGGGTCAACTCTATGCTCTTTCAATGGGCCTACTAAATATCCACCACCATATACATATTATCTAGACCAAGATGAATATAATGTGTGATCCCGGGATTATCGGGTGTCCCCCGCTCCCAATGTGGGCCCCACGTGCAATTCGCTATTCACGCAAAAGAAATAACAAAATTTACAACTTCACAAATTCATAATTCATTCTTCTAGGTTTAATACATAACTTACTAAAAAGTAAATATTCTTGGGGATGGCGTTACATATGTGGTGGCTAAGAAAAAATTGAGATGGAGCAGATTTTGTGATGATGTTCGGGCTAGATTCGGTGACCAAACAAGTAATAAGGTTGTAGAAATGTTTTATGGATTGAGACATGTAGGATCCATTGAAAACTATATTGATGAATTTGAGACGCTCAAATCACAAATGATACAAACGAATCCCAAATAACCTGAAAATTACTTTTTGGATTGTTTTCTGGCTGCATTGAAACCTACTTTGAAGTCATTTATGCAAGCCTTCAATCCTAGCTCTATATCTGAAGCCATTAATTTGCCTAGGCTACAGGAAGATATGGTGGATGCCTTAAGTATTCAGAACAAGGTTGCGGTTCCTAAGGTGAATATCAATAAACCTTTGTTACCTACTCCAGTGGGTGCGGTGAATAAGACAATGTTCAATGCTCAAAAACCTCCTGTAGATATGATTAATTCTCTAGGAAGTTTGTTTCAGCCGCTGAGAGAGCTGAGAAGAGAGCTAAGGGACTATGTTATTATTGTGAGCAACCATATAGTAGGGAGCATGTATGTAGTCACAAAGGATCTCAACTCTTCCTAGTAGAGATTCTAGGGGCTGAAGGAGATGAAGAAATGGGTGATAGCAGTTTCAAAAGTAAGAAGGAGTGTGATATTTTTTTTTGAACATTTATCAAATTTTATTGAAGAAGAAATGATTGTACAAAATTTATTCAAAGCAAAAGAAAGAAAGGATCGAGGGCACACTGAGTGCACCTCTTAAGACCGAGAGGGCCTGATGTGGGCCTGAATCTTGTAATCGGTTCAAAGGAGTGTGATATTAGGCAAGAAGAAGAGCCTCTTATCTCATTACATGCCCACATGGTTTCACTGATTACAATACCATGAGGATTAATGGCTATATGGATAAGAAGAGGATACTTATTTTGGTGGATTCGGGCAGCACTCACAATTTTTTGAGCTGCAACATGGCTACGAAGCTTGGATGCAGAATGGAGAGTATAGATCCCTTGCCAATGGCTGTGGCAGATGGTGCTCGCATTGAGTGCAAATACATTTGTAAGGGAGTTAGGTGGAAGATGCAAAATACTCACTTCCAATGTGACATGTTGTTGTTGCCTTTGAGAGGTTTTGATATGGTGCTAGGGGTTCAATAGCTTAGCACTTTGGGTCAAATAGCATGGGATTTTCAAGAAATGTATATGCAATTCAAGTACAAGAGAGAGAAAGTAGTATTAAGGGGGCAGAAAGCTGGGAAAATTAAGGAAGTAAAGGGAAACCTTAAACAGGCGCAACAGGCCACTGAGCTTTATATGGTGCAGGTTACTGAACAGTTTCAAGGGGAAGAAAAGGGAGGACCAGGGAACTACACAGAGTTGGGGCTACATGAGGAAATGGATGTTGATTCTCAGAAGGGGCTTGATACAATACTTACACAGTATGATGATATTTTTAAAGAGCCAAAAGGGTTACCACCCAGTAGAGGTTCCTTTGATCATAGGATACCACTCAAGGAGGGATCACAACCAGCTAATGTGAGACCCTATAGGTACCCCTTTAAACAGAAGGATATCATTGAGAAGAAGATCAATGAGTTGTTTGATCAGGGGACCATCAGTCAAGTAATTCTTCGTATGCTTCACCTATAGTATTAGTGGGAAGGAAGGATGGGGATTGGCGTCTATGCACTGATTATAGGGCATTAAACAAGCAAACGGTGAAAGATAAATTTCCTATACCAAGAGTGGAGGAGTTAGTTGATGAGTTGGCAGGAGCAAGAATATTTTCTAAGATTGATTTGAGGGCTGGATACCATCAAATAAGGGTACATGAAGAGGATGTGTATAAAACAACCTTTAAAACACATTATGGCCATTTTGAATTCTTAGTCATGCCCTTTGGACTGACTAATGCTCCAGCTACCTTCCAGGGCTTTATGAAACACATCTTCAAACAATTCTTAAGGAAGTTTGTACTAATATTTTTTGATGATATTTTGTTGTACAGTGCAAGCTAGGAGGAACATAAAGAGCATCTCAAACAAGTGTTTGATGTGTTGCGGCAGCAACAACTATTTGCCAAGAGAAGTAAATGTGCCTTTGGTATGAAGAAGGTGGAATACCTTGGTCATTTCATCTCTGGGCAAGGTATAGAGACTGACCCTAAAAAAGTTGAAGTGGTGCAGACTTTGCCAATTCCACAAACAGTCACGCAGTTGAGGAGTTTTTAGGGATGGCATGGTACAACATAAGGTTTATCAGGGGATATGCTGAGATGACAAAGCCCTTAACAAATCTATTGAAGAAGGATGCTTTTAGATGGGATCAGGGGGTTAGTGAAGCATTCTAGAGGGTGATGGAGGCATTATCATCTGCTCCAGTGTTTGCATTGCCCAATTTTAATAAGTTTTTTGTGGTTGAAACAAATCTTCACAAAAGGGAATTGGAACAGTACTAATGCAGGAAGGGCACCCTTTAGCCTATATAAGCAGAGCCCTTGGACCAAAATGGCATCAAGTCTCAGTTTATGAGAAAGAGCTTTTGCCAGTGGTTTTTGCTGTACAAAAGTGGGAGCAGTATTTGGTGGGAAAAACATTCATCATCAAGACTGATCAGAAGAGTCTGAAATGGCTTCTAGAATAGAAGATTTCCACTCTCTTCCAACAATTTTGGCTTTCAAAATTGATGGGGTTCACTTATGAAATACAGTACAAGAGTGGAACAGAGAATAAAGTGGTAGATGCTTTGTCTCGAGTTAATGGAGCTGAGCTACTATGCTTAGATTTATCTACAGTTGATTCTAATCTTCTAGTATTGATCAGACAGAGCTATGGAAAAGATGATAACATTCAGAAGATATTAGAGAAGGTGTCAGCAGAGGTTTCTTCTAATGTGGGGAAGCATTATACATTGAAAGAGGGAATACTCAGGAGAAAGAATAAGATTGTGGTTGGCAATGATAAAGGAGTTAGGAGTACCATAATGCAGTGGGCACATGGGTCTTCCATTGGAGGACATTCTGGAAGAGAGGCTACATTACAGAGAATGCACCACTTCTTTTATTGGAGAGGTATGAACAGGGATGTACAAGCATATATTAGAGCTTGTGCTGTGTGCCAAGCTTGCAAATATGATAATTCTGCTTATCCGGGAAATTTGCAGCCCTTACCTATTCCTGGGGAGGTTTGGGTGGATGTGTCCATGGATTTTGTGGAAGGCTTGCCTAATTCATGTGGAATGGAGGTTATCATTGTGGTGGTAGATAGACTGAGAAAGTATGCTCATTTCATGGCGTTGAAGCATCCTTATACAACTATAGAAGTAGCACAAACCTATCTTGATCATGTGTTCAAGTTACATGGCTAACCATGGACAATTGTGAGTGATAGAGGGGCAACTTTCCTTAGCCATTTTTGGATTGCACTGTTTAGCGTGCAAGGAGTTGACTTGTTATTGTCTACCTCATTCCATCCCCAGACTGACGCGAAAACTGAGGTAGTTAACTGGTGTTTGGAGAACTACTTAAGGTGTATGTGTCTCAAAAAACCTAAAGATTGGTGTAAATGGTTGCCTTTGGCAGAATGGTGGTATAATACCACTTTTCATTCTGTTACTCAAAAGTCACCTTATGAAGCTGTTTACAATCAACGTCCTCCTTTGCATTTACCATATTTAGCAGGTGAGACAAATGTGGAAGCAGTGGATAGATCATTGCAGCAGAGGGAAGCAATGATCAAAAGGCTGAAGGATAATTTGCAAAAGACTCAAAACTGAATGAAAGTTCATGCTGATAGGCATTGGTCTGAAAGAAGATTTGAGGTGGGAGATTGGGTTTGGATGAAGCTTCAAGCATATAGACAGCACACAGTGGAGCATAGGGTGAATGAGAAGCTAGCGCCCAAGTATTATGGCCCTTTTCAAGTTGAGCGGAAGGTGGGAAAAGTTGCATATACGTTGAGGCTGTCAGTAGAAGCTAAAATACATGACACCTTCCATGTCTCTTTGCTAAAAGAGTTTATGGGAGTTTTACCTTCTAAGCCACATATTCCTCAGTGGCTGCAAGGGGTAACTACAGGGAACAAGGTGCAACCTAAGGCTATATTGGGAAGACATATGTTCAAACATGGGAATGAGGCAAGAGTGAAGTGGTTGATTCAGTGGGAAGGTCAAGAACCTGAAAGTGCAACATGGGAGTGGGTTGGCTTTATTCAGCGGGCTTTTCCGGAGTTTTATAATACTCTGACTTGAGGACAAGTCAGTTAAAAGGGGGAGCATTGATATGGGACTTAGCTATGTTAGTTGGTCCTGTTCGTTTATGAATAAGTTGGGGGTCAGTTAGTTGGTTGATAGCAGTTACTTGACGTGGCAGGTTAGTTAGCTCCTATATAAAGACTTTTTTGTACACATGGATGTTACGTTTGAGCTGATAAATGCATTCCCTCTCTTCTATTATCTTATGTCTCTCTCTCAAATATACTCTACGTATTCTCGCTACTCTTTCTCCATTGTCGTAGATTGGCCTGGATCATAACATAATATTCCTTGAACATAGCAAGTGGTATCAGACCTTTGGAGATCAATTCACTTTGGCGAAGAAACTTATGGTGGCAGCTCTTTCAGCAATCATGGAGGATAAGTGGCAGGATTGGAACGCCAATTGAAAAAACGGAATCGCCGAAATGAGCTCAAATTCTCTGATACTCAACAAAAGGTTGATGTGATGCTAGAACTTTTACAGAAGAAATTGGAGGAGGATATTCATTCAAATCATTCCAATCAGATTCATTCAATTCATGATAATGCATCCCTACAATTTAATTTGGCTAACCATTCTTGAACACTTGGATTCTCCCCTAAAATTGAGTTCCCTGTCTTTAATGGATACAAAAATGTGTTAGGTATTTTGACTTGAGTAAAGTGGAGCATAATCAAAAGTTGACCTAGCCTCCTTATACCTAACTGGGAGAGCTGAAGCGTGGTTTAATGGATATGTGTTGTTGGTGATTTTAGTATCACCAGGTTCATTTTAGTGTAATGGAATTTACAGATTACCAATGGAGTTCAAGTTTAATTTTAGACAAGTTAGGAGGTGCGGAGCGCACACTTGTACGAAATTAAATTTAAACTTGGTTCGATTAAATGGCGGGGGTCAAGGGGGCTGCGCCCCCTTGCGGGGTCCAAGGGGCAGCGCCCCTGGCGGGGGTCAAGGGGACCAAAATTTTATTTTATTAAAGAAATAAATATGGAAATTTATTTTCGGATAAACATGTCCATATTAATTATTTAATAGAATGACTTTCTGTTAGAATGTCATCAAGGTTTTCCATGAAAGATATGGGGGAGGCTGATGTAATCCTTGGTCTTAGGATTAAGCGGTTGAACAAAGGAATTGCTATGACACAAGCACACTATGTTGAGAAAATTCTCAAGAAATTTAATTATAGTGAATGTTCTCCCGTGAGTACTCCCATGGACCCTAGTGTCAAATTAATGCCAAACAAAGGCAAGGCAATATCACAATTAGAATACTCTCAAGCTATAGGATGCTTGATGTATGCCATGACAAGCACTCGTCCGGATATCGCCTACGCGGTTGGGAGGTTGAGTCGGTATACTAGCAATCCTAGTACTCAACATTGGCAAGCAATTCAGAGAGTATACAAATACTTAAAAGGAACCATGGATTATGGAATATGTTATCTTGGATATCCCTCGGTTCTAGAAGGATATACTGATGCAAGCTGGATAAATCACCTAGAAGATCATTCTTCTACAAGTGGTTCGGTATTATTGCTTGGGGGAGGTGCCATTTCTTGGGCCTCTAAGAAGCAAACTTGCATTACAAATTCAACAATGGAGTCTGAATTTGTTGCTTTAGCTGCTGCCGGTAAAGAGGCAGAATGGCTAAGGGATTTGGTTTTTGAGATTCCATTATGGACAAAGCCAATTGCACCCATTTCTATTCGTTGTGATAGTGCTGCCACGTTGGCTTAGGCCTATAGCCAAGTGTATAATGGGAAGTCTAGACACTTAGGTGTTAGACACAGTATGATTAGGGACTTAATCATGAAGGGTGTAATTTCTGTTGAGTATGTGAAATCACAACAGAATTTGGCGGATCATTTAACTAAAGGTCTGGCCAGGGACTTAGTGCACAAGTCTGCGATTGGGATGGGTTTAAAGTCCATTTAATTCCATAATGATGAGACACCCAATTCCCCTCTAATATAATATTAGAGGTTGAATTCAATGAGGAAAGCTCATACTTAAGGAATGGAACACATGCATTTTGTCATCCCAGGTTAGTGTGTTCGGACCTGTAGTAAAAGGGTTGAATATATATTCTTAATAATTCCTTTGTTAAAATGTAAGCAGGTACATGATTAAAGGAATTACCTATATGATCGTGAAGTGTAGCCGCACTTCGAAAAGTTGGGACTTGACTTTTATACGATTATGAATGGATTGGGACACTCGGCTTAATAATAGTGTCAAAGTTTTGAACTAGTTGTTTATTTGAACTTATGTGTATGTTATCTTCATGTATTCAAATGGGTTGAAGGGTTCAATTCTTACAACACCCTGATTCTCGAGTATTTGGAATGTGTAATATACTAATATGAAAATTCAATCGTTTCGATATTTTCATGTATGCATAAGTTTGGTTGTCTCTTATTCTTGTTTATGTAGATTCATGGTTACACTAAAATGGGTGAGGATTGTTGGTGATTTTAGTATCACCGGGTTCATTTTAGTGTAATGGAATTTACATATTACCAATGGAGTTCAAGTTTAATTTTAGACAAGTTAGGAGGTGCGGAGCGCACACTTGTACGAAATTAAATTTAAACTTGATTCGATTAAATGGCGGGGGTCAAGGGGGCTGCGCCCCCTTGCGGGGTCCAAGGGGCAGCGCCCCTGGCGGGGGTCAAGGGGACCAAAATTTTATTTTATTAAAGAAATAAATATGGAAATTTATTTTCGGATAAACATGTCCATATTAATTATTTAATAGAATGACTTTCTGTTAGAGTAAAACTCTAACTGATTGGCCTTATCTCTTTGGTAATCAGAAGAATTCGAGTTCTACTAAAACTGCTAGTTCGTGGTCTATATATTGGTGCCTCAGTTTTAGACTGTCTCTTAGAGTGATTATCCCCATAATCTAAATTTCGTGTAACCCAAGCATAGGGTCGAAATATTAGATTCGGAAAGTGATCACACGATACTCTGAGAAATCCGCCAGATTTTCTAAAACAGTTTCCCAACTCCCCAGTTTCAACATGTGTTTGTGCATTAAAATATAGGGTGGGAGCAGTTTGTTCTTGACATATGTGCTAGGTTTAATGAAGAAATGGGTGGATCTGTGGTGGAAGAATTCAACAAACAGCAGCACAGTAATTCACTAGATGATTATATGATAGGTTTGAGAGTTTTAAAGGCCTAATGTTACAAAGAAACGAGAGATATGATAGGTTTGAGAGTTTTAAAGGCCTAATGTTACAAAGAAACGAGAGATTGTCAGATGATTTTTTTTGGACAGTTTTATAGGGGGTCTCAATCCTACTATAAAACATTTTGTTAAGGCCTTTAAACCAAGAACTCTATTGCAAACCATGGAGTATGCCTACATGCAAGAAAATAGCATGGAAGATCTAAAGAAAGTGGGAAGAAATTACACTGACAGACCTACATTCAAAAATGGAGAAAATCAAGTTAAGTATGAGTGTAAACCTATGCCTATCCCTCCACCCAAACTTCTTGGACAAATAAGCAAACTAGCTATAAGAGATAAGTTTCCAATTCCTATCATTGATAAATTGTTAGATGAATTACATGGGTCCTATGTATTTTCCAAAATAGCTTGTTATTGGCATATAAGGGTGAGGGAAGAAGATATAGAAAAGACAACATTTTTCACTCATGTTGGGCATTATGAATTTCTAGTGATGTCTTTCACTAAGCCCCTTCTACTTTTCAAAGTCTGATGAACTGTATATTCCAGCCCTATCTGAGGAAATTCATATTAGTTTATTTTTATGATATTCTCATTTACGTTTCAAGTTGGACAGAACATCGAAAACACTTATAGTTGTCTTTGGAAGTGCTCAGGGAACATGAATTATTTGCAAAAAAAGAGCAAATGCACCTTTGGGGGTGAAAGAGGTTGAATACTTAGGGATGTTTTATCCAAGACGGGAGGAGTGTCCACTGATCCTGATAAATTGAAGCCATGCAGAGTTGACCAACTCCTAGGAACATTAAAGGATTACAAGGGTTTTTGAGTTTAACTGACTATTACAGGAAATTTATCAAGAACTATGAGATATTATGCAAACCATTAACCTTTCCGTTAAAGAAGAATGTATTTATATGGAATAAAGATGCTGAACAGACTTTTATGCAACTTAAAAAAACCATGAGTGAAGAGACTTCCAACATCCCTTTGTAATAGAGACTGATGCTTCATACAAGGGGGAATTGGGGCTATCTTCTCTCAAAATCAGCATCCCATAGCATATTTGAGTAAGGCTCTCTCTAAAAAGAACAAAACCCTCTCTACATACGAAAAAGAATTACTGAAAGTAATCTTGGCTGTAGAAAAGTGGTGACCATACTTGATTGGATATCACTTTATTATTAAAACAAATCATTTCGGTCTCAAATACTTACTAGACCAGAAAATCACCACACCCTTCCAGAGTAATATCCTACCTAAACTAATGGGATTGGATTATGAGATTGAATACAAAAAAAGGATAAGAGGTTGTTGCAACATATGCACTTTCCAGAGTGGGTAATGGGGAATTGATCAGTCTGATAGTGACTGAAATGCAATTTGATCTCTTGAACAAAATACAAAAAAGATGGGTGTTGGTCCTGGTTTAACAGAGAAACAGTCTAGGGGCATGAATAGACTATTTATTCTTGTTTTTCGAGTACTTGCGAGACATCGCTTCTATCTCATAAGGTTGGTCTTCTTTGTAACAGAACAGACCTGTAGCAGATGGTAGTTCTGGTCGGGTTGCCTCACGAAAAACACACTAAGGCAGAAATGACGTTCTATTTTCTCTAATAGCAAGATCCGTTGAACACAAAGTCCAAGTTCTTTTTAGAGACGAACAGTAAAGATGTCACGCCCGGACCGCATCTGTGCCACGTAGACAACTGTCGTACAACCCAATAAGAACAACAATAGTTCATCCCTATTGAATTATACAAGGCGTCTCATAGATTCTGTCGCCAAACCAATTAGTAAACACATACAATCAACATCAATATCATAATCAAACAAATGCGGAAATAATATGTGATATTTAGCCACATGTGGCAAACACGAGCATGCAGACCCTCAAATCTTTTAATAAATAAACAATGTTCAAATATCCATGAGTAATGTTAGAATATTATTTTATTGTGTTCGAATTAATTGTAATTTAATTAATGAGTCTTTGTATTTAATTAGATTAACTGTGAGAGAATTAGGCCCGATTTAAAAGCTCTACATAGCCCACACGCACGGCCCATATTATTTCCTAATTGTAATAGGGCTGATCAAGTCTCTCACCTATAAATATAGGATGAGATGGCCGAATCAGCTCTTGAAGTCTCTACACATTCTATTCTGCATATTATTCTCTGTAGAGCCAGTAGACTAGAATTTCTCTCTCTAGCTGATATGTTCGAGTACTGTGTAATTGTTCTTCATGGATACATCGTTCTATATACACGGTATACATTATTGGTGAAATTTCTCTTCTACTGTTTTAATTCTTTTCAATATTCTTAGATTATTCGACTGTTGTATCTGGACATAATTCACACAATTGGTATCAGAGCCTCGACGCAATTCTGTTCATCTGATTCCTTGAATTTGTCTGGAATTAATTTGATCAAAATCACAATTTTTGGTTGAATTAATCTCTAGATCTGTTCTTGGAAACTTACTGTTTTAGAAGGTTTCTACTACAAGGAAAGCCACGGAAGAAGAATCTCAGTACAAATTGAGTTACCAAATTTTCGGTCATCCGAGATCTTCCAACTATTCGCTGATCCGAGATCCTTTATGGGCATCCGAGTTTCCAAATTTGGAAACCCGAAATCATCACTCCCGAATTTGTAATTTCGGACCCCCGAACTCTAATCATCCGAAATCAGGTTTCCTATTTTAAGATTTCGGATATCATCCGAGATCACAATTTTGGACATCCGAAATCAGTCATCCGAAATTCTAAACAACCATCCGAGTTTCTAATTTTGGACGCCCCCTCGAAATCTTCTTCCGGAATAAGGATCCGAAATCCTTTTTAAAGCAGTACCGAAATCTTACTTCTTCTGAACAGTTCTCGCCTTAAGATCAAACAACAGTCATGGAAGCTTACACACTTGGAAGTGATTCAAGACCTCCTCTGCTTAGGAGAGGAGAATTTGCTGTCTGGAAAGTCCGTTTTCTCAATTTCATTCGTAGCCGAGACAACGGAAATAATATTCTTGACTCTCTTAATAAAGGACCACTCGAAGTTTGGGTTGATTTTCCGGCTATCGACACAAATAATCCTCCCACGCCAGCAGGTAAAGCACTGAAATCTGAAGATGATTACACTGATCCCGAGAAGCTGAGAGCAAAGGCTGATCTACTTGCTGCCACTTACCTATTACAAGCCATTCCCAATGACTTGTTTATGCAAATTGATAGCCTTACCACTGCTAAGGATTTGTGGGATGAAATTCAACAAATCATGCAAGGCACTGATGTTGGAATTAAGTCCAAACGAGCACACACCCTGACCACTTATGACTCCTTTGATGCCAGACCTGATGAAGAACTGGAGGACACCTATCAACGGTTTCTCATGGTCCTTAATGAGATGAAGAAAATCAATATCCTCAAAACCAATATGGAAGTTAACCTTCGCTTCCTGAGGTCCCTGAAGCCCGAATGGAAGAAAACAGCCAAACGAATCAGACAAAACAAAGACCTAGATGAGCTGACCATCCATAACCTCTATGACTGCCTAGGTGAATTCTCTGAGGATATTCGTGAAAAAGTCAATTCTTCAAAAGGTAAGAACATTGTTGACACACTTGCTCTCCTTACATCTGAGAAAAAGAAGAAAGATAAGGCCCCTAAAATTACCTTTGAAGATGTCTCATCCGATGAAGAGAAGAATATGTCTGATTCTAACCCGGAGATTAATGATCTAAAGAAAGAGCTGGCTTTGCTAACAAACATGACGAGGAAAATAAACAAGAAGTTCACCAAATTCAGAAATCCTGCAACAAACAACAAACAAAGAACTTCATCCTCAAACTACTCTGAAAGAGTCAGCAGACCATCTGATAAGGCTGTCAACAGTGACTCAATGAAGTGTTTCAAATGTGGAAAGCCAGGACACTTTGCTAAAGAATGCCGATCTGCCAAAAAGAAGGACTTCAATTACTATATGCAGAAGGCTCAACTTGCTAAACAAAAGGAGCAAGGAGTTGTCCTGATGGCTGAACATGATAGCTGGCTCGAAGATTCTGAAGATAGTGAGCCAGAGAATTTGGCACTGATGGCAAGGGAAACTGAATCTGGAACTGAAAGTGATGACTCTGAAGAAGAAGACAATGGTGCTACATCTGCTGAGAATGAGGTAAGTAACTTAAAATCATTAATTTCTCAACAAAATGACAAGATGAAAGAGTTAATCACTTCTCTTAAAAGAGAGAAAAACAAAATAAAGGAACTTGAAGACAGGCTTGCTAGTAATCAAAAAGTTCTGGAAAAACAAGTGTTGGAAGGAGCATTTGAAACTGCTCGCTTAAAAGATTCACGTGATAGAGTTTCTCAGTTAGAGTCAGAAGTAACTAAGCTTAAGCAAACTATTAGTGACTTAACTAAGGAACGTGATGAGAATAAACGACAACGTTCTGAAGCTGTTGTTGGTCCCGTTTGTAATGGAAACAGTCTAGAGGGGGGGGGGGTGAATAGACTGTTTAGAAATTTAAACTTTTCTCTAAGTCAAGTCTGACTTATCAGAGATGGTCGAAATCTGGTGACAGAGATGGTCAAGTTCTGATGGCAGAACTAGACCAGGCAGCGGATAAGTTTCTGTCCAGGTAGCCTCTAGAAGAAAGCTAAGGCAAAATGCCTTTCTGATAACTCTGGAGGAAGATCTGCTGGACACAGAGTCCAACCTTAAGAGTTAGTCAGTAGAATCTTAAGTGCAGGAATTAAAAGCTTAAAGTAAACGACACCGGGGTTTTTATAGTGGTTCAAGGAACAACTTGTTCCTCTAGTCCACTGTTCCACTAAGCTTGCAAAAACAACAGTTTACAACGCCTTAGTCCCTAGAACTTAAGAAGCACTCCTCGTCTTCTTCAAGTCTAGTTGCCACCCGGGATGCAGTCCTGCTTCCTGATGGCTGGTCTCGTTTCACTGAGTCTCTTGAAGTATCCCCACTTCACTTACTCCAGCTAGTTTGAGACGTCCCTTCTTTTTCAAGAAGTGTTTAATATAAAATCAGTTTTCTCCAACGTTACTTCTTCACAAAGGATGAGTATATGAAGCTTTCGAAGTGTTGAAGAACTGAGTAACTTTGCAGTTTGCTAGTTGGATGAAGGATTGGAAAGTATATCTTCCAACTGAAGCCTTTTCTTGTTTAAGGATGAAGTTTGAATCTCAAGAAGGTTGTTTTTTACGCAAAGTTATCCTCTTAGTTCTTCAGAGTGTATCTTATATACTGGGAGCAGTCTTCCCGTTGGAGTGTAGAAGACAGCTTCATTAATTGCATGTACTGTTGACTTGACCGGTTGGACCTTCGACTTGCTATTTTGGGGGCGTAAAGATACTCGCATGGTCAATCATCAGCTTTAAATATCTCTTTGTACGTACAGCATTAAATGTGCATTTAATGCGTGTACAGTACCATGTTTCCGTTGAAAGGTTCGTAACCGTTAGGGGATTTCCCGTTAGTTTAACGACCGTTGGAAAGGCTTTCGGAATCTGGTGGGTTTAGCAGAGTCTTAAGAGGCTCTCTGGTCCAATCTCTGAAGTCCGTCTCTGTTGCCAACTCTGGTATCTTTCTGATGACCAGTTTCTGATGGCTTCTCTGGTGAGCAACTCTGGGAGCAACTCTGGTAGAAGCAAGATGGAACTCTGGCAGACAGACTAAGCTAAAACTTACAAAAGAAATTCTAATACAAAATTTCTAATGGGGTACTTTCAAATTCTAATTAACCTAGCATCATCAAAATCTAAATACATTTATTCCTTACAATTTCCCCCTTTTTGATGAAGCCAAAACCCTTTAACTATTTCCAGAGAAGTGCCTTTCACCATAAAAAAAATAAAGTTTAAAACTTTTCATTAGAGTCTTGGTGGGCAACTTAGCATAGGAGAATAGTAAGAGTACGATACAATCAGATAGCAATAAAAACAAATAAGATAACAGAATACACACAAGAAAGTAAATAAGAACAGATAATTGAATAAGCCATGCAAAGAGAGGCAGAGTTGGTATCTTATTAATCTGATAGAGAAAGTAAAGCATTACAGAGTCAGAGATAGAGAGTTAGAGATCTTCTTCATCTACCTGTGGTCCTGCTCTGTCAATCCTTTCTAGTTCTGCATTTACCTTTGCTCTGATTGAGGCTAGATCCCTTGGATTCTGATAGTCAGCCCAATGGGGTGCAAGTTTGCAATCCAAATAGTTTCTCACGGCTTCTGCAGAGTTCTTGCCTGTGAGAATCTTCATTCCATACCACATCTCTGCTTCTTGGATTGAACCACCATGGTTGATCTGGACAAGTCCATCACTGTCCATGAACAGATTCTCTCTTTGAAGAGGAGTCATCAGTTTCCTCATATGTTCAAATTGAACTCTGTCTGGCCTTGACAGACCGCTCTTCATCCAATCATTGAATGAAAAGGATAAGTCTTCTTCTTTGAGCTTCTAGGAGGAGGAGGTGGAGGTCTGGTACCTGCAGCAGCCAATCTCTTCTTTCTGGTTGCATCAAAGTATGGAGCAGGATCAACAGAGGAGGGTTCTCTGATAGATAGGGCTCTGGTGCTGGGTCCTTCTTCTTCTCTGGTATCTTCCCCCTTTTTGGCATCACAAAGATCACCGAGGAGGAGCTCAATCTTTGAGAACTCAGAGGCTTGTGCATCTCTGATTTCATCAAGGGTCTCTGGCAGAGTTTGAGTGACAGAGGCAAGTCCTTCAATCAGGCTCTGTTGCTTGTCTACTGCAGAATGAAGATCCCTAGTGCTGACTTCTAGGAGCACCATCTTCTGGTATCTTTCCTTGTCAGACTTGAGGAGAGCTAGGCCTTGCTCTTGATGTTCCTTGCAGAGGGAGTGTAAGATATTGAGCTTCTGGGAGGAACTATCAGCAGATTTTTGAAGATTGTGAACAGAATCTGAGATCTTGTTGATTGTCTGGTTCTGGGCAAGCAGAGCTTGAGAGTGAGAGTGGAGAACAGAATTGAGACCACTAACATCTCTGGAGACAGAATCAATCCTCAACGTAGAAGAATGCATGAAGTTGTGCAGATTTTCTGACAGTGCAGCAACTTTATCTGTCAAATGCTGAAATCCTATTGTGATTTGCAGGTTTGTATGGGTGAGCTCTTCATGTTGCTTGTCATTCAACTCAATGATCTTGCTCAGATCATGAACCAATAGACCACCAAATGCTTCAGCAGATTTCACAAACTGGTTGAAGGGGATCTGGGGTTCTTCAGATGTAAATCCAGGCATTTCTAATCCTCTGCCCTTGGGTAATGGAGGAACTCTGTTGGATGGTGGAGGGGAAGGGACTCTGGGGGGTGTCCTTCTCCTTTTGGAGGATTCATCAGCAGCAATGGAGGAGGTGAGGAATCCATCATTGTCACTAGATGAAGAGGGGACCCTGAAGATTGGTTTCTTCTTAGGTGTAGAGGCTGCAGAATGATGTGAAGATCTCTGTGGTGAGGCAGATCTGGATGATGGTAAGGATTTCTGAGGAGGTGAATTCTGGGGAAAAGGAATTATTGGTTGAGGAGTAGTTTGGTGTGAGGGGGGTGGTGGGGGTGAAGGTGATCTATTTCTGGTATTAGAAGGTTGTTTGCAGGGTGAAGAGGGTCTGGAGTTGGGTTTCTGGTGAGATGGAGTTCTGGTGGAGATTGAGATTTTCTGTTCTGGTGAAGGGGTTTTCTGTTCTGGTGAAGGGGTTTTCTGTTGGGGTGGAGAGGTTTTCTGGTGGGGTGGAGAGGAAGGTTTAGATGGAGATTTGGAAGGTGAGGGTTGAGTAATAGGAGATTTGGGAGGGGAAGGAGGAGGTGTAGGGATTACCTCAAGCACTATTTCAGAGAACATGGATTCTCTCCATTCCTTGATCAGCTTCTCCATAGTTAGAGCAATGTTATTTGCTGTGGAGGGTTCTCCTTCCTCAAGAGCACTATGACGAAATTTGATCATTGATTCTTTTCTTTTCTTCTCCATCAGCCATGCATCAAACTCTTCCATTTCTTCCTCTTCCAAGGCTTTGACATGCCTTTCAGGAGATAGGTCAAATGTTGGAACTTTACCTTGATATCTGTCTTTCTTCTTCTGTAGGACAGAGATCAGAAAGGTAAGGTTGAAGCATTTTGACACATCATCTGTGCCTACCCAGTGAAGAACAGCAGCTTCTTCTTCTTCTTCTTCATAGGCATCAAAGTACTGAATGATTTGTTGGAGAGGTCCCATTCTCCATCTTCTCCAAGCTAGGACTCTATCAAACTGCCTCTGCAGAATGATGTTGTAGTCAGTCTCTTGGTCCATCTCTGGTGAGGCTTCACGTTCTGGTGAGAGAGTAGAGCTTGGCAATTCTGGTGCAGATTCCTGTTCAGCTCCTGGTAGAGTTCCAGATTCTGGTGCAAGTTCCCCCTGAACTTCTGATCCCTTGGCAGGTGGGATTACTTTAGTCTTCCTCTTCTTCTGCCTTGGTTGAGTGCTTGAGTTGTCAGAGTCACCACTCTGTACAACTATCTTTCTTCTTCTCTTCTGCTTCAGCTTTCTGGCAGGAGATTTTCTGGTTGCCTTTGGGGAGGGCAACTCTGGTGCAACCTCTTCTGTTGCTTCCTTCTCTGGTAGTGACAGATTGTCACTCTTCTTCTTTTTCCTGACTTCCCTTACAGCCTGTGACTGCTCAGGTAGTTTAGAAGTCTCACTGGGCTTCTTGGTAGTTTTCTTAGGAGCAGGTTTGGCCTTAGCAGCCTGTTCTTCTCTCTTCTTCTCCAGCCTTTCCTCTCTCCTAAGCTCAGAGGAGATGGCTATGTTGAACTTTGGGGAGGCTGTGAGGAAGATTGTCTTGGAGTGATCAACTGGGATGATATCCCTCAGTTGAACTCCTTTGGCAGCAAGAATGGCAGAGATGAGAAGCCCATGTCCCATCTTGGTTGAAAAAAGACCTGTTTCAGAGTCTTTCTTCTTTATGAATTCAGTTAGGGAGCCAAAAATTACCTCGCCCCAATTGATGTTCATGCCATGGTGAACTGCAAAGATTGCCTTGGCATTGTTCTTGTTCATCTCGTCTGTTGAAGCAGTTTTGCACCACAAGCACCGGTGCAGAATGCTAACTAGTTTCTCATAATCCTTTTTCAGCAGGAATTTCTTCATGTACAGTTTGTCCAGTCCGGCAGCCTCCGGACGACAGTATGTCTGAACAAATCCTTCAGTGGAGACTTCCACTGAGTCAAGAGCAAGAAGATTGTTGGCTTCCGGATCTTGGGAGTCAAGTTGTACTCCAAAGAACTCATTTAGTGCGTCTGCATTCAGAAAAATGCGTTGACCCTGCACTGAGGAGTGAACTCCGGTCTTGGAGATGGTGGCGTTGAGGTAGAACTCAGCCACGTCTTTGATGCTGAAATGCTCGTAGGGGTGAGCAACTACCTTTAAAAGTTGTGAGTCAGTCATCCCTTGGATGATCTTGGTCATCCTCTTCTGGTTTTTTGCCAGCAGTGGTAGAGACGACATGTCAACCTTCATGCCGGAGACAACGTTGGCGATGAGGGTCTTAGCTTCTTCCTTAGAAAGATCGTTGATGCTAAGGAAGTTCATTCTGAGTGACGGTTAAGAAAAGTTCTGGGGATTGAAAAGTTTAGGATCTGAAAGCTTTGAATGCTAGAGCAGTTTAAGAGAGATGAAGTTGCAGTAGGGATTTAGGTTGAAGACGGTGGATATAAAGGAGTTAAGAATAGTGGACGTTTGGTATATTGGCAGTTTCGAGGTAGCATTTAATGAAATGCGGGCGGAAAACGTTTCCGTTAGAAGAGTAACGATCAGGGGTATTTTGGTAAAAGACCGTTTCAATTAATTAGGTCTTACCCGTACCTTGAAATATTGCTAAGTCCACATCCGTATCTGCTGTCTCTCTAATAGGGATCTCTGGTCAGAGAAGGGGGGTTCTCTGATGTGAGATTCTGATGAACAAAGATAGGGTATCTCTGATTTGGGTTTCTGGTGCAGAAGCAAGCAGTTTTGGTTCAGTGAGTTTCTGGTTCAGGCATCTCTGGGAAGATCATCCATCATTCCCAGTTCTTCCCTTAGCTTGTTAAACCTTGCCTCAGGTAAAGGCTTGGTTAGGATATCTGCTAGCTGGTCTTCTGTAGATACATGCTCCATACAGATGTGCTTCTTCTCAACATGATCTCTGATAAACTGATGTCTGATTTCAATATGCTTTGTCTTGGAGTGAAGAACTGGATTCTGAGAGATAGCTATGGCACTAGTGTTGTCACACAACAGCTTGATCTCCTTAGCTTGAATTCCATAGTCCTTCAATTGTTGCTTCATCCAGAGTAACTGAGCACAGCAACTCCCAGCTGCAATGTACTCAGCTTCAGCTGTACTTGTTGAGATGGAGTTCTGCTTTTTGCTAAACCAGGAGACAAGCCTTCCTCCTAGCAATTGGCAGTGACCAGAGGTGCTCTTTCTGTCTAGTCTGCAACCAGCAAAATCTGAGTCAGAGTAACCAATTAGTTCAAAGTTACCTCCCTTGGGATACCACAGGCCTGCATTGGATTTCCTTTGATGTATCTGATGATTCTCTTTGCAGCACTTAGATGGCTTTCATTGGGCTTTGATTGGTATCTGGCACAGATTCCAACATAAAATGAGATATCTGGTCTGCTTGCAGTCAGGTACAGCAGAGATCCTATGATCCCTCTGTATGTTGTTGCATCCACATCTTTTCCTTCATCATCCGGACCAATTCCTCGTGATGTGTTCATGGGAATCTTTACAGAAGATTTGCCTTCCACTCCAAACTTCTTGATTAGATCTCTGGTGTACTTTCCTTGGTTGATGAAGATTCCTTCTGGAATTTGTTTCACTTGAAGACCTAGGAAGTAGCTTAGTTCTCCCAACATGCTCATTTCAAATTGACTCTGCGTCACTTGAGAAAATTTCTTGCACAGTTCTGGATTAGTACTACCAAATATAATATCATCAACATATATTTGTACTAACAGAATATGATTAGCAACAGAGATTTGAAATAGAGTTTTGTCAACCTTTCCTTTAGTAAACCCATGGTTCACTAGGAAAAGGGACAATGTGTCATACCAGGCTCTGGGAGCTTGCTTAAGACCATAGAGGGCCTTTTTAAGCTTGTAGACATAAGAAGATTGAGTAGGAATGACAAAACCTGGTGGTTGTTCCACATAAACTTCCTCTTCAAGATCTCCATTCAGAAATGCACTCTTGACATCCATCTGGTAGACCTTGATGTTGTTGTAGGCAGCATAGGCTAGAAAGATTCTGATAGCTTCAAGTCTGGCAACTGGTGCAAAGGTCTCATCAAAATCAATCCCTTCTTCTTGGCAGTATCCCTTGGCTACCAGCCTAGCTTTATTCCTTACAATGTTGCCATCTTCATCTGCTTTGTTCTTGAATACCCATTTGGTTCCAATGACATTCCGGTGCTTTAGTCTAGGAACAAGTTCCCACACTTTGTTCCTTTCAAACTGAGTAAGCTCTTCTTGCATTGCATTGATCCAGTCTGAGTCTGCAAGAGCTTCCTCCACAGTCATAGGTTCCATTTGAGATATGTAGCAGGTAAGCATTGCTTCTCTCCTTGATGTAGCAGATCTGGTCTGGACTCCACTTCTGATTTGTCCAATTACTTGATTAGGAGGATGATCTCTTAACCAAGTCAAATCAGGTTCAGATAAGGGTTGTCTTGGATTCTCTTGTTCTCCTTCTGATTCTTCATCACTATCTTTGCCTTGTAGGATGGGATTCTGATGGTGTATTGGTATGGAAGAGTTAGTTAGCAACTCTGGTATATCCGTCTCTGGTGGATCCAGTTCTGGTGATTCTTCTAGATTCGCTTTCTCCAAGTTTTTAGTTATGCTCTCAACAGAGTTGAGATCATCAAACTTGACATGAATAGATTCTTCAACAAGTAGAGTTCTTTTGTTGAGTATTCTGTAGGCTTTACTGGTGCTAGAGTAGCCTAAGAATGTTCCTTCATCAGCTTTTTCTTGGAACACCTTGAGGTGATCCTTCCCATTGTTGAGTATATAGCATTTGCATCCAAATGCATGAAAGTAGCTGATGTTGGGTTTTCGTCCTTTCCATAATTCATAGGGAGTTTTCTGATGAGTTTTGTGAATCATGCTCCGGTTCTGGGTGTAGCATGCAGTATTGATTGCTTCAGCCCAGTATCTGTAAGGTAGACCTGATTCAGCAATCATGGTCTTTGCAGCTTCCTTCAAGGTTCTATTTCTTCTTTCTGCAACTCCATTCTGTTGAGGAGTTCTGGCTGCAGATAGTTGATGCATTGTACCATTCTGGTCACAGAATTCCTGTATGACCTTGTTGACGAACTCTGTTCCTCTGTCTGATCTGATGGCTTTGACTTTCTGATTCTGCTCATTCTGTAGTAGCTTTAGCAGAGATGGTAGTTTCTGCAGAGTTTCGTTTTTCTTGGTCAGAAAGATAGTCCATGTGAATCTGGAGTAGTCATCCACCATGACTAAGGTGTATCTCTTGCCACCAACACTTGGAGTTTCCACTGGTGCAAATTAATCCATGTGAATTAGATTCAAAGGACCAGTAGAGAGGTTTCCAGCAATGGGTTTCAAGTGACTCAGTTTCTTGTGCCATTCCCAATTGAGTTTTGAATCTCCTTTAGCTATCAGGCAAATTCCATCTTTTGCAGTTGACCAATCAACCACATAGATGTTTTTCTTCCTTGTTGCTGTTAGAACCACTTCCTTAGTTGTCTCATGTTTGACAGAACATCCTTCCTTGGAGAATTCTACTGTGTAGCCTTTGTCACAGAATTGGCTAGCACTCATAAGACTTGAGATCAGAGATGAGTTTCTCAGTGCTGTAGGTTCTGAGATCCTTGCTATCTCTCATGGCAGTGACATTCATCTTCCATGGTGAAGGTAAACCTCTGAGAACCTTCAAGTTGATCTCCTTGGGAGTAAGTTCCTTCCCAAGTTCTGATATCTCAGTAGTGAGGGTGAGCAAGCATGCATACATCTCAGCTATGCATTCTTTGGGTAGAAGTTTGAAATCTTCAAACTTCTTCATGGCAATGGTAAGTTTGTTGTCCTTTTCTAACTCATCTCCAGCTCCTATCAGGGTAAGAGTATCCCAGATTTCCTTGGCAGATTTGCACTTCTTGATCCTTGTGAAGTACTTGTCATCAATGGCTTTGTAGAGAATATCCTTGGCAATGTTGTCAAGGTTGTATTTCCTCCTTTCCTCGTTGGACCATTCATGACGAAGTTTGGTGATCATCTGGGGTTGACCACTACCAGTGATGTATTCAGGGTTGACCTTGGTGAATTCTGTGAAAGGACCTGCATCAAGAACTTCCCACATTTCATCATGGAGTGCGCAGAGGTGAGATTTCATGCGGATCCTCCAGTCATCAAACTTTGTCACTGAGAACATAAGATTCTTTGAAAGAGTGTTATCCATAATATGAGATTAAAGAGGCTAAAACAAGTGGATCTCTTGTTTAGTAAGTAACCTAAAAGATTACAAGAACAAGGAGGCTCTGATACCACTTGTTGGTCCCGTTTGTAATGGAAACAGTCTAGAGGGGAGGGGGGGTGAATAGACTGTTCAGGGATTTAAACTTTTCTCTAAGTCAAGTCTGACTTATCAGAGATGGTCGAAATCTGGTGACAGAGTTGGTCAAGTTCTGATGGCAGAACTAGACCAGGCAGCGGATAAGTTTCTGTCCGGGTAGCCTCTAGAATAAAGCTAAGGCAAAATGCCTTTCTGATAACTCTGGAGGAAGATCTGCTGGACACAGAGTCCAACCTTAAGAGTTAGTCAGTAGAATCTTAAGTGCAGGAATTAAAAGCTTAAAGTAAATGACACCGGGGTTTTTATAGTGGTTCAAAGAACAACTTGTTCCTCTAGTCCACTGTTCCACTAAGCATGCAAAAACAACAGTATACAACGCCTTAGTCCCTAGAACTTAAGAAGCACTCCTCGTCTTCTTCAAGTCTAGTTGCCACCCGGGATGCAGTCCTGCTTCCTGATGGCTGGTCTCGTTTCACTGAGTCTCTTGAAGTATCCCCACTTCACTTACTCCAGCTAGTTTTAGACGTCCCTTCTTTTTCAAGAAGTGTTTGATATAAAATCAGTTTTCTCCAACGTTACTTCTTCACAAAGGATGAGTATATGAAGCTTTCGAAGTGTTGAAGAACTGAGTAACTTTGCAGTTTGCTAGTTGGATGAAGGATAGGAAAGTATATCTTCCAACTGGAGCCTTTTCTTGTTTAAGGATGAAGTTTGAATCTCAAGAAGGTTGTTTTTTACGCAAAGTTATCCTCTTAGTTCTTCAGAGTGTATCTTATATACTGGGAGCAGTCTTCCCGTTGGAGTGTAGAAGACAGCTTCATTAATTGCATGTACTGTTGACTTGACCTGTGACACCTCAAAAAAAAATTTAATAAAATAAAATTAACAGTTTTCATCTGTTAGGTAAAATGTTACAAGACTGACATTTTGATTATGAAGTGAGTCAAACAAAAAATTAACATTTGTGACTTGTTTAATCAGATAAAAATGATCCGATAATAGAAATAAAGTTTTTATAATAATTATGAAAATGACGTTTTATATCTAGTACCGGTTATATGGCATAAGTAATAAAGGTTACAAGATAACTATTTTGATTTAAGGTAATTTGTGTATAAAATACACAAAATACAAATTAGACTTTTACTAATATACTCCTAAGAGGTAAACTCCGACTCTAACTTATGTACTACAATAATCCAAAGAAAGAAAATTTAACCCATACGTAGTAATTAATTATACAAAACGTGTGATAATAATATACCTTAGCATGATAAAATGAGCCTACCTAATTGATACTACATACTCGTAAAACTTATGAACTAGACTTACGTATTAACCAAGAAGGAAACCAAAATATTACTCCGTAACATACACACACTCGTACGAACAAAAGTGAATATAGCGGCTAAATGCATTCAAACTCTACGCACCTTCTATAAACCAGCAAAGGAAAGCTTATAAATGGAATTAAAGGCCAAAGATTCTTGCCATATGAGCGTCGAACTAAAACCATCCTCCTAGGTTATTTATACCCTTCGATCGACGACCTTTACTGCACCAATACGAGCCAAGGCATGCGTTGCAAAGTGTAAGGAATAAATGTATTTAGATTTTGATGATGCTAGGTTAATTGGAATTTGAAAGTACCCCATTAGAAATTGTGTATTAGAATTTCTTTTGTAAGTTTTAGCTTAGTCTGCCTGCCAGAGTTCCATCTTGCCTCTACCAGAGTTGCTCCCAGAGCTGCTCACCAGAGAAGCCATCAGAAACTGGTCATCAGAAAGTTACCAGAGTTGGCAACAGAGACGGACTTCAGAGATTGGACCAGAGAACCTCTTCAGACTCTGCTAAATACCACCAGATTCCGGAAGCCCTTCCAACGGTCGTTAAACTAACGGGAAATCCCCTAACGGTTACGAACCTTTCAACAGAAGCATGGCACTGTACACACATTAAATGCACATTTAATGCTGTACGTACGAAGAGATATTTAAAGCTGATGATTGACCATGCGAATATCTTTACGCCCCCAAAATAGCAAGTCAGAGGACTAAACGGTCAAGTCAACAGTACATGCATTTAATGAAGCTGTCTTCTACACTCCAACGGGAAGACTGCTCCCAGTATATAAGATACACTCTGAAGAACTAAGAGAATAACTTTGCCATAACTTTTGCCAAGATAAAATTGCGTAAACAACCTTCTTGAGATCAAAACTCCATTTCTAACAAGAAAAGGCCACAGTTGGAAGATAAACTTTCCTATCCTTCATCCAACTAGCAAAAGGCAAAGTTACTCAGTTCTTCAACACTTCGAGAGCTTCATATACTCATCTTTTGTGAAGAAGCAACGTTGGAGAAAACTGATTCTATATCAAACACTTCTTGAAAAAGAAGGTACGTCTCAAATTAGCTGGAGTAAGTGAAGTGGAGATACTTCAAGAGACTCAGTGAAACGAGACCAGCCATCAGGAAGCAGGACTGCATCCCGGGTGGCAACTAGACTTGAAGAAGACGAGGAGTGCTTCTTAAGCTCTAGGGACTAAGGCGTTGTAAACTGTTGTTTTTGCAAGCTTAGTGGAACAGTGGACTAGAGGAACGAGTTGTTCCTTGAACCACTATAAAAACCCCGGTGTCATTTACTTTAAGCTTTTAATTACTGCACTTAAGATTCTACTGACTAACTCTTAAGGTTGGACTCTGTGTCTAGCAGATCTTCCTTCAGAGTTATCAGAAAGGCAGTTTGCCTTAGTTTTCTTCTAGAGGCTACCCGGACAGAAACTTATCCGCTGCCTGGTCTAGTTCTGCCATCAGAACTTGACCATCTCTGTCACCAGATTTCGACCATCTCTGATAAGTCAGACTTGACTTGGAGAAAAGTTTAAATCCCTGAACAGTCTATTCACCCCCCCCCCCCTCTAGACTGTTCCCATTACAAACGGGACCAACACAAAGAGAGAAAAGAAATGAGGGAAGAAAGAAAGAAAAAGAGAGAAAGATAGATGAAGAACGGGTGTCGCCGGAAGAGAGAAAGCACGTGAGAAAACTTTTACGGTCCGTTGGACCTCCGTTGTGGACGCCGAATCAAAGTCCACGCCGCTGGGAATCACCAGACTGTGCCGCTAGGTCATTTTACCCCTCAGTGATCGTTTCAGCCGCCGCAGGAGCTGATACTTGTACGCCGGTTAAGGGCCCAACCTGTTACGCTAGAGAGTTTACCGCTGGACCACGTCCCCAGGAGAAGGAGCTCCATGGAATACTTATCGGATCACGTCACCTCCAGACCGACACGACGCCACTAGAATCACCGTTCGGACTACGCTACAAGAGCCACCTTCGTTGGACCCGCTTCTGTCGACGAGGAGAGCTGCGAACGGATCCCTATTCTTTGAAAGCCAAAGAAGACGAGTGAGTCCACTCTGTTATTTTACTTACTACGTAATACCCATAGTATTATGAGTATGGATTGGACTGATTACTCTCTTGGACTAATTAATTAAATAAGTTAATCTAAGGTGGGATAATAAATCTCAATTTCTAAATAAATGACTAATTCTATAATTCAAATATTTTAGAAGGATAAATTGTAGAAGATCAAGATAGAAGCTTTGATTAGGATTAATCGCGAATCGAGGTAAGTTTCTCTGCCAATCCAAAAATCGTTTCCTCGTATTATATATGTATTATGTGATACGTGATTTTTAAGTGTGAAGTATGACTTTTATGCATGTGATTCTAAGATGATTCGTGAAACTAAGTGCTTTTGGGGGTAAATATTTTATAACACTTTTTAGACTATTTAGAGAGTTTGGAAAATATTTTGAAGTGTATCTTGATTCAAGATGAAAATTAACATTTTCATAAGAGGTGAGCACCCCGGGAGAAATCTGTGGTGTCGGTTTTTCACATCCGGATAAATGTGGAGGATGGTTAGGGCATAACTTACCCCAGAGAACAAGTTTAGTGGTCGTTTCGATTCAAGAGATAGTGATGGGAACTGGATTCCGGGATGAGTTCGTAAATAACAACGACTCATTGGGCTTCGGGCATAAGTATCCGAAAGTACCTCCCATCTTAAAAGAAAGTAGGAGATTTTGGTTTTGGAAAGAGGAAGACTATGGAGGTTATTTTCAAAGAGCAATTGAGTATATTTAAAAAGAGTGATTAGCTATAAATTATATTTTGAAAAGTGATACTTGTATATGAATGTGTGAGTTACTAAGAGTTTATAAATATTATTTTAAACACCAAATTAGTTTTGTGGGAAGAAAATGAATTTTTAAAGTTATAGTTATGTATAAAACTATTTTCGCCAAACGTGATTATTTTACGGGGTTGGGTGGGCCTTACTTAGCTAAAAAGCTAATTTTTTGTTTCCTTTTCTTTGTTTTGTTTTCTGCACTTTAATTGTGCAGGTGATGAAGGTTATGCATGATGATGAAAGCTGCGTTAGATCACGTAGTTTAGTATTTATAATCACCTAGTTATTGTTTATTTCAGTTTGAGAACATGTAGACATTTAAATTATTTTTGAAATTTTCATTACTTAAATACTTGGATTATTTTTGGATGGTGGTTTAGCCTGTGCATTCGGTTATGTGAGAACCGAGTGTGGCGGTAACACCCATTTCCCTATTAAGACTTCCGCTGTATCTCTGATGTTTTCAAATAAAGTTGATAATTTCTTTGAATAAATCATTATTTAAATGTATTTTTGGTTGGGGAAAATGGGGGTGTTACATGACCGGTTGGACCTTCGACTTGCTATTTTGGGGGCGTAAAGATACTCGCATGGTCAATCATCAGCTTTAAATATCTCTTGGTACGTACAACATTAAATGTGAATTTAATGTGTGTACAGTACCATGTTTCCGTTGAAAGGTTCGTAACCGTTAGGGGATTTCCCGTTAGTTTAACGACCGTTGGAAAGGCTTCTGGAATCTGGTGGGTTTAGCAGAGTCTTAAGAGGCTCTCTGGTCCAATCTCTGAAGTCCGTCTCTGTTGCCAACTCTGTTATCTTTCTGATGACCAGTTTCTGATGGCTTCTCTGGTGAGCAACTCTGGGAGCAACTCTGGTAGAAGCAAGATGGAACTCTGGCAGACAGACTAAGCTAAAATTTACAAAAGAAATTCTAATACAAAATTTCTAATGGGGTACTTTCAAATTCTAATTAACCTAGCATCATCAAAATCTAAATACATTTATTCCTTACAGCTGTTATTCGCTATGCTCTGATTAACAAAGAACGAGGTCAACTTTACTCTAAGATAAAGGAGTTAGAGGATATCTTAGCCAAAAATGGTCAAACCGAACAGACAATTCATCTTTTGAATAGTAAAATCAAGGATACTCAGTTTTACAACCCTAGAGAAGGATTAGGCTTTCGAAATCCTAAAAATTTGAAAAAGGTCGATTGCATTCAGCTTTACGATATAAGATACATGAAATTAGGGTTAACCAAACTTATGAAATTCACTAGTGCTTCTGAAACTATTGAGGAAGAAGAGGAGAAAAGGAAAAATAGGGCTAAAGCTGAGATTAGTTTTGATTATACTGCTCTCAATAACAGCTATGCCACTACAGAAATTCCTTTGTCAAATGACTATCTTACCCATTCTCCTCCTGAGAATCATAACATGTCCAGTGAGGAAGAAGCCTCAACCTCAAAAGTTTCTGAACCCTACGTTCCTCCTCTAATTAAGAAATTAGCTGACCTTCACTCATCTTTTGAAGAGGAATGTGAAAAATTTAAACTTGAAAAAGAAAATCTTTTAAAGAAAATTTCTGAATTGTCTGATGGATCCTCTCAAAGCTCAAAATCTTTTAAGACATCCTTTTCTTATGATCATGGAAAGAAAAACAATTTTGAAAAGAAAAGGAACTTA
This sequence comes from Cuscuta europaea, assembly GCA_945859875.1. Lineage (NCBI taxonomy): Eukaryota > Viridiplantae > Streptophyta > Magnoliopsida > Solanales > Convolvulaceae > Cuscuta > Cuscuta europaea. The sequence continues at coordinate 2,777,289 of CAMAPE010000030.1, forward strand.
TTTTCTGCTCCACAAACAGGAAAAGTTTTCTCAAAATCCAATGCAGGAAGGATGACCTGGGTTCCAAAGAAGAAGTCAAGCGAGGATACAAGATCTGAGCAGACAAAGAAGATTTCTAAAATCTTTAATTTTATGGAAAAGTCTTGTAATAGATTTAGAAATTGTTTCCGTTCTCATTCTCCATCTAGTTCCATTGATTCTGCTTCTTTTAGTTCTCCAAAGCTTTCCTCTTCTCACTCTAGCTCTGTGGATTCTATTTCAAGTGATTGTTTTAAGCATGATCAATTTAATCCTTCTCTTTTTTCAAAACATGATGTGTGTGATGTGAATGCTAATAATGATTGTGTTACTTTCTCTGCTGTGAATGGTAAATGTATGAATTATCCTCTCAAGGTGTATTCTGTTAAACATCTCAAAAGATTGGAAAAAGAGAAAGTTTTCACTAATTCTGAAGCACCCCACTCACAATTCCAGAACTATTCAAATAAATTTTATAAAGTCAAGCAAGCCTGGGTTCCTAAAATGTATCCAATTAAAATTGATTCAATTCTTTCTTCACATAAAAAGGATGGACCCGTCCTTAAATGGGTACCTAAGGTTGCTTAATCTTGCAGGTCAGTCATGTGTGGTACTTAGATTTAGGTTGCTCCACACACATGGCTGGGAAGAAAGAGCTGTTGAGCAACTACGTTGACAAGTTTGGTGGGAAAGTTAGATTTGGAAACAGTGACTCTGCTCCTATTCTTGGATTTGGAGATTTCTGCAACAACAGGGTCACTATTAAAGACGTTTCCAATGTTGCCGGGTTGACACATAACTTGTTTAGCATCGGACAATTCTGTGACAAGGGCATGAAAGTCATATTTCGGGCTAACAAGTGTTGTGTGAAGGATGAACAAGGTGACACCATTCTGAGATGTAGACGCAAATCTGGTCTCTACACCATTGTGCTGAAAACTTTGTTTCCCAATATAGACGTCTGCCTGCTGTCAAGAGCGTCCTCTGAACACAATCAACTGTGGCATAAGAGGATGTCACATCTGAACTGCCATGATCTACACACATTGTCATCGAAGAAGCTTGTTACTGGTCTACCAGCACTACAAAGCAAATGTGAACATCTGTGCGATTCTTGCGCACTTGGAAAAATGAAAAGAGCTTCTCACAAGGCGAAAATGACAGCATCTACTACACGTCCTCTTGAATTGCTTCACATGGATCTTTGTGGGCCCATGCGGACACAAAGTATCAATGGAAAGAAGTATGTACTAGTGATAGTAGATGACTACTCACGATACACATGGATCCGGTTCCTTCGTTCAAAAGACAAAACAGCTGACATCATCATCGCCTTCATCCGAACAACACAGAATCTTCTACAGGCAACAATTCTCTTCATACGATCTGACAACGGCACTGAGTTCAAGAATCAGAAACTCAGTGAATTCTATGAGACTCAAGGCATCATTCAGCAATTCTCTGCAGCAAAGGCCCCACAGCAGAACGATGTGGTTGAAAGAAAGAACAGAACTCTTGTTGAAGCTGCAAGAACCATGCTGATCCATTCCAAACTTCCACATTCTCTCTAGGTTGAAGCTATCAACACTGCTTGCTTCACTCAGAACAGGACCTCTATTCACAAAAGGTTTGGAAAGACACCATATGAGCTGATCAGCAGCCGAATTGTACTGGATACAGTCTAGAGGGGGGGTGAATAGACTGTATTGGTTTTTAACTTTTTCAAGCTAAGTACCAGATTTAACAGAATAGCCTGTTCTGTTGGCAGAACAGACTGGTAGGGGATGGGGTTCTGGTAGGGAGTTCTGTTAATAGCCTCAGAGAAGCAAAAGCAGTATGCCTTCTGTTAACTCACAGGACCAGTTCTGCTAAACACAGATACCAAGTCTTTGGAGTTAGACAGTTCAAATGAAAACAATGAATGTAAAGCAGTAAGTAAATGACACCAGGGCTTTTTATAGTGGTTCAAGGAACAACTTGTTCCTCTAGTCCACTGTTCCACTAAGCTCGTAAAAACTTCCGTTTACAATGCCTTAGCCCTATCACTTAAGAAGCTCTCCACGTCTTCTTCAAGTGTAGATGTCTTCTTGGATGCACTTCCGGCTTCCCTAAGACTGGTCCTTTCACTGAGCTTTCCAGAAGTATCACCACTTCACAGCTCCAGGTACTTGGACGTCCTTCTTGTGAAAGAAGAGGTTCTATTTAGAACAGGGGTTCCTCCAACTTGCTTCGTTACAAGGGATTTGTAAGTAATGAGCTTGAAGAGTTGAAGAACGCTTGGAACTTTGCTTGAGTTGAAAATAAGGATTTTTCCAACTTCTGCCTTCTCTTGTAGAAGATGATGAAGTTTTAATCTCAAGGAGGCTTTTTGCTATGTAACGTTTGAATTTCTTGTATATGCAGAGTTGTAGCAAAGGTTAGCAAAAGCTATCCGGTTGTTCTTCGTAGTGTATCTTTTATACTGAGGTTGTGTTCCCGTTAGAGGAGAAGGAGGACAACTGCATTAAATGAGCGAGCAGTTGACTTGACCAGTAGGACCTGGTAAAGTTGGCGAGTTACTATTTTGGGATAAAGTAATCCTGACATTGCGGCCAATCATCTGCAATTACTCTACGGAGCATGGGGAGCATTAAATGTGCATTCAATGCGCGCACTGTAGCTTTTCCGTTCAAGACTCCTAGCCGTTGAAGGAATCTTTCAGTTGGTTTCCCGGCTTTGTGGAATTCTTCTAAGTGTCAGGCCTTCTGGTGTCTTTAACTGAGAGTTGATCAGAGAGGGTCTGGAGCACTTCTGTTGAGAGTATATCCAACAGAGAACCAGGAGGGTTTCTGTCAGAGTAAAGGCTAACAGAGACCCTGAGGTCTTCTGTTCTGAAGCAGAGAACCAAAGGTCCTCTGTTCAACTAATGCCTTATAAAGGGTCTTCTGCTCTTGGAGGCCTTCTGCTTTGTAGGTCTTCTGCTCTGGAGGCTTTCTGCTAAGTCGATTATGCTAAGGAATTTTACAAAGGAAAATTCTAATACATTAAGTCTAAAGAGGGGTACTCTAAAGTCCTAATTAATCTAGCATCATCAAAATCTAATTACAAATATTCCTTACAGCTTCACTCAGAACAGGGCCTCTATTCACAAAAAGGTTTGGAAAGACACCATATGAGCTGATCAGCAGCCGAATTCCCAGTGTTTCTTTTCTTAGAGTGTTTGGATGCAAGTGCTTCATCATGAATGATAGGGAAGAACGAGGTAAGTTCAATCCAAAAGAAATAGAAGGCTTGTTCATTGGCTATTCTTCGTCATCTAAAGCTTATAGAGTGTACTTTAGAGACAAAAAGAAGGTCAATGAAAGCATCAATGTGACCTTTGATGAGAAGGAAGAACAGGATTCTGGACACATCAGTTCAGAACCCGATATCATTGGTGTTCTAGCACAACTACCTGCCTCATCTCCCTCACCTGATTCCGACTCAGTGGATCTCGATCATCTATTTGACCAAATTTACGAGAATCCACAATCACATGATCCATCTCCTCCACCCACTACTACATCTACAGCTGCAACTCCTACTCCCGCATCAATTCCATCATCTTCTGCAACCACAGCTGAAATTGAAACTTCATCACCTCCGCCCACTGATCCTACATCCTCATCTGTTCCTCATGCTGATAACCCTTTTGTTGATCAGCAACCCAACAATAATGCTCAGCCACTCCCTCATGTTAGAAAAATGGACACGTGCTCATCCACCTGATCTCATACTTGGAAATCCTTCAAGTGGAGTGTGCACACGATCTGCCACCGAGAATGAATGTTTGTTTTCTTGTTTTCTTAGTCAAACTGAGCCTACTCATGTCACCAAAGCGTTAGCTGATCCTGATTGGATAATCGCCATGCAAGAAGAAATCAATCAGTTTGAGAGACTGAAAGTCTGGTCACTTGTGCCTCGGCCCCCTGGAAAATCAATCATAGGCACTAAGTGGATATTTAAGAACAAGTAGGATGAAGACGGGATTGTGATTCGCAACAAGGCCCAATTAGTAGCGAAAGGGTACAATCAACAAGAAGGTATTGATTACAATGAGACGTTCGCTCCAGTAGCACGCATTGAAGCCATTCGACTGTTCATGGCTTATGCGGCACACAAGAACTTTCCCATCTATCAAATGGACGTCAAAACAGCATTCTTGAACGGGGTCTTGAAAGAAGAAGTTTATGTAGATCAACCAGAAGGCTTCATCAGTAAGAAATATCCAAATCACGTTTATCGTCTGGATAAAGCTTTGTATGGACTCAAACAAGCCCCGAGAGCTTGGTATGAGGAACTGTCTGATTTCCTGGTTGATTCTGGCTTGTCTAAAGGAACAATTGATACTACTCTCTTTATCAAGCGTCATGGGTCTGACATCATCTTGGTTCAGATCTATGTTGACGACGTCATTTTTGGCTCCACTGATCCAGCACTATGCACTCCATTTGGAAGTCTGATGCAATCTAAGTTCGAAATGAGCATGATGGGCGAAATGAATTTCTTTCTTGGACTACAAGTTAAACAATTTCCTGACGGAATTTTCATTCATCAGTCCAAGTACATTCATGATTTGCTAAAAAGATACGGTCAAGAGAACAGCACCCCTGTGAAAACCCCGATGACTCCTGCCTGTAAACTTGATACTGATTCATCGGGAAAGCTTGTTGATGTTACCTCTTATAGGGGAATGATTGGTTCATTGCTGTATCTGACATCAAGTCGACCTGATATTATGTTCGCTACTTGTCTCTATGCTCGCTTTCAAGCAAATCCAAAGGAATCCCATCTACTTGCTGTAAAAAGGATTCTTCGTTATCTGAAAGGAACTCCTAATCTAGGACTCTAGTATCCTAAGGAGAGTGCATTTGATCTAATAGCATTCACTGATGCAGATTTTGATGGATGTGAAATGGATAGAAAGAGTACTTCTGGTAGTGCTCAATTTCGTGGAGAAAAGCTGGTCTGGTGGTCCTCAAAGAAGCAAAATTGTGTGTCTACATCTACGGCAGAGGCTGAATATGTTGCTGCTGCTAGTTGTTCACAAGTACTATGGATGAGGACTCAACTACGCGACTTTGGATTCTACTTTGACCACATTCCGATTTACAGTGACTCAAAAAGTGTGATTGCTATCTCATGCAACCCAGTTCATCATTCTCGCACTAAACACATTGACCTAAGATTCCACTTCATCAAAGATCATATTGAAAAAGGTCATGTGGACCTATACTTTGTGTGCACTGAGCTGCAATTGGCTGATCTATTCACAAAAGCTCTGGACGAGAAAAGATTTCAGTTCCTGGTCTCTAAACTGGGAATGCTGAATTTGGAATTTTAATACCGTGCACAAGTATAGGGGGAGTTATTTTTTGGTGTGTCATTTTTTTTATTTTATTTATTGAGTTAGTTTCTTGGTCTGTCAGTCTGTTTCCCTAAAGTGTGCAAACATTGAGGGGGAGCAAAATTAGTCTGGTCTGAGTGCTACAATTGAGGGGGAGTAATTTAATTTCTTTTAGTATCCGCAATTTTTTTTTTTTAAATTAGAAAATCAAAAAAATATTTTTTTCTTTTTATTTTAGCCTGTTTAGCATTTTTGTCAGTTAAATTGAGTCAGTTTCCAAAACTCAGATAAAGCCAAAAAGATTTTTCCTTTTCTTTTCGCGGGTACTTAAGAAAGAAACGGTTAAGAAAGTTTTTCATCTTCATCCTCAAGCTCTTGCTTCTCTCTAACTGACAAAGCACTCAACAATTTTCAGTCAATCATCTTCTTCGTTTTTCCTCTCCATCTTCTTCACAAGGTTGGTTTTCTATTGCATGTGTGCGTATGTGTGTTTATTCTTGTTGCATGAACATTACTTCTAAAAGACGAGGAGGAATCCGGCAATAACCACCGGAAACCTCCCTCCCCGTTGTCTGTGAAAACCACCTCGCCTTCTTCTACCTTCACTCACCAACAACCATCCCTGAAATCCCAATTCTCAAAAAATCGCCATAGCCAAAAGCTTAACAGCCGCAATCATCAACTTCCCGTCTCTCGAAATCACAATCTTGTAAACCGTCTCAGACAAATTTATCTTCCCGAGATATCCACCGAAATCCTTTCGAAATCCTTCTATCTTACCGGGCCTCCGAAATCGTTAAATTGACCCGAAATCTCTACCGAAATCCCCCCTACCGAATTTCCATCCGAAATCCATCTGAGATTCCTATCCGAGTTCCCTACCCGAAATCCCATTCCAAATACCTACCCGACATCCTACCACCTGAACTCTACGCTCCCGAAATCCTCCTATCCGGAAAAACCCAATCCGAGATCTTTTAACGGGCACCCGAAATCATTAAGAGATGGGCTCCCGAAATCTTTTGACCCGAACTCCACTTTCCTAAATCCTAAGCCCAATTTCCTTTTAGCACACTTACCATTTCTTAAACCAAAGCCCAAAGCCCAAATCAGCTTAGCCCAAAACCATTCTTTACTAATCACAAGTGTTCTTATCTATGCAAATTCAGGAAATGACATTCTTATCTGAGGGGGAAGTGTATCCTAAGGAAAGTTGGATCGACATTAAAGACAACAACTATTTGTTGGATCCAACTGTGCTCAAATGTCAAGACAAAGTGGTGATCTCAATACTCAAAGGGCATCCTCTGTGGCCAGCACTCACATTGTCAGTCAAAGTCCCGAAAATCTACCTGAGACAGCTCTGGGGTAGCATGTATACCATTGACAATCCCACACCCACTCTCCAAGCCACACTAGCCAACTCCACCATCATCATCACCCAAAACACATTCCGTACCCTCCTTCACCTACCCATATCATCTGAATACGACCCGTTCCCTGAGCCGCCCACAATCTTCTCTGACATGCTGAAAGTAGGCTATCTACCTCCTCTGACCTCATCTTCTCAATTCATCAGCAGCAAACTACCAAGGCCGTGGAAAACTCTCTTTGCCATTCTAAACAAGTGCCTCTCATCCAAGCAAACAGGCCATGACCAATGCAACATTCACATTCTAAAGCTGGTCCACGGTGTGATGTTTTCAAAGAATTATGACTGGGCGCAGCTGATATGGCTCGAAATCTTAGAGCAACTAAACACAAAGGCATCAAACAAGAAGACCAAGTACATCCCATATGTACGTTGGTTCTCAATTCTGATCGACCACTTCATGAGAGAAGATGCCAACATTCCACAAAGGCCACCAACAGAGCTGTAAGTCATTCCTCAACTCATTCACTTCAAGAACTCTGAGAACACTCCTGAGATGCAGCCCATGCAAATTCCTGATGCTCTTCTTAACCTTGCTGCTCCAAATGACTCGCACGTTGCTGAATACAAGGTTAGTATCTTTTCTATCCCTACGACGCAGTCAAACCCCACTGTGTCTACCCAAGGGACTTCAAAGCCGAGTGGAAGTAAGGGTCCGAGAGTGACTAAACCAAAGAAGAGGGCAGGTGAGACTCAGTCCAAGAGAGCTGATGCCTCCTCCTCTAATACTGTATTTGTTACATCACCACCAGTCACTGAAATACACCAAACTCAGCCCATAGGTACAGGTTCTGACGTTGTCAGTTCCCGAGTAGAAGTCGCTACATTGAGTTCAATAGCGCAAAATGAGCCAAGCCTAGACCACTCAACTATCTCCCAACAGATGGTTGTTTCAATCCCACAAGGGGAACCCATCAGTGAACCACCCCACACTGCTACCCAATGCACATTAGGTCATGTGTCCACATTCCCAGAAGTTTTATCATTTTCTAGGGCACAACCTTCTACATCTGCACACACTGATACAGGCTCATTACCACCTCTCATAACAACCAGAGGTACGCCAATGATGGTTGGAAGTCCTGCCACACTGATCTCCCCAGCAGGCCATGGCACCGCTATTCTTAGTGATGCTGTGAGAACTGATACTTCTTTTAGGTCAGGTTTTTCTTCCTTTGCTAGTTTAACTAGGGAGGATCTAAGGTCTGAACTTTTAGCCTTCAATCTTTCTCTCTTACAAGACCTACGTCCTGTAGTCCCAACAGGCGTAGCAGACCAAGGATCACACCCAACTCCCTGCATAGGAACTCTTCCATCCACCATCACATCCACCTCCATCATATCCACACCATCTACCTCTCACCCTGACCCTAAACAAATGAACATTCTTGATTTATCTGAGTATTTCCTTGATAGACTCCTATCCGAACCCATCCTCCCACCTCACCTCATTCAAGTACGAAACATCCTAGCCCTCACCCCTCCATTCATTCCATCCACCATTTGCCGTGATCAAGAACGTTTGCCTAAGCATAAGCATGATGACACCGATGATTCGGATCATCATGAGGGAAAGAAAAGGCAACGTGCTTGTGAGCAAACCACATCTCAAAACATCATTCCATCCTCCACTAGCTCTGAACCATCTACATCTTCTCAGCCTAAACCCTCAACTTCTAGCGCACCCAACGACTCACTAGCCTTAACCGTTTATCACCCTTCCGAACCCATTAACACTGAGCCAGGACCTTGTGTCCTCTCACCATTGTCTTCAGGCCATCAGAACGAGCTAGTCTCTAGTATGATGAAAACGGTAAGTCTTTGTGACTCTGGTGTTATGTTACCCACTGCTACGATTTTTGTCCCCAATGATCCCCAGGTCCCACAAGCCGAGAGAGCAACATATTCTTCTAAATCCGCTTCTATCCCAATTCCAGCTGATCTACCATCATCATCCAAGAAACAAGGTTCAAAGAGAAAAGAAAGAGATGTAAAAGAGAAAGCTGCTGATCTGATATTACTTGACTGGATAGAAGATAATGAGAAGGACGAACTTCAAAAGATGAACAAAGAAGAAGCTCTCAGTCAGCTGAATTTCATACGAGAAGTCAAGAAGACTGCTGCTGAAAAGTTAATGGGACTAGACTCTGAAGAAATAGCTCAAGGAGAATTCTACGATGATCCACTTCCTGATTTTCACTTAGTCAAGGATCTGATCAAGACGCACCCAAAGAAATTCAATACAGAAGACAATTTAGAGACACCGTGGGAAAACGTCAAGATAATTGTGCCATATCAAGAAGATCTGAGACCCAGAATTTGGAGAAGTGAGAAAAGAATCAAGAAGATTGACGAGCTAGAACTCAGAGGACTTGAACATTTAAGGAACTGCTGCTTCTGGACATATATGGATGCTACGAAACATGTCTGCCGATCAGAATGATACTTATGGACACCGCAAAAGATTAGTCAAGCATTCTGATTCAATGATCATAGCTATTCGAGCTATTGAGATACATCATATTGGAAAAGATACGTTCTATCCAATTTATGAGTTTGAACGACAAAATGGCATAATCCAAAGAGCATATGAAGCTAACCTGTACTACTTGGTTTCTACTGATTTGATTCAATTATTCTACGAGTATAGATACGTCAACTTCAGAGAACTTTCTCAGAAGGACAAAGATCTAGGCCTTAATGCACTCAAGAGATTCATGATGAGCCAAGTCAAATACTATTCACTCTTCGATCTGCAAATGGCCATAGAAAACAATTTTCCGAAAGTGAACATGTCTGCACCAAGAAATAGAGCTCTCTGGGTCGAGAATTTTGAAGAAGGAACCATCGTCACACAACCAGAGATAAGACTGATATACAAAGACTACAAAGGCATCAAGCGAGTCCTACTCATGAACGAAATTCACAAATATTGCGATGGTACACTGAGAATCATAGAAGACCATCTGGGAGAAGCTGCATTGAAGCTACAAAATTCTGAAGATCCAGATGACCCAGTCCAGATTGGTCTTATTGCAGATTTTCACGAAGCCGTAGGAGTTAGACTTGATTTCAGAAGTACCCTCAGACATTATGAAGTCATCCTAGGCTATCGAAAGTCATTGTACAAGACTCAGAGATAATCCGCGCTCCATCGACATTTGAACACAAAGGGGGAGAATGTTAGAATATTATTTTATTGTGTTCAAATTAATTGTAATTTAATTAATGAGTCTTTGTATTTAATTAGATTAGCTGAGAGAGAATTAGGCCTGATTTAAAAGCTCTACATATCTTGCTCTATTTTGTGCCGTCGAAAGCATTTAATATCTCGTTGGAAAGATCTTACCGAGTTCTAAAACTTTTCTTCAGGCGCTGGTTTCAAAATATCAAGGGATGATTGCCTAATTACTAAAGTACACTGTATTTTCGCTAAAAGTGCTCTATTTTCGCTGAAAACGCTAAATCATAGAGATAAGGCTAAGTATTTGTGACACTCATATCTTGCTGTGTGTTTATCCGTTTGGAGCGTATTATATCTCGTTGGAAAGATAGATCGGAGATCTAAAGATATTGTTCCAACTTCATTTACAATGCATTATTTAAAAGTTAAAGATTAACCATATATTCACAAATGTTTCTGATTTCACTCCGAACTCATGTTCCAACAAAAAAAGTTTGCTCAAATCGGATCACCGAGTCAAAAGTTATGGCCAAAACAGTGCGGTGTCGCAGAAAATCTCTAATTTTGAGTTTTTGAGGAATTTCTTCAAAGTTGAGGTTCTCGATGATGAATAACGAGAGCAGGTGGATTTTAAACAAAATTCTAAGGCAATACCTCGAAATCCGAATCTCGAGTTTTAAATCTCGAGATTACAATCTCGAGGTTTAAATCTCGAGAATACAATCTCGAGGTTTAAATCTCGAGATTACAATCTCGAGTTTTAAATCTCGAGATTACAATCTCGAGGTTTAAATCTCGAGATCTTAATCTCGAGTTTGCCTCGAAGAATAATGGCGAAATCCACCTTCAAAACAAACATCAGAATATCGAAATCTGCAGAATTTCAAAATGTTTGGAACATCAAAAACTTTGGAGTTTCGAAAACATTAGAAAATCGAAAACTTGCTGTTTGAAAAACATCAGAACATCGAAAACTTCTAAAAACTTTGATAAGCAGAGATTCATTCAGATATCTAAAAATGTAAAGCTTTGAAGTGTTCTGAACAGGAAAGATATCGGGTTTAGACGAAATCGGTGATAAAAGAAACTCCAAACTTTGAAAAATTCAAAACATCGAGAAATTTTGAAAATCTCGAAATCTTAAGAATGTCGAGATCCTAAACATCGAGATCCCAAATGTCGAAATCCCAAAACTCGAAATTCCAAAACTCGAGGTTTCAAAACTCGAGATCTCAAATCTCGAGAAGTCAAAACTCGAGATGTCAAATCTCGAGATGTCAAATCTCGAGATGTAAAAACTCGAGATTTCAAAAGTCGAGAAGAGGAAATCGAGTCCCTAAATGTCGAGATCCTGCAAAGTGAAAACATCAATTTTTGAAAATCTGAAACCTGTTCTGAATAGCCCTGAAGGTCGAGATTCTCCTGTATCATATTCAAGTCAAAAAACGTTTCTGCAGCAGTGAAAAATAAGGATTTCGAGATCTCAATGTAGAGATCTTCGAAATATAAAATTTGCAGAAAATGAAAAAAGAGGTATGCTGCTGGATTGGTTTTGAAAGGCGAGTCCAACAGTATGATTTTTACAAAATTTCATTCACAAACAAGATTACCGGAGCAAATCTCTACATATAGAAAAACAGAAGAAAAGCAGAGCAGTTCTTCGTTAGATCCAAAAAATCGCAGATAGATCCAACCAGTTTCATGCCTCGGCTCTGATACCAATTGATAAACCCAGATATTTAAACAATCAAACAACCATAATAAGAAGAATAAGCAGATAGAAAGATATCGAGAAGATGAAAACCAAATCTGGTATACCGTATGAAACCCCGCTGCTCTCCCTGGAGAAGGAGAGCAGCGGAAACCTTTTCCTCTATCTCGCCTCTGCGTCTCTAAAGCCTCTATCGATCGTTAGGGTTCCCGTAAGTTAGCCTCCTTTTACTGGAGAAGTTAGCTAACTTACGGATTACAAGGAAGCCCCTGGGCTGATACACATTTGTGGCCCGTATTACACGTTTAATTAATAACTACACAAACACAAAGATATTTAATTAGATTGGACACCATAAAATATTCCTAACAATTCAGATAACAATCAATAAAGAATAAGGTATCAGAGCAAGAAACTAATATAAACACAGAAAGCAAATATGAACAGATAATTGAAGATGTCATGGAAAGTAGAGGTAGAGTTGGTATCTTATTGACAGAGACTTAGTACAGATACAGAGAAGGAAGGATTTAAGGTTCTTCTTCATCTACCTGTGGTCCTGCTTCATCAATTCTCTTTAGCTCTGCATTCACCTTGGCTCTTATGGAAGCTAGATCTCTTGGGTTCTGGTAATCTGCCCAATGAGGCGCTAGTTTGCAATCTGGGTAGTTTCTTACAGCTTCTGATATATTCTTCCCTGTGATGACCTTCATTTGCCACCAGACTTCAGCTTCTTGTATAGAACCACCATGGTTGATCTGGACAAGTCCATCACTGTCCATGAATAGGTTCTCTTGTTTTAGTGGAGTCATGAGCTTCTTCATTTGAGTGAACTGAGCTCTGTCTGGCCTTGACGTCCCACTTTTCATCCATTCATTAAATGAGAAGCTTGATGATTTCTTCTTGAAGCTTTTAGGAGGTGGGGGAGGAGGTATGGTGCCTGCAGCAGCTAGCTTCTTCTTCTTTGCAGCTTTAAAGTAAGGAGCAAGATCAACAGATGAAGAGTTTCTGATGAATAGGGCTCTGGTCCTTGGACCTTCTTCTTCTTCTAAGGTCTCTTCCCCCTTTTTGGCATCAACAAGATCACCAAGGAGGAGTTCGATCTTAGAGAATTCTGAAGCTTGGGCATCTCTGATCTCATCAAGAGCTTCAGGCAGAGTCTGCGTGACAGAGGCCAATCCTTCAATCAGGCTCTGTTGTCTCTCCATTGTCGATTGGATGCTCTGTGTTCTTGCTTCAAGGAGTACCATCTTTTGGTATCGCTCCTTGTCTTTCTGGAGAAGATTAGAGGCTTGCTCTTTGTGTTCTTTGCAGAGGGTCCCTATTTCCATAAATCGTTCTGAAGATTGATCAGCATTCCACTGTAGAATATCTATGGATTCAGTGATCTCCTTTAGCTGCTCGTTCTGCTTCTTTAGAGATTGGGAGTGGAAGTAGAGGACAAAGTTAATTCCATCCACTTCCCTAGAGATTGTATCAATCTTGCTATTTGAAGAGTTCATGAATGCATGCAGGGTCTCTATCAGAGAATCGACCTTCTCTGATATCTGCTGTAAACCTTGGTTGAGGTTGATGCTGATGTGCGCCAGATGCTCAAAATGCTTGTCATTAATGCGGATAAGGTGATTCATATTCTCTAGCATCTGATCACCAAATTCTTCTGCAGATGCAACAAATTGAGTGAAGGTAATCTGAGGCTCTGCTGGTGTAAACCCTGGCATCTCCATACCTCTACCCTTAGGCAATGGAGGCCTTCTGTCAGTAGGTTGTTGCAGAGAGGGAGGTTGTAGAGAAGGTTCTCTGGTAGGTGTTTTCCTCCTCTTTGAAGTGAGATCTCATGCCAGAGATGATGGAAGGAACCCATCATTGTCACTATCAGAAGAGAGGACACGGTTCAGTGGCTCTTTCTTCGGAGTGGAGGCGGCAGAGAGACGAGAGGACCTCTATGGTGTAGCAGTTCTGGTTGGAGATTTCTTCTGAGAGGGGTCTGCAGATTTGGTGTTCTGGTGGGGGGAGCTCTGGTGAGTGGGGGATCTCTGGTGGGGTGATCTCTGATGAGAGGGTTTTTGTTGGGGGGAACTGGTGATTGGGGAGTTCTATTGAATACCAAGTTGCGGTTGAGGAGATGGTGGAGGGAAGGTGATCGGTTTCTGGTAGGCGAGTGTTGCATGCAGGGTGAAGGAGATTTGGATTTGGACTTCTGTGGAGTTAGGTTTCTGGTGGGTGATGATGGGGGAGAAGAGGTTTTCTGTTGTGAGGGGGTTTTCTGATGGGATGGATCTCTGGTGGGTGAGGAAGTTTTCTAGTGAGACTTGGGAGGTGAAGGAGATTGTGGTGGAAAGTGAACAGGTGATTTATGAGGGGAAGGAATGGGTGAAGAGATTACCTCAAGGACAGTTTCTTCAAACTTTGAAGCCCTCCATTCCTCGATCAGTTTCTGCATTGCCAAAGGTAGGTCATTTGCAGCAGAGGGTTCACCTTCTCTATGATGACTAGCCCTAAAACGGATGATAGATTCCTTCCTCTCCTTCTCCATGAGCCAGACATCAAAGTCACCCATTTCATGTTCCTCCAAAGCCTTCACATGCTTTTCTGGAGATGGTGAAATCAGAGGTGCTTTGCCTTGGTATTTCTCTCTCTTTTTCTGCAAGACAGAGATGAGGAGTGCAAGATCAAAACATTGGGACACATCTTCTGTGCCTACCCAGTGAAGAACTTCAGCTTCTTCTTCCTCATAGTCATCAAAATATTGAATTATTTTCTAAAGTGGCTCCATCCTCCATATTCTCCAGGCTAAAACTCTTTCAAACTGCTTCTGTAGGATTGCATTAAAGTCAGTCTCAGGTTCCATTTCTGGTGAAGCTTCGAACTCTGGTGTGGTGGCAGAAATGGGCAAATCTGGTGCAGAGGAAGGTTGTACCTCTGATTCAGGTTCCCCATGAATTTCTGATCCCTTGGCAGGTGAGACTGCCTTTATCTTCTTCAATGGTTGAGGACCAGAGTTGTTAGAGTCCTCACTCTGAACAACCATGTTGGTCCCGGTTATACTGGATACAGTCTAGAGGGGGGGGGGGTGAATAGACTGTATTGGTTTTTAGCTTTTTAAAACTAAGTACCAGTTCTTCAGAATAGCCTGTTCTGTTGAGAGAACAGACTGGCAGCGGATGGGGTTCTGGCAGGGAGTTCTGTTAGCCTCAGAGAAGCAAAGACAGAAGGCCTTCTGTTAACTCGTAGAACGAGTTCTGCTGAACACAAATACCAAGTTCAGGGAGTTAAACGGTTCTAACTAAATGCAAGTATTGAAAGCAGTAAGTAAACGACACCAGGGATTTTTATAGTGGTTCAAGGAACAACTCGTTCCTCTAATCCACTGTTCCACTAAGCTGTAAAAACTGCCGTTTACAAAGCCTTATTCCTAGCACTTAAGAAGCACTCCACGTCTTCTTCAAGCCTAGATGTGTCCTGGGATGCACTGCCTGGCTTCCTTTAACACTGGTCCTTTCACTGAGTCTCCTTGAAGTATCACCACTTCACTACTCCAGTTATTCGGACGTCCTTCTTGTAGCAAGAAGAGTTTCTGTTGAAACAGAGGTTCCTCCAACTAGCTTCGTTACAAAATGTATGTATGTGAAGAGCTTGAAGAGTTGAAGAACACTTGGAACTTTGATTGAGTAGGAAAGAGTATTTTTCCGACTTCTGCCTTCTCTTGTAGAGGATAGTAAGTTTGAATCTCAAGGAGGCTTTTGCTTTTCAGAGTTTGAATATCTTGCTTGGTTAGCAATGTGATAGCAAAGTTATGGCAAAGTTATCCGGTTGTTCTTCGTAGTGTATCTTTTATACTGAGGTTGTCTTCCCGTTGGAGGAGTAGGAGGACAACTGCATTTAATGCGCGAGCAGTTGACTAGACCAGTAGGACCCGGTAAAGTTGGCGGGTTACTATTTTGGGATAAAGTAATCCTGACATTGCGGCCAATTATCTGCAATTACTCCACGGAGCATGGGGAGCATTAAATGAGCATTTAATGCGAGCACTGTAGCTTTTCCGTTTCATACTCCTAGTCGTTTGAAGGAATCTTTAAGTTGACTTCCCGGCTTTGTGGATTTCTTCCAAGTGTCAGACCTTCTGGTGTTACTAACAGAGAACTGAATCAGAGAAGATCATGAGCACTTCTGTTGTTGGTAGCTTACAGAGAACCAGGAGGGTTTCTGTCACGCTAAAGGGTAACAGAGACCCTGACGTTTTCTGTTCCTAGACAGAGAACCAAGATCTTCTGTCTGGAGGACTTCTGGTAGAGAGGCCTTCTGGTAGTCGAATATGCTAAGAATTTTACAAGGGAAAATTCTAATACATAATTTCTAAAGGGGTACTCTACAGTCCTAATTAATATAGCATCATCAAAATCTAAATACAATTATTCCTTACAATTTCCCCCTTTTTGATGATGCCAAAACCCTTTAACTATTTCCAGAGAAGTGCCTTCACCACAAAAATTTAAAGTTTAAAACTTTTCATTTAAAATCTTGGTGGGCAACTTGGCATAGGAAAATAGTAAGAGTACGATACATTCAGATAGCAGATAAAATATCACAAAGCAATCAAACAAACAAACACAAACAGAAAGTAAGGAAAAAAACAGAGATTGGGGAATTGCCTTACAACGTGTGAGGCAGAGATGTTCTTTTATTAAGGTGGATTACAAGATTGTCTGATTACATAATAGCCTTGGCTGCTTCAGCTCTTGCTTGTTCATCCAGTCCTTGTAGTCTCTTTAATTCAGCATTCACCTCTTTTCTGATTCCAGCCAGATTTCCAGTTCTCTGGTAGGAGGCCCTGACAGGTGAGAGTTTGCAGTCTAAGTAGTTAAGAACACCTTCATGGATATCTTTTCCTGGTACTATACTGTTGTGAAACTAGAATTCTGCTTCCTCCAGAGATCCACCATGTCTGACCTTCACTTGACCATCATGGTCCAAGTAGAGATTCTGTTGTTGAGTAGAGGTTATCTTCTGCTTCATTTCATCAAATTGTGTAGTAGTCATCACCTGAGAACCTCCCATTCTCCATTCTTTAAAGCTTAGAGCTTTCTTTTTCTTAGATCCTTTCTTCAGTGGGGATGGAGGTCTAGGAATACCAGCTAGCCTTTTCTTCTGAAGAGCAGCCTCAAAGTAAGGTGTTGGATCCACACTTGGTTCAGCAGATGTTGAGGTTCTGGAGGTTTTGGGTTTTGATAGATGAGGGCCTTCTTCCCCCTTTTTGGCATCATCTAGATCACCAAGCAAAAGGGAGAGCTTCTGGAATTCTGAGGCCTGAGTAGAGGCAATCTGTTCCAGGGTTTCTGGTAAGGTCTGAGTCACAGATGTGAGACCTTCAATAAGCCCATGTTGCTTCTGAAGTGCAGATAGGATATCTTTATTACTGGCTTCTAAGAGAACCATCTTCTGGTATCTCTCTTTGTCTTGGGCAAATAGAGTCCTGGCTTGATCACGATGGACTTTGCACAGTTCCTCTATGTCCAGTAGCTGTTCCTTTGTCTTGCTATCAGCCCATTGAAGTTCCTCAATATTGGAAGAGATTGTTTCAATAGCTTGTCCCTGAGCTATCAGAGTCTGATGAAATGTGAAGAGGGTCTTATGGATACTTTCCACTTCCCTTGACAGTGTATCTGTTTTAGCAGTTGAGGAGGCCATGAAGTCGTTGAGAGATGTTGTCAGATTCTCAAAGCGGTCTGAGATAAACTGCATCCCAGAATTGAGATTATCATTCACATGAGCAAGGTGCCCATAATGCTTGTCATTGATCTGTATCAACTTATTCATGCCATGGAGGAGTTGGCCACCAAAGTCTTCAGCTGCTTCAACGAATTTGTTGAAGGGAATTTGGTTCTCTTGTTCAACAGATGGAGGCATCTCTAGACCTCTTGACTTAGGCACAGGAGGCCTTCTGGATTGTTTTTCACTCTGAGGAGGTGTCTTCTTCCTCTTGGAAGTTTCATCAGCAGCAATGGAGGATGTAAGAAATCCATCATTGTCACTGGAAGAGGAGGGCACCCTGAAGATAGGTTTCCTGATGGGGGTGGAGGCCACAGAATGTTGAGGGGAGATAGGTGTGGCTGCATCTTGTGGTGTATGCTGAGGAGAGGCAGTTTTGGATTTGTTGATGGAGGGGTTTTCTTGTTGTGAGGGAGCATTCTGTTGTTGTGGAGGAGAGGGTGGAGGTGATGGTGATCTGGATCGGATTGAGGGTTGGGATTTGCAGAGAGATGGATTTTTTGTTTTTGGTGAGGAGGTTTTCTGTTGGGGTGAAGTTGTAGAGGAGAAGATCTGTTGGTGTTGATAAGGGATAATTTGTCCTTGAGGGGATGGGGATTTGGATTTTGAGGTTTTCTGGGGTGTAGGGGTTTTCTGTGGAGAGGAGGGTTTCTGAGGAGTTGAGGAGGTGTTCTGTTTAGTGATGGTTTTCTGTGAGGGTGAGAGGGATTTCTGTTGAGATTGGGGTGAAGTGACTTTAGGAGAGGGAGGGGGAGAAGGAATGATTGTGGGAATTACCTCTAGAACAGTTTCAGTGAACAGAGAGTCTCTCCATTCTTTGATAAGTATTTCCATGACCAGAGGTAGGTCATTTGCAGTAGAGGGTTCACCTTCTCCATGTGCACTGTGTCGAAACTTGATCATTGACTCCTTCCTCTTCTTCTCAACTAGCCAAGCATCAAATGCGTCCATCTCATGCTCTTGAAGAGCCTTCACATGGTCTTCTGGTGAGTTTCTGACCAGAGGTGCTTTGCCTTGAAGTTTCTCCTTCTTCTTCTGTAGGACAGAAAGAAGAAAATCCTTGTTTAGGCAGGACTCCACATCTTCTGTGTCAGCCCATCTGAGTACTTCTTCTTCTTCAGAGATGAAGTAGGACAAGTTCTTGAGGAGGTCAGTGAGAGGTCCCACTCTCCACTTTCTCCATGCCAGAATCCTGATGAATTTCCTATCAGGGTTTGAAGTACTGCTTCCTTCTTGGTGTTCTGGTGAAGGAACCACCATAGGTTGATCATTTTCAGAGGCAGGAGGAGAAGAATGTAGTTCCCCTGAGAAGTGGCATTCTGCACAACTTCTTCTTCTTCTGAGTCACTTGACTCAAAGATGATTCTCTTGCCGTGCCAAGCATTTCTGTTGGCTGGGGCAGAGGTGACAGAGTCCTCCAGTTTCTCCTGTGCTGCAGGTGTCAAGATTTTGGCCTTCTTAGCAATGGGGGAGGCAGAAGGGGTGCTTGCTGAAGAGATAGGTGAAGGAGCCTTTCTCTTAAGTACAGATTTCTTTGCCACCAACTTGTGGACTTTGACAGGTGTGATCTTTTTCCTGGGAACCTTCTTGACTACCTTCTTCACCAAAGGTATTTCTTCTTCAGAGTCAGAAGGGGTAGGGGGTTTCTGTTGCTTCTTTGAGACTTTCTTTGGTTGAACAACCTTCTGTTGTTGCCTTTCCCTGTTGAACTCAATGGTTCTGAGTCTTTTCTGTTCTGCCTTGATAGCAACCTTCCTGTCACTTGAGGTGTTGAGGAAGAGCAGCTTGGTGTAGTCTGCCTCGACAGAGTTTCTCAGTCCTATCCTTGCTGTGAGCAGGATTTCAGAAATGAGGAGACCATAACCCATGGGGGTTCTGAAAAGACCTATCTCCTTGTCTTTCTTCTTGATGAACTCAACAAGGGATTTGATAATTACTTGTCCCCAGTTGATGTTCATCCCATGATGAACTGCAAAGACAGCCTTTGCATTCAGCGCATTCATGTCATCTGTGGAGGTGCTCTTGCTCCAGACGCACCTATGCAGGATGTTGACCAGTTTTTCATAGTCGCTCAGGAGAAGATTTTTCTTCATGTAAAGCTTTGGAACTCTACCCACTTCAGGTCGGCAGTAGAGTTGGACAAAGTTGTCCACAGTGACATTGACACTGTCCAGAGTGAGGAAGCCTTCAGTTTCCTCTTCTTGTGGATCCTCTACCACGCCAAAGAGAGCGTTGAGGTCTGCAGGAGTGAGGGTAATGTCTTCACCATTGACATTAGACCGAATGGTCTCCCCTTCGTATGTAGCATTGAGATAGAACTCTGCTACGTCCCTTGTGCTGTAGGAGTCAAAGTGATAGCCTACCACTTTGCTCAATTGGGAGTCCTCCATTCCCTTGATGATCTTCATCATCGTGTCGTGGTTTGAAGCGAGTTCAGGGAGTGCGGAGAGGTCGCAGTTCATCCCTGTGTAAATGTTCGAAACAAGAGTGTTGATTTCCTCCTTGGTGAGGTCGTTGATGTTGATGAAAGCCATTTGTTCAGAGAAGAGTTGCAGAAAGCTTGAGAACTATGGAGGTTTGAGAGTTTGAAAGTAATGAGAGCGGTAGAGGTTTAGGTTTGCGAAAAGGGAATTTATGTGTTTGGGTTAGTGGACGTTTGGAATTAATTTATGGTTCCAAGAAACCAATAAATGTAAAAAGGGGCGGAGTAAATAAACGGGGGCGCAGTAAATATTATACGGCTTGATACCGTTTTAAGGGTAAAAGGGTAAAAGACCTTTAATAATTTACTAAGGTACCCGGTTTCAGAAAATTTCTGAGTCCAAAACCTTCTGAGGATTTTTCTGTAGAAGGGGGGTTTTCTGTTGCTGAGGTGTTCAGCCAGGATAGGAATCAGAAGGGGTTGACAGAAGGGGTTCTGCTACAGGTATTCTGTCAACAGCAAAAGAGCAACAGAGGGCCTTCCTTTTCATCTTTCCCTTGGAATCTCATCCATCATTCCCAATTCCTCTCTCAGTTTGTTGAACCTAGCCTCAGGGAGAGGCTTTGTCAAGATATCTGCAAGTTGGTCTTCTGTTGGTACATGTTCCATGCAGATGTGCTTCTTCTCTACATGGTCTCTGATGAAGTGATGTCTGATCTCAATATGCTTTGTTCTGGAATGAAGAACTGGATTCTGAGTGATAGCAATGGCAGTAGTGTTGTCACACAACAGCTTGATCTCCTTTGCTTGAATTCCATAGTCTTTCAGTTGTTGCTTCATCCAGAGTAGCTGAGCACAGCAACTCCCAGCTGCAATATACTCTGCCTCAGCTGTACTTGTTGAGATGGAGTTCTGCTTTTTGCTAAACCAGGAAGCAAGCCTTCCTCCTAGCAATTGGCAGTGACCAGAGGTGCTCTTTCTGTCTAGTCTGCAACCTGCAAAATCTGAGTCAGAATAACCAATTAGTTCAAAGTTACCTCCCTTGGGATACCATAGGCCTGCATTGGGGTTTCCTTTGATATATCTGATGATTCTCTTTGCAGCACTTAGATGGCTTTCCTTGGGCTTTGACTGGTATCTGGCACAGATTCCAACAGAGAATGAGATGTCTGGTCTGCTTGCAGTTAGATACAACAGAGATCCTATGATTCCTCTGTATGTTGTTGCATCTACATCCTTTCCTTCATCATCTGGACCAATTCCTTGTGAGGTGTTCATGGGAATCTTCACTGATGATTTGCCTTCCACTCCAAACTTCTTGATTAGATCTCTGGTGTACTTCCCTTGATTGATAAAGATCCCTTCTGGAACTTGTTTGACTTGAAGTCCTAGGAAGTAGCTGAGTTCTCCCATCATACTCATTTCAAATTGACTCTGCATTACTTGAGAAAATTTCTTGCACAGTTCTGGATTAGTACTACCAAATATAATGTCATCAACATATATTTGTACTAACAGAATATGATTAGCAACAGAGATTTGAAATAGAGTTTTGTCAACCTTTCCTTTAGTAAACCCATGGTTCACTAAGAAAAGGGACAATGTGTCATACCAGGCTCTGGGAGCTTGCTTAAGACCATAGAGGGCCTTTTTAAGCTTGTAGACACAAGAAGATTGAGTAGGAATGACAAAACCTGGTGGTTGTTCCACATAAACTTCTTCTTCAAGATCTCCATTCAGAAATGCACTCTTGACATCCATCTGGTAGACCTTGATGTTGTTGTAGGCAACATAGGCTAGAAAGATTCTGATGGCTTCAAGTCTGGCAACTGGTGCAAAGGTCTCATCAAAATCTATTCCTTCTTCTTGACAATATCCTTTAGCCACTAGCCTTGCTTTGTTCCTTACAATGTTGCCGTCTTCATCTGCTTTGTTCTTGAATACCCATTTGGTTCCAATGACATTCTGGTGCTTTGGCCTAGGAACAAGTTCCCACACTTTGTTCCTTTCAAACTGAGTGAGTTCTTCTTGCATAGCATTGATCCAATCTGAGTCTGCAAGGGCTTCTTCAACTGTCATAGGTTCCATCTGAGATATATAGCAGGCAAGCATTGCTTCTCTCCTTGATGTGGATCTGGTTTGAACTCCACTTCTGATTTGACCAATTACTTGGTTAGGAGGATAATCTCTTAACCATGTCAGATCTGGTTCTGTCAGCTGCTGTCTTGGTCTCTCTGGTTCCTCATCTTCAGAGTCTTCATCTTCATTCAACAGAAGGGGGTTTGGTGCAG
The DNA here is from genome assembly GCA_945859875.1 of Cuscuta europaea. Taxonomy (NCBI): domain Eukaryota; kingdom Viridiplantae; phylum Streptophyta; class Magnoliopsida; order Solanales; family Convolvulaceae; genus Cuscuta; species Cuscuta europaea. The sequence continues at coordinate 2,799,481 of CAMAPE010000030.1, forward strand.
GTGTTGGAAATGCAGGGTTGTCTGCCACCTCTCCTGTTGGTGTTCTGTCTTCTATGCTGACATCCTTGAGAATCTCTGTTACCTCTTCAACAGAGGTGCTTTCATCAAACTTCACATGAATGGATTCTTCAACATGTAGGGTTCTTCTGTTGAGTACTCTATAGGCTTTACTGGTGTTTGAATAGCCTATAAAGACTCCTTCATCAGCCTTTTCTTGAAATACTTTCAGATGCTCCTTTCCATTATTGAGGATGTAGCACTTGCATCCAAATACATGAAAGTAGCTGATGTTAGGTTTTCTTCCCTTCCAGAGTTCATAAGGGGTCTTCTGGTGATTCTTGTTGATCATGCTTCTGTTCTGAGTATAGCATGCAGTGTTGATTGCTTCAGCCCAATATCTCATAGGCAATCCAGATTCTGCAATCATTGTTCTTGCAGCTTCTTTTAGAGTTCTGTTCCTTCTTTCTGCTACGCCATTCTGTTGAGGGGTTCTGGCGGCAGAGAGTTGATGAAAAGTTCCATTCTGATCACAGAAGTCCTTTATGACTTGGTTGACAAATTCAGTTCCTCTGTCTGATCTGATTGTCTTCACTTTCAAGTTCTTCTCAGTCTGAAGTTGCTTTAACAGAGATGGCAACTTCTGAAGAGTTTCATTTTTCTTAGTCAGAAAAACAGTCCATGTGTATCTGGAGTAGTCATCAACCATGACTAGGGTGTATTTCTTACCACCAACGCTTGGAGTCTCAACAGGTCCAAATAAATCCATGTGAATCAGATTTAGAGGACTTGTAGAAAGATCTCCAGCAATGGGTTTGAAGGAATTCTTCACTTGTTTTCCTTTCTGACATGCACTGCATAGTTTCTCCTTTTTGTATACAAGGTTGGGTAGACCTTCAACAATGTGTTCTCTGGCCAGTTTGTTGATTGTTTTGAAATTCAAATGATTGAGCTTTTTGTGCCAGTCCCAGCTCAGTTTTGAATCTCCTTTGGCTATCAGGCAAACTCCATCTTTTGCAGTGTTCCAATCAACTACATAGATGTTCTTCTTCCTTGATGCTGTAAGAACCACTTCCTTTGTTGTCTCATGCTTCACATAGCAGAAGTCCTTTGTGAATTCAACAGTGTAGCCTTTGTCACAGAACTGGCTAGCACTCAGCAAGTTGAACTTCAGTCCTTTGACATATGAGACATCATCAATGATTATCTGGTTCTTTATCAGCTTCCCTCTTCCTTTTGTCTGGCCATCTTTATCATTACCTCCAAAGGTAACTCTAGGCCCTTTGATTTTCTGGAACTCTGTTAGGCAACTTCTGTCACCTGTCATGTGCCTGGAGCATCCACTATCAATAAACCATTCTTGTTCAGAGATGGCTCCAGCACACAGTTCCTGCAAGATCAAAAGAAAGATTTAGGTACCCAAGCAATGCTGGGTCCTGGGGGGTCATGGAGTCTGGGTAGTTGGTACCATTTTGGTCTCATCAAGTGAAACCTTGGTGGGTGGTACCCATTGTCCACCTGGTAGTTATAGTAAACTGAAGTGTGATTCACTTTGGGCAGATGCTTGTGAGGGTCATGCTTCCTGTTTACATACTTTTGCATAGCTTTCTTTGTTGGAAAGAAGTCCCATATACTATCAAGAGCAGAGGGACGGTTAACTTTGGGCTTCTGAGGTTGACCAGCCAACCTCTTCTGCCTGAAGTTAACTCTCTCTTGATATTTGCCCTTCTGGTGATCATTTCTGGCACGATTGACATGAGGTTGTCTGTCAATGAATGGTCTTTTATTTTTGTTATTCTGAAAACCTCTTCTGATGTTAGGTTTTCTGCCAGGTTCATTATTTTTCAAAAAGGGTTTCTGTTGAACCTTTATCTTACCCTTTTCTGGTCTGACTTCCTCATGAACAACCTTGGTGCCAGATACACCAGCTTGATAGATGGGGCTAGAAATCAGTGGCTCTATGACCTTATCTGCCTTAGCAACTCTGGTGCTAGGCATTACAGAAGGCTCACCTGATTCTGTTGAGCCATAACCAAGACCAAAGCCAGTGCCAATCTGTTGATCAAGCACAATCTTTTCCATGGAAGACTGGGCCTTCTGGTAAGCTTTGTACTTAATCTCGAGAGGTTCTATTTCTCTTATTCTCTTAAGAAGAGAAACATTTTCAGTCTCCAGTTGATCTCTTTCCTCAATTAGAAGATTGATTTTGATCTCAACCTCCTTTTTCAAGTCAAGAATTTCAGCTTTTAACTTACTGTTTTCTTCTGTTACAGAAGAATAAGTGGCTTGTATGGCCTTAAACTCTTCCCAAAATTCTGACATTGAATCAGAATTAAAAGCTAAACCTACCGAAGAAAAACTAGATTCAGAAGTAGAGGTTACCTCATCATCAGAATGGGCCATGAGGCAAAGGTCTTCTGTCTCAGTATCCAGGCAACAGAAGGCCTCATCAGAATCTGAGTCAGAACTGGATTCTGTTTCTGACAGAGGGTCTTTCTCCACCTGTTCTGTCACAAATGCCTTTCTCCTTCTGGAGTTGTCCTCGTACTTCTTCTTTTCTCCATCCTGTCCTTGCTTCTTGGACACTCTAGGATGGGGACAATCAGCCTTGAAGTGACCAGGTTGTCTGCAGTTGTAACAGAGAAGCTCTCCACTGCTTTCTGTTGATTTGACCTTCTGGTATGGCTTTCTGTTGAAAGATGGACTCCTTCCATCTTTGGGATTCTTCATAAACTTTTTGAATCTCCTGGCAAAGGCAGCCATATATTCATCAGATAAAAGTACTGAAGGGTCAAAATCATTTACCTTAGATGTGCTGGCAGTGAGGGCTGTAGTGGTCCTCTCTTCTGGTACATCTTCCTTCTCTTCAATCATTTCAAACTCATGAGCTTTGAGATCTGAAATGAGCTTATCAGTGGGATAAGTCTTTACATCCTTGCTGGCTTGGACAGCAACTACCTTCATCTTCCATGCTGAGGGCAGTCCCCTCAACACCTTCAGGTTGATCTCCTTGGTTGTGAGATCCTTCCCAAGCTCAGAGATCTCTCCAGTGAGGGTGAGGAGCCTGTCATACATCTTGGAGATGCTTTCACCAGGGAGAAGTTTGAAGTCATCAAACTTCTTGTTTGCTATGGTTAGTTTGTTGTCTTTCTCTTGCTCATCACCAGCTCCAATGAGCTCAAGAGTATCCCAGATCTCCTTAGCAGTTTTGCACTTCTTGATTCTGTTGAAGTATCTATCATCAATGGACTTGTAGAGGATGTCCTTAGCAATATTGTCTAAGTTGTACTTTCTCCTCTCTTCAGTGGTCCATTCAGACTTAGCTTTGCTGATCATCTGGGGTCTGGTGTTGTCTATGGCATGTTCAGGATTGACCTTCTGGAAGCTAGTGAAGGGGCCAATGTCAAGAACTTCCCACATCTCATCATGCAGGGCACAGAGATGTGCTTTCATCCGGATCCTCCAGTCATCAAACTTAAGATCTGAAAACATAAGATTCTTGGACAAGGAGTGATCCATTATATCAGATAGAAATGAGGTAAAACAGAAAAACAAGTAGATCTTTGTTCAACGAATAACCTAAAAGATTATTAGAACAAGGAGGCTCTGATACCACTTGTTGGTCCCGGTTATACTGGATACAGTCTAGAGGGGGGGGGGTGAATAGACTGTATTGGTTTTTAGCTTTTTAAAACTAAGTACCAGTTCTTCAGAATAGCCTGTTCTGTTGAGAGAACAGACTGGCAGCGGATGGGGTTCTGGCAGGGAGTTCTGTTAGCCTCAGAGAAGCAAAGGCAGAAGGCCTTCTGTTAACTCGTAGAACGAGTTCTGCTGAACACAGATACCAAGTTCAGGGAGTTAAACGGTTCTAACTAAATGCAAGTATTGAAAGCAGTAAGTAAACGACACCAGGGATTTTTATAGTGGTTCAAGGAACAACTCGTTCCTCTAATCCACTGTTCCACTAAGCTGTAAAAACTGCCGTTTACAAAGCCTTAGTCCTAGCACTTAAGAAGCACTCCACGTCTTCTTCAAGCCTAGATGTGTCCTGGGATGCACTGCCTGGCTTCCTTTAACACTGGTCCTTTCACTGAGTCTCCTTGAAGTATCACCACTTCACTACTCCAGTTATTCGGACGTCCTTCTTGTAGCAAGAAGAGTTTCTGTTGAAACAGAGGTTCCTCCAACTAGCTTCGTTACAAAATGTATGTATGTGAAGAGCTTGAAGAGTTGAAGAACACTTGGAACTTTGCTTGAGTAGGAAAGAGTATTTTTCCGACTTCTGCCTTCTCTTGTAGAGGATAGTAAGTTTGAATCTCAAGGAGGCTTTTGCTTTTCAGAGTTTGAATATCTTGCTTGGTTAGCAATGTGATAGCAAAGTTATGGCAAAGTTATCCGGTTGTTCTTCGTAGTGTATCTTTTATACTGAGGTTGTCTTCCCGTTGGAGGAGTAGGAGGACAACTGCATTTAATGCGCGAGCAGTTGACTTGACCAGTAGGACCCGGTAAAGTTGGCGGGTTACTATTTTGGGATAAAGTAATCCTGACATTGCGGCCAATTATCTGCAATTACTCCACGGAGCATGGGGAGCATTAAATGAGCATTTAATGCGAGCACTGTAGCTTTTCCGTTTCATACTCCTAGTCGTTTGAAGGAATCTTTAAGTTGACTTCCCGGCTTTGTGGATTTCTTCCAAGTGTCAGACCTTCTGGTGTTACTAACAGAGAACTGAATCAGAGAAGATCATGAGCACTTCTGTTGTTGGTAGCTTACAGAGAACCAGGAGGGTTTCTGTCACGCTAAAGGGTAACAGAGACCCTGACGTTTTCTGTTCCTAGACAGAGAACCAAGATCTTCTGTCTGGATGACTTCTGGTAGAGAGGCCTTCTGGTAGTCGAATATGCTAAGAATTTTACAAGGGAAAATTCTAATACATAATTTCTAAAGGGGTACTCTACAGTCCTAATTAATATAGCATCATCAAAATCTAAATACAATTATTCCTTACAAACCAATTTTCTTCTCCTCTTCAGCTTCAGCTTCTTAGCAGGAGATTTCCTGATTGACTTTGGGGAGGCCAACTCTGATGCAACCACCTCTGGTGCATCCTTTTCTGGTATGGTCTTCCTGTCATTATCCTTCTTCTTCCTTATTTCCCTTACAACCTGCGACTGCTCAGGTTGTTCTGAAGTCACAACGGGCTTTGTAATACCCGAGATTAATTTAAGAGGATTAATAGTACTACTCATACCAACAGAGGTGCATCTCCTTTTAAGGGAGCTCATCACCCAAGAACTCCAAAGTTAAGCGTGTTTGCACGGGAGTAGTCTTAGGATGGGTGACCCCCTGGGAAGTTTCTCAGGGCGCGCATGAGTGAGGACAAAGTGCGCGGTAAAGGCTCGTGGTGGTTTGTGGGGACAGTACTAGGGGTCTAGAGTAACTACCTCGGGTCCGTGTGGGGCCCCGGGGTGTTACAAATGGTATCAAAGCAACCCTGCGACAGTGTGCTGACCCGTTAGATATCGGGCGGGCACTTAGCGGGGCAAGATTCTGGGGTTTTATTGAGATTGGTTTAAGGGCGCAACGAGGACGTTGCGATCCTAAGTGGGGGTGATTGTAATACCCGAGATTAATTTAAGAGGATTAATAGTACTACTCATACCAACAGAGGTGCATCTCCTTTTAAGGGAGCTCATCACCCAAGAACTCCAAAGTTAAGCGTGCTTGCACAGGAGTAGTCTTGGGATGGGTGACCCCCTGGGAAGTTTCTCAGGGCGCGCATGAGTGAGGACAAAGTGCGCGGTAAAGGCTCGTGGTGGTTTGTGGGGACAGTACTAGGGGTCTAGAGTAACTACCTCGGGTCCGTGTGGGGCCCCGGGGTGTTACAGGCTTCTTGATGGGCTTTTTGGAAGCAGGTTTAGGCTTAGTAGCCTGTTGTTCTCTTTTCTTTTCTAGCCTTTCCTCTCTCTTTAGTTCAGAGGCAACATCAATATTGAGTTTGGGAGAGGTAGTCAGAAAAATGGTCTTGGAGTGGTCAACTGGGGAGGGATCCCTGAGTTGAACTCCTTGAGCTGTGAGGGTTGCTGAGATGAGGAGGCCATGACCCATCTTTGTTGAGTATAGGCTAGTGTCCTGGTCCTTCTTCTTAATAAATTCAGTTAAGGAACCGAAAATTACCTCACCCCAGTTGATATTCATTCCATGGTGAACAACAAAAATGGCTTTCGCTTGGGTGCTGTTCATGTCATCAGTAGAGCTTGTCTTACACCACAGGCACTTGTGTAAGATGCTGACAAGTTTTTCGTAGTCTTTCTTTAGCAGGAACTTTTTCATGTATAGTGATGGATCGTCGGACCAGGGGGGCCGGAATCCACCGAGAGTAACAAAGGAAATAGGGAGAGCGAACTGTTTTGCAAGTCTCACAGTATGGAATTCAGAGTGCGATTGATAAAAGCTCAAGCCTCTAAAATTCGATCCCTTTCCACAAGTTGGAAGGTGATATTTATACTAAGGAGAAAGGGAAATACTTTGTGTCCAAGTAAAAAGATACTAGTCTAATAGGAGATGGACACGTGTAAAGTTACTCTAACAAACTACAAGACTAAATGGACCGGGAGCAGCCACGTGGAAAGTTGATTGGAGAGAGAGAGAGCTTTTGGTAGCTGGCTGATTGATCATTCCTCTAAAGAAATCCTGCCAAAGATCCCGTGTAGCCGTATGCGGATAATCCGGTATATTTCATCAGTGCGTAGAGTGACGTTGCGATGTTTCCTCACGAATTAACCCCTTGTGAATTTTGTCTAAGTACAGGGTGATTTTCTCCCGACCTCGAGGATTACTGAGGTCGGTATCTGGGGGCTCGGACCCATGGTGAGAGGATTCGTTCCGCTGCTTTCCATTCTTGCTTTGGAAGTGGTTTGACCGCCTGGTGCTTTGATTGACGCTGACCTGGAGTGAGACTTCCGAGGTCGGGCTCAAGAATCGTCGAGTTTAGTTGGCTCCTGAGCTCGATATTTTCCCGACCTCGAGGTCGGGGTCGGGGTCAGTGGACTCCGTTATCTGCTGAGTTTACTTGATCCCTGAACTTGGTGCTTCCCGACCTCGGAGGTCGGGGTTGGGGTCGGATCCAGATGTGGGCTTAGTATTTTCTTGCTTCTGATGAAACCGCAAGGCTCTCTACCGGCGATTGTGATACCCCTGGGGTATACGGGAATATACTCCATCATGAGTCCCCCACTCTCCAAGGCGAAAGTGAAACTTGAAGTGAGAGAGAGTAAATCTTCAATTTCCTGGGCGCGTTCGCCCGACAGGGGTGCTACTCTTCCATGGTCATGTCAAAGGGGTACCTCATTAAAAACTCCACTGAGGAAAAACCATGTGGGAAAAATCCTAACGGATGAAAAAGAGTATACTCCGCTTTGCTATGAAGTCCGGAGAGGAAAGCGACGCCCAACTGCAGAGAAGTTTGATCCCGAGCTTCATGCTTCCCGCGTTCCCATCCTGCCTCATGGGTTAGTTGCTACGTCCGCGGCTCTGGCCGCGGGTTGATAAAAAATTTTGTGTGCGGAAAAATTTGTAAGGAATATTAATCTATGTACGAAGTTTGAGGATGTACCTTTTTTGTGCTGAGCCCGAGGTGATTACGTTGTTCTGAGCTTGTTTGTTGTAGTCTTGTTCTTGTTGATTTCTGATTTGTTTTCCGAGTCCCCCACTTACCAGTCCCCCACTCTTGTGGACTTAGGATATTTTCTAAGTGCGGAAGAGTATTCGTTGTAGGGGGACGAGGCAGTTGCATTTATCGCTTGGTGGACTTTAGGATAATTTGTTGCGTGTGACAACGCTGACGTGTACAAATAGGAATCTTTACATATTCCTTTTGCAACATATTTTTTTTAATTAATAGCCGCTTCCCTGCATTTAATGCAAGGGATGGTGTTTGAAGTGATTGTACGGTGCCATCATTGCGCCTTTTTGCATGCCTTTCTGGAAAAACCTTTGAGTTTTTTGGGCGGCCGGAGATTATTTTGCCACGTGTAAGTATTCCGTTCAATTTTGAAGGGAAGTATAAAAGTCGAAAGCTTTCGTCTTTCTCCTTTGCGCTTTCTTTTGTATTCAAGTTTTCAAAGGTTTCAAGCATTTCAAGAGCTCGTCTTCTCCGGTTATTGCTTTGCGAAGTTTTAGTTTCCTCCGTCGACTCCATCAACCAGGTTAGTCTTGGGCTCTAATTGCTCGTTCCTTGCCTGTCGTAGTTTGTTCGGAAGAAACCCAGAATAAGGGTTTTTCCGTCAATTTCAGCTCTGTGAACAATGGGGGTCTACAATCCCCCATTCTTGGTGAGGTTGGCACCTCTGGACTCGGCATCACATTCTGATGCCGGTTCGAGTGTTTAATTTCTGTTTGGAGGTCGGATTATTGGTCCTTAACCCCTAACCCTGGATTTTGACTATCTACATGTACGTGTGTGTTGTTTTTTGCAGATTTTGAAAAAATGTCTTCCCAAGGCGCTTCTGGAGATAGGACCGTCCCTAAACGTGAGGGTGGGGAAGCCGATGCTGTGCTTGACGTGTCTCCCATCCGCTTTGTTTGGAAGCGTAGAAGCAGCAAGAAGAAATCTGGGAATGCGGTGGGCACCCTTGCGGAGAACGGTCCTCTCGTGGATATCATGAGACCTAAGGCGGGGAACTTGGCGTCCTCCTGCCCTTCTGGCTTCTTTGCGGTTCATCTGGACGCGATGGATCACGGGTTTCGCTTCCCGCTGCACCCCTTCTTTGTGGAATATCTCAACTGGGTTGGGCTACTCCCTTGCCAAGTGACCCCCAATGGGTTCTACCTGATGGCTGCCTTCCTCCTGCGCTGCAAGAATCTGGGTTTGGAGGCCACCGTTGGTCTTTTTAGGTTCTTGTTCCAGATTGGGCTTAACAGCTCTCTGGAGAATCAAGGCTACACCCTCGTTTCCCAACGATCCGGTAGGAGTGGGTTCTACCACACCCCGTCGTCTCACCATGGGTGGAAACACATATTTGTGTTCGTCTGCACTGACAGGAAAGGCGAGTCTCCTTTCACTGCCCCAGGATCCCTTTCGTTCAATATGCACGATGCCGGTGCACTGGGTGAATTTGTCGATGATGTGGGCACCTATGTTGGGTACAGTGACCTGGACATCGCGACTTTCCTGGCCGAGGAGAAGCTGAAGGACTTGGGCTTCGTCTTTTATACTGAGGTTCCTGATGAAGACCAAGGGGCAGCTGTTGGTGCCAAGCCTCAAGGTGAGGATCAGGTTGGCTCCCAGGAGGAAGCTGACATCGCTGCAGCTATCGTTGCGTCCTTAGCAATGGGACGGGGGTCCGGTGATGGTCTCACTGCTTCAGATGTGTTTGCCCCCCAGTGACATCGCTGCAGCTATCGTTTCATTGAAGTCAGCGGCGAACTCACAGCGTTGGCAAGAGACAAAGATGACCTAGCAGCGATCTTTTCGGGCCACTACGCTACCCTTCTCCTCCGTAGAACTCCTGGCGGATTCCTTCTTCCCCCGGCGACGACGGAAATCAGTGTAGCACTCGCTCCGGCGTAAAGCATAGCAGTCCGGCGAAGGCGGTTTGTCCAACGACCTCTTCACTCTGGCGATGGCACCGACGTGGTCCTTCCTTCTCCAGTTCTCCGGCAGTAAGGTTGCTATTTTCCGGCGGCTCCACTTGCTCCGGCGTCGCAGTTGACTCCTTCTCGTAGCGAAACCAGTCCGGCGACAGCAACTGTGGCCTCTCTCCTTCCTCCGGCGTGAACCAGATGGGCGACGTTCCTCCGCTTCTCTCCTTTCTTCCTATGTTTTGCGACACCGGCTGAAGGTTTATGATATGGAAAAGCTTCGTTACTTTGGTGATAGATGAAAACGCAGGTGTTGCTCGTGTATGCTGCAGGTATAACCTTTTCTCTTCTGTGCCGTATAAGATGAATATATATGTTTGGCCGATGTTTCTAGACTTAGGGTTTCGGCATGCCGCGTGAGCCATTTGATCAGTCATTCTAATTCATTATGATTATATTACATTATTATTATAAGGTATTATAATAATAATAATAATAATAATAATAATAATAATAATAATAATAATAGCTATTATAATTGTTCATCCGTTTAAAATACTTTAACCGTTATAGTGTGAAACATTGTTTGTTTTATCTTAGGTTGAATAGTTAACCTTTTATTTATTCTAGTATATTAGTAAAGCATGTGCTTGCATTCCAGTTATTAATATTATAGTTATTATAATGGCCCGTTATGTATAATTAAATTACTACCGTATATTTTAATTATGGTGTATGTGTATCATTTTACAACTCTCCGATGAAAAGTAAACTTTGTTTCAAAAAGTTAATTAACACCCTCCCTCTTCTTTCTTTTTAATGATGAGGGTTAAAATTTTACTTTTATTATTTATGTCAAAATTTTATGTGACTAAAAATTTCACTTTTATTATATTTTTATCTGATTAATATGATTATCTATTTTAGTTTATTTAAATTGTCGGAGTGTCACATGCAGGGATGGTAGATCCTGCCAAGGTTGAAGTTGAGCCGGTCAAGAAAATGGCAGATCCAACCAAGGTTGAAGTTGAGCCGGCCAAGAAAATGGTAGATCCAGCCAAGGTTGATTTGGCGGCAGATCCTGTCCAGTCTGCTGTCATTTCACCAGGTATATTCTCTTTTGACTATGGGTTGGCTCTTCGTATTGCACGCCTTCGTGGTTGTTTTACCTTCCTGGTTTTGTCGTTGCAGGCAGTGCCAGCATGTTTGATCTCCTTGACCGTGCTCAGGAGGATGGGAGGAAAACCCAGCCCTCGGCCGATGTCAAGTATGCTGACTGATCACCCAGTGGCTCCTTCTCCTCTTCCGAGGGATTAGAAGATGGGTATGATGTAGATGCTTCTGATGTTGGCAGCATAGGGGATGCCCAGCCAATTTTTGCCAGGGCGCAAGAAAGAAACACTGCCGTGCACCCGCAAGCTGCGGCGAATGCCGGCACTGCCTCTCCACCGGACGTGGTCATCGAGGATGCCACGGATGAGGGTGATGATGAAGATGATAAGGAGACTGTTGAACATCTCCGGAGCCGCCTGGGCGCAGATGCCCCAGGGCGTAGCAGTTGGTTGATCACGCCCGCGGGGCTGGGGTTCATGCGGGAACAGTTGTTGCCCACCCTGAATTATGGGAAGTACCAGATGCAGAAGGAGATATACGACAGGCTCCAAAAGAACATGCCAGGCTTCAACAACAAGGCTTGTTGGGCCGCGGGTATGCGGTGCCAGCAACAGCCAGCCTACCGGTGCAATCGGACCGCGTGGCGCTTCGCTTGTGCTATAAAGGGGGAGGAGCGTGCTTCACTATCAGCAATTGCTTTTGGTGTAGCGGTAAGCGCAACGATCCACAAGTGGTATCAGAGCCAAGGTCACGGGTTCGACCCCCGGCAACAGCATGATGCGCAGTTGTAGGCTGGCAGGTGCTGGGGGGGAGATTGTTGGGCCGCGGGTATGCGGTGCCAGCAACAGCCAGCCTGCCGGTGCAATCGGACCGCGTGGCGCTTCGCTTGTGCTATAAAGGGGGAGGAGCGTGCTTCACTATCAGCAATTGCTTTTGGTATAGCGGTAAGCGCAACGATCCACAAGGCTTACAAGCTTCCCAGGCCCATGAAGCATCCAGAGATTACCCCCAGTCAGCAAATTCAACTCTCACTGACTGCTCAAGCACAGCCAACTGAGGCCGGTGAAGAGGTGGAGCAAGAGAAGAAGAAGAAGAAGAAGAGGAATAGAAAAGAATGAATTCCCCTCCCGTTAATCTTTCTTGCATATCTGGCTGTTGAGCCGTTGCTGTAAACATTTCGAAATATCTTTTGCTAATTTTTTTGTGTATGAGATGTCCTGTTTCTGCAAATTTTTGTGCTCACTGTGCCTTGTATGTCTGCATTATATTGTTTTACACAGGTGCCGTTGAGCGGGGATGGGCCACAGATGACCTGTCCTCCTTTTGCTCTGGGCTCAGCATGTGTACGCTGAGTTGCCGCAATTGTCCCCAACAGAGGTTGCATGGTCAACCTCGTTTGGGTAAGGCATTGTTGGTTCCTTGCTGTTTTTAGTGGCAGGAAACTCGCCTTTTGTTTGATTCGTGGCCATGGATTTTCAAGCATCCATGTTGCCCTTTGCATGTTGCATGCTCGCGCAGTGATGGATTTTCAGGGTCCATTACTGAATAGTTTATCAGTAGGAGTGATTGCTAACTGTTGGAGCTTTTACTGGCGCTTTTGGCTGTCGTTTTGGAGCTTTAAGTCGTGCCCTTTTGTTGTAGCCAGTGTTTCATTTGTTTGGTGCCCTGCGCTTAACAAAGCCTTTTGGGACCAGTTTTCCTTAGGAAAATAGTTTGAAATCTTTGTTTCGGTTTGTTCTTTATGTTATGAGGTGGGGTTAATAGGTGCGTTGAACAGGCAAGGTGGCCTCATTTTTCGAAGTCCTCCTCTGTTAACCAATCTGAGCTCATGCTACTAAGTGCACTTGCTCAGCCTGTGGTAGTAAAATTCTTGCAGAGTCGCCACAGTCGCCTCACTTGCTGTGAGTTGCTATCGCGAAAGGCATTTTATTTTGCAAAATGTCCCTAGAAGCTATAATATATAAACAAAACTGGAAAGTAGGTCCTAGATGTTCGAAGGGCTTGAGAAATGGGCCCGACAATCGTGATCCAGATACGAGGTCTTTAAGCGAGCTCGGCTAGAGTCCGTAGTGATGTGTTGTGTCGCAGCCGGACTTTAATTCTGGGCTGTTTGGCTTTGCGCCATAGTTTTGATAACGACCTCCTTCCTGACCGCGAGATATGGACTAGAGCTCAGCTATGCGGGATTCGTACGAGAGCCCGGCGTGGTCGGAAGCGAGAGGTGCAAGCAGTCGGACTTTAATTCCGGACTGTGGCATTTCGCCATCAGTTTTGGGAGCTTGGCCACCTTCCAGACTGCGAGATATGGGCTAGAGCTCGGCTATGCGGGATTCGTACAAGAGCCCGACGTGGTCGGAAGCGAGTGGTGCTCAACCAAGGTCAGGACCGTCAAGTAGCCCAGCCTTTGGCGTAGCGCCATCAATTTAGGGAGCTGACCTCCTCCCAGACCGCGAGATATGGACTAGAGCTCGGCGCTGCGAGATTCGTGCGAGAGCTCGGCGGGGTCGGGAGCGAGAGGTGCTCGACCAAGGTCAGGACCGTCAAGTAGCCCAGCCTTCGGCATTGCATCTCTATCTCCCCCCTGCCTTCAAAGCTAAAGGGGGAGACGAAAATTCGTGGGGTGAGAGGACTTATAAAATCGCCTGAGCCCAATATTCGGGAGCCGCATTGGGCTACTATCCCAGATAGTTTGATGAGGAAGGAACAAGGACTTATGTAGATGCCTTGACTTCTCTCCTTGGGAGCCGTGTGGGGCTGTTATCCCTGTTAGTTTGATGAGGAATGAACAAGGACTTATGTAGGTGCCTTGACTTCTCTCCTTGGGAGCCGCGTGGGGCTGTTATCCCTGTTAGGTTGTGGAGGGCTTACAAAGTGGCCTCAGAGAATTGATCATAGAATGAATAGTCCTGTCTTGCGAGTTACCAAGTCGCCTCGGCTTATTGGATTGTTGGCCGAAGAGCCGATATCTGCGAGGATTTATAAAAACACCTCTGCTTTGGGGCTCTGTGGAGGAGCGTGTGACATTGAGGGATTACAAAGTGACCTCATGATTTTGGAGCCACTGGGACTATTATCGTTGAGGTCTTACAAGATTGCCTCGCAATGAGTGGGCTGAAGAGCCTGTGTTTGCGAGGACTTATTATGTTGCCCCGACTTATGTTATTGTTGAGTATGGACTGGAAGGCTTATTGGTTGCTTCCAGGGAGAGTTGCGTGTTGAACCCTTCCTTTATTGATTTTAATTGCGACCGTGAGCAGCTTACAGTGTACGGCTGAGGTTGCTATCAGTGACCCCAGATTCCCAATGCTCGTGATTGTGCAAAGTCTCCGTTTGGCGAGGGCTCATTGTCTCCCTTACAGCGCTGGGTCACTGGTAGTACCTCACCAGGTGGTGGATGTTCCATAATCTAGGAACCTCCGTGCCTCTTGGGGTGCTTAGTTTATAGGTTCCGGGCCGAACTACAACTGTGATGATGTAGGGCCCTTCAAATTTTTTGGCCATCTTTCCCCCTTCATTAGGTTGGCTGGCCGCTCGTCGTCTGAGGACGTAGTCCCCCACTTGGAACTCCTGACCTCGAACTCGGGCGTCATAGTAGCTTTTGACTTGACGTCTGTAATTCTCCGAACTCAGGAATGCGTTTCCCCTCCTTTCATCATGTTCGTTCCGCTCGGGGTCATATGTCAGGACCCGCGGGGTCGGGATCGTGACTTCTGTAGGGGCTTTGGCTTCAAAGCCGTAACAGAGTGAGAACGGAGTTTCACCCGTTGCCCTGCGGGGGGTTGTTCTGTAGGCCCACAAAATGTTGTGGAGCTCTTCCACCCAACCTCCGCCCTCATCTTCGAGTTTCTTTTTTAGACCTGTCAGGATGGTGCGGTTGGCATTTTCTACCTGACCGTTGCACTGTGGATAGGCGACAGAGGCTGCAGTGTGTTTGATTCCCAACCTGGCCAGCATGTCCTGGAAACTTTTGGCCTCGAACTGAGTAACGTTGTCGGTGATGAGTTGCTGTGGCACTCCGAAGCGAGTGAGGATATTTTTGTGGACAAATTTCCTACACTGTGCCTCGGTTATGCTAGCCAGTGGTTCCGCTTCTATCCATTTCATGAAGTAGTCGATGGCGACTATAATCCACCTGCAATTGCCAGTTCCCCGGGGAAGCTGTCCCACCAAGTCAACGCCCCATCTGGAGAATGGGATTACCGTGCTTATGGGGGCATAGTTTACTGCTGGACGTCCCGGGGCGTTCTGGAACTGTTGGCACGCATCACAAGCACGTTCCATCCGGACGCAGTCTTTTGCCATGGTGGGCCAGAAATACCCCTGCAATAGGAGCTTTCTGGACATTGAGTGAGGGCCTTGGTGTGCCGAACAGACAACAACGTGGATTTCCTCCATGGCTAGTTTGGCCTCACTAGGGTTGAGGCAACGTAGGAGCGTGCCGTTGTAAGACCTTTTGTATAGCACGCCGTCGAGAAGGGTATAGGTCGGGGCCCAGAGCTTGACAAGTCTAGCCTCGGCCTCACCTTGGGGTAGTTTCCCATTGTCGATATATTCTTTTAGGTCAGTGGTCTAGTCCCTCGAGATGGATTGTACTTGATGTATGAGGGTCTGCTGTATACTCGGCGTTGACAGTTCCTCCACCTGAGCTATTTTGGAGATGTACTCAAGCGTGTCTGAGCTCAGTTTCGACAAAATGTCGGCTTCCTGATTCTGAGCCCGTGGTATCTGCAGTATTTCATACATCTGGAAAGTGCCCAGGAGCTCCAACGCAGCGGCTTTATATTCTTTCATCATGGCCACCTTTGTTTCACAGGAGCCGTTGATTTGCCTTACCATGAGCCTTGAATCACACTTGATCCTCAGCTTTCCCGCCTGCATATTAGCGTTACGGGCTCTTGGTTGACCTGAGCCTAGAGCTACTGAACCTGGAGCACCAGCGCTTCCAGCTGAGCATCACGCGCCGTGTGCTGGGGAGGCGGTGGTGGTGGTGGTACCGCCGTAAGAGCTGCAGCCCGCAGCTCATTGACCTGTTGGGTCAGGAGGCGGACCTGCTCTTCCCTCGGGTCCTCCTAGCGCTGGCGCCGTGGTGGAGATTCCACCTGCCGCCTCGGCGGTGATAGCCTTGGCTGGCGCAGGGGCTGTCATTGTTGCTGGCATGGGGCAATGGTGACGCGCGTTGTTGCCTTGGGGGAGAAGGCATCTGCTAGTGGCGTGGGGGGGGGGGTCTGGGGGAATGATTGCCCCCTAGCCTCTCCAAAGCGGGCACACGCTCTGGAGTCCTTCTCCCCTGCTGTTGCTGCTGCTGGTGCCGGGGGATCTCGAGGACTGGGGAGTTTGCCCTGTTAATCCCACGTATGTTGACAGAGAGGCACTGATTTGCCATAGATCTGCCCCCTAGTCTGGAGAAGATGGGACGCCTTCCCACCTCAATCCAAGGATTGGGGTTTTCATCCTAATGCAGGGAGGGGGACTGGGAGGATTCCTCAGTGGTGACAACATAGACACCTTCATCATTAGTACATATGTATTCAACACGGAGTGTAATGTACCTGGACGGCAATGCGGGAGGCGGCGGGGGTGCCATCCTCTGTGTTGCCGCAACGGGATGGGAAGTCTCTGCTTGTTGTGCGAGAGGCACAGCATTCACAGTGCTGCGGAAGCCACCTGGCGGATCAGGGGAGAGTTGATCCCCGGAGTCGCCCTCTGGTGAGGGGGTGATTGGTAGACCATCTGCGCCGGTCTCTCCTCCACCAAGGGAGCGTCAATAGAGCCAACTCTCAGAGAGCGAGATCTGGAATTTGCCGGAGAGATAGATCGAGTGGCCTGAGGGGCCACAACAGCCGCGGGCTGAGATTGCAGCGTTGGGAGCACCTGCTGCAATCCAGTGATGAGGGCGCCAACCGCCGCAGAGGGATCCACCATCAGAAGGTTCTGGAATTGTGGGATCACCTGTGCGGACGGCATTGCCGCTGCATCACGATTGAAAGAGATCTATTGGCGCAGATCTGGAGAAGTACGCTGGATCTGACTGCGCAGATCGACAGAAGTTCCAGCGACTTGTTTTCCCTTAGCGGCCCTCCTAGCGCCGGAAGTAGCAGTAGCTTCCAGCGAGGGCTCAACCTGCGCGACGGGGCGGCAGCAGCGCGTCGATTTCTAAGGGTTTTCTTTCTTGCCATTGTTGCGGAGGAAATTGCTGTTTGTCTGGAGAAAATTGGGAGGATCTGACTTGTTCACAGTTCAACTCTCAATGAAAGCACCAAAAAATGATGGATCGTCGTACCAGGGGGGCCGGAATCCACCGAGAGTAAGAAAGGAAATAGGGAGAGCGAACTGGTTTGCAAGCCTCATAGTATGGAATTCAGAATGCGATTGATAAAAGCTCAAGCCTCTAAAATTCGACCCCTTTCCACAATTTGGAAGGTGATATTTATACTAAGGAGAAAGGGAAATACTTGGTGCCCAAATAAAAAGATACTAGTCTAATAGGAGAGGGACACGTATAAAGTTACTCTAACAAACTACCAGACTAAATGGACTGGGAGCATCCACGTGGAAAGTTGATTGGAGAGAGAGAGAGAGTTTGTGGTAGCTGGCTGATTGATCATTCCTCTAACAGAAATCCTGCAAAAGATCCCGTGTAGCCGTATGCGGATAATCCGGTATATTTCGTCAGTGCGTAGAGTGACGTGGCGATGTTTCCTCACGAATTAACCCCTTGTGAATTTTGTCTAAGTGCAGGGTGATTTTCTCCCGACCTCGAGGATTACTGAGGTCGGTATCTGGGGGCTCGGACCCATGTTGAGAGGATTCGTTCCGCTGTCTTCCATTCTTGCTTTGGAAGTGGTTTGACCGCCTGGTGCTTTGATTGACGCTGACCTGGAGTGAGACTTCCGAGGTCATGATAATCCCAGAATACTTAACAAACAACAAATATAGCAGTTATAGAAGAAGCAGATAGAAAGATATGTAGATATTATACGAATCTGGTATACCGTATGAAAACCGGCCGCTGCTCTCCCTGGAGAAGGAGAGCAGCGGCAAACCTAAACTCTCTCTATCTTTACGCCTCTGCGTCTCTAAGCCTCTATCGATTGTTAGGGTTCCCGTAAGTTAGCCTCCTTTTATAGGAGAAGTTGGCTAACTTACGGGTTACAAGGAAGCCCACGGGCTGATACACATTTGTGGCCCGTATTACACGATTAATTGATAACTACACAAATACAAAGATAACTAACTAGATTGAACACCATAAAATATTCCCAACAATCTCCCCCTTGGTGATCAACCGTGTTGAATCAGCATTGCAGCGCAGATATCTTTGTCTTTGTTGTTATTGAGCTTCCTTTGTCTTTGAACTTGACTTCTGAGGAAGGCTATCTGAAGAAATCCTTGCAATCTCCCCTTTGATGTCTTCTTGACAATTTGATCTTTGATGCCGGGGGTTGAGGGACCTTCAGTATCTTGCATGTAGTCCTTGCCTTCCAGAAGTTGCTCTTGATCAGCTTGGATGAAGTCCGGTGACGCCTCTAGAATGAATGTTCTTTGGAGAATAGGAGACGCCCATGGAATTCATCTTCAGGACAGAAGTATTTGACCTCTGTCTCCTCCACAATGTAGTCTTTTTGACTATTTGGAATGAATGCATTTGAGGAGAACTTGTCGGTGGCACAGCGGAAAATAATGATCGTTGATTTGTGAGTGTAGCTGACCATTTGATTTGAGTTGCGGAGATAGTAGAGAGGGTGTTGAATTTTGTGATGGAGGAGTGAAGTGTCCCAGAATGATTTGTTCAGTGTTAACAGCATGTGGACCACTCTCCCCCTCATGACGATCCGATGAATCGGGACGTCATGCTTTTATTCTTTTATTCTGCGGAAATAAAAACATGAAAAACAAGCAGAATCTAAAAAAGATAACGTAGCCCCCCGGGGTCGTGAAGACACCCGTTATCATCACTATAGAGATAAACTCTAAAGCAATGGCCTGAAAACGTTGGTGATTCTTATGTTGCAACAGCAGGACTTCCTTCCAATTATTGGTCTACATCTGTAATAGATGAGCCCTATGGAAGTTCTCGCAAGTCTTGAAGACTATCAACTGACTCTAAAATGTGTCTGTGTCCTAGAAAATTTCAAAACATTTGGGAAGTGAGTAACTAGACACGACGTGATCAATGAAAAATTCAGTGGCATGGGGCTGAGGCCACTGTAGTCAGTATTACTTGCCTCGGAAGGAGACAGTAATGAGAGATGCGGTTCCCCGTGAACTATGATTAAACACCTGTCTGTTGGGAGACAAGTGAGTGGTCTAGGGTTGTGCATGCGCCGTTTGGACAAAATGTGGCGACTTCTACCCGGGATCTGAATAAATTCAGTCCTGAACCTATGGGGATAGTCCAGAGTATTTTAGTGGCTAGGAGCAAATGTTCAATTCATAGCAGGCAATTGAGGTAGCAGACTCATCATTGATAATTGTTTTTCTTCTCACTTGAGCCTTTTGCTTCCTAATGCTCGTAATGTTCACTCACTCACTCGCTCACTTACGCACTTACGCTCGGCTTTGTCCCTTGGGTAGGCTTAGTTGGGTTTACTAAGCCATAGGGACATGTTCTCTCATTACTTTCTTCATTTTCTCTCTGTGCTCCCCCTCAACTGGAGCACCCGGTATGCTTTGTCATTGTTAGGCACCGGGGAGGATAACATTGAACACTCCCCCTAGAATGTTGCATCCGTTGAGAGATTCCTTGCTTTGTCGGTGTAAGGCGCCAGGAGGAGAAAACTGAAACTCCCCCTCAGAATGTGCAAGGATTGATTGCTCACAGCTTGTCATACCCGCTATGTGTGTGGAGCAATCTAAACATGTACCACACATGACGGTTTCCCTGAACTCACCATGTAGAATTTCAGCATATTGATGAACACATAATGTTGATGAGTCAGGGGAGGCTTCAGCAGTTGATTGTTGATTGTTGTAAGATGACCGTTGACGCGAGGTTGATTGAATTATCTACGATTTTCAGACCTTTACATTGAAGTTTAGAAAAGTTTTGACCTCAGGGTTGACAATGAAAGAATTTGAACAGATTTGCCTAAGTTTTGGCCTGGACATCGGTGATTTACAATGTTTGTCGGAAAACTCACATTTTGACCCTCAAAGACTGCGAGTGAGGGCGCGTGAGAATGGGTTCTGGGTTAAACCCCTAGAATAAATAAAGATCTATGCGTTAGCTTTCCAACAAAAAATATTTTGCTCAAATCGGATCACCGAGTCAAAAGTTATGGCCAAAACAGTGCGGTGTCGCAGAAAATCTCTAATTTTGAGTTTTTGAGGAAAATCTTCGAGGTTGAGGTTCTCGATGTTGAATTTCGAGAGCAGGTGAATTTAAAAAAATTCTAAGGCAAAAACTCGAAATCCAAATCTGGAGATTTTAATTTCGAGTTTGCCTTGAAGAGTAATGACGAAATCCACCTGCAAAACAGACCTCAGAATAACGAAATCTTAAGAATTTCAAAATGTTTGGAACCTCGAAAACTTTGGAGTTTCGAAAAATCTCATAATCTCGAAAACTTGCTGTTTGAAAAACATCAGAACATCGAAAACTCCTGAAACATTTATATAAGCAGGGAATCATTCAGAGATCCTTATAATGTAAAGCTTCGATGAACTGCAAAGGATGTCAAGATTCGAATTATGAGTTCCAAGAAACTGCAAACTTTGAAAGATTCAAAACATCGAGAAATTCCGAAAATTCTGAAATTTTTTAGAATATCGAAATCCAAAACATCGAGTTCCTAAAACTCGAAATAAATTCCAAAACTCGCAATTCCAAAACTCTCAAAATTTTAAAAACTCGAGGTTTAAAACTCGATGTCATGACCGCGAGTTTACAAACTCGAGTTCATGACCGCGAGTTTACAAACTCGAGTTCATGACCACGAGTTTACAAACTCGAGTTCATGACCGCGAGTTTACAAACTCTCGTTCATGACCGCGAGTTTACAAACTCTCGTTCATGACCGCGAGTTTACAAACTCGAGTTCATGACCGCGAGTTTACAAACTCGAGTTCATGACCGCGAGTTTACAAACTCGAGTTCATGACCGCGAGTTTACAAACTCTCGTTCATGACCGCGAGTATACAAACTCTCGTTCATGACCGCGAGTTTACAAACTCTCGTTCATGACCGCGAGTTTACAAACTCTCGTTCATGACCGCGAGTTTACAAACTCTCGTTCATGACCGCGAGTTTACAAACTCTCGGTTTTGAAAACTGTCGAATTTTGAGAACCTGAAAACTGTTCTGAATAGCCCTGAAGGTCGCGATCCCTCCTGTATCTGTTTCAAGTCAAAATCGTTTCTGCAGGCATATAAAAGCATAAACTCGAGTTTCCAAGGAGAGTTTTTCGAAAATGAAAATTTGCAGAAAACGAAAAAGAAGATATGCTGTAGAATCGGTTTTGAGAGGCGATTCCAACAGTATAATTTTTACAGATTTTCGTTCACAAACAAGATTACAGGAGCAAAACTCTATATGAAGAAAAAGAGAAGAAAAGCAGAGCATTCTTCGTTAGATCCAAGAAAATCGCAGATACATTCAACCTGTTTCACGCCTCGGCTCTGATACCAACTGATAATCCCAGAATACTTAACAAACAACAAATATAGCAGTTATAGAAGAAGCAGATAGAAAGATATGTAGATATTATACGAATCTGGTATACCGTATGAAAACCGGCCGCTGCTCTCCCTGGAGAAGGAGAGCAGCGACAAACCTAAACTCTCTCTATCTTTACGCCTCTGCGTCTCTAAGCCTCTACCGATTGTTAGGGTTCCCGTAAGTTAGCCTCCTTTTATAGGAGAAGTTGGCTAACTTACGGGTTACAAGGAAGCCCACGGGCTGATACACATTTGTGGCCCGTATTACACGATTAATTGATAACTACACAAATACAAAGATAACTAACTAGATTGAACACCATAAAATATTCCCAACAGGTCACACTTGGTGCCGACCTCGGGTGTCCTGAGGTCGGGCTCAAGAATCGTCGAGTTTAGTTGGCTCCTGAGCTCGATATTTTCCCGACCTCGAGGTCGGGGTCGAAGTCGGTGGACTCCGTTATCTGCTGAGTTTACTTGATCCTTGAACTTGGTGCTTCCCGACCTCGTAGGTCGGGGTCGGGGTCGGATCTAGATGTGGGCTTAGTATTTTCTTGCTTATGATGAACCCGCAAGGCTCTCTACCGGCGATCACGATACCCCTGGGTATACGGGAATATACTCCATCATATAGCTTCTCTACTCCGGTGATTTCTGGTCGGCGGTATATTTTCATAAATTTTTCAACGGAAACTCCCACAGTTTCCAGGTCAATGAAGTTGCGTGTCTCTGAGTCTTGGGAATCCAGTTTGACATCAAAGAACTCATTCAGGGCATCAGCATCCAGTTTGGTGCTTTTTCCTTGCACCTGGGAAAAGATGGTATCTTTGGTGATAGTGGCGTTGAAGTAGAACTCAGCCACATCCTTGGTGCTGAAATGCTCGTAGGGGTGAGCAACAATCTTTGTGAGTTGGGACTCATTCATCCCTTGGATGATCTTCGTCATCCTCTTCTGGTTCTCAGCCAACAGTGGTAGAGCTGACATGACCACCTTCATGCCGGAAACGATGTTGTTGACGAGTTTCTTGACTTCATCCTTAGTGAGGTCGTTGATGTTTAGGAAGTCCATTTTCAGAGAGAAATTTGAGAATTTCTAGTGATTGAGAGTTTTGGGAGAGTTTGAGAGCTTGAGAGCAAAAGCAGGTTTAGAACGATGTTGTTGCATCAACATCTTTTCCTTCATCATCTGGTCTAATCCCTTGTGAAGTGTTCATGGGGATCTTCACTGACGATTTGCCTTGTACTCCAAACTTCTTGATCAGATCTCTGGTATACTTCCCTTGATTGATAAAGATTACCATTGGAACTTGTTTCACTTGTAGTCCCAGAAAGTAGCTTAGTTCTCCCATCATACTCATTTCAAATTGACTCTGCATAACTTGAGAGAATTTCTTGCATAATTCTGGATTAGTACTACCAAATATAATATCATCAACATATATTTGTACTAACAGAATATGGTTAGCAACAGAGATTTGAAACAGAGTTTTGTCAACCTTTCCCTTAGTAAACCCACGGTTCACTAGAAATAGGGACAAAGTGTCATACCACGCTCTGGGAGCTTGCTTAAGACCATAAAGGACCTTTCTAAGCTTGTAGACACAAGAAGATTAGTGGGAATGACAAAACTTGGTGGTTGTTCCACATAAACTTCTTCTTCAAGATCTCCATTCAGAAATGCACTCTTGACATCCATCTGATAGACCTTGATGTTGTTGTAGGCAGCATAGACTAGAAAGATTCTGATGGCTTCAAGTCTGGCAGCTGGTGCAAAGGTTTCATCAAAATCAATTCCTTCTTCTTGGCAGTATCCCTCAGCTACCAGCCTTGCTTTATTCCTTACAATGTTGCCTTCTTCATCTGCTTTGTTCTTGAACACCCATTTGGTTCCAATGACATTCTGATGCTTTGGCCTAGGAACAAGTTCCCATACTCTGTTCCTCTCAAATTGAGTGAGCTCTTCTTGCATTGAATTGATCCAATCTGAGTCTGCAAGAGCTTCTTCTACAGTCATGGGTTCCATTTGAGATATGCAACAGGAACACAATGCTTCTCTTCTAGTTGTAGCAGATCTGGCCTGTACACCACTTCTGATATGTCCAATCACCTGGTTTGGAGGGTGATCTCTTAGCCATGTTAGATCAGGTTCTGATAAGGGTAGCCTTGGTCTCTCTTGCTCTTCTTCTGATTCTTCATCACTATCTTTGTTTTGCAGAATGAGATTCTGATGATGAATAGGGATGGCAGAGTTGGTGACCAACTCTAGTGCTACTGTCTCTGGTGTGACCACTTCTGGTGATTCTTCAAGATTCACTTTCTCCAAGTTCTCGGTTATGCTCTCAACAGAGTTGAGATCATCAAACTTGACATGAATCGATTCTTCAACAAGTAGAGTCTTTTTAATGAGTACTCTGTAGGCTTTGCTTGTGCTTGAGTAGCCTAAGAATATTCCTTCATCGGCTTTCTCCTGGAACACTTTGAGATGTTCTTTTCCATTGTTGAGTATATAGCATTTGCATCCAAATGCATGAAAGTAACTGATGTTAGGTTTTCTTCCTTTCCAGAGCTCATAGGGGGTCTTCTAATGAGCTTTTTGAATCATGCTCCGGTTCTGGGTGTAGCAGGCGATGTTGATTGCTTCAACCCAGTATCTGTGAGGTAGACCAGATTCAGCAATCATGGTCCTTGCAGCTTCTTTCAATGTTCTATTTCTTCTTTCTGCAACTCCATTCAGTTGAGGAGTTCTGGTTGCAGAGAGGTAATGCATGGTTCCATTCTGGTCACAGAATTCCTCTATAACTCTGTTCACGAACTCTGTTCCTCTATCTGATCTGATAGTCTTGACTTTCTGATTCTGCTCATTCTGTAAAAGTTTCAACAGAGATGGTAGTTTCTGTAGAGTTTCATTCTTTTTCTTCAGAAAGATTGTCCAAGTGTATCTTGAGTAGTCATCTACCATGACTAGCGTATATCTCTTGCCACCAACACTTGGAGTTTCTACCGGTCCAAATAAATCCATGTGGATCAGATTTAAAGGACTTGTAGAAAGATCTCCAGCAATGGGTTTGAAGGAGTTCTTCATTTGCTTTCCTTTCTGGCATGCACTGCTGATGCACACTAATTAGTAGTGCATAATTACATGTTTTTATGTTTGATTTATGTTAATTGTTTGACGTTTTATTTAGTTTGTAAACATTTATGTGATTTCAGTTGTAATTGTATTTTAGTCTTTATTTGTAAGTTGTAAAGTTTAGTTAAGATTTGTGGTGTTGGAAAGGAAGACTTTGAAGTGAAGAAAAAGAAGATTTGGCTGCCCAGGAGCAAATACTCGACCGGGTATAACACTTGACCCGGTCGGGTAAGAAGTGAAAAACGAAAATGCAAAGAAAGTGCATGGCCCGGTCGGGCCCACTACCTCACCCGGTCGGGTGAGAAGTGACCGGGGACAACCCGGTGTGCAAAGATCACCCGAATGTGAAGAATATCCAATTTTTGCACTCACCCGGTCGGGTCCCCTACCCCACCCGGTCGGGTCAGATATGACCCGGAACACCAGAACATGCTGAAGATCACAAAGATTTGGAAAAAAATCTGATTTAGACCAAACCCGGTCGGGTCCCTCACTTGACCCGGTCGGGTCTGACTTGACCCGGGACAAATTAACGTGCTGGAACACAAAAACGTGGAAGATTATCTGATTTTGACCGGTACCCGGTCGGGTATGTACCTATACCCGGTCGGGTGCCCGGCCAAAGGTGTTGAAAAACACCTATAAATAGCACTCTTTTTGTCCTCTAAAAATCATCCCTTCTTCCATACTCTTTAGCTCAGTTTAGAATAGCATTTCTTTATATTTTTCTAGCTATTTTTAGTCTCCAAATGAGGAGCTAAACTTCCATTCTTGGTGTTGCTCTTGAAGCTTGTTGATTATTAAAGTTGTGAGTTATTTTCTTAACTTCTTTCCTTGAATATTAATTAATAGTTCTTTCCTTAATATCATCTCTATATTAATGTTGGGGAGTGTTGCTAAGATGACAATTAGTTAACATCTCGACATTAGTTAGAATGGTATTTCCTTCCTCTATATTAATGTTGGGGAGTGTTGCTAAAAATACAATTAGTTAACATCTCGATATTAATTATAGTAGGATTCATCTTCTTTAATAATATTCTTCCTTGAATATTAATTAATTCCTACTCTTATTTCATATTAATATTTTGAACATTACTTAAAGGATCAACTAGTTTTGTTTCATATATTAATTATTACTAGAAACGATCAACGAACCGATGGTTAATCGTTGATGGTTTCACAAGTAAGTAACTTCGGTTTATTAATGCACGGTCGTGGTTAATAAACTTAAGAGGGATTAATTTTGTTGGTTAAACCGAAACCGCTTGTGTTGAGGTTATCAATCTCAATTGATTTCATCAAGGAGTTAGAAAGATTAAATGCTACTATTAAATCGGTATAAGGCGTTGTTCTATATTTGATTAATAGTAAGGGTTATTAATGAACGGTCGTTGTTAATAACTACCCTCGATGATGTGGATATATTCCCCGATTGAGTATTCGAGAGGGAATAAGTTATAGATATAACAATGATCGACTAAAATATATCAACAAGTGGAAAGTAGCAATGCCAAGTCCTTTTTGTCTTTGAATTAAATCTCATATAGGTTGTTCATCTTAGTTCTTAATTAAATTAAAATCACTCAAACCAAATCCCCCCTTTTTAGTTACTAAGTATCATAAAAAGAAAATCATTCCTTTCCCTGTGGATACGAACTCTACTACGTTATACTACGTATAAGTGCTAGTATTGAATTTATTTTGACGCACCGTGACAAAGTGCTCGTCAAATTTGGCGCCGTTGCCGGGGAAAGGCAATTATTTTTCTTTTTATTTTATCTCATAAAAATCAAAACAAAAAAAAAAACATAAAAAATAAAAAATAAAAAAAATCTCTTGCTCTTCTATTTTCTGAGCTTATATGAGTAAATGGATACCAACACATCATCGCTAGAGAGTCAAATTTCTAGCTTAACATTTTTAGTAAAGGAGTTTCTCTTATGCTCAAACGTTCAAGATACCAAGGCCTGCAACAGTTGCATGTCACAAAGGCATCTTACGGATTTTTGCCCCAAGCTGCAAGAAGAATACTTTGAACAGAGTGATGATGTTGTTTTTCAAGAGAGGTATGATTCATTCTCCAACACATATAATCCATACTCAAGTTATTATCCCAGCATGTCCACTGAAGACATGATCCGAGCTCTCACTATCAATGTGACACAAATGCAACAAGATATGTCGCAATACCCGCAAGAAACAGTGCTCAAAGAACTGAACTTGGAGAATCAATTGAAACAAGTGCCAAACATTGTGAACCACATTGGCGAGGAGGAAGAAGAAGAGGAGCTTACGGAGGGAGCTCAACCAGAGGAGGAGAAACTTCAAAACTCAACTCCATCATCGGCCATTCCTGAGAACATGCCACCATTCCCTGAGGCTCTAAGGGAAACAGAAAGGGTAGAGAAGGACGAAGATGAAATCCTCAGCAAATGTGAGGATAATTCAAATGCACTTTTCGCGGTTGCAAATAAACCGAGAGAATATCATTTGGATTTCTTTTCATTCACCAATATGCAGGAAATGACAGTGGAGTTAAGTAAACATTTGACACCCCCTCTCATGCCACTAAGATCAAAACACTTTCCATTGACCATGCTAAATGATAATTTCTTTCCCTCACTCTCACCACATGAATCAATGAAAATATGGATATTTGATCCTGGAAAGATTTTCAAAGTGAAGGGTCAGAAAATCAAGCATTCCTATGGAAGTCCTAGGAATGAAAATGTGGCAAAGATAAACTATCATGATCCCAGTTTGAACGACTGAACACAATGATGGCGTCGTGCCGCGACGTTAACTAAGGCGCTTCTTGGGAGCCAACCCAAACAAGGTACGTTTACTTGTTTTAGTTTATTTTTACATATTTCAAAAAAAAAAATGGACTGGGATTGGACCCGGCCGGGTATAAACCCTAACCCGGTCGGGTTACTTCTAAAAACAAAACACCCGGGAAATCACCCGGGCGAGGAATGAGCAAAACAAGAATAAATTTTTCGCCCGACCGGGTAGACTACCCCACCCGGCCGGGTATCTCGATTTTTGGAAACCAGGCCATTTCTCTAAAAAAAATGAATCACCCCCCTTTGTCTTCCCTTTCGAACCACACCTTAAATTCCCTCCATTTCCAAAAGTCAAAAGCTTCATATCTTCTACATCCATCCACCAATTAAACCCATTTCATTCATCACCTCTTCACCCTTTTCATCTCCACACCCACGAATCACCAACAAAACCTCCCAAAAAGTATCAAAAAAAAACATTCATCTTAGACACAAGCACTAGGGACAATGCTTTGATTAGCTTGGGGGTAGAGTTTTATGGAATACTCACATTCATACTCTTTATTCTTGTAAAAAAAAATTATAAAAGCTTGTTAAGTTGAAAACCTGAAAGGGCAACTTAAGCAAAAATAAAGCAAAAATAAGAGTGAGTTGTGAGGATTAAAACAGAAAAATGTGGGAAGCTGGGATGAAAACCCGAAAGGGCACCCAGGCAAAATGAGAGAACGAGAGAAAGTATTTTCTTTAATTTCTGCAGGATCCTAAGGGTAACGAAAAAAAAAGGTTGAGGTTGATAAAGAAATATGGAGTTGAAGACCCTCTGTACTATTATATTTTTGGGGATTTACTTTATGTGTTTCTAAAAACACTCGTGGATGTGTGTGTTGATATTCTTGTCATTTTAAGGACTTCTTGGATCGGATTTGATTTACTCGAGACGAGTAAAGGTTTAAGTGTGGGGGTGTTTGATGCACACTAATTAGTAGTGCATAATTACATGTTTTTATGTTTGATTTATGTTAATTGTTTGACGTTTTATTTAGTTTATAAACATTTATGTGATTTCAGTAGTAATTGTATTTTAGTCTTTATTTGTAAGTTGTAAAGTTTAGTTAAGATTTGTGGTGTTGGAAAGGAAGACTTTGAAGTGAAGAAAAAGAAGATTTGGCTGCCCAGGAGCAAATACCCGACCGGGTATAACACTTGACCCGGTCGGGTAAGAAGTGAAAAACGAAAATGCAAAGAAAGTGCATGGCCCGGTCGGGCCCACTACCTCACCCGGTCGGGTGAGAAGTGACCGGGGACAACCCGGTGTGCAAAGATCACCCGAACGTGAAGAATATCCAATTTTTGCACTCACCCGGTCGGGTCCCCTACCCCACCCGGTCGGGTCAGATATGACCCGGAACACCAGAACATGCTGAAGATCACAAAGATTTGGAAAAAAATCTGATTTAGACCAAACCCGGTCGGGTCCCTCACTTGACCCGGTCGGGTCTGACTTGACCCGGGACAAATTAACGTGCTGGAACGCAAAAACGTGGAAGATTATCTGATTTTGACCGGTACCCGGTCGGGTATGTAC
This sequence comes from Cuscuta europaea, assembly GCA_945859875.1. Taxonomy (NCBI): domain Eukaryota; kingdom Viridiplantae; phylum Streptophyta; class Magnoliopsida; order Solanales; family Convolvulaceae; genus Cuscuta; species Cuscuta europaea. The sequence continues at coordinate 2,828,335 of CAMAPE010000030.1, forward strand.
CTATACCCGATCGGGTACCCGGCCAAAGGTGTTGAAAAACACCTATAAATAGCACTCTTTTTCTCCTCTAAAAATCATCCCTTCTTCCATACTCTTTAGCTCAGTTTAGAATAGCATTTCTTTATATTTTTCTAGCTATTTTTAGTCTCCAAATGAGGAGCTAAACTTCCATTCTTGGTGTTGCTCTTGAAGCTTGTTGATTATTAAAGTTGTGAGTTATTTTCTTAACTTCTTTCCTTGAATATTAATTAATAGTTCTTTCCTTAATATCATCTCTATATTAATGTTGGGGAGTGTTGCTAAGATGACAATTAGTTAACATCTCGACATTAGTTAGAATGGTATTTCCTTCCTCTATATTAATGTTGGGGAGTGTTGCTAAAATGACAATTAGTTAACATCTCGATATTAATTATAGTAGGATTCATCTTCTTTAATAATATTCTTCCTTGAATATTAATTAATTACTACTCTTATTTCATATTAATATTTTGAACATTACTTAAAGGATCAACTAGTTTTGTTTCATATATTAATTATTACTAGAAACGATCAACGAACTGATGGTTAATCGTTGATGGTTTCACAAGTAAGTAACTTCGGTTTATTAATGCACGGTCATGGTTAATAAACTTAAGAGGGATTAATTTTGTTGGTTAAACCGAAACCGCTTGTGTTGAGGTTATCAATCTCAATTGATTTCATCAAGGAGTTAGAAAGATTAAATGCTACTATTAAATCGGTATAAGGTGTTGTTCTATATTTGATTAATAGTAAGGGTTATTAATGAACGGTCGTTGTTAATAACTACCCTCGATGAAGTGGATATATTCCCCGATTGAGTATTCGAGAGGGATTAAGTTATAGATATAACAATGATCGACTAAAATATATCAACAAGTGGAAAGTAGCAATGCCAAGTCCTTTTTGTCTTTGAATTAAATCTCATATAGGTTGTTCATCTTAGTTCTTAATTAAATTAAAATCACTCAAACCAAATCCCCCCTTTTTATTTACTAAGTATCATAAAAAGAAAATCATTCCTTTCCATGTGGATACGAACTCTACTACGCTATACTACGTATAAGTGCTAGTATTGAATTTATTTTGACGCACCGTGACAAAGTGCTCATCAACTGCACAGGTTCTTCTTTTTGTACACAATGTTGGGCAGACCATCAACAATGTGATCCCTTGCTATTTTGTTGATTGTTTTGAAATTCAAGTGACTCAACTTCTTGTGCCATTCCTAGCTAAGTTTTGAATCTCCTTTGGCTATCAGGCAAATTCCTTCTTTTGCAGTAGACCAATCAACAACATATATGTTTCTTTTCCTGGTAGCTGTCAGAACCACTTCCTTAGTTGTCTAATGCTTGACAGAACAGCCTTCTTTGGAGAATTCAATAGTGTAGCCTTTGTCACAGAACTGGCTAACACTTAGCAAATTGAATTTCATGCCTTTGACATATGAGACATCATCAATGATTATTTGGTCCCTTATAAGCTTCCCTCTTCCTTTAGTTTGCCCTTCTTTATCATTACCACCAAAGGTAACTCTGGGTCCTTTGATTTTCTAGAACTCTGTAAGGCAACTCTTGTCACCTGTCATGTGCCTGGAGCATCCACTATCGATATACCAATCTTGTTCAGAGATGGCTCCAGCACACAGTTCCTGCATCAATAAAAGGAAGATTTAGGTACCCAAGCAATGTTGGGTCCTAGGGGGTCATGCAGTCTTGGTAGCCGGTACCACTTTGTTCTCATCAAGTGAAACCTTTGTGGGTGGTACCCATTGTCCACCTGGTAGTCGTAGTAAACTGAAGTGTGATTCACTTTGGGCAGATGTTTGTGAGGATCATGCTTCCGGTTTACATACTTCTGCATAGCTTTTCTGGTTGGGTAGAAGTCCCATATACTATCAAGAGCAGAGGGGCGGTTAGCTTTGGGCTTATGAGGTTGACCAGCCAACTTCTTCTGGCTAAAGTTTACCTTCTCTTGATATTTTCCTTTCTGGTGATCATTTCTGGTAGGGTAGTCATGAGAATGTCTAGTCAAGTTCTGTCTTTGATTTCTGTTATTTTGAAAACCTTTTCTGTTGTTAGGTTTTCTGCTAGGTTCATTAGTTTTTAAAACTTGTAGTGGTTGATCCTTTATCTTTTTCTTTCCTGGTCTGACCTTCTCATGAACAACCTTAGTACCAGATACACTAGCTTGGCAAATGGGGCTAGAAATCAGTGGCACTATGACCTTATCCGCCTTAGCAATTCTGGTGATAGGCATTATGGAAGGCTCACCTGATTCTGTTGAGCCATATCCAAGACCAAAACCAACGCCAATTTGTTGATCAAGTACAATCTTTTCTATGGAAGACTGGGCCTTCTGGTAAGCTTTGTACTTAATCTCAAGAAGCTCTATATCTCTTATTCTCTTGAGAAGAGAAACATTTTCAGCTTCCAGTTGATCTCTCTCCTTAATCAGAAGATTGATTTTGGTCTCAACCTCCTTTCTTAAGTCAAGAATCTCAACCTTAAACTTACTGTTTTCTTCCTTGACAGAGGAATAAGTAGCTTGGATCGCTTGAAACTCTTCCCAAAATTCTGACATTGAATCAGAATCAAAAGCTTTGCCTACCGAAGAAAAGCTAGAGTTAGAAGTAGAGGTTACCTCATCATCAGATTGACCCATAAGACATAGGTCTTCAGTTTCTGTATCCAGGCAACAGAATGCCTCGTCGAACTCTGATCCTGATCTAGACTCTGTCTCAGAGAGGGGATCCTTCTCTGGTTGCTCAGTGATGAGTGCCTTTCTCCTTCCGTGCTCATACTTCTTTTCTCCTTCATGGCCTTGTCTTTTGGAGACAATAGGGTGTGGACAGTTGGCTTTGAAGTGTCCAGGTTGTCTGCAGTTGTAGCAGAGAAGCTCTCTACTACTTTCTGATGGCTTGGACTTCTGGTGTGGCTTTCTGCTAGAAGATGGGCTTCTGCTGTCCTTTGGCTTCAAGAATTTCCTGAACTTTCTGGAAGAGGCTGCCATATATTCGTCAGTTAAAAGAATGGAAGGGTCAAAGTTTTTTACCTGTGAGGCGCTGGCAGTGAGGGCAGTAGTTGTTCTGTCCTCAACTTCTTCTTTCTTTTCTTCATTCATCTCAAACTCATAAGACTTGAGATCAGAGGTGAGTTTCTCAGTGCTATAGGTTCTGAGATCCTTGCTATCTCTCATGGCAGTGACCTTTATCTTCCAGGGTGAAGGTAGACTTCTGAGAATCTTTAGGTTGATTTCCTTGGGAGTCAGCTCCTTCCCAAGTTCTGAGATCTCAGCAGTGAGGGTGAGCAGGTGTGCATACATTTCAGCTATGCACTCTTTGGGGAGAAGTTTGAAATCTTCAAATTTCTTCATGGCAATGGTCAGCTTGTTGTCTTTCTCCTGCTCATCACCAGCTCCTATCAGGGTAAGAGTATCCCAGATCTCCTTAGCAGAGTTGCACTTCTTGATTCTGGTGAAGTACTTGTCATCTATGGACTTGTAGAGGATGTCCTTGGCAATGTTGTCAAGATTGTATTTCCTCCTTTCTTCATTTGACCATTCATGGCGCAGTTTGGTGATCATCTAGGGTAGACCACCACCAGCAGTGTACTCTGGATTTACTTTTTTGAACTCAGTGAAAGGACCTGCATCGAGAACTTCCCACATTTCATCATGTAGTGCGCAGAGGTGAGCTTTCATTCGAATCTTCCAGTCATCAAACTTGGTAACTGAAAACATCAGATTCTTGGAAAGTGTGTGATGGAGTATATTCCCGTATACCCCAGGGGTACCATAATCGCCGGTAGAAAGCATCGCAGATCCGCCAGAGACAAGAAAGTACCAAGTCCACAATCTGGGCCCGACCCCGACCCCGACCGCCGAGGTCAGGAACAGCGAGCTCAGGAATTGATCAAACCCAGCAGCTAACGGAGTCAACCGACCCCGACCCTGACCCCGAGGTCGGGAAAATATCGAGCTCAGGAATCAACCAAACTCGGTGGGTTATGAGCCCGACCTCGAGACACCCGAGGTCGGTACCAAGTCTGACCTTGAAAGCCCAGCTCCGGGTCAACGACAATCGAGCGCCAGACAGTTGACCACCGCCGAGGTGGGAACAAAAGATAGCAAGGCGAATCCTCTCAGCATGAGCCCGAGCCCCCGGGCATTGACCTCAGTGATTCCTAAGGTCGGAAGAAAGCACCTCACACTTAGACAAAACCCACACAGACTTGACTCGCGGAAAACATCGCCACGTCATCCTCCGTTTCAAAGAATATTCCAGACTACCCGCACACGATCATACGAGATCCTTGGCAGGAATTCTGTTAGAAGAATAATCAATCAGCCAGCTTTCAAGGGCTCTCTCTCTCCAATCAGCTCTCCACGTGGTGGCTCCCGGTTCATTAGGTCTGGTAGTTTGTTAGAATAGCTTTACACGTGAGTCTCCCTTTTATTAGTCTAGCTCCTTTTGCTTGGCGGCCAAGTATTTCCTTTTCTCCTTCGTATAAATATCTCCTTCTGGCTTGTGGAAGGGGGTTCTGAACTTTCACTTCTAAGTACTCAATTTACTGCACTTCTGAGAAAATACATTGAGATTTCACCAGTTCGCTCTCCTTCATTCTTATTTCGGTGGATTCTAGCCACCCCTGGTCCGACGATCCATCATTTTTTGGTGCTTTCATTGAGAGTCGAACTCAAGATCTATAAGGAAAAAAATCCCTAACCTGGAGAGAGACAAGCTTTTCTGCAATAATGGCGGGAAAGAAAAATCTCAGAAGTCGACGTGCTGCTGCCGCCGTCGCCCTAGTGGAGCCCTCGCTGGAAGCCACTGCTAATTCCGGCACTAGGAGGGCCGCCAAGGGAAAACAGGTCGTTGGAGCTTCTGATGATCTACACGATCAGATCCAGCGCACCTCCCCAGATCTGCGACAACAGATCTCTCTCAACCGTGATGTAGCGGCAATGCCGTCCGCGCAGGTGATCCCACAATTCCAGAACCTTCTGATGGTGGATCCTTCTGCGGCGGTTGGCGCCCTCATTACAGGCTTGCAACAGGTACTCCCAACGCTACGATCTCAATCTGCAGTTGTTGTGGCTCCTCAGGCCATTCGACCTATCTCTCTGGCGAATTCCAGATCTCGCTCTCTGAGAGTAGGCTCCATTGATGCACCCCTGGTGGTGGAGAGACCTGCGTAGATGGTCTATAAGTCTCCTCCCCGCCAGAGGGCGACTCCGGGGATCCAATCTCCCCCGATCCGCCAGGTGGCTTGCGCAGCACCGGAAAATGCTGCGCCTCTCGCACAACAGGCGGGAACCTCCCGCCCTGTTGTTTCACCACGGAGGATGGCGCCTCCGCCTCCTCCTGCACTGCCATCGGGAAACACCAATGACGAGGGTGTTTATGCTGTCACCACTGAGGACTCCTCGCAGTCCCCTTCCCTACGACAGGATGATAACCCCAATCCTTGGATCGAAGTGGGAAGGCGTCCCATATTCTCCAGATTGGGAGACAAATCCACGGCGAATCAGTGCATATCTGTCAATATCCGGGGGATCAACCGGGCAAACTCCCCAGTGCCCGAGATTCTCCGGCAGCAACAGCGACAACAGCCTGGGAGGACTCCAGAGCGCGTTCCCGCTCTGGAGAGGCTAGGGGGCGATCATTCTCCTAGATTCGCCCCCCATGTCACCAGCATATGCCTTCTCCCCCAAGGCAACAACGCGTTTCTTCACCGCGCCAACAACTGCAACAAAAACCCCTGCGCCAGCCGAGGCGGTCACCACCTAGGCGGCAGGTTGAATCTCCACCACGGCGCCCTCGCCAGGTGGACCTCAGGGAAGAACAGATCCGCCTCTTGACTCAGCAAGTCAATGAGCTCCGGACCGCTGCAACAGCAGCAGCGCCACCATTGCCGCCCCAGCAGACAGCGCGGGATGCTCAGCTGGAAGCGCTGGCTCTTCAAGTCCAGCAACTCCAGGCCCAAATCAACCAGGAGCCTGTCACAGTAAGGGTAAGGACTGCTACCCCCTTTACTACAAGGATTATGCAGGCCCCTATACCCCCAAAGTATAAGGGGCCCAATATTCAACTCTATGGGGGTAAAACTGACCCCCAGGAGCACCATACTCGCCACCAGTCCGGCATGTATATGCTGGGCGCTAGCGACGAGTATATTTGCCGTATGTTTCCCTCCACGTTAGAGGGGGAGGAATACAATTGGTTTAACGATCTCCTTGATGAATGCATCGACTCATGGAGGGAGCTAGCTAACCGCTTCCTGACTCACTTCGCCGCAAGGGCAAGGACGAAGAAGCATATCTCCTACCTGCTGTCCATAAAGCAGGGCAGGGACGAGCCTCTAGGCAAGTTCCTGGAACGATGGAATGAAGAAACCTCCAAGGTCTATGGGGCTGATGACAACACCCGTTTGGCCATGCTCCAAGAGGTCCTGTGGACCAGCGCCTTCTCAAGGAGCCTCATCATTGATCCCCCAAGGGATTATCAGCAGGCACTCCACCGTGGGCAAAACTACGCCCTAGCGGAGGAGGTGCACAGCCGCAAGAGGGCACATGAGAGTACCTCAAAGCCCCAGAAGCAGGAGCAAAAATAGCTGGAAAATCCAAAACCACCGCGAGAGGACAAACCTCGTGACGATGGTGATAAGGGCCGGAACATGGGCCATTTCAAAGGCAGGCGCCCCTGGACAGGCCCCAAGCTCCTAGAACCTGAGGTCCAGACACCACTGACCCACTCTGTCAGCCATATCCTAGAGGCAGCAGACCAGGAAGGGCTGGTAGTGCGGGACCCTCGAATCAGTGAAATCCAGCAGCGAGACAAATCCGGGCCATATTGCAAATTCCACAGGTTTTATGGGCATGCCACTGATGAATGCCACACGCTTAAGCTGGAGATTGAGAAGCTGATTAACCGTGGTTTTTTGACATGTTTCGTCCGGAAACCTGAGTCCGGCCAGAAACGTGGCCACGAGCGTAAATCCCGGGACAAGGAGCGAGATTCTGATTGTTCTCCACGCAAGAAGGATATTGGGCTGATCTCCGATGATGATTCGGCCGAGGATAGCAGACGTAACCAGCGGCGCCGACATGAGGTCTGGATGATCATCGGAGGAACACCGGCGGAGACACGGCCGTGCAAAGGAAGAAGTGGAACAACAAACTTTATGTGGGGGAAATCACAGCTCCCCCACCTGCTGCCAAGAGAGCAAGGTCGGATATAATCTCGTTCACCGACCGCGATCTGCCAGACTTCCCTTCACCCCATAGGGACGCTCTGGTGGTGAAGTGTGAGGTGGACGCGACTATCATCCACCGTGCTTACATTGATACCGGTTTGTCTGTCAATATCATGTACATACAGACGTTCCATGAGCTGGAGCTGCACCTCAACTCTCTGAGGCCCATCCGAACTCCCCTCTCCGGATTTACCAGTGACTCCATAGACGCCGAGGGCACTATTGAGCTCACCATTAAGTTTGGGGACGGATCTCACCACTCTAGGATCCCTGTGGAGTTCGTAGTGGTGCGACTAGAGTGCGCTCATAACGTTATTTTGGGGAGACCAACACTGGAGGATTTGGAAGCAGTGATTTCCATGAGGCACCTTTGCATGAAGTTCCCAACCGAGACCTGGGTCGGTTATTGCAGAGGTAGCCAGAAAATAGCCAGATCCTGCTACACGAAAATGACAAAGCGCATGGCTGCTAGGGACATGCGCATCAACACCATCTCACAGGCCTCGTTTGAAGAAGAAACTCCCAGAGATGAGCCTATAGATACATTGGAGACCGTCGTCCTGGATCAGTCCAACCCTGAGAGAGCTGTTCAAATCGGGACAAATCTAAAGCCAGGATTAAGGTAAGCAATAATCTCTGTTCTCGTCATATATAAGGTTATTTTTGCCTTGGGACCCGACGAAATCACGCACAAGCTATCCGTGGACCCAAATGCGACGCCTGTCAAACAGCGCAAGCGGTACCTGTCTACGGACAGAAGGGAATTTGTCAAGGCCGAGGTGACTATGCTCCTTAGCATAAATCACATCGCCGAAGTCGAATACCCGGAATGGATAGCGAATGTTGTTTTGGCACCCAAGCCACCAACATTTCGTATGTGCGTCGATTACACCGACCTCAACAAGGCTTGCCCGATGGATCCATTTCCGCTGCCGAACATCGACCAACTCGTCGATGAAATAGTCGGCTGTGAGCTCATGAGCTTCTTGGACGCCTTCCGGGGCTACCACCAGATTTTCATGAACGAACTCGATGCCCCGAAGACAACTTTCATGACTCTAGAGGGTATTTTCTGCTATCTGGTCATGGCGTTCGGGCTCAAGAACTCAGGCGCCACCTACACTCGCATGGTGGCCAGGGTCTTCAAGGCTGTGCTCGGCAGAACAATGGAAGCCTACATGGATGACATGATAGTCAAGAGCCGTAGAGCCAGCACACATGCCGAGGATCTAGAAGAGATCTTCAAGATTATGAACAAGATCAACCTCCGGCTCAACCCCAAGAAATGCAAATTTGCAGTTCAAGGGGGGAAGTTCCTGGTCTACATGATTAGTCAGTGCGGGATTGAGCCAAACCCGGAGAAGGTGCAGGCCATACTCAATATGGAGCCGCCTCGAAATGTCAAAGAGGTCCAAAGATTAACCGGGAAGCTGGCAGCCCTCAACCGGTTTCTTTCAAAATCGGTCGAGCGTGCACTGCCATTTTTCCAAATCATGAGGAAGTCTGCAAAGTTCCAGTGGACTCCTGAGTTCCAGACAACATTCGATGACCTCAAGCGATATCTTATCTCTCCGCCGGTGTTATCAAAGCCTGAGCATGGAGAAACGTTATACCTCTACCTAGGCGTCAGCCACGGGGCCGTGAGCTTGATCCTGATTCGCGAAGAAGATGGAGCTCAGAAGCCCATCTACTACATAAGCAAAACTTTGCGCGACGCCGAGCTCCGATACTCCCCAGTAGAGAAGACCGTACTCGTGGTAGTATGGACAGTAAAGCGCCTGGCCCATTATTTCCAGGCCCACACCGTACATGTTCTCACCCATCAACCATTGGGTCAACTCATGCGGAGCCCCACAAGCTCGGCCAGAATGGTCAAATTGGCCGTTTTTCTAAGCCAATACCAGATCGAGATCAAGCCGAGGCTGGCCATTAAAGGGCAAGCTCTCGCCGACTTCATGGCAGAATGCACTGCCATAGATCTGACCCCGGTCACCTCAACTGACGAGGACGGCTGGTGGACACTGCTCACTGATGGCTCTTCGGCATCCAAGGCCTGCGGGGGGGAGTCGTACTCATCACCCCCGAGGGCTTCCGAGCTTACTACGCTATACGCTTTGCATTCAAAGTCTCCAATAATGAGGCAGAGTATGAAGCCTTATTATCTGGCCTACGCCTTGCAGCTAATATGCAGGCGGGAAAGCTGAGGATCAAATGCGATTCGAGGCTCGTGGTCGGGCAAATCAATGGCTCCTGTGAAACAAAGGAGGCCAGGATGAAAGAATACAAAGCTGCCGCACTGGAGCTCCTGGGAACTTTCCAGATCTATGAAATCCTGTAGATACCACGAGCTCAGAATCAGGAAGCTGACATCCTGTCTAAACTGAGCTCGGACACTCCTGAGCACATCTCCAAGATCGCTCAGGTGGAGGAACTGTCAACACCAAGCATACAACAGACTCTCATACACCAGGTACAATCCGTCCCAAGGGGCTGGACTACTGACCTAAAAGAGTACATTGACAACGGGCAACTGCCCCAGGGTGAGGCCGAGGCTAGGCTCGTCAAGCTTCCAGCTCCGACCTACACCCTCCTCGATGGTGTGCTATACAAAAGGTCTTACAACGGCACGCTCCTAAGCTGCCTCAACCCCAATGAGGCCAAACTGGCCATGGAGGAGATCCATGCTGGGGTCTGCTCAACACATCAAAGCCCTCACTCAATGTCCAGAAAACTCCTATTGCAAGGATATTTCTGGCCTACCATGGTAAAGGACTGCGCCCGGATGGCACACACTTGCAATGCATGCTAGCAATTCCAGAACGCCCCGGGATGCCCAGCAGTGAACTACACCCCCATAAGCACGACAATCCCATTCTCCAGATGGGGCGTAGACTTGGTGGGGCAGCTTCCCTGGGGAACCGGCAATTGCAGATGGATCATAGTCGCCATCGATTACTTCACAAAATGGATAGAAGCGGAACCACTGGCCAGCATAACCGAGGCGTAGTGCAGGCGATTTATCCACAAAAACATCCTCACTCGCTTCGGTGTGCCACATCAGCTCATCACTGAAAACAGTACTCAGGTCGAGGCCAAAAGTTTCCATTATATGCTGGCCAGCTGGGGAATCAAACACATTGCAGCCTCCGTCGTGTACCCTCAGTGCAACGGACAAGTAGAAAATGCCAACTGCACCATCCGGACGGGCTTAAAAAAGAAGCTCGTAGATGAAGGCGGAGGCTGGGTGGAAGAACTCCATAACATTCTGTGGTCTTACAGAACAACTCCCCGTAGAGCAACGGGTGAGATTCCATTCTCACTCTATTACGGCTTTGAAGCAAAAGCCCCCACAGAAGTCACAATTCTGACCCTGCGGGTCCTGGCGTATGACCCCGAGCAGAACGAACAGAACATGCGGATTGATCTCAACTTTGTCGATGTAAGGAAAGAAAATGCATTCTTGAGGTCGGAAAATTACAGACGCCTAGTCAAAGGCTACTATGACTCTCGAGTCCGAGGTCGGGAGTTCCAATTGGGGGACTACGTCCTCAGGCGACGGACGGCCAGCCAACCCAATGAAGGGGGAAAGATGGCCAAAAAAATTGAAGGGCCCTACATCATCACAGCTGTAGTCCGGCCCGGAACCTATAAACTGAGCACCCCAAAAGGCACGGAGGTTCCTAGATTATGGAACGTCCACCACCTGGTGAGGTACTACCGGTGACCCAGCACTGTAAAGAAGACAATGAGCCCTCGCCAAACGGAGACTTTGCGCACTCATTAGCATTGGACATCTGGGGTCACTGGTAGCGGCCTCAACCGCACACTGTAAGCTGTTCACAGCTACCATCAAAATCAATAAAGGAGGGGTTTAAATAAAGAACTCTCCCTGGAAGCAAACTATAAGCCTTCCCGTCCACACTCAGCAGTAACACGAGTCGGGACAACTTAATAAGTCCCCATAGACGCAGGCTCTTCAGCCCACTCCTTCCGAGGCCACGTTGTAAGACCTCGACGACAATAACCCCAGCGGTTCCAAGTCTTGAGGTCACTTTGTAATCCCTCGGGGACACAGGCTCCTTGAGCCGAGCCCCAAAGTCGAGGTGACTCCGTAAATCCTCGCAAACACAGGCTCTTCAGCCAGAACTCTGACGAGCCGAGGCCACTTTGTAAGCCCTCGCAAGTGAAGACTCTCTAGTCTGCGATCAATTCTCCGAGGCCACTTTGTAACCCCTCCAATATCTGGGAATAACAGCCTCAATGGCTCCCGATCTCCGAGGCCATTCTGTAGGCCCTCCACACAAAACAGGGACAATAGCCCCACGCGGCTCCCAAACAAAGAAGCCAAGGCATCTATATAAGTCCTTGTTCCTTCTTCCCAAAACAGGGATAATAGCTCAACGCGGCTCCCGAACGAAGAAGTCAAGGCATCTATATAAGTCCTTGTTCCTTCCTCACAAAGCTGGGATAATAGCCCAATGCGGCTGCCGAATTTGGGATTGAGGCGATTTTATAAGTCCTCGCACCCCACGAGTATACGTCTCCCCCTTTAGCATTGAAGGCGGGGGGAGATAGAGGTGCAATGCCGAAGGCTGGACTACTTGACGGTCCTGACCTTGGTCCAGCACCTCTCGCTCCCGATCCAGCCGAGCTCTCGTACGAATCTCGCAGCGCTGAGCTCTGCTCCACATCTTGCGGTCTGGGAGGAGGTCAGCTCCCTAAATTGATGGTGCTACGCCAAAGGCTGGGCTACTTGACGGTCCTGACCTAGATCGAGCACCACTCGCTTCCGACCCCGCCGAGCTCTCGCCCGAATCTCGCAGCGCTGGGCTCTAGTCCATATCTCGCAGTCTGGAAGGTGGACAAGCTCCCTGAATTGATGGCGAAATGCCACAGTCTGGAATTAAAGTCCGACTACCTGCACCTCTCGCTTCCGACCCCGCCGAGCTCTCGTACGAATCCCGCATAGCCAAGCTCTAATCCATATCTAGCGGTCTGGAAGGAGGTCGTTATCGAAATCACCGGCGCAAAGCCAAAACAGTTTGGAATTAAAGTCCGGCTGCACCACAACGCACTACTGCGAAATCCAGTCGAGCTCGCTTAAAAGATCTCGCGCTCGGATTATAACTGCAGGGCCCACTTCTCAAGCCCGACGAACAACTCAGGGCCTACTTCCCTGGTTCTGTTTGTACATTATAAGCTGTTTGGGATATTTTCTTAAACAAAAATACCTTCGCAGCAGTCACTCACAGCGAGTGAAAACTGCAGCAACTAAACTAAAGCTTTTCACTACAAACGGGGCGAATGCTCTTCATAGCATAAGCCCAGGTCAGCAGACAGAGGAGGACCTTAAGTAATAAGGTCACCTCACCTGTCCAACACATCAATCAAACACACAACCCTAGCTGGGGATAGAAATCCGATCAAGGAAGATTTTCAAACCATTTTCCTAAAAAGAAAAACTATTCCCAAACACTTTGTAAAGCACAGGGCACCAAGCAGACAAGCTATACACTCCAAAGAAGAAACTCGGCCTAAAGCTCCAAAGTGAAGCCAAGGCCAAAAGCTCCAGTGAAAGCTCCAACAGTTAGCAATCATTTCTACTCACAAACTGTACAGTAATGGGCCCTCGAGGTCCCATTACTGCACAACGCATGCAACATGCAGAATGCAGCATGGACAACTAAAGTCCATACCTGCAAAAAATAGACAAAGGCAGATTCATTGCTAGTCGAAATAGCAAGGAACCAGCAAGGCCTTGCCCAAACGAGGCTGACTAAAGCAACCTCTGCTGGAAGCAACTACTAAGACTCAGCAAACACATGCTGAGCCCAGATCAAAAGGAGGACAGGCCATATAAGTATACATGGCCTATCCCCATTGAGCAAATTTTTGTGCAAATATGCAGACACGCATGAAAAGGCAACAAACACAGAAAAGGAAAATAAACTGCAATAAGAACAGAAGGATAACAGGTATCATATACAAGAAAATCCAAAGGTGATTTAAGAGTTTTATAACAACGGCTCAACAGCCAGGTATTCGTAGAAAAGATTAACGGAAGGGGGAATTCATTCCTTTCTCTTCCTCTTCTTCTTCTTCTCCTGCTCTACCTCCTCGCCAGCTTCGACTAGTTGTGCTTGAGTCGTCAGAGAATACTGGAGTTGTTGATTGGGGGCAGTCTGAGGGTGCTTCATAAGCTTGGGCAGCTTATAGTTCTTGGGCTTGAAGCCAGGCAGGTTCTTATAAAGTGTGTCATATATTTCCTACTGCATCTGGAACTTCCCATACTGCAGGGTAGGCAGAAACTGCTCTCGCACGAACTCCAGACCTGCAGGCGTGGCCAACCAGCTGTTAATGTGCTTGCCCATGACCCCATGAAGCCAATTGATAGCTGAGGGAGAGGCCGGATCCGTGGAGCACGAGACCTGGAACTCAGATACAACACCAGCTTTCGATCTTTCAACAGTTGTAGAATGCCTTGCCATATAATTTTCCAGCTTCTTCTGTGTGGCGGCCACCTCGGCTTCCAATGACATTATTCGTGCCTTGTCATGCCCAGAATCAAGCCGAACCTCGGAAAGCTGCTCCCTCAGCTTACCCAGGTCAGCATCTCGGGAGGCAAGATCAATCTCAAGCCCAGCCACCCGGGCCTTGGCATCCTCCGCTTCCTCAGCTTGTTTCCCAAGCCTCTCCAGGGTGCGCCTCTGTTTAATAGTTTGGGAACAGGCCTCTTCGAGCTCAAGGGCCACCCTGTCGTGGTCTGCCTCCCATTCGCGGCGCTCCCGGGTAACCACCACGAGCTGATCCTCTAACATCGAGCAATGGGTTCTCGATGAGCACAACTCAGCCTCAGTGGCTGCAAGGACCTTTTTAAGTCGGTCCTTCTCCCTCATGGCCAAGCTGGAGACATCTATCATCCTCTGCCATTCGGCCGTGGCGATTTTTGGTTTCTCAACAGCAGTGGTTGCCCTCTCCTCAGCAGCACGGGCCCGGTCTTCAGCACTTCGTGCATACATCTCCGTATCACTAAGAGCACGGACGGACGCATCAGCCGTCTCCTTGAGAGCCCCGAACTGCGCTTGGCATTCGTGGAACCGGGCCTCAGCATCTTGAGCCCTCTTCTGGAGCTCGTGAATCTGCTCCTGGGCAACCTTCAGGGCCTGCTCGGCCAAATGCCTGCCCTTGAGGAGATCCGCCCTCTTCTGAACGGCTACCCTCGCCTTGAGCTCGGCATCCTCTACCCTAAGATCCATCTCATAGACCAACACGGCAACCTGCAACGCCAGAAGAAGAAAAGTAAGAAGAAATACATAAACACGAAGAGAGGGGAACATGTAAAAGATATACACAAAAGGATGCAGTAACTTAAAGGCGCTGGATGTAAGTTCATTGGCAACAGATGGAGTATCCATCCCATTAAGGATCTCGGTATCACAGGGTAGCCTCAGCCCTGTCAGCAGATCCATAACCCCAGCATCCTCAGAGATGAAGCCTTGATCATCCCGGAGAAAGAAATGGAGGTTGTGCCTTTTCCTCGTGCTGGCAGAATCATGAGGAGGGCCACTCCCCTGGCTATAGAATGCTTGGACCGGCCACTAGCCGGAGCAGCGCTGCTGGGGAGCGGACACCTTTCCAAAGGGTTTCTTCCTTGACAGGATCTACCATCCCTGCAAAACTCGAAAGCCCGGGAGCGGACACCTTTCCAAAAGGTTTCTTCCTCTCCAACGCGGGCTCCTCATCCTCTGAAGATTCGAACCTGGGAGGAGACATGTGGGCAAAAGCTCTCTCTTCACCTAAGGGTTGTGGACCCAACACATCTGAGGCAGTGGGCCCATCACCAGAGCCCTGTCCCATAGCCAGGGACGCAACAATGGCCGCAGCGATGTCAACCTCCTCCTGGGCGCCAACCTTATCCCCATTTTGAGGTTCCGCACTAACGGCAGACCCTTGGTCCTCAACTGGAACCTCAGTGAAAGAAGTGAAACCCAGGTCAACCATCTTTTCCGCGGGAAAAAAGGAGGTTATATCATTATCACCGTACCCTACGTAGGTACCCACATCATCGGCAAACTCGCCTAGCACGCCAGCATCGTGCATGTTGAAATTCAGGGAACCTGGGGCAGTGAAGGGGGGACCATCCCTCCTGCCAGTGCAAATGAACACGAACTTGTGCCCTGGTTCTCCAGCGAACTGTTGAGCCCGATTTGGAATAGATGCCCGAACAAGCCGACACTGGCCTTCAGGCCCAGAACCTGGCAGCGCAGGAGAAAAGCTGTAATCAAGTAGAAACCGTTGGGAGTTACCTGGCATGGGAGCAGACCAACCCAGTTAAGGTATTCCATGAAGAAGGGATGCAGTGGAAAGTGGAACCCATGGTCCATCGCGTCCAGAAGAACCGCGAAAAACTCGGAGGGGCAGGATGACGCCAGGCTCCCCGCCTCAGGTCTCATGATATCAACAGTAGGACCGGCCATGCGTCTAGCTTTGGCCCACTCGGCGTCAGTAAGAACACAGGCATCCACGAGAGGACCATTCTCTGTAAGGGTACCCACCACATTCTCAGACTTCTTCTTACTGCTTCTCCGATTCCTAATAAAGCGGATGGGAGGCACGTCATGCACAATAACGGTGCCCCCAACCTCGTGTTGAGGGACGACCCTAGCTCCAGCATTACCTTGGGAAGACATTTTCTCAAGATCTGCAAGAAAACACCACACACGCAGGCAATCAGAGTCCGGGGGTTAAGGACCTGTAATCCGACCCCCAAACGGAAATTAAACACTGAAATCGACATCATCATACGATTCCGAGTCTAGAGGTACCAACCTCATCAAAAATGGAGGATTGTAAACCCCCCGTTGACAACATAACCAGTTTGACGGAAAACTCCTTATCCCAGGTTTTCCGGCCAAACTGTGACAAACGGGCAACAACGAAGAAGAACCGGAAACTAACCTGGTTGCGGAAGTCAACGGAGAAAGCCTGAACTTCGGTAGTACTAGCCGGAGAGTGAAAGCTCTGGATTGCTGAAGAATTCGGAAAGCTCGAATACAAAGAAAGCGCAAAGGAGAAAAGACGAAGTCTTTGCCTTTTATACTTCCCCTTGAAAATAAACGGGAAGCCTACACGTGGCGCACTACTCTCTAATCGCCTAAAAACTCAAAGTTTTTTTTCCAAAAGGCGTGCAAAAAGCGCAATGATGGCGCCGTATTATCATTTCAAACGCCATCCCTCGCATTAAATGCTGAGAAGCGGCTATTAAATACAAATGTTGCAAAAAGGAATGTCTAAAGATTCTTATTTGTACACATCAGCGTTACTACACGCCACAAATTCTCCTAAGTCCACCAAGCGCTAAGTGCAACTGCCTCGTCCCCCTCACACTTATACTCTTCCGCACTTAGAAAATATTCTAAGTCCACAAGAGTGGGGGACTGGTATGTGGGGGACTCGGGATCAAAATGAAAAATCAAGACCTCCACGAGCTCAACAAAATACATCAACCTCGAGATCAAGCACCAAACAGGTATATTTTTGAAAACCGAGCTCAGCACATATTTTACAATCCCCTTTGATTTTCAAAATTCAAAAATTTTATCAACCCACGGCCGGGGCCGTGGATGTAGCAACTAACCCATGAAGCAGGTTTGGAACACGAAGCACGCAGAGATCGAGCTCGGATTTCTCTGCAGCGGGGCGTTGCTTACCTCTCCGGACTTCATGGCAAAGCGGAGTATACTCTTTTTCCTCCGTTAAGATTTTTTCCCACAGGATTTTTCCTCAGCGGAGTTTTTAATGAGGTACCCCTTTGTCATGACCATGGAAGAGCAGCACCCCTGCCGGGCGAGCGGGCCCAGGAAAGTGAAGATTTACTCTCTCTCACCTCAAGTTTCACTTTTCGCCTCGGAGAGTGGGGGACTAATGATGGAGTATATTCCTGTAAACCCCAAGGGTACCATAATCGCCGGTAGAAAGCATCGCAGATCCGCCAGAGACAAGAAAATACCAAGTCCACAACCTGGGCCCGACCCCAACCCCACCCACCGAGTTCGAGAACAGCGAGCTCAGGAATTGATCAAACTCAGCAGCTAACGGAGTCAACCGACCCCGACCCTGACCCCGAGGTCAGGAAAATATCGAGCTCAGGAATCAACCAAACTCGGTGGGTTATGATCCCGACCTCGAGACACCCGAGGTCGGTACCAAGTCTGACCCTGAAAGCCCAGCTTCGAGTCAACGACAATCGAGTGCCAGACAGTTGACCACCGCCGAGGTGGGAACAGAAGATAGCAGGGCGAATCCTCTCAGCATGAGCCCGAGCCCCCGGCCATCGACCTCAGTGATTCCTAAGGTCGGAAGAAAGCACCTCACACTTAGACAAAACCCACACAGACTTGACTCGCGGAAAACATCGCCACGTCATCCTCCGAATCAAAGATAATTCTAGACTACCCGCACACGATCATACGAGATCCTTGGCTGGAATTCTGTTAGAAGAATAATCAATCAGCCAGTTATCAAGGGCTCTCTCTCTCCAATCAGCTCTCCACGTGGCGGCTCCCGGTTCGTTAGGTCTGGTAGTTTGTTAGAATAGCTTTACACGTGTCTTCCTTTTATTAGACTAGCTCCTTTTGCTTGGCGGCCAAGTATTTTCTTTTCTCCTTCGTATAAACATCTCCTTACGGCTTGTGGAAGGGGGTTCTGAACTTTCACTTCTAAGTACTCAATTTACTGCACTTCTGAGAAAATACATTGAGATTTCACCACTTCGCTCTCCTTCATTCTTATTTCGGTGGATTCCAGCCACCCCTGGTCCGACGATCCATCATTTTTTGGTGCTTTCATTGAGAGTCGAACAGTTCAAATAAAGACTATGAATGAAAAGCAGTAAGTAACTCAAGATCTACAAGGAAAAGAATCTGTTGGTCCCGGTTGTACTGGATAAAGTCTAGAGGGGGGGGTGAATAGACTGTATTGGTTTTTAACTGTTTCAAGCTAAGTACCGGATTTAACAGAATAGCCTGTTCTGTTGGCAGAACAGACTGGCAGCGGATGGGGTTCTGGTAGGGAGTTCTGTTGATAGCCTCAGAGAAGCAAAGGCAGTAGGCCTTCTGTGAACTCACAAGACCAGTTCTGCTGAACACAGATACCAAGTCTATGGAGTCAAACAGTTCAAATAAAGACTATGAATGAAAAGCAGTAAGTAAATGACACCAGGGCTTTTTATAGTGGTTCAAGGAACAACTTGTTCCTCTAGTCCACTAAGCTGTAAAAACTTCCATTTACAATGCCTTAGCCCTATCACTTAAGAAGCTCTCCACGTCTTCTTCAAGTGTAGATGTCTTCTTGGATGCACTTCCGGCTTCCCTAAGACTAGTCCTTTCACTGAGCTTTCCTAGAAGTATCACCACTTCACAGCTCTAGGTACTTGGACGTCCTTCTTGTGAAAGAAGAGGTTCTATTTAGAACAGGGGTTCCTCCAACTTGCTTCGTTACAAAGAGTTTGTATGTGATGAGCTTAAAGAGTTGAAGAACACTTGGAACTTTGCTTGAGTTGGAAATAAGGATTTTTCCAACTTCTGCCTTCTCTTGTAGAGGATGATGAAGTGTTAATCTCAAGGAGGCTTTTTGCTTTTAAGCGCTTGAATTTCTTGTATGCAGAGTTGTAGCAAAGGTTAGCAACATTTCAAAGTTATCCGGTTGTTCTTCGTAGCGTATCTTTTATACTGAGGTTGTCTTCCCGTTGGAGGAGAAGGAGGACAACTGCATTAAATGAGCGAGCAGTTGACTTGACCAGTAGGACCCGGTAAAGTTGGCGGGTTACTATTTTGGGATAAAGTAATCCTGACAATGCGGCCAATCATCTGCAATTACTCTACGGAGCATGGGGAGCATTAAATGTGCATTTAATGCGTGCACTGTAGCGTTTCCGTTCAAGTCTCCTAGCCGTTGAAGGAATCTTCCAGTTGATTTCCCGGCTTTGTGGAATTCTTCTAAGTGTCAAGCCTTCTGGTGTCTTTAATCAGAGAAGGTCTGGAGCACTTCTGTTGAGAGTATATCCAACAGAGAACCAGAAGGGTTTTCTGTCAGAGTAAAGGCTAACAGAGACCCTGAGGTTTTCTGTTCTGAAGCAGAGAACCAAAGGTCCTCTGTTCAACTGATGCCTTATCAAGGGTCTTCTGCCCTTGGAGTCCTTCTGCTTTAGGAGGTCTTCTGGTTTGGAGGCTTTCTGCTAAGTCGATTAAACTAAGAACTTTACAAATGAAAATTCTAATACATTAAGTCTAAAGAGGGGTACTCTAAAGTCCTAATTAATCTAGCATCATCAAAATCTAATTACAAATATTCCTTACAATTTCCCCCTTTTTGATGATGCCAAAACCCTTTAACTATTTCCAGAGAAGTGCCTTCACCATAAAGAATTAAAGTTTAAAAACTTCCATTAAAATCTTGGTGGGCAACTTGGCATAGGAAAATAGTAAGAGTGCAGTACATTCAGATAGCAGATAATAAATTGAAAAGCAAACACAGACAGAAAGAAAAGAGAAGGGAAATGAGGAAAAGCCTTACAAAGTGAAAAGGCAGAGATGTGATTTTATTAGATATGTTTTACAGAGATATTCCTTACACATTCTCCATATTAGCTGCTTGCAGAGCTTCTTCCTCCAATCTTTGAAGCCTTAGCAGCTCTTCATTGATTTCTGTTCTGATCTTGGATAGATTGCCAGAGCTTTGATAAGATGCCCATATGGGAGAATGCTTGCAATCCAGATAGCTGAGAACACCTTCATGTATTGTCTTGCCAGGGACAATATTTTTCTTGTACCATTTTTCAGCTTCTTCTAAGGATCCCCCATATCGGACTCGTACAACACCATCTTTATCCAGAAAGAGGTTCTGTTGTTGGGTGAGAGTCATTTTGACCTTCATTTCTTCAAATTGAGCTCTGTCAATTCTCTGGGATCCACCCAATCTCCATTCAGTGAAGCTAAAGATTTTCTTCTTCTTGTTGCTTTTCTTTGCTGGAGAAGGGGGTCTAGGTATACCTGCTGCTCTCTTCTTCTGTAAGGCAGCTTCAAAGTAAGGAGCAGGATCTACTATAGGTTCAGCAGAGGATGGTGTTCTAGCAGGAGTTCTGTTGGATCGAGGCCTAGTCTGTTGAGGGTCCTCTTCCCCCTTTTTGGCATCATGTAAGTCCTCTATCATCATGCTGATCTTCTGAAATTCTGAGGCTTGAGAGGAGGCTATCTGCTCAAGGGCCTCTGGTAGAGTCTGAGTGACAGAAGTAAGGCCTTCTATTAGACCTTGCTGCTTCTGAATGGCAGAGAAGATGTCCTTGTTGTTGGCTTCAAGCAGTACCATCTTCTTGTATATGTCTCTGTCAGCAGAGAGGAGATGTTGAGCTTGATCTTGGTGAGCTCTGCACATTTCCTCGATGGAGGTGAGTTGCCTCTTAGTTCTGGCATCAGATTTTTGCAGAGCCTCAAGATTCTCTGAGATTGTGTTGATTGCCTATCCTTGACTGAGAAGAGTTTGTTGAAAGACAGAGAGGGTCTTGTGGATACCTACCACTTCTGTTGACAGTGCATCTGTTCTGGCAGAGGAGGAGGCCATGAAATTGTGAAGTTTCTCTGTGAGATTCTCAAAGCGATCTGATATGAACTGCATCCCAGAATTGAGATTATCATTGACATGAGCAAGGTGCTCAAAATGCTTATCATTGATCTGGATCAGCTTGTCCATGCCTTGGAGGATTTGTCCACCAAATTCTTCTGCTGCTTCAACAAACTTGTTGAAGGGAATTTGATTCTCTTGTCCATCAGATTGAGGCAGCTCTAAACCTCTTCCCTTAGGCAAAGGGTGATGTTCTTGGACAGAGGAGAGAGATTGGACACGAAGTTCATGCTCAAGTTGAGTCACAGGAGGGGTCTTCTGTCTCTTTGAAGTAACTTTGTATGACTTGTTGACCATGAATCCATCCATGTCAAAAGAGTCTTCATACGAGGAGTAGATTGGGATTCTGTTTCTGATTACCTTCTTCTTCTTCCGGAGGGAGGGATTGGGGGCAGTAGAATGCCTAGAATGTCCTTGAGGTGCAGATATGGGCGAGACTGTAGTAGGATCAGAGTCTCTAAGGAACCATTCAGGTTTTAACTGAGCTGCATGTTGGTGTGGAGGAGGGGACTCTTGTGGAGGGACTTGATGTTCAGACTTGGAAGGTGAAGAGGATTTCTGTTGGGATGAGGAGCTCAGGTGCTGAGGTGTAGGTTGGGGAGAAGGGGTGTTGTGTTAAGGTGAGGCATTCTGTTGAGGAGGAGATGGTGGTGGTGAAGGGGAGCGTTTTCTGAAGGGAATAATCTCTCTGCAAGGTGATTTGTTTTTCTTTTTGGGTGAGTGAGGAGAGGTGGGGGTTTTCTGTTTAGGGGATTGAAGTTGAGGGTTTTCTGGTGGAGGGGTTTCTGTTAAAGGAGTTTCTGTGATAATAAGGGGTGAGGGGATATGGGGTTCTGTTGAAATATGAGCAGAAGGGGTTGGAGAGATTACCTCAATTATATTGTCTTCAAGCAAAGAAGTCCTCCACTCCTTGATGTGTTCCATCATAGCTTGCCCTTCTGTCTTAGGTACAGAGGGCTCTCCTGGGTTGAAGTTAGGTTGAACAGATTCGATCTGTTGCCATTTTGGCAAAGAGCCATTCTTCAAAAGCTTCTATTTCTCCATCTTCTAGAGGTTTGACTGTCTCCTCTGAGGGTGAGGATATGAGGACAGCCTTTCCCTTGTAGCCTGCCTTCTTCTTTTCAAGAACAGAATGAAGGAAATTGAGGGCAAAGCATTTGGAGACATCATCAGTGCCTACCCACTCCAGGATGGCCTTTTCTTCAGGCTCATAGTGATCAAAGTATTGGATGATTTTGTGGAGAGGTCCCATTCTCCATCTTCTCCATTCAAGGACCCGGGCAAACTGTCTATCCAGCAAGGACAGATACCCTTCTTTGTCAGTACTGGGGTGCTCTGTTTGAGTTGGCACCCTAATCTGTTCAAGAGAGGCAGCAGAGGTGGGGATCTCTGGTTCCCCCTGAATGTCTGCCACTTCCTCAGACATTGTGACCACAGGTTTAGCAACCTTCTTTTTGGTCTTTGTGATCCTCTTCCTCTTCTGTCCAGCCTTCATGGTTGGAGGAGCAACCAGTTCTGCCTTCTTGGCCTTCTTCTTCTTCTTGTCAACATAAGGGGCTTCAGAGAGGGGTTTCTGCACCTTCTCTCCTTGTCTTTTAATATCAAGCTGAAGCTGTCTCTTCAGCTCTGCCTTTATAGCTTTTTCCCTGTTTGGAGAGGCAGACAGGAAGATTACCTTGGTGTGATCCAGGGGTGTGGCCTTCCTCAAGGTTACACCTTGATTGAGGAGCAGTGCTGAGATGAGCAGTCCATGCCCTAACTTCCCAGAATAGAGGCCAGTCTTGGGGTTCTTCTTCTTAATGAATTCAATCAGGGATCGAACCATTACCTGTCCCCAGTTGACATTCACCCGATGATGTACTGCATACAGAGCCTTGGCATTTGCAGTAGTGACATCATCAGTAGAGGTGAATTTGCACCACACACATTTGTGAAATATGTTGATGAGCAGCTCAAAGTTCTTCTTGAGCAAGTTCTTTTTTATATTCACCTTCTCCACTTCTTCTCCTTTTCTACAAAAGTTGCTCTTGAAATCAGGTACAGTGACGTCAGCTTCCTCTAAATCAAATAGAGAGGCCCTGCCTTCCTCTAGTTGGATATTAAAGACCTTGTTGATGACGTCAGCATCAACCAAAATTTCTTCTCCTTGGACACTGGAGGTGATGATTTCATTCTTGAAGGATGCGTTGAGATAGAACTCAACAGTGTCGATGTTGCTGTAAACTTCATAAGCATGGGTGATAACCTTGCTCAGTTGACACTCTGTCAGTCCGTCGATAATGGTGGTCATCCTTTCCTTTTTCTCAGCGAATCTGGGTAGAACATCCAGTTCGCATTTCATTCCTGTCAAAACATTCTTGAGCAGGGTTTCTTTTTGTTCCTTGGTAAGATCAGTGAAGCTCAAGAAAGCCATGGTCGTTTTTAGCGGTTTGGGAGTTTTGGAGAGATAAGAGTTCAAAAGCTTGAGAGTAATGGAAGCAGTAGAGATTTAGGTTGAAAAGAGGGAAATATATGGGTACGGGTTAGTGGACGTTTGAGATAATTTACGGTTCCGAGGTACCAATAAATGTAAAAAGGGGCGCAGTAAATATTATGCGGCTGTATACCGTTTTAAGGGTAAAAGGGTAAAAGACCTTTAATAATTTGCTAGGTCACCCGGTTTTCAGAATTTTCTAAGTCCACAACCTTCTGTTAGATATAAGAGGAGGTTTTCTGTAGGAAGGAATGGAGGGTTTCTGTTGCTGAGGTGTTCTGTCAGGGTAGAGAACAGAAGGGGGGGGGGGGGGGGGGGTTAACAGAAGGGGTTCTGCAAAAGGTATTCTGTTAACAGAGAATTAGCAACAGAGGGCCTTCCTTTTCAACTTTCCCTTGGGATTTCATCCATCATCCCCAATTCCTCTCTCAGTTTGTTGAAGCTAGCCTCTGGAATAGGCTTTGTCAGAATGTCTGCAAGCTGGTCTTCTGTTGGCACATGTTCCATGCAAATGTGCTTCTTTTCAACATGATCTGTGATGAAGTGATGTCTGATCTCAATGTGCTTTGTCCGGGAATGAAGAATTGGATTCTGAGTGATGGAAATGGCACTGGTGTTCTCACACAGCAATTTGATCTCCTTTGCTTGAATGCCATAATCCTTCAAATGTTGCTTCATCCAGAGTAACTGAGCACAGCAACTCCCAGCTGTAATGTACTCAGCTTCTGTTGTACTTGTTGAGATTGAGTTCTGCTTCTTGCTAAACCAGGAAACAAGCCTTCCTCCTAGCATTTGGCAGTGACCAGAGGTGCTCTTCCTGTCTAATCTGCAACCTGCAAAATCTGAGTCAGAGTAACCAATTAGTTCAAAGTTACCTCCCTTAGGATACCATAGGCCTGCATTTGGATTTCCTTTGATATATCTGACGATTCTCTTTGCAGCACTAAGATGGCTCTCCTTGGGCTTTGATTGGTATCTGGCACAGATTCCAACAGAGAAAGAGATGTCTGGTCTGCTTGCAGTCAGATACAACAGAGATCCTATGATTCCTCTGTATGTTGTTGCATCAACATCCTTTCCTTCATCATCTGGACCAATTCCTTGTGAAGTGTTCATGGGAATCTTCACTGAGGATTTGCCTTCCACTCCAAACTTCTTGATCAGGTCTCTGGTATACTTCCCTTGATTGATGAAGATTCCTTCTGGAACTTGTTTGACTTGAAGTCCTAGGAAGTAGCTGAGTTCTCCCATCATACTCATTTCAAATTGACTCTGCATCACTTGAGAAAATTTCTTGCACAGTTCTGGATTAGTACTACCAAATATAATATCATCAACATATATTTGTACTAACAGAATATGATTAGCAACAGAGATTTGAAATAGAGTTTTGTCAACCTTTCCTTTAGTAAACCCATGGTTCACTAGGAAAAGGGACAATGTGTCATACCATGCTCTGGGAGCTTGTTTAAGACCATATAGGGCCTTTTTAAGCTTGTAGACACAAGAGGATTGAGTAGGAATGACAAAACCTGGTGGTTGTTCCACATAAACTTCTTCTTCAAGATCTCCATTCAGAAATGCACTCTTGACATCCATTTGGTAGACCTTGATGTTGTTGTAAGCAGCATAAGCTAGAAAGATTCTGATGGCTTCCAGTCTGGCAACTGGTGCAAAGGTCTCATCAAAATCTATTCCCTCTTCTTGGCAATAACCTTTAGCTACCAGCCTTGCTTTATTCCTTACAATGTTGCCATCTTCATCAGCTTTGTTCTTGAACACCCATTTGGTTCCAATGACATTCTGGTGCTTTTGCCTAGGAACAAGTTCACATACTTTGTTCCTTTCAAATTGAGTAAGCTCTTCTTGCATTGTGTAAGGAATAATTGTAATTAGATTTTGATGATGCTATATTAATTAGGACTTTAGAAGTACCCCTTTAGAAAATATGTATTAGAATTTTCCTTTGTAAAATTCTTAGATGTATTCGACTTGACAGAAGACCTTCAAGAGCAGAAGAGCTTCAAGAACAGAAGGGCTCCCAGAGCAGAAGTGCCTCTTAAGGCTTTATTGAAACAGAGGACCTTTGGTTCTCTGCTCCAGAACAGAAGTCCTCAGGACCTCTGTTAGTCTTGACTCTGACAGAAACCCTTCTGGGTCTCTGTTGGATATTCCCAACAGAAGTGCTCCAGACCTCCTCTGTTCTATTCTCATACAAGGACACCAGAAGGCCTGACACTTAGAAGTTTTTCTAAGAACCGGGAAGTCAACTTAAAGATTCCTTCAACGGCTAGGAGTATGAAACGGAAAAGCTACAGTGCATGCATTAAATGCTCATTTAATGCACCCCATGCTACGTAGAGTAATTGCAGATGATTGGCCGGAATGTCAGGAATACTTTATCCCAAAATAGTAACCCGCCAACCTTACCGGGCTCTACTAGTCAAGTCAACTGATCGCTCATTTAATGCAGTTGTCCTCCTACTCCTCCAACGGGAAGACAACCTCAGTATAAAAGATACACTACGAAGAACAACCGGATAACTTTGCCTACATTATTTTGCTACAACTTTGCTAACCACAAGCAAGATATTCAAACTCTGAAAAGCAAATAGCCTTCTTGAGATTCAAACTCAATATCTTCTACAAGAGAAGGCAGAAGTTGGAAATATACTCTTTCCAACTCAAGCAAAGTTCCAAGTGTTCTTCAACTCTTCAAGCTCATCACATACAAATATTTTGTAACGAAGCTAGTTGGAGGAACCTCAGTTTCAACAGAAACTCTTCTTGCTACAAGAAGGACGTCCAAATAACTGGAGTAGTGAAGTGGTGATACTTCAAGGAAACTCAGTGAAAGGACCAGTGTTAAAGGAAGCCAGGCAGTGCATCCCAGGACACATCTAGGCTTGAAGAAGACGTGGAGTGCTTCTTAAGTGCTAGGACTAAGGCTTTGTAAACGACAGTTTTTACAGCTTAGTGGAACAGTGGATTAGAGGAACGAGTTGTTCCTTGAACCACTATAAAAATCCCTGGTGTCGTTTACTTACTGCTTTTAATACTTGCACTTAGATAGAACTGTATAACTCCTTGGACTTGGTATCTGTGTTCAGCAGAACTGGTTCTACGAGTTAACAGAAGGCCTTCTACCTTTGCTTCTCTGAGGCTAACAGAACTCCCTGCCAGAACCCCATCCGCTGCCAGTCTGTTCTTTCAACAGAATAGGCTATTCTGAAAATCTGGTACTTAGTTTAAAAAGCTAAAAACCAATACAGTCTATTCACCCCCCCTCTAGACTGTATCCAGTATAACCGGGACCAACACATTGCATTGATCCAATCTGAATCTGCAAGAGCTTCTTCCACAGTCATAGGTTCCATTTGAGATATGTAGCAGACAAGCATTGCTTCTCTCCTTGTTGAAGCTCATCTGGTCTGCACACCACTTCTGATATGTCCAATAACTTGATTAGGAGGATGGTCTCTTAACCATGTCAGATCAGGTTCTGTCAGTTGATGTCTGGGTCTTTCTTGTTCTTCATCTTCTGAGTCTTCATCTTCATTCAACAGAAGGGGGTTTGGTGCAGGTGTTGGAAATGCAGGGTTATCTGCTACCTCTTCTGTTGATTCTGGTGTTCTGTCTTCTATGCTGACTTCCTTGAGGATCTTTGTTACCTCTTTAACAGAGATGCTTTCATCAAACTTCACATGTATAGATTCTTCAACATGTAGGGTGCTTCTGTTGAGTACTCTATAGGCTTTACTAGTGTTTGAATAGCCTATAAAGATACCTTCATAAGCCTTCTCTTGAAAGACTTTCAGATGCTCCTTTCCATTGTTAAGAATGTAGCACTTGCATCCAAACATATGAAAGTAGATGATGATGGGTTTTCTTCCTTTCCAGAGTTCATAAGGGGTCTTCTGGTGATTCTTGTTGATCATGCTTCTGTTCTGAGTATAGCATGCAGTGTTGATTGCTTCAGCCCAATATCTCATAGGTAGACCAGATTCTGCAATCATTGTTCTTGCAGCTTCTTTTAAAGTTCTGTTCCTCCTTTCTGCCACGCCATTCTGTTGAGGGGTTCTGGCGGCAGAGAGTTGATGAAAGGTTCCATTTTGATCACAGAAGTCCTTTATGACTTGGTTGACAAATTCAGTTCCTCTGTCAGACCTGATTGTCTTAACCTTCAAGTTCTTCTCAGTCTAAAGTTGCTTTAACAGAGATGGCAACTTCTGAAGAGTTTCATTTTTCTTTGATAGAAAGATAGTCCATGTATATCTGGAATAGTCATCAACCATGACTAGGGTATATTTCTTGCCACCAACGCTTGGAGTTTCAACAGGTCCAAATAAATCCATGTGGATCAGATTTAGAGGACTTGTAGAAAGATCTCCAGCTATGGGTTTGAAAGAGTTCTTCTGTTGCTTTCCCTTCTGGCATGCACTGCAGAGGGTCTCTTTCTTGTAAACTATGTCTGGCAGTCCATCAACTATGTGTTCTCTTGCCAGTTTGTTGATTGTTTTGAAGTTCAAATGGCTAAGCTTCTTGTGCCAGTCCCAGCTTAGTTTTGAATCTCCCTTGGCTATCAGGCAAACTCCATCCTTTGCTGTGTTCCAATTAACCACATAGATGTTCTTCTTCCTTGATGCTGTAAGAACCACTTCCTTTGTTGTCTCATGCTTCACATAGCAGAAGTCCTTTGTGAATTCAACAGTGTAGCCTTTGTCACAGAATTGGCTAGCACTTAGCAAGTTGAACTTGAGTCCTTTGACATATGAGACATCATCAATGACTATCTGGTTCTTGATCAGCTTTCCTCTTCCTTTTGTTTGACCTTCTTTTTCATTACCTCCAAAAGTAACTCTAGGTCCTTTGCATTTCTGGAACTCAGTTAGGCAACTTCTGTCACCTGTCATGTGCCTGGAGCATCCACTATCAATAAATCATTCTTGCTCTGAGATAGCTCCAGCACACAGTTCCTCATCATCAGAATGAGCCATGAGGCATAGATCTTCTGTCTCAGTATCAAGACAACAGAAGGCCTCATCGGAATCTGAGTCAGAACTGGATTCTGTCTCTGACAGAGGGTCTTTCTCAAGATGTTCTGTCACACGTGCCTTTCTCCTTCTGGAGCTGTCTTCATACTTCTTCTTTTCTCCATCATGCCCTTGTTTCTTAGACACTCTTGGATGTGGACATTCTGCTTTGAAGTGTCCAGGTTGTCTGCAGTTGTAACAGAGAAGCTCACCACTGCTTTCTGTTGTTTTGACCTTCTGGTATGGCTTTCTGTTGAATGATGGACTCCTTCCATCTTTGGGATTCTTCATGAACTTCTTGAATCTCCTAGCAAAAGCAGCCATATATTCGTCAGATAAAAGTACTGAAGGGTCAAAATCATTTACCTTTGATGTGCTAGCAGTGAGGGCTGTAGTGGTCCTCTCTTCTGGTACATCTTCCTTTTCTTCAATCATTTCAAACTCATGAGCTTTGAGATCTGAAATGAGCTTATCAGTGGGATAAGTCTTTACATCCTTGCTGGCTTGGACAGCAACCACCTTCATCTTCCATGCTGAGGGCAGTCCCCTCAACACCTTCAGGTTGATCTCCTTTGTGGTGAGTTCCTTGCCAAGCTCAGAGATCTCTCCAGTGAGAGTGAGGAGCCTGTCATACATCTTGGAGATGCTTTCACCAGGGAGAAGTTTGAAGTCATCAAACTTCTTGTTGGCTATTGTCAGTTTGTTGTCCTTCTCTTGCTCATCACCAGCTCCAATGAGCTCAAGAGTATCCCAGATTTCCTTTGCAGTTTTGCACTTCTTTATTCTGTTGAAGTACCTATCATCGATGGATTTGTAAAGGATGTCCTTAGCAATGTTGTCGATATTGTACTTCCTTCTTTCTTCAGTTTTCCACTCAGATTTGGCCTTATTGATCATCTGAGGTCTAGTGTTGTCAATAGCATGTTCTGGGTTGACCTTCTGGAAGCTTGTGAAGGTTCCTATGTCAAGTACTTCCCACATCTCATCATGAAGAGCACAAAGATGTGCCTTCATCCGGATCCTCCAGTCATCAAACTTAAGATCTGAAAACATAAGGTTCTTGGACAAGGAGTGATCCATTATATCAGGGGGAAAAATGAGATAAAACAGAAAAACAAGTGGATCTTTGTTCAGCAAATAACCTAAGAGATTATTAGAATAAGGAGGCTCTGATACCACTTGTTGGTCCCGGTTGTACTGGATACTGTCTAGAGAGGGGGGGGGGTGAATAGACTGTATTGGTTTTTAACTTTTTCAAGCTAAGTACCCGATTTAACAGAACAACCTGTTCTGTTGGCAGAACAGACTGGCAGCGGATGGGGTTCTGGTAGGGAGTTCTGTTGATAGCCTCAGAGAAGCAAAGGCAGTAGGCCTTCTGTTAACTCACAAGACCAGTTCTGCTGAACACAGATACCAAGTCTATGGAGTCAAACAGTTCAAATAAAGACTATGAATGAAAAGCAGTAAGTAAATGACACCAGGGCTTTTTATAGTGGTTCAAGGAACAACTTGTTCCTCTAGTCCACTGTTCCACTAAGCTGTAAAAACATCCGTTTACAATGCCTTAGCCCTATCACCTAAGAAGCTCTCCACGTCTTCTTCAAGTGTAGATGTCTTCTTGGATGCACTTCCGGCTTCCCCAAGACTGGTCCTTTCACTGAGCTTTTCCAGAAGTATCACCACTTCACAGCTCTAGGTACTTGGACGTCCTTCTTGTGAAAGAAGAGGTTCTATTTAGAACAGGGGTTCCTCCAACTTGCTTCGTTACAAAGAGTTTGTATGTGATGAGCTTGAAGAGTTGAAGAACACTTGGAACTTTGCTTGAGTTGAAAATAAGGATTTTTCCAACTTCTACCTTCTCTTGTAGAGGATGATGAAGTGTTAATCTCAAGGAGGCTTTTTGCTTTTAAGCGCTTGAATTTCTTGTATGCAGAGTTGTAGCAAAGGTTAGCAAAATTGCAAAGTTATCTGGTTGTTCTTCGTAGCGTATCTTTTATACTGAGGTTGTCTTCCCGTTGGAGGAGAAGGAGGACAACTGCATTAAATGAGCAAGCAGTTGACTTGACCAGTAGGACCCGGTAAAGTTGGCGGGTTACTATTTTGGGATAAAGTAATCCTGACAATGCGGCCAATCATCTGCAATTACTCTACGGAGCATGGGGAGCATTAAATGTGCATTTAATGCGTGCACTGTAGCGTTTCCGTTCAAGTCTCCTAGCCGTTGAAGGAATCTTCCAGTTGATTTCCCGGCTTTGTGGAATTCTTCTAAGTGTCAAGCCTTCTGGTGTCTTTAATCAGAGAAGGTCTGGAGCACTTCTGTTGAGAGTATATCCAACAGAGAACCAGAAGGGTTTTCTGTCAGAGTAAAGGCTAACAGAGACCCTGAGGTTTTCTGTTCTGAAGCAGAGAACCAAAGGTCCTCTGTTCAACTGATGCCTTATCAAGGGTCTTCTGCCCTTGGAGTCCTTCTGCTTTAGGAGGTCTTCTGGTTTGGAGGCTTTCTGCTAAGTCGATTAAACTAAGAACTTTACAAATGAAAATTCTAATACATTAAGTCTAAAGAGGGGTACTCTAAAGTCCTAATTAATCTAGCATCATCAAAATCTAATTACAAATATTCCTTACAGAATCCCTAAACTGGAGAGAGACAAGCTTTTCTGCAACAATGGCGGGAAAGAAAAATCTTGAAATTGTTTCATGGCAATGGTCAGCTTGTTGTCTTTCTCCTGCTCATCACCAACTCCTATCAGGGTAAGAGTATCCCAGATCTCCTTAGCAGAGTTGCACTTCTTGATTCTGGTGAAGTACTTGTCATCTATGGACTTGTAGAGGATGTCCTTGGCAATGTTGTCAAGATTGTATTTCCTGCTTTCTTCGTTTGACCATTCGTGGCACAGTTTGGTGATCATTTAGGGTAGACCACCACCAGCAGTGTACTCTGGATTTACTTTTTTGAACTCAGTGAAAGGACCTGCATCGAGAACTTCCCACATTTCATCATGTAGTGCGCAGAGGTGAGCTTTCATTCAAATCTTCCAGTCATCAAACTTGGTAACTGAAAACATCAGATTCTTGGAAAGTGTGTGATGGAGTATATTCCCGTATACCCCAGGGGTACCATAATCGCCGGTAAAAAGCATCGCAGATCCACCAGAGACAAGAAAATACCAAGTCCACAATCTGGGCCCGACCCCGACCCCGACCCCGACCGTCGAGGTCAGGAACAACGAGCTCAGGAATTGATCAAACCCAGCAGCTAACGGAGTCAACCGACCCCGACCCTGACCTCGAGGTCGGGAAAATATCGAGCTCAGGAATCAACCAAACTCGTCGGGTTATGAGCCTGACCTCGAGACACCCGAGGTCGGTACCAAGTCTGACCCTGAAAGCCCAGCTCCGGGTCAATCACAATCGAGCGCCAGACAGTTGACCACCGCCGAGGTGGGAACAGAAGATAGCAGGGCGAATCCTCTCAGCATGAGCCCGAGCCCCCGGGCATCGACCTCAGTGATTCCTAAGGTCGGAAGAAAGCACCTCACACTTAGACAAAACCCACACAGACTTGACTCGCGGAAAACATCGCCACGTCATCCTCCGTATCTAAGAATATTCCAGACTACCCGCACACGATCATACGAGATCCTTGGCAGGAATTCTGTTAGAAGATTAATCAATCAGCCAGTTCTGAAAACATCGCCACGGAAAACATTATTAGACTAGCTCCTTTTGCTTGACTGCCAAGTATTTCCTTTTCTCCTTAGTATAAATATCACCTTCCGGCTTGTGGAAGGGGGTTCTGAACTTTCGCTTCTAAGTACTCGATTTACTGCACTTCTGAGAAAATACATTGAGATTTCACCAGTTCGCTCTCCTTCATTCTTATTTCGGTGGATTCTGACCACCCCTGGTCCGATGATCTATCAGTGTGTTATCCATAATAAGTGATTGAAGAGGCTAAAACAAGTGGATCTCTGTTCAGCAAGTAACCTAAAAGATTACAAGAACGAGGAGGCTCTGATACCACTTGTTGATCCCGTTTATACTGGGAACAGTCTAGAGGGGGGGGTGAATAGATTGTTCAGGTTTTTTGAATTTTTCCCTAAGTGGTCTGATTCTGGTGACAGAGAGGGTCAAGTTCTGATGGCAGAACCAGACCTGGCAGCGGATAAAGATCTGTCCGGGTAGCCTTAGGAAAACACTAAGGTAAATGCCTTTCTGATAACTCTTAAAGGAGATCTGCTGAACACAGAGTCCAACCTATTGAGTTAAACAGTTAGAATCTTAAGTGCAGAAAGTAAATGACACCGGGGTTTTTATAGTGGTTCAAGGAACAACGTGTTCCTCTAGTCCACTGTTCCACTAAGCTTGTAAGTTAACAACTACAACTCCTTAGTCCTTAGCACTTAAGAAGCATTCCTCGTCTTCTTCAAGCCTAGTTGCCACCCGGGATGCAGTCTTGCTTCCTGATGGCTGGTCTCGTTTCACTGAGTCTCTTGAAAGTATCCCCACTTCACTTACTCCAGCTAGTTTGAGGCGTCCCTTCTTTTTAAGAAGTATTTGATTCAAAATCAGTTTTCTCCAACGTTGCTTCTTCACAAAAGATATGTAGATGAAGCTTTCGAAGTGGTGAAGAACTGAGGAACTTTGCTTTTGTAGGATGAAGGATATGAAGTTAATATCTTTCCCACAGTAGGCTTTTCTTGTGAGGATGGTGACATTGTAATCTCTGAAAAGCTTGAAGTGTCTTTTTGGTTCAGAACGAAAATTTTCTTCTTCAAAGTTGTCAAAGTTTTCCTGGTAGTTCTTCGAAGTGTATCTTATATACTCGCAGCAGTCTTCCCGTTGGAGTGTAGAAGACAGCTTCATTAAATGCTTGTACTGTTGATTTGACCGGTTGGTCCTTCGATTTGCTATTTTGGGGGCGAAAGGATATCCGCATGGTCTATCATCAGCTTTAAATAAATCTTCGTACGTACAACATTAATTGAGCATTTAATGCGTGTACAGTACCATGTTCCGTCGAATGGCTTCTAGCCGTTGGGGAATTTCCCATTAGTTTCACGGCCGTTGGAAGTGCCTTCGGATTCTGATGAGTATCAACAAGTCTGATGAGGCTCTCTGGTTGTGACTCTGAAGTCCGCCTCTGATGCCATCTTTGGTACCTACACTGGTACCCAACTCTGGTAGCTTCTCTGATGAGCAACTCTGGGAGCAACTCTGGTAGAAGTCAAAGAGGATCTCTGGCATGTCGACTATGCTAATACTTACAAGGAAAATTTCTAATACAAAATATCTAAAGGGGGGGCTTTTAAATTGTAATTAACCTAGCATCATCAAAATCTAATTACATTTATTCCTTACAGAATACTTTTTCTTTTACGTAACTAGTAACAAGGGGGGTTTTGATTGATTGATGAACTTTAAATGTATTTAAACACTAAGATGAACGACTTATGTATTTTACTTAATTGAGATGAAGACATGGCTTTGCTTTTATCCACTTAATGAAATATTCGTCGATCCCGGTTATATTGTAATACCCGAGATTAATTTAAGAGGATTAATAGTACTACTCATACCAACAGAGGTGCATCTCCTTTTAAGGGAGCTCATCACCCAAGAACTTCAAAGTTAAGCGTGCTTGCACGGGAGTAGTCTTGGGATGGGTGACCCCCTGGGAAGTTTCTCAGGGCGCGCATGAGTGAGGACAAAGTGCGTGGTAAAGGCTCGTGGTGGTTTGTGGGGACAGTACTAGAGGTCTAGAGTAACTACCTCAGGTCCGTGTGGGGCCCCAGGGTGTTACATATATCTTTAACTATCTTCCTCTCGAATACTCAATCGAGGAGTATCTCCATTTCATCGAGGGTAGTTATTAATAACGAGACACGTTCATTAATAAAACTTACTACCGAGTCAATATAGAACACACGCCGTATATTAACCCGATAGTAGCAATAAACTTAAGATGAAAACGATAGAGAGTTATAACATCAACACAAGCGGTTTATGTGTTTAATCAATATAATTAATTCCCCTTAGACTATTAACAATGAGATGCATGCATTAATAATCCAAGTTTACTACCGTTCAAAGAACCAAATTAATAACAAGCGTATTAATCGATTGATCCTAGTAATAATTAATATATGAAACAAAACTAGTTGATCCTTTAAGTAATGCTCAAAATATTAATATGAAATATGAATGAGAATTAATTAATATTCAAGGAAGAAGATTAAAGAAGAATAACTCACAACTTACAATTCATTAAGCTTCAAAGTAGCAAAACCAAGATGGAAGAGTTTAGTTCCTCATTTGGAGACTAAACATGATGAAAATATAAAAAAAGAACTTATCTAGACTGAGCTTAGATGTATATGTGAATTGGTGACTAAATGGGAAGAAAAAAGGGGTGTATTTATAGGTATTTTGAGGTGGCTGGGTCTGATACCCGACCGGGTATATAAAATACCCGGCCGGGTATCCTTAAACTGCTCGGAAGGTGCTGAAATCACATCCAACCTGACCGGGTTGGGTCAAACCCCGACCGGGTTGCGTATCAAATCATATATTTTCCACGTTCTCTTGATCTTCCACACGTTCTTTTGTTCTTGTCAACTCAACCCGACCGGGTTTTGTATCAACCCGATCGGGTTTCAGCGTGTAGCCTCCTCTTGGCTTCATGTGTCACTTCCAACCCGACCGGGTTGTGTACCAAAATTTGTTTCACATTTTATCTTGCCTTCCTTTGGTACCTAAAATATTCCTTTGCATCCCTTATGGTACTTACAACAAAATACACACTAAAAATACAAATTACAACCTACAAAATAAATCTAGATAGTACATCACAAACTAAACTATTAAAAACTGTAAGGAATATTTGTAATTAGATTTTGATGATTCTATATTAAATAGGACTTTAGAGTACCCCTCTTTAGATTTAATGTATTAGAATTTTCCCTTGTAAAGTTCTTTAGTATAATCGACTGGCATAAGACCTCCAGAGCAGAAGGCCTCCAGATCAGAAGACCTCAGGGTCTCTGTTAGCCTTTACTCTGACAGAAACTCTCGTGGTTCTCTGTTGGATACTTATTTGACAGAAACCCTCAAGAGTCTCTGGTAACTTTCTCCAATAGAAGTGCTCAAGACCTTCTCTGAACAACTCTCTGCTAAAGACACCAGAAGGCTTGACACTTAGAAGAATTTCAGCAAGCCGGGAAACCAACTGAAAGATTCCTTCAACGACTAGGAGTCTTGAACGGAAAAGATACAGTACGCGCATTAAATGCACATTTAATGCCTCCCGTACTCTGTAGAGTAATTGCAGATGATTGGCCGCAATGTCAGGATAACTTTATCCCAAAATAGTAACCCGCCAACTTTGCTGGGTCCTACTGGTCAAGTCAACTGCCCGCTCAGTTAATGCAGTTGTCCTCCTTCTCCTCCAACGGGAAGACAATCTCAGTATAAAAGATACACTACGAAGAACAACCGGATAACTTTTGCTACAACTGTGCGCATACAAAATATTCAAACGCTAAAAACGCAAAAAGCCTCCTTGAGATTAAATCTTCTTTATCTTCTACAAGAGAAGACAGACATTGGAAAGATCCTTACTTCCAACTCAAGCAAAGTTCTCATCGTTCTTCAACTCTTCAACTCTTCATATACAAATCTTTTGTAACGAAGTAAGTTGGAGGAACCCCTGTTTTCAACAGAAAATCTTCTTTCACAAGAAGGACGTCCAAGTACCTGGAGCAGTGAAGTGGTGATACTTCCGGGAAAGCTCAGTGAAAGGACCAGTCTTAGGGAAGCCAGAAGTGCATCCAAGAAGACATCTACACTTGAAGAAGACGTGGAGAGCTTCTTAAGTGATAGGGCTAAGGCGTTGTAAACGGTCGTTTTTACAAGCTTAGTGGAACAGTGGACTAGAGGAACAAGTTGTTCCTTGAACCACCATAAAAAGCCCTGGTGTCATTTACTTACTGCATTTTATTTATTGCTTTTATTTGAACTGCTTAACTCCAAAGATTCGGTATCTGTGTTCAGCAGAACTTGTCTTGTGAGTTAACAGAAGGCCTACTGCCTTTGCTTCTCTAAGGCTATACTAACAGAACTCCCTACCAGAACTCCATCCGCTGCTAGTCTGTTCTGCCAACAGAACAGGCTATTCTGTTAAATCTGGTACTTAGCTTGAAAAAGTTAAAAACCAATACAGTCTATTCACCCCCCCTCTAGACTGTATCCAGTACAACCGGGACCAACAAAAACAATAATCAAACAATAATAAAACAACAAAGTTATGCACTAGGAAATGGTGCATATCAAACTCCCCCATGCTTAGCCTTTTACTCATCCCGAGTAAAATCAAAATCGAGCTTCAGAATATCTTAGCAAGCAAAAGACTCAAGCAAATGTTTCACACAACCATAACTCAAGAGTATCAAAATAAAAATGTGAATAAATATCTTCACTCCTTGCTTCTTTCTTCATTCCTTTGGCATAGAGTAAAAGCAAATCTTGCAGGATTAAAAATAAAATATTTTCCTCTAATTCTCTCATTTTGCCTTAGGAGCCCTTTTTGGGTTTTCATCCAAGTCTCTCTTTCTTTTTTCTTTTTCCTCATCGGCTCACTTATCATTTTTTTTGTTTTTGTCATTGTTGCCTAGGTTGCCCGTTCGGGTTTTCAACCTAACATACATTTCTTCTTTTTATTCTTTTTTTTTTACCTTTTTTTTCTTTAACATTTTTTTGTATTTTTTTTAAGTACAATGTAGAAGAAATACCTTATGTATAATGAAGAGTCTTCTCCCCCTTGCTAAATCGAGCACTGTCCTTAGTGCTCGTTGTCGCCATTTTTTTGGGAGATATGAGGTTGTGATTTGGGAGAGGGGTCAGGCTTTTCAAGAGTTTATGGATGAGAGAGTATGTGGAGTAAGAGAAAAGTGGAGTAAGATGAAGATGATGAGAACAAGATCATGATGTTTTTTGTTATGTGTGGGTTTGGAGGATATGGGGATGTGGAGGAAGTGAGGAGATGAAGAAAATGAAAGTTTTTGCTTGATTTGGTGTGTAGAAATGAGATTTTGGGATGTTTGGGTGTAGGGGACGAGTTTAAGGAAGATTTGGAGCTCTCTGTTTCGAACTTAATGTTCTGGGAAATGAAATTTTCGGGCTGCCCCGACCTAGTTTATTGATCTGGTTTTAGTGTCAACCCGGTCGGGTTTTATTGTGACCCGATCGGGTTATGCATACGGTGCTCTGGTTTCGAAAACAAAACATGTGACCCAGTTTGGTTTATGTGCAACCCGATCGGGTTATGTGAAATTTCATTCGATCGGGTAAGTGGGGTACCAGATCGGATTTTCCCCCGTACTATCTGTTTCATTATTTTTAATCATACCCGACCGGGTAAGCAAGGTACCCGATCGGGTTTTCATCAAACCTGCATGTTTTCGTTGCTTTTCACTCTTTTTTCCAAAACCGTTAGTCCCCTCGCTCACCACACTCAAAACTTCAATGAATAACAAAGCAAGTAATAAGAAAAGAAAACTACATACCTTGATTGGGTTGCCTCCCAAGAAGCGCCTTAGTTTACGTCATGGCACGACGCCATCTTCTCTAGTTCAATCTTTAAAATTTGGATCGTGATGATCCATCTCTTTCACATTTTCACTCCTAGGACTTCCATAGGAATGCTCAATTTTCCGACTCTTCACTTCGGAAATCTTTCCAGGATCAAATATCCAAATTTCCATTGATTCATGTGGTGAGAGTAAGGGAAAGAAATTATCGTTTAGCATGGTCAATGAAAAGTTTTTTGATCACTCAATTTTGATGAAGATTTCAGAAATGACATTGTCCTTTTCAAGTTTACGAGTTTCCCTCAAAGCTTCCAGAAATGGTGGAGGTACCTCAAAGGAAGACAAATATAAAAATTTGAATTTGATGCTCGGCTTATCCTCTTCTTTGACCAATTGGAGCTCCGTGTCTTTTTCTTCTTCTTCTTTTAGATTTTGAGCCTCTTTTTGGAATTCCTTCTCATTTTTCAATATGACTGCAAATGTTTGCTGTTTAGGCTCATGTTCTATTTGAAAGGGAAATTTTCCCGAATCCCTTGTTTCAAGCCTACTCACGGCTCCAGCTATTTGACTCACTTGAGTTTCCAAATTTAAAATGCAAGACTTGGCCTCATTTTGGAATTGCACCATGTTGTTTTGCATGGTGGTTATGTTGGTAGTAAGAGCCCGAATCATGTCCTCCGTAGACATGTTGGAGAATGGACCATACCTCATGTGAGGTATTTTCCTTTGAAAACCAACATCATCAATTTGTTCAAGGTATTCGTCTTGGAGCTTTGGGCAAAAATCCGTAAGATGCCTGTGAGACATGCAAATGTTGCAGGTCTTAGCATCTTGAGCTTTTGAGCATAAGATAAACTCCTTTATTAGAGAAGCCAAGATGGAAATTTGATTCTCTAGGGATGATGTGGTGGTATCCATATACTCATGTAAGCTCAGAAAATAGAAAAGTAATTTTTTTTTATATATTTTTTTGTTTTTTGATTTTTTTTGATTTTTTTTGAAATAAAACAAAAAGAAAAATAGTTTCCTTTCCCCGGCAACGGCGCCAAATTTGGCATTCACTTTGTCGTGGTGTGCACTCAAAATAAACATCAATACAATAATTATACGTAATATAATGAAGTAAGGTTCGTATCCACAGGGAAAGGAATACTTTTTCTTTTACGTAACTAGTAACAAGGGGGGTTTTGATTCACTGATGAACTTTAAATGTATTTAAACACTAAGATGAACGACTTATGTGTTTTACTTAATTGAGATGAAGACTTGGCTTTGCTTTTATCCACTTAATGAAATGTTCGTCGATCCCGATTATATCTTTAACTATCTTCCTCTCGAATACTCAATTGAGGAGTATCTCCATTTCATCGAGGGTAGTTATTAATAACGAGACGCGTTCATTAATAAAACTTACTACCGAGTCAATATAGAACACGCGCCGTATATTATCCCGATAGTAGCAATAAACTTAAGATGAAAATAATTGAGATTGATAACCTCAACACAAGCGGTTTATTGGTTTAATCAATATAATTAATTCCCCTTAGATTATTAACCATGAGACGCATGCATTAATAATCTAAGTTTACTACCGTTGAAAGAACTGAATTAATAACAAGCGTATTAATCGACTGATTCTAGTAATAATTAATATATGAAACAAAACTGTTGATCCTTTAAGTAATGCTCAAAATATTAATATGAAATATGAATGAGAATTAATTAATATTCAAGGAAGAAGATTAAAGAAGAATAACTCACAACTTACAATTCATTAAGCATCAAAGTAGCAAAACCAAGATGGAAGAGTTTAGCTCCTCATTTGGAGACTAAACATGATGAAAATATAAAGAAAGAACTTATCTAGACTGAGCTTAGAAGTATATGTGAATTGGTGACTAAATGGGAAGAAAAAAAGGTGTATTTATAGGTATTTTGAGGTGGATGGGTCTGATACCCGACTGGGTATATAGAATACCCGACCGGGTATCCTTAAACTGCTCGGAAGGTGCTGAAATCACATCCAACCCGACCGGGTTGGGTCAAAACCCGACCGGGTTGCGTATCAAATCGTATATTTTCCACGCTCTGTCGATCTTCGACACGTTCTTTTGTTCTTGTCAACTCAACCCGACCGGGTTTTGTATAAACCCGACCGGGTTTCGGCGTGTAGCCTCCTCTTGGCTTCATGTGTCACTTCCAACCTGACCAGGTTGTGTTCCAACCCGGCCGGGTTTGGTACCCGAATTTATCTTCACATTTCATCTTGCCTTCCTTTGGTACCTAAAATATTCCCTTGCATCCCTTATGGTACTTACAACAAAATACACACTAAAAATACAAATTACAACCTACAAAATAAATCTAGAGAGTACATCACAAACTAAACTAAACTAAACTATTACAAACAATAATCAAACAGTACTAAAACAACAAACTTATGCACTAGGAAATAGTGCATATCATTCAACCACCTGAGATCTGATCAATGTGGTTGATTTTCTTCTTCTTCTTCTTCTTCTTCTTCTTCTTCTTCTCCTTCTTCTTGCTAGAATGATAAATTGGGGCCAGCCATTAATTCATTTGATGGTTCATTTTTTGACAAGCATCACACAAGTGATCCTTTTTTAAGTTTACATCAGGTAAACCTTCTACCAGCTTTCTTTTTGTGAGCTTGTTGATTGTTTTGAAGTTGAGATGGCTTAAGTTGTTGTGCCATTCCGAGCAGACATCAAAGTTACCTTTTGATATTAGGCAGACTCCTTGTTTAGCTGTACTCCAATCAACAATGTACATTTCCTTCTTCCTGTGAGCACAATTTCTTTGTTTGTGATATCTTTGATTGAGCAAGTGCCTTTTGAAAACTCAACAGTATATCCAGTGTCACATAGTTGACTTGTGCTAAGTAGATTGAACTTGAGACCCTTAACATAAGATATGTTTCAGATTACAAGCCCGGATTTCATTAGCTCTCCAGTTCCCTTGGTTTCTCTTTTTTTCTCTTCATTTCCAAAAGTTACTTTTGGTTCCTCTCTCCTGTTATAAAGTTTGACAGCACCCACCCGGTGCCCATTATGTGCCTGGTGTAGCCTGAATCATTTTACTAGACCTCTTCTCAGTTGCTCCAGCACCCTCCCATGAATATTCCTTCATCGGCTTTCTCTTGAAAGACTTTGAGATTGTCTTTTCCATTGTTGAGTATGACATCCAAAGATGTGAAAATAACTGGTGTTGGGTTTTCGCCCTTTCCACAGTTCATAGGGAGTCTGTTGGAGAATATTCTGTTGTGAATCAAGCTTTTCAGATATCTTGTAATAGCTTAGCTTTTATTATATCCATGTATTTAATGTTTGTATTTATTAGGATATAAAGGATATAGGGCCAAGATGTCAGGCCCATATGTGGCTGAAAGCCTTTACGCAAACCTTAACCTGCGCATATAAAAAGGCGCATAAGGTTTAGGTTTGCGTCGACTTTGCATATTGATCTTATCAACCTTAACGCTCATCCTTGTGTTTGTAAAGTTCACGGTATATCAAAGACGAGTTTAAGGATCTCCAGCGTATATCTTTCTGCTACTCTATCTTTGATTATCTCCATACATATTGATGTAATCATATAAACAGGGACAAACAATTGGTATTAGAGCCAATCGAGACCGGTTAGACGTTCATCATCGAAAGATTGATGTTTTCTTGTTTATCTGTAGTTTTTCGAGTTTAGCTATTGTAATATTGTTTTTGATCAAATACCTGTAAAAGTTATATTGTTAGATTCGCAATCTCTTAACGATCAAGCAGTATACCTTAGATTATGTTTTACGCAAAATTTGTTTTTTTGAGGAACTCGGCATTGAGAACTTGAGACGACGTTCTACAGGTTCCACTCAGCCTTTTGATCTGAAATTTTCACACGAGGATCTCTAAATCCAAAAGTACAGGAAACAATCTTCTGATCTTGAAAACTCGAAACTTTCTATTTGCAGGAACTCGCAATTCAGGCTCTTGAACTCCTAAACTCGAAGTTGGAAACTCGAGTTTAGAACTTGTTAGTACCCAATTTTGATAAGATTTTGATGATGCCACTATACATAACACGTGTACATTGTGTCTCAATTTAATTTGCAATAAGTGACAAAATTAATGTACAATTTTTATGACTAATAAAATACTACCGGAAAAATAAAAATGCAATAAGGTAATATTTATTTACCTTAATAGGATATTTATATCCTACCGGTATATTTTATTAGCCCACAAAAATTAATTGTCACAAAACAAGGCCAAGTTCGAAAATAAATGTATATGATTAGAGACAAGTACTTGACCGGTATTTAATACCGAATCAAGTACTGGGGACTACAGCATGGGACTCAAACCTGGAAGAAAATGCCGCGGCCGAATTATTTACAGACAAATACACCAGCCGCAATTAAAGCTCCAGCACAAGAAGACAAGAGTACTACTCGTACTCTTCAAAAGTTCAACGGCAGAGATCAATCTATCCTAACCAACGGATAAGATTGACTAGCCAGAAAGCCTATAAATAGAGGCTGAAACGCAAGTTTCTAACCAAGCATTTTGAGCATCCAAAGAGAGAATTTCTATTACGAGCATTTACGAGATATCTAGCAAAAGAGAAAGTACTATTCTAAACTTTACTCTCTGCTTGGACTCATGCTTCACTAAACTTCCAGTTTACAAAGCTTTTCATTGCCAAATCATAGAAGTTTAGTTCCTAGTTGGAGGTTAGAACTTTCTTGAAACAAATCACATATTGCTGTAAACACTTAGGAGAACAGTTGTTCGGATCCTACAGTGTAAGTAGGTAGATAGAGTACCTTTTGAGCCCCACTGGGTCATTAGAGAAAAGTCTAAGGACTGAGTAACTTTGAGTGGTGCTATACTGTAATACCCGAGATTAATTTAAGAGGATTAATAGTACTACTCATACCAATAAGGTGCATCTCCTTTTAAGGGAGCTCATTAGCCA
This sequence comes from Cuscuta europaea, assembly GCA_945859875.1. NCBI lineage: Eukaryota > Viridiplantae > Streptophyta > Magnoliopsida > Solanales > Convolvulaceae > Cuscuta > Cuscuta europaea. The sequence continues at coordinate 2,871,374 of CAMAPE010000030.1, forward strand.
AGAACTCCAAAGTTAAGCGTGCTTGCACGGGAGTAGTCTTGGGATGGGTGACCCCCTGGGAAGTTTCTCAGGGCGCGCACGAGTGAGGACAAAGTGCGTGGAAAAGGCTAGTGGCGGTTTGTGAGGACAGGACTAGAGGTCAGAAGTAACTACCTCGGGGCCTACGGGGCCGAGGTGTTACAGGTGGTATCAGAGCAACCCTGCGACAGTGTGATGATCCGATGGATATCGGGCGGGCACTTAGCAGGGGAAAAGATTCTGGGATGTGATTGAGATTGGTTTATGGACGCAACGAGGACGTTGCGTTCCTAAGTGGGGGTGATTGTAATACCCGAGATTAATTTAAGAGGATTAATAGTACTACTCATACCAATAAGGTGCATCTCCTTTTAAGGGAGCATTAGCCAAGAACTCCAAAGTTAAGCGTGCTTGCACGGGAGTAGTCTTGGGATGGGTGACCCCCTGGGAAGTTTCTCAGGGCGCGCACGAGTGAGGACAAAGTGCGTGGAAAAGGCTAGTGGCGGTTTGTGAGGACAGTACTAGAGGTCAGAAGTAACTACCTCGGGGCCTACGGGGCCGAGGTGTTACATATACTCACTGTGAAAAACCTTCAATCTAGGCCTAAGTGTTGTAAAGGCTAGATTGGCACTAAGTGTATTGGGCTTAATACTTTAGTGAAATCCATCTGAAAGAGGGTGGGACTGGACGTAGGAGGATTACACCACCTCTGAACCAGGATATACCGTGTGTTGATTTACATTCAGTAGACAAAGCACACACTTAGCACTTCTCACAAAAAGATTGAAGTTTGTCAGCAGAATCTTAAGCAGTTGTCTTAACTGACCCAACTGCTTATCCTACTGCTTAATCACTTGCTTTCTTTGAGACCATTTTCACACCTGAGACGCACCTCACCATCACTAAAAGGTCTGCTCTACCATTTCCCAGTAATTCACCTTCTAAGTATAGCAGGTGCCTCAGCAGTTCCCTGAGACCACCCAACTGCTGAGCACTCTGCTCACATAAAAGTCACTTCCTGTGACCATTTCAGTTTCACCAGCCAGCCATAAATATCATTGTCAAAAAGTACGTTCAAAAATCAATCCCTGAAAGTCAGATCAAAATCTGAGCAGTTGCCTCAGCAGTTCCCTACTACCTAGCCAACTGCTAAGCCAACTGCCAAGCCAACTGCTAGCTATCTAAGTCCAATCTTCCCCAGATCAGAAAGTGATTAAAACATCCATTATATAAAGGGTAAAGACTTCCGCTGTGCATCTATTAATCTCCCAAAAGATTATAGATCAACTCCTCTAGAGGGAATTATTTATAAGGGTCGAAAAGATTTAAAAGGCTATTCACCCCCCCCCCCCCCTCTAGACTTTTACCCTATCCGGGACCATCAAGTGGTATCAGAGCGGAGTGTTCCTAGATTCAGTTTCTGACTAGTTTGAACTAAAGATCCAAAGTCACTTACTTCTCCCAAACACTTTCTAAACAATGGACAGTCAACTAGCCAAAAACCTCCTATTCAACCTAAACAAATTTGATGATTGGAGAATCAGGATGAAGGCACATCTCAGTGCCTTACATGATGAGATGCTGGAAGTAATCACTACTGGACCTATCAGGATAATGAAGGTCAGCACATCCAAAACTGATGACCAGGAGGATGTGTACATTCTCAAGCCCAAACTGGAATGGACAACCGAGGACAGAAAGAGAAATAACCTTGATAACATTGCCAAGGACATTCTCTTTAAATCTGTTGATGAATCCATATTTCCCAGGATCAGGAAATGTGAAACGGCAAACGACGTTTGGGATGAGCTCACAAAAATTGGAGCTGGTGATGAACCGGAGAAGGACAACAAACTAACCATGGCCCTCAAGAAATTTGAGGACTTCAAGATGCTGCAAAATGAGTCCATCCAAGAGATGAAATTAAGGTTCCTAAAGATCACAGCAGAGGTCTCAGACCTAGGGAAAGATCTTCCTCAAAAAGAGATTTCCCTTAAAATCTTGAGAGGCCTACCCCCTAAATGGGACATGAAGGTGACTGCTATGAGATATAGCAGAGATCTAAGAATCTTATCAACCGATAAGCTCTTCAGTGATCTCAAAGCCTATGAATTCGAGATGAAGGAAATAAGGGAAGAAAAAGAAGATGAATCAAAGACACTAGCTCTAGTGTCTGAGCCTGGACCTTCCAAATCCAGTGAAAAATCCCTCAACAACCTCCTTACTGACGACCAGTTTGCCATGTTTGTAAGGAAGTTTAAAAGGTTCATGAAGAAGGAGGGAACTGCTCCAAAAAGGCCATACAATCTGCCATCCAGGAGACAAGGGAGACCTCAAACCAGCGAGGAAATTGTCCTGTGCTACAACTGTAGACAACCAGGACATTACAAAAATGAATGCCCTCTGCCCTTAGCCCAGAAATATCAAGGGCAACAGGGGACTGGTTACAAAGCTTGTTACAAGAAGGACTTCAAAGGCAAAAGACAAGCCTTTGTTAGTGAAAAGAAAAAGGAGGAACCTCAATCTGAAGATGAAAGCAGCTCAAGTGATGAAAGCTCTTCATCTGAGAGCTCAGATGAAGCACTTCTATGCCTGGGATCATGGCAGGTGGGTGAAGATGGCCGCAGTTGTCTCACTGCAGAGAGCAGCAGTTGGCTCAGTGAATCTTCCACCAGCTCAAGTGAAAATAATGCAAGCAGCTCTCTCAAATGCTTAATGGACAAGGACCACTACAACGATGTCGAGGTAACATCCTGCTCCTCCTATAGCTCTAGTGATTCTGGATCAAACAATATAACACTGGAATCCTTATTACAAGATTTCCAGAAAGTCCAAAATCACCACGTTCTCTTAAATGCCGAAAATGATAGACTTAAACAAGACATTAAGGCAATTCATTCCAAATTACTAGATGCCTTAAGAAAAATGATGTCTTAGAAAAGGAGAACAAAGAGCTGAGAAACTCCAGCACGAATAGTAAAAACTCTCACCCTACTGCTGAAGTTACTCCAAACAGGAAGAAAAGAGGTCTTGGTTACTCATCCCCCACCAGACTCACTCAAAACAGTGCATCTACAAGCAATACTTCATACACAAGAAAGCTCACTTACCAAAAACCTCATCCCCCAAATGTTCCCAAAAGAAGGAACCAACCTGCTCCCAAACCAAAATCCAAACACATGTATAAATCAACACCTCCTCACCATCTAAACCTAAGAACCTGTTGGCAACCAATCAATAAGACCAACCACAGCAAAAATTCCAAGCAAACTCCTCAAATAAATAATCCATTTCCCACCTCAAGGAGGAAAAGAATTAACGAGTATATAGCCATCCCTTTTGATTACAACACCTCAAATGGCTACAGACCAATCTACTTAGAACTCAATGGTTCTAGATGGGCATGGATGCCTAAACTTGTACAAGGGAAGTCACCCACTAACCTGTGGGCTACTGCTCAACATTGATTTATACAGGAAGGTGCCGGAGCAGCTGAAACACAACCATGGTACATAGATTCAGGCTGCTCCAGGCACCTGACGGGGAGCAGGCGGCTCCTGTCAAACTATACAGCAAGGGAAGGACCCAAAGTGACATTTGGGAATGTGGAAAAACAAGGAGAAACCAAAGGAGCAGGAGACCTATCAATTAATGGACTTACAATCCAAAACATATCACATGTTAAGGGTTTAAAGTTCAATCTCATAAGCACAAGCCAGCTCTGTGACAATGGTTACAACATTACATTCTCCAAAGACATCTGCTTGATCAGAGATGTCACAAACGACAAACTTGTGCTCACTGGTAGAAGGAAGAAGGACATGTACATTGTTGATTGGAGCTCTGCAAAGGAAGGAATCTGCTTAGTAACAAAGGCAGATTCAAACTTAAGTTGAGAATGGCACAACAAATTAAGCCATCTAAACTTCAAAACAATCAACAAACTGTCCAGAAAAGGTTTGGTGAAGGGACTCCCTGAAATCAACTTCAAAAAGGACCACCTCTGTGATGCTTGTCAAAAAGGGAAACAAACCAAGGTATCATTCAAATCAAAAGAAGTTGAATCATCAACTAGGCCCTTAAGCCTTCTACACCTTGACTTGTTTGGACCAGTTGAACCAACAAGCTTAAGTGGTAGAAGGTACACCCTGGTTGTAGTTGATGACTATTCTAGATACACCTGGACCATATTTCTAAAGAAGAAGAATGAAACAGAGAAGAAACTGCCAGAATTGATGAGGCTAATTCAAAATGAGAAGTCTCTCAATCCAAAAGATCGGGTCAGATAGAGGTACTGAATTTCTCAACTCAATCATAATTCAGTACTGTGAAGAGAATGGAATCCATCATCAAACCTCAGCAGCAAGAACACCTCAACAAAAGGGTGTTGCTGAAAGAAGAAACCGAACTCTCAAGGAAGCAGGAAGGACAATCTTAGAAGCAGCTGGATTACCCAAATGATTTTGGGCAGAAGCAATCAACACTGTTTGGTACACTCAAAATAGAAGTCTTATTCATAAGACTCACAAGAAGACACCATATGAGCTATGGAAAGAAAGGAAGCCTAATGTCAGTCATTTCCATGTGTTTGGATCCAAATGCTTTATCCTAAATAATGGAAAAGACTATCTCAAGCCATTTGATCCCAAATCTGATGAAGGGATCTTCCTGGGCTACTCAACAACTAGCAAGGCATTCCGAATTCTCAACAAAAGAACTCTGGTGGTAGAAGAATCAATCCACGTGGTATTTGAAAACCACCCCACTGCTCAAGAAAAAGAAAAAGGTGAGTCATCTAAATCAAAGGACACTGAAAAGGCTCCAAGCTGCCTTCCAAATAATAGTTTTAAAAAGAATGAAAATACAATTAACTCGAAAGGCAGCCGACTACCAGCAGTTGACTCAAATGGCAACCAACTGCCAGCAGTTGACTCAACTGACAGTTCACTGCCAGCAGATGACTCACCAAAAGGCAACCTTCCAAGTACTCATGACATTCCCAATCTTCCTACTCTACCAGATAATAGCGAAGAAGAAAAAGAGAAGGATGATGAACAACAAGTTCAATTCAAAACAACCACATCTGATGTTAGATGGTTGAGCAAACATCCTCCACACCAAATCATTGGAAATATCAATACAGGGGTTCGTACCAGATCAACAATTCAGAGAGAAGCACTATTCTCATGCTTCATCTCTCAAATTGAACCCAAGAAAGTTGAAGAAGCCCTACTAGACCCAGACTGGATACAAGCCATGCAAGAGGAACTCAATCAGTTTGAGAGAAACAATGTATGGGAGCTTGTACCCAGACCGTATCATCAACATGTGATAGGAACTAAATGGGTGTTCAGGAACAAAATGGATGAGGAAGGCACCATTATCAAGAACAAGGCAAGACTGGTAGCCAAAGGCTACTGCCAAGTAGAAGGTATAGATTTTGATGAAACATTTGCACTTGTTGCCAGATTGGAGGCAATAAGAATCTTCTTGGCTTATGCTGCTCATAAGCAATTCACAGTCTATCAGATTGATGTGAAAAGTGCCTTCCTGAATGGTCTACTAGAAGAGGAAGTCTATGTGGAGCAACCTCCTGGCTTTGAAATCAATAGAGAGAAAGATCAAGTCTACAAATTGCACAAGGCTCTTTATGGACTCAAGCAAGCCCCAAGAGCATGGTATGACACTCTCTCTGAATATTTAGTGAAAAATGGATTCACTAAAGGCAAAGTAGACAAGACTCTATTCAAGATTGAAGAAGACTCCCACATACTGCTTGTTCAAATCTATGTTGATGACATAATTTTTGGAAGTTCAAATCAAGCACTATGCGAGAAATTTTCAACTCTCGTGCAAAGCAAGTTTGAAATGAGCATGATGGGAGAGTTGAATTATTTTCTGGGGTTACAAGTGAAGCAGACTCCAGATGGTATCTTTATCAACCAAGCCAAATATACAAGAGATCTCATGAAAAAGTTCAAAGTTGAGAACAAGTCCACAGTGAAAATTCCCATGAACACATCCCAAGGTCTAAGTCAAGATGAAGATGGCAAAGATGTTGATCCTACACTTTATAGAGGCCTAATTGGTTCCTTGTTATATCTCACCACTAGTAGGCCAGATATATCCTACTCAGTTGGTGTATGTGCAAGGTTTCAATCAAAGCCCAAGGAAAGCCATCTTCTGGCTGCAAAGAAAATTTTGAGGTATCTAAAAGGTAATCCTAACTCTGGATTATGGTACCCAACAAATGGAGGCTTTGACCTCTATGGATATTCAGACTCTGACTTTGCCGGATGCAAAATTGATAGAAAAAGTACATCAGGTACCTGTCAATTAATTGGTGGAAGACTTGTCTCTTGGTTCAGCAAGAAACAAAATTCAATTGCTACTAGCACTGCTGAAGCTGAATACATAGCTGCAGGCAGTTGCTGTGCTCAAATCCTATGGATGAAACAACAATTGAAGGATTATGGAGAAGAAACAAAGGAAATCAGCATTTTGTGTGATAATACAAGTGCTATAGCTATCACTCATAATTCAGTATTTCACTCAAGAACCAAACACATTGAGATCAGGCATCACTTTATCCGAGATCATGTTGAAAAGAAGACCATCAAGCTAGAGTACATTCCTACTGAGAAGCAGTTGGCTGACATATTCACCAAGCCACTGAATGAAGCAAGATTCAATGAACTAAGACAGGAGCTTGGAATGCTAGATGATCTAGATCAAGTGAAGGAATAACCCTACACCCACTCAGGGGGAACATAATTCCATAATCAAGGGGGAATTCCTAGTCACCTGCTGAGGGGGAATTTTTGTGAAGTACTCTGGAGTAGGCACCTGCTAAAGGTAGGCTACTCAAAAATCTCAAAGGAATGAAGCATCAAGGTCCAAATGAGTCACTATCAGGATATCAAGATCAAAAGGAGTCAAAACTCACAAAACAGGCTCAGCAGTTGACTGCATCATAGCAAACAGTTGGCTCAGCAGGCGACTGGCCACTAGTCCACTACAACTGCTAAAAAGGAAGAATATACACACTTTCTCAACAAGGAGGAAAATAGCTAGAAAGGGAAGGAAATGGAGGCAAAAATCATGGCTCAATATTTCGCACAAGTAACTGCCAGCAGGTGACTGCCTCTGAAGCATGGCACTGCGTCAGGCCAGCAGTTGGCTCAATTCTTAACAAATGTACATGGAATCTTAGCTCATGGCCTACATCATCTGGATCACCTCATATTAAGGATTCCAAAAAGGTACTGGTTGCTCTCAAAAATCATCAGAAACCTACTCAAAAATTAGCCCTCTGCTACCAGTGTGAACGTAGTAAATGATGAAAAAGCCCTTCGTATTCTCCAACGGCTATATTCCAACGGCTAGTTCCCAATAGCCTATAAATACTCCCTCCGTACAAAACCTTTAACACTTTTCACTCTGCAATCTCTCTCTATCTATTCTAAAGCTCTCAAACTCTCTATTAACACTCTTAAAAGCTCTCTCTCATACACCACCAACACAAATCCTTCCTTTCCCACATACACAGAAATGGTCTCACTCGTCCAAATAGCCAAGTCCATCTTTACTGGATCAATCCTGAACATTCCTAGTCATTGAAAGAGCAGACAACAAAGACCTAATGAGGGAACTGCTCAAGAAACTTGAGACTACCGGACTGCTAAGGATGGCCACCTACGCATATTATTGCTTCTACCCCGAAGCAGTGGCAGAGTACTACACCAACTCCACTCCTGGGACACTGAAATCTGTGGTGATGGGATTCGAGGTCGAAATAACGGAAGAAGACATAAGAAATCTGCTCTCTCTACCTGGAGAAGAGGCTCCAACTGTATAAGATCTCAACCTCAATGAAGAAAACTTTAAAGAAACAGTCTTCATCCCAAGGGCTCAACACCTAAACACTCTGAAAGTCAAAAAGAAGATGATGGTTCCAGAATACGCCATCCTCCTAGACATTCTCTACAAGTGTCTCGACACAAGAACTACAGCCCTGGATGAACTCAATGCACAAAGAGCCAAGCCATTGACATCAATCATCTTAGGAGTGCCATTCAACTGGTCACGGTAAGTCTACAATGAACTCCTAAAATACATAAAGAAAGTTCACACAGGAAAGGGAGAAGACGGTACCTTACCACTGCTGGGATATGGGTTTATGATAGGAGAACTGCTCAAGAGGAAAGGAATTGTGGGATCCATCAAGAAAGAAACAACATGGAGAAAATTTCTCTATCAAACTTCAAAGGCAGGGGCTCCACAAATTCAGAGAATAGAGGACTCCTTCATCTCCAACGAACCCCTTCAAATCACCCTTGACAGGATCAAAACCAAGACTGCCAAGAGAATCAGATCAGGATGCCAAAAAGACAAATCAAAGAAACAAAGAACAGCAACAAGAAATCTACAGACCGAAATGGAAGAAGCTGCTTCTTCCTTTAACCCAAGTCAAGAAGAAGCAGTGACCTCCCTTCTTGCCCTGGTCAACGAAGAAGCAGTGGTCACCCCATTAGCAATCATTCAAGAAGAAGAAACAGAAATGTTTGCTGCTTCCTCAAACGCAAGTAATGATTCTCAAACTCCTCTCTCTATACTCCTTCCTAAGATCACAAAAAGGGATCAGCAAGAGGAGCAGTTGGCTCTCCAAGCAACAGAGCAGATCACTCAACCCAATGAGCAGGTGGCTCCCTCTGAAACTGAGCAGGCACCTCCATCTCCAACAGTGGTCTCACGTGTAACACCCCCAAATTTCCCACCCAAAACGTTGATATAATTGAAATAAAACTTTTATTTATTGATAATGAAAATTTAAAGAAAGTACAGCGGAAGCCTTAATAAGGGAAATGGGTGTTACCGCCACATCCGGTCATCTCTCAACCGGATGCACAGGCAACTAAAACATAACAACTAATTTAATAAAAATAAAGTGTTTGTAAAGTAAATGTTTATTTCATGACTAGTATAACTAAGGCGACTTCTAATTCGCTCTCGGGCCATGCAAGCAATCATCAATAGACAAAATCATCCTCACCTGCACAAATAAAGTGCAGAAACAAAACAAGGAAAAGAAAACAAAAATTAGCTTTAGAGCTAAGTAAGTACTACTCAACCCCGTAAAATAATCATGTTTGACTAAAATAGATCTTTATATAATAATATATAAAAATACTCACACCATCGAAACTCTTTTCACTTTGATTTTTCTCAAACTACTTCTTTACAAAAATGCTCAACTTCTCTTTAAAACTTCATAATAACTCTTCTCTTTGATTTCCTCAAAAATCACTTCTTCTCTAGCTTCCTAGTAATTTAGAAGGGCGGTGCTCAACCTTTCGGTATAGCCCGGTGGACCGTGGTTACGGACGGCCACCCCGAACAAGTGCCGGTACCACAACTGCTCTGTTGGAAACGAAACGACTACCTTAAGTGTGCACACCCCCTAAAAGGGATTCCAAGCCCTCCGAGTAGTAAGTCGTAACGAGTAGTCGGGACTCAGTCTACCAACTACCCCTGAATAAGATATCTTGAATGATTAGGGATTACTACTACCATAACTTCTTCTTAAAAGGGATCATCGATCCAAATATCACTTTAAACTCAAACTGTACTTCTTAGTAGTAGCAAACCTAATCACCCTCCACATTTATCCGGACGTGGAAAACCGACATCACGGATTTCTCCCGTGGTGCTCACCTCTTATGAAATCATTCTTTTATCTTGAATTAATATACTTCAAAATATTTCTCAACTTCTCAAACTGCTTTAAAAATATTTAGATAAAATATTTACCCCCAAAAGCACTTAGTTCCACGAATCATCTCAGAATCACATGCATAAAAATCATACTTCACACTTAAAATCACGTATCACATAATACATATATAATACGAGGAAACGATTTTTGGATTGGCAGAGAAACTTACCTCTAGTCCGGGTGCTCCTAATTCTCTTCTTCTACTCCGGTCTCTAAATAATCACCTTTTTAATTAAGATGATATAATTAGTCACTTACTCTTTAATAATTATTTTACTCGATTTTTACCTTTTATTTTATTTTTCGAATTCACTAATTCAATTATTTTATTATCCGCGTTAATCACTTCTTATTAATTAAATTACCTTATTAATTCAGTCATTAATACTTAAATTCTAAAATATACGAATATAATTAATTACAATATCAAATTTCTAAATTAATAATCATCTTTTTATTTACTCAACTCCTAAAGCATATGGTATGTCTTAATATTATATCCGAATTATTTTTAATCTAGCTAATCAAATATCGAAATTAGTTTATATTAACATTATTAGCATTAATAAATCTGAATTAACTAACATATTCTGATTTTATTAATTACTTAAACACTTAATATTTTAAAGTCCGTAATTATGCAAATTTTATATTACTCTACCTTAATTAGTCCAATAATTAGTGAAAACAAAATCTACCAATTTATTTAATCTAATTATGATACCAAGTCCAAATAATTACTTTAATATAATATTCTTTAATGAATATTAAACTATAAATTCATTTCATCGATAATAAAAATTTTATTATTTAATTACTTAATTAGCTTTATATGGTCCAATTTAATAAAATAGCCAAGAGTCGACTTTATAAATTAACAACCGTTCATAACTACATTTTGGTTCTATATTTGGCTTAGGTTGTCCAAATATTTATTTTATAATTCATTTTCCATAATTATTCATTTATTTTCGTATATCAAATAACCGGTCCATTTACAATTAAATATACTAATATTAATTTTTATTAATTATAAATGGTCCATAATGTCTTATTTAGTCTTATATTTATCCTAGTTTGATCCAATATTTATTTCATAATTAATTTCGCCATTTACTTATTTATTTACTAATTGTGTACAAATTGGCCCAATTACCATTAAATCAATTAAAAATAGCTAAAAATATTATTTTTCAATTCTGGTTGGTCCGAACATGTATAATTACACCAGGTATTTAATTTATATTTTTCCAGATTTTATTTATTTCATTTACTATTTTATTTTTAATTTTTATTGCAACTGGGCCGAACTGGCCCAAATTTAATTTTTCTGGCCCAAAGATCAGGCCCAAGACAGACCCCAGCCTTGGCTGGGTTGTCTTCTCCGGTGAATCGCCGGAAAAACGGGGGAAAAAGAAAAAAACGGGGAAGAGGCCTTACCTCGTCGGAAACGGCCAACGGGGGTAGCGGTGCACTCCTCTCGGGACGGCGACGGCGGCTCCTGCTCCTCCGTTTTCTGTCGGGAAAGTTTTCCGGCGAAAACTCCGGCGAGCGTTTTCTCCCTCGTTTCACGACCGTTTTCAATGATTCTTCCTCCGTTGGATTCCTCTCACGAAGGGGAAGGTCTGGGAAGCGTTTTCAGGGCTCGGTTTTGAGTCTAACGATGGGTTGGAAAAAATTCAGTTATATATATATATATATATATATATATATATATATATATATATATATATATATATATATATATATATACGTTTTTCCGACGGAATTTTTGGGATGAAAAGGCCAGGCAACTCTTCTGCTATTTATAGAGATGGCTGGGTGTAAAGCTTCTGATTCAGACCCTAAAATCCTGCTTCTATAAATATTTGGAGTGTCACATCCTACCCTCCTTAAAAGATGTTTCGTCCCGAAACATTACTATATCTAAATAATCAAACTCTTAAGTGTTACATCACGTCACTTAACATCATTGGAGCAGTTGGATGCGGAATTTGCCAGAGTCAAGGCATGGAGATCGTGGAAACTGTCCAGGGCCTCACATCAAGTTGAAACGATCGCCCACTTCATTGCAGAAGAAGACTTTACAGTAGACTGGCTTGGAACTGATGACATGGCAGATGCAACATGGCTACTCAAAATCCACCAAGTCTATGCAATCAAAAGGAAGCAGCTCACCGCCAAAGATGCCATCTCAGAATCCAGTGATGATGATCTAGATGATGATGATGCTGATTCACCAAAGGGACCTCCTAGCTCAAGATGTAAGCAAATCATACATTCCTCCTCTTCAAGTGATTTAGATCTCAGGCAAGCTCTTGAGAAATCCAAAATGGAAACTCAAGGAGGGGGAGAGTCCTCCAAATCACCCCAAGAGCAGTTGGCTGCTACTCTCCCACAAGGGACCCAACTGCTGGACCTCAACTTGGAACCTCACCAAGAAGCAAACACAGAATATGCAACTACAACTTCAGAGAACGCAAAACATCAAATTCTTACTGATGGAGCTGAAGACACACCAACACTAGCAGAGGTCTTCATCAATGAACGAAGAGCCACAATCAAATTTATCAGCAATGCCGAACTAAGACTCCACAAGCGGCTGATCAAAATGCAAAGGCGCTTTGATAAACTTCTGGAAGCCAAATTTGTAGAAGTTCACTGCCCCATCAAGAGCAATCTCATGATCCAACAAGTGTTCAACTCAGAACAAAAGGCCCAGCTCAAGATGCAGATTTCCCAGCAGCCTGCCCAGCTAGAAGACATCCACAACGAACTCGCAGCTCAAAGAGCTAAGGACTGGGAACTTGAGCTACAGATTCAAACCCTACTCAAGCAACTACACGATCAGGAGCAAGCAGGAGCACCTCTACATTCTCTGCCACCAAACATTGAAAAGGCTCTCCAACAAGTCAATGCACATGAGGCCTACATCAATACTCAACAAGGTCAGGAAGAAGCAATCAAGAGAGGCCTTCAGGACCTTCAAACTTTATGCTTAGAGCTACAAGGCCAGCTTCAAGTACTCCAGCAACCTACAAGTTCAATCCAGCCCTCTGCCCTAGAAGAAGCACAGCCCTCTTCCCAAGTAGAAGCAGAACCCTCTGCCTTACCAACTAGCCTGGAGGAGGCCCTTGAAACAATCCAGGTGCATGAGAAGTACCTACTCTATCTCAAGACTAAGGAGCTGCCAGCAATGCTAACTCTCTCCAAAAAGTTAGTCACCAAACAAGTGGAGCACTCAGAAGCCATAGGGAAAACTAGAGCAGATGTTGCCGATCATCTAGGCAGGTTACACAAAGCTACCCAAGAAGCTCTTCAAAAGCAAGGAGATGAACTCCAGAAACTAGCCCAGCACCAACAAACAACATCTCAACAACTTCACAAGATTGACCAAGAAATCAAAGAAGAAATCAAGGTAGATATGACTGATCTTCGAAACTTGGTTACTTCCCTTGCCATTGAAGTCAACGACCTCCATCCAAAAAGAACAAGACAAATTGAGGTTGACTCTGACCCAGAGATCGAAACCCTATTCAGAGAAAGTCAGACCCCTGCTGATGCCAAAAAGGGGGAAAACACAACACAAGCAGGCACCTCTTCTACAAGGTCTCTGGCAGCCAAGAAAGCAGCCGAAACCAGGAAGAAGAACAAGCTCTACAAGGAAGAAGCAGAAATCAGAAAAAGAAAAGCAGAAGAGGCCAAAGCCAAGGAAGAAACACGAAGACAAGCAAGAGTAGGCTAGATATTAAAGTCCGAAACAGACTATAAACTATTGTACTCTAGAAAGTAGAACAATGTATAAAAACTTCAAAGAAAATCAATACAAATGTTTGTTACTTGTGTTGTATAGTTTTGGCATCATAAAAAAGGGGGAAATTATTAGTACCCAATTTTGATAAGATTTTGATGATGCCACTATACATAACACGTGTACATTGTGTCTCAATTTAATTTGCAATAAGTGACAAAATTAACGTACAATTTTTATGACTAATAAAATACTACCGGAAAAATAAAAATGCAATAAGGTAATATTTATTTACCTTAATAGGATATTTATATCCTACCGGTATATTTTATTAGCCCACAAAAATTAATTGTCACAAAACAAGGCCAAGTTCGAAAATAAATGTATATGATTAGAGACAAGTACTTGACCGGTATTTAATACCGAATCAAGTACTGGGGACTACAGCATGGGACTCAAACCTGGAAGAAGATGTTGCGGCCGAATTATTTACAGACAAATACACCAGCCGCAATTAAAGCTCCAGCACAAGAAGACAAGAGTACTACTCGTACTCTTCAAAAGTTCAACGGCAGAGATCAATCTATCCTAACCAACGGATAAGATTGACTAGCCAGAAAGCCTATAAATAGAGGCTGAAACGCAAGTTTCTAACCAAGCATTTTGAGCATCCAAAGAGAGAATTTCTATTACGAGCATTTACGAGATATCTAGCAAAAGAGAAAGTGCTATTTTAAACTTTACTCTCTGTCTGGACTCATGCTTCACTAAACTTCTAGTTTACAAAGCTTTTCATTGCCACATCATAGAAGTTTAGTTCCTAGTTGGAGGTTAGAACTTTCTTGAAACAAATCACATATTGCTGTAAACACTTAGGAGAACAGTTGTTCGGATCCTACAGTGTAAGTAGCTAGATAGAGTACCTTTTGATCCCCACTGGGTCATTAGAGAAAAGTCTAAGGACTGAGTAACTTTGAGTGGTGCTATACTCACTGTGAAAAACCTTCAATCTAGGCATAAGTGTTGTAAAGGCTAGATTGACACTAAGTGTATTGGGCTTAATACTTTAGTGAAATCCATCTGAAAGAGGGTGGGACTGGACGTGGGAGGATTACACCACCTCTGAACCAGGATATACTGTGTGTTGATTTACATTCAGTAGACAAAGCACACACTTAGCACTTCTCACAAAAAGATTGAAGTTTGCCAGCAGAATCTTAAGCAGTTGTCTTAACTGACCCAACTGCTTATCCTACTGCTTAATCACTTGCTTTCTTTGAGACCATTTTCACACCTGAGACGCACCTCACCATCACTAAAAGGTCTGTTCTACCATTTCCCAGTAATTCACCTTCTAAGTATAGCAGGTGCCTCAGCAGTTCCCGAGACCACCCAACTGCTGAGCCCTCTGCTCACATAAAAGTCACTTCCTGTGACCATCTCAGTTTCACCAGCCAGCCATAAATATCATTGTCAAAAAGTACGTTCAAAAATCAATCCCTGAAAGTCAGATCAAAATCTGAGCAGTTGCCTCAGCAGTTCCCTACTACCTAGCCAACTGCTAAGCCAACTGCCAAGCCAACTGCTAGCTATCTAAGTCCAATCTTCCCCAGATCAGAAAGTGATTAAAACATCCATTATATAAAGGGTAAAGACTTCTGTTGTGCATCTATTAATCTCCCAAAAGATTATAGATCAACTCCTCTAGAGGGAAATATTTATAAGGGCCGAAAAGATTTAAAAGGCTATTCACCCCCCCCCCCCCTCTAGACTTTTACCCTATCCGGGACCATCAGAACTCGCATTATATAAACTCTCAGCATCAAAACTCGCAAGTCTTTACTCAATTTTTGAAGTTGCGAGTTTCTTATATCGAGGTTCAAATATCGAGTTTTATATATCGAGTTTTGAAAATCGAGATCACAACCTCGAGTTCTCTTCTCGAAATCTTAACTCGAGTTTAGCATTTCTGTTGGTCCCGGTTGTACAGGATACAGTCTAGAGGGGGGGTGAATAGACTGTATTAGTTTTTAACTTTTTCAAGCTAAGTACCAGAATTAACAGAATAGCCTGTTCTGTTGGCAGAACAGACTGGCAGCGGATGGGGTTCTGGTAGGGAGTTCTGTTAGTAGCCTCAGAGAAGCAAAGGCAGTAGGCCTTCTGTTAACTCACAAGACAAGTTCTGGTGAACACAGATACCAAATCTTTAGAATAAGCAGTTCAAATAAAAACAATGAATGTAATGCAGTAAGTAAATGACACCAGGGCTTTTTATAGTGGTTCAAGGAACAACTTGTTCCTCTAGTCCACTGTTCCACTAAACTTGTAAAAACGTCCGTTTACAATGCCTTAGTCTTATCACTTAAGAAGATCTCCACGTCTTCTTCAAGTGTATATGTCTTCTTGGAGGCACTTCCGGCTTCCCTAATACTGGTCCTTTCACTGAGCTTTCCAGAAGTATCACCACTTCACTGCTCCAGGTACTTGGACGTCCTTCTTGTGAATGAAGAGGTTCTATTTAGAACAGGGGTTCCTCCAACTTGCTTCGTTACAAAGGATTTGTATATGATGAGCTTGAAGAGTCGAAGAACACTTGGAACTTTGCTTGAGTTGGAAATAAGGATTTTTCCAACTTCTGCCTTCTCTTGTAGAGGATGATGAAGATTTAATCTCAAGGAGGCTTTTTGCTTTGTAGTGTTTGAATCTCTTGTATGTGCAGAGTTGTAGCAAAAGTTATAGCAAAGTTGTACCTTGTGAACAAATTGAACTCAATCAGTTGCTTACCCTTCCAGATGCCCATTCTGCAAACGAACAAGTGCAACCCAGGACCACATCCTTTTAAATTGCTCCTTTGCTCAATCAATTTGGGATTTTCTCTAATACCCTGTTGCAAAGAGGTAGACGAGTTTATAGCATCAAATTGGATATCGTGAAGTGGTGGATCAACAAATCCGGAAAGAGGATGGATACTTTATAAACAAAATTACAAATATACTTCCTGGGGTTGTAGCTTGGCAGATTTGGAAGGCTTACTGGGACATGTTGTGGAACAGCTCCGAACAGGTGGAGGAGAGTGTGATTAATCAAATACAAAAATTTATGTAAAATTGGTGCTATTTGAATGAGAAGATAGAGGGAAATGATAAACTAAAGCACCTGGGACTCATACCTTTTTCGTTCAAGAGCAGAAGACCTTCAATCTACAGGTGGTTGAAACCTTAAGCGACATATCTGAAACTTAATTGGTCGGTCTTCAGGGGCAACGTCAAATCCTCAGGAATAGTCTTGCGCAGCTGCTCCCCTATCTTCCTTGAAGTCGTTGGGAGCAGTGGTGACGGCGTCTTCATCGAACTCGTCGCGAGAAGCGGAGACGGCATCTTTGTCGATGTCCTCTGGGAGAGCAGTGTCGTCGTCTTCATCGATCGATGAGTAGAGCTAGGGTTCGTAGAAAAAAATGGAAACAGGCGAGCTGATGTAAACTAAGTCCGAAAGGGAGATAGGAAAAGTCTAAATAAGCTATGTAGGTCGGGCCAAATAGTAAGGCCCATGAAAATATACTCCGTAAAAAAATTTGAGTGTCACTAAGTGATGTTGATATATTTGTGTTAGAATATAGTGACACTTTTATGTTAGTAGTGCCATTTTAGTATAAAGTGTCACTATAAAAGTGTCACTGTAAGCCAGTTTTCTACTAGTGCTTCTTTGAGTTCATCTTCCTCAAGGCGTATGATGTCTTCAGCACACTTTGCTAGTAATTCACAAAGCCATCAGTTCCGTTGCATGTCATCTGTTTCAGCTTCACATCTGAGATCATCCCACTCTGTCCATTTTCGTGGCCACTTGTCATGTATCACCGCATCCTCCGCGCGTCATGCATATCTGTGTTTGGAGAAATGTATGGAACTCTTTGCTGCTTTCGGAGTGGTGATATTGCTTGAGAAGCACTACCGGGTTCACTTGGATTGCCCGTTGTCATCGGCTTCGAACTGGGTTCTGGCTGATGGCCTGACCTAATGGATGTATCGGAGATAGCACCATCAGGACTTCCATCCCCTCCTCGGACAGTATCTCTTAGAGATAAGCCTCATGATGTTGTCATCAGTTTCGAACTATGTTCTGACTGATGGCCTGAACTAAGTGATGTACCGTAGGTAACATCGTCAGGACTTCCATCCCCTCCTCGGACAATATCTCTTGGAGATAAGCCTCGGGATGTTCCAACTAGCTCGACCGTGCTAGAGAGTTGGGCTTGGTTCTGGCTAGAGGTGGGTGGCGGTTGATTGGTTGGTGGTGGAGATTGAGTTGGCTGTGGGGCGTGGCTGGATGAAGCACCTTGCTCAAGTGTCCAGGGCCGCTTGTTCTCCCCCTCATGAGGTTCCGAATCGTCAGGGTCCTCATGGGAACGTTTTTGGCCACGGGGACTGACACGGCAAGTGCTCGGCTGTGGGCGGTTATGTTTATAGAAGACCGCCATCCGGTCCTTCTCAAAAGGGGTAAGGGCACAGTCTTCAGAGGAGCAGAGGCGGAGGAAAAGAATATCGGCTAACTGTGGGGTAGGTATGGAGTAAGAATTGGGATATGGTGTGGTCGACGTAGGGGAAGACACTATCTTTGTATCTTGGGTTCCCTGAGAAGGTGAATATAAGGGAAGTTGGTTGATGGATTGGTTAGATAACGCTGGGGAAGATATCGGTTGGGTATGAGAGATTAAAGGTTCGGGTGCGGGTTGGTGTGCGGGATGTTCAGGCTAAACCGCTTGGGTGGTCCTAAATTCCTGTGCAAAAGCGGTCATTGCTCCTTTCACCCATGGCTTTATGGTGGAATCCAGGAAGCGATTCAGGAGAACGTTGATATCTTCAAAGGTGGGGTGACCAGTTACGGGGGTTGTAACTATTGTCACAACATCAATGAAGACAGCTGATGTGTGGCCTGCGTTCAATGATGGAATCATTGTGGGCATAGCAGGACTCCCGACCATCATAGTTTGCACTCTGGTCGTTGCATTCAGGGTGTGTGCACCTGTTTGTGCAGTGAATAGTGTAGGTGTCCTAGAAAAGGAAGAAAATGTGGGAAATGTGACATTTAGTCTAGATGTCACATTTGTTGACGAGGCCAAATAGAGTCTTCCATGGGTAAGGCAGATTCATTAGCTTAAAATTTGACATCATCGACAGAGGTGCATCATAGCCCAGAGTCTCCATTCCTTTGATCAGTTCATCCCGTGATGGAAGCGGATCATACGTGGTGTGCACCGGCAGCTCCAAAGTGGTTCTCAGTGTAGATGGAGTTAGTACCAGCCTCCAGTTGTGCAACGTATCAAGAATTTTAGATCTGTCTTTCTTAAAGGGCGTGTGCATGGTACTCCAAAACTGTTGCAGGTACACTAACGGGACCGATGCTGATTTTGTTAGTGCCAGCCATATGTAGTGCCCTCTGAGAATGACAGGGATGACAGGGTTTGGGCACTTGAACAGTCCATGGTCGAGCTGATAGTTGTTATCCTGCAACCGGATCCACTTTTCCTTGGGAAAGAGCTGAGTGTGGGGGGCTTCATTCTGCTCTGTCCCTGACATAAAGAACCGAGAGGATACAAGGAGTTAGCAAAAAACAGTTCCTTTAAAATGGTTTGAGTTTGATGGTTGATTGCAAAAGAATGCTCTGGTTGATTTATCGTTGAAAATGATCGTTAGGGACAAGGTGGATTTTAAAAAAAAATCAAAGGCATAACCACGAGTTTTGAAACTCGAGGTTTAAAACTCGGAGGCAGAACTCGAAGTTGAAGACTCGAGGTCAGAACTCGGAGTTTTAAAACTCGAGTTCATGACCGTGAGTTGAAAACTCGAGTTCACGACTGGAGTTTAATACTCGAGTTCATGACCGCGAGTTTAAAACTCGAGTTCAGGACCGCGAGTTTAAAACTCGAGTTCACGACCGCGAGTTTAAAACTCGAGTTCACGACCGCGAGTTTAAAACTCGAGTTCACGACCGCGAGTTTAAAACTCGAGTTCACGACCGCGAGTTTAAAACTCGAGTTCACGACCGCGAGTTTAAAACTCGAGTTCATGACCCCGAGTTTCAAACTCAAGTTCATGACTGTGAGTTTCAAACTCGAGTTCATGACCACGAGTTTAAAAATCGAGTTCATGACTGTGAGTTTAAAACTCGCAATCTGCCCTCGAATTTGAAACGACAGGTCCTGAATCTGAGATCTAAAACATCGACAATCTGATATGAGAGTTTGCCTTGACGAAACGAGACGAGATCCACCTGCATAAACAACACAACAACAACAAAAACAAAAGGGAAATGATTCGAGTTCTTCTGCTCGAGAACAGGTTTTTCAAAACGGCGTTTGATACACAGAAGAATCGATGATGGACGAACGAAACCCAGGGTACTACCTTTTGGTGAGATTGCGAGAGAGATGAAGATTTTGGGAGAGAAACAAAAGACGAGGGGAAGCTCTCGAATGCGAGTTCAAGCTCTGGACGGTGCGAGAAGAAAAGTGAAAATATGAATTAAGAATGCGAGTTTCACCCCCTTTTTATATACGAGTTTTGTTTGCTTTTGGGCCTTGGGAGAGTTAGAATCTGGGCCCGAACAAGTGTGATGGGCCCGGTTCAGATTAAAGAGTATATCAGGACCATAAAATAAGAAATAGTTTCTCCCCCTCGATCCGAACACGAGTTAAAGAAACAAGAACATGCACACATGCAACTTACGCACACTATTTTTTGTATTTTTCTGAGTTTTCTCCCCCTTGACACATGCAAAGCACACTGTGTACATATGCAACTCACACACGCTATTTTTGTATTTTTCTGGGTTTTCTCTCCCTTGACACATGCAACGCACACTGTGTACATATGCAACTCACACACGCTATTTTTGTATTTTTCTGGGTTTTCTCCCCCTTGACACATGCGACTCAGCTCACACACACTATTTACAAGTCCCACACACACACACTTTTAACAAATCAGACATACACACACTTTGTACAGACCAATGGAGATAAAATTAGACAGGCTCGAGGTTCAACATGGCTAACTTGGAGACCAGGAACTGGAAGCGTTTTTCATCCAGGGCCTTAGTGAACAGATCAGACAGTTGAAGCTCAGAGCTTACAAAGTACATATCAATATCCCTTTTCTCCACGTGGTCTTTGATGAAATGATAGCGCAGATCGATGTGTTTGGTGCGGGAGTGGTGAAACGGGTTGTTGGTGATGACGATAGCGCTCTGTGAATCACTGTAGATAGGGATGTGGCGGAAAGTGTAACCATAGTCTTTTAGCTGGGTCTTCATCCATAATATTTGTGAACAACAACTAGCATCCGCGACGTATTCTGCCTCGGCCGTAGATGTTGACACACAATTCTGCTTCTTGGAAGACCAACAGACTAACTTCTCGCCCAAGAACTGGACGGCTCCCGATGTACTCTTTCGGTCCATTCTGCAACCTGCAAAATCAGCATCCGAATATCCGACAAGGTCAAAACCTGAGTGCTTGGCGTACCAAAGGCCTAAGTTCACAGTGCCTTTTAGGTATCTCAAGATTCTTCTTGATGGTCCCGGATAGGGTAAAATTCTAGAGGGGGTGAATAGACTTTTAAATCTTTTTCGACTTTTAAAAGTTTTCCCTCTAAAAGAGTTAATCTATAAACTTTTGAGAGTTTTATAGATGCACAGCGGAAGTCTTTACCCTTTATATAATGAGTGTTTATCCATTTTCTAACTTGGAGAGTATTTGGCTTAGTATGCTAGCAGGTGGCTAAGAGCAGGGAACTGCTGAGGCTACTGCTTAAGAAATGCAGAGTATATGATGAAGGTAAGGATAGTTGATTGATGAGTATGATAAGGCTTTTTAGTGAGTATGCTTAAGTGAAAAGAAACTATAGCTTTTTGCTGAAGCAGTGGACTCGGCAGTTGGGTGAATGTGAGGGAACTGCTGAGGCACCTGCTTGGGTTAAAAGCTTATTGGGTTAAGCAAACTTCTTGGTGATGTAGTGACAATCTGGTGATCTTTGAGATGTTTGACACAAGGTAAGTATATATGAGTAGAGGGCTCAGCAGTTGGGTGAATTCCAGGGAATTGCTGAGGCACCTGCTGTACTTAGAAAGTGAATTTCAGAGAACTAATAGAGTGATCCTTTCAAGTGATAATGGTGCACGTTAAAGGTGTGAATTTTGTCTCAAAGAGAGTGAGTAATTAAGCAGTAGTGTTGGTCCCGTTTGTAATGGGAACAGTCTAGAGGGGGGGTGAATAGACTGTTCAGGAATTTAAACTTTTCTCTAAGTCAAGTCTGGCTTATCAGAGATGGTCGAAATCTGGTGACAGAGATGGTCAAGTTCTGATGGCAGAACTAGACCAGGCAGCGGATAGGTTTCTGTCCGGGTAGCCTCTAGAAGAAAGCTAAGGCAAAATGCCTTTCTGATAACTCTGAAGGAAGATCTGTTGGACACAGAGTCCAACCTTAAGAGTTAATCAGTAGAATCTTTAGTGCAGGAATTAAAGGCTTAAAGTAAATGACACCGGTGTTTTTATAGTGGTTCAAGGAACAACTTGTTCCTCTAGTCCACTGTTCCACTAAGCTTGCAAAAACAACTGTTTACAACGCCTTAGTCCCTAGAACTTAAGAAGCACTCCTCGTCTTCTTCAAGTCTAGTTGCCACCCAGGATGCAGTCCTGCTTCCTGATGGCTGGTCTCGTTTCACTGAGTCTCTTGAAGTATCCCCACTTCACTTACTCCAGCTAGTTTGAGACGTCCCTTCTTTTTCAAGAAGTGTTTGATATAAAATCAGTTTTCTCCAACGTTGCTTCTTCACAAAGGATGAGTAGATGAGGCTTTCGAAGTGTTGAAGAACTGAGTAACTTTGCAGCTTTGCTAGTTGGATAATGGATTAGAAAATGTATCTTCTAACTGTAGCCTTTTCTTGTTAAGGATGAAGTTTGAATCTCAAGAAGGCTTTTAGCAAGTTCGTTTGGCAGATATTATAGCAAAGTTGTTTGACGCAAAGTTATCTTCTTAGTTCTTCAGAGTGTATCTTATATACTGAGAGCAGTCTTTCCGTTGGAGTGTAGAAGACAGCTTTATTAAATGCATGTACTGTTGACTTGACCGGTTGGACCTTCGACTTGCTATTTTGGGGGCGTAAAGATACTCGCATGGTCAATCATCAGCTTTAAATATCTCTTCGTACGTACAGCATTAAATGTGCATTTAATGCATGTACAGTACCATGTTTCCGTTGAAAGGTTCGTAACCGTTAGGGGATTTCCCATTAGTTTAACGACCGTTGGAAAGGCTTCCGGGATCTGGTGGGTTTAGCAGAGTCTTAAGAGGCTCTCTGGTCCAATCTCTGAAGTCCGCCTCTGTTGCCAACTCTGGTATCTTTCTGATGACCAGTTTCTGATGGCTTCTCTGGTGAGCAACTCTGGTAGAAGCAAAGCGGTTCTCTGGCAGACGGACTAAGCTAAAACTTACAAAAGAAATTCTAATACAAAATTTCTAATGGGGTACTTTCAAATTCTAATTAACCTAGCATCATCAAAATCTAAATACATTTATTCCTTACAATTTCCCCCTTTTTGATGATGCCAAAACCCTTTAACTATTTCCAGAGAAGTGCCTTTCACCATAAAAAAAATAAAGTTTAAAACTTTTCATTAGAATCTTGGTGGGCAACTTGGCATAGGAAAATAGTAAGATTACGATACAATCAGATAGCAATAAAAACAAATAAGATAACAGAATAAGCACAAGAAAGGTGAATAAGAACAGATATTTGAATAAGCCATGCAAAAAGAGGCAGAGTTGGTATCTTATTAATCTGATAGAGAAAGTAAAGCATTACAGAGTCAGAGATAGAGAGTTAGAGGTCTTCTTCATCTACCTGTGGTCCTGCTCTGTCAATCCTTTCTAGTTCAGCATTTACCTTCGCTCTGATTGAGGCTAGATCCCTCGGATTCTGATAGTCAGCCCAATGTGGTGCAAGTTTGCAATCCAAATAGTTTCTCACAGCTTCTGCAGAGTTCTTGCCAGTAAGGATTTTCATTCCATACCACATCTCTGCTTCTTGGATTGAACCACCATGGTTGATCTGGACAAGTCCATCACTGTCCATGAACAGATTCTCTCTTTGAAGAGGAGTCATCAGCTTCCTCATCTATTCAAACTGAACTCTGTCTGGCCTTGACAGACCGCTCTTCATCCAATCATTGAATGAAAAGGATGAAGTCTTTTTCTTTGAGATTCTAGGAGGAGGAGGTGGAGGTCTGGTACCTGCAGCAGCCAATATCTTCTTTCTGGTTGCAACAAAGTATGGAGCAGGATCAACAGAGGAGGGTTCTCTGATAGATAGGGCTCTGGTGCTAGGTCCTTCTTCTTCTCTGGTATCTTCCCCCTTTTTGGCATCACAAAGATCACCAAGGAGGAGCTCAATCTTTGAGAACTCAGAGGCTTGTGCATCTCTGATTTCATCAAGGGTCTCTGGCAGAGTTTGAGTGACAGAAGCAAGTCCTTCAATCAGGCTCTGTTGCTTGTCTACTGCAGATTGAAGATCCCTAGTGCTGACTTCTAGGAGAACCATCTTCTGGTACCTTTCCTTGTCAGACTTGAGGAGAGCTAGGCCTTGCTCTTGATGCTCCTTGCAGAGGGAGTGTAGGATATTGAGCTTCTGGGATGAACTGTCAGCAGATTTCTGAAGGTTATGAAATGAATCTGAGATCTTGTTGATTGTCTGGTTCTGGGCAAGCAGAGCTTGAGAGTGAGAGTGGAGAACAGAGTTGAGACCACTGACATCTCTGGAGACAGAATCGATCCTCAAAGTAGAGGAATGCATGAAGGAGTGCAGAGTTTCTGACAGTGCAGCAACCTTATCTGTCAGATGCTGAAATCCGATTGTGATTTGCAGGTTTGTATGGGTTAGCTCTTCATGATGCTTGTCATTCAACTCAATGATCTTGCTCAGATCATGAACCAACAGACCACCAAATTGTTCAGCAGATTTCACAAACTGGTTGAAGGGGATCTGAGGTTCTTCTGGTGTAAACCCAGGCATTTCCAATCCTCTGCCCTTGGGTAATGGAGGAACTCTGGTGGATGGTGGAGGGGAAGGAACTCTGGGGGGTGTCCTTCTCCTTTTGGAAGTTTCATCAGCAGCAATGGAGGAGGTGAGGAATCCATCATTGTCACTAGATGAAGAGGGGACCCTGAAGATTGGTTTCTTCTTTGGTGTAGAGGCTGCAGAGTGATGTGAAGATCTCTGAGGTGAGGCAGATTTGGAGGGTGGTAAGGATTTCTAAGGAGGTGAATTCTGGGGAAATGGGATTATTGGTTGAGGAGTAGGTTGGTATGAGGGGGATGGAGGGGGTGAAGGTGATCGATTTCTGATAATGGAAGGTTGTTTGCAGGGTGATGAGGGTCTGGAGTTGGGTTTCTGGTGAGATGGAGTTCTGGTGGAGGTTGAG
The DNA here is from genome assembly GCA_945859875.1 of Cuscuta europaea. Lineage (NCBI taxonomy): Eukaryota > Viridiplantae > Streptophyta > Magnoliopsida > Solanales > Convolvulaceae > Cuscuta > Cuscuta europaea. The sequence continues at coordinate 2,896,391 of CAMAPE010000030.1, forward strand.
GTTTTCTGGTCTGGTGAAGGGGTTTTCTGGTGGGGTGGAGATGAAGGTTTAGATGGAGATTTGGAAGGTGAGGGTTGAGTAATAGGAGATTTGGGAGGGGAAGGAGGAGGTGTAGGGATTACCTCAAGCACTATTTCAGAGAACATGGATTCTCTCCATTCCTTGATCAGCTTCTCCATAGTTAGAGAAATGTCATTTGCTGTGGAGGGTTCTCCTTCCTCAAGAGCACTATGACGAAATTTGATCATTGATTCTTTTCTTTTCTTCTCCATCAGCCATGCATCAAACTCTTCCATTTCTTCCTCTTCCAGGGCTTTGACATGCCTTTCAGGAGATAGGTCAGTTGTTGGAACTTTACCTTGATATCTGTCTTTCTTCTTCTGTAGGACAGAGATCAGAAAGGCAAGGTTGAAACACTTTGACACATCATCTGTGCCTACCCAGTGAAGAACAGCAGCTTCTTCTTCTTCATAGGCATCAAAGTACTGAATGATTTGTTGGAGAGGTCCCATTCTCCATCTTCTCCAAGCTAGGACTCTATCAAACTGCCTCTGCAGAATGATTTTGTAGTCAGTTTCTTGTTCCATCTCTGGTGAGGCTTCACGTTCTGGTGAGAGAGCAGAGCTTGGCAACTCTGGTGCAGATTCCTGTTCAGCCTCTGGTAGAGTTCCAGATTCTGGTGCAAGTTCCCCCTGAACTTCTGATCCCTTGGCAGGTGAAATTACTTTTGTATTCCTCTTCTTCTGTCTTGGTTGAGGGCTTGAGTTGTCAGAGTCACCACTCTGTACAACCATCGTTCTTCTTCTCTTCTGCTTCAGCTTTTTGGCAGGAGATTTTCTTGTTGCCTTCGGGGAGGGCAACTCTGGTGCAACCTCTTCTGTTGCTTCCTTCTCTGGTAGTGACAGATTGTCACTTTTCTTCTTCTTTCTGACTTCCCTTACAGCCTGTGACTGCTCAGGTTGTTTAGAAGTCTCACTGGGCTTCTTGGGAGCTTTCTTAAGAGCAGGTTTGGCCTTAGCAACCTGTTCTTCTCTCTTCTTCTCCAGCCTTTCCTCTCTCCTAATCTCAGAGGAGATGGCTATGTTGAACTTTGGGGAGGCTGTGAGGAAGATTGTCTTGGAGTGATCAACTGGGATGGTATCCCTCAGTTGAACTCCTTTGGCAGCAAGAATGGCAGAGATGAGAAGCCCATGTCCCATCTTGGTTGAAAAAAGACCTGTTTCAGAGTCTTTCTTCTTGATAAATTCAGTTAGGGAGCCAAAAATTACCTCGCCCCAATTGATGTTCATGCCATGGTGAACTGCAAAGATCGCCTTGGCATTGTTCTTGTTCATCTCGTCTGTTGAAGCAGTTTTGCACCACAAGCACCGGTGCAGAATGCTGACTAGTTTCTCATAGTCCTTCTTCAGCAGGAATTTCTTCATGTACAGTTTGTCCAGTCCAGCAGCCTCCGGACGACAGTATGTCTGAACAAATCCTTCAGTGGAGACTTTCACTGAGTCAAGAGCAAGAAGATTGTTGGCTTCCGGGTCTTGGGAGTCAAGTTGTACTCCAAAGAACTCATTTATTGTGTCTGCATTCAGAAAAATGCGTTGACCCTGCACTGAGGAGTGAACTCCGATCTTGGAGATGGTGGCGTTGAGGTAGAACTCAGCCACGTCTTTGATGCTGAAATGCTCATAGGGATGAGAAACAACCTTTGAAAGTTGTGAGTCAGTCATCCCCTGGATGATCTTGGTCATCCTCTTCTGATTTTCTGCCAGCAATGGTAGAGACGACATGTCAACCTTCATGCCGAAGACAATGTTGGCGATGAGGGTCTTGGCTTCTTCCTTAGAAAGATCGTTGATGCTAAGGAAGTTCATTCTGAGTGACGGTTAAGAAAAGTTCTGGGGATTGAAAGGTTTAGGATCTGAGTGCTTTGAATGCTAGAGCAGTTTAAGAGAGATGAAGTTGCAGTAGGGATTTAGGTTGAAGACGGTGGATATAAAGGGGTTAATAATAGTGGACGTTTGATATATTGGCAGTTTCGAGGTAGTCATTTAATGAAATGCGGGCGGAAAACGTTTCCGTTAGAAGAGTAACGATCAGGGGTATTTTGGTAAAAGACCGTTTCAGTTAATTAGGTCTTGCCCGTACCTCGAAATATTGCTAAGTCCACATCCGTATCTGCTGTCTCTCTGATAGGGATCTCTGGTCAGAGAAGGGGGGGGTTCTCTGATGTGAGATTCTGATGAACAAAGATAGAGGTTCTCTGATCTGAGTTTCTGGTGCAGAAGAAAGCAGTTCTGGTTCAGTGAATCTCTGGTTCAGGCATCTCTGGGAAGATCATCCATCATTCCCAGTTCTTCCCTTAGCTTGTTAAACCTCGCCTCAGGTAAAGGCTTGGTTAGGATATCTGCAAGCTGGTCTTCTGTAGATACATGCTCCATACAGATGTGCTTCTTCTCAACATGATCTCTGATGAAGTGATGTCTGATCTCAATGTGCTTTGTCCTGGAATGAAGAACTGGATTCTTAGAGATAGCTATGGCACTGGTGTTGTCACACAACAGCTTGATCTCCTTAGCTTGAATTCCGTAGTCCTTCAGTTGTTGCTTCATCCAGAGTAACTGAGCACAGCAACTCCCAGCTGCAATGTACTCAGTTTCAGCTGTACTTGTTGAGATTGAGTTCTGCTTCTTGCTAAACCAGGAAACAAGCCTTCCTCCCAGCAATTGGCAATGACCAGAGGTTCTCTTTCTGTCTAGTCTGCAACCTGCAAAATCTGAGTCAGAATAACCAATTAGTTCAAAATTAACTTCCTTTGGATACCATAGGCCTGCATTTGGATTTCCTTTGATGTATCTGATGATTCTCTTTGCAGCACTTAGATGGCTTTCCTTGGGCTTTGATTGGTATCTGGCACAGATTCCAACAGAAAATGAGATATCTGGTCTGCTTGCAGTCAGGTACAGCAGAGATCCTATGATCCCTCTTTAAGTTGTTGCATCCACATCTTTTCCTTCATCATCTGGACCAATTCCTTGTGAAGTGTTCATGGGAATCTTCACTGAAGATTTGCCTTCCACTCCAAACTTCTTGATTAGATCTCTGGTGTACTTTCCTTGGTTGATGAAGATTCCTTCTGGAATTTGTTTCACTTGGAGGCCTAGGAAGTAGCTTAGTTCTCCCATCATGCTCATTTCAAATTGACTCTGCATCACTTGAGAAAATTTCTTGCACAATTCTGTATTAGTACTACCAAATATAATATCATCAACATATATTTGTACTAACAGAATATGATTGGCAACAGAGATTTGAAATAGAGTTTTGTCAACCTTTCCTTTAGTAAACCCATGGTTCACTAGGAAAAGGGACAATGTGTCATACCAGGCTCTGGGAGCTTGCTTAAGACCATAGAGGGCCTTTTTAAGCTTGTAGACACAAGAAGATTGAGTAGGAATGACAAAACCTGGTGGTTGTTCCACATAAACTTCCTCTTCAAGATCTCCATTCAGAAATGCACTCTTGACATCCATCTGGTAGACCTTGATGTTGTTGTAAGCAGCATAGGCTAGAAAGATTCTGATGGCTTCAAGTCTGGCAACTGGTGCAAAGGTTTCATCAAAATCAATTCCTTCTTCTTGGCAGTATCCCTTGGCTACCAGCCTAGCTTTATTCCTTACAATGTTGCCATCTTCATCAGCTTTGTTCTTGAATACCCATTTGGTTCCAATGACATTCTGGTGCTTGGGTCTAGGAACAAGTTCCCACACTTTGTTCCTTTCAAACTAAGTAAGCTCTTCTTGCATTGCATTGATCCAGTCTGAGTCTGCAAGAGCTTCCTCCACAGTCATAGGTTCCATTTGAGATATGTAGCAGGTAAGCATTGCTTCTCTCCTTGATGTAGCAGATCTGGTCTGGACTCCACTTCTGATTTGTCCAATTACTTGATTAGGAGGATGATCTCTTAACCAAGTTAAATCAGGTTCTGATAAGGGTTGTCTTGAATTCTCTTGTTCTCCTTCTGATTCTTCATCACTATCTTTGTCATGTAGGATGGGATTCTGATGGTGCATTGGTATGGCAGAGTTAGTGACCAATTCTGGTATGTCCGGGTCTGGTGGTTCCAGTTCTGGTGATTCTTCTAGATTCGCTTTCTCCAAGTTTTCAGTTATGCTCTCAACAGAGTTGAGATCATCAAACTTGACATGAATCGATTCTTCAACAAGTAGAGTTCTTTTGTTGAGTATTCTGTAGGCTTTGCTGGTGCTAGAGTAGCCTTAGAATGTTACTTCATCAGCTTTTTCTTGAAACACCTTGAGGTGATCCTTCCCATTGTTGAGTATATAGCATTTGCATCCAAATGCATGAAAGTAGCTGATGTTGGGTTTTCGTCCTTTCCATAATTCATAGGGGGTTTTCTGATGAGTTTTGTGAATCATGCTCCGGTTCTGGGTGTAGCATGCAGTGTTGATTGCTTCAGCCCAGTATCTGTAAGGTAGACCTGATTCAGCAATCATGGTCCTTGCAGCTTCCTTCAAGGTTCTATTTCTTCTTTCTGCAACTCCATTCTGTTGCGGAGTTCTGGCTGCAGATAGTTGATGCATTGTACCATTCTGGTCACAGAATTCCTGTATGACCTTGTTGACGAACTCTGTTCCTCTGTCTGATCGCTTTGACTTTCTGATTCTGCTCATTCTGTAGTAACTTTAGCAGAGAAGGTAGTTTCTGCAGAGTTTCATTTTTCTTGGTCAGGAAGATAGTCCATGTGAATCTGGAGTAGTCATCCACCATGACTAAGGTGTATCTCTTGCCACCAACACTTGGAGTTTCCACTGGTCCAAATAAATCCATGTGAATTAGATTCAAAGGACTAGTAGAGAGGTTTCCAGCAATGGGTTTGAAGGAGTTCTTCACTTGTTTTCCTTTCTGGCATGCACTGCATAAGTTCTCCTTCTTGTATACAAGGTTGGGTAGACCTTCAACAATGTGATCCCTTGCTAGCTTGTTGATTGTTTTGAAGTTCAAGTGACTCAGATTCTTGTGCCATTCCCAACTGAGTTTTGAATCTCCTTTAGCTATCAGGCAAATTCCGTCTTTTGCAGTTGACCAATCAACTACATAGATGTTTTTCTTCCTTGTTGCTGTTAGAACCACTTCTTTAGTTGTCTCATGCTTGACAGAATATCTTTCCTTGGAGAATTCAACTGTGTAGCCTTTGTCACAGAATTGGCTAGCACTCAGCAAGTTGAATTTCAATCCTTGGACATAAGAGACATCATTAATGATTATCTGGTTCTTTATCAGCTTCCCTCTTCCTTTTGTCTGGCCATCTTTATCCTTACCTCCAAAGGTAACTCTGGGCCCTTTGACTTTCTGGAACTCTGTTAGGCAACTCTTGTCACCTGTCATGTGTCTGGAGCATCCACTATCAATGTACCAATCTTGCTCAGAGATGGCTCCAGCACACAGTTCCTACAAAATTAAAAGGAAGATTTAGGTACCCAAGCAATGTTGGGTCCTAGGGGGTCATGCAGTCTTGGCAGCCGGTACCACTTTGGTCTCATCAAGTGAAACCTTGGTGGGTGGTACCCATTGTCCACCTGGTAGTCATAGTAAACGGAAGTGTGATTCACTTTGGGCAGATGCTTGTGAGGATCATGCTTCCGGTTTACATACTTCTGCATAGCCTTTTTAGTTGGGTAGAAGTCCCATATACTATCAAGATCAGTGGGGCGATTAACTTTGGGCTTGTTAAGTTGACCAGCCAACCTTTTCTGCCGAAAGTTAACTTTCTCTTGATATCTGCCTTTCTGGTGATCATCTCTGACACGGTTATCATGAGTTAGTCTGTTATGGGTTTGTCTTTGATTTTTGGTATTCTGAAAACCTTTTCTGTTGTTAGGTTTTCTGCCAGGTTCATTAATTTTTAAAATGGGTTTCTGTTGAACCTTTATCTTTTCCTTTTCTGGTCTGACTTTCTCATGAATAACCTTGGTGCCAGATACACCAGCCTGACAAATGGGGCTAGAAACCAGTGGCACTATGACCTTGTCTGCCTTAGCAACTCTGGTGCTTGGCATTACAGAAGGCTCACCTGATTCTGTTGAGCCATAACCAAGATCAAAACCAGTGCCAATTTGTTGATCAAGTACAATCTTTTCCATGGAAGACTGGGCCTTCTGGTAAGCTTTGTACTTAATCTCAAGAGGCTCTATCTCTCTTATTCTCTTGAGAAGAGAAACATTTTCAGCTTCCAGCTGATCTCTTTCCTTAATTAGAAGATTGATTTTGATCTCAACCTCCTTTCTTAAGTCAAGAATTTCAACCTTAAGCTTACTGTTTTCTTCTTTAACAGAGGAATAAGTGGTTTGAATGGCTTGAAACTCTTCCCAAAATTCTGACATTGAATCAGAATCAAAGGTTCTGCCTACCGAGGAAAAACTAGAGGTTGAAGTAGAAGATACCTCATCATCAGATTGACCCATAAGACATAGGTCTTCAGTTTCTGTATCCAGGCAACAGAATGCCTCATCAGATTCTGATTCTGAGCTGGACTCTGTCTCAGAGAGGGGGTCCTTCTCTGGTTGTTCAGTGATGAGTGCCTTCCTTCTTCGGTGCTCATATTTCTTTTCTCCTTCCTGGCCTTGCCTTTTGGAGACTATGGGGTGTGGACAGTTGACTTTGAAGTGCCCTGGTTGTCTGCAGTTGTAGTAGAGAAGCTCTCCACTACTTTCTGATGGTTTGGGCTTCTGGTGTGGCTTTCTGCTAGAGAGTGGACTTCTGCTGTCCTTCGGCTTCAAGAATTTCCTGAACTTCCTAGCAAAAGCCGCCATATATTCGTCAGTTAAAAGAATAGAAGGGTCAAAATTATTTACCTGAGAGGTGCTGGCAGTGAGGGCAGTAGTTGTTCTGTCCTCAACTTCTTCTTTCTCTTCTTCATTCATCTCAAACTCATAAGACTTGAGATCAGAGATGAGTTTCTCAGTGATGTAGGTTCTGAGATCCTTGCTATCTCTCATGGCAGTGACCTTCATCTTCCATGGTGAAGGTAATCCTCTGAGAACCTTCAAGTTGATCTCCTTGGGAGTAAGTTCCTTCCCAAGTTCTGATATCTCAGCAGTGAGGGTGAGCAAGCGTGCATACATCTCAGCTATGCACTCTTTGGGTAGAAGTTTGAAGTCTTCAAACTTCTTCATGGCAATTGTAAGTTTGTTGTCCTTTTCTTGCTCATCTCCAGCTCCTATCTGGGTAAGGGTATCCCAGATTTCCTTGGCAGATTTGCACTTCTTGATCCTTGTGAAGTACTTGTCATCAATGGCTTTGTAGAGGATATCCTTGGCAATGTTGTCAAGGTTGTATTTCCTCCTTTCCTCGTTGGACCATTCATGACGAAGTTTGGTGATCATCTGGGGTTGACCACTACCAGTGATGTATTCAGGGTTGACCTTGGTGAACTCTGTGAAAGGAACAGCATCTAGAACTTCCCATATTTCATCATGGAGTGCGCAGAGGTGAGCTTTCATGCGGATCCTCCAGTCATCAAACTTTGTCACTGAGAACATAAGATTCTTTGAAAGAGTGTTATCCATAATATGAGATTAAAGAGACTAAAACAAGTGGATCTCTTGTTTAGTAAGTAACCTAAAATATTACAAGAACAAGGAGGCTCTGATACCACTTGTTGGTCCCGTTTGTAATGGGAACACTCTAGAGGGGGGGTGTATAGACTGTTCAGGAATTTAAACTTTTCTCTAAGTCAAGTCTGACTTATCAGAGATGGTCGAAATCTGGTGACAGAGATGGTCAAGTTCTGATGGCAGAACTAGACCAGGCAGCGGATAAGTTTCTGTCCGGGTAGCCTCTAGAAGAAAGCTAAGGCAAAATGCCTTTCTGATAACTCTGAAGGAAGATCTGCTGGACACAGAGTCCAACATTAAGAGTTAATCAGTAGAATCTGTAATGCAGGAATTAAAGGCTTAAAGTAAATGACACCGGTGTTTTTATAGTGGTTCAAGGAACAACTTGTTCCTCTAGTCCACTGTTCCACTAAGCTTGCAAAAACAACTGTTTACAACGCCTTAGTCCCTAGAACTTAAGAAGCACTCCTCGTCTTCTTCAAGTCTAGTTTCCACCCGGGATGCAGTCCTGCTTCCTGATGGCTGGTCTCGTTTCACTGAGTCTCTTGAAGTATCCCCACTTCACTTACTCCAGCTAGTTTGAGACGTCCCTTCTTTTTCAAGAAGTGTTTGATATAAAATCAATTTTCTCCAACGTTGCTTCTTCACAAAGGATGAGTAGATGAGGCTTTCGAAGTGTTGAAGAACTGAGTAACTTTGCAGCTTTGCTAGTTGGATAAGGGATTAGAAAATGTATCTTCCAACTGTAGCCTTTTCTTGTTAAGGATGAAGTTTGAATCTCAAGAAGGCTTTTAGCAAGTTCGTTTGGCAGATATTATAGCAAAGTTGTTTGACGCAAAGTTATCTTCTTAGTTCTTCAGAGTGTATCTTATATACTGAGAGCAGTCTTCCCGTTGGAGTGTAGAAGACAGCTTTATTAAATTCATGTACTGTTGACTTGACCGGTTGGACCTTCGACTTGCTATTTTGGGGGCGTAAAGATACTCGCATGGTCAATCATCGGCTTTAAATATCTCTTCGTACGTACATCATTAAATGTGCATTTAATGCGTGTACAGTACCATGTTTCCGTTGAAAGGTTCGTAACCGTTAGGGGATTTCCCGTTAGTTTAACGACCGTTGGAAAGGCTTCCGGAATCTGGTGTGTTTAGCAGAGTCTTAAGAGGCTCTCTGGTCCAATCTCTGAAGTCCGCCTCTGTTGCCAACTTTGGTATCTTTCTGATGACCAGTTTCTGATGGCTTCTCTGGTCAGCAACTCTGGTAGAATCAAAGCGGTTCTCTGGCAGACAGACTAAGCTAAAACTTACAAAAGAAATTCTAATACAAAATTTCTAATGGGGTACTTTCAAATTCTAATTAACCTAGCATCATCAAAATCTAAATACATTTATTCCTTACAAGTAGGATAATGTAAGGAATATTTGTAATTATATTTTGATGATGCTAGATTAATTAGGACTTTAGAGTACCCCTCTTTAGACTTAATGTATTAGAATTTTCCTTTGTAAAATTTCTTAATATATTCGACTACCAGAAGACCTCCTGACAGAAGATCCTTGGTTCTCTGCCTAGGAACAGAAGACCTCAGGGTCTCTGTCAGCCTTTACTCTGACAGAAACCCTCCTGGTTCTCTGTTAGATATATTCTCAACAGAAGTGCTCAAGACCTTCTCTGATCAACTCTCTGCTAAAGACACCAGAAGGCCTGACACTTAGAAGAATTCCACCAAGCCGGGAAACCAACTGAAAGATTCCTTCAACGGCTAGGAGTCTTGAACATAAAAGCTACAATGCGCACATTAAAAGCTCATTTAATGCTCCCCATACTCCGTAGAGTAATTGCAGATGATTGGCCGCAATGTCAGGATTACTTTATCCAAAAATAGTAACCCGCCAACTCTACCGGGTCCTACTGGTCAAGTCAACTGCTCGCTCATTTAATGCAGTTGTCCTCCTTCTCCTCCAACGGGAAGGCAACCTCAGTATAAAAGATACACTACGAAGAACAACCGAATAACTTTGCTAACCTTTGCTACAACTCTTCATATACAAGAAATTCAAACGCTACAAAGCAAAAAGCCTCCTTGAGATTAAAACTTCATCATCTTCTACAAGAGAAGGCAGAAGTTGGAAAAATCCTTATTTCCAACTCAAGCAAAGTTCCAAGTGTTCTTCAACTCTTCAAGCTCATTACTTACAAATGCCTTGTAACGAGTAAGTTGGAGGAACCCCTGTTCTAAATAGAACCTCTTCTTTCACAAGAAGGACGTCCAAGTACCTGGAGCTGTGAAGTGGTGTTACTTCTGGAAAGCTCAGTGAAAGGACCAGTCTTAGGGAAGCTGGAAGTGCATCCAAGAAGACATCTACACTTGAAGAAGATGTGGAGATCTTCTTAAGTGATAGGGCTAAGGCATTGTAAACGGAAGTTTTTACGAGCTTAGTGGAACAGTGGACTAGAGGAACAAGTTGTTCCTTGAACCACTATAAAAAGCCCTGGTGTCATTTACTTGCTGCTTTTCATTCATAGTTTTTATTTGAACTGTCTAACTCCAAAGACTTGGTATCTGTGTTCAGCAGAACTGGTCTTGTGAGTTAACAGAAGGCCTACTGCCTTTGCTTCTCTGAGGCTATTAACAGAACTCCCTACCAGAACCCCATCCGCTGCTAGTCTGTTCTGCCAACAGAACAGGCTATTCTGTTAAATCTGGTACTTAGCTTGAAAAAGTTAAAAACCAATACAGTCTATTCACCCCCCCCTCTAGACTGTATCCAGTACAACCGGGACCAACAGATAAGCAGTTGGGTTAATTAAGACAACTGCTTAGGATGCTGCTGACAAACTACAATATTTATGTGAGAAGTTGTTGGAGATATTTAATTGTGAATCAAGTTGGTCATAGATTAGCTTTATATTTAATCCTTTTATTTAAATAGTGCATAAATTAGATAGAAATTAGGCCAAGTGTTAGGCCCATTTAAACAGGCTAAAAGCCTGGTACGCCTAACCTAAACCTCGCCTATAAAAAGGGAGCCGAGGTTTAGGAATAGGTTGAACGTCGTACTTATTATTCATAGCATTACGCATATCATTCTGGTGTACGTGTCCACGGTTTATCAAAGAAGGTTTTACGGTGATTCATTCTGTGTTCATCTTTACGTTTAATCTTCCTTGTTAGATCGATTATTCATTGCTGTTACAGAAACAGGGACTAACAATTGGTATCAGAGCCGATCGAGAACCGATCAGAAGAACTCCTGCAGAATACTCTGTTTTTGTTAACGTAGTTCTTTCTGTCGATTTTTTGCTCTGTAATTTTGTTTCTTGTTCAAAAATTGTAAAAGTTACACCTTTGGAATCACCTTTTCAAAGCGATCAAAGGGTATACTTCAGTTTGTGTTTTACGCAAATACAGATTTCGAGATATCTCGAGCAGGGGTTGTCGACATCCTGCTTTTTCACAGGTTCTGCTACGTTTTTCGAGCTGAAAACTTTACCCGGAGATCTCGACATTCTACTCTACAGGAAACTACCTTCAGATTTTGTTTATCTGATTTTTAAAGGTTGCAGGATTTCGACATTGAGGATTTCGACATCCAGGATTTCGAGATCTTGATTTCGAGAAAAGGATTCGACATCTGATTTTTTGATCAATTTTCTCGAACGGTCAGTTTAGTACAGCAATGGGTTCAGAATACAATGCACAAGGGAACAGCAGTACCCCTCCTAGCCTCAGGAAGGGAGAATATCAAATGTGGAGGAACAGATTTCTAAACTTCCTCGAACACAAAGAGAACTCTGCTGCGATGCTCGAATCTTTGCTTGAAGGACCAGCTGAACTCTTGATTTCAGTTGGTGGAGATCCAGAAAATAATCCTCCTATTTTTTCAGAAATAAGGAGAAAAGTGCCGTCTGAATACACAGAAGCTGACAAGCTCAGACTTCGTGGTGACCTTATGGCCAAAACGTACCTCCTTCAAGCAATACCAAATGAAGTTTATGTTCTCATTGACAGCATGCAGACAGCTAAGGAAATGTGGGATGAAATAGAGAAGCTGCTACAAGGCACAAGCATCAGCCTCAAAACCAAGAAGACTACGATTCTCATCGCTTATGACTCCTTCAAAGCAGGTCCAGGAGAACCATTGAACGAGACTTATAACAGACTTGTTCAATTGGTAAATGAACTCAGAAAGATCAAAGTATTCAGGTCCAATCTGGAACTGAATATTAGATTTTTATCCAGCCTGCATCCTGCATGGGAAAAGACAGTGAAGGATGTCAGATCTCGGATAGATTTGGACGAAATTGACCTCTGCACACTCTATGAACATCTGAAGCAATTCGTCAACGAGGTTGCCTGTGCTGAGGATCATCACACCACAAACCCCTTAGCTCTAGTAATGGAGGCTCAGCCAAGAAGAACAACCACTTCACTAAAGAAGAAAAAGAAGAAGGTGGTGGTTGAATCAGATGATGATGAGAGTGATGATGACAAATCTGATCTAGAGGCTGAGCTAGCAGACTTACAGAAGAAGATGACACTGCTGGCCAAAAGATTTGCTAAGAAGAACACCTCCTCCAACAGGCTGAGAACTTCCTCCTCAAACTACAAGCAGAAGAACCATGATCAAGGATCTTCTAGGAAGGCATCATCAGCAGAAGAAGCTCCTAAATGCTATAATTGCGGCAAGCCTGGACATGTGATCAAAGACTGCCGCCTCCCAAACAAGAAAGATGCTAACTTCTACAAGCAGAAGATGCTGTGGAATAAGCAGAAAATGCTGATGGTGCAGAAAGAAGAAGAAACCTCTGCCATGATTGCTGAGAATGAGAACAGGGCAGAAGATTCTTCTGAGGAGGAGGAGGAGGAAGACAACTATGCCCTTATGGCAAGTGTGGAGGGAGATGAAATAAAGGGTGATGCTGCGATCCCCGAAAGCAAGTGCTCAACAAGCTCTGTAAGTACCTCACATACTTCTTTAAATAATCAAATGCAGTCCTTACTTGGAAAGGACAATCTAATCAAAGAACTAAAGGAGAGACTAGACAATAATCATAGAGTTCTGAAACAGAATCTAGACCAAAAGTCTTTCTTAAGTATTCAACTTGAAATTGCAAAAGATCAAGTCAAAAAGGTGTCCTTAGATTTTGAAAGCTTTGAACTGAAGATAGCTGAATTAACTAAGAAATTTGAGGACAATGAAAGGGAAAAAAGCACAACAAAGGCTGAATGCGATTTTTCGCATAACAAAAGAAGAACGCTTTTAAATAAAGTAAAAGAACTAGAGGATCTAGCTGCTAGAAGAGGTCAATCTGAACAAACTGTTTTTCTGCTTAACAGCAAACAAAAGGATGACCGATTCTACAATGCTAAAACAGGACTGGGCATAACCAACCCACGTAATCTAAAGAAAGTTAACTGTGTTCAAATCTATAACCAATCCGCCTTTTTCTTGCGTACGCGGCCCACAAGAACTTTACCATCTTTCAAATGGACGTCAAGACTGCCTTTCTGAATGGAGTCTTGGAAGAAGAAGTCTATGTTGCTCAGCCCGAAGGATTTGTAGATCCCAGATATCCCGACCATGTGTACAAGCTAAAGAAAGCTCTGTATGGGTTGAAACAGGCACCAAGAGCTTGGTACGATGCATTAACCGAATTTCTGGTTGACTCAGGTTTCTCAAAAGGGAAGATTGATACCACACTTTTCACCAAACGACAGAAGTCTGACATCATCCTGATTCAGATCTATGTTGATGACATTATCTTCGCCTCCTCAAATCCACGTCTGTGCAAACACTTTGAGAAACTGATGAAAACCAAGTTCGAGATGAGCATGATGGGCGAACTGAATTTCTTCCTAGGCCTGCAAGTAAGACAACTCTCTGACGGCATTTTCATCAATCAGTCCAAGTATATTCTGGAAATGCTTAAGAGATTCAACATTGATGGCAAATCTTCCATGACGACCCCCATGTCCCCAAACAACAAACTGGACTCAGACCCCTCCGGGAAGCCAGTTGATGCTACAAACTACAGGGCCATCATTGGATCTTTGCTATATCTCACGTCAAGCAGGCCTGACATTGTTTTCTCTACATGCTTATGTGCACGCTTTCAAGCAAATCCGAAGGAATCCCATCTGACCGCTGTTCGAAGAATTCTGAGATACCTCAAAGGCACTGTGAATCTAGGCCTTTGGTATCCCAAGCACTCAGGTTTTGACCTAGTCGGATACTCGGATGCTGACTTTGCTGGTTGCCGGATGGACCGCAAAAGCACATCGGGAGCCGTCCAATTCTTGGGCGATAAGTTAGTCTGTTGGTCTTCCAAGAAACAGAACTGTGTGTCAACATCTACGGCCGAGGCAGAATACGTCGCGGCTGCTAGCTGTTGTTCACAAATATTATGGATGAAGACCCAGCTAAAGGACTACGGTTACACTCTCCGCCATATCCCGATCTACAGTGACTCACAGAGCGCCATCGCCATAACCAGCAACCCGGTTCATCACTCCCGCACCAAACACATCGACCTGCGCTATCATTTCATCAAGGATCACGTGGAGAAAGGAGATATTGACATGTATTTTGTAAGCTCAGAGCTTCAACTGGCTGACTTGTTCACTAAGGCACTGGATGAAAAAAGATTCCAGTTCCTAGTCTCCAAGTTGGGCATGTTGAACCTCGAGCCTGTTTAATTATGTCTCCTTTGATCTGTAAAGTGTGTGTGTGTGGGACTTGTAAAAAGTGTGTGTGCGTGTGCTTTGTAAATAGTGTGTGTGCGTTGCATGTGTTGAGGGGGAGAAAACCAGAAAAATAACAAAAAATAGTGTGCGTGTGTTGCATGTGTTGAGTGTGTGTGAAAAATCAAAAAGAACAAAAAATAGTGTGTGTGCGTTGCATTTGTACATATTGTTCGTTGCATTTTTTGAGGGGGAGAAAATTTTCACTATTTGAGGGGGAGCTATTTTTCACTGATTAAGGGGGAGCTCTATTTTTTTACTGTTTGGGCCTCGAAAATTTTTAAAGGGCACTGTGTGCCAGCCCAATCATTCGGGCTCAATTGTTACGGAGGAGGTCCAAATTTTTTCTCGCGTATATAAACCTCGAAAAAGCCCTTCCCTTTCTATTCTAAACTTTTCGCAAAGGCAGAGCTCTCCGACTGTTCTTCTTCTTCTCAAAACCGTGTTTTCGAAAAATTTCTCCTTCTCCGATTCACTTTCGCAATCACTATAAGGTAGATTTCCATCGATTTCGAGTTCAATAACGACGCCTCAAACGAACAATTTCTCATCACTCGAATTCGAAATCATTATCTTCAACTGCGTTCGAAAACGAACGATCTCGAGATTGGCATCTCAATAGTTTTTTTTTCAAAATCAACATAAAAAGGTTTTTGTTAGACTTTAGGACGAAATCGCTTGTTATTGTTTGTTATATCGTTGTCTTTGCAGGTGGATTCTTCGCTTCGAAATCACGATTTCGAGATTTTGGTTTTCAAGATCTCGAGATCGTCGATTCATCTTCTCGAAATCAAGATCTCGAGATGGACATCTCGACATCTTGATCTCGAGATTTGAATCTCGAAATCAAGATCTCGAGATCTGCATCTCGACATCTTGATCTCGAGATTTGAATCTCGAAATCAAGATTTCGAGATCTGAATCTCGACATCTTGATCTCGAGATTTGAATCTCGAAATCAAGATCTCGAGATCTGCATCTCGACATCTTGATCTCGAGATTCAGATCTCGAGATTTGAACTTGGGTAATTTTTTTTCAAAATTCCACCTGCATAAACTTATCTGAAAACTAAACTCCTTCAATCAAATCAAACAGTTGAATTTCATATGCTGACCCCATGCTTCTACAGTTTAAAATGGCAGGAAACACAAAAGCACAGATCAATGATGCCATCTACTCTCAAGAAAAATGGATCAAGATGCTGGACAACAAATTCCAGCTAGACCTTGCAGTCTTCAAATGCCAGAACCCGATCGTTCCAGCCATCATGAAAGGTCACTATCTCTGGCCTGCACTTCACAACTCAAAACCGGTGCCAGAGATATACCTACAACAGTTCTGGGGGCACATGCATACTGAATCAGTGAAGGATCGCTCCAAAATCAAGACTAAGCTAAACGGCATGCGGGTGATCCTTACACCATCTACTCTACGGGCTACTCTATCGCTGCCAATCCATGATGAGTATGATGCACTGCCATCCATCCCAGATCTACTCAAAGACGTGGCATCCCTTGGCTACACATCACTACTGCCACAACTGTCAAACATCAACGGTGCATATCTCCGTCACCCGTGGAAGAATCTCTTCGGGCTAGTGAACAAGTGCCTGTCGCCGAAGCATGCCGGATTCGACAAGTGCAATAAGCAGATCCTGCTTATCTTCCATGGCATCGCCTTCAACAAGAACTACGACATGGCACAGCTCTTCTTCTCAGAGCTAATGGACCTGGTCAAGGCCAAAGAAAAGAATAGGCCAGGTACCATCCCATATGCAAAGTGGCTTGGACTGATCATCAACGACTGCATGGCAGAGCACGCCTCCATACCAAGACGCAGTACAGATCCTCACTTCACAGCACCAAAGCTGCAATACTTTAAAGCGGACAAGAACCCGACCTACGGTCTGCGGATCCCTGGGTTTCTGCTCAACCTTGTAAGGTCTTCAAACCCAGCTGTTCAGCAGTACAAGGAAGCCAAAGAGAAGACCGTCCCTATGGTTCAGCAAAACCCAGCTGGACCTACCCAAGGGACAAAGCCGAGTGTGAGTAAGGGTCCTAAGAGAGCCCAAAAGCCACAGAAACCAGTGGCCGGTTCGCCCAATGAAGGAAAGTCTGACGACTCTCTTGAGACGAGTCAGGCGGCTGAGGGCAACGAAAAAGACGCTGAGGAAACGGCCAATGAATCGTCAAGTGAAGCCCAAACAAACACTAACGACGAGGCTTCCGAGAGCGTGGGCACGGAGAGCGGAGAATCTGGCTCGGATGATGACGATGATGACAACGATAGTGATGATGTGGAGCTTACATACGCCCTGATCAGAAAAGGGAAGCTGCCCGTCGAATCTTCGAAGAAGAGAAGAATTACTGCTGAAGACGCAGCACCAATCATACATGGCAGACCTCAAGTCTTCACTATAAAAGAAAAGGCTAAACCAAGAGCTGATCCGAGTGAGACAAATTGCTCCAAGGATGATTACGACGAGGCAGCTCATTCCATTAAGGCATCAATCAACTCGAAAGAAGTCGTCATCCGAGAGACCAGGGCAAAGGCCAAGAATGACAAGGCTGCCAAGGCCAAGCCCCAGCCCCGAGCCAAAAAGAGCCTGTTTGATAAGGCAGACGAGCACATCTTCGCGGGCTGCGACTCCTTTATCCAGATAAGCCGAGCCGAATCCCTAAGCATAGGAGCCGATCTTTTCGGTTCCCGGGTAGAAGTCGCAGCATCTGGCTCAACTGCGCATGCACAGCCCTCTCCCAGCCACTCGATAGCCTCTCAAAAGGCTATTGTTTCAAAAGAACGGGACTCAACCCCCTCGCTGGTTCCTTCTGAATCAGTTGAGCATACAATTGACCTATCTCCCAAGGTCAAAACCCCTTCTTCTCACACATCGAGTCTAGGTGTCACATTCCCCACATTTTCTTCATTTTCTAGGACACCTACACTATTCACTGCACATACAGGTGCACTCACCCTGAATGCAACAACCAGAGCGCAAGCTATGACGGTTGGAAGCTCTGCTACGCCCATAATGATTCCATCATTAAATGCAGGCCACACATCAGCAATCTTCACTGATGCTGTGTCAACAGTTACAACCCCCGTAACTGGTCACCCTACCTTTGAAGACGTAAACGTTCTACTGAATCGCTTCCTGGATTCCACCATTAAGCCATGGGTGCAAGATGCAATGACCGCTCTAGCACAGGAATTTAGGACCACCCAAGCGGTTCGGTCTGAACAAACACCACCCCAACCTTCCCCTGAACCGTTCATCTCCCATACACAACCCATATCCTCCACCCCTCTATCCCACCAATCCATAAACCAAATTCCCATCCCTTCTATTTCTCGGGGAACCCAGGATACAGAACCAGTATTCTCCCCACGCCCGACCACACCCTCCATCGATCTCTCCTCACTATCCTTTGACACACTAGCTTCAGCTTTGCTGAACAACCTCTTAAATACCCCAGAAGACAACCTCACTCTTCATCAGCAAGCCATACTTGAAGCCCTTCTTTCTTCACCCGAAACCAAGAGCACTTGCAAGGAGAGTCTTCGTGGTCGCAAACGTTCCCATGAGGACCCCGATGATTCGGATCCTCATGAGGGGGAGAACAAGCGACCTCGATCACTTGAGCAAACTGCTCTACCAAGCCAAACTCCACAGCCAATCCAACCTGAAACCTCAACAAACCAACAGCCACCATCCGCAGCCAAACTATCTAGCATGGTCGAGCTAGAAATAACATCCCGAGGCGTATCTCCCAGAGATACCAACCGAGGAGGGGATGGAAGTCCTGATGATGTTACCACTGGTACATCTTCTCCATCAGGCCATCAGTTGGAACCCAGTTCTAAGCTGATGTCAACGGGCAATCCTAGTGAACCCGGTAGTGGTACACAGGAACAATCACTGCCTGAACAAAGAATTCCATATATTTCCCCAGGTAAAGACATCCATGATGCACTGGAAGAGGCGGTGATATATGACAAATGGCCAAGAAAATGGACAGAATGGGATGATCTTCGGATTGAAGCCGAACAAGAGGACATGCAAAGAAACTGGTGGCTACGAGAGCTAATCAACAAATGCTCTGAAGATATTATAAGGCTCGAGGATGATGAACGCAAGGAAGGGGAAAATTACAAAGAATCCCAGAAGACTCTTGAATCGGTTGTAAGACAAACAGCGGGAAGACTTCCCAAGACAGAGAAACCCTGGGATAATGTTCGTATCAAAGCCCCCTTCCAAGAAGAAATCAGAGAGCATATCTGGCGTAGACCAGACAGAGTCAAGCCACTGAATGAACTGAAGCTAAGAGGCCTTACTCACTTGAAAGGAAAGCAGGTTGGAGGTCATCTGCATATGTTGCTACAAAGGTCAACCGGTACACAGAGAGAACTGATGGAACAAGATCTGAAGTCGAATATTCTCCCGATTCATCAAATTCTGCAAGTGAAGGCTGAAGACTATCATGGAGTAACATTCTACACTTACAGACTTCAACGCACCGATGGGAGCGAATTTACTTGTCAAGAGAACGACTTCATCATGCTGAAACTGGATGACATCTACCAAATGTTCATGGCCTACAGATACCTTCCAGTCAGGCAGAGCATAATATACAACGAAGGCCTCGCAGCTATCAAGAGATTCATGCTTAGACAAATCCGAGTACACTCATCACATGACCTACAGATGGCTATTGAGTGCAATCTGAAGAAGACAAATCTGACAAAGCCAAGACTGTATGGTCCAGAACTTGAAGATTTCCCAGCCTACCACATCTTCTTCACACCGCAAGCAGTCACCTATCCGAACCACAAGAACGAAAAGCGTCTGATGGTAGTCAGTGAAATTGAGAAGTACTGTGACGGAACACTGAAGATAATCAAAGAGCAGATTCTAAAGATGAAGGCAAATCTAGAGGAAAATCTTCAAGAGGCATCGTCTTATGTTCAAAAGGAACACTCTACTGTAGAGACAATTTTAAAGGCCATTGACGATCGCCTCGAAAAGAGAAATGTGCTGAGGCAGTATGAACATGCACTTGGTATGAGGAAGCACTACTTCAAGTCTCAGAAGCAATAAGAGAATGGCACTTGATCACAAAGGGGGAGATTGTTGGAGATATTTAATTGTGAATCAAGTTGGTCATAGATTAGCTTTATATTTAATCCTTGTATTTAAATAGTGCATAAATTAGATAGAAATTAGGCCAAGTGTTAGGCCCATTTAAACAGGCTAAAAGCCTGGTACGCCTAACCTAAACCTCGCCTATAAAAAGGGAGCCGAGGTTTAGGAATAGGTTGAACGTCGTACTTATTATTCATAGCATTACGCATATCATTCTGGTGTACGTGTCCACGGTTTATCAAAGAAGGTTTTACGGTGGTTCATTCTGTGTTCATCTTTACGTTTAATCTTCCTTGTTAGATCGATTATTCATTGCTATTACAGAAACAGGGACTAACAGAAGTGTTGGGTGTGTGCTTTGTTGACTGAAATGAAATCAACACACGATATATCCTGGTTCAGAGGTGGTGTAATCCTCCCACGTCCAGTCCCACCCTCTTTCAGATGGATTTCACTAAAGTATTAAGCCCAATACACTTAGTGCCAATCTAGCCTTTACAACGCTTAGGCCTAGATTGAAGGTTTTTCACGATGAGTATCGCACCACTCAAAGTTACTCAGTCCTTAGACTTTTCTCTAATGAACCAGTGGGGATCAAAAGATACTCTATCTATCTACTTACACTGTAGGATCCGAACAACTGTTCTCCTAAGTGTTTACAACAATATGTGATTTGTTACAAGAAAGTTCTAACCTCCAACTAGGAACTAAACTTCTATGATGTAGCAATGAAGAGGTCGTATACTTGAAGCATGAGTCCAAGCAGAGAGTAAAGTTTAGAATAGCACTTTCTCTTTTGCTAGATATCTCGTGTATGCTTGTGATAGAAATTCTCTCTTTGGATGCTCAAAGCTTGGTTAGAAACTTTCATTTCAGCCTATATTTATAGGCTTCTCATTTGAATTAATCTCATCCGTTGGTTAGGATGAATTAATCTCTGACATTGAAATTCTTACAAGGACGAATTGTACGTTCATCTTCTTGTGCTGAAGTTGATTTCCAGGTGATTTCTTTGTTCTGCATCATTCAGCCGCTGAAACATCTCTTCAACGACAATTCCACATGTGCTTCTTCAATGCAAGGACCCCAGTACTATGTTAGCATTTAATGCTCGTCAATTTTGTCTTCAGTTATGTACGTTCAATGTATATAATTTCCGAGCTTCTGTTCTTTAATAATGTGACATATAGTTAACTTTTGAGCTCAAATAATATATACCGGTAGGATCTAAATATCCTATTAAGGTAAAATAAAATTACCTTATTGCATTTTAATTTTTCCGGTAATATTCAAATTGACTCAAAAATTGTACATTTATTTTTGTCACATAACTTTCAATGCTAATGTACGAATAATATTGAGAAACAATGTACACGTGCTAAGTATAGTGGCATCATCAAAATCAATCAAAAATGGGTACTAACACTTCTAACAGCGTTCAGATGAGATTCTTTTGGATTCGCTTGAAAGCGTGCACATAAGCATGTGGAGAATACTATGTCAGGCCTGCTAGACGTGAGATACAGCAAAGATCCGATGATGGCCCTGTAGTTTGTAGCATCAACTGGTTTCCCTGAGGGATCTGAGTCCAGTTTATTGTTGGGGGACATGGGGGTCGTCATGGAAGATTTGCTGTCAATGTTGAACCTCTTAAGCATTTCAAGGATATATTTGGACTGATTGATGAAAATGCCATCTGAGAGCTGTCGTACTTGCAGGCCTAGGAAGAAATTTAGTTCTCCCATCATGCTCATTTCAAACCTAGTTTTCATCAGTTTCTCAAAGTGTTTGCACAGACGCGGATTTGAGGAGGCAAAGATGATGTCATCGACATAGATCTGAATCAGAATGATATCAGACTTCTGTCGCTTGATGAACAGTGTAGTATCAATCTTTCCTTTTGAGAAACCTGAATCAACCAGAAACTCTGTCAAGGCATCGTACCAAGCCCTTGGTGCCTGTTTCAATCCATAGAGAGCTTTCTTGAGCTTGTATACGTGATCTGGGTATCTGGGATCTACAAATCCTTCGGGTTGAGCGACATACACTTCTTCTTCTAACACTCCGTTTAGAAAAGCTGTTTTCACGTCCATTTGAAAGACGGTGAAGTTCTTGTGTGCCGCATACGCAAGAAAGACGGTGAACTTCTTCTAACACTCCGTTTAGAAAAACTGTTTTCACGTCCACGTACGGTGAAGTCCTTCGGATTGTTTCAATTCTCGCTACGGGCGTGAATGTTTCATCATAGTCTATGCCCTCTTGCTGGTTGTACCCCTTCGTGACCAGCCTTGCTTTGTTGCGCACGATGATGCCTTCTTCGTCCTTCTTGTTCTTGAACACCCACTTAGTGCCTATGATAGTTTTCTGAGAGGGTTTTGATACGAGTGTCCACACTTGTAGTCTGTCAAATTGATTGAGCTCAGCTTGCATAGCAATCACCCAATCTGGATTAGTGAGTGCCTCCAAAACTTTGGACGGTTCATTCTGGCTTAGAAAGCAAGCAAGGTGATATTCATTTATCGTGGCCGATCTCGTACGCACACCTTGACTCGGATCACCAATTATTTGTTCAACAGGATGTGCCTTCGTCCATTTCCTTTCATGAGCCATAGGAATTGGAGTGATGATTGGTTGATCCGAGTCCTCATAAGGAATTGTTGTCTCGTGAGCAGTTGTGGTGTGCGATGGAGATGATTCTGATGTTGTAGCAAAACCATGATCATCCACTTCATCGTAATTGGATTGGGGAGTTAAAGGCGTAGACGGTACATCACCTGGACCGAGAAGAAGTGGGATCTCTGCAGTGGGAGTGGGTTGTTGTGGAGCTGCTTATGTTGAAGCTGGTGTGCATGGAGGAGATGAAGGTTGTGAATTCTCGAAGAAGTTCCTGAAGAGAGAATTGAGAATCACACCTTCGGGAACTGTGTTTGGATCAGTTTTATCAGAAGCGTCTGGTACAGCGGGTGTTCGATCAGCCTGTAAGTGTTCGGTTGCGAAGTCAGCCATTTCATAGAATGTTACATTCACACTCTCAATGACTGTTCTCTTTTCTCGCAAATAGACCATGTAAGCTTTGGACTGTAGTGAGTAGCCAATAAACACGCCTTCTCTGGCTTTTGGGTCCAGCTTACTTCGTTCGGTTCGGTCGTTCAGTACAAAGCACTTGCAGCCAAATATCTTGAAGAATGAGATATCTGGAGTTCTGTTGAAAAGAATTTCATAAGGAGTCTTGTCGAAATGTTTGTGGATGGATGTTCTGTTCTGAGTGTAGCACGCAGTATTGATTGCCTCTGCCCACATGAAATGAGGCAGTCTGGATTGGATAAGCATGGTGTGTGCTGCTTCAACAAGTGTCTTGTTCTTTCTTTCAACAACTCCGTTCTGTTGGGGAGTTTTGGCTGGGGCAAATTGTTGAGTGATACCGAGAGATTCATAGAAATCAGTGAGAGTTTGATTCTTGAACTCGGTACCGTTGTCAGTTCTGGTTATTCGAACATTGTGCTGTAGCAGGTTTTGGATGGTTCTGATGAAGGTCATAATGGTTTCCACTGCCTCTGTGACACTCCAAAAATTTAAATCAAAATAAACATAATTTCTATTAGTCAGATAAAATGTTACGGAAATGACATTTTAATTCTTAAGTGAGTCAAACAAAAATTCAACAGTCGTGACATTCTAATCAGATAAAATTTCAAAATTTATGACGTTTTAGTGAGATAAAAATATTTTAATAATAGAAACAACATTTTATTAAATAAGTGAACCAGACAAAAATTTAACATTTGTGACTTTTTTATTCTGATAAAAGTGGTCCGATAATAGAACTAACGTTTTATAATGAATATTGGTTATACATATGACATAAGTAATAAAAGTTACATTTTTTACTATTTTAATTTACACGTAATTTGTGTATAAAATACACAAATTAAAAATTTGACTTTTCCAATGTAAATATACTCCTAGTCCTAATACGTAAGCTTTATATAAGTAAAGTTCGTAGCATTATACGATCATTACTCTTAATTTACTATCTTCTATCATTAATTCCTTATTACCATCCATTCCTACAACTTATTAAACTTCTTGATTGCATACTCGCATAAGATACTACTACAGCAATGTATTCAGCACGAGTACCCAGCCAGGTTCATACTCCAACCTATATACTCTTAGAAATATACAAAACTTGTCTTGAACGTGAATGATATACGGAGTAATGCGGAGTAATAGTAGTAATACTGCTAATAACTCTACGTATTCTAGTATAACCCAAATATGAATCTGACCGTTTTACGCTAACAATTAGCAGTCCATGGAATGCCGTTGCATACTCGGTATTAACTAGTACTCCGTATAAACTCCATACTCTGCGCCTAATATGAAGCGTTCTACACGCACATCCACTCAAAAACCAACTCTATCACCTCAAACTGATTGGATATGTTCAAAGAAGACCTAGAACCCTCGAGATATCAGTACAAATAGCCGCCCTACCTGCGTTTCTTTCACACCAAACTCAATGATCCAAACTAGCGAAAATCCAACCTAGCGTTATACTAAAAACCGAGCTTTGAAATCACTTCTGAAACCTTGCCCTTCGTGAGAGGAATCCAACGGTGAAAGAATCATTGAAAACGATCGTGAAACGACGGAGAACGAGCTTGTCGGAGTTTCGTCGGGCTAACCGTAACGACGGAAAACGGAGAAGAAGGAGCCGCCGACGACACAAGCCAACTGCTGACCTTCGCCGTCTCCAAACGTGTCTGCTACTACCACCGTTCCACGCATTTGTCAAGGTAAAGTTCTGCCCTGTGAAGGACTTAAGCAGTAGACTACACTTATCAAAAAAACAAGCTGATAAGTCTAAAGGATAATATAATGATTAAGTATGAAATGCATGAGAGGAATGATCATGAAAATGAGGATAATCACAAACTCCATCTTTCATTTTTTAGAGGAAAAACCTTCTCGTTGCAGCCCCATTCCCTTACAGCTTTGTCTTTAAAGATGGGATATGGTGGTTACACCGAGTGGGCTAAAAAACCTCTCCCATATATGATCAAAAACTAACTGTCCAGTACATGCACATGTACTTCAACCTTCTTTGACCTATTTACTAACTAAATTACATATTAACTAGACTAAAACATACGTAAATAACTTAACATAACTAAACAAGTTTACTCAACATAAATATATATAAATATATAGCTGACATTCACCCCCTTAAACTTGTTTCCCTTTCTTCACATCTAGCATCCCAATTCTTTCTCTTAACTCAGTAAATCTCTGTCTTCCAAGTGGCTTAGTTAGGATATCAGCTAGTTGCAGCTCGGTTCTTGTATACTCTAACCCAATAACCTCCTTTTCAACACATTCACGTATAAAGTGAAATCGGGTGTCTATGTGTTTACTCCTTTCATGATGCACTGGGTTTTTGGCCAATGCAATTGCTGATTTATTATCCACTTTTAGAACCGGCCTCTTCTTGATGTTCTCCTGCAAACTTTCAAGTAGTTTCATAAGCCAAATACCCTGACATGCTCCCCCGGTGGCTGCTATGTACTCTGCCTCACAAGAGGAGAGTGCAACAATTCTTTGTTTTTGAGATACCCAGGTGATTGGGTTTTCTCCCAAGAAGAATAGGATTCCAGTTGTGCTTTTTCTATCATCTATATCTCCAGCCATGTCACTATCACAATATCCAATCAACGCCTTATCTCCTTGGTTCTTTTTAAACACACATCCCAAATCAGTGGTACCTTGTATGTACCTGATGATTTGCTTCACTGCATTCAAGTGTGTAGTTGTAAGTGCCTCCATGTATCTACTGACTATCCCCACTGAGTATGCAAGATCAGGCCTAGTGTTCACTAGGTATCTTAAGCATCCAATAAGGCTTCTATACATTGTTTGATCCACTGAAATTCCCTCATCATATTTACTCAACTTACTTCTTGGCTCCATAGGTATACAACAAGGATTGCAATCCCTCATGCCAGCTTTGTCAATAATTCTTCTTGCATAATTTGATTGACCTAGCCTTGTCTCCCCATCACTCTGCTTGACCTCAATTCCCAAGTAGTAGCATAACAAACCTAGATCACTCATCTCAAAGTGTTTCATCACTTCTGATTTGAAATCCTGAATGAGCTCTGGACTTGATCCTGTGAGGATCAAATCATCAACATACACTCCCACAATTACAATTTTTGTTTCTGAAAACTTTGTGTATACTGCATGTTCAAATACACATCTTCTGAACCCCATGGATTTTAGGCAGCTATCAAGCTTCTCATTCCAGGCCCAAGGAGCCTGTTTTAAACCATACAAAGCCTTATGTAATTTTAAGACTTTGTCTGGATTTGTCTTGTCAATGTACCCCTCTGGTTGCATTACATACACCTCCTCCTTCAGCTCCCCATTAAGGAAAGATGTTTTTACATCCATGTCATGTACTGCCCATCCATTATGTGTTGACAAAGCCAAAATAGTTCTTATTGTCTCCATTCTAGCAACTGGGGCAAATACCTCTTGATAGTCTACTCCATATCTCTGAATATAACCTTTTGCTACTAGTCTGGCTTTGTACTTCACAATGTTTCCTTCTGGATCCTTTTTAACCTTGTACACCCACTTGAGTCATATGGCTTTGTGGTTTCTAGGTAGCTCTGCCAAATCCCAGGTCTCATTTCTCTGAATAGACTCAACTTCTTGAGTCATAGCTTGTCTCCATTCTTCTTTTTCTGCAGCTTCAAAGTAATTCTCTGGTTCTTCTTGACATAAGAAACATAAGTTAATCTCCTCAGGTATCTCCCTTGTTGCATCATATATATCTTGAAGTGACCTGAAATGTTTTGGTGCATCACTTGAACTTGAGTTACTAACCTGATGTGTGATATCAGATGAATGTTCAGTAGTCTCACCCCCTTCTTCTGTCAGGTTTGGTATAGGAGTTCTTCTTCTTGTTTCTTGTCTTTCCTTGGGCACACAGGCTGCAAAGATGTCCCCATCTTCTTCAACTTCCTGATCATTTTCAAGATTGCTCTTCCACTCCCATCCATTTCCTTCTTCAAACTTTACATCTCTACTCACAAATATTTTGTCTTTCACTGGATCCAGCAGTCTATATCCTTTAGTTCCTTCTTCATATCCTAATAGGATCCCCTTTACACTTCTGTCCTCAAGTTTATGTAAATGTGGTTTCACTATCTTGATATGTGCTATGCATCCAAACACCCTGAAATGCTGCACATTGGGTATTTTATCATACCATGCTTGATAGGGTGTTTTTCCATCCAGACTTTTGGTTGGAGCTCTATTCAGAATATAGACTGTTGTGGTGACTGCTTCCCCCCAATACTTTGAGGGTATCAGTTTACTCTTCATCATGCTTCTTGTCATCTCCATAATTGTTTGGTTTCTCCTTTCCACCACACCATTCTGCTGGGGTGAATATGGTGTAGTTAACTGTCTTCTTAGCCCCTCCTCTTGGCAATAGGTCAGGAATTCATGGGAAGTGAACTCCCCTCCTCTGTCAGTTCTCAAACACTTGAGCTTGGTTCCTCCATCTGCCTCTATCTTAACTTTGATTCTTTTAAAAGATTCAAATGCTTCACCCTTATCTCTTAGCAATGTGATCCACATAAACCTTGAGTAATCATCTACTAAGAGTAAGAAGTACTTCTTTCCTCCGGGTGTAGTTGGTTTGATAGGTCCACAAAGGTCTCCATGCACCAACTCTAACTTATTTTGTGCTCTATAGGAAGCCTTTTGTGGAAATGGGATCCTGTGTTGTTTTCCAACCATGCAGCCATCACAGACTTGATTTACATGATCTATCCTGGGCATTCCTTCCACCATCCCTTTGCTTGTCAGTTTATTCAAAGCCGGAAAGTTCAAATGACCATATCTAGCATGCCAAAGCCACTCCTTTGTCTCAATGCTGGCCATTAAATAGGTTTTCTGGGCAATCCTCAAATTGACCATGAACAGTTTATTCTTTTTTCTATCAACTCGGATTATGAGTCTACTGTGTTTATCAAATATACTCAGGACTCCATTTTTCAGTACCACTTGATCACCCGATTCATCTAACTGGCCTAAACTGATTATATTACTTCTCAATTTTGGAATGTAATATACATTAGATAGAATCATGTGCTCTCCTTTTTTACTTTGAAGTAACACTGATCCTAGCCCATGTATATCAACCATAGAATTGTCTCCAAATCTCACCTTACCATGTATGGTTGAATCTAGTTCAATGAAATGGTTTTTAGTACCTGTCATGTGGTTGCTGGCCCCAGTATCCAAATACCACCATGACTCAACACAAGTTCCACCATCTGCAGCTTGATCTTCTTCCTTCTCACACATCCCATGAGATTTTGTCAACTCACACGTTTTTATCATCATTAATGCAGGTTGCTCTTCATCATCTTCCTTTTCAATCAGTTTTGCTTCCTCCTCTTGGTCATTTAAGAGACATTATGATGCAAAATGTCCCATTTTCCCACAATTATAGCACCTAATCTTTGATTTATCAAACTTCTTCTTTGGTTGTGGTTCCTCCTCATGCATTTGTGTTCTTCCACGACCTCTTCCTCTGTCACGACCTCTACCCCTTCCTCTAGGATTGTTTTGATCTCTAGCCACAATATGTTGTGATTTTGATTCCTCTCTTGCCTTCCATTCAGCCCTGGTTAAGGGAACAATTTCTTCATTTTCAGGATCTTGTCCTTTCAGCCTCTCCTCATGAGCCTTGAGTGAGCCAATTACTTGTTCTGTTGTCTTAACCTTAAAAGGTCACAGAATTCCTCTATTGTAGAGGCAATTTGCAGGAATTTTGGTGAGGTTGCTCTCAACAGTTTCTTTACCACTTGTTCTTCTTCAACTATGTTACCAAGCCCTCTCAACTTGCTAACAATAATTTGAATCTTTCCTGAGAAATCATCCACACTATCTTTGTCACTCATTTTTAATGCCTCAAACTCTCTCCATAGTGTTTGAGTTCTAACCTCCTTTACTTTTTCTGCTCCTTGATTCATAGTTTTCAGCATGTTCCATACCTCTTTAGCTGATTTCTTTGCTCCCATCTGCAGAAGAGTATCCTCAGTTATGCCTTGGTAGATAGCAGCCAATGCCATTTTGTCCTTTCTCCTCTCTACTGGTTCATTGGACTCCACTGCGCCCAACACTCCTTGGGCCATCATGAACACCTCCATTTTGATGGCCCAAGCTGCATAATTGCTCCTAGTAAGCATAGGATATTTAAGTGTGACAGTTCCCTCCTTGTCTTGGAACTTCACAGTTTCTTCTTCATGTGTGAAGGTGTTTTCTCCTACCCCTTCACTTGTAGAGGATGATGAACTCGAGGCCATGTAAATTGGATCTCTTTAACCTGGTTTCTCTGATACCAAATGAAGGACTTAAGCAGTAGACTACACTTATCAAAAAAACAAGATGATAAGTCTAAAGGATAATATAATGATTAAGTATGAAATGCATGAGAGGAATGATCATGAACATGAGGATAATCACAAACTCTATCTTTCATTTTTTAGAGGAAAAACCTTCTCGTTGCAGCCCCATTCCCTTACAGCTTTCTCTTTAAAGATGGGATATGGTGGTTACACCGAGTGGGCTAAAAAACCTCTCCCATGATCAAAAACTAACTGTCCAGTACATGCACACGTACTTCAACCTTCTTTAACCTATTTACTAACTAAATTACATATTAACTAGACTAAAACATACGTAAATAACTTAACATAACTAAACAAGTTTACTCAACATAAATATATAAAAATATATAGCTAACACCCTGCGTTTAGCTTCGTTCCGCGTCTTCCCTACAAGGAAGATGACCAGCCGCTGCTTGGGTCTAATTTTGTGGGCCAAAATGAAAGTTTGGATGAGGCCTTTAAAGTCTGGGCTGGGCCGGAATTATTAAGCCTTGGTTGGAATAATAATAATAATAATAATAATAATAATAATAATAGTAATAATAGTAATAATAATAATAATAATAATAATAATAATCATAATCATAATAATAATCATAATAATAATCATAATAATAATAATGATAATAATAATCATAATAATAATAATAATAATAATAATAATAATAATAATAATAATAATAATAATAATAATAATAATAATAATAATAATCATAATAATCATAATAATAATAATCTGCAAAATTGATAAATTTGAGATGAGAAATATTAATGATTAAATTAGTTTGATTTATTGGTAGTAACCACTTAGATAAGTTTGTTAATCGTTAGTAACATAATTACGTAATGTTAAATGATAAAATGAATTGTTGGTTAATTAATATTATATTAAAATAATAATTAATTATTTTGATTTAGTACCATAATAAGACTAAATAAATATGATAGATATTATTTTCACTAAATATTGGACTAATTGAAGTAGATTAATCAAATTAACATAATTACCGACTCGGAAATATTAAGTGTTTGTGTGAGCTGATAAAACCGGATTAAGTTAATGATGATTAGTTTGTTTAAATAAATTGTTGTCATAATCTGATTTATTAATAATGTTGATTAGTGTAGTTACAAGATTTGAATAGTTTAATTAAAAATAATTCGGATATGTTTCCTATATTTTAATGATATTAAGATATAATTAATGTTTTATGAGTGGAGTAAATTAATGGTGATTATTAAATTAAAAATTAGATGTTGAAGTTAATTATATGCGGATATTTTATTTAATTATAGAATTCAAATAGTGTAAGTAATGGCTAAATAAATAAGGTAATTTGATTAATAAAAAGTGATTAACTCGAATAATTAACAAATTAAATTAATACGAATAATAATATGTAAGGGGAAATCGGATAAATTATTGAAAATAGAATGGGTGACTAATTATATCATCTTAATTAAAAAGGTGATTATTTAGAGGCCGGAATTGAGGAAGAGAATTAGGAACACGAGGACTTAAGGTAAGTTTTACGTCAACCGAAATTAGTTCTTTTTGCTTCGTGATTTCTTTGAATATTTTTGCGTGCATATTTGAGAATTGAATTTATGTGTGTTGAATTTGATTATATATTATTATATGAAAGGGTTGTATTTTAGATATTAGTTGATATATTGGTTTGTTAATATGAGCTATTGTATACGGTTTTTGTGAGATTTTTGTAATAGTACGTAAATTGTTATCTTTGTGGGAGTTTGATGAAAAGAAAATTTTTGAGAAAACAAAGAAAAATAAATATTTTCATAAAGGGTGAGCATCACGGGAGAAATCCGTGATGTCGGTTTTCCACGTTCCTTAAAACGTGGAGGGTGGTTAGGTCTACTACTATGCAATTTTTAGTTGGTTTTGGTTTGAGGTGAATTGACGGTCGGTAGAAAACATCTCGGCTTTTGAGTAGTAGTGGTAGTAGTAGCTCCTAATCATTCAGTTTTTGATAGAAAACATCTCGGCTACCCGGATCGACTTACTAACCCAGAGGGCTTGGAATACCTCTAGGGGGTGTGCACATTTAAAGTAGTTGTTTCCGTTTCCAAGGAGCAGTTGTGGTACCGGCGATAGTTCCGGGGTGGCCGTACATAACAACGGATCACCGGGCTCAACCAGAGTGTTGAACACCGCCCTTCTAAATTATTAGGAAGTTAGTTACAAAGTGATTTTTGGAGAAATTCAATAGAGGAGAAAGTTTGGTGTTTCATGTATTTTGTCTTTTCAGTTTCAAATCTCTCTCTCGTTGTCTAGAGTTTTCTGAAGGTCTTTGAGTTTTTGAGCCATTGGAAAGGTAGAGGGTTCCTCTCCAATTTTTTAAATACCTACCCTTGGAGGTGGGTCTAATGGATGTCCCGGGTGTGGTACATCCTTCGCAACAGCATAAGGATCCAGACACTCATTAGTACAAAAACTTTGGCCTTCGCCCGTGAGGCTTTTTTCATTTAAAGTATGATAATCGCAAGAAATTACAGCCTTTGGGTTCTTTCTCTTTTCTTCTTCTTCGGCATTTTCTTCATCACTTCTAAAATACATTTTCTGACCAAACCCTAGTCCCATGTAATCTTTGTTATAAATCTGAAGACAGTCCTAGGATTGTAGAACCGGTCATCACTTATTTGATTCAGAAAAATTGTTTGTTCTATTTGTCCTCTCCTGACTATTATGTCCTCAAGTTCCTTTATCTTGTTCAAGTTCACTATCTTGCAATTTCTTAGTTGTCTCACCTATTTTAAGTTCAAGACTTTCAAATTCTGTGGAAACCTTTATGACCTGCTCTTTTGCATTGTCTAATTGAATGCTTAGAGACGTCTTTTGGTCCAGATTTTGTTTCAGCACCCTGTAATTATTGTCTAATCTCTCCTTTAGTTCTTTAATGATGTTGTCCTTTTCAAGTAAGGATTTATAATGGTTATGGTCCGAGAAAGGGAGATTAGAAGTACTTACAGTGCTAGTGGAGCATTCATTCCCGGGGATCGCAGCATCACCCTTTCTATTTTCTTCATCTTCCAACCGTGCCATCAGTGCATAGTTTTCTTCCTCCTCCTCCTCATCAGAAGTATCTTCAGCCCAATGATCCTTTTCGACAAGCATTGCAGAATTTTCTTCTTCCTTCTGCACCATGAGCATCTTCTGCTTATTCCACATCATCTTCTGTTTGTAGAAGTTTGCATCCTTCTTCTTTGGCAGGCGATAGTCTTTGATGACATGTCCGGCCTTCCCACAATTATAGCATTTTGGAGCATCTTCAGCTGCAGGTGTCCTCCCAGAAGAGCTTTGATCATGATGCTTCTGTTTGTAGTTTGTGGAGGAGGTTCTTAGCTTGTTTGAGGAGTTATTCTCCTTTGCAAATTTCCTGGTCAGCAATGCCATCTTCTTTTGAAGGTCAGCAAGTTCAGCCTCGAGGTCAGGCTCTTCTTCATCACTTTCATCATCTTCTGACTCAAACACCACTTTCTTCTTCTTCTTCAGTGGTTTGGTTGTTCTTCGAGGTTGTGCTTCCATCATTAGAGAGAATGGGTTTGTGCTAGATTGATCCTCAGTGCAAGCAACATCATTGACAAACTGCTTCAAGTGTTCATGAAGGGTGCAGAGATCAATTTCATCATGGTCAATATGTTGCCTCACCTCCTTTACAGTCTTTCTCCATTCGGGGTGCAAACTGGACATAAATCTTACATTCAATTCCATATTGGACTTGAACACTTTGATCTTCCTCAGTTCATTGATCAGTTGGACAAATCTGTTATATGTCTCGTTCAGTGGTTCTCCAGGGGCAGCTTTGAAAGTGTCATAAGCAATCAGTGTGGTTCCTTTCTTGGTCTTCAAACTGATGCTGGTGCTTTGAAGCAACTTTTCAATCTCGTCCCATATTTCCTTTGTTGTTTGCATGCTGTCAATCAACACATAGACTTCATTTGGGATGGCTTGGAGCAGATATGTTTTTGCCATGAGGTCACCTCTCAGCCTTAACTTGTCTGTTTCGGTATATTCTGATGGTACTTTCCGTCTCCTTTCAGGAATGATAGGTGGGTTATTTTCTGCATCTCCTCCAATTGAAATCATCAGTTCAGCGGGTCCATCAAGGAGTGATTCAAGCATTGCAGCGGAATTGTCCTTGTGATCAAGGAAGTTTAAGAATCGATTTCTCCACATTTGATATTCTCCTCTCCTTAGAACCGGAGGAGTGCTGCTGTTTCCTTGTGCATTAGATTCTGAAGCCATTGCTGTAGAAAACTGACCGTTCGAGATTTTGATCAGAAAAATTTCAAAGGAAGAACCTCGAGATCCTGAGTGTTGAAGAGATAAACTCGAGGTTTGAAAAACTCGAGGTGAGAACTTGAGTTTATAAACTCGAGATTAAGAGTTTCGAGTTTTCACAAATCGAGATGTAAAACTCGCAATGTCAAAACTTGAGGTTGAACTTGCGAGTTTTGAAACGCGAGTTTACAGTGCGAGTTTGAGTCTCGAGTTCTTAACTCGAGAGTTAAAGTTGCGAGTTCTAAACTCGAGTTTGCAGTTGCGAGTTTAGACGTTCAACACCCTGAGTTGCGAGTTCCTGTCAAATGAAAATTTCAGATTTTTTTTCTGTGAAAATAGATTGTTTTGTAGCCCTTGATGTCGAGTTACTGCTGCCCAAGTTTCAGGTCAGAAACCTGAACGGAGCTTTGAGAAAGATGGGTTGCGAGTTCCTGCCTGCGAGTTTACAGTGAGAAAAAAATTGCGGAATTGCAGAAAGAAGATATACTGCTTGATCGTCTCTGAGATGCGATTCTAACAGTATAACTTTTACAACTTTTAACGCAAAAACAAGATTACAGATGATAAACTCGCTAGCTACAGATGAACGAAATAAAAGCGGAGTATTTTGCAGGTCGTTCTTCTGATCAGCTCTCGATCGACTCTGATACCATTTGTTAGTCCCTGTTTTCTATAACAGCAATGTAATATGATATATCAAGGAGTAAAACAATAGAAAGATGAACACAGATGATCGATGAAATCCCTCTTTGATATACCGTGAACTCGTACAGAGAATGATATGCGCTAAGGCTATTTTGATTGAGTACAAAAGTTAACGCAAACCTACACCTAAAGCGCCTTTTTATATGCGCAGGTTAAAGATTTGCGTAAAGGCTTTCAGCCTGATATGGGCCTGACACATTGGCCTCATATCTTTTATACCCTAATAAATACAAACATTAATAACAAAGGATATAATAAAAGCTAAGCTATTACAAGACATATGACAAGCTTGATATTCTCCTCTCCTCCAACGGAAGAGTGTTGAAGAGATAAACTCGAGGTTTGAAAAACTCGAGGTGAGAACTCGAGTTTATAAACTCGAGATTAAGAGTTTCGAGTTTTCACAAATCGAGATGTAAAACTCGCAATGTCAAAACTTGAGGTTGAACTTGCGAGTTTTGAAACGCGAGTTTACAGTGCGAGTTTGTGTCTCGAGTTCTTAACTCGAGAGTTAAAGTTGCAAGTTCTAAACTCGAGTTTGCAGTTGCGAGTTTAGACGTTCAACACCCTGAGTTGCGAGTTCCTGTCAAATGAAAATTTCAGATTTTTTTCTGTGAAAACAGATTGTTTTGTAGCCCTTGATGTCGAGTTACTGCTGCCCAAGTTTCAGGTCAGAAAGCTGAACGGAGCTTTGAGAAAGATGGGTTGCGAGTTCCTGCCTGCGAGTTTATAGTGAGAAAAAAATTGCAGAATTGCAGAACGAAGATATACTGCTCGATCGTCTCTGAGATGCGATTCTAACAGTATAACTTTTACAACTTTTAACGCAAAAACAAGATTACAGATGATAAACTCGCTAGCTACAGATGAACGAAATAAAAGCAGAGTATTTTGCAGGCCGTTCTTCTGATCAGCTCTCGATCGACTCTGATACCATTTGTTAGTCCCTGTTTTCTATAACAGCAATGTAATATGATATATCAAGGAGTAAAACAACAGAAAGATGAACACAGATGATCGATGAAATCCCTCTTTGATATACCGTGAACTCGTACAGAGAATGATATGCGCTAAGGCTATTTTGATTGAGTACAACAGTTAACGCAAACCTACACCTAAAGCGCCTCTTTATATGCGCAGGTTAAAGGTTTGCGTAAAGGCTTTCAGCCTGATATGGGCCTGACACATTGGCCCCATATCTTTTATACCCTAATAAATACAAACATTAATAACAAAGGATATAATAAAAGCTAAGCTATTACAAGACATATGACAAGCTTGATTCACAATAAAATGATCTTCAACAGAGAGTAACTCGGAAACACTCTTAAATGAATTTAACCAACTGAGCGTTAAGTACCACTCTAAAACCACTCCCCAATCCACATCTAGTACAGTGCATAAGGAACCTCACATCTCTCCTCAACAAACTAATTTTTCAAAAGAAACGCGCACTCATCCCTTTTCTCTTTTGTCCACGGGACAAGAAGTGAACAAGAGATGGAAGAACAAGGAAAAGTGGAGGCTGAAAAGGAAAGAAATTGTTGAAGGAAAGAAGAAAGTTTTTGAAGAAAAGAAGTCCAGGTCCTGTTCCAACTCTCTTTTTTATTCTAAGAAAAAATGTAATTCTGTTTTAGTCAAACATTTAGTCAGTAATTCAGCCTTGAGTCTCAAGCTGAATAATTCTGTGTTGTCTTTTAAACAATCTGCTTCTTATAATTCAACTGATGCTTATGGTTATTCTGTTCCTGACCCTCATAACTATGAATGTGATTTGAATGATGTTAAGGTGCAACCTCGGAGAGAGGTTAAACAAAGAAAAGGAAACAAGAGTAGAACATTTGAGGGAGTTTTATGTCTTCCAAATCTAAAATATCCCCTCAAAGTTCACTCTGAGAAAGATGTTAACAGACTCTCGAAAGAGAAGATTTTTAAGTCTCAACTCACCAAACAACCATTCAATCACAAGGCTAATGTCTACACTTCTCCCAACACCAAGCATAAGTGGGTCCCCAAGAACGAACCTACTAAAACTGAAACTACAAGGTGGGTCCCCAAGAACGGACCTACTAAAACTAAAACTGCAAGGTGGGTCCCCAAGAACGACCTACTAAACCTAGAACTGCTAGGTGGGTCCCCAAAACTGGACTCACTAAGACTGAAACTGAAAAGTGGGTTCCCAAGGCCAGACCTTCTGCAAAATCAGAACTGGCAATTACAGAGCCCACAAAAGATAAATCTTTTGATGAGAAAGCTGCTGACTTTGGATCACAGCTAAAAGCAAAATTCAAAAAGGTGTTTACTGTTGATAAGGAAGGGCCCATTCCAAGATGGGGACCTAAATCTGCTTAATTGTTTTTGCAGGGCGGTCATGTGTGGCACTTAGATTATGGATGCTCAACCCACATGACCGGATTGAAACACCTGTTGAGCAACTACACCATCTCCTTTGGAGGAAATGTCAGATTCGGCAATGACGCCTCATCTCCAATCCTTGGGTATGGGGACGTCATCTATGCCAGCGTCATCATAAAGGCTGTCTCTTGTGTCAAAGGGCTCAAACATAACTTACTGAGCATGGGACAATTTTGTGACAGTGGGACGGAAGTGAGGTTCTTTGCCAAACAATGTTGTGTGTTGGAAAGCACTGGGAACTCATTATTAACGTGTAACAGGACATCAAACCTCTGCTGTGTAGACAAAGTGTCCCCCATCATGTTCATCCGCCATTGGACGTGTGGCCTCCGCCCAAATTCCTCATCAACGGGGGATCCCTCCTAGCTGCTTCGGGGATTGGGTGAGTAACATCCCTGTCATATCCCCGGGTCCATCCGCTGTTAGTTTGGCCCTCAGTGGCCCATGTTCTTGAAGTCCTGCTACCTCCCTGCTCTCCGGAGGAATCATAGGTGTGCTCAGAGGTTATTCTGATCATGTTGAACCGTGAAATGTTGCTTAGATCAATAGATTGCTTGGAATTTTAGTCTAGATTCCCACATACGGCGCCAATGTTGGATTTAATCCTCGTAGATCCAAAGGCCCAACACAAGTCTTTGAATACCAGATGTGTTTAAAATTTAAAAGTAATTAATAGAAGTTGTTAACTAATAGTATCACTCAATAGCTCCAATTGTATTAGCGTAATAGTGCAGATTACATAGAAATGGTCGAACGGTAGTTACGGCCCACTGTCTAATACAAGAGCTAGAATGTAGTAAATGCTTTTGAGTATTCAATTGTAACCCTTTACAATGTAGTAAATGCTACTCCCTCCGTCCCATATAAAGGTTCCCGGTTCGGTTTACGGTGTTTGACTGGCGATAAAACAACTTGATCCCTATTCACACTGATTATTTTTAGTAAACAAAATTTACATATTCAGAAACTACATTAAAGTGACTACAAAGCCTGATACAAAAAATGTAAATTTCATAAAAAATTGATATATAAAGCAAAAGGTTAAGAATGATTTAAGTTGACCATGTGACTAGTGGATGGAAACCTTTAAATGGGACGGAGGGAGTACTATTTATACTTGTGGTGGGTAGGTGAGGTTGATGACATGGCAAATCCTCAATGGCTAATCCTCTTGCCACTTGCAGCACCCATGCTTCAACTTGAGGTGCCCACGCTCCTGCATCAAATGTGCCCCTATCACTTGTAGGACTTCCTCGATCGGTGCTTCAAACTAGCGTGATCATCAGCCAAGGATGATATTTCCCACCTTCCAAGTATGATGTTCCACCTGTTCAGGATCTACCGAACGGTTACTACCCAATGGATGAGAGCCCGTTCGGTATCCCAATATCCTATCTGGTATTCTTTGGGCTCTGTTGCTTTCCTTTGGGCCTTAGGGATATTTTGGGTCGGGCCGTTGGGTCGGACCCTAATATCCCAACAAAACCCATTTTCAGTTGAGAAGGTGAGAGGATATGGAAGTTTTGAGACAAAGAGAGAGTTTAAATGCTTGAGAGATAATGGGTGTAAGACGGATGAAGTGAAGTAGTGGGGAATATATATGGATATGAGTTAGTGGACGTTTGATATGAACGTGGCGGTTTCGAGGTTTCAAGAGATGAATGGGTGCATTAACTATTGTGAGTTATAACTCCAGGGGTATATGAGTAAAATGACATGCTTAAGTAATTAGGTAAACCCGTTCCTCAAATATTTGTCTAAGTCCACAGCAAATAGACCGGAGGGGTTCTGGTTAGAGATGTTCTGGTCAGAGGAGTTCTGGTTCAAGGGTCTCTGGGAAGATCATCCATCATACTCAGTTCTTCCTATAGTTTGTTGAACCTTATTTTATTGAGAGGTTTGATAAGGAAGTCTGCAAGTTGATCTTCTGTAGGTACATGCTCCATATAGAGTTGTATTCATGTGTATTTTACTACATTGAAATTTCATTTGTGAACCTCTTGATAAACATCGAAAAAGTCAAAGTCCTATTCTACGTATTTCATAGCATCGAATAAAATTGAGTCTTTTACGTATGAATTTTCATAACATTAAAGTAGTGATATTAATTATTATTATTATTACTCCTTCCGTTCTTTATTAGCTATCCCGCTAGCCTTGGGCACGAGTTTTAATAGAAAAATAGTAGGGTAAATGTAGAGTGTGTAGGGTTAATGATAAAGTAGGAAAAATAGTATATTAAAAAGAGTAAAGTGGTGATAAAGTGATGATAAAGTAGGAAAGAGAGTATATTAAGTAGAGTAAAGTTATGATAAAGTATGAAAGAGAAAGTAGTTTGTAAAAAGTAAGAAATGTAAAAGTAATAATAAAAGTGGGGAGGGAGACAAATAATAAAAAACGTCCCAAAAAGGAATGCGAGACAGTTAATAAAGAACGGAGGGAGTATTATTAATATTATTATTATTATTGGTATTGTTATTATTGTGTTGTTGTTGTTATTATAATTATTATACTAATTGTTATTATTATTATTATTATTATTATATTATTATTATTGTTGTTGAGGTTTGTTCCCTTCAACCCGTAGGCCCAACACACAACCTAAGGGTTTTGATAAGTCCGTATTACAACACGCATTTGATGCGTGTTGAGATAGGTTTTTTATGTTTTCCCTAACTTTTAGGTGTCACAATTCTCAATTTTAGCTCAAGTTATGTGTACCAGGCGTCGGTTTGTGTTTTGTGTTATTTGGAATCAAAATCAGGAATTTAGAGTCCGGCACCGGCGCTTGAGGAGCAATCGGGATGATTCGAGAAGCATTCGAGAGTGAATTGAGAGCTTTTCAGGTCACCGGGAGGTTCACAATGAATATTTGATGACAAAAGAGCTCTATGATTGGCTACGGGATCAAAAAGAAGACAAATAGAGCTTGAAAACGACGTTCAGAATGACCTTATGTCAATCGTTCAAGCATATCTCTTCGTAGAAGCATCCACATAACACGATCCAAGATTCATATGAAACCCAACTTCAAGGGCTACAAATCATATGCAAACACCATTGTGAGAATAGGAGAGGAAGAAGGTGAAAATAGACGATGAAGTAAGATGATCTCTGTTGCGATTTCAGAATGAGACCTTTCACCATTTTATTCATATCTCTTGATTAGATTATTCAAATCCAATTCGGCAAACTGTGGTGGATAAAGGACTGCATTATCTACAACTTTCATGAAGGAAGTTTTCTAAAACTCGGATTATAGAAACGGTGACAAATAGGACTAGAGAAACGCTGAAAAACCTTGTCCTAGTTCGACCAGAACTCTAATTTCTTCCCTTTTTCTATAAATAAGGCCTTCCTAACCCTATTTTGGGGTGGGAGCTTAGAGAAGAATGCCTAGAACGAAATTTATAGAGATTTTCACCCATGTTCTTCAATCTTTTGGGATTCTTTGTAAGTTCCATCTTTTTAATTAATGACAATTAATTCTATTGAGCCCAATTCTATTGATTCTTCAATTATGAGTCGGGAGTAGTTTTAATTAGGGATTTGAGATTGATGAAGGGGTTAATCATGATGTATGCCTAGATTCTTGATGGATTAATTGCATGAATGCCGTTTAATTTGTGTTTGAATAATTTAACTGATATCTCTTTTAACCTGGAACGCGCGCTAGAATTACAATTGCTTATAGAATAAGTTAAGAGAGATCTAATTTTTTCTAGGACACATTCACACACACTTAATCGCTCGCTAAGAGATTATTAGTGATTAAGGGGCCGTAAGCTCGCTCATCTTGGCAATAATTTAGAATCATGTCGCATGAGAGATCAGCCTGGTCCCCTAAATTATTGTACTCTACGCCGCGAGAGCGGTAAAAACTTAGTAATGACTAGCTAGGCTCAATTAAATTAATTTCATTTAATTAGACCTGATTTGCCAGAAATCTGGTTACCCCGGAATCAATCCCTATTCCCTTCGTCGTTAATTAGAAAGAACCCCTTAGCTTTAGTTTTCGTTTAATTGCAAGTTAATTTTCCAATCAATCAAATCTCGCACAATTTATTTTAATTTATTTCTTTTTAATCGCTGAATTTAATTAATTCTTAATTCCCTTTTGTCCGTCCCTGTGGAGACAATACTCGTACTTATACCCTTTACTACAATCTATTTTAAGTGCGAGAAAATTCACATCAGGTTTCGAGTGAGTATTTTAAAAGTATAAGATCAAACAAGTAAGATGAGGCCCAATAAGAAGTCTCAATATAATTTTAAGGCGTGAGACCGTTCATCTCACCGCTATGCTACGAGCTGCTATGAATGCTATAAGACTAGAGTGCTAAGTTCTGATCTGTTACAATGAAATAAATGCTCCCTTTTATACCGCCAATGAGTGGCTGGATGCATTGAACCCAGCTGTGGATGTTTTGATCCCGACTACCAAATATTCTGTATTAAATGTGTGACACTCACTAGCTTGATCCCGACCATCAAATTTTCTGCATTAAATGCGCAACTACCAAATATTCTCTATTAAATGTAGAATCCCACCAGGATCTTGGTTGTCCGCTAAAGGGGTGGGGACGTTCATCCCCAAGTCCTGCTCCTGGACCAAGGTATATGCTACGCTAGGATACGTACGTCCCCTGGATGATGAGGAAGGGTATCCCGTTGTCTTGGGTCTTCAGGAGACGTTCGTCCCAATGATCCTGACTGTTGTTTCCTACCGAAGTACTTCAAGACGTGCATCTCGTAACTGCTCCTGGGCCAAGGCACATTGTACGCTAGAATATGTATGTCCCCGGATGATGGGGAATGGTGCCCCGTTGTCTTGAACCTTCTGGGGACGTTCGTCCCCATGGAACTTCTGATGGGTAAAGTCCTATGATACGTACGTCTAGTGTTGCTCCTGGGCCAAGGTACCTGCCACGATAGGATACGTACGTCCCCTATATGGGGAATGGTATCCCGTTGTAATAAGCCTTCTAGGGATGTTTGATATGAGTTTTCTCGCACTTTAAAAGATTGTAGAATAGCGGTGAAAGTACGAGTATCGTCTCCACAGGGACGGACAAAAAGGAATCAAGGATTAATTAAATTCAGCGATTAAAAAGGAATAAAATAAAATAAATGCATCGTGCGAGATTGGTTGGTTGAATTAAAATTAAACTAATGCGAATGAACGATTAAAATAAAAGATTGGGTTCTCTCTAATTAACGACGAAGGGAGCAGGGATTGATTCCGGGGTAATCAGATTTCTGGCAAATCACTTCTAATTACATGAAATTAATTTAATTGAGCCTAGCTAATCAATACTAAGTTCTTACCGCTCTCGCGGCGTAGAGTACAATAATTTAGGGGACCAGGAAGATCTCTCATTCGACAAGATCCTAAATTATTGCCAAGACGAGCGAGCTTACGGCCCCTTAATCGCTACTAATCTCTTAGCGAACGATTAAGTGTGTGTGAATGTGTCCTAGAATAAACTAGATCTCTCTTAATTTATTCTATGTGCAATTGTAATTCTAGCCGCGGTTCCAGGTTACAAAAGATATCAGTTAAATTATTCAAACACAAATTAAATGGCATTCATGCAATTAAATCGAAAAGAATCTAGCCATCAATCATGATTAACCCTTCATCAATCTCAAATCCCTAATTAAACTACTCACAATTCATAATTGAAGAATCAACAGAATTGGGAAGAATAGAATAAATTGTCATTAATTAAAAAGATGAACTTACAAATAATCCCAGGGTCTTGGAAGAAAATAGAGTAAAAACGGTGTTAAATTCGTCCCTAAGCCTCTCCGTAATGTTCGTCACCACTAAAAAGGGTTAGGGAGACCTTATTTATAGAAAAGAGGAGAAAAATCACAATTCTGGTCGATGTAGGAAATTTCCGCGCGTAACTCGGGGCTAGGCACGATCGTGCGTCCCTGGCTACGCGCGATCGTGCGTAGCAGGCAGTAGCTCCTCCACGGTTTTGGCTCTTACGCACGATCGTGCGTCCCAGATGCACGGTCGTGCATCCGTGTTCTTCAGCCTTTTTTCTATTCCGAATTTGACAAAACTTCCTTCATGAAAGTTTTAGATAATGAAGTTCTCTATCTACCCCAACTTGCCGAATGTGATCTGAATCATCCAATCAAGAGATATGATCCAAACGGTGTAAGGTGTCATTCTGAAATCGCAGCAGAGATCATCTGACTTCGTCATCTGTTTTCACCTTCTTGCTCTCCTATTCTCGTAATGGTGTCTGCATATGATTTGTAGTCCTTGGAGTTGTCTTTCATATACAACTTGAATCATGTCCATTAGTTGTTTCTACAAAGAGATATTCTTGAATGATTGACAGAAGGTCATCCTGATCGTCGTTTTCAAGCTTCATTCATCTTCTTTTGATCCCGAAGCCAATCCTTGAGCTCTTTTGTCATCAAATCTTCATCGTAAACCTCCCGCTGACCTCCATAGCTCTCAAATCAATCTCAAATGCTTTTCAACTCATCCCGATTTCTCCTCAAGCGCCAGTGCCGAACTCTAAAATCCTGATTTTGACTCCAAATGACACAAAACTCGAACCAACGCCCGGTAAACATAACTTGAGCTAAAATTGAGACTTCTAACACCTTAAAGTTAGGGAAAACCATCAAACCCGATCCAAACACGCATCAAATGCATGTCTAAATACGGACTTATCAGATTCCCCCACATTTAAGCTTTTGCTTGTCCTCAAGCAAACTGAACAATGGGGCTTACGATAATCACCACACGGAATCAAAACAATTAGCATGCACATGTAGTTAAAGGGGTATTCACAGAACAGACAAACTAAACCAAGAAAATTCTTCCCTAAACTACATCTTTGTACTCTAGATAAAATATTTGACAAAGTTATTCACAACATTCTTAAAGTAATGACAGCATACACAAATAAACTAGCTATTGATCAGAAGGACTTGTGAAGGTAATGGTGAATGGTGATAAGCAGCCCCTTTCTTTTGAGAGATTGGAATATTCTAACAAAGACTCAATACATTCAGAAACTTCAGGACTATTCTTAGGATCAAGGAACTAGTAGGCCACAATTTAGGAAGAATCATCTAAACCTATGCAAAGAGTAGACATGGTGTACAACTAAGCTAAACCGTCTCGACACATTGGTGCTTTGACGTATACTTGAAGTACGCGGAGGACTAAAATTAATTTTTCTAAAGCCTCCAAGTTCATTAAATAAGTTCAGTTTTGCTTGTCATGTTGGCACGAGAACGCCATTTCTTTCGAAAGATACCCAAGTCTCATCTTATTGTGAGAACACTTACGCTTTTTCACCGGGGCTCCCATTCTCTTTTTCGCAAGGTAAGAGGTCTAGCTATATTAATTTTCACCTTTCGGATTCTCACTAGACATTACCCCATTCTAATCTCGGCCTCACCAAGGAAAAAAATAGCAATTAAAGTTCATTAATTCAAAGTGAATCCATGCCTACAATGCAATCCTTGAAAATATCAAATTCCTAAAAAGTGACTGCTCTTACCCCACTTAGGGCATAGGAACAATGCCAAAAATGGCTCCAACACAAATTCCCTAAACTTAACAAATTAATACCCTAGTTCCCTAAATGCCAAGGCTAAGTCAGAAATATTCACGGGTAAGGAACTCAAGCCATTTGGTTATGGAGCTCAATTAATTGGGTAAACAATAAACGATCAGGCTCAAAATGGCTAATCCTAAAGGACTTATTCAGGTGGGATGGAAGATTTATGAATTATTTCAATGGGTGACTAGTGCCTTCATCCTCTCAACAACTAGATTATAGTGCAAGCAATTTAAGCCTAAACACTTCAAAGATGTTCTAAAAGCATAGTCAAAACGCTAGCCAGCTCACAAAGACACAGTTTAAACAAAAAATTTCAAAATTTTGACATGAATTTCCTATGAATATACAACTAACACTTGCGCATGCTAACTCTAAAAATCACATGTAACAACTACTGCATGAATGCCCAATTCACTCTCCCACAATTAAACTTTGGCATCGCCCTCGATGACTAAATACGCACTATGCACAAGGGGGTAAAGAGGAAAGGGTCACGCGTGCTCAATCTTAACTCAAGTCAACATTACAAATAGGCGATTATAAGAGTTGCAGAAACTTCCCTAGGGCGCTG
The DNA here is from genome assembly GCA_945859875.1 of Cuscuta europaea. Taxonomy (NCBI): domain Eukaryota; kingdom Viridiplantae; phylum Streptophyta; class Magnoliopsida; order Solanales; family Convolvulaceae; genus Cuscuta; species Cuscuta europaea. The sequence continues at coordinate 2,940,976 of CAMAPE010000030.1, forward strand.
GTCGGTGCAGAACTAAACTGAGTCTAAGTGATCCTCGGCACATAATCCCCAAAGCAAAACCCTGAGCTGCAAAAACAAAACACACAAAAACACACAGAAACAAAGAAACATGCAAAAACAAAAGTGCAGAAATAAGCTTGGGTTGCCTCCCAAGAAGCGCTATTTTTAACGTCGTTTGCCCGACGCAACTAACCCACGGGATTCTCAATTAAAAACACGTCCATTTAGAAAAGTTTTCCTCCACATATCAAACCTCTTGTCAACAAACGCCCTCAGATGGCGCAAAACTTGGAATTCATGAAACCACAAATTTAATGGAGGATCACAACTACAACAAAAGGGCGGTTCCAAGCCTTTATCAGGCCCTTTATCAAAGAATGGATCGAAAGTGGTCTCTTTGAGAGGTGGGGGTTTTCCTCCCTCTTCTCCGGGTGGTTCCATGACATCTAATGCATAGCACTCATCTACAACTTGACAGGACTGTTTTGCCAGTTTGGCCATGCAAAAAGTAACTCTCTCCTCCCCAACTCTCAAAATCAATTTCCCTTCCCCAACATCTATGAGGGCCCGTGCAATGGCTAGAAAAGGCCTTCCAAAAATTATGGGCACATCAAGATCTTGGGGCATATCTAGGACAACAAAATCGACTGGAATCACAAATTTGTCCACTTTAACCAACACATCTTCAGCAATCCCCTGGGGATATTTGACTGATCGGTCAGCCAGCTATATGCACATACGTGTTGGTTTAAGCGGACCGAGTGCAAGCTTCTCATAGAAGGTATATGGCATCAAATTGATGTTTGCACCCAAATCAGCTAAAGCATTATAAAAAATCTCACTTCCTATGGAGCAAGGGATAGTGAACTTACCTGGGTCCTTGAGCTTTTTGGGCATCTCCTTTAGCACCACTGCCGAGCACTCTTCATTCAGCACCACCGATTTCGGTTCTCCCCACTTTCTTTTGTTAGAGAGGAGTTCTTTCATAAACTTTGTGTACCTCGGCATTTGTTGCAGTGTTTCCATGGATGGTACGTTTACTTGAACCTGTTTAAAGAGGTTCAAAAACTTATTGAAGTCCTCAGTGTCACTCTTCCCCTTTAAGCGTTGCGGGTATGGGAGGGGGGATTGTAAGCTTTGACTCGAACGGGTTGCTTTGGGACTGTGTCCCCCTCCTTCTTCTTTTCTTCTTCCTTCTTTTCCTCAGGAACAACTACAATTGGATCAACTTCTTCAACTTTCTTCTCTTTGGCAGCAGGCTCCAGATCCCGTCCACTCCTCAGTGTGATTGCGTGAACTTGCTCTCTTGGATTTGGTTCGGTGTTGCTTGGGAGGGATCCCTTAGGCCTCTCAGATACGGACTTCATGAGCTTCCCCAACTGAATTTGTATGTCCCGAATACTTGACTGTGTTTCTTGAATACTTGAATGCGTTGATTGATCTCTAGCCGCAGTCACTTGAATGAACTGCTCTAGTGTCTTCTCTAAGCTAGAAAGTTTATGCTCAGTCACATTCTCAAAATTCCTTTGGCCTTGCTGAGGTGCTTGTTGTGGGGCCTGAGATGCTTGAGGCTGATTATAGTTTCTATACTGATGCTGCTGCTGCTGATTTCCTTGCCCGTAATTCTCTTGCTGCTGGCTGTAGGGCTGGTTGTAATGGCCCTGCCTCTGAAAATACATTGCATCTACTTGCTCCACTCCATGGGCTGCCGAGTGTGCCATCATATTACATTCATGTGGCCAATGGAGTCCCTCACACATAGTACAAGAAGGACTCATAGGACCGGGGGCTACCATGTTTACAATGGGCACCGAGTGATAAAGTTCCACCTTTTTCCTTAGATCATCCATGCTGGTTGTGAGCTTATGCATCATGCTTGCCAATGTATCTACCCGTGCAGAAAGGGCGGAATTATCACTGATCTCATACAAACCCGTGGTCTTCTGGTGAGGTGTACTCCTATCGCTGTACCAGGATGCGTTATTCGAAACAATTTTCTCCACTAGTTCTTCCCCCACCTCGGATGGTAAATCAGGAAAGGCTCCACCACCCGAAGCATCGAGCATCATCTTCCCTTCATTGTTGTGCCCGCTATAAAAGTAGAAAAGAACTTCACTGTCAATCAAATTGCCCTGAGCGCAAGCTCTCCTCAGCACCTTAAATCTTTTCCATGCTTCGGCCAGTGTCTCCAGAGATCCCTGCTTGAACTCTTGTAGTTGGTTCTTCAACTTCAGGGCCTTTGACGTAGGGAAATATTCTTTAATGAAGGCACTATGCAGCTGGTCCCAAGTCTGGAGGTGATGGTGAGAATTGCTGTCCAACCACCTCTGCGCATCATCCCTCAATGAGAAAGGGAAAAGCATCATTCTCACCTGATCATCAGTTAAACCAGGTATCTTGAAAGTTTGGAACATCCTCAGGAAGCGCGTAATATGTGCCACTGGGTCTTCTGTAGGGCCTCCTCCAAATTGATTATTGGATACCATGTTGATCACCGCCGGCTTGATCTCGTAACGGTTGGCAGTAATTCCCGGCACTTGAATGCTATCATACTCTGAAACGTTTGGCGTGAGAAACTTTGCAATGGTCTGGCGCTGATAGAGTGGATTATTGTGCGGTACATATGGATTTGGTGGAGGTGCCTGATGTTGGAATGTAGGTTGATTGATTGAAAGTAGGTTCTGTCTTGGTTGGAAAACGGGAATACCCTGCCCTGCTCCTTGCATCCCATAAACTTGATTTTGGAAATTTGTTTCAGGAGCAGTTGGGGTATTTTGAAAAAGATGATATAATGGAGGGAGATTGAATTGTGGTGAAAGCTCATTTTGGAAAAAGATCGCAGTGCGGTAATTTTAAAAACCTGGAGGGTTTCTAGGTGAAATTGGTGGTGAAGGTTGGGGTGATGTGTTATGATAGAAATCTGGATGAGAAGTAGGGTTGGGGTTACTAGATGACCCTATGTTTCCAGATGAAGATTGATGGTCCATGGTACATTTCTCTTTGTGAGCCTTGCGGTTCTGTCTGTCGAGCTTTTCAAACTCAAGATTAAGAGGGACTAACGGTTCTCCCCTCTTGGAGCGTGTATGCATAAACAGATCTGACCTGCAAGGTTAGCGGACAAAAATCCTACGAAAAACTAAAAAAGAATCGCTGAGTTAAATTAACCCTTAAGACCGACACCGTGAAAGAATCGCTGACCCCGGCAACGGCGCCAAAAACTGATGTGAGTTTTCTCGCACTTTAAAAGATTGTAGAATAGCGGTGAAAGTACGAGTATCGTCTCCACAGGGACGGACAAAAGGGAATCAAGGATTAATTAAATTCAGCGATTAAAAAGGAATAAAATAAAATAAATGCGTCGTGCGAGATTGGTTGGTTTAATTAAAATTAAACTAATGCGAATGAATGATTAAAATAAAAGATTGGGTTCTCTCTAATTAACGACGAAGGGAGCCGGGATTGATTCCGGGGTAATCAGATTTCTGGCAGATCAGGCCTAATTACATGAAATTAATTTAATTGAGCCTAGTAAATCAATACTAAGTTCTTACCGCTCTCGCGGCGTAGAGTAAAATAATTTAGGGGACCAGGCAGATCTCTCATGCGACAAGATCCTAAATTATTGCCAAGACGAGCGAGCTTACGGCCCCTTAATCGCTACTAATCTCTTAGCGAACGATTAAGTGTATGTGAATGTGTCCTAGAATAAACTAGATCTCTCTAAATTTATTCTATGTGCAATTGTAATTCTAGCCGCGGTTCCAGGTTACAAAAGATATCAGTTAAATTATTCAAACACAAATTAAACGGCATTCATGCAATTAAATCGAAAAGAATCTAGCCATCAATCATGATTAACCCCTTCATCAATCTCAAATCCCTAATTAAACTACTCACAATTCATAATTGAAGAATCAACAGAATTGGGAAGAATAGAATAAATTGTCATTGATTAAAAAGATGAACTTACAAATAATCCCAGGGTCTTGGAAGAAAATAGCGTAAAAACGGTGTTAAATTCGTCTCTAGGTCTCTCCGTAATGTTCGTTACCACTAAAAAGGGTTAGGGAGACCTTATTTATAGAAAAGAGGGGAAAATCACAATTCTAGTCGATGTGGGAAATTTACGCGCATAACTCGGGGCTACGCACGATCGTGCATCCCTGGCTACGCGCGATCGTGCGTAGCAGACAGTAGCTCCTCCACGGTTTTGACTCTTACGCACGATCGTGCGTCCCAGACGCACGGTCGTGCGTCCGTGTTATTCGGCCTTTTCTCTAGTCCGAATTGGACAAACCTTCCTTCATGAAAGTTTTAGATAATGACGTTCTCTATCTACCCCAACTTTCGGAATGTGATTTGAATCCTCCAATCAAGAGATATGATCAAAACGGTGGAAGGTGTCATTCTGAAATCGCAGCAGAGATCATCTGACTTCGTCATCTGTTTTCACCTTCTTGCTCTCCTATTTTCGTAATGGTGTCTTCATATGATTTGTAGCCCTTGAAGTTTTATTTCATATACAACTTGAATCATGTCCATTAGTTGTTTCTACAAAGAGATATTCTTGAATTATTGACAGAAGGTCATCCTGATCGTCGTTATCAAGCTTCATTCATCTTCTTTTGATCCCGAAGCCAATCCTAGAGCTCTTTTGTCATCAAATCTTCATCGTAAACCTCCCGCTGACCTCCATAGATCTCAAATAAATCTCAAATGCTTTTCAACTCATCCCGATTTCTCCTCAAGCGCCAGTGCCGAACTCTAAAATCCTGATTTTGACTCCAAATGACACAAAACTCGAACCTTAAAGCTAGGGAAAACCATCAAACCCAATACCAACACGCATCAAATGCATGTCTAAATATGGACTTATCAATGTTCGTTCCCATGGGCCTCCTACTAAGCAAAGTCCTTCGAAACGTATGTCTAGTGCTGCCCCTGGGCCGAGGTACCTGTCACACTAGGATATGTACGTCCCCTTATTGGGGAATAGTATCCCGCTGTCTTGAGCCTTCTGGGGACGTCCGTCCCCAAGGGCCTTAGGTGTTTATGGGCCAAACCCCATTGGGCCATTAACCTAACACGAGTCCCCTACTTCTGATGTTCCGAGCTTGCGCAGGACATAAGGAGGTAGAATTGAACCTGACGTACATCGAATGCTAACCCCCTTGGTGCTTCCCAAGTCGATGAGCCATTCTGTGTCTCCTGATGTGCGTCTCCTGTGATGGTTCCTGGAATGCAGCTATCTTCTTTCCGGGTTCGGTGCCTTGGAGTCGATGTCCCCTACGGAGACGAACCTCTTCTCTTGGGCTTTTTCCAGGGGTCTCCCCAGAAATCTTGGGCTTAGGGGACGGTCGTCCCGTGCATTTGAAGTAAAACTATTTCCGCCATACCACCTTTAGTTGACACCCCTAACGCGACGGTTGTCTGCTGTACTATGTGATGGTCCCGGATAGAGGTAAAAGTCTAGAGGGGGGTGAATAGACTTTTAAAACTTTTTCAACTTTAAAACCTTTCCCTTCTAGATGAGTTGATCTATAATCTTTTGGGAGATTTCTAGATGCACAGCGAAAGTCTTTAACCTCTTAGATAAATGGTGTATAACACTTTCTATGATGGATGAAGTTTGGGCTTTATTGAGTGAGCAGTTGGCTAGGCAGTTGGCTAGAAAGCAGGGAACTGCTGAGGCAACTGCTAACGAAATACTCAGTGTATGATGAAGGTGCACTCAGAATCTTTTCTCAGAGTAGGAAGATCTGTCTGATGATGTGACAAGGTGGGCTGATAATCAATCTTAATGAGAGAGGTGGTCTCAGCAGTTGGGTGGTAACCAGGGAACTGCTGAGGCGCCTGATGAAGTAAAAGTGAAGGTGTGGAAAGATTGATTATATGATGTTGCTCAGGATAATGTGGGCTTTCTGAAGATGTGCATTAGTCCGAGTAAGTAGGAGTTTTACTGGAGCAGTTGTCTTAGCAGTTGGGTGAAAGTGAGGGAACTGCTGAGGCAACTGCTGGGTTACAACTTTGAACTACAGTGATTACTTTGAACAGACTTCTTGGAGATAGAGTTGTGAAGGTCTGGTGAAGTGGAGATGTTCAGAGGAAACACTTTTGCGTGAGCAGTGGGCTTAGCAGTTGGGTAGTCCCCAGGGAGCTGCTGAGGCAACTGCTATGCTTTAAGTAGGATTTCCTGAAATCTAATGGAACAGACCTTATAGTTGTGATATCTTGTATCTCTTGTATCTCAAAGAAAGTGAGTAATTAAGCAGTAGGATAAGCAGTATGGTCAGTGATAGTCCTTGTTTCTGTAACAGCAATGAATAGCAGTATAACAAAGAAGATTAAACGTAAGGATCAACACAGATGAATCGATGTAAAACCCTCTTTGATATACCGTGAACTCGTACACACACAGATTTGCGCTTAAGGCTATAATGAATAAGTACGAAAGTTAACCTAATCCTGAACCTTCGGCTCCCTTTTTATAGGCGAGGTTCAGGTAGGCGTGAAAGGCTTTTAGCCTGTTTGTATGGGCCTAACACTTGGCCCATATTCTACCTAATAAATGCACCTATTTAATACAAGGAATAATAATAAAGCTAATCTATTAGAAGATAGATGACAAACTTGATTCACAATTAAAATATCTTCAACAATCTCCCCCTTTGTGATCAAGTGCCACTTTGTTATTGCTTCTGTGATTTGAAATAGTGCTTCCTCATATTCAGTGCATGCTCGTATTGCCTTAGCATGTTTCTCTTTTCTAGGCGATCGTCGATGGCTATTAAAATGGTCTCCACTGTAGAGTGTTCCTTTTGAACGTATGACGATGCCTCCTGAAGATTTTGCTCTAGATGTTCCTTCATCTTTAGCAGTTGTTCTTTGATTATCTTCAGCGTTCCATCACAATATTTCTCAATTTCATTAACCACCATCAGGCGTTTTTCGTTCTTGTGGTTGAGATATGTGACTGCTGGCGGTGTGAAGAAGATGTGGTAAGCTGGGAAGTCTTCGAGTTCTGGACCATACAGTCTTGGCTTTGTAAGATTTGTTTTTGTCAAGTTGCACTCAATAGCCATTTGTAGGTCATGAGATGAGTGCACTCTGATTTGTCTGAGCATGAATCTTTTGATTGCTGCAAGGCCTTCGATGTATGTTTTGTTTTGCCTGACTGGAAGGTATCGATATGCCATAAACATTTGATAGATGTCGTCTGGTTTAAGCATGAAGAAATCATTTTCTTGGCAAGTAAATTCACTCCCATCAGTGCGTTGAAGCTTGTAAGAATAGAATCTCACTCCGTGATAATCCTCGGCCTTAACCTGCAGGATTTGATGAATCGGGAGAATATTGGATTTCAAGTCTTGTTCCATCAGCTCTCTTTGAGTACCGGTTGACCTTTGCAACAGCATATGTAGATGACCTCCAGTCTGCTTTCCTTTGAGATGGGTAAGGCCTCGTAGCTTCAGTTCATTCAACGGTTTGACTTTGTCTGGTCTACGCCATATACGCTCTATGATTTCCTCTTGGAAGGGGGCTTTGATTCGTACGTTGTCCCAAGGTTTCTCAATCTTGGGAAGTCTTCCCGCTGATTGTCTGACGACGGATTCAAGTGTTTTCTGAGATTCCTTGTAGTTCTCCCCTTCTTTTCGTACATCGTCCTCGAGCCTGATTATATCTTCAGCACATTTGTTGATGAGTTCTCGTAGAAACCAGTTCCTTTGCATATCTTCACACTCTTCATCCTACATGATTTGATCCATCTCCGTCCACTGTCTGGGCCATTTGTCGTGAGTGATAATATCTTCTAGTTGATCATGCATTTCATCTGACGACAGAATGGTAGTGGCAGGTTGACCTTTTGGAGACGGAGGCCTGTTAATCGAAACACCGGGTTCACTAGGATTTCCCGTTGTCATCAGCTTTAAACTAGGTTCTAACTGATGGCCTGATGTAAAAGATGTACCAGTGGTAGCATCATCAGGACTTCCATCCCCTCCTCGGTTGGTATCTCTAGGAGATACGCCTCGGGATGTTGCGTCTAGCTCGACCAGGCTAGAGATTTTGGCTGCGGGTGGTGGCTGTTGGTTGGTAGAGGTTTCTGGTTGAATGGGTTGTGGAGTTTGGCTAGGTAAAGCAGTTTTCTCAAGTGGTCGTGGCCGCTTGTTCTCCCCCTCATGAGGATCCGGATCATCGGGGTCCTCATGGGAACGTTTGCGACCACGAGGACTGTCCTTGCATTTGCTTTTGGTTTCAGGGGAAGAAAGGAGGGCTTCGAGAATGGCTTGCTGGTGGAGGGTAAGATTGGCTTCAGGGATGTTTAGAAGATTGTCCATCAAGGCCGATGACAGGGTTTCGAAGGGTAGTGAGGAGAGATCGATGGAGGGTGTGGTCGGGCGTGGGGAGAATAGTAGTTCTGTATCCTGGGTTCCCCGAGAATGTGAAGGAATGGGTATTTGGTTGATGGATTGGTGAGATAGGGGGGTGGAGGATACTGGTTGTGTATGGGAGATGAAGGGTTCGGGTGACGGTTGGGGTGGGGGTTGTTCAGACTGAACGGCTTGGGTGGTCCAAAATTCCTGTGCTAGAGCGGTCATTGCATATTGCACCCATGGTTTGATGGTGGAATCTAGGAAGCGATTGAGCAGAACGTTGACGTCTTCAAAGGTTGGGTGTCCAGTTACGGGGGTTGTAACTGTTGTCACAGCATCAGTGAAGATAGCTGATGTGTGGCCTGCGTGCAATGATGGGATCATTGAGGGTATAGCAGGGCTCCCAACCGTCATAGCTTGCGCTCTGGTTGTTGCTTTCAGGGTATGTGCACCTGTATGTGCTGTGAAAAGTGTAGGTGTCCTAGAAAAAGAAGAAAATGTAGGAAACGTGACACCTAGACTCGATGTGTTTGAAGAAGGGGTTTTGACCTCGGGCGATAGGTCAATAGTACGCTCAACTGATTCGGAAGAAACCAGTGAGGGGGTTGAGTCCCGTGCTTCTGAAACGATAGCCTGTTGAGAGGCTATCGAGTGGCTAGGTGAGGGTTGTGCTTGCGCAGTTGAGCCAGATGCTGCGACTTCTACCCGGGAACCAAAAAGATCGGCTCCTGTACTTAGGGATTCGGCTCGGTTTATCTGGATAAATGGATCACAGCCGGCGAATATGTGCTCGTCAGCCTTATCTATGAGGCTCTTTCTGACGCGAGGCTGGGGCTTTGACTTAGCAGCTTTGTCATTTTTAATCTTAGCCCTTTTCTCCCGGATAACTACATCTTTGGAATTCTTTATAGTATGGGCTGCTTCATCATAGTCATCCTTGGAGCAGTTTGTTTCTCTGGGATCGCTTTTTGGTTTAATCAGCTCTTTGATAGTGAAGACTTTGGGTATGCCTGCGATTATTGGTGCAGCGTCTTCAGCAGTGATCTTCTTTGGAGATTCGACAGGCAGCTTTCCTTTTCGGATCAGAGCATAGGTGTGCTCAACGTCTTCACTGTCATTATCATCATCATCAGAGCCAGACTCCTCGCTATCTGTACCCACGCTCTCGGATGCCTCATCGTCAGTGTGTGTTTGGGCATCACTTGACGACTCGTCGGCAGATTCCTCAGCGTCTGTTTCGGTGCCCTCAGCCGTCTGACTCGTCTCGAGGGAGTCGTCAGACTTTCCTTCATGGGGCAAACCGGTCACTGGTTTCTGTGGCTTCTGGACTTTCTTAGGACCCTTACCTACACTCGGCTTTGTCCCCGGGGTAGGTCCAGCTGGGTTTTGCTGAACCATAGGGACAGTTCTCTCAATGTTTTCTTGGTACTGTTGAACTGCCGGATTTGATGATTTGACGAGTTTGAGCAGAAACCCAGGAATCCGCAGACCGAAGACAGGGTTTTTGTCTTCTTTGAAGTACTGCAGCTTCGGGGCGGTGTAGTGTGGATCAGCACTGCGTCTCGGGATGTTGATGTGCTCTGCCATGCAATCATGAATGATCAGCCCTAGCCACCTTGCGTATGGAATGGTACCTGGCCTGTTTTTCTCTTTCGCTTTGACCAAGTCCATGAACTCTTAGAAGAAGAGTTGTGCCATGTCGTAGTTTTTGTTGAATGCTATGCCGTGAAAGATTAGCAGGGTCTGCTTGTTGCACTTGTCAAACCAGGCATGCTTTGGCGACAGGCACTTATTCACCCGTCCGAATAGACTCTTCCACGGGTGATGGAGATAGGCTTCGTTGAAGTTTGACAGTTGTGGCAGTAGTGAGGTGTATCCGAGAGATGCCACGTCTTTGAGATACTTTGAGGCCCATTAATTCTTCTAAATTGAAATACTTTGCTAGCCCATTAATTCGGGCTGAACTGTTAAGGCCCAACCTTCCGGCATATTTAAACCCTCCGGAAACCCTTCCACTCTCATTCTCTCAGTTTTCGCAAACCAGAGCTCCCAAAAATCTCTCGTCTTCTTCCCGAAAAATCTCCATCTTCCGTTTCTCACTAAGTTTCTCTCTTCGAAGGTAGTTAATCGGGTCATCTCTTTCTTTCTTCTCCATCGAATCGTTACAGGTCGAAATCATATGAAAAATCCTTCTCGAAATCTGTTCGTAAAATCACACTTCAACTAATTAAAGTTTTTCTTCGATTGATTGAAGGTCGAAATCATTTTGTTTATCGTTTTTCGTATCTATTGTTTATGTTTTTGCAGGTGGATTCGTCTCTTCGAAATCTATGAACTCGAGATTTTGTTCTCCAAGATCTCGAGATCGTCGATTCATCTTCGAGAAAGATCTCGAGATCTCCCCCTCAACATATGACAAACACGCACACTATTTTTTGTTCTTTTTCGGATTTTCTCCCCCTCAGCACATGCAACGCACACACACTATTTACAGATCACACTCACACACACATTGTACAAGTCCCACACACACACACTTTTTAGACCAGTGGAGACAAAATTTAAACAGGCTCGAGGTTCAACATGCCCAACTTGGAGACCAGGAACTGGAATCTTTTTTCATCCAATGCCTTAATAAACAAGTCAGCCAGTTGAAGCTCTGAGCTTACAAAGTACATATCAATGTCTCCTTTCTCCACGTGATCCTTGATGAAATGATAGCGCAGATCAATGTGTTTTGTGCGGGAGTGGTGAACAGGATTGCTTGTGATGGCGATGGCGCTTTGAGAGTCACTGTAGATCGGGATGTGGCGGAATGTGTAACCGTAGTCCTGGAGCTGAGTCTTCATCCATAAGATTTGTGAACAACAACTAGCAGCCGCGACGTATTCGGCCTCAGCTGTAGATGTTGACACACAGTTCTGCTTTTTGGAAGACCAGCAGACTAGCTTCTCGCCCAAGAATTGGACGGCTCCCGATGTACTTTTGCGGTCCATCCGGCAACCTGCAAAATCAGCGTCCGAGTATCCGACTAGATCAAAGCCTGAATGCTTGGGATACCAAATGCCTAGATTCACCGTGCCTTTGAGGTATCTTAAAATTCGACGTACAGCGGTCAGATGAGATTCCTTCAGATTGGCTTGAAAACGAGCACATAAGCATGTGGAGAAGACAATGTCAGGCCTGCTTGACGTGAGATATAGCAAAGATCCAATGATGGCCCTGTAATTCGTAGCATCAACTGGCTTCCCGGAGGGGTCTGAGTCCAGTTTATTGTTTGGGGACATAGGGGTCATCATGGAAGATTTGCCTTCAATGTTGAATCTCTTTAGCATATCCAGAATGTATTTGGACTGATTGATGAAAATGCCATCAGAGAGTTGTCTTACTTGCAGGCCTAAGAAGAAGTTAAGTTCACCCATCATGCTCATCTCGAACTTTGTTTTCATCAGTTTCTCAAAATGTTGGCAAAGGCGCTGATTTGATGAGGCAAAGATGATGTCATCGACATAGATCTGAATCAGAATGATGTCAGATTTCTGTCGCTTGATAAACAGAGTAGTATCAATCTTTCCTTTGGAGAAACCTGAATCAATCAAAAATTCGGTCAAGGCATCGTACCAAGCTCTGGGTGCCTGTTTCAACCCATAGAGAGCTTTCTTGAGCTTGTATACATGGTCTGGGAATTTTGGATCTACAAATCCTTCAGGTTGAGCAACATAGACTTCTTCTTCTAAAGTTCCATTTACAAAAGTTGTTTTCACGTCCATCTGAAAGACGGTGAAGTTTTTGTGCGCCGCGTATGCAAGAAAGAGGTGGATTGCTTCAATTCTAGCTACGGGCACAAACGTTTCATCGTAGTATATGCCTTCCTGTTGATTATATCCCTTTGCGACCAGTCTTGCCTTGTTCCTTACAACTGTTCCTTCTTCATCCCTTTTATTTTTGAATACCCACTTCGTGCCAATGATAGTCTTTCTCTGAGGCTTGGGTACCAGTGACCATACATCCAGTCTGTCACTTAATAATGTATTCCCCATGATGTCTAGAACACAGCATTGTTTTGCAAAGAACCTCACTTCCATCCCGCTGTCACAGAATTGCCCTATGCTCAGTAAGTTGTGTTTGAGCCCTTTGACAAATGAAACATCTTTGATAGTAACACTGGCAGAGATGACATCCCCATACCCAAGAATAGGAGACGAGGCGTCATTCCCGAATCTGACATTGCCTCCGTAACAGTTGGTGTAGTTGCTCAATAGGTGTTTTATTCCGGTCATGTGGGTTGAGCATCCTGAGTCTAAGTGCCACACATGACCGTCCTGCAAAACAATCAAATAGGTTTAGGTACCCATCTTGGAGTGGGTCCTTCCTTATCAACAAAAAACACCTTTCTAAATCTTGCTTTTAGCTGTGATCCAAGGTCAGCAGCTCTTTCAACAAAAGATCTTTCTCTTGTGGACTCTCCAATAGCCAGATCTGCTTTTGCAGTGGGTCTGGTTTTTGGAGCCCACTTAGCAGTTTCCATTTTGGTGGGTCTGATGTTGTGAACCCACCTTTCCGTTTTAGTCTTGGTGGGTCTGTTCTTGGTGACCCACCTTTCAGGTTCAGTTTTGGTGGGTCTACGTTTGGGGACCCACCTATCTGTTTCAAGCTTGGTAGGTCTCATCTTGGGGACCCACTTTTTGGTTTCAGTTTTGGTGGGTCTTATCTTGGGAACCCACCTTTCTGTTTTAGTTTTGGGAGGAGAGTAGACATGAGCTTTGTGATTGAATGGCTGTTTCTTAAGTTTGGTTTTAAAAATTTCCTCTTTAGAAAGCCGATTAAGATGTTTCCTTGAATGAACTCGGAGAGCATATTTCATATCAGGTATACAAAATATTCCCTTAGAATTATGGGGGTCTTTACAAAATATCGGTTTCCCTTTTTGGTTTGAGCTTTCTGTGAGGCTTTGCTTTAACAAAATTCACATCACATTCATAATTATGGGGGTCTGGAACAGAATAACCATAAGCAATACTTGAATTATGAATTGAACGATGTCTAGAAGAAGTCTCAGAAATATTCAGCTTGGGACTCAAGACTGAACTACTAGAAGTTTGTTTCTCAGAGACAGAATTACAATTAACTTTTGAATAGAAAATAGAACTAGATATAGGGCTGGCTTTATTATCAAAAACTTTCTTTTTGCCTTCTGCGATTTCCTCCCTCTCCTTCCTCCACTCACTCTTCTCTTCTCCTTCCTTCTTCACTTCATTTCCTGTAAACAAAGGAGAAGAGAGATGAGTGGACGAATCTTTTAAAAACTTGGTTTTCTTTGGTGAGGTGTGTGAGCTGTCAGACTTATTATTAGAAGTAGAAGGGGCTGTTTTAGCATGATACTGCTCACTTAATTCATTGAACTTTTGAAGAAATTCCTGCCAGTTGCTCTCAAAACCTCTCTTTTCAGTTTCAAATCTCTCTCTCTCGTTATCAAGAGTTTTCTCGAGGTTTTTGAGTTTTTGAGCCATAAGAAAAATACAAGGTTCCTCTCCAGTTTTAGAGATACCTACTCTTGGGGTGGGTCTAGAGGATGTCCTATGTGTGGAATATCGTTTGCATAAGGGTCAAGATATTCACTAAAGCAGGAACTAGATTCTTTTTGTGAAAGTTGTTTTTCATTAACAGAGGGATAATCACAAGAAATCGCAGCTTTAGGGTTCTTTCTCTTTTCTTCTTCTGCTTCAGCGTTTTCATCATCACTTCGAAAATACATTTTCTCACCAAACTCTAGTCCCATGTAATCTTTGTTATACATTTGAAGACAGTTAACTTTCTTTAGATTACATGGGTTGGTTAGGCCCAGTCCTATTCTAGGATTGTAAAATCGGTCATCCTTTATTCGATTAAGAAAAATTGTCTGTTCAGACTGACCTCTCTTAGCAGCTAGATCCTCTAGTTCTTTTATTTTGTTTAAGAGTGTTTCTTCTCTTATTATGCAAAAAATCGCATTCAGCCTTTGTTGTGCTTTTTTCTCGCTCACTATCCTCAAATTTCTTTGTTAATTCAGCTATCTTGATTTCAAAACTTTCAAAATCTGAGGACACCTTTTTGACCCGATCTTTCGCAATTTCAAGTTGAACACTTAGAGAAGACTTTTGGTCTAGATTCTGTTTCAGTACCCTGTGGTTATTCTCTAATCTCTCCTTTAGTTCTTTAATTAGATTGTCCTTTTCAAGTAAGGACTGATTTTGATTATTTAAAGGAGCATGAGAGGTACTTACAGAGCTTGTTGAGCATTTACTTTCGGGGATCGCAGCATCACCCTTTCTTTCATCTTTTTCCTCCACTCGTGCCATCAGGGCATAGTTTTCTTCCTCCTCCTCCTCATCAGAAGCATCTTCTGCCCAGTTTTCATTCTCAGCAATCATTGCAGAAGTTTCTTCTTCTTTCTGCACCATCAGCATTTTATGCTTATTCCACAGCATCTTCTGCTTGTAGAAGTTTGCATCCTTCTTCTTTGGGAGGCGGCAGTCTTTGATGACATGTCCAACCTTTCCACAATTGTAGCATTTGGGGGCATCTTCAGTCGATGGCGCCTTCCTAGAAGATCCTTGTTCATGGTTCTTTTGTTTGTAGTTTGAGGAGGAGGTTCTCAGCTTGTTGGAGGAGCTGTTCTTCTTTGCAAATCTCTTGGCAAGCAGTGCCATCTTTTTCTGTAAGTCTGCAAGCTCAGCCTCCAGATCAGATTTGTCGTCATCACTTTCATCATCGTCTGATTCAACCACCACCTTCTTCTTCTTCTTCTTCTTCTTCTTCAGTGGTGTGGTTGTCCTTCGGGGCTGAGCTTCCATCACAAGAGCCAGGGGATTTGTGGTGTGATGATCCTAGGCACAAGCAACCTCATTGACAAATTGCTTCAAATGTTCATATAGAGTGCAGAGGTCAATTTCATCCAAGTCAATGCGAGATCTAACATCCTTCACTGTCTTTTCCCATGCAGGATGCAGGCCGGATAGAAATCTTATATTCAGTTCCAAGTTGGACTTGAATACTTTGATTTTTCTAAATTCATTGACCAGTTGGACGAGTCTGTTATAAGTCTCGTTCAATGGTTCTCCTGGGCCTGCTTTGAAGGAGTCATAAGCAATAAGAATTGTTGTCTTCTTGGTTTTAAGGCTAATGCTTGTGCCTTGGAGCAGTTTCTCTATCTCATCCCACATTTCCTTTGCTGTTTGCATGCTATCGATGAGAACATATACTTCGTTAGGGATTGCTTGAAGGAGGTACGTCTTGGCCATGAGATCACCTCGAAGCCTGAGCCTGTCAGCTTCCGTATATTCAGATGCCACTTTCCGTCTTATTTCTGGAAGAATAGGAGGGTTGTTTTCTGGATCACCACCAACTGAAATCATCAGTTCAGCTGGTCCTTCAAGCAACGATTCAAGCATCGCAGCGGAGTTCTCTTTGTGCTCAAGGAAATTAAGGAATCGATTCCTCCACATTTGGTATTCTCCTTTCCTGAGACTGGGAGGAGTACTGCTGTTCCCTTGGACATTGAATTCTGAGGCCATTGCTGTATAAAACTGACCGTTCGAGATAATTGATCAAAAGATTTTCAGAGGCAGAATGTCGAAAATCAGATGTCGAGATCTGAATATCGAGATCTGGGATTTCGATAAAGGAGGCCCGGTTTCGAGATTTGATGTCGAGATTAGGATGTCGAGATTAAAGATCTCGAGATTTCAAATGTCGAGAAGAAGATCTCGAGATTTGAGATGTCGAGAAGTTAAGCTCGAAATCGTATTTCGAGAAGTCAAATGTCGAGACCAGATGTCGAGACCTTAAAGTCGAAATCTTGATCTCAAGATCCTAGATGTCGAAATCCTCAATGTCGAAATCCTGCAAACTGTAAAAATCAGATAAGCAAAATATGAAGGTAGTTTCTTGTAGAGTATGATGTCGAAATCCTCAGGTAAAGTTTTCAGCTCGAAATACTTTGCAGAACCTGCTTAAATCCTAGATGTCGACAAAGCTAATCGAAATATCTCAAGTACAGAAATTGCAGAAAACGAAATCTGAAGTATACCCCTTGATCGCTTCGAAACGACAATTCTAAGGGTGTAACTTTTACAGCTTTTTAACAAGAAACAAGATTACGGAGTAAAAAATCGACAGAAAGAACAACCTAAAGAAAAACAGAGTCTTCTGCAGGCGTTCTTCTGATCGGCTCTCGATCGGCTCTGATACCAATTGATAGTCACTGTTTCTGTAACAGCAATGAATAGCAGTATAACAAAGAAGATTAAACGTAAGGATGAACACAGATGAATCGATGTAAAACCCTCTTTGATATACCGTGAACTCGTACACACAAAGATTTGCGCTTAAGGCTATAATGAATAAGTACGAAAGTTAACCTAATCCTGAACCTTCGGCTCCCTTTTTATAGGCGAGGTTCAGGTAGGCGTGAAAGGCTTTTAGCCTGTTTGTATGGGTCTAACACTTGGCCCATATTCTACCTAATAAATGCACCTATTTAATACAAGGAATAATAATAAAGCTAATCTATTACAAGATAGATGACAAACTTGATTCACAATTAAAATATCTTCAACAGTTAGTTAAGACCACTGCTTAGGATTCTGCTGGCAAACTACAATCTTTTATGAGAAGTGTTCAGTGTGTGCTTTGTTGACTGAAAATGAATCAACACACAGTATATCCTGGTTCAGAGGTGGTGTAATCCTCCTACATCCAGTCCCACCCTCTTTCAGATGGATTTCACTAATGTATTAAGCCCAATACACTTAGTGCCAATCTAGCCTTGACAACTCTGGCCTAGATTGAAGGTGTTTCACGAGGAGTACAACACCACTCCAAGCTACTCAATCCTTTAGGTTTTTCTCAATTGATCCAGTGGAGATCAAAAGGTACTCTTGACCTATCTAACCACACTCAGGCCGGGAACAACTGTCCTCCTGAAGTGTTTACAACAATTTCTGATTTTGTTTACAAGAAAGTTCTAACCTCCAACTAGGAACTAAACTTCTAGGATTTTGGCAATGAATACTTGATACTGAGAAGTTTAGTGAAGCAAGAGTCTAAGCAGAGAGTCGTGGATAGAATAGCACTTCTTGCATAGTGAAATATCTCTCTACTTAGGATGCGCAGGCTTGGTTAGAAACTTTCGTTTCAGCCCTTATTTATAGGCTTTTTGGCTGATCAATCTTATCCGTTGGTTAGGATAGTTTGATCTCTTCCGTTGAATTTCTGGCAAGGACAAATTGTACTTCCGTCTTTTGTGTTGGAGCCTTTTAATGCGGCTGTAGAGTTTGTCTTGAATTATTTAGCCGCGGAGAGCATCTTTTCAAATAAAACCATATGCGTGTCTTTAATGCTCAGGGTCCCAGTACAAAGTTGGCATTAAATGCCGGTCAAGCTTGTCTTCAATCAATTTTTGATCACTGAAGTATTTCTTCTGTGTGTGTCTTCAAAGTTCTCATGCTGGAATTGCTTGGCGCTTGATTAAACACGCAATGCAATTTGTTCGAACAATATAATTTCTAGGTCTAATAAAATCATACTGGTAGGATTTAAATATCCTATTAAAGGTAAATAAATTTACCTGATTGCATTTTATTGTCCAGTAATAATTTTATTAGTACTTAAAAATTGTACATTTATTTGTTTCTCAATCCGACACATTTTTCACACCAATATGCCTTTTGATAAAAATGATTGTATCAAATAAATATATACAGGTAGGATTTGAATATCCCTTTTTAAGATAAAGTTTTACCTTATTGCATTTTAACTTTTCCGACATAATTAATTTGATACAAACATTTTATCTGACTTTTGGTCGCACTTGGTTGTGATTTGGCCCAGCTAGTATTTTGCAGATAAACCAAATATTAAACTGGTAGGATAGTAAATCCTATTAAGGTAAAGAATATTACCTTATTGCATTTTGTGTTCCAGTTTAAATTAATGGTTTATTCGGTCGAAGTCTTTTAGTGTCTTTTTATGTAACACAATAAATTTAACTATTTGGAATTATGAGAGATCCGTTTAAGGTAATAGAATATAACCTTATTGCACGTCGGATTTTTCCGGTTAAGTTTGTTGTGTTTATTATCATATTGAACAGGACACTTTTAGAAAATATTTTACTAGCACACTGTAACACCGACCCCGAGCATATTTACTTTTAGTAAATTATGTAATAAACCTTGAATGATGATTTAAGAAATTGCGTGATTGTAAATATTTATTATTTCTTTTACGTGAATAGTAAATTGCATGTCGGGCCCACAGCGGGAATGGGGACCGCCCGATAATTCCCGAACCACATATTATATTCATCTTGGTCTAAGATGACATTTATATGGTTGTGGATATTTTATTTGGGCCATAGGAAAGGCACGGAGTTGACCGGTGGTCAAACGAGGCCCAATTACCGGTATTGGTAATTTAACGGATAACAGCCCGAAATGAGTTTCGGAGACTCCTAAATTAATGTTGGGGAATGTACATCTATTCTAAAGGCCCATAATTATTAGGAACGCGTCATATATTTTATTTGGCCCGATAAAATAAAATAGGATTAAAACAGTCCGAAAAATACAACTTTCGGGGTCGATTGTACACACCGGGACATAATGGGATGACCTCCCACATAAGGAGGGGCCACCCCACGTTTTTAGATGCTCAGATTGACCAAATAATGGGGAATGGGGGTGGATGCATGTGAATAATACGAATGTGAGGTCGGAAGTCCCATTGAGACAAAAGCCCATGCCTCCATGTCCTATTTGCCCTCTTTGCTATTGATTGGGAGAGATACTCCCCCCTAGCATATGACATTCGGCCAGAGCATAGAGAGGGAACTCTAGGGAGGCTCCTCATCAAGACCAAGCTCAAAGAAAGCAAGAAGGAAGGGAAATCCAAGAGGAAAAGCTAGAAGAAGGGGGTAAGAACACAATTTCTACTCTTTTAACTAGTTTTATTGTGCATGATTTCTAAGAAATCATATGGTGGATTAAATCATGAGTTCTACACGTTTAAAAGTGTAGAATATTGATATAAAGTGGTGGTAATTAACTTAGGAGGGTTGGCCAATCGATAGGAGTCAAAACCGCCGGAAACCGCCACTTCAAAGGAGCTAGTCGTAGTTGCAGACCACGAAAGCCGCCCGGCTTTCGTGAAAGCCGCCCGGCTTTGGCCCAGCAGTTCAGATTTGTACTTTCAATCAGCCTAGAACGGGGATTGATCGAGGGGCTTAACAAGGGCAACTATTGTAGCACATCACAAGGTGAGGATGGCTGACTATATTGCTTATAATTAGTGAGTTAATTTCATGAGATTACCGAAGGTAATTAAATGTGTTTTTATGGATTATTAATGATTAATAATGCCTAAAAATGAAAAGACTAAATGTCTAAAGAAAGAGGAGCATGATATACAAATTTGAGAGTAAATTGTGTATGTTCATGTGTTATGAGTATGTTGACTTCAAAGTGGAATTTATTATGAAACATATGTTGAAATATACCTTTCTTCATATTAGAATATATGAGTGATTAAAAGTGATATTTTGAATATTGAGATAAATGATATTCTTCAAAGGAAAATCAGTTGGAATTGTCTATATGACTATGAGTTGAGAACTTGGTTTGTTGATAATAATTTGACTAGTATTAAGATACTAGTTGGACATTAAAATGAAATGTTGTTAAGATTGATCCTAAGGTTGGATTGTGAAATGTTATGCCTTAAGTAGTCTTAAGAGATGCTTTAAGGTAGGAAAGTATGAACTTTAAGTTATACTAGGGGTAGGCCTTAAGGGATACCCAAGATAATGTAAATATTAAATTGATCCTAGATATAGGATTGGCCTACGGGTGTGTTCGGTAGTCCTTGAGGATATCCGGTTGAATTATGGGAATAAGTAAGGACCATGGCCCTTCCCGGCTCTAGAGAGCGGGGTTGGATAGCATGGACTTGCATCGTGATCACGGGTTAGGGTGGAATCCGAATCGGAGACCTAACTAGGTTCCGGTAGCGGTAACACATAAGATAGGACCCCGAAGGGCCTTACCTTCCTATGGGATGATAGGTATGAGTCCAGGGGCGGGATGTTGGAGTCCGAACCGGGAGCCTCGTGAGGTCTTGGACAGCGGTAGCAAGTCCCGTAGAAATAATAGGACCCAAGGGTTGGGTTGTGCAAATGATAAATGAAAAGGGATATATAAGAAGGGCCGTGTGCCGACAAATAAATAAATTTACTTATTATAAAGATAATAAGTGGGAAATATAAATTATTATTTATATTATGATATCACCCTATTTTGAGGGTCTTGGAAATTAAAGCGTTGATTATACTTAGTATAGTTGCTATTGTACTTGTCAAATATTTCCAAGTACTGACCTCCCCTTCACGGGGGAGACCACCTCACAGTTTCAGGTAGAACTTGAAGTGGCTACCATTGCTCGTTGCTTCGGGAGGCTCAAGGGAGGAAGACGTGGTTCGTGCTTCTTCCGTTCTGTTTTAAAAACAATTAAGTTAATGCTCATGGATACTATTTTCTTAATAATTACTTTGGGGGCTTGTATGCCTAGTTATGCCAAGTGTGGCTTGAACAATTGTATTAATGCTTCCGCTGTTTTAAATGCATGTTTTACATTATGTTTGTTTATGGATGTACTATATGTGGATGATATTCATGACGCCTTGTATAGTATGGATGACTTGGACTGCGGTTGACTATTCGTACTGTACGGCGGGTTGTTGACGTGTCCGGCTAGGTCCGGGGCGTGACAATTTAACTAGTATCAGAGCCTTAGTCCGTAAACATCATAATGAAGCTTCAAAATTCTTTTTGAAAATGAAATTGAAAACAATGAGCATAAAGTTTTGTGCTTATAGAACTTTTGGTACTTGAGTTGCAATGTCTCTAATTGTTAAGATGGTACCCTTAACAATTGGCATGGCGGTGATTTGAGCCAAAGGGTGTCTTTAAGTGCCTATCCGTCAATTGACATTTGATACGAGTCTAATGACTCATTCTAAATTTCTTTCAGAAATGGAACGTACCGGGAAAGTTACTCGACGGAACCCGACTGGCCAGGCACCGGGAGGATCCCAACGTGGCAGCCGGGGAGGGTCGAGGGTGTCTCGGGGACAGGGCCGTGCAGGCCACTCACTGGCGGTGAGTGACGGTCATGTGGAGACGATTGATGAGCAATATGAGTCCGAGGAGGATTCAACTTACCAACCGGGAACTGAGCCGGTTGAGACCCCATATGATGGGGAGTACGACGATGTGAGCGAAGAGAGCGACGATAATGACGCTCTTGAAAGCATACAGGAACTACTCCGACAGTACCACCAAGATCGCCAAAGGCGCCGGGCAAGGCGTGCTTTGGAAGGGGCTTCAAGGAGAGGAAGCCGTGTGACTCCTAGGGAGATCATAGAATCCCGAGGAGGGGGAGGTGCTGAGGTCCCTATAATAAGGATCTCAAAGTACCTTAAAGAGGCAAGAGACTTGGGATGTAAACCGTTTGATGGAACAGGGGACATCTCCGTGGCGGCTGAGTGGATCAAAAGATTCAACGAGGCGGCCCTTGACATGCAACTACCACCCCACATGAAGTTGAGAGTAGCCACGAGGCTACTAGAAGGCATTGCGTCCACATGGTGGGATGGAACAAAAGGCAAGTACGGCGAGGCCATCACTTGGGAGAATTTTCGACAGGAGTTCTTCAGCCAATACTACTCCGACTTCGAGGTGAACTTGAAGAGGAGGGAGTACACGAATTTGACCCAAGGAGGTGAATGTACGGTGAAGGAACTTGAGCACAAATTCAGAAAGCTTGCTGAGTTCATACCGGAGTACATTTGTGATAAAAACCGGATGGTGAACCATTTTTGGGATGCCTTGGACCTTGACATACGCGAGAGGGCAACACAATTGCCTAATATGACATTTAGTCAAGTGGTTGAACAAGGCTTGAAGGGGGAGAAAGAGTGGGAGGAAAGAAAATGAAGGAATGCCGAGGAGGCAAAGAAAAGAAAATGGGAGAACCATGGCCCTCAAGGTTCTAACAAGAAGGGGAACCACGGGGGAGGCGGATCTTTCAAGACCCCGGCACCACCGGTAAGGGGAAATCAAGGCTCGAGCGGACAAAGCTCTGTGTCACAAGGCTCAGGCGTGAAGAAGTGCAGCAACTGCAAGAAGAACCACTTTGGCAAGTGCCGCGATCCCCCAAGGTGTTATCAATGCGGGGAGGTCGGGCATTTGAAGGTGAGTTGCCCACAACTTGGGCGAGCCATGGGGGCCGGACCGAGTAGTGGAACGACGGTGAGCAGGAACCGAACCGAAGCACCAAATGCTAGCGGTGGGCACGGTGGGGCGAGTGCAAGTAACGCGCCATCCGTAAATCAAGGAAGGACCCAAGCTCGGGTCTACGCTATGACAGAGGCGGATGCTCGTGCCAACCCGGACTCCGTTGCGGGTAATTCCTTAAACTCACGTATTAGTCTATTATAAACAAAAGGAGTGTGGAACTTGTAAATTTATAACCCCGACGTGTTTGGTCGGGTTTGGGGAGAAAAAGGGGAGGAGAATCCTCGCCCTGGGCTAAAACCGCCCGGCTTTGACGAAAGTCGCTCGGCTTTCGTCTTGAATTATTGGGAATAATACCACGGCAATGAATGCCGGCTGGCTTCCACCGAGAACCGCTCGGCTTTCGTCGACATTAAATCATAAAATTTCTCGCAACCAAAAACCGGCCGGCTTTTGTAAAGACCGGTCGGCTTTCGTAAATGTCTCACCTGAAGAATTTCTCGCAGCTGAAAGCCGCCCGGCTTTCGTTGGGCCTGGGGATTCCTGCGCTGCTGAAACCCGGCCGGGTTTCGTAGAAACCGGCCGGCTTCGAAACCATTCCATGAATAAAACTACGGTGACGAAAACCGGTCGGCTTTCGTGAAAGCCGCCCGGCTTTCGTGATTTACATACAGGGATTTTTTTTCGCAGACGAAACCCGGCCGGCTTTCGTGAAAAGCGGCCGGATTTCACCTGGATTGGTCCTAGAACGGACCTAAAGGTTAGAAAACCGGGAAATTTCAGAAGGGTGTCGAACGGACTCCACCCGAACCACAACCAACATACCCTACGACTTAAGAAATGAGTCTATTAATTAGATAGTGTGTCTTACATTACTTATGAATGTAGGAACACTAAAGATAAACGGGAGAGACGCAACGATCCTTATTGATACCGGGGCGCAACGATCATTTGTGAGTGAGGCGTTTGCCAGCGGATTCAACGGACCACTTGTACCGATGACTCAAACCCTATTGGTTTCCACGCCTCTAGGGGATGATAACGAAAGAGATAGCCACTATCCATCGTGTGAGGTGGAGGTGGAGGGACAGAACTTGACGTGTGACTTCGTACCGCTGAGCATGATCGAGTTCGACGCGATCCTCGGGATGGATTGGCTAAAGAAGCATCATGCTAGGGTTGATTGTTATACGAAGGTTCTTGAACTCGAAAGCGGTGAAGGTTTGACCTTACGTTTCGAGGGAGATAGAGGCAAATCAAACAGTTGTATCATATCCGCCATGAGGGCGAGGAATATGATGAGAAAGGGATGCCACGCATATCTAGCTTACGTGGTGGACAAAACCAAAGAAGAGGTAGACATCAATGACGTGAGAATAGTGTGCAAGTATCCGGATGTCTTCCCAAAAGACTTACCGGGGCTTCCACCCGATAGGGAGATTGAGTTCGTGATCGAGGTTGAACCCGGCACCAAACCAATCTCTATACCGCCATACAGAATGGCACCCACTGAACTTAACGAGTTGAAAACCCAATTGCAAGAGCTATTGGATAACGGTTTCATAAGGCCGAGTCACTCTCCGTGGGGAGCACCGGTCCTTTTCGTGAAAAAGAAAGATGGAACACTTCGAATGTGCATTGACTATCGTCAACTGAACAAGGTCACAATCAAGAATAGGTATCCCTTGCCTAGGATTGATGACTTGTTTGATCAGCTCCGAGGAGCGACGGTATTTTCGAAGATTGACTTGAGGTCGGGGTACCACCAACTGAAGATAAAGGAGGATGACATACCGAAGAGTGCATTCCGCACAAGGTATGGTCATTTCGAGTTCCTAGTTATGTCATTCGGGCTAACCAACGCCCCGGCGGCATTTATGGACTTGATGAACCGAGTATTTCATAAATACTTGGACCGGTTTGTGATTGTGTTCATAGATGATATCTTGATTTACTCGAAGAGTGAAGAAGAGCATGAGGAGCACTTGATACTTGTTCTTGAGACGCTACGAGAGAAGCAACTCTATGCCAAGTTTTCCAAATGTGAATTTTGGCTAAGGGAGAATGGCTTTCTCGGGCATGTGGTTTCGGGATCAGGGATTGTCGTAGATAACAAGAAGATTGAGGCCATTACTGAATGGGAGAGGCCAAAGAACGTCAAGGAAATTCGTAGCTTCCTTGGATTAGCAGGGTACTACCGAAAATTTGTGGAGAAGTTCTCCGTGTTGGAATCGCCATTGACAAAGCTCACTCGAAAAGGGGCCAAGTTTGTATGGGATGACTGATGTGAGAAGGGATTTGTTGAACTGAAAAAGAGATTGACCAAGGCACCGGTACTCGCACTACCCAAACAGGGTGTGGGGTACGATGTCTACAGCGACGCAAGCATCCAAGGGCTTGGATGTGTCTTGATGCAGAATGGGAGGGTGATTGCCTATGCATCACGACAGTTGAAGAAGCATGAGGTAAATTATCCCACTCATGACTTAGAGCTGGGGGCGGTGGTGTTCGCATTGAAGATTTGGAGACATTATCTCTACGGGGAAACATGTCATATATACACCGACCACAAAAGCCTGAAGTACGTGTTTACTCAGAAAGAGTTAAACATGAGACAGAGACGGTGGATGGAGTTGATAAAAGACTACCATCTAGTTATCGAGTACCACCCCGGTAAGGCCAACGTGGTAGCGGATGCCTTGAGCCGAAAGAAGTCATCTGGGGCATTATTGACTAGTCTGAGGGCATTGAGAGCCCAATTGGAGGTATCTAGCGATGGTGCCTTGTTAGCTAAATTCGAGGTGAGACCTACATTACTTGATGAAATCAAGAAAGGTCAAGAAATCGATGAAGAACTTATGAAGATCCGTGAACGCATGCTAGCGGGACCGGTTGAGGATTTCAGGGAAAGAGACGATGGTCTCTTATTATTTCGTGACCGTGTGTGTGTACCGTTGGATGATGAGCTCTGAAAGTCCATCTTAGAGGAGGCTCATTCATCGGCGTATGCCATGCATCCGGGAGGCACGAAAATGTACCGTGATTTGAAAGAAATTTACTGGTGGTCGGGTATGAAGAGGGAAATAGCCGAGTACATCAGTAGGTGTCTTACTTGTCAGCAAGTTAAGGCAGAACATCAGCATCCGGCTGGGTTACTACAGCCACTTTCCATTCTTGAATGGAAGTGGGAGCACGTGACTATGGATTTCGTGGTGGGGCTGCCACGAATGGTTAAGAACTATGATGTCGTATGGGTTGTGGTCGATAGGCTCACGAAGAGTGCACACTTTCTACCTATCAACACTACATATGCACTGGAGAGGTTAGCCAAGTTGTATGTGGACGAGATCGTGAGGCTACATGGGGTTCCTATAACCATTGTATCTGATAGAGATCCGCGATTCACATCACGATTTTGGCCGAAGTTCCAAGAATCTATGGGGACCAAACTGAAATTCAGTACAGCTTTTCATCCACAAACGGATGGGCAATCCGAGCGGGTTATACAGATATTAGAGGATATGCTGAGGGCTTGTGCATTGGAGTTCCAAGGGAGTTGGGACAACCATTTGGCATTTGTGGAGTTTGCCTATAACAACAGTTATCAGGCGAGTATAGGCATGCCTCCATACGAGGCATTGTATGGGAGGTGATGTCGTACACCTTTGTGTTGGGATGAGGTTGGCATGGCCAAACTCGAGAGTACGGAACTAGTGGAAATCACCAAGTCAAAGGTGAAGATGATTCGTGACAGACTTAAGGCAGCACAGGATAGACAGAAGAGCTACGCCGATAAGCGCCGAAGGGCCTTAGAGTTTAAGGTTGGAGATGAGGTATTTTTGAAGGTTTCACCTTGGAAAGGAATCATCCGATTTCAGAGCCGAGGGAAACTTAAACCACGATACATAGGGCCATTCGTGGTTCTTGAGAGGATTGGGGCCGTGGCATACCGATTACAGTTGACTCCAGAATTGGAGAAGATACATAACGTATTCCACGTGTCTATGCTTAAGAAGTATATGCCGGATCCATCTCATGTATTAGAAAAACCACCCGTGGAAATACGGGAAGACTTGAATTATGTCGTGCAACCGGTGAGAATACTTGACAGGCAAGTCAAGAAATTGAGAAGCAAGAAGGTTCCAATGGTTAAAGTCCTTTGGAAAAGTGACCGAGTCGAGGAGGAAACTTGGGAAACGGAAGCTTTGATGAAAGAGCAATACGCGTTTTTGTTTGAATGAGCATTGTGAATTTCGGGGACGAAATTCCCGTTAAGGGGGGTGAACTTGTAACACCGACCCCGAGCATATTTACTTTTAGTAAATTATGTAATAAACCTTGAAGGATGATTTAAGAAATTACGTGATTGTAAATTTTTATTATTTCTTTTACGTGAATAGTAAATTGCATGTGGGGCCCACAGCGGGAACGGGGACCGCCCGATAATTCCCGAACCAAATATTATATTCATCTTGGTCTAAGATTACATTTATATGGTTGTGGATATTTTATTTGGGCCATAGGAAAGGCACGGAGTTGACCGGTGGTCAAACGAGGCCCAATTACCGGTATTGGTAATTTAACGGATAACAGCCTGAAATGAGTTTCGGAGACTCCTAAATTAATGTTGGAGAATGTACATCTATTCTAAAGGCCCATAATTATTAGGAACGCGTCATATATTTTATTTGGCCCGATAAAATAAAATAGGATTAAAACAGTCCGAAAAATACAACTTTCGGGGTCGATTGTACACACCGGGATATAATGGGATGACCTCCCACATAAGGGGGGGGGGGCACCCCACGTTTTTAGATGCTCAGATTGACCAAATAATGGGGAATGGGGGTGGATGCATGTGAATAATACGAATGTGAGGTGGGAAGTCCCATTGAGACAAAAGCCCATGCCTTCATGTCCTATTTGTCCTCTTTGCTATTGATTGGGAGAGATACTCCCCCCTAGCATATGACATTCGGCCAGAGCATAGAGAGGGAACTCTAGGGAGGCTCCTCATCAAGACCAAGCTCAAAGAAAGCAAGAAGGAAGGGAAATCCAAGAGGAAAAGCTAGAAGAAGGGGGTAAGAACACAATTTCTACTCTTTTAACTAGTTTTATTGTGCATGATTTCTAAGAAATCATATGGTGGATTAAATCATGAATTCTACACGTTTAAAAGTGTAGAATATTGATATAAAGTGGTTGTAATTAACTTAGGAGGGTTGGCCAATCGATAGGAGTCGAAACCGCCGGAAACCGCCAGAAACCGCCACTTCAAAGGAGCTAGTCGTAGTTGCAGACCACAAAAGTCGCCTGGATTTCGTGAAAGCCGCCCAGCTTTGGCCCAGCAGTTCAGATTTGTACTTTCAATCGGCCTAGAACGGGGATTGATCGAGGGGCTTAACAAGGGCAACTATTGTAGCACATCACAAGGTGAGGATGGCTGACTATATTGCTTATAATTAGTGAGTTAATTTCATGAGATTACCGAAGGTAATTAAATG
Organism: Cuscuta europaea; assembly: GCA_945859875.1. Classification (NCBI taxonomy): domain Eukaryota; kingdom Viridiplantae; phylum Streptophyta; class Magnoliopsida; order Solanales; family Convolvulaceae; genus Cuscuta; species Cuscuta europaea. Next base: position 2,969,185 of record CAMAPE010000030.1, read on the forward strand.
TGTTTTTATGGATTATTAATGATTAATAATGCCTAAAATGAAAAGACTAAATGTCTAAAGAAAGAGGAGCATGATATACAAATTTGAGAGTAAATTGTGTATGTTCATGTGTTATGAGTATGTTGACTTCAAAGTGGAATTTATTATGAAACATATGTTGAAATATACTTTTCTTCATATTAGAATATATGAGTGATTAAAAGTGATATTTTGAATATTGAGATAAATGATATTCTTCAAAGGAAAATCAATTGGAATTGTCTATATGACTATGAGTTGAGAACTTGGTTTGTTGATAATAATTTGACTAGTATTAAGATAATAGTTGGACATTAAAATGAAATGTTGTTAAGATTGATCCTAAGGTTGGATTGTGAAATGTTATGCCTTAAGTAGTCTTAAGAGATGCTTTAAGGTAGGAAAGTATGAACTTTAAGTTATACTAGGGGTAGGCCTTAAGGGATACCCAAGATAATGTAAATATTAAATTGATCCTAGATATAGGATTGGCCTACGGGTGTGTTCGGTAGTCCTTGAGGATATCCGGTTGAATTATGGGAATAAGTAAGGACCATGGCCCTTCCCGACTCTAGAGAGCGGGGTTGGATAGCATGGACTTGCATCGTGATCACGGGTTAGGGTGGAATCCGAATCGGAGACCTAACTAGGTTCCGGTAGCGGTAACACATAAGATAGGACCCCGAAGGGCCTTACCTTCCTACGGGATGATGGGTATGAGTCCAGGGGCGGGATGTTGGAGTCCGAACCGGGAGCCTCGTGAGGTCTTGGACAGCGGTAGCAAGTCCCGTAGAAATAATAGGACCCAAGGGTTGGGTTGTGCAAATGATAAATGAAAAGGGATATATAAGAAGGGCCGTGTGCCGAAAAATAAATAAATTTACTTATTATAAAGATAATAAGTGGGAAATATAAATTATTATTTATATTATGATATCACCCTATTTTGAGGGTCTTGGAAATTAAAGCGTTGATTATACTTAGTATAGTTGCTATTGTACTTGTCAAATATTTCCAAGTACTGACCTCCCCTTCACGGGGGAGGCCACCTCACAGTTTCAGGTAGAACTTGAAGTGGCTACCATTGCCCGTTGCTTCGGGAGGCTAAAGGGAGGAAGACGTTGTTCGTGCTTCTTCCGTTCTGTTTTAAAAACAATTAAGTTAATGCTCATGGATACTATTTTCTTAATAATTACTTTGGGGGCTTGTATGCCTAGTTATGCCAAGTGTGGCTTGAACAATTGTATTAATGCTTCCGCTGTTTTAAATGCATGTTTTACATTATGTTTGTTTATAGATGTACTATGTGTGGATGATATTCATGACGCCTTGTATAGTATGGATGAGTTGGACTGCGGTTGACTTATCGTACTGTACGGTGGGTTGTTGATGTGTCCGGCTAGGTCCGGGGCATGACACACACGATTGGAGACAAATACAACATCTTGACTTCTTAATGCTACAAAAGAGGGGGGAACACAAAAGAGCTTTTGGCATCATCAATAACTATTTATCAAAATCTAGGGGACTAACACTCTGGATCTCCAAACGTCTTGCTTTCTTTATTTACTGGATCCCTGTACCCGGCCATCTATGTGAACAGGCCTTGGTAGCCTGTTGGGGACATACGTCCTCCCGTCTTGACGGGGGGTATCTGATGTTTAATTGTCTCTGGAAGCGTCCGTAGGGTGAGTTACCCAACACAAGTGAGCCCACGAATCTGCACCGAGAAAATATATTATTGCCCTTCATTCAACTATCTTTTCATCGTGCCGCACAGCTTAAGCCCTGGGGCTATACTGCGCTAATCCGATGACTTTGGTGGCGACACTCGTCTCTGCTAGCATTCGTTTTGAGCACCCTCCGTTATCCGACGTCCCGGTTATGGATTTTATCTGCATAGTGAGCCTGACCGTACACTGGACATGATGGCGTTAAGAGGCCGATCGTACTGTGAATGATGAATATCATATGCCGGGATTTGGATTTCCCAACCTTTGGAAGACGGACGTCTTCTGCGTTTGTACTCGGCATTTTTTCTCGTGGCAGGCATGAACGTCCCTGGGCTACGGGTTCAAAATGTGCTGGCTAGGTGATCCTTTTGTCCCGAGCATTGACGTCATACGTCGCCACTGCGATAATTTCTATTTTTTGGTCGTCACTTTTCTTCGCTCAACTATCCTCTCACTGGTCCTCCGTGCTGCCCCTTAGTCTTATGCTGCGCGAGGCCGATGACTTGACAAAGAATGGTTTTACCCCCTAGGACTCGCTGGTTTTTGCTCAAACTATCTTTTCACCGGTCCTCCGTGCTGCCCCTTGGTCTTATGTTGCACGAGTCCAATGATCGTGATGAAGATCAGGACGTCATCTTGGCGACGAGCGGGTTCCCCTGGTTTTTGTTCAACCATCTTTTCACCGGTCCTCTGTGCTGCCCCTTGGTCTTATGTTTTGCGAGGTCGATGATCCTGATGAAAACATGTCTTATCCCCTGGGATTCCCTGGCGCCCTTTCTTTTTTTAAGGGTCTTCGTCTTCGTTCAACCATCTTATCATCGATCCTCCGTTCTGCCCCTGGGTCTTATGTTGTGCGAGGCCGATGATCCTAATGAACAATAGGTCTCTCTGCTAGGATTCCCTGGTTCACCTCTAATTGTCGTTATTGAGGGTCTTTGTCTTCATTCAACCATCTTATCATCGAGCCTCCATGATTCCCCTTGGTCTTATGCTGCGCGAGGTCGATGATCCCGATGAAGAACAGGGCTATCCGTTGGGATTCCCTAGCTCCGGGAGTTATGTCTCCCTCTTCCTCCATTTTTTTCGGGAGGAAGGAATTTCGTAAGATGGTCTCATGATAGAATTTCTTTAAGTGCTCTACATTCCATACGCCTGAGGCGTTCCCCTCCATTGTGTGGAGGACGAACGTCCCCTGAGCGAATTTCTTGAATACTCTATACGGCCCTTTCCGGTTCTTGTCCATTTTTCCGCCTTGGAGCGGTTTGCTTTTCTCTCGTTTCCTTAGAACTAGGTCCCTAACCTCTATTTCTCTGATCCTTACCGCCTTGTTGAAGTATCTCTAAGTGGCTCAGTGGTATTCTTCCATCCATCGGGCGGCGAGATCTCTTCATTCCTCGATGAAGTGAAGCTCCGCACGTAGCATGTTTTCATTGTCCTCTGGCTGGAAGTGCGTCGTCCGGTGTGTTAGTAAAAGTACTTCTTGTTAGGAATATTTTATGGTGTCCAATCTAATTAAATATCTTTGTATTTGTGTAGTTATTAATTAAACGTGTAATACGGGCCACAAATGTGTATCAGCCCGTTAGCTTCCTTGTAACCCGTAAGTTAGCCAACTTCTCTTATAAAAGGAGGCTAACTTACGGGAACCCTAACGATTGAGGCTTAGAGAGCATAGAGGCGATATAGAGAGAGAGTAGGGTTTGCCACTGCTCTCCTTCTCCAGGGAGAGCAGCGGCCAGTTTACACGGTATACCAAAGGTGTTGTTGATCTTGATACCTTTCTATTTGCTTCTTTATACCTGTTATGATTGTTGATTGTTAAGTTTTGGGACTATCAGTTATAACAGGTATAAAGAAGCAGATAGAAAGATATCAAGATCAACAACACCTTTGGTATACCGTGTAAACTGGCCGCTGCTCTCCCTGGAGAAGGAGAGCAGCCGCAAACCCTACTCTCTCTCTCTATCTCGCCTCTATGCTCTCTAAGCCTCAATCGTTAGGGTTCCCGTAAGTTAGCCTCCTTTTATAGGAGAAGTTGGCTAACTTACGGGTTACAAGGAAGCTAATGGGCTGATACACATTTATGGCCCGTATTACACGTTTAATTAATAACTACACAAATACAAAGATATTTAATTAGATTGGACACCATAAAATATTCCTAACACTTCCGTAGGGACCTTGGCTTGAAAACCGTACACTAATGCGAAGGGAGTCTCCTCGGTAGTTGTCCTCAGGGTGGTCCTGTACGCCCACAAGACGTAGTTTAGCTGCTCTGGCCAGGTGGAGGCGTAGTCTTCCAACTTCTTCTTCATTCCATCCATGATGGTGCGGTTCATGTTCTCCACCTGGCCATTGGATTGGGGGTAGGCCACTGAGGCTTTGGAGTGCCTGATACCCCATTTGACCAGATATGCCTCGAATCCCTTCCCGATGAACTGTCATCCGTTGTCTGTGATAATTTGCTCTGGGATCCCAAAGCGGCACAAGATGTTCTGCCAAACGAAGTGCTGACACTGTTTTTCTGTGATTGTTGATAGAGGTTCGGCCTCCATAGATTTCGTGAAATAATCGATTGCCACGATTATGAACTTCTTCCCTCCGGTCGTCCTGGAGTATAGAAAGGTAGTGCTATGGTCATCGGGGTATAGAAACTAGTCGGGCATCAAATCTTGGTAGTTACGCATTTAATGCAGAAAATTTGATGGTCGGGATCAAGCTAGACAAGCCCATGGGGACAAATGTCCCCACCCCTTGGCATGGAGCCAAGATCCTGGGGGTCACGCATTTAAAGCATAATATTTGGTAGTCGGGATCAAATCATCCATAGCTGGGTTCAATGAATCTAGCCACCCATTGGCGGTATAAAGGGAGCATTTATTTCATTGTCGGATAAGAACTTAGCACTCTAGTCTTATAGCATTTATAGCAGCTCGTAGCATAGCAGTGAGACGAACGGCCTTACGTCTTAAAATTATATTGAGACTTCTTATTGGGCCTCATCTTACTTGTTTGATCTTACTCTTTTAAAATACCCACTCGAAACCCTTAGGTTGTGTGTTGGGCCTACAGGTTGAAGGGAACAAACCTCAACATTAGCGCCGTCTGTGGGAAACTGGTCAAAAAGTTCTTCCAAAACCAAGCTCTCAGCTGAAAATCACTTTTGAACACTCAAAACAAGTAGGATGGCAAGGAACAATGAAGGAAACTCCCGTGATCTATCCGAACGGCTGTCACACAGCAAGAGAACCCGCCAACAGGCGGCAGGCACCCGGTCCTGCAGCTTGTGGAGCCGCGGGGACCTTGGGGTGCTTGCTGGCGTGATACCCCACGAATTCAGGAGGGATCCTGATGCCCTGAGGGAGATGGCGAATGCCATCCGACTCTTGGCGGACGAATGGGAGGCGGAGAGGGTGTACTCCGCTAACACCGAGTGTACCCCATTATCCCCGATCCGCACTATGCAGACGCTCGACGAGCGTGCGAGTGAGACCGCAGAGTCTCGCTCCTCGGTCCACACTAGGATCATCAAGAACATCCACCCTCCGGGTACGGGCGGAGCTGGGGGGGGGACCAAACACAAGGTCGTCAGAAGCGCGCAACAGCATGAGATCCGAGATCGCACCCCAGTGATGCCCCGCAATGACCGTGAAACCAGGGAGCAGACCCCCATGATTAACGGCTTGGGCAGGGGCCTCGGGTCATCAATAGGCAGCATGGCGCTTATGTCGTGCGTCCAGGGAATACCTTGACGCTAGTAACCCCCACAATCACTACTGTTGACCCACGAGACATGATGCTCGTGGACCTTCAATGGTAGATCAATGAGTTGAACCGACAAACGGATAATGATCCAGCTCAGCCCAAGATTTCCTTATCCTCTCCCTTCTCCGCTAGGATCATGGTAGCGAAGATTCCCAGGGACATCAGGCCATCCGACGCCCTGACTTACAACGGGTCGGGGGACCCTAAAGCTCACCTCATTTCTTTCCAGGGAGAACTCTCCATGCTGGGAGACTCCGATGAGGCCATCTGCAGGCTATTCTTCATCAACCTCAGAGGGCCGACGCAGGAATGGTTCGGGCAGCTCAGAGCCGGATCCATTGGCAGTTTTGAACAGCTCTCCAGGCAGTTAATGACGCAGTTCGTCTCCAGCTCCACACCGAAGAAGCACTTCAGCTGGCTGACGAACGTCTACCACAACAAGGGGGAGTCCCTATCAACCTTCCTCATCGGATGGAGAGACTATTGGGAATGGTATCCCGCTGTCTTGGGTTTTCTGGGGACTTCCGTCCCCAAGGGCTTTAGGGGTTTATGGGTCAAACCTCCCAATTCTATTCGTATGTATTTTACTGCATTAAAATTTCATTTGTTAACCTCTTGATAAGCATTGAAAAGTCAAACTCCTATTTTTACGTACTTCGTATTTCATAGCATTGAATAAAATTGTGTCTTTAACCTATGAATTTTCATAACACTAAAGTACTGATATTAATTGTTGTTGTTAGTCAATAAGAGATTGACACATTAATTTTTTTAACTCAGTTTTACTATATAAAACCATAGATTTGCAGTTGAATTCTATGGTATCCTGAAGGTATCATACATTCGTTCACATGGATCAATCATAATGTTGCAGTTGAATTATTTAAATCTAATTCAAACGTATATAATGATTTGGATCAATTAAGTGAGTGGTGTTGAAGGAAATTCTATGTTGTGTGCTATCGTTTAGATAGAATATGTATTAGGGTCTTTCTATATGTAAATGATGTATTATGGGCCTATTGGCCCGTACTTGTAAACCCTACTCTATCCCTATTTATAGGGGCTCTCAGTAATGAAACTCTACGAATCATTCTCCCTACAACACGTTATCAGCACCTAGCTCTCCAAAACCTAGCTATGCCTTCCACCCCCATCCTAAGCTATGAAATCCGTAGAACAGCCGCGCCGAAATAAACTACTGTACTAATATTCTTCTTCTCTGTTTGGGTTTGGCGGCAACAATGGCGATTTCTTCCCGGTTGCCAAGATTCCTTAGCACGAGAAAAAAAACTAATCTTTATCTCATTTCCTCGACCACCGTTCTCTGCTCTGTGTTCTATCTCGTCGGAATCTTCAAAAATGGTGGGTTCTTCAACCGCCGGTTATCCACCGGTGCGTTCCTCCCGTCAGTCAACTGTAATCTTCCAACCAAGAATTTAATCGGTAAGAATATATCTTCCTACGGCGAATTCCTTGACTTCCACACCCACCATGCGGCTGAAGAACTCGTGCCGCTCTTGCCGGTGGTGGAGGCTAACAAATTCCCGCCGTGTAAGGCGGAGCTCTCCGAGTACACTCGTGTCGCTCCTGCCCGGCCTCCCCCTTCCTAGCCTGCGACTCACTAATTCTCGGATCTCTGTTGAGGTATTTTTTTACTCAAAAATCATTGCAGGATCTTATGTATATGATTTATTGCATCTGTTTACCATTGTGATGAACATCATTGATTTTTTTTAGAGATTAAGTTGTCGATTTTTTGAGATCCATTTCTTGCACCCCAAGTGTTTGATGATATGCCTCATCCATTTTTTTTGAGAGATAGATGCAATTTTTTATTATAATTCCGTAATGCTATATGTTATAATCATATAGTTGGAATTAATATCACATTATGCATCCCTCTTCGTTTTTATACATCTATGTGATCATACTTTTTCGTAAAACTATATGTCATATACATATAGTTGGAATCAAAGATCACACGATTAATCTTATTTTCATGTATTTTATATGATTATATGATTATACTTTCCGTAAAGCTATATGTTAGATACATATAGTTGGAATTAAAATCATATTATGCACTTTTTTAATTATTTTAAACATATTATGTGATTACATTTTTCCGTAATGCTATATGTCACTTACATATAGTTGGAACCATAATCACGTAAGATTACTATATTTTATGCCTAATCCGTTCATTAGACCAATATTAATACTTTCTATATTAAAAACATCATATAACATCCTATAAAAATCTCTATGATTTTTTTAAGGAGGTGAATATATATCTCCTCATTTCGATGCATTGTAAAATATTGTCTACAAAGAGACATACTCTCATGATTATTTTTTTGTGATAAAGAATTTTCACACAAAGAATCGATTTTGTTTATACACAAGTTTCTGTTTTATATCATATGAACTAAAAAAAAGTTCATGAATGTTCCCATGATCATGTAATTTTTTTAAGATGGTTGACCATCTCATCTTGTATTTGGCATTTTGGCCTCGGACGGATTTGAGTACCATTATTCAGTTTTCTATATTAATTATTTGTGTGATAAAGAATTTACACACAAGGCTCTACAAATTTAATTGACCAATCAATTTGACCGGAGTTTGACATTATGCACTCAAATGAACTTGAGTATTTTCAACGCTTATTTTAGAATTCAATGCCACTCCGGCACACTTTGTAAAAAGCAAATCACAAAAGCTTATTTAATTTGATAGAAAAAAAATTAACCATTTTTACACATACTTCTCTAGACATATACTAATGCACCAGTATATATTAAATAATTATGTAACTAACTAGCTTTTAGATGGCACTAGTGAATGATGTTTATTGTTATTGTGTCTTTTTTTTTTTGAAATGCAATTACAATATTTTTTTGGGACAAAGAAACCTCCCAAGAGTTATTTGGATAAAGAAATTCCCCAAAAAAAATGAAAATTTAAATTTTAAAGTAAATCTCTTAATATAAGAGGATTAAATGTGATTATCTCGTCAGGATATATATAACTTGAAAATATACTATTAGTTTTTATCTTTGTAGAATCTCTAAAGAACAAGAGATTCACTGCATGAGAATATAAATTAAGTTTCATGATTGTCTACTTTTTTGAGAATAAGAACACTCTCTAATTATTGAATTTATCCATTTTTTATTTAATTCTTTCATGAGCTTTATAAATATGAACATTATTACTTCTAATTAGACTTTTATTTAAGTCTTAAAGTTTGGTATAATTATATTTGTTTGAGATTTTAAATTAAGTTGACATCTCATTATTTTATCTCAAATTATATTTGAGATATTTATCCATTTGGATTCATTAAATGCATATCTATGAATTTTGTTCATAACAAAAATAGTAGATACATATAATAAAAAGGGATACAAAGGAATATATCCTTAAAATAGTAGAATGATATGTACCTCATTATATTTGAGATCATAACACTCTAAAGTATATGAGTGAAATTTACAAATCACTACAACATATTACAAATAAGTGTTTTAGTCAATTGTGATTAAACACAATAAATTAAGGAATAAATATTTATTTATTGAAGTAATTCCTTATTTTCATTTATGATCAATTAAGGGCGATGAATTGCCTAAATATTTAATTTCTAAATGAATAGAATTGTGTTCTCCTTGACCTCTAAATGCATCTAGAAGTTGCCAAAGTTTACGATGTTTTAAATTTGTTCACCACAATGATTTTATATAGATGGAATCACGTCATGGGTTCAATTCTTGTGAGCGGTCTCTTGACAAAGTGACAAGAAAAACTTGCCCCTTATACACCTTTGTGGGGTTTCCCTAAACCCTCAAATTATGAGGACATCAATGTCGACCGAGCTACCTTCTATGGGTTTTCATATAGAAATTCGCTATAATAAAAATGAGATAGAAAAAAATCTTATATTGCGATAATAAATGTAAAAGAAAATGCATATTTAAGCAGGTTATGAGACAAAATGGTCATTGACTCATACAAACTTTGAAATAACTCATTCAAGTTATTAATCATTCGAATAAAGGATGAAATAGGATCCAACGCCATGTAAATTGTTGGTTTTAGCATTGATAAATAGAAAGCAATATCAATCTTCTAAAGTAAGAGAAGAAATATTTACCTTTCGTTACGCCTTACAGATATAGTAGAAGGCACGTCAGTTATTCTTAAAGTTTACTCCTTAGTAATAATGGAATCGAGATTTGTCTATGCTAAGGATATAAAAATGTAGATATCTCATTTTTTTAATTTGACACATGAGAACATATCTACCAAAATGCGGGTCATTTAGGTAATTATGCTTTGGTAAAAATTTACTCATACTATCTATTTTTCGGTTACATAAAAATGTTGCATTTGCAAAACTTCTAGCAAAACTTATTTATTTAAGGGTCCACCACCCGACCAATCAAGTCTATATGACTTGTTACTGCTAGACAATTCTCATCAAAAGTATTTGATGATTATTGCATATTTTTCGAGATCAATGAAAAACATCTCGCATCCCATGTGAAAAAAAAGAACTCATTAAAAATCACATCTAAAAGAATATTGATGATGAATATTATATCTATTATGCGCACACTAATTTTTTTTATGAGATTATGCAATATGCAAGCACTCTTACACATTTTTTAAAACCGATACTAGACAACGACGTTTATGTATACCAGTTGGTGACTGGATATTAGCCTGAGATGTTCTACTTATGAATATGTGGTTGTTAAATAGTTGTGCCTATTGCGTCTCCCACAACGCACTATAATCGGTTTTAAAAGAAAAATGATGTTTATGTTGGATATGAATCACCAACAATAATCCGCTACTAGCCTTAACAAATAATGTGTACACCGCTTTGCGGGATATGACTTTGATGAGACAATTGATTTTCCTGTCATTAGGGGAGATTAGAGAAAGAACTCTCTAATTGAATGACAAAATCATTATGGTGGTACATCATTACTTTGTCTCAATGATAAATCTTAGACTTCAAAATGTAACATTGAAGTTAAAGTGGTATCATAAATGATTTAAGTAATCAGATTATACACACTAGCTGCAAACATATTTATAAGGCTTGAATTTAAATTAAAAGAAACAATGCTAAAGGAAGAAGCATTGCAATCACAAGCAGTGGGGTTGTGGTTGAGGTCGTGGCTCTCTAAAGGAATAGAGGGAAGCCACATGGTTCGATTAGTTATCCACCCCAAGTAGTAGAGGGTAGATAAGGCACAAACCAATATACTTGTCATCATATGAATTCCTCTCATGAGATTATCTCTCATTAAACATGTCCATGAATTTATAATGGGGGACGCCCCGAAGTTTAAATAATTTCAGAGAATTAAAATCTCAATGTTAATGAGAGTGTGTATGAGTCGAATGATAGACCTTACACTTATACTGACGATATATTTATACAGTTACTCAAAGGAGCATAGAGCATGATGATATCGAACCATACTCTATTGCAATATGAAAGCAATGAGAATATTGGCCTAAATGCGTACAAGTAATCCAGGTATAAATTTAATATTTGACAAAGAGACAGGTATTTGGTATGATAGTGCTAATCAACCAAGTGTAAAGCCTGTAGGACATGAAATATTTCTTTGTTAGAAAGCGTACTGAGATAATGAGGTCCTAATTATTCTAAAAACGCCCTGGATTCAAATATGAAAAGTTATTCCTCTCTATTTTGACCACAAAAATGTTCAACTACTTAATCTATAAGTAGACTCCAAAGTAATGGAGACGCAGCTAAAGATTGTGGATATTAAATGTCTCAATACAATTTCATTAAAGAGATGTATATAAAGTATTTGTTATGTTTAATCAAGTGGTTTTAAATTATATTGTAAATTTACATTGAAACGTTCACATTTGGATGAAATCAATCCAGACGAGAGTGACATACCTGTCTAAGTGACCACTTGATTGAAAAGGGATAGAAAAACTAGATTATGTTTTCCCTCCAAGTATCATTATATGTCGAAGATATAGACATGGTATATACTCATTAAAGATAATGAGAAATCTTAGATACTTGAAAGTCATAATTGAGATAAAGGATCTTGGGAAACTCAGGTTGTTTTGAAAACACCGAGTTGGTTGAATAATAGTTCACCAGTTGCATATATCCAAAAGGGTTCTCAGGCAAATTAACATGGATAAATGTAAACTGTTAGCACTCCCACGATTGGTCGAAATATGGATGCTAGAAAATATATCCATTATTGGAAAGTTATTGGGAGAAGGAATTCCCTATGAAAGTGCAATGTGCGCATGATTGTATTTTGACAAACACATTCGACCAAATAATACATTCTCAAGAACGTGTTAGCTAAAAATAGCTCAGGACCAATACATCGTATATCATCATTGAAATAGTATCAATGATGTACTTTGATATCTATATGAAACCATTTGTGTAATCTTTATTCATCCCTTACAAATTAATCAAATGATTGATGATGATAATATTTCTAAAGGAATTGGAAATATCAAAAGTATCACTCTGACACAAAGTAACGTCATTTGAGTTTTACCGATGATGGATATCCCCTTACCTCATTGATACTTTCTTAAATGAGTATATATTTACCATGAAAGAAACCAATATGTTATATACGGAATACCTTGATAAAAGTATATATCAAGTACATATCGAATTCTTATTGGTGTGTTGCATTCAGGGGAGGTCCTTACATACTTATTTAACATCAGTTATATTGGTGCGTTGTACTCTTTTTCTTTTCCCTGTTTGACCAAGGTTTATTTTTTCCCATTGGGTTTTGTTACTTGGTAAGTTTTTTTTTAATGAGACAACATAATATGCACCATCCCACACTTTAATTTTGCGAAAGTAAAACAATGTTGAAGAAAGAACATAATTACTATATCGCAGTCAAAAGTAATTGACTTGTAGGTATTAGTGCACCATACTTCCTTTTGACCGATGTTTATTTTTTCCCATTGGGTTTTGTTCATTGGCAACGTCTTCGCAAGTTAATAATTTGGGAAAATTCCCTACGCTCGACACACAGGGGGAGAATTAAAGGAATTATATTCCTCTATTGTGTGCCTTCACTAAGGTAATTAATGTGACAAGTATTGAAATGCACATATTTTACAAACACCCTTGATTAATGTAAATATTAAGGGTAGATGTAGACTTGAGGGGGAGTACCCCAACTAGATTACGTTACACTCTTTTCCTTTACCCAAGTTTTATTTTTTCCCACTGGGTTTTGTTACTTGGTAAGGTTTTTAATGAGGTAACAATACTTATAAACTTTAATGATCAAAGCAAAGATCAAATAAAGATAGACTTAATGAAAGAAGTCTATCTTGATGCTATACTCCTTTTTCTCCAGTCAAGGTTATTTTTTCCCACAGGGTTTTTGTTACTTGACAGAGTTTTGAAGAGGCAACAAGACACATACAACTTTCTATCTACAACTCAGCACAAGGGGGAGTGTTGAAGGAAATTCTATGTTGTGTGCTATCGTTTAGATAGAATATGTATTAGGGTCTTTCTATGTAAATGATGTATTATGGGCCTATTGGCCCGTACTTGTAAACTCTACTTTATCCCTATTTATAGGGGCTCTCGGTAATGAAACTCTACGAATCATTCTCCCTACAACAAGTGGTAGGTATTATATCCCATTTTTTAAATGGGTACTGAAGTTGTACTAATTTGTTATTAGAAGCTCGAAGTTTTTTCGATGTGCTCAAGGATAAAGAATAAGAGCATCTCCAATGCTACAATGTGCACGATAGTTCGTATACCGTGGGATCATCCCACGATGAGCATCATGCTCCACCCCAAAAACGACGTAGTTTTGCACAATTTTTAAAAAAAAAAATCGCGTGAACAGTACACGCGTGTACAATACCTTTTTTTTCTTTTGTCCTGGTAGCATGAATGATGTAACACGCGTGTAAAGAAATGTAACTCACGCTGATAAAAAATGTAACCGCAGGCAAGTCTAAATGTAACTTGTCTAATACGGATTATAAGAAATAAAACATTGATTTCAATGAAAATAAGGAATCTAATTTCTCAATTACTTTAAGTAAATGGGGAATATATTTTGTTTTTGATATTAAAACCATAAATAATGTTTTGTTTTCATAAAAAAATATCTCTTTCATATTCATAATTTTTTTTTCTATAATATATTTCTTATCTCTTTGCAAAAATATATTTCTTATCTCTTTGATAGGTATTTAGTGTTTTTGAGACATTCAATTATAATTTAAGTTGAAGATAAAGAGAATTAAAATTACAATTAAACTTCTAGTATTTTAATTTGATGGCACGGAAAAGGAGAAGAAATGAAGAAAAGAATAATTAAGAAAGAAAAGCAAAAGAAAAAAACGTATGATGCTCCAGGGACAAAAAATGAAAGCAATTGGTTAAAGTGGGATCGTCACACCATGCGGAAGGTTGGCCGATCCCACAGTATAATTCACAGTGCACATGTGGCATGTCAAGGAAACCGTCTAGATGTAGACATTGTAATTGATATTGTTAAATTTTTTTACCAAAATTGAATAAAATCTTTAAAATAAGAAGAGAGATAATTCATTTATCGATCTACATGTCACATGCGCATGATAGACATATTTTTTCTCATAGGCCGGTTGGTAATCATTTTTTTACCTTCCTTGTCCCAAAATTCAAACTCCACTTCTCAACCAACATGACAACATCACAAATAAAAAAATCATACGAATGTGACATTATCACAAATGATGTCACAAATTATGTCACAAATGATGTCAGAACTGATGTCACCAGGGCGGATTCCCTTTATTCAAGGGTTCGTGTGAAAGCGTGAAACCCCAAAAGTTTAAACTAAAATGTATAAATACACATTTACTCCGTACAATTTACGTAGTACTCGTATGTAATACTACTAACCGTGTAGTGCGTAGTATTACCTCCGTCCCTTAAAACTTTGTCATGTTTGACCAACACGGTAATTAATAAAGTAAAAACTGTGTGGTAGAGGTTTGTGCAGAGAAGAGATAACTAATTGGAACCACAAATTCTTTACTTAAAAGAGAAAGTGGCACAGTTAGTGGGACAACCAAAAAAGGAAAGTTGGCAAAGTTTTAAAGGAAGGAGAGAGTAATTTATACTCCCTCCGTCCTATTAGAAGGTTCTCGTCCACTATTCTCATGGTCAACTTAAATCATTTTTAATCTTTTACTTTATAAATCAAATTTTTACCAAATTTACATTTTTTTTATCAGGCTTTGCAGCGGTTTTAATGCAGTTTCTGAATATGTTAGTTTATTTACTAAAAATTATCAGAGTGTGAACAGGGATTAAGTTGCTTTATCGTCAGTCAAACATCGTAAACCGTTCACGGGAACCTTCTAGCGGAACGGAGGGAGTAGTAATCTCTCCGGTCCCAAATGAAATTCACACTTCGATTTCATACAAATTAAGTGAATAAAATTAATTTTACTGTAGATTACACTGTTTGACACTGTTTGACACTATTTGGCACTGTTTTACACCATTTTGATAGATAATTTGCCAAATAATGAAAGGAAAAGAAGTGTGAAGTTTATTTTGGACCTACCCAAAAAGGAAAGTGTGTCATTTGGGACCGGAGGGAGTATATGTTTTTTAGATAATATATCTTACATTTAGAGCCCGTTTGGTAATATCAAAATCGACTGAATTGGTTAATTTTGCTGAAATTTATGAAATTATGACTGAAATGTCTGCATTGACTGATTCTGCTGATTAATAAAAAAATTACATTTAAAATATATTTTACTAATAAAATTCAGAAAAAATTATATATAAAATTAGCTAAAATGATTCTCTATAGTAACTTCAGCCAATATAGCTAGAAAAGTAACTATAATCTTACTTTTTCTTATTATTACACAATTCAACGTGCGAAATCAAATTATGTGTTTTGTGAAAAAGTTGATTGATAAGCTTGATAAGTCGAAAAATAATCTTATTTATTTTTTGTTTTTGAATAAGTCACATATATTAAATTATTGGATCAAAGAATATTATATACGGAGTATAGTTAGGTTAACGTTTTGATGATAAATTAATATTGGACACAACATTTGATGGCAAGATCCGTCATTGACTCGCTCATGTCACTATACTCCATAATAAGATGCTCTGACATGCACAAAGGAGGATTATAATGACAACACAATTGTGTTTCTGTTGAGCAGAAATTTTAAAGAGCAAGTTGGTCTCTCGCACGCCCAAAACATACGGAGTAGGATAATAAAAAGTTAAAAAATGTGAAGTCTCGAGTCTTCCGCTCAAAATTCAGGATAGCAACTGGATGGCAAACGTTGACTTACTGCTACATTATTTTTTAAAATTATATGAATGGAATTTGTTTACAAAAAATTACAAATTAATTGCTTAAGATATTAAAAGAATTTTTTCCTTAAATATTACTAATAAAAAAGTTACGGACAAAGATATTACTATATTGGTCTATTATTTTTTAAATGTATTTTGTAGTTTCTTGCATGATGGTGATGCGTTTTTGCTGCTTATTACTAGTAACTTTTGTTTTTATACAATCTAAAAATTTTATTGATGGAATTCCGACGGTGGAGGTGGCCGGAAAACCGAGTGACATTGAGTATGAATTCAAGTAATTAACAACAAGTTTGCATAGAGCATTTCGGATCTCTTTCAACAAGTTGGAAGTTGATATTGGTACAAAACTGTAATACTTGGGCAACAAGTATAAAAGATGTCATTCTAAGGAGATCGCGACACATGTAATATTTGGCCAACTTATCGAATATGTTAGTCTAATTACATGGTAACACGTGTGGAGCCTGATTGGTGAGATGATACGGATAGCTGGCCGATTGGTACGGCGCTAATTAACTCAATTCCCTTCGTTCTGGACTCTGTAAGGGAGTAACACGTGTATGTCTAGAACCTTATGTGAATAAGTGTCTGGGTGATGTCAGCCCTAGACAGCTTTTGTGTTGATGACGTCATTATTGTTGTGCATGCGAAACTTGAATCTTGGAAATGATCAAGTCCATAAACTTCCTTGAGGTCGTGGGCTCTGTTGGATTTAAGCTCGAGAATAATGTATTCAGCTAAGGAGAAGTTGATCTCAGTTTGCTTAATTGATTCTCCTTTTAGCTCTTTAACTCTGCAGGCGGTTTAATTGACTCGAAGTTCACCTATACCGTTGACTTTTGCGTAGACCCAAAACATGTGGTGAGCTCAAGCTCGGCTGCAGTTTTGGGCTTACCTCGATAATCTGAGGGTTGACTTCGGAGCCGAGCTCGAGGGACATGGGCTTGGGCTCGGATGCGGATATGCACTTATCTCGATGATCTTGAACTCATTCTGGGAGCCGACCTTAGCGACACAGGTTCTGGCTCAGCGATTAGTTAGTTGGTACTTAGTGATTTCACGAAATTGTTCACCCAGAAATGTTGATACTCCTCGGGTATATGTGAATATACTCCATTTATATTAATGAAATAAATAAATGTTCATCTCAAATTTTCAACTGCACGGAATTGATATTATGTACCAATCCCGAACCAGTCGAGAAAGGGATGACATGTATTTGCACATTTAATAGAAAAAATCTCATTAATACTACTCTTTTATTTGATGAACAAAAATATTACTAAATAACTCTTGGTGATTATAGTTGTGTTCAAATTTACATCGTAGTAATGGTATGTAAGTTACTGCGATGTAAACTTTGAGCACAATTATATTAACTAATAGTTACTAAGTATTCCCCCTGTCCTGAGCAAGTTCGTCAAATTAACTTTTCTTGGTCAATCATAATCAACTTTGATTAATGATATTTTTAATATGAAATTATTTCGAATATGAAAATTATATCAAAATGTTCCTTATTCAAAATATTTTCATAAAAGTATAAAATTTATAAATTATATACAAATATGATAATTAAAATCATTGCCCAAAATTTGTCAGCATTGACAAAAAAAATCAATATGGCGAACCTTTTCGGAATGGAGGTAGTAATATTTATGTCCATGACTTTTTTATTATAATATTTAAGGAAAAAAAACTTTTAACATTTTAAGCAATCAATTTGTAAGTTTACATTCCATCCATATAATTTTGTTTTGAAAGAAATTATATTCATATAATTTTAAAAACAATGTAGCAGTAAGCCAGTAACATAACATGTGTCATGTACATATGCTATACATACGTAGTAGTATATGTTAGCTTAGATGATTTATGAATTTTGAGAACTCACAGCAAACAATGTAGGAGTACTTTTTATTATCCTACTCCGTATTTTTAGGGCGTGCAAGAGACCAACATGCTCGTTAATGAGCCTGTCACGGGCTCTTTAAAATTTCCGTTCAATTGAGTAGGGGTGGGCTCCCGGTCCCGATGTCCAACCCAAAAATCTTAATACCATTCTGAAATTATCATGATTAATGTAGGATGTAATTTTTTCGTCTCGAACGGTTCTCATACCAATATTAATCGGGACGGAACTGGGATAGCTATAAAATAGCATGACCCGGCCCGGTGTGTCGTTGGAAATTAGTAGGGTTGTTTTAAATTTGTAATGATATGTAATAGTCAAACCCAATTAAAACTTTCTAGCTCTTAGTCTCCCTAGTGTAATTTTATCTTATTTCATGTCTCTCTTAGTCTCGTTTCTTTTCTTTCTTTTGATTAGAATTTGTTTATTTCTCATTCCAATATAATACTACTCCATAATATATTATTACGTGCGGAATATTATTTATGATGAAATAACTCCTACTCATGTACTCCAAAATATAGTGTCGTTATAGAATTTATAATTTCCAAAACAACTACTAGAAAATATATAGTCTTTAGAGATATGATATTTAATTTAATGTGGTATTGAAAAATTACATGTGTACTACAAAGTATAAAAATATTTTGTACTACTATTCTACTATAAGAAACACAAGATTAGGGGGGGGGGCAAAAAAATTACAAGACAATAATTAAAAATACTAGTTACTCCACCCGTGCGTTGCACGGGAACGAAGTACATATATAAAAGTATATATGAATTATACTCTCTCCGTCCCGTAAAGAAGTTCCCGTTTGTTTAACGATGCTTGACTGACGATAAAGCAACTCGATTCATGTTCACATTCAAATTATTTTTAGTAAATAAAATTTACATATTCAGAAATTATATTAAAACCGCTACAAAGCCTGATCAAGAAAATTTAAATTTGATAAAAGTTTGATATATAAAGTAAAATATTAAGAGTGATTTAAGCTGACTAATGAATAGTGAATGAAAACTTCATTTCGGGATGGAGGTAGTACTACATAAAAGTAGAGAAAAACTGATAGTGAACCAATTATCTAAATAACGAATAAAATAAAATAAGAGGTCATACTTCACAGGCAATTGAAAAAATAATGTTTGAAGTTAAATATAAATCATCATAAGATAAAATAGTTGTGGATGTATGTCCACCGAACTTTGAAGAGAAATTGCAAATTATTATAAACTTATTTGTATGTAACATTCACGGCAGACTTCGTCACATATCACAAACTTCAGTCCACATGGACTTTTTACTCTCGAGACGATTGCGTGTAACTATATATGCATTAAAATAGGTAAAGAGAGGGAAATGCCAACCTTTCTAATGAGTGATCCTAACTCTTATTAGTGATCATCATTGCATAGCTAACCATTAATGAGAATTGACTCCGTTGAAAAGTGTGAAAGTTTAATGTCTGATGTTGTTAATGTAAATCAAGGGATAATAAACTTTTCATCGGCATTTTCCTTGTGCATCACCCGATCCAATAAAATCAGCTGTAAGTTTAATGAGCAAAAGTCGTGTGGTGTTGCACAATCCAGATGAATGATATGTATTCATCATAAGCATAAGAAGAACCCCCACTTTCAGCTTTAACTCATGACTCGTCAAACATAAAAATTTAATGTTATTAAGAAATTTGGAAGAATATGTTATGTAAGAGATCACTATCTGATCTAGATGAGCAAGCTGAATTTGAGCTAAGATAAGTATTTAACTCTGAATCTAACTGACCGATCAACTTCATCTATGATCGGAGCAGGAACAACTAATAAATCCGATCGCTCTAGGTTAAGAAATTGAAATAAATAGCTTGAAAAATAGTTACCAACACATGTATATGACTATCTAATAGATGTGACATATTTACCTTTACGATTAATAATTCCTAATAAATATATAATTTCTATGTGTTTTTTAGTAAAATTTCTTGAGGTAAATGATACTCCATCCGTCCCGGTCATTTATTCCAACTTTCCTTTTTGGATCGTCCCAATTAATTCTTCCAACTTCCACTTTTGGAAAAAATATGTGGTTCACATTCATTCACATTTTTCTTACACAACTAAGACCATACATTTCCACTTTATTCCCACTATCTAAATTTGCGAGCCAAGTCAAAACCGGAAGAAATGACCGGGACGGAGGGAGTATCAGATAAAGTATATATAGTACTCGGGCCGGTCCGGTTCCGGTTTCAGGTCAGGCCAATCAAACTTGGTAAACTTTTAAGAGACGACATGAGTATAATTTTACAATTTAAATTGAGATTTTAAAAACCTTGATGTATCAAATTAAATAAAGAAAAAATATGAGATTTCCAATCATATTTTTAGGTATACTAAACAAATTTCTCATTTTCGTCAAAATCGAGTATGATTACCTGCAAAATCATACCACCCATTTTACAAAGGTGCCATGATCTATTTTTCCAAAAAAACTGGTTAGGTACATTAATGTAGCCGTGTGGAGTTCAATATCAACGAACATATTTTAAAAAGAATCCGTGAATAAGGTGTATTAACATACTAACATAATATAAGCAACACTAATTTTATAAATTGAAAGTAAAACATACTATGTACCATATTAGAAGTGATTGAATTAATGACTAAGTGTACTCAACTAATTTATAGTGTGCATCATCTATTTTATCATAAGCGTAGGTGGATCAAACACAATATCAGTACACATTTTAATTCAACCATATTAGTACACATTTCTGATTGGCTTGTTCGTAGTATAAACTTGACCGTTTAGAACTAAATTAATTAGTTGCATGACCTGTTGTAAGAAAACGGAAAAGAATGTTAGTAAATTTATCTAGTATCACTCATAACATAATATCTCGAAGATCAACATGTTCCTTTTTAAACTTCTTTTTCTTTATAGATTTAGGTGCCTACCAAAGGAGAGTGCATATGACAACTAACCCATGGGGTGGACTAATCTATTTCTTTAGGGAGAAGGAAAAGACACTTTCGAGTGGTCTTAACTTATAAAATTCTCTCACTCTGTAAAATTAATTCACACATTAAAAATCTTCACTAAACTGTTTGCGCTTCAGTAGTCAGTCCATGCAATTTTGGACGGGATTTTCACTATGGGTCATCCGGAAACAGTCTCTCTGTGCTTTAGTATAGGGGTAAGACTGCGTACATCCGACCCCCCTTACCCCACCATAGGTGGGAGCCTTTGCGGCACTGGGGTAAATGAAAATGAAAATGATTAAAAATCTTCACTGCTCATAGTGCTATTTTAAAAAAACAAAAAAGCAAATAGAAACTCACTTTCGTCCTGGTGGACTTTGCTAGGTGAAAACTAGGTGAGAAATAAGAATAGAAAAAAATGTGTGGTTGAAATTTGTGTAGTAGAGAGAGAAATGTGCAGAATCACAAATTAGTTGCTTTAAAAGGAAATTGACAATTTTTTTTTGGACAATCAAAAAGGGAAAGTTGGTAAAGTTCAATGGGACAAAGGGAGTAGTTAATTAGAGGTTTTACTTACGGAGTAACTTTTTAGAGAAGCTAAATTTGCAACAAAATAGTTACGTCTTTATTTTGATGTTATTCTTATTTTTATATCACATTTCACAAATGTATATTTTATGGGACGTTCCGAACCATCCCGGTATTTCTCGGGTTGTACCGGTCCCGTTTTAAATGAGATGACATTGGAATAAAGACTTATCCCGACCGTACCGGGCCGTTATTATAAAACCGGATCGGGATTGGGATAAGCCAAATCTCGAACCGTCCCGGACCGCGTCACCCCTATAATTGAGTGGGTTCTTAGTTTTTGCAAATGCGCTTTTTCAATGAGATAGTGTAGCATAGTGAGATCTATTCTATGTAGACAATAGAGCCAGAGATAGAATGATTATTTTAATTTAACAAAGTGTAAATGGGGTCTATTACAATGTCTAGGTATGAACTTTACCCGAGACTTTTTAAGCTAAAGTGAATAAAAAATAGGTTAAAATGATATAAAATATGAGAATTAAAAACAATATGAATATAAATTAGTCATACGCATGAGATTTATAAGATAAAAATAAAAGTCGCATTTAAAAGTTTGTAAGAGGATTAGACATGATTTTATAGATGGTCTTGTAGATAAGAATAAAATAAATTACCCTAAATAAAACTAAAAACGTTCCTATATTCTAAAATAAGACTATCATGTTTTTATTCCCAAAATATGACTCATTACTGTCATGTTTTGGCATATCAAACTTTAAACATGATCGTACTTTCTAAACTTGACAGTAATTACTTCTATTTTGGGAATAAAAACATAACAGACCTATTCTGAAATTTTAAAATTTTTTTACTCCTATTTCAAGAATTTTCAGAGGGAATAATGCAATACTCCTGTTGTTTTTAGACTTTTAATTTACTACGTACTAGTAGTTCTTTTCTTCTTTGGTTGCCGGTTGGTAATATCTCTTTTTTTAATACTCCATATATTGTTATCCAAAAAATGCAAACTCTACCTACATCACGACTAAATAATTCATATGACATGTGGTAATGATGTCACTACTACGTAGGAAGATGTCGTGAATTGCGCAAAATCCGATTATAATGACAACCCAATCATGGTGATGTATCTTGAAAGAAAATGTATTTTACTCCCTCAATTATAACAACAAAAAATCTATTTGTGTACCAAAATTATACTCCATTTTATTTTATTTTGTCTTAATGCACAGACAATTCTTTTATGAAAAAATCAACAATAATCATCTGCAATTATCTGTATACACAAATATTGTACAAAAAATGTACAAATTCTATGTACAAGAATTATTCTTATAACAATTTACAATGACCTTTTGGGCAATTTTAGGAAAAGTCTTTGTTCAAATTTAATACTCCGTATCAAATAAGTATAATTTTATTTGATTTATAGAAGCGACGACTAGTTTTATTATGTACTGTAGTTTATATTTACAATTTTTACCGGTCACCGGGCGTTACCCGGGTATTATTAACGTGCCCCTATTAGCAGTTAATTTAAGAGTGTAGATTGTTAGCTAAATTAAAAGGGAAATTCATATATGCGATTAAACATTCATATGGTTTATTTAATTGGTACGTAGTTCACACATTAAAATTTTATATTTAAATTGGTTGCATGTAAAGTTTAGAGCAATGATAAGTTGGAAAAATTGAAAATAATAATCCTAACTATTGGCGATCCGCTAACAATAATCCCAATTATTGATTATTTTTGTATAATCCAAACTATATAGACCATCCGTCAATAATGGTCCATGACATGTTATTACCTGTTATAACAGATCAAGTTTAAATAAAAACTAAGTGTATTCTATAAATAATATGAACTATGCGCGTTCTTCTTTTAATAATCCAACTATCAAATCAACTTCTTTTACCAAATGTAGAAAAATTTATTTAAATTTCAAATTTTTCATTTTATAAATGAAATTTTAACTAAATATAAAAACATATCGCATTTTAGAAATAAAAAATGTTACATTTTACTCTTATATTTTTATTTTCAGAAAAAATGTATTAGTATATTTATCTTTTTCACTTTCAATTCTTAATATTGAAAGTCAAGGTTTTAATTTTTTAATTTCAATTTGTACTTAATTTGAAATTTATTTTTCCTTTAAAGGTTTTTATATTGACCTTTTTACTCTCCTTCTTTTTATATTTTATAGTTGTTATATATTTATAATATCTTACATGTTATGGAATTTATATAATTTTTCCTATATTCTATAATTATATATTTTATATTGTTTAGTTCCACAAAGTACCTAAAAGGTTAATTAAGTAAAAATATTTTTTAAATCTTTTTTACCCTTTCTATTCATTTATGGAAATTTTATTTTAATTTTTTGGGTCCAACAAAAGTCGACAGATATGATGATAGTTCGAATTATTATAATCTGATATTTCTTTTTTAACTTATTGAACAGGTAGTCAGTCATATCGGACCATTATTGGCGGAGGGTCCCTAAAGGTGGGATTTTTCTGAAATAATCGATAGTTAGGATTATTATAAGCGGACCACCAATAGTTGAGATTATTAGTATCAATTTTTCCTTATAAGTTTGCATGTAAAGTCAAAATACATCATTTGATGGTCTTTGAAATACATCATATATCCACATCTAAAACACATGTGAACTGTGATTTTTTTGTTTCAATAACAGGTTTGTTAAGTGATGTAACTCGCATTATGCATATGTAAAAATGTAACTCGCGGGTATGTAAAATGTAACTTGTCGAGGCAAGTTCAAATGTAACTCACACATAAGAAGATGTAACTCGCGCATAACAAGATGTGACTCATGCACATGAGGATGTAACTCCATGCATTATCAAATATAACTATAGATATCATGTATAAATGTAACTCACACATATAAAAATGTAAACTGCTCATTAAAAACAAATCTCATGTTTAATCAAACAGGGCCGGCTAGAGCAATTATGAGGCCCTAGACGGTCATGTAGAAATTTTGTTTTAAATATGTTTTATTTAACCCAATGATATAAAAAATAGCAATTAAATATAAGTAAATTACATATAAAATACATCAT
Source organism: Cuscuta europaea (assembly GCA_945859875.1). NCBI lineage: Eukaryota > Viridiplantae > Streptophyta > Magnoliopsida > Solanales > Convolvulaceae > Cuscuta > Cuscuta europaea. The sequence goes on from CAMAPE010000030.1 coordinate 2,993,675, forward strand.
ATACTATTAACACAATGAGAATATTCTTCGAAATCAGAAGATCAAAGTTGATGAAAAAATACAAAGAGCCCTAGAGGGAGAAGGTTTTGTGCTTACGTACAACATACCGATCGATAGAGCCGGAAAGTGATTTCATGACCAAATCATTTCTTAATTTTTTTCTTTGTCTTTGTATATCTTGATTCATATTTTGTTTTCCAATCATCACAAAACATAAAATTTCATTCAAACTAATACTATCACTAAATATAAGTTAATGGTTCATAGATATAAATTTAATTCACTAAATTTAATCAAATATAAAAATTATAAGTATGTTCAATATTTGGATGAATCATAATAACAAATTACAATTTCAATTATTCAATAAGCATTCAAATATATTTAGAATGCTCATTATCCTAAATCCCTAGCCCTACTGCCCTGGCCAACAAAGAAAAAAAAAGGAAAAAGGGGCAAATAAGCCCACATACTAACCAAAAAGGTCAAATAAGCCCTTGTATAATAGACTTTGTCCGGCCGTCGCCATTTGGGGAAGTTCCCGGTGGAATGTTTTGATTAAGTTTTTTGAGAATCTTATTCATTAAGTCTTGTTTACTCATACCAAATTTCAGCTAACAATTTAACGGGGAAGGCATTCAAATAAATTCTTGAAGATAAATGCGCTTTTAACTGTGCAGCTATCTTAAAGAATTCATTTGAATGTCTTCCCGATTGAATTTTTAGGTGAAATTTGGTATGAGTAAACTAGATATAATGAATAAGATTCTAAAAAAAATCATCAAAAAATTCCAAAGGAAACTATCCCAAATGTTGACGGCCAGACAAAGTCTCCTAAATAATATCAATAAGCTTATTTTATAAATTAGAGGCCCCTAAAATTTGGAGGCCCTAGACACTTGTCTAGGGTAACTCCCCCTATGGCCGGTCCTGTAATCAAATGTAAATCAAAATAAATAAATTCAATCTTTGAAAAAATGTAACGGTCCCACAGTATAATTTGCCTCTACACACGGTCTTATTCAGTGGTGGAACTAGAGAAAAAATTAAGCAGGGGCACAATCACTTTATGCAAATCATGACATTAATAATAAAATTGTCTTAACAAATTACACTAACAAAACATACCAAATTTAATCAAAAAGGTTAACGTAATGGTGCTAAATCCAACCTACGAGTCCTCATGTTCTGAAAATGTTGGATAATAACCTCATTATCGATGCGTCTAAACACATCTCTTTCTACGTAGCAGACTACACAATCAGTAAGATTACATCTCCCATTTTATTACGTAAAGCAGTTTTGACAATCTTCATCGCTGAGAAGGCTCTTTCCACTGTAGCTGTGGCAATTCGCAAAACTAGTGCCAAAACAATCAGACGGTAAACTAGGTGGAAAACAGTATGAATTCCAACTTCAACCATCTTCTGAGATAGCTCTCCAATATTCTGCAAATTGGAAAATATTGCATTTCCTCATTTCAAAGATCCAAATTTGAAGTTGTTCTTCAAGTTCCATGCGATCTAGATTTGTGAAATCATTTGGATATAATGATGCAAACTCAATTAACTTTGCCTCACAAAAATTGGAGAAATTGTTCTAGGAGTCAAGACATGCTACACACTTAATAAGTAACTATGTCCTAGTCTCACTGAAACAATTGTCCATCTCCATTTGAATTTTGTCGATGACCTAACAAATTAAAGTAAAAAAATATCAATTATGAACTAAAATTTTACATAAGAAATACAGTAAAGTATTTACTTTTACCTCATATAAAACCTCATACCGAAGATAGTGATAATTAGTTTTATCACCTCCAACACGCCTTGACCGAATGTGTGTAGCAGGATCATCCAAATTAATAATTGTGATACAATGTTTCTCACAAAACTTGTTCACATCATTAACAAGACTTTCCCATCCAGTTTCCCTCATATCTTGCAGTTTTTCTTTCGTAGTTTGAACTAAATTAACAGCCTCAAGAATATTCTGATTTTTTTGTTGCAGAAACTTAGACAAAACATATGTCAAGTCTAATACTTTTTTCAACACATGGGCAATAAAAACAAAATAATAACTCTCCATCTTCTCAATTAAGCTTTCTGCCAGTCCTCTACTTTTGAAATCAGCACCATCATCATATATCTTACCTAGCACTTCAAGAGTGGGAGACCATAGTAATAGCAATCGAAGGATGGTAGTATAATGAGAACCCCATCGTGTAGCTCTTGGCGGAGCTAAGGAGCATTCTTGGTTCAAACCTCTTCCAATTTCTATTTCTCCCTTCTCTAACATTTCCACTAACTTTTCCTCTTGTATCTGTCTGAACTCATCTTTTCATTTCCAAGAAGATCCAACCATGTTAGTAATCATACTCAAAAATTCAAAAAAATCACTCACAAAATGATTAACCGTCAAAACTGAGACAACAGTCAATTGCAATTGATGAGCAAAACAATGTATGTATCTAGCACATGCGTTTTCATTCAAAATTAGAGTTTTCAGACCATTGAGCTCACCACGCATATTCGATGCTCCATCATATCCTTGACCACGTAATTTAGAAATCGACAAACCATGTTTGGAAAAGAAATCATCTACGGCACTTTTCAAAGAAAGAGCGGTAGTATCAACAATATGAATAAGACCAAGAAAACGTTCTATCACTGCCCCATTATCATTAACAAATCTAACAAATATAGCCATCTGCTCTTTTATAGATGAATCACGAGCTTCATCAACTAATAGAGAAAAATATTTTTCCCCAATCTCACCTATTAACTCTTTTCTAGTTTCAGAGGCACATGCGTTAATAAGTTCTTTTTGAATTACTGGACTAGTGAGTTGATGATTGCTCGGTGCATTGTCCTTCACAACCTTAGCAACCTCATCATTCCTTGCACTATACCAATCAAGAAGTTCTAAAAAAATACCTTTATTGACTGAGTAATCATGTTCATCATGCCCTCGAAAAGCTAGTCCTTGCACAAGAAGAAATTGAACAATATCCAAAATAGCCGTGAGGCGAACACGAAAAGCGGTCTCTAATTTGTGTTTACCAACGGCAACACACCTTGTCAAACTCTGCCTTTGATCCTTAAAATCTAAAAACGAAGTTCTAGCATCATTGTGCCCAATGCTTTTAACATGCTCTCTAAATTTTTCAGGGCCTTTCTTCCAATTACGGAAACCTTTTTTGACAAACACTTCATCATCAAATCTTTTCATTTCATCTCCTTTAAACAAATAACACCAAAAGCAAAATGCAGCATCTTCAGACACACTATATTCCAACCATTCCCATTTTGTATACCATTTCCTTTGAAATGGCCTAGATATGTTTCCAGACATGGATCGTGGGAAATCATGTAAATGTGGTTGGCAAACACCTTTTTACAACATATACTCTTCTTATGGCATCCCTAATTGACGGTTCATAATCATTTATTGATTTTCTTAAACCCGGATCGCCAATTACTTCATTCTCTAGCTCATTATCTAATCTAGGTCTTTTTTCTCTCAGATCATTATCCGTCACCGCATTTCCATCAATAGTAGATTGTCTAATCCTACTCTCGGTCTCGCTACCGATCCTATCATCTGTTTCTAGAGGTGTGGCTTGTAGAGAAACATTTGAAAAACTAGCATCAAAAGTTATTGGTGTTTTTTTCCGGGGAAAATACTTCTCAACTGACATCCCCTAATGACAAATATTGATACAACAAATAATTAATTCAAGATTTCAAGTCGAACTATTAATCTATTATAAATACTTCATTAATACAAACAAATGAAACAATACATTAACACAAAAAATTACAATAACACATAATCGTTATATTTAATTCAATCTATTTTACACAATTACCCTACATTGTGACTACATATAACATGTTTTTCAAATCATAACTATGAATTTAAAAAAATGAATATTCAAATACCAAATTTTATTTAATTTCAAAGAGGAGAAATAGGAAATCGGAACATACCGTTGTCGTCGCCTGTGAGGCTGTGACCGGTGGGGCCGGCGCCGGGGGCCGGCGGTGGCTGCAGACTGGAGAGCAGAGAGCTGGTCGCTTGACTCGCTTCACTCGCTTGTCGCTTGGTTTGCCATCTGCGGGTTGCGCCTCGCGTCTTGCGGCTGGGCTGATATCTGCTTAGTAAGTAATTTTGATTAGTTTAGGAATCAGGAAAAAGGTTTTAGTTATGGGCTGCAGGCGGCTGGGCTGGGCCAAGCCCGATTGGCCAAATTTGTTTTATTCCCAACCCAAAACTACGTTGTTTTGTTAAATTAAAAAAAAAACTTCTTCCTCAATCGGTCGCAGCATAGAGCCGTTCAACACAGACTTCACCGGAAATTTCAACGCAGAGTCGCAAACCACCGGCGCTCGACGGCCCCCCATTACCCCATATCTCCGGCGGCCGAAGCAGGGGCACCGGCCCCTTCCGCCCCTGGTCTTATTAATTGTTTGGCAGATTTCTTTATTATTAGACATTGTTGTCTGAACAACTCGCATACTCTCTTGATCTAATCAATAATGTGGTAACTATAAGACTGGCCTCCGGCCTGAAGTTATGTGAGAGGTCGTACATTCGTTATACGAAGTTGCTAAGCTTAACAGCCCACATACTTGTTTGATCTGGTCGGAGTGGGGGTCCATTCTGTTGGAAAAATGTGTTAAAAATTGCATTAAATGGTCATTTTGGGGCAATTATTTGAGTGGAGTCCAATTCCGATTGGGGTCGGATCAAAGTGGTTTCGGATTGTCCTCGTTAAGGGCTACAATTCGATATGTGGTACACTCAAAACGGATAACGGCTGAATGAGAAATTTATTCTCGAATTTCACTCGTTGAAATGGAAAAACTGGGAAAAGAAGGGTTTCAAGTGTGTTTTATACCACACCGGAAAACTCAAGGGATTTTCACCCCCTTGTAAAGGAAAGCCTCTTTTAAGGAGTTAAGATTCCTTAAGGTTGAGGCTCTCTCTCGCGCGTAGGGGGGTGCCAATTAAATCCTGAATTGGAGAACAAAGACCGCGACTCGTGTGCGCAGGTGACTTGCGGACAAGAATGTAGTCCGAAAATCTATCATTCAAAGATGCGATTTAGTTTTGGTTTCTTCCCGTAACGTTCCTTTATTTTTCCAAGCTGGCAGAATCGCTCCGTTTCTGTCCGGACCAGAAGAGGGTTCTGTTCTCAACAGAACCGCTACGCTTCTGTTCGGTTCAACAGAAACCCTCGAGGTATTTTGTCCGCAACAGAAGGGCTCAACAGAAACCCTCGAGGTCTTCTGGTCGCAACAGAACTCTTGAGGTCTTCTGTTCGCAACAGAGACACTTGAGGTCTTCTGGTCCGTTACAGCAATAAATGCCCAACGTTCTTGTCTTTTAATGCTGCGTTAAATGGACAGTTTATGGACGATTCAATGCCGAACGGACTGGTCATTGATGTCCAACGTTCAGGTCCATTAACACTACATTTAACACACAACAAATCCTCCTATAAATAGCTGGCAGGTGGTTTGCAACAACATAACACACAAAACATTCCTCACGTATTTTTAGCTTTAAAACACGTCCAGCTACTCCGAAAATTCCTGAGTGTTCTGCCTTTGTTCCCGTTCGCTGGAACTCTTGTTTGTGTGTTCAAACGTTAGTTCGTTAGCCACTGTATCCTGGGAAACAGACGTTACAACGCTCCTAGCATCGTGGGAGGCGACGAATACGTTTTAAGGACATCGTGCGTAGCACGAGATCTGGCTAAACTCTGTTCCATCTTATTTCTGTTTTTCTTTAGCTATTTAAATTAATTAATTATTTTTTATTAATTAATATTTCTTCGTTTTTCCGAGACACACCCAACACATTCTTGTCTGATCATGCAAGGCCTTGCCCTTGGATTTGTCGACTCAAATTGACTTTTAGTAAAAGGTATCACCATAATATTTCCTAAGTATGAAAGTAATTGTACATTCAAGACGGGGTAAGAGCGGCCTCTGGGACGAAGGTATGCACGAGGTTGTGTCATGAGCCCCTCTCATATATACATTCGTTTTCTTCCCGCCGAATGAACAACTTGTGCACTCGTCGGCAATAGATTGGCAGTGTGCGGGTCAGGCCCGCCTTTCCAAGCATGGTGCGATCAATGTTGACCCGACAATGATTGGACTTAATTGCATTTTAATTACAAACCAATTGAAATTTATACACTGGTGCAGACCGTGCGGTCAAGGTTTATCAAATTTTGAGAATTGAAACACATATAGTATCGTTTTATTGACCTTATTTGTATACCCATTATTGGTGTCATTTGAAAAATAAAAGTAATAATAAAGTGAGAAATAAAAGTAACAATAAAGTAAATAAATCATTATTTGAAAATAAAATTTTAATGTCAAATTAAGATTTTTGCCTTGTATGTTAATTTATTGAAGTCCATGTGACTATTTTTCTACGGTGAGTAACAAGTAATAAAATTAAAAAGTTATGAATTTTACTATCAAATTATTACTCCGTATGTCACTAATTATTTTATATCATTACCAGTTTGTTATGTCACAAATGGAAAAAGTCATTGTTGTTGTTGGGACAATGTTATAGTGAATTGTAAAAAGGTGACAACTCCGGTAGTCATTTAAAAAAACGGGGTACCGTAGCTATCATTCAACTGCAACATTCTCATTGATTCATGTAGACAAAAGTTATTGGGTGTGTTTTGAAAAACAAAGAAAATAATTAATAAAAAAATTAATTATTTAAATGACTAAAGAAAATAGAAAATAGACGGGACAAAGATTAGCCAGAGCTCGTGCTACGCACGATGTCCTTAAAACGTATTCGTCACCACCCACGGTGCTAGGAGCGTTGCAACGACCGTTTCCCAGGATACGGTGGCTAACGAACTAACGTTTGAGCACACAAACGAAAGTTCTGGCGAACGGGAACAAAGGTAGAACACCAAGGAAATTTCCGGAGTAGCTGGAAGTATTTTTAGAGCTAAAAACTACGTGCAGATTGCTTGTGAACGTGTGTTGTTGCAAAGCACCTGTCAGCTATTTATAGAAGGATTTGTGGTGTGTTAACCGAGCTTTAATGGACCTGAACGTTGCATATAAATGTTGAGTACATTGGGCATTAATATGTGGAAAAACTGTCCATTTAAAGAAGCATTAAAAGATAAGAACGTTGGACATTAACTTTCGTAACGACTGAGAACTGTGCTTAGGTATTCTGGTCCGGAAGCCAAAAGAATACCTCTAAGGTCTTCTGGCACGGACAGAATACCTCGTGCCCTTCTGTTGCGAACAGAAGCGGACCAGTTCTGGTGAGACCCTCTTCTGGTGCGGACAGAAACGGAGCGATTCTGTTAAGAACGGAACCCTCTTCAAGTCCGAGCAGAAGCGGAGCAATTCTGCGAGTCTGGAAAAAATTAAGGAACGTTACGGGAAGAAACAAAAATTAAATCGTATCTCTTTGGAAGATGGACTTTTAGATGACATTCGTGTGCGTAGGTCGCCTGCGCACACGAGTCGCAATTTTTCTTCTCCGTTTCGGGATTTGATAGGCACCACCTGCACGCAAAGAGAGTCTTTCCACCTAAGAATCTTAACTCCTTCAAATGTGGTTCCCTTTATAAGGGGGTCAAAATCCCTTGGGTTTTCCGGTATGGGATAAAACACACTAGAAATCCATCATTTTCCTAGTTTTCTCCATTTCAACCAGTGAACTTCGAGAATCAATTAAATCGTATCTCTTTGGAAGATGGACTTTTAGATGACATTCGTGTGCGTAGGTCGCCTGCGCACACGAGTCGCAATTTTTCTTCTCCGTTTCGGGATTTGATAGGCACCACCTGCACGCAAAGAGAGTCTTTCCACCTAAGAATCTTAACTCCTTCAAATGTGGTTCCCTTTATAAGGGGGTCAAAATCCCTTGGGTTTTCCGGTATGGGATAAAACACACTAGAAATCCATCATTTTCCTAGTTTTCTCCATTTCAACCAGTGAACTTCGAGAATCAATTAAATCGTATCTCTTTGGAAGATGGACTTTTAGATGACATTCGTGTGCGTAGGTCGCCTGCGCACACGAGTCGCAATTTTTCTTCTCCGTTTCGGGATTTGATAGGCACCACCTGCACGCAAAGAGAGTCTTTCCACCTAAGAATCTTAACTCCTTCAAATGTGGTTCCCTTTATAAGGGGGTCAAAATCCCTTGGGTTTTCCGGTATGGGATACAACACACTAGAAATCCATCATTTTCCTAGTTTTCTCCATTTCAACCAGTGAACTTCGAGAATCAATTTCTCATTCACTCGTTATTCGTTTTGAGTGTACCACATATCAAATTGTAGCCCTTAGCAAGGGCAATCCGAAACCACTTTGACCCGACCTAAATCGGAAGTGGACCCCACTCAAATAATTGCCCCAAAATGACTCATTTAATGAAATTTATTAACACATTTTCCAACAAAAGTATGTTACCTTATAGGTACTATAGAATCTAGCTTTCGAGCAACTTTCTTGACAATCATTGGTGACATTTCACGGCGGTAATGGGCGGGGAGGTGGGTTGGGTAGGGATTAGTGGATTACAATCTACAAGGAGATAAAGTTTAAACTGATTAAAAAGGTTAATTACATTTTTGAAAAAAAATATTGGTCACGTTTGTATCTTCCAAAAGCATAGATGATGTGATATTTTTATGTTGTTTCTCCTAAAATTAATCTATCGTCAAAATAAAATACACAATCAAAACAATTTGTTATAAACTCATATGTACCAATTAATTCTATAAAAACAAATTGCTGTGTGTATATAGAACTACACACACATATATATACATATACATACATATATATATATATATATATATATATATATATATATATATACATATACATATATATATATATAGGGAGCGGATCAGCTGAGAAGCTGCGAAGTCTAACTTACACGCAAAAAACACGAACTTTTAACCAAAAAATCATATCTTATAGACCCCCTCAAAAACACGAACTTTCTGCAAAAAAAATTTACAGGTTTCTGGAGTTATTTTGAAGCGATGGCATTTTTGTAATTTTTTTGGAAGGGTCTATAAGTTATGATTTATTGGTTAAAAGTTCGTGTTTTGAGCTTATAAGTTAGACTTTGCAGCTTCTCAGCCTAAGGGGAACTTCTCACATGATCTTTTCTCTCTCTCTCTCTCTCTCTCTCTCTCTCTCTCTATATATATATATATATATATATATATATATATATATATATATATATATATATATATATATATATATTTAATGTATCACCTTACTTTTTATAGTTGACAACTTGTACACTTATACGTCTAGCTAGTTTTTTTTTTGCGTTTTAAACGCGTTTTAAATCTTGTACCGTTTTTTTGAATTAAAAAAACACATTTAAAAGGGGAAAACTCATACTTCCCGTATAAAGCACCGTATTTTACAAAAAAATAGAAACTTGAATTTATCAATCGAATGAATGCATTAAATGTATAGGAGATTAACAATAGTGTTAAGAAAAATGAACACCTTCTCCCCGTGACCCGTGTTGTAGTAGGGGTGGGCAAAAATATTCCGAACGGCATAGTACCGAACTGGACCAATATGGTACCGAACCGGAAAAAACAGGGTTTGAAACGGATCTCAATTTTTTGCCCGGAACCAGACCGTATCAGATTCAAACCATGCTATGATCGGTTCTAATTTTTTGAGGACCGGTACCGGATCGAAGTATGGTTTAAACGTATATGTATACCATTGTGTGGATTTATCTTTTGTACATCTCAAATTAAGTAAATGTAATCGTACATCTCAAATTAATGTTTTGTGACTTATATTTTCGTCCACTATAGTTTATCATAAATTAATTAATCATATAATATGAAAATTGATAAATTGTGTGAATTTTTAGAGGATGTCTAAACTTTAATTTTTGGAAAAAGTGACATTGTTTGGTAATGATATGACATGGTGTCGTGTCGTTTGAAAATGAAACCGTACCGAACGTGTTTTGGTCTAAGACCAAACCGAATCAAACCGTTCAAGTAGTCACAGTACGAGTATGGATTTGGCAAAATAATGGAACGTCCGGAACCGTGTGCCCACCCTTATGTTTTTGTATATTGTAATACAAAATATACAATTATTAAATGCTAAAATTAATTGCATAGCGGCTAAAGCTAGCATCCTTAAAGATTGAAATATAAAATACTAGGTAGTACTACATTTCCAAACAAGCATATCAAATTTAAGGTTTTTTTAAACCTGACTTTTTTAAACATAAACTTTTACGCATAAACAATAATGAGCGTAGAAGCCGCACAACTTTCTCATGTCATTCATCATCTTGATGAAAATGATGAGTTTTACTTAAGTTTTATTTGATGATCATATAAAGATGATTATGTTAACTTGGTTTCATTTTATTGTTATTATGCCTTATTTTTTTGACATTATTTTTCAAAATTATGTCTTGGACTATTATTACTTTTTTTTGTCACTAGCTTATGCAATTACGATTTATTCTTTTATTTAGTAATGAGCTTTGCTACTTGGATATGTGTATACTTTAATTTCACTCTTTCGTGAAATTAGAAGAAGAAGACAAACCATTAACTCTATTCTGGACTCTAATGGAAAAGAATGCAAATCATTACCTGAGATTGGACAAGCTGCTGTGGATTTTTTCTCTAATCTCTATGTTGTTGAGCCTGAAGTGGACACTAGGGAGGTCCTGCAATATATTCTTGCTTTGGTTAATGATGAGGATAATGCTTATCTTATTAAATTGCCTACTGATACTGAAGTGAAAGATGCAGTATGGGAACTTAACCAGAATGGGGCACCTGGTCCTGATGGTTTTACTGGTAAGTTCTACAAAAAATGCTCGTCCATAGTGAGTATGGATGTTATAAAAGCTGTACAGGAATTCTTTTTGGGTATCCCACCCCCAAGGGGCTTTACGAGTTCCTTTGTGGTTCTTATACCTAAAGTGGATAATCCTATTGCTTTCTCTGACTACAGACCAATTTGTTTGTCAAATTTTATTTCAAAGGTCTGTACAAAAGTTCTATCCAATAGATTATCTACTATCATGGCGAAAATTATTTCTGAAGAACAAGTTGGCTTCATGAAAAACAGGGAAATAGCTGATCAGATCCTAATTGCTCAGGAGATGATACATCCTATTGACAAGAAAGTAAGAGGTTCAAATGTGGTTATCAAGCTAGACATGGCCAAGGCATTTGATAAACTCTCCTGGCAGTTCCTGTGCGAAATTCTAACTAAGTTTGGCTTTGCAGATCATTTTGTTTCTCTGATAAGATCTAATCTGCAAGCTACTTTTTTTTATCTATCTTGATTAATGGGGCTCCATAGGGCTATTTCCAACCCAAGATGGGAGTGAAGCAAGGGGATCCTTTGTCCCCTTTTCTATTTATTCTAGCTTCTGAAGGGTTCTCTAGAGGTCTAAAGCATAGAATGATGGAGGGCAGGATTAAACCTTTTTGGATGGGTAAGACGGGCTTCCCTATATCCCATCTTGGTTTCGCTGATGATTTACTTATTTTTATGAATGGGGACTCCAGATCTTTATTAAACATTAAAAAGTTTATTGAAGATTATCAGGCTGCTTCTGGACAGACAGTTAATTTGCAAAAGAGTTCTTTCATTTGTGGAAGGCCAGCTTTGGGTAGAGTGAATATAATAAAAGAATTGTCAGGGATGAGGAATTTTGAACTTCCTATGAAATATCTAGGTGTAAATCTACACAAAGGTATCAATAGGTTCCAGTTCTGTGGTGACATAATTAAACAGGTTGATGATAGACTCACGTCTTGGAAGCAAAAACACCTTTCTCAGGGAGGGAGGCTGGTTTTGATAAAACATGTTCTCAACTCTATTCCTCTTCATGTTTTGGTTGTGGATTTACTTCCAAGAAAAGTTATTAACATTCTAGAGAAAAAGATGGCAGCTTTTCTATGGGGTTCTACAAATGACAAACTCAAGACTCATTGGGTTAAGTGGTCTTCACTTTGCTATCCTACTGAGGAAGGGGGTGGGGAATCAGATCCATTTCTACAATCCAAAAGGCCTTCTCAATGAAACTCTGGTGGAAATATAAAACTCATAACTCACCATGGACCTCTTTCATCAGAGCAAGATACCCCAGGGGTGAGATGATAGCCAAAGTCACTGATTCTGCCATATGGAGGAGGCTATGTATCACTGATCCAGTAGCTCAGGACCTCTGCACTAATAACAATGAAAATCAGTGGATTTGGAACTCAAGTAATGATGGTAATTTCTTTTTAGCAGCTTCATATAATGACTTAAGAGATGTTATATCCCCTACTTTTACTCATAGACATATCTGGCATAAAAATTAGCCTATGCAAATCAAGGTTTTTCTATGGAAACTACTTTATAGTTGTTTGCCTGTTACTGATAATCTGCAAAGATTTAATCTGGTTATTAGGCCTTCCAGATGTCCTATGTGCAAAAATAACTATGATACCATCAACCATCTTTTTTACCAGTGTACGTTTTCAAAAGGGATTTGGAATTATTTCATGAATGTATTCCAGATTCCGAATCCAAGAGGTCTGGTCTCGATCGGGCAAATTATTATGTGCTGGTGGTTGGAAGCTGGTTCAAGGACTGTGGGTGATCTTTTTAAACACAATTTGCCAGGGATTATATGTTGGTATATTTGGAAAACATACTCTTCGCATATATGGGGTTCATCTACCATCCCAACGACAGAAAATTTGATTTCTCAAATTAAGCATCATACTCAAATTTGGTCAGTTAATCTCTCTAAGATGAAAAGGAGAAAAGTTGAAACTAGGGTTGGACTCGGGCCGGGCCAACCGGCCCGGAACCGGACCGGCCTGCTACTGTGCGGGCCCGGACCGGCCCGGTGAACCGGTTGGTTGGCCGGTTCGGGCCACCCGGCCCGGTGAGATGGCGGTTCAGGCTCGGGGCCTTCAAATGGTGAACCGGCCCGGCCAGTTCGGGCCAGGGCCGGGCCAATTTTTTTTTTTTTGATTTTTTTTTAAGTTTTTGGGTTGGGCTGGGTATTTTGGGCCATTTGAGGTGGTTAGGGTTGGTTTGGGGGTGAGGGGGAGGGTTGGGGGTTAACTAGGAAAAGCCAAATAAAATAGAACCGAGGCCCGGCCCGGACCCGGGGGTTACCCGGGCCGGTTCCGGGCCTCCCATACCTTGAACCGAGGCCCGGCCAGTTTAAGGCTCGAACTGAGCTCGGCCCGAACCGAGTCCATCCCTAGTTGAAACTTATCTGTTACAGGAGGGAATGCTTACGCATAACTTCTCTTTTGGGAGACCGATGTTTCAGATTGTTCATTGGAAGCGTCCTCAGAGTGAGTATAAATTAAATGTTGATGCCTCGTTCTTCGCTGGTAGATCAGCTGGGGTGCTATTTTCAGAAACAGAAGGGGGGAGATGTTGTGGGCGTTCCACTTTCCGGTGAATGCTTCCTCCAGTCAGGAGGCGGAGTGCCTTGCTATGGTTGTGGCGACGAGGAAGGCGATTGAGCTTGGTTTTGTTGACTTTCAGGTTGAAACGGATTCAACCCTTACACTTCTCAAACTTTCGGACAACAAGGATGGAGATAGCCTGGACCTCAATTCTCAGGCGGTCCGAAGGAAAATCACTTTTAGCCATGCGGTTAGAGAGTGTAATTGGACGGCCCATGCTTTAGCAGATCCGAATGTCAATTTGGACCATTTTGGTATTATTAAGCGGATTGAAGATTTACCCAAAGAGGTCAAAAAAATTTATTATACCGATTCTTTTGGTTTTCCATATTTTAGATTCTAATTTTGTTTAATAATGGGTAAGGTATAGCCCCCCCAATAGTTCTTTTACTTGTTCGTTGTTTTGATGTTTTTGTTTACATTTTAAGGAAGGTATGCCTTCCTCGGAGAGGTTTTGGTCTAGTCCCCCTCTCCTTTTGTATCTCTTTTTATTTTCAATAAAATATGGTAAATGTTCCCAGGTATTTACCCCACTGATTTTGTTGGTTTGCCTTCCGGGGTAAAAAAAAGTGTATACTTTAATTTCTTTTTACTGTATCTTATTTTGTCCGAATTTTTGTAAGAGATATCGTATTATACACGTATACATATTTACACGTTTTTTAAAAGTTAACGTTTTTTCCAACGAATTTTGACAATTTTTTCATTCACATTACCGATTAAAATGTGTGCATATTAAACCTCGTTCAATTCCTATACTTGCTACTCATACATACAGACATTTTTTATTTGTATAGATATTTACAAATGAAATTTAATACTTCCTCCGTCCCGGTGACTTTGCCAAATGTAAAGTAGGTGTAAAATAAGAATAGTAAAAACTGTGTGATTGAGATTTGTGCAGAGGAGAGAGGAATGTGCAGAACCACAAATTAATTGTTTTAATAGAAAATTAGCAAAGTTTTTTGGGATAACCAAAAATTGAAAATTGGCAAAGTTCTATGGAAAAAAAGGATGACACCCCATCCTTGAGGGCCCCCCAACCCCGACCGGACGGTACGTTGTTAGGATGTAATTTGAACTATAATCTCATTCTAACAGATAGAGAGTGAAGCTTTGTCCCCAATACTTGCAGAAGTCCTATGCATTTTTAGCATAGTAACCTCTCATCACAGTTGTCGGGATTCGAACCCAGGACCTAACCCTATGGGAGGGAGGGAGTACTCACTACCAAAGATGTTTTTACTTGGACTGTAATTCCTCCCAGACCAGACCAGACCAGACCAGACCAGATCAGAGCAGACCGGACCAGATTTGGATAGTTATAAAAATAAAAAAAAACAGATCAAACCAACAAATTACGATCCAAGTAAAAACATTTTAAAAGGCCAAAAGTCCAAAACGAGAAAGTAAATAAAGTTTGGTCCCTACATTTATAAATAAGTCGTGAAAAGTACCTCATTTTCAACGTGAAGGTTGCTATCAGCCTTCTAGGAGGAGAGGGGGCCTACTCATCGATTGGACATTAATTTGCATTTTCAAATGGTACATGAATACATGATTGTACTTCTAGATTTTAAAAAGGCCTCGATTAATTTGCAGAAAGATCAACGACCCTGATCCGCGTCCAATAATAGACTAAAACATACGTAGTACATAGTAAATTCATATAAATAGGACATTAAGTTTAGGGAAAATAGAAACTAATCATTCAAACTTTTAGCGTTCTTCTTACAATAGTCTCACCTTCTCATTATTCATGAATAATCTAACCCTTTCAAAATATTATGTGATCATAAGATGAGAATTATGGTATATTGTTTTACAAATATAAGAAGATAACTTGGAATAACAGGTCATAAATCGGTCAGGGACCAGTGAATGAAGATGGAGTGCAAAGGTTGGATTATTCATGAATAATGAAAAGATGAGACTATTGTAAGAAGATCGCTAAAAGGTTGGATTATTAGTTTCCATTTTCTCTTGAGATTATTATTCTTTAAATAAGACTCTATTAGTGATTAGACAAAATTGTCTTAATGAAATAAAAACCCGGCATCTACAGTAACTTCATTCAATCCAACCAGAAAAATAACTTCAACCTTACATTTTCTTATTGTTACACATTTCAACGCGCAAAATCAAAACTTATGTGTTTAATTAAAAAGTAGTTTGTTAGGCCGAAAAACATAATCATCAAACGGGCTCTAAAAATAGTGTGAAATTTCAAAATAAAAGTGTTGTGTTTTTTGTATAAATAGGAGTAACTTTCTGTCACTCTAACATAACAAAAAAAATTATTTTCAAATTTACGTATTTATTCTTATTTAGCGCAATTTTTATAATTTTATTGAATTTGTTCACGATAAATCGACAAATTATACTAATATTTTCAGGAGCAAATTTAGGGCAAGCTAGTAAAAGATAATCACCGTATAATAATTGCTCTCTAATAATTTCCACTATTCACTTCGGTTGTCACATTATAATAATGTAACAGTCTCTTTTTCCACCATAAAAAACAGTCTCCTTTTCCAATCTCAGTCAATAAATACACTGATCAATTGTGTGCATTGAAGCAACTTTAAAATGGAAATGGAAATAGAGGGTAAGAAGAAGAAACTAAACTTGATTGATTATCTCTGTATTAAGAAATGGGTATCGATCTCATCTTCCTCAACGTCTTCATCGCCGGAAGCTCTGTCCAGCGCCGACAAGAAGATGGCTGCCCAAAGAAAACCAGGCGGATGGAAAACCATGCCCTTTGTCCTAGGTGTGTTTTTTCTCTTCCTCTAATTTACCAGTATTTATTTTCCTTGTCTTAGCTAGATTTGTACCTGATATATTTTGATCAACTTAATTTATACTTTTTTCGTTCTTTTTTAGTTACAACGGTCAACATTTCACATTTGTCAACTCACGTCTTTAATCGTAATTATATCTTAATTCTATTAGTACAAAAAATATTAAAAATCAGATTTTGAATATTTGTAATTAGATGAATTGAACAATTTTTTTTTAAATAATTTTCATAAAATAATAGCATAAAATGTAGTCAAAGTAGAGCATGTGAACAGTGTAAAATTCAATATGTTGTGATAGTATTAAATTAATTTGGAGTGTCGATAAATTTAAATCCTAAACACACTACAAAAAAATTACGTGATTGACACGAAATTTGACACGGACTTATCGATTTTTCATGTCAAATAGTTCGTGTCAAAATGTTTTTTGCATGAATTTGACATTTCTCTGCCAAAATCTCTGTCAACCTTGTAGTTTTTTTTGTAGTAACAGATTCAGTATCTTAAGTAAAATGGAATATCGGATTTACTCAGCAAACTAACTAGGAGTATTGCGTATCTATGATTAAATGGGTTTTGGGTGAGTAATATAATACTCCGTACGAAGTACGTAGTATTATACTCCGTAATAACGTTAGATAAAATTCTATTTTCAGACATTCAGTACACAATATAGTGTTACTTCCTTAAATTTATCTTTCCGATGGAATTTACTTGTCGCTTGTTATGTACGGTGTATTAGGAAGACAATTTGACAGATTCATCTTTGGTCTGATTCATGGCCTGCAATTCGTCATGTTTTCATCGATCAAAGTTCAAATAAGCCCCACTATTACTACCCCTCCCGGAATTATCTTCATTCTTTTTACTTCGGTTCGTCCCAAATTTATCTCTTTTTTCTTTTTTTGGCAAAGAATTTGTGATTCACAACCACACTTACACATTTCTCTTTCCTTTACACAACTCTTCACCACACATTTCTCACTATTTTAAAACTCGTGTCCAATCAAATAACGAGATATTTCTGGGATGGAGGTAGTACAAAAATGTCAATTAACAACATCAACTCAAATATCACCCAATTACACCCACAAACACTTTAAAAATAAAGTAGATTATATGGTACCCATAAGGTACCATACATTTGTCCACATGGACCAATGAAAGTGTTGCAGTTGAATTATTTAATTCTAAATTAAAATGATATACCTATTTGGACCAATCAAATGAATGGTATGTATGATACCCCATTTTTTTAAATGGGTACCGGAGTTTTCACCTACAAATAATCAAAGTGGCTTTTTAGCCGGTAACATTCCGGTTCCAGGTTAAGGCATGTGACGTGTCATTCAATTTTTTGTATTTTCTCCTCTTTTTTCCTTGTGCTTTTTCTTCTCGGATTTCTCCATCACTCCCCTGTTCTGCGCCTTTCTTTCTTACTTTCCCTTCTTTCCCTTCTTTAACTTTCCTTCTTTTTTTTCTTCTTTATTTTACAACCACCAGTTAGATCCGGGCGACAGTCTTCTTCCCCTGACCAACCTCCGGCAAAGCCATAGAAGTTGGGTCGAGCGCCGGTCGTCTTCTCCGGCCAATTTCCGGCAAAGAGAGCACCGGTCATCTTCAGCGAACGTTGTCGTCCTCTCTTATCAACGTTCCGTCTCATGAAGTGCCGATCTTCTCCATCAATTTATCATTTTATTTATCGTTCTTATTGTTCTTTTTTTTTTGTTAATCCATGGATTGGACGGTATGTCAAAATCCAATTCAAATAAAAGTGAGAAAAATGGGTAGCTTGGGGTGTGATTAAGCCAAAGTGGGAGGGATTAAGAATGATAACAAAAGAAAATAGGAAACGGGGATGGAGGCAGGGAGCAACGTACTAACCAACAGGGCGAAGAAATAACGGAAGAGGGAGGAAGGAGGAAGGGAAGAAGAAAGAAAAAGAAAAGGAAGGGGGATTACACGTGTCGTGACCGGTTAATTACCTACTCCCTCCGTCCCATATTTAACTCCGGTTTTGACCGGACACGGCTTTTAAGATAGTGAGATTTGTGTGGTGGAAAGTTATGCAGAGGAGAGAGAAATGTGTAAGAATGATTGTGAATCACATATTCTTTACCAAAAAGGGAAAAAGGAGATAAATTTGGGACGGACTGAAAAGGAAAGAAAAAAGATAATTCCGGGACAGAGAGAGTAGTTTTTTTTTGGAAAGATCAGTTGATTACTTATTAAAAGCGAATTGGTGAACTTAATTGGCATTTTTGTAATAATAGGGGGATTTATTTGACACTTTTTTCAAAAATCTATGTTGTAAAAATCGGACCGAAAACGACCTGGTCGAATGACTGGGTCAGGGGTCAATCTAGACCCGACGGGTTCAACCCGATCAATATAGAAATCAAATTATTATTCTAAAATATACTCCCATTGTCTTTTAAAACTAGATCAAGTTTGATCGGCATGAAGATTAATAAAATAAAAATGGTGCAGTTGATGTGTGTGCATATGAGAAAGAATTAACGGAAATCACAATTTTTTATTTGAAATGGAAACCAGTAAAGTTAATCATATTTAGAGCAATTTCTGAATATTGAAATTATATTAATGTCTCCACGACCCGGTAGCAACCGGGTTTACCGGCCAAATCACTTGATCGTATCGCTTCTTAATCCAATTTATAAAACATAGATGCTAGAATACTTAGGTCCATTAAAATGTTTTTACTTGGACTGTAATTCCTCTCAGACCAGACTAGTTCAAACCTGATCAGACTTGGATAGTTATAAAAATACAAAGAAACCAGACCAGACCAGACTAGACCAGCAAATTACAGTCCAAGTAAAAACATCTTTAGAGACGGTTTGGTGACCCTTATTTCTGGCTTATTAGGCTTATCGGCTAACGTTTTCATCAAACACGTGACTTTTTATTTTTCGCGCTGAGTTGTGCAATAATAAGAAAAATTAACGTTGAAGTTACTTTTCTGACTGCATTGGCTTAAGTTATTGTAGAAGATCATTTTAGCTATTTTTCATATTTTTATTTCTTTATTTTATTAATAAAATATATTTTAAGTGTAATTTTTTCATTAATCAACAGAATCAGCCAATGTAGTTACTTCAACCAAATCTTCATAAGTTTCAGCAAAAATAGTCAAATAACTATGAAACGAAGAGCGTTACATATATTAAAAAAATCAGCCCAATTCACAACATAAAAACAAAAATGAAATTGCAGTCTCATAACGGAGACCAATTATACTTGCTACTCTTATATTACCTCCGTCGAAAAGATTTGTCATATTGACTTTTCTTTATCAATGATGACAAACTTTGGATAATGATTGTAATTATTATACTACCTCCGTCCCGAAAAGGTTTGTCAAATTGTCTTTTCTTGGTCAATGATGGCAAACTTTGAGCAATGATTTTAGTTATTATATTTGTATATAATTTATAAATTTTATACTTTTATGAAAACATTTTCAATAAAGAATATTTTGATATAATTTTCAAATTCTAAATAATTTCGTATTAAATTATATCATTGGTCAAAGTTGATTGTCATTGACTAAGAAAAGTCAATTTGGCAAACCTTTTCGGGACAGAGGGAGTATATGCATATACGGAGTAGTTTATAAATTTTATATTTTTATGGAAATATTTCGAATAAGGAATATGGATAATGAATTTTCATATTCATAGTAATTTTGTATTGAAAAATATCATTTGTCAAAGTTGATTGCCATTGACTGATTGACCAAGAAAAATCAATTTGGTGAACCTTTTTGGGACGGAGGGAATAATTCGGTGTCTCCGCGAATAGTGGGTTTCTTAAGCTACGTAGAAGATGTACTCCCTCCGTCCCTGTTTTTTCTCCCATTTCGGTCGGGCACACTAATTAAGATAGTGAGTTTTGTGTGGTGAAGAGTTGTGCAGAGGAGAGAAATGTGTAAGAATGTGTAAGAATGTGTAAGAATGATTGTGAACCACAAATTCTTTACCAAAAAGGGAAGGAGGAGATAATATTGGCAACACTGTTTTTCGGCTTACAAGACCTATCAGCCAACATTTCCTTCAAACACTGAACTTTTATTTTCGCGCGCTAAATTGTGTAATAAGCGGAAAAAGTAAGGTTGAAGTTACTTTTTTGGCTGTATTGGCTGAAGTTACTGTAGATGATCATTTTAGCTGTCTTTTCATATATATTTTTCTTTATTCTATTAATAACATATATTTTAAAAATATTTTTTTTCTTAAATCAGCCAATACAACCACTTCAGTCACAACTTCATAAATTTCAGCAGAACCAACCAAATCAGCCGATTTTCATGCTACCAAACGGGCTCTAAAAGATTTAGAAAGTCGCAAAATAACTTCAATTTGATAAAATTTGGATATATAAAGTAAAAACTTAAGAAGACTTTATGTTGATCGGAGAATATTGAGGGGTATATGCATGTTATAATGATATATATATATATATATATATATATACAGATACATATATATATATATATAGAGAGAGAGAGAGAGAGTAGTATTCCTGTCCGGTTAGGCCGGACAGGAGTGTGGTCCGGCCACCTCAATTTGAGCTGGTTCCCGGTTGTATTTTTGGTTGAATTTTTTTGTATATGTTACGTTCTTGATTACGTCTAGTTCATCCATACCAACTTTGAAAAAAAATTCAATCAGAAAGATCGTCAAATGATTTTTGAAAGATAACTGCGCCGAAATATACATAAAAACGCAGTTATTTTTCAAAAATCATTTGACGACCTTCTCGATTGAATTTCGCTCAAATTTGGTATGAATGAACTAGATTTGGTGAAGAACATACACAAAAAATTCAGCCAAACATATCACTAGGAAACACCTCAAATTGAGGTGGCCGGACCACCCTCCTCACCAGCTTGGCCGGACAAGAATATTTATAATTTCAATTTGAGCAGTTCCGGTTTGAAGGGTCAAAAAACCTCATATATATGGAGCGATTCCGGTAAGAACGGATCTTAGGTGAAAAATAAGAACGAATCTGGTGAAATCACATATTTAGGATATATATATATTTAGGATATATATATATATATACATATATATATATATATACATATATATATATACACATATATATATATACATATATATATACATATATATATATACATATATATATATATATACATATATATATATGTTTAGGTTCAAATAAGAACATGATCTTATGAGAAAAATGAGAATGAATCTGGACCGTTAGATTTGCTTTATGTGAAATTCAATGTGCATTAGATGAAGCTGTAATGTGTATTAGGTGAAATTGAAATGTGCAGCACAAATGGTACAATGTAGTGGCATTATGTGAAGCTAAATTGTGCATTAGGCGAATTTGAAATGTGCACTGGATTAAACTAAAATGTGCAGAATAAAAGGTATTGTACCTTTTATTCTGCACATTCAGTTTCACATAATGCACATGTGAGTTTAAATTTTAATTCTGCACATTTCAATATCATCTAATGCACGTTTTGGTTTCACCAAATGCACAATTCAGTTCCACATAATTCAATCCAACGGTCCAGATTCGTTCTCATTTCTCTCCTAAGATCCGTTCTTACCGGAACCACTCCCTATATATAATTCGGATATATATATATATATATATATATATATATATATATATATATATATATATATATATAATGAAACTTTTCTTAACCTTTCTTAACGTGAAAACTGAAAACCGTTCACTTTTATCCGAATGTGATTCACTTTAAGGGTGATCTGTTGCACTTTTTGAATTTCAGTCGAACCATGCTAAACAAGAAAAATCCGGAGGCATTTTTGTAAATAAGTCAAATATTTCTGTCAATGCGGAAAAGTGCAACACAGAAACGTAATAGTGCATCACACTGTGGAAAAAGTGGATAGTTTGCAGTTTTCACGATAAGAATGGTTTTTATTTGATCCATACCCTATATATAGGATATATATATATATATATATATATATATATATATATATATATATATATATATATATATATATATATATATATATATATATATATATATATATATATATATATATATATATATATATATATATAGTGAAAGAGTTTTTTCCATTTCTGGTCCCCCGACTATTATGTCAATGACACTTTTGGTACTCGACTTTTAATTTTTCCATTTTTAGTCCTCGACTATAGTGCTAGAGACACTTTTAGTCTTCGACTTCAAGATTTCCCACATTTAGTCCCTAAGTATTGTCAAATCGACACTTTTAGTCCCCCCATTATGATTTTGACACAATAAGTAGATGACTAAAAATGTCACTATTATAATAGTTGAAGGGTCAAAAGTGTCACTATTATGAAAGTTGAATGACTAAATATGGAAATTTTCAAAGACGGGTATCAAAAGTGTCTCTAGCGCAATAGTAAGGACTAAATTTGAAAAAAATCAAAGTCAAATACCAAAAGTGTCAATGACATAATAGTCGGAGGACTAAAAGTGGAAAAAACTCTATAGTGAAATCACATACAAACCATGTTTAATTTACTAACCTACAAACTCAATAATATGCAATACTTTGAACTTAATAAAATATTATAATATTCCTTTTATTTCTTCTACTCATTAATTCTTCTTTTAGAAAATTTGTATTTGGACTTATTTCAGTCCTAGACCAGACCAGATAGGAACATACATACCACACTTAAATAGACCAGATCATACTAGGCCAAAACAAGGTAGTTAAAATCGGACTGAAACAGATTTGACTCTAACTAAAAAAATCAGTTTAATTACAAACATCTTTAATTTGTCAAACACATTTTTTGTGTGTGTGGCTTTTAATTTTGTATTTCATTAATTTTTAGGTAATGAGACGTTTGAAAGGCTGTCATCAAGTGGGTTGATGGCGAACTTCACAGTGTTCTTGTTGACAGTATATCACCTAGATCAAGTTTCAGCTTCCAATTTGATGAATATTTGGTCAAGCCTTTCCAACTTCGCCCCCTTGTTGGGTGCCTTCATCTCTGATGCTTATGTTGGCAAATTTTGGACCATTGCTTTCTCCTCCGTGGCTCAAATTTTGGTACATCACTTTCTTTTAAGAAAAAGGTTCAGTGCGTAAGGAAGTTTTTAGTTGAACTGAATTTGCTGGTCTCATCTTGTAAACGTTTAGTCTATGTCTATGTTAAAACTATCCAAATTTAGTTTGATCTGGTATAATTTGATCAGATTTGATTTGAAAACAATCCAAGTAAAAACATTTGAACTAAAATGCTTCTATATTATGATGCATATTGTCTTTTATTTGCATTAAATGCTTCTGTCACTAAACAAATCTCTTGCTTTACTTTTTTGGGATGACTCTCAATAAATTCATATTTTCTTATATGATAAATTACTCTACTACTCTTAATTATATATGATACTTTTATACTTCGTATTGTTTAACAGCGTTAAAGATTTTAGTGTCAAAATAGTGTGTATTGTACAACAAAATTGTATTTCAATACGTTAAAAGAAACAGTTTTGTTTCCTTATGTGATGTTCAAACTAGTAAGTTTTTGAGAGATTTCTCAAAATAAGGTTTGAAATTTCAAAATATGACTACTATATTTTTCTTCCCGAAATAAGAGTAAGATGGTAGTATTTACTGTCATCTTTTAGTCATTACTATCAAATAATGAGATTATTATAATTAATGAGATTATTTTTTAATCATGAGCAATGTTTTTGAATCATAACAGTAACGACTCATATTTTGGGAAAAAACATACTAGTCATATCTTGAAATGTTCAAAGTTGTTTAATTCTATTTATGACAATTATCGTAAGTTTTTTAAGCTGCGGAGGTAATAATATATTTTAAAATCATGAATGAAATATTTAGCGTGAAAAAGAGATAAACAATCTAATTAAAACCTAAATTTTGTGACTAACACACGTATACGTTAACTTATCCGTT
This sequence comes from Cuscuta europaea, assembly GCA_945859875.1. NCBI lineage: Eukaryota > Viridiplantae > Streptophyta > Magnoliopsida > Solanales > Convolvulaceae > Cuscuta > Cuscuta europaea. Next base: position 3,017,970 of record CAMAPE010000030.1, read on the forward strand.
AACAATCTAATTAAAACCTAAATTTTGTGACTAACACACGTATACGTTAACTTATCCACGCTAAAAATCATATATGTTGGCTACCTGCGGCATTCGTGTCCGCGGGTCGCCCGCGCACACGAGTCGCGGTTTTTCTTCTCCGTTTCGGGATTTGATCGGCACCCCCCCTGCGCGTAAGAGAGAGCCTTTCCCTTTAGGAATCTTAACTCCTTAAAAGAGGCTTCCCTTTATAAAGGGGTGAAAATCCCTTGAGTTTTTCGGTGTGGGATAAAACACACTAGAAACTCATCATTTTTCCCAGTTTTTCCATTTCAACGAGTGAACTTCGAGAATCAATTTCTCATTCACCCGTTATCCGTTTTGAGTGTACCACATATCGAATTGTAGCCCTTAACAAGGACAATCCGAAACCACTTTGACCCGACCCAAATCGGAAGTGGACCCCACTCAAATAATTGCCCCAAAATGACCATTTAATGCAATTTTAACACATTTTTCCAACAATATATATATACACACACAAACAAACAAACAAATGATCAGGTCCCAACGTTCGGACCTGAGCCTCCGTCTGAACACCGCGGTTCGGGCGGTTCTCGGGGGAATTTTTTGATGAAATTTTTATGGTATATTATTCATGAAGTCTAATTTATACACACAAAAAATCAGCTCAAAATTCAATCGGCAAGGCCTTCAAATGATTTTTTGAAGTTGACTGCGTTTTTATATGTATAATTTGGTGCAACCAACTTCAAAAAATCATTTGAAGGCCTTCCCGATTGAATTTGAAGCTGAAATTTTTTGTTGATAAACTAGACTTGATGAAGAACATACCATAAAAGTTCATCAAAAAATTCAACATGGAACCGCCCCAAACAGCGGTGTTCGGACCGTGCCTCCTGTCCGAACGTTCGGACAGGATAAGTTCTCTCTCTCTCTCTCTCTATATATATATATATACACACACACACATATACATATATATATATATGTGTGTGTGTATATATATATATATATAGGTTTTGGTTCAAATAAGAACATGATCTTAGGAGATAAATGAGAATGAATCTAGACCCTTAGATTTACTTTAAGTGAAATTCAATGTGCATCAGATGAAAATGTAATGTTTATTAGACGAAATTGAAATGTGCAGCACAAAGGGTACGATAAAGTGACATTATGTGAAGTTGAATTATGCATTATGTGAAATTGAAATGTGTACTAGTTGAAACTGAAATGTGCAGAATAAAATGTACGATGTGATGTTATTTTTGTACCTTTTATTCCACACATTTCAGTTTCACCCAATGCACAGTACTTGAGTTTAAATTTTTATTTTGCACATTTCAATATCATCTGATGCAATTTCAGTTTACCAAATGTACAATTCAGTTCCACATAATACAATTCAACGGATAAGATTCATTCTCATTTCTCTTCTGTGAGTCCGTTCTTACCGGAACCGATCCCTACACACACACACAAATGAGAATCATGCTTAATGTGACAATCGTGAGAACACTATTTTAACTCAATGTGATGCACTATAATATTTGTACCTTACCCTTTTTCAAAACATGACAACATCAAACAAATAAAGTGAAAGTTTTGTAAATATTTGTCAACACGAAAAAGTGTTAAATCCAAGACTAAAAAGTAGTGTTTTCACGATTCTCACGTTAAGTATCACTCTCTTTAAAGCGCACCCTATATACATATATGTGTGTGTAAAAGATCACGTTAGAAGTGTATCTTCGGCTGAAAATTGCGAGTTTTAACTAATAAAAGATCACGATTTTTACAAAAAACACATTATAACTTACAACTCAACATTCGTAAATAAAAGATGCAACTTCATATTGATAAAATGTGAAAGTATGTAACAAGTATGAAACTACGATAAAAACAACTACTGACGCTTGATACTCTATAACTTTTATATTTATTGACCCATAAATGCATTTAAAACGTTTCTTTTCGGATTAATTATTGATTTGTTAAATTTAACTTATAAAGTCAAATATATACTCGGTAACTTTTATCAAAAGTATAATTTCATTAAATGTAATTTATAAATCTAAATGTTTAACTTTTAAACATTTAAATTACTCTAGGGAATGCTGACGTTGACCATAATAGTATCGTTGCCGCATTTGCATCCTTCACCATGTACAACTGCTCCTGCAGTGGGCCAGCAGTGCAAAGCTCCGACTCGTTCTCAAATGGGCTTTCTTTATATTGGGCTCGGCCTCCTATCCATAGGCAGTGGAGGGATCAGTCCATGCAGCATCCCGTTCGGGGTTGACCAATTTGATGCATCTACGGAAGATGGGAGAAAGGGAATCAATAGCTTCTTTAACTGGTACACACTAGAATTAAGATTTGAGTCATACGTAGTATATATCATAGATTCATAGCTAGTTAATAATGGGGTCACCAAAATCTCAACTTTTTATGCTAATGACAGGGGCGGAGACAGGGAGGTTGGAGGGGGCCTTGGCCCAAGGCCCCTGCAAGAAAAAAATCTTAAATATATATTATATATAAATACTTTGAATCTACAAAAAATATGTTGATATTTTAAACTTTGTCCCCCACAATGTAAAATTGTCAAAGCTCGCCCCCCTTAACCATCAATTCCTGATTCCGCCACTGCTAATTGAGTAGTATAAACGAGGGTGGAGCTAGAGGGGTCAACATAGGCCCGAACCCATCCAAATTTTAAAATTTCTTAATTTTAAGCTAAGAAATTCTACAATGTTTTTTTCATAAATAATTTTGATACTTACTCCGTCCTACCCAATCCATGGCTCCGCCCCTGAGTATAGGTCATACTACATTAGATTTTTTTGCCCATCTCATTCCATACTTTGCCCTCTATTTTGTTTTTTATAAAAAAAGCCCAACCCTAAGTACAATTTGCAAACCCTTCCTGGACAAAAGACTTCCATAATTTAATCACAAGTCCAGATGAGATTGAGATCTTGTTCTCAATCTTCTCATGGAATGCCATTGTTGGTGCTTTTTTCTGTAAATTGTCATTTGCCTAATTACTATCACTATTATGGTCTCCTAAATTATTGCACCACATATGAATTTAATTTAGGTAAGTAGTTATTCTATTCTGGGAGAACTATCAAATAAGCCCTCAAACTTTCATAAAAAGTGTAAATAAGCCCTTTTTACAGGAGGCTTTGTTCGACTGTCCCCATTTGGAGTGATTTCCGGTGGAATTTTTTGATGAAATTTTTTGAGCATCTTCTTCATTAAGTTTAGTGTACCCATACCAAATTTCAGCTAAAAAATCAATCTAAAAGGCAGTCAAATGATTTTCTGAAATATATTGCGCTGTCTAATTGCGCAATTATCTTCAAAAATTCATTTGACTGCCTTTCCGGTTGAATTTTTAGCTGAAATTTGCTCTGAATAAACTAGACTTAATGAAGAAAATACTCAAAAAAACTTATCAAAAAATTCCACCGGAAACCGTCACAAATGACGATGGCCGAACAGAGCCTCCTATAAAAAGGCTTATTTGCACTTTTTATGAAAGTTCAAAGACATATTTGGTAGTTCTCCCTTCTATTCTGTATATGATCGGGAGATCCTTCTATATATAGCGGCATACGCTTATTCATGGTAATACAACTATACAAGATGAAAAATGTCTGGTGTACACAAAATGTGTACACCTTTTGTGTACACTCGCCTGTCCATAGATAACTCTACAGAATTGTCTGTGGACAGACAACTTGTCTGCTGTAGACAGACGAGTGTACACATTTTGTGTACACCAAGCAAAACCCATACGAGATAAGTCATACCATGGGCGGAGCTAGGGTAAAAAGGTGGGGATGGGTCGGATTTGAACTAAAAATTATAATGTCAAATCTGATTTTTCTAAATAACGTAGATAGTGCTTGAATTAAATCTAAATGTATTGGCAATATTATTACTGTTTTTTGTCGCCTGAAATATTATTACTGTTCGAAATTGAGTTATTTAGTTAAAACTAACTTCTTGTAATAATAGTACTCCATCTGTTTCAAAATAATGGTCTTGTATTTTCTATTTGGGTTGTCCCAAAATGATAGTCTCATTTTTCTTTTTGGTTATGAAATTAAAGTAGGTTACCATTTATACCCATCTTTTTTATGAACAGTAAATATAAAGGAATGAACACTTCAATAAAGTAAGGTCAAAAGAGTCATCATTCTACCCCACTTTCCTAATATTTGAATCTAAAAAGTATATAATCATCAATTTGGGACGGAAGGAGTAATAATAATAATATTCATAGTTTATGCTTGACATTCAACCAACACAAATTGTAAAGCATACAAAATGGGCAAACAAAGACGATGATAGTTGGCGGAGCCAAAACTTAAAACACGCGATGATGACATTAAAGTTGCCTCAAAATACAATCAATAGTTTGCATTAATATTGTAGTATAGCATAGTAAGATTCTTATACGCATGGAATGTATTTTTTCTTTGTGAAATTGTAAACAAGGTTTTTTTTAAGATTCTTTCAACTTTAGAAAATTATAACACTAAAATGAACGAATTATGTGATTTAAAATCAATGAAATAAGGATTTGATTTTGCTACTTTCCGCTTATTGAAATGTTTGTTGAACCCGGAAATATTTTTAACTTTCTCCTCTCGAATACTCAATTGTAGAGTATCCCTAATTCATCAAGGGTGGTTATAAATAACGAGACTGTTGATAACAAACGTTACCATTAGCCAAGTATATAACACCGTCATATAACAACTTAATAGTAGTATTTAATCTATTAACTTATTGATGGAATCAATTCAAGTTACTAATCAACACAATTAATTCCTCTTAAGATTACTAACCATGAGACCATGTATTTATAATTCAAAGTTCCTTACTTGTGAAACCATATATCAATGATTAACCATCGGTTGATTGATCGTTTCTAGTAGAAAATTTATGTCAGAGTGTTAACTAATCATCACTTAGCAACACCCCAACATTAATATTGAGATAAGCTAAGGGAAAAAGTAATAATAGCAAATCTTGATAAAAAAATATCCTTGCATGTTTGATTGTTCTCTGGATCCGATTTAATACTCGAGTCAAGTCCATAGATGATTGAGTATTGCATATACCCGACCGAGTATATGAACAAATCAGGAATTTCTTCTTTTGTCTTGTCCTCTTACACCTAGCTAGCTTCCTTGCTCTTTTGGAGTTCACTCATGATCATTTGATTCATCTTTGATTGATTTTTGTTAAGAATCTTCTAACTAGGAAAATAAAGGATTGCACCATAAATGTGCAATTACTACAATAATATACGGTAAAAACAACATAAAAAGTAAAAACATAAGCATACTAAAACCAACATCATCAAACTTCCCTATGCTTAGTCTTTTACTTGTTTCAATAATACATAGGTAAATTTCCCTTATATTAGTGCTAATCAGACGGAAGTCAATTTTTCATATTTGTAGCGTAATTTCTTGCATTATTTTGTTATGATTAGATTTATCATATTTTACATGAGTCTTCGAGTTTTTTTAAGTAATTTTATTAGGTTAAGAAGAAAAATAACTCAATATGGAATTCCAAGAAGAAAAGGGAATGTTAGAGCATGAAAAATAGCCATTTGGACTGTCGCCTGACTCACAACTTTGAATTATGACAGCGTTCTGTCACTGATTTAAGCATATCTTTTCGTTTACGAATCCAAATGAAATCATTAAGGTCTCATTCAGAGATAACACAAGTAGTTTCAAATCTTGTGAATAAATCATGACTACAATATGGTAGGACAAAGGTGATATCAAACGCGAGAGATAGACAATCATTGTTGAGATTTTAGGATGAATGATTTCACCATTTTAGTGATACCTTTTGATTGGAAGATCCAAATCAAATGATTCAAGTTGTGGTGGATGTTTTCATTATCTACTACTTTTTTTAAAAGAGGTCACAACCACATTAGAAAGGTATAAAGAGACATTTATAAGGTTTTTTTATATTTATTATGGGGTCACTTTCTACATACTAGTATACTACTTCTGTCTCGAAAAGGTTCATCAAATTGACTTTTATTGGTCAATGATGACAACCTTTGGACAATGATTTTAAATATTTTATTTATATACATTTTATAAATTTATACTTTTATGAAAATATTTTGAATAAGAAACATTTTGATATAATTTTCATGTTCTAAAATATTTCATATTAAAAGATATCATTGGTCAAAGTTGATTGTCATTGACTAAGAAAAGTCAATTTGACGAAACATTTCGAGAAGAAGGTAGTACATTACTAATTTCTTTATATATTTCAAGGTGGCCTTGGCCCTACCTGACCTAAGGGCATATCTGTCCCACAACTACCTTACTGTCCCTACACAGGATACGCCCTTGAGCATAGCATACCTTCTAAAAGAATATACTACTCCTTATTTATTATGACTATCTAATTTATTCATGATAAGATGAGGATTTCATGAGGTCAAATTAATAACATGAATATTAGGAGTACCATGATATCTTAATATAGTCGTTTATTAGATAATATTTTATCGATCGGCGCGAGAAATATTTCAACAATTCAATGTAAAATGGTTTATGTATAACCAACAGGTATTACACCTCGTTCACGGCGGTGCTGATCATTGCTCTGACGGTGGTGGTCTACATTCAAGATTCCGTGAGCTGGGTGGTCGGATTTGGCATCCCAGCAGGGCTTATGTTTTGCGGGATTGTGATGTTCTTCATGGGTATGCCACTCTACGTATATGTGAAACCGGAAGGGAGTATATTTTCCAGCATCGCCCGAGTTGGCGTGGCAGCTTATAGGAAACGTCATAAAGTGCACCTTATTCACAATGATGATCAATTTGGGGCCAGTGGAATTGTTTATTATGATCCCCCATCGCTCCCCGGCTCTGTCGTCACAAAACTTCCCTTGACTCATAAATACAGGTAATTCAGATGTTTTTTACTTCGACTTCAATTTGCTGGTCTGGACTGTTTAAGTCTGGTCTGGTCTGAACTGGTCTGGTCTGGTAAACGTCTGGTCTCTATGTGTTTTATAACTACGGAAGTCAAGTCTGCTCTGTTTTGGTCTGCTCTGTTTAAGTCTGGTCTGGTCTGTTTAAGTCTGATCCGGTCTGATCTGGTCTAGTCTGTTTAAGTCTGGTTTGGTTTGGTTTGTGACTTAAAGCAGTTAAGTAAAAACATCCTTAATACTATGTGGAAATATCATTTACTTGTATAAAAATGATACATCTTGTAATCAAAAGATGAGTGTGAAATGTATAAATGATACCTTAACTATTGATATTGTGTTAGTTCCTTAATTCTTAAATGAATTAGATTAATACTATAACTATACATATATACATGTTTCAACTTGCAATTTTATTCAAATTTACAGCAAAAAATCGTACATGACGATTAAAATTCCATGTGTAGAGTCACCAACTCACCATACAATGATGACATGGGAAAAACGAAGGTGAATTAGACACTACGCATAGAACTTCGGCCGCCACGTATGGTATTTTGCTAAAAAAAATTGAATAAAATTGCAAGTTGAAACGTTTATGTATAGTTACGGTACTAATTTGATTCATTTACAAGTTGAGATACCAAAACGCAACAATACCAATAGTTAAGGTGTCATTTATGCATTTCAGTCCCAAAAGACAGATATAGATTTCCATCTTATTAATTTTTTAATCAAAACTTAAAAATATATGATGGCCAGGTTCTTAAACAAAGCTGCAGTAGTGACGGATGGAGACATAAATTCCGATAACGGGAAATGCACAAACCCATGGAGGCTCACTAGTATTCAACAAATGGAAGAAGTGAAATGCATCCTTAAAGTAATCCCAATTTGGCCAGCCACAATCATATGCTCACTGGCCATAATGCAACAGGGGACATTCACAGTCTCCCAAGCCCTACACATGGACCGCCATCTCGGCCCGCATTTCCAAATTCCGGCCGGATCCATCTTCGTCGTCTCCCTCGTCTCCATCGCCCTATGGGTACCCGTTTATGACCATGTCCTCGTTCCCCACCTCCGAAAATGGACAGGGAAAGAGGGCGGCATCACAATGCTACAAAGGATAGGTATCGGTCTTGGTCTATCCAGTATAGCCATGGTGGTTTCTGGATTTGTCGAGACGAAAAGACGGGCCACTGCCATAAGTGGTGGCCCGCCAATTTCCATAGTCTGGTTGTTCCCACAACTCATAATGATGGGTCTTGCTGAGGCGTTTGGCTTCATCGGCCAGATAGAGTTCTACAACAAGGAGTTCCCTGAGAATTTGATGAGTGTGGGCAATTCTTTGACTTCCGTTACGTGGGGAATAGGAGCATACGTGAGTAGCATGTTGGTGAACGTGGTGCACAGAACCACGGCCGTGGGCGGGCGTGCAGACTGGTTGACTGAGGACATTAATGCCGGTAGAGTGGATAATTACTATTTTGTTATTGCAGCTTTGGGTGGGGTCAGTTTGGTGCATTTTGTGTATATTGCTCGGAGATATGTATACAAGAGTAAAGTTCATATTGATGATGGTGCAAAAGTGTAAAATGCATAGATGAATTATGAGTACCTATGGAATAAATGTACAAGGAGACAAGGAGATGATATGTTGTAATGTACTGTAATTAATTTAACTATAAAAGGGAATAACAACGCAAATGTACCACTTTACAAAATGCATTCGCATCTAGATGATGAAAATATACATATAAAATTTATTCAAAAGTGGATTATATAAGAGTTGATTATATGAAACTTGTGAGAGGGTTCCGTGGTTAGATAGAGGAAGTCTCAAGAGGAATGAAAGGTCTGTGAAGAGCGACAATCTCTTCCTAGGGTTATCTAAGGTTTGATTTTTCCATTGGGTTCCGCAGTTTGTTCAATTACTAGGTTCCGTAGACCAGAACGCTGAACCAGGGCAGCGAGCTCGCAGACAGACTTGAGAAGCAGTACTACAGGTTGACCATTGAGGACGGAGATGAGGGTCTTTTGCTCGAAGAGTCGAGCAATGGTGCAGAGCGAGTATGGTTTCAGACTAATTTTCTGGAGATCGGAATTCTCTTCACCGAAAAAGAAATTTGGAAGACAAATTTAGCTTTCACCCATACTACAGTAACTCGTTCTCCTCCGGAACCACCTCCGTGTTAGGAAGCAGTTTGTGGAAAGTTTTTAATTATGTACTTCGTATGATTTTTCCTTTAGTGGTACTTATTTATATTTTAATTTTAGCAGGTATGATTGAAGTATGTATTTTGAAATTTGAAAAACTTTTGATTGGCAATGCTTCATTTTCAGACATTTTAGGTTTAATCTTGTCCATTTTGTATTTGGTGAGTCATGTTGCTTTGTAAGACGGCTGTCTATTCATAGTAATTACCACTACAAAATTACACGGGATTGACATGGATTTTGGCAGAGATTTGGCAGGAATTTTGGCAGGAATATGCCAAATCCGTGCCAAAAACACTTAGGCACGAGCTATTTGGCACGAGCTATTTGGCACGAAAAGTCGATAAATTTGTGCCAAATTCCATGCCAATCCCGTAATTTTTTTGTAGTGTACTATTGGATTTGTAATAAATCTTTGAATATTGTCCTCCATGCTTTCTCTATATTTATAAAAGCCCATTTATTTATCATAGAAAAAAGAGTTGATGATATACCAGGGCTGGATTCAGGACCAAACCGCTAGTGGAACGGGTACCGATTTTTTTTTGAGAAAAGGTGGCTTAAATTGATATCGCAATATTCAACAAGGGAACAAGAAGATAAAAGGACCACTTACAATCACCGACCCTCGAACCAGACTTAGAGCCAATCACCCTGTAAAAAGCAATATGACTTGCTGATCCTATAATGGGTCTAAATGAGCCTAACGCGGTTAAAATAGACCACTCATCGCCCAAACCTAATGCAAGAGTCTGACCAAAATAAAAGTAAATGACAACAACGAAACCAGTCTGATCAAAGCAAATAGCAAAAAAGAAAATAAAACAGTGGAAATTCAGCTGTACCCTAACAATTCCAGATGGCGGTGGCTCAGGAGGAGGCCGGATCAACGCTATGATTGTTGACGCGGAATGGATCGAAGCATCAACCAATCAGAGTAGATTCCTCTTGCCTTGTCTCCCATCCGTCATGCCCACTGCCCAACAATCTCTGACAAAGAATCTACCCTTCCTGATTATCCCTCCTGTTTGCCGCTGCTCTCTTGTCATCACCTTGTTCACATTCGATGTCTTGGAAGCCGCCCTCATCGATTGGGAATTGAACCGCACAGAACGGCGGAAGGGAGAAACCTGATTGACAATGTCCTCCAACCGTTTCTACTCAAAACAACCCTGCTCGACCAAAGAAGAACAACCCTTGGTCTCGACCTGAAGCCCGATGATGCTTGCACACTTGGACTGCCGCTCTTCGCCGAAGGAGACGAAGCGGAGAAGCTCAAAACCCGAAACGAAGGGAGATGGCCACTTTTTAGTGGTGTTAGTTTCTGGATAATTATCGGGTACCGATTTATTGGAAACCAATTTTCCAGGTCGGTTCATAAAAAAAACAAAAATAAAACGACTCTTGCATTAAAATAAAAGAAAATAAAAGAAAATTGAACTACAATTCAATGGTTCAAGCCCAATACACCTTGCTTGAAAGATTTTGAGCCCATTAAGGATCACTCAACTACTCAACTTGAGTACTAGCCTAGTAGGTAACCTTAATCGGTCACAATTTTGTTTGTGAGCTATGCCTTCTTATATAGATGTCTGGGAGGACAAGTATGCGGAGTACTTTTTTTTCCGGTGTGGGACAAAGTAGGATGAGAGAGAAAAGTGAAACCTAAAACTGAACTAAACAGACATGAATGGGAATCGAACTCTTGATGCCTAGCAAACTTACACCGTACGTGCACAACCCATCCTACCAAAGCTTCCATACATTTGTAAGGTACTCCGACTTTTATTATACCTTCTCTACACGTCATTAACTGTAAATATTAATAATACTAAAAAATTATAATTATTATTAATATGGCACCAATATTACTTCTCAGTTTCTGCTAGACCAAAATATGACCATTTTTAAAAGTTCCCAAAAAGTGACCACAGCCCTGCTCCGCTATTTCCCCGTCTTGCAACCCGAGACCTGCGAAGTGTGAACCAAAGCTCCACGCCTCCACAATCGCCGAGCTACTGCAACGCCGCCGTCGCCCAACCACTGCGTCTCCGCGGTCGCCAACTAGCTGCAGTCTCCACCGTCGCCAACAACTGCAGATCTATCATCTTCTTCTTGTTTCTTTTCTGGAATGGATATGTCGTCTTCTTTGTTGGGTCTGGAGCATCCCTGACGGCTGACCATAAGAGAGGTGCTGGGGACAGAGGCTGAGGCAGGGTAGGGGGTTGGTGCAGCAGCATCCGTCACTGGGCTGCAACGTGATTGTGCAGGGGATGGGGGCAGGTGGGCGGGGAGGGAGATGATGGTCTGGGGATGGGGCTTGGATGGATGGGGAGGGGGCTGGTGGGCTGGTGAGGGGGTTGGGATGGGGGCTGGTTCGTTGGGGAGGGGGTCAGGTGGGTTGGGAGGGGGCTAGTGGGTTGGGGAGGGGCTGGGGAGGGGGCTGGTGGGTGGGGGAGGGGGCTGGTGGATGGGGTAAGGGCAGTAGGTTGCGGTGTTGCAGGCAGCATGGCATCAGTTCACTGAGCGGAGAACACATAAGATTTTCACCGAAAATTGCTACTAGAAACTTTTCCGGTCGCATAATGACATGATTAACGCGGGACACTGACACGATTAACGGGACAATGACATACGTAAGTGACATAAAAATCTGACAGTGACAATTCATAGTGACATACAAAGATCACAGTGACATAAAAATGTTGCAGTGACATCATATTTTTCCAAAAATATGACCTTCTTACTCACATTTTTGTCCATATTTAAAAGTAGTCACATTTTTTGAAACTGCCTTCAATTTAGTAATATTTAGGGACAAACCCCTAATAAAAATCGCTTCGGTTCAAATCGATATTTTGTATATATAAACCGATTCCGAAATAATTTTTTGTCGGGTCCCGATTTTCGGGTCCCAAAATTTATCGGTTTAGCCCGGTTCGGTTTTCTTTCAACGCAGTTTGGTTATTTTCGGTTCGGTTTTCAGTTTTTCGGTTTAAAATGCTAGCACTATGATATAGGCCTTTTGGCCTCGATATTACGAAAAACAGGGTAAAAGACAAAAAGTTATCTCTTTTTTAAAATTTCCCAAAACGTGACCTGCACAACTAAACTCTGCAGTACATAGTGACTCCGACCACAGTGACTCTGTGCCACAATGACTCCGCCACCACAGTGACTCGGCTGTCACAGTGACTCCGCCGTCACAGTGACTCCGCCGTCACAGTGACTCCGCCGTCACAGTGACTCCGCCGTCACAGTGACTCCGCCGTCACAATGACTCCTCCACCATAGTGACTCCTCCACCACAGTGATTACCGTCGCACCCGATCGGTGACTGCTACCGCCCTCATCCATGACGCCCACTAGAGTGACTCCGGTCACAGTGACTCCAGCCACCCGCTAAAGTGACCACCGGTCACCCAACCATTTACCGTCAGCCCCTCTCAAACATCAACACCCCCTCTCCTGGCTACCCCAACCCCAGCCCTAGTTTCATTGTCGGCCCCTGCTAAATACCCCCGACCACCACCGCCAGCCCCCCTCTCCAACCCCAACCCCTTTTCTCGCATGCCCCAGCCCCCAGTCCCTAGCCCCACTTTCATCGTCGGTCTCTGCTACTCCAGCAACGGTAGCCGTCCACCACCGCCCTTGCCCAACACTCTCTCTCAACTCCCCAGCCCATCCCTTACACAGTCACTGCCCCACCCCCTCATCGCATCCCTCCCCGGCTTCCCACATGTTCAGAGCAGATGCAGCACGTCGCATCCCTAGCACACCTCTGAGCCACCCCTACAATGACGACAACATTGCGACGAGACGGAATATGGGTCTCCAATCGCGTCCGACTACCAGACCTGAACCCTAGCGCCAATGATGCCTATTGTTGCCAGAAATTGATAATATCCATTCTTAATCGCCCTCATCACATGCCGTCATAATAGATGATGCAATCCTCGCTCTCCATCGTCAGAGCTCCACCATCACCAGGCCGCCGCCATCAAAGAAGAAGAGAGATGAAAATAGAAGAGTGAAATACCTGCGATGTAAGTGCGGCGTGGAGACGACGACGTGAAGATGGTGGGCTTGTCGGCGGCATGGAGAAGGTGATGACCTGCACTGCCTGCGGCTGTTGGAAGAAGGCATTGAGAACGACACATTGGTGAGAGATAAAAGAAGGAAAGAATTAGGGCTGCATGGGCATTAAAGTCAATGCATAATTTTAAGTCATATTTTTATCCAAGTAGGATTCTACTCACATTTTCGTCTTTAATAACTCTAGTAGTGATACATAAGCCATTTTTTCTAGGGGAAAACAATTTAAAATACCCCGAACTTTCATATATAATTTAAATACCCTAAAATTTATATAAAAAATTATTTTAATACCATGGTTATGTATTATTTCTTCCAAAAATGTAAATTTATGATGTTAAATGTATAATTTAAAATAACAAATTGAAAACATTAGAATTATATACAGTGGTGGATAATACTATTTATTTTACTATGAAAGCTTAGAATGTTAATTGCATCTTTATGAATGCTAAAACTTACTCCGTATCAAAATATGGAATAAAATAAAAAATTACCCCGTAATATTTTTGAAAGAAATAATAGTGCTAAAATATTTTTTTATATAAAGTTTTAGTTATTTAAATCACACAAGTTCCACAAGTAATTCTGTGCAACAACAACCGCCTATACCAAAACCTCGCTAAACCCATCTGTGACAGTTTTGAGTGAATATATCAGGCAGGACTCATCAGGAGCTCGCAACCATCTCACTCGAGTCACTACACTGTCGAGAACGGCGCGCAGAGAGATCAGAGATGGACGCTTCGTCGTTTTCATTCACGTCATCTTCTCCGGCACCCGCTTCAAAAGTGCACTTAGCTCTTGCAGCGTTCTTCGGCGCGTCGGTAATGGCGATCTCCGCCTTCTACATCCACAAGCGCAGCGTCGACCAAGCTCTCGATCGCATAATCAACCTCCTCCGCGGCCAGCCTCCGTTCCCATCCCCTGCATCTGTTCAGGAATCTGGTTCTGATAAAGAAGAGGAACGCGATGTTGTCCGTGGTAGGAATATCAGGAGCCATAATGATTTATCGAATACAGCTTCTCAGAATGGTGATGGTTACCACTGCGGCGATAAGGTGTTGAAGAAATACGGAGTTTCATCTTCGATGCCTAACACGCGTCTTTCGAACGAGTGGATGGACGGGGACGCGAATTTTGATCGGCCGTTGCACTATGAAGATAAGGCGTTGTCTGCTGAATTGACGGAGCTCAATAGGGTACCTTCTGATCTACCCCAACTAAAAATGGATAATGGGGACGGTAGGTATCTGCGTTTTAACTCCAAATCGTACTGAGTAGTATATTCCTGAACAATTTTGCTGATATTCCAGTTGAAATCAGGAATGAATATGCTTAGCGTTTACAGTAGTCTTGTGTTTCAGTAAGTAGAACTGACTATAGATTGGTGGAATGCAAAAAACTCAATTCCGAAGGGACAAAGATATTTACTTTTGCGATTTGAGAGTTCGCCACATTATGTGGGAATGCCATCTTCTAAGCACCTGTGAGAAGGTTATCTTTGTTGGTAAAAAAATGAGATGGCAATACTTCTGGTAATTAATATACGGAGTAGGAATCTGCTTAATATAATTATATAAATACTTTTTCTTGTAAAAATCACAATGGAAGAAATAAATTTATGTTTGAGTGTACTACTTTCAGAAAAAAAGTTCTCCCTCAGCTCAAATTAGTCTTCTGGTTCTGGCGTGGGATGCTTATTAAGAAGAGCGGTTGGAAATGAAAATGTGTGGCTGCACTCTGGATTAAAATGAGTGAAATAACAACTATTGCATATCTCTTTCGAATAGGAAAACATGCATGGCCTAAAAAAGTCCTTTAGAAGCTTGATCTCCAAAGAATTGAGGCCCACAACAGCTTATATGCATCACAACATTTTTTGAGGTTAGATTTTGTTTTCTATCCGTCTTTAACATTGTAAAGTCCAAGGGGTGAATTTCATCCAAAAGCCTTAAGTTCCATTTGCCAAACAACTCCAGTTGTTGTTTTTCTTTTAATTTGAACACACAGAGGTAAGATAACTACATTATTTTTCTGTTATTATTCAAATTGCTCCAGAATATCAAATTCTCCCGGATCCAGCCATTTTTCTCCGTTTTCTAATATTAACAACTTTTTCAGATTTTATTAAGGACTATAATAAAACTTAAAACTTTCCTTGTAAGAGGTAGCTTATGATAGTGGTGTATGACATATATTTATGGATCACTTTATGTCTGGGTCATAATACAGTTTAGATAGTTGGTAATAATAATTGTAAAGGCAATTTGGTATAAAACTAGAGGCTTATGCGGTTATGCCTCACCTTGCAAATGCAAAACGTGTGAAGGATTAAAAGCGTCTTTTCAAACATTGGGAACAAGAAGATTGTTTTATTTTGGACAGAAGAAAAACAAGAAATAAAATCATGCGGGAGTACTTTTCCTTCTATTACCGACTGGTTAGTCGATCTGTAGTTCTACTGCTGTTTGCTTGATCTGTAATTCTCAAAGGGCTAAGGCATATAACATTGGCACTAGAGAAGGGAGTCAGAACTTGAGGCATGAGGGGTGAACACAAATTAAAGACCAAGATTAATTTGCACAGTTTCCTAAGAGCTCTTGGGTCCATGAGCTTTTTCAGTTTTTCATATTAACCTTACAATTTTTCTTACACGCCCTTTAATACTAACTTAATAGAATGAAATATGTTTTTGAACTCATCCTTGTAAATGGACCTTTCAGATATTAGATATAGCATTTTTTTAAAGAATAGATCAAGCCTAGGTGTTCTTCACTTGTTTATACAGGTGCATTTTGACACATAGACAGTATATGGTTAAGTATCCAGCATGGTTGGAATACTTGCATTAAGAAACTTGGACTTGCCCAACTAACTGTAGTACAGATAACAGCTGTAAAATGAGTCTCTATTTGTTAATCCTTGGTACTCAGCTGATTGGTGTAAACCTGATCATATTGAAGGTATTTCTAGCTCCAAATTCTTAATAAAAGATATTTTGTCCATAGTCACATACTCATTTGCAATTGTGTGATCTGTGATGTTATTCAGTAGGCTGCATTCTTTATGACTCAACTCTCTGTAATGTAGGGAAGAACCAATACAATGATGGTTCTGATAGGAAGATGCGTGTTGGGTCTGCTGGTACGCAAATGACTCCAAAATCCTCAATTTTAAACTCACAAGAGGGCGATCTCCATGATGATGAGGATGAGTTCATTCATGAGGATATTGAATTCTTCCATGATGTTGTAAGCTTTTGAGTTTGAAGTGTGTTCAGAAATTTCTCTGTCATTTGATAATATGGTTGCCTGATATATAGTCACATTAACTGATAGTGGAAAGTTACAGTGTAATTTGATGTTGCTGTTGCTGTTGTACTGTTGATTTTCATTTAGGGGCTTCTAATTAACGGAGCAAGAGAAAACTAAGATGCATTTAATTTAAGGTCTAGAACAAAATGATTGCACTTGAGATGACATTATGACAAGATTATATTCTGTATTATTTATTTGTATATGCAAATCATGACCCATTGATTCAAAATGCTGTATGAGGATACCCCATGAAAAGTGTACAACAAGATTGATATGTATCCATGCAGTAGAAAAATATCTGATCTGCGTAAAAACTATGTACCCAGTCACCCAGACATAATTACTACTGTAATCTATATTTAGTTATCCCTTCAGAGACTATTTCCCATACTCGGAGCTTTACTCGTGCTGATATTATGACACAACAAACATTACAAAAAGAAATTTGTGTTTCAGGGTACTGTACCAGATGTCCAAAACATGCCAATCACTCCGTCACAAGCAGAAAACAGTTTTCAGCGTAATGGTCAACCACATAAAACAATTATCGATGAAGGAAAAATCAATGTTGACCATCATCATGATAGAAAGGTGGATACAGATCTAGGACAGATTAAGGCGACCGATCACATCTTCAATGGTATTTTATCGCAGGTGCCTACAATGAATGGTAGGTTTTTATTAATTTATTTCTTTACCTTTACATTATAATTTGGATGTATCACTTGGACTTGGCTTGTGTTAGAAACAAAGAAAAACCGCTCATTCTTTCACTTATCAAAATTCTTAAACCAGAGTCAGTTAACATTGAAGAGGAAGAGGTTTTGAGGATGATCCGTGAATGTTTAGCTTTAAGACAAAGGTATGTCTTCAAAGAGAATATTGTTCCATGGATGAAGGCAGCAGATGGAGAATCAAATGTCAAACTAAACCCGTTTCAGTTTGTTCCTTGTGAAGCAACTAGTGTGAGTTTATGCTAGTGTAGATTGTTTTATGTTATGCCATGTAGGGCAAGCAAGCCCCTCCCCACCCCAACATCAAACATTTTCCACTGATGGATTTTTTAATTTGCATACAGCACCATTTTAAGATGATTGATGGAGTAGTTCGAGTTTATGCTAGTGAAAATGGTTAGCTTTTTTGGATCTCAGTATTCATACCATTACTGAAGTCATGTCTACCAAACCTCCTGGTCCTAACAACCTTAATGTTTTTGCTTGATTCTTTAGATACCGAAGAACTTTTTCCTGTTGCGAACTCCACAACATTTTTCACTGACATGCACCATCTCCTAAAAGTTACGGCTGCTGGTAGTGTTCGTTCTGCTTGCCATCATAGGCTGCGATTGCTCGAGGAGGTAATACTTCATAAGATGCTTTTCCCATCTCAGACATTTTAAAGCTTACATAAAACTATGACACAGAAATTTCGCCTCCATTTGCTGGTAAATGCTGACCGGGAATTTTTAGCACAAAAGAGTGCGCCTCATCGTGATTTCTACAATATCAGAAAAGTTGATACCCATGTGCATCATTCTGCTTGTATGAACCAGAAGCATCTCCTCCGGTTCATTAAGTCAAAACTAGAAAAAGAACCTGACGAGGTATTGCACACAATCATTTTTGGCTGGCTTAGCCTCATACAATCAGAATGAATAGATTGTTAAATTGATTTCTGTGTTTGTCCGTTTTACAATCAATCTATTGCTTACTTTTTCAATAGGTTGTTATATTTCGTGATGGGCAGTATCTTACATTAAAGGAAGTCTTTGAGAGTTTGGACTTAACAGGGTTTGTATAGTTCGGTTCTTTGTTCTTGTCACACTACCATATTGGGGCTGCATTAGCTTTCAGGTACCTGACTTTGTAAGCTTTAACTGTTGCAGGCATGATCTTAATGTTGATTTGTTGGATGTTCATGCTGATAAGAGTACATTCCACCGTTTTGATAAATTCAACCTCAAGTATAATCCATGTGGTCAGAGCAGACTCAGAGAGATCTTTCTGAAGCAAGACAACCTTATTCAAGGTCTGTTTCTTAATGATGTGAATTGTAAAATCCACTCCCAATCACATGGATAGTGTATTAAATTGGATTTCCTGTAGTTTCTCTGTATATGGACTTTTTCAGATTTGGTCCTTTATAAAAGGCTTAGTTACACAAATGCAGCCTGAAAATATTTTGATGTATTTTGACACATTTTAGTAACCAGAAATGTGCGTACATCTCTTATTTGATTCATATGAGACATCTGGCTTAGATATCAGTAACATGTAGATCTACTTTATACTGCTTTAATTAGTTTTTCCCGTTCAATATGTTGAGATTAATAAACTTTTTTGTGCTTATAAATGATAAGCATTGTAAACTTTATTCCAGGCCGTTTCCTAGGTGAAGTGACAAAGGAAGTCCTGGCAGACCTTGAAGCAAGTAAATACCAGGTGTGTATATATACATTTTTTGGTACTCTTCTTGCCTTCTGTAATTTTGTTGCCACCTATACTCTTATACAATTATTCATGGTTGTACATCTATTAAATCTTTTACTTTGTACCGAGTATATTCTTGTGTATATTAAGACTGCAGAAAATCATTTCTGTGTTGCAGATGGCTGAATATAGAATTTCAGTCTATGGAAGGAAACAGAGCGAATGGGATCAATTAGCTAGTTGGTTTGTAAACAATGCCATTTATAGTGAGAATGCTGTTTGGTTGATTCAGGTCAGTAGCTGTAACATCACAACAACAACCAAGCTTTAAACCCGAAAGAGTTTAGGATCGTCTTATATGAATCAACATATGAATAATTTTTTGTTACATCACAGAATAAATAATTTTATCTATATAATAACCTATTGACCCTGAAGATTTTTCCTCCTTCCACTGATGAACAATGCAGTTACCACGTCTTTACAATATCTACAGAAGCATGGGAACTGTTACATCCTTCCAGAATATTTTGGATAATGTATTCATTCCTCTATTTGAAGTCACTGTCAATCCAAATTCACATCCTCAATTGCACTTGTTCCTAATGCAGGTTATATTGTTTGGCCTAATATTTTATCAATTTTCACCACCAATAGTTTTTATTAACAAATTAGCGTTGACATTTTTTTGTTTCACATACAGGTTGTTGGTTTTGACATTGTTGATGATGAAAGTAAACCGGAACGGCGTCCTACCAAACACATGCCAACCCCTGCTGAGTGGACAAATGAGTTCAATCCTGCATTCTCTTATTATGCTTACTACTGTTATGCAAACTTGTACACACTCAACAAGGTCAGATGAGTTTCATAACTTGCTAGTGGACATGCTAATACTCTGACATTTTACCTTTTCTATCATATTTTTTCATGGTTATGTGGGTTGTGGGTGGGGAGGGGCTGACATCTACAAAATAGGAATTTCATTTCCAGTCAAAGCAGGAAGTGGATATTCTAAAGAAATGAATGTGCAAACGTATCCTCTCTAGTAACTCCATGGAGTTGCTACGTGGACAATCTGGATTGAAATGACAGATGAAAAAAGTTAGTCAAAATCATTCTGGATTGCCTAGTTAGCAAACAGTATTTATTGAGAATGCTAAACTAAAGGACAACAAGCCACACCATTTCACAAATAATGGATGACGTTTGCGCAATGTTAAGTTCTGTTATTCGGGTTAATGCATCCTGCCACTTTCGGTAGTTCCAAACTTCGAATGTATAAATTTAGGCTTCTATTTGTGGGAGATTGGAATGTGTCATTATGTGTCATTAGATTACATTGAGTATTTGACTAATTTCTCCCTAAAAAAGGTCTTGTTTGACCCAGGAACAACTTTTTAACATTAGAAAGGTAAAATTGCCATTATTCGGGTTAAGTTCTGTTATTCGGGTTAATGCATCCTGCCACTTTCGGTAGTTCCAAACTTCCAATGTATAAATTTAGGCTTCTATTCGTGGGAGATTGGAATGTCATGATTACATTGAGTATTTGACTAACTTCTCCCTAAAAAAGTTCTTGTCTGACCCAGGAACAACTTTTTAACATTAGAAAGGTACAATTGCCATTAATATTTATGTTGGCTTAAATAAATTTAATATGGAGCATATGTTACTTGACTGACTACTTTTATATGGAAAATCACATGAAAATTATCTTAGTTTGATCAAACCAGATATTTTGGGGACAAATATTCGGAGCATGACTCATTTTTGTTATATTGAGGGAGTAATGAATTACTTCGGAGAAATTATTGAAAGAGATGACTACTTACTTGACTCTTTATATTGAGTATTGATAAATGATATGGTGTGCTGTATTTTACATTCTATTATTCCGTTCTGAAATGTATTTGTATTTTTTTTGCTCTCAGCTTCGTGAATCAAAAGGATTCCCAACAATACGATTCCGACCTCATTGTGGGGAGGTTCGTGTTCAGTTTGGTTCTTGAATATTCATCTACTTGCTTTGTTGTATTGGCTAATGATCCCACACCTTCTATCCATGCAGGCAGGCGACATTGACCATTTAGCTGCTGGATTTCTTTTATGTCATAACATTGCTCATGGAATCAATTTGCGTAAATCACCTGTGTTGCAGTATGTGTACTTCCTTGCTCAGGTTTGTTTATGATTATGCTACAGACATGCTGTCCTGAATCCTCCGTTTTCCAAGACATTGCACAAAAACAGTCCAATCATGAATAAATGTTTAATTATCATATGTTTGGCAATGGTAGGAAAAACAAATTGGGGTCTTATTAGATGTTCTTAAGATTTTACACATTTAGATTTATTATATGTCATACACTAGAAATATATACATAGATGAGTTTGATTTTTTTTTCCAGATTTGAGATTTGACCCATAACCAAATCAGTTTGAACAAATATTTGAAATTGAATTAATGAGTTTGGACTTTGGACCAATTCACTGTTTCGTCCCAAATTCTTTCCATCCAATATCTCAATCAAATTTCATTCGTATTATTATCTCTCTAGCATTTTGCGGGTACCGAATGAACCCTTAAGTGTTTATTTTCTCGATACCCTGTCTGACTATCTTCTTTGTCTCATCTAATCAGTTGCATTTCGATTTACTCAACCCTTTTATATTTGTTTCCCATTCATTGAATGCCCTCTATTATCAAGAATTCCTTGGAAGAACTCCATGACATACCTTACCACCAATGTGCACATTTTAGTGAGGAACTTTTAATCTTCCAAATGTTATTATGCTTAATAGAAACGACAATTAAGTTTTCAGCCCCTCTGAAACTAATTAAGTGTACTAATACATTTCATTCCCCACCACACTCAAATTGATTTAGCGCCATAAACTGAGTTCACTTCACCTTTATTGCAATTAGAGATTTGCTATGCAATGTTTTAGATGTATCCAAGTAGGGTAATGCATTTAGTTAGTTTCGGGGGATTGGATGTCATAACTGCAATGATCTGATGGAATCTGGTGGTCGAAAAAATTATGTCCTGTCTAGTGGTAGAAAGTGAAACCTGGGGGATTGGATAAGGGAATCACATCTCTCTTGAAATTAGCTTTTGACTATAAGATGAATTTCTTTTCTGTTCTTCCAGGTTTACAAACATTCAATTGTGTATCTTTTATAATAATAATTCAAATGGTGTTACAGATTGGATTGGCTATGTCTCCTCTAAGTAACAATTCACTTTTTCTGGACTACCATCGCAATCCCTTCCTTATGTTCTTCCAGCGTGGGTTGAATGTTTCACTCTCAACTGATGACCCTTTGCAAATTCATTTGACAAAGGAGCCCCTAGTTGAAGAATATAGTGTTGCAGCTAAGGTTAGTCTATACTTGTATATCGTGCATATGTACATACATATGTATGTGTGCGTATTAGTCAAAAGAGCACAACAATGTGTTTGTGCACCTTGCTAAGTTATATATTAATCCAGGTTTGGAAGCTGAATTCTTGTGACCTCTGTGAGATAGCTAGAAATTCTGTTTATCAGTCTGGATTTTCACATGATGACAAGGTATGTACCTATATTCTAATGGCCCATTTGGTTATTGACTTATTGTTATTCAAATGAATTTTTTAAAGTTAAAAGCGTTTGGTAAGAGCCACTTCATCCAAATAAGCAAGTCAAAAGTTGCTGAATAATATCAAACAAAGCCTATTTATCACCCACTAGGATCGGCTATTCCATCTTGGTACCTTACATGTTTCTCTTGGTCCTTGACATGATTTTGTGTAATTTTTGATCCTTAAAGCTGGTGCCTCTTGGTAAATGTTGCAGTTGCATTGGCTAGGGAACAAATATTTCAAGAGAGGCCCTGAAGGAAATGACATTCACAAAACAAATGTTCCAAACATGAGGATTTCCTTTAGACATGATGTAAGTGTTCTAACTTTTAAGGTCTATTTGGAACGAGAAAAATGCCAGGGAAAGAAAATAGGGAGGAAATTATTGGACATTTTTGGAAGGAAAGAAAATGTTGAGGAAAAAAAACATTGTTCCAAACTCCAGAAATTGATTTTTAATATTTGTTCGTCATTATTTATTTATTTCTGCCATCTAATTACCAAGCAATCTAAAGATATGTCAAGTTTAATATGACATCAATTATATTTCCAGGAAACTCTAGAGCAAAATATGAAACAAAAATGTGGGGAGAATAACTCAACAAACTTATTTTAGATATTTGTTCACACTCATTTTATTTTTCTATTTATATATTCCCTCTGTCCCATTAGACTTTGCCAACTTTCTACTTTTGTTTGTCCCAAAAACTTTGCCACTTTCCTTTTAAAGTAATGAATTTGTGGTTCTTATTTCTCTGTACAAATATCAACCACACAGTTTTTACTATTCTTATTTCACACTCAAATGAAAGTGTGCAATGTTGAGTGGGACGGAAGGATTATATCTTATAAAGACTAAGAAATCTAAATATATGAAAATTCATAAAAAATCTACGTATGTGTTTTCCTTTGCATTTTCAGAGGTAAAACAGAACATGATAAAATGACTTCCTTTTGCATTTTCTAAAATTTTCTGAGCATTTTCCAGCAATCTAACCCTAACCTAAGAAAATGGATTGGATTCATTGGAGTAAGTTACACTACCTACAGTTTATAATGGAAATGGTGAGTACATCATCCCCTTGTAATCAAATCTTGAACCGTTGGCGTAGTAACACTAACTTCACCGGGTTACGCACTGTTATTAAGGGAACTCCAAACAAGAACTATTAACTGAAACAACGTTTTTGCAGACCTGGATGGAAGAGATCATGTATGTGTATAGAGGAAAATCCAGCATTTCTGAAGAAATAGACTACTGATCTGAGGCCCAATAAACACCACCTTCTTGGCTCTCTATGAGAGCAAATGCTCTGCATCTTTTGATGAGTATACCTGCTATACTTTTAATTTGTTTTACTCCATCCATTCCTATTTCCTTTTCCATTTCACTAATCATGTAGTCAAATTGATTCATTTTTGTTCTCTCATTTTGTGTACCTGTTTTTTAATCAAATCTGGGTTTTTCAGTTCTATAAAAAAATTAGTTTGCAAATGTGCAAATTTTAATTATTGATGCTACATTAAATGTTATTAGTGAAGAGTTAACTTGTATATTCAGTCAAATTTCAATAATTTGAAATAGGAAAACTAATAGGGTTTGAATATGAAATCACAATGATGGGATTATGCGCTGTTTTTTCATTTTTTCTGTGCTTTATCGTTTAAATGTTGTGTAATGTGTTGCAGTGCAGATATGCAGTCGATCAGTTAACACTGACGTTCATACAATCATACCTAAGAGAGACGTTTGCTAACAGAAGATGGAGGTGACCTCAATTTCTACCAAGCCATTACCTACAGAGGCCAGGTAATTGTAGTCCTAGAGAGAAGTTGGAGAGTATTGGCGGATCACAACTTATTCACAAGCAATAGAAAGCAGAATAGTATTACAAATGGTAGTTTAATAAATATATTTTTAATACTTTGTACTTTTAATAAATTTAGTTTTAATACTTTGTATTTTTTAATACATTTATTTTTCAATCTATTCACAACCATCCCGTTCCACTCCGTTTAACGCCTTCATTGAAGTGATTTGGATACTCTACGGTTTAAGACTTTTAAGCTGCTTCAAAGTCAGTGTTCAATATACACTGCAATAAATGCCACAATTCAATTCTTATCGTCTCTTAAGAGAGTATTGCTTCTCCTCTTCTGTTTTTAAATATCCTTTTAAACCTACTAGTATCGTACCCGTGCGATGCACGGGTCAAAGATATTCTTAAAATTAAAATACTACTGTAAGCTTAGAGTTTTTTTCTCTTCTTGCTTTCTTTACCTTTTGTGTTTTCTTCTGTTTTGATCTTTCATGTACTCTCGCTCTTTTACTTCCTCTTTAATAAAATTCTCATTCCTAAGAAAAAACATGTATGATATAATAAAAAATGAAAAAGCTATAGATGTAAACATTTAGAGATTTTTATGCATAAAAGTGTGGCTAAAGATTTTTATGATATTTTGCATAAAAGTGTGGCTAAAATAACTATAAAATAATCATCATTAAAATATAAAATGGTCACATTTTTAGTTATATATTCACACACCACACACACCGGACACACACACACACACTATATCATTATATATTTCCGATGTCTAAAAATAAATTTCATTATATATATCTAGGTTTTAGTTAAGTTTGTTGTAAACATGTAAGTACTATTAAGTTTCATATTTATCTCATATATCGCTATACTACGTATGATAAATATTTTGAGTCAATACTAATTTTCCTTTTAAATCTATTTTTATAATTTTTTAGATGTAGGAAGTGGTTTGGTATGTAGGAGTAGTATGTTATTTCTTAACATTTTCAGGTTTGACAAAAAAAATAGATGTATGTTCATCTTTGTATAGAACAACAATTATACATCTAACAGGTGAGACTGAAGATTTTTATGATATTTTGCATATACAAAGCATACAAATATTTTTTCATACTATAACTAATCTTCAAGCACTAATTAAGAAATTTCATCCAATATTTTATGTGTTTCCCATTATATTCCCTACTATTGTGCGTGATACTCATATTGTCAGCGCACACATTAAGCATATAAACACAGTATGAACCCTACGAATGATAAAAAAGTCCACAAAAATATCTATAGTATATTGAAAAGCGCAGGAACAGGCCGAAAGGTTCGTTGTCATGCATTACCTTGCCCAAAATCTGCATGTTGTTTACATGCTCTTAAATTGTACATAAATCATTCTTGGAATGTTGCAAAAGTACATGCATCATAAGTTTCACGTAGTTTCAGCCTTTCAGGTTACGACTGGAGTTCTAGGACTCTGGGAGCACTAATTTATAGGATCATAGTGATAGATAATGGAGCTAAAAGCCTAAAAGTGTGCAAGTTCAGTTTCATTTTTCTCTGGATGAACCCCCACGTCTACCGCAGTTATTCATGTGATATTACAAACCGTCTTCATTAGTTACTCACGTGATACCCGTTCGGTAGCAAGTGTATGTAAGGGCGGGAACAATTATTTATCTACGATTTCATTTTTATATGTATATAGATTATAATATCAGATCATTGCTTCCCCTCTTAAAAAGGGATTTTTAATGTTTTTAAGATAGTGCTTAATAGTGAAAGTTAGTACGTAGTAGTATTTTTAAATAAAGGTGACTTAATGTAAAAAGTAAGAGTTAGGAGTGCGTATACCGTGCAACGGAAGATGCAGATCAAGGATGTGGTTTTGTTGAACATTATAACGCTGGTGCAACTAGCAGGCTGTTGTTTAGTGATCGGATTATACGAGCCCTCTTACCTAGATGGAAGGACACGGGCCATATTCAAGTGATGGGGTAGGGAATGACATGAAGGGTTGTAGTTGAAGGGCACTGGCAGTGGATCGGGTGGGGGAGTGATGGGGACTGTAGATCTGGTGGTCGAGAGCAAGGGTTGGGGCAGTATGCAGGGATAGAGATTGGAGCAGTAGGCTGGGTAGGTGCATGTTGGGGCGGTGGTGGTCGTCGGAGATGGCAGATTGTGGGGTAAATGGATAGGTAGGTGGGGAGAATAGGTCACTGAGTAATTTGTTATTGGGGCGAGGTAACGATCACCGTACTGAAGAGATAATTGTCACTATGGTCACTATGGCAGCGGTGGCCAGCGGGTGTCAGTGTGTCACTATGGCGGTGGTCACTATGGAGGAGGTCACTGTGGTGGTGTTGACCGGTGTGTCACTGTAGTGGTGGTCACTTTGGCGGTGTTGACCGGTGGGTGTCAGTGTGGCGGCAGTGGCCAACGTAGGTCACTGTTGCGGCGGTGGCAGGCGGGTTCAGTGTGGCAGTGGTCATTATGTTGAGATAACTGATCGAGTAATTGGTCATTATATTGTTGGTCACTGGGGCAATAGTAATTGAGGCGGTGATAATTGAAGTGGTAGTAACTAAGACGGTAGTAACTGAGGCGTTAGTAACTGAGGCGGTGATCACTTTAGTGAATGTAACTGTGACGGTAGTCACTTTAACAGTAGTAACTGAGACGACGGTCATTGTAGGCCTGTAGTGATAATTACTGGAGCAGTAGTAACTGAGATAGTAATCACTGATGCGATATTAATTAATTGAGACGACAGTCAGTAGAGAACTAGTAATTTCGTACAACTTTTAAAGTTTTGGTGCAATTTATTTTAAATATTTATCTTGAGATATACATAGTACTTTTATTATAATTTTAAAGTAACAAAAAATTAAAGATACAAAAAATTAAAGATTAGAGTGTGCAATGTTAGCTAAAGACGTAAAACAGTGAAGTGATCAGTGGTGGGTCTGTAGTGCAAGACTATTACGGAGCAGTGTAGTGTTGACATTGAAAAGGAAGGGTAGTTTAGACAAGTAGAAGTATTTTAGTCACATTTTTGGAATTTAAAAAAAGTGGTCTCTTTTTTGTCCATTACTTTTTTTTAAGTTATATTCATGTCAAAACCCCTAAAGTTAATCCTTGCACTTGCAGTTTGGCTTAAAACTGTAAAACTGCTTTCAAATAAGGAGGTATTCATAATTGCTTCTACTTTTGGGAAGCCATTTGTTTTAGAAATTATTTAAAAGTGATTCACAATAAAAATTGATATTGTTTGAAAAAAAAGTAATTTTGAAAAATTACAAGTTAAAGTGTATGATGTTAAATACGATAGTAGATATAGGGATGGAATAGGACGGGTCGGCTCGACTCGAGCCTGGCCCGGTCCTGCCCGGTCGGGCGGTATCGGGATTGGCCAATTGGGGCTTCAAATGGGTATAGAGGCAGGAGGGCTACGGCCTACGGGTCTGGAAAATAGGTGACCGCCCTGGGCTCATTGTTTTTTTATTTTTTCGCAATTAATAGGTTGCTTGGCGGGTAGGGCTGGGTGGTTTGGGGTTGGGGTGGGGTGGGAGGGGTAGAAATAAATCCGAAAAAAAAATAAAATTTGCCTGACCCGACCCGGCCCCGGCCCGGTCCTGTAGAAACCCGGGCCGGTACCGAGCCTGCAACTTGAAATCCAAGTACCGACCAATCCTGGCCCGGAGCCCGACCTTGCCCGGGTCCGGTCCACCCCTAAGTAGATAGTACTTTTTCATGTAATAGTAAAAGTGGAAAGGACCACTCAATTTACTTTTAGCCTTTGACTTTAAATTGCTTAATTTTAAGTAGAAAAATTAATTTGAAAACACACATTTCAGGGTTTTTGATAAAAGACGAAAAGAGTTTTTTAAGCAATAACAATCACTCCCCAAGTAGAAGTTCATTTTTGAAAACACCAACTTTAGAGTTTTTAATAAACAAAAAAAAAAAACCGAGAAGTGCTTTTGAGAATGAGAAGCAATAACAAAAATCCGAAAAGAGTTTAGTAACACTAGCATTGACTGAATTTGATAAATATATTAAAATTCATGAAATCTTTACCGAAGTTGTTGAATCAAGAAAAAAATACTTAAAATATATTTTATTAACAAAACAAAGGAATAAATATAAGAATATAGTTAAAATGGTCCTTTATAGTTACTTCAACCAATTCATTAAGAAAAGTAACTATAATCTTACTAATTTTGATTAGAACACAATTTAGTTCACAAAATTAAAAGTTACATGTTTGACAAAAAAATTTAACCGATCTCTTCAAACTCGACCAAAAGCCCCACAAGAAACTTTGACACACAATCCCTCTTCATTTGTCAATGAAGAATGATTTATAGGTTCTCCTTTACAGGCTCTCATCTAATTAAGGATTTGCTCACTCTTCTTAAATTGAAGATTTGTAGGCTCTCCTCTACCTAAGGATTTATAGGCTCTCCTCTACTTGAAGATCTTCTCAATCATATGAATTTTGATAGGCTCTTCTTGACTATATATAAAGATGATTTGGGTAGAATCTCCTGAACCTTGGTTACATTGGGACATATATCGAATTTGTAGCTTTGAATCTTCTTTACTCGTCTAAATTGGATTTGAATGTATTAAGGGAATTAACCTCCGAATTCAATTGAACACCAAGCTATGTAGTACCGATTTAGGAACGTAGAAACGTGGAAACTCGAAAATCAATATGAGAATAAGACAAAACAAAAGGTATAGAATAAATATACATGATATTTTTATAAATACTTAAAATCATTGAGGTGTATTTATAAAGATTAAAAAATTGCATGAACTTGTCTGAAAATATATGTATGTATGTTCCTCTGTCCCCTCATGACATTCAATCATTTCAGTTTAAAATAAATTTATACTTCCTATCTCATAGTTACACGCGCATTTCAAAATATAGGTATAGATCATGTAGTTAATTAGTCACTAATCTCAAATGAGAAACACATCAAATAATCATAGTTTCAATATTAAAAATCTACTCAAAGATTTTAGATAGTTATTTGGGTGGGTTTAATTTTCACTTGCTTTTGTATATAAGTAGATAATAACAAACTTATTTACGATTTTTCACGCGGAAGAAGTGTTCTAAAAGGCGTGAGGCGTGTCAACTGTCAAGGGGCACGACCAAGTCTTAAGTCTTAGAAGCCTAGGTGAGTTTATTCGAGGCCTAGGCGTGAAAAGGCGTTTGTAGTTTTTACTCATTATTTTAGTTTTTCTAGAGCTATTAGTAAGAATGTAAATGTGGTATGTGATAACATCATACAAATCTACATCTTATTTTGAATTTCCCAAAAGTAAAATACAAAAAGTTCAAAAGTTCACAAATAATAGATATACTTATATACATAACTCATAT
The DNA here is from genome assembly GCA_945859875.1 of Cuscuta europaea. Lineage (NCBI taxonomy): Eukaryota > Viridiplantae > Streptophyta > Magnoliopsida > Solanales > Convolvulaceae > Cuscuta > Cuscuta europaea. The sequence continues at coordinate 3,047,886 of CAMAPE010000030.1, forward strand.
AGGCATGTAGCTACAAGGGATGAAAATATACCGAAATTTCGGTATACCGGCCATATCATACCAAAAAATACCGAATTTACCGAAATTTTCGGTATACCGAAAAGTTCGGTACGGTATGATACCATACCGGGTCACTTCGGTACGGTAAAGGTATGGATTTTTTAGATTTTCGGTATTTCGGTATATACCGAAATACCGTTAATTTTCGGTATGGTACGGTATATACCGAAATACCGATATACCGAAATAGAATTTGTAAATTTTTAGGGCCAAACCCATTAAATGAAATTATTAAAATACCAAGGCCCAAAATTAAAATAACCCATCTTATAATACTACGACCCTTCTCTAGTTCTCCCAAGTAGAGGCCTAAATCCCTAATCAAATAAATGGGAAAATTTGAGTTTACACCCCATGTTTTGGGTGATATTTGACTTTGCACCTCATTTTAAAAATAATGTATGCACCCCATTAGCCCAAAAATTGTGAAGGAGTGGGGTGCAAAGTAAAATAATTTTATAGTGAATTGAGGTGCATATATTAATGATTTTGAAAATAGGGTGCAAACTCAAATATCACCCAAACACATGGGGTGCAAAGTCAAATTCTCCCCAAATAAATCAACGTAGAGTCAAGCAGCTTCTCTTCTCTTCAACGAGTGACAGAGCTGTGGACTATTGAGCATTGACGATGTAGATGCGGACGAGTGACGAAGACGCCATTGATGAAGCACGGAGTAGCAGACGACCGTCATTATTTGCTAAAGTTTAACCATCATGGTAATATGAACAATCTGGTCTATGCTCATTCTATATTTATAAACAAATGATAAAGTATATTGATAAAATATTTATACGGTGGACGCCCATCATATTACCAAAGTAGAAAAATCTCTTATTTATACGGAGCTGCAACAATGATTCAAAGATTTGTTATTACAAACATTAGTTATCATTGATTTATGTTCGATAAATATTCTAATTTTCATTATGGATTGTGTTGAGACTTGAGATATTAGCACATAATTTTAGTATTTTCTACTTTGGATTAATATTGTGTTTTAGTTTTGGTATCGGTTTATGTATTGATGTCGTATGCTACTTTTGACTTGTTAAAATCAGTTTTTTTGGATGTTCGGTAGGCCCCTTAAGCTAATACTTTATACGGAATTGCCAAGATTTTTTTTTTGAATTTTCGGTATAAAACGGTACGGGTTACATACCGTACCGAATTTTCGGTATACCGAAATTCGGTATACCGAAAGTTTCGGTATGGTAACGGTATGACATTTACCAATACCGGATTTTCGGTACGGTATGCGGTATGACGTTAAAATTTCGGTATACCGTACCGAACCAACCCTAGGCACGACCAAGTCTTAAGTCTTAGAAGCCTAGGTGAGTTTATTCGAGGCCTAGGCGTGAAAAGGCGTTTTGTAGTTTTTACTCATTATTTTAGTTTTTCTAGAGATATTAGTAAGAATGTAAATGTGGTATGTGATAACATCATACAAATCTACATCTTATTTTGAATTTCCCAAAAGTAAAATACAAAAAGTTCAAAAGTTCACAAATAATAGATATACTTATATACATAACTCATATAGGCATGTAGCTAGAAGGGATGAAAATTAGTTGAATGATAAAATAAAAGAGATAAACAATTTATAGTAATACAAATAATGAAAGTAAGAGGGTTTTTCAAAAATATTACATAAAAATAATTTTTTAGAAAATAATGTATTATAGTATAATTTTTTGATCAATTAAACGTAAAAATTGAATATAAATTACTATGACCAAAGTTGATATGGTCACATTTTTTATAAACAATCATTAATGTAGTCATTTATACGTAGTATATAATTATTTCTAATAAGAATGAAAAGAATAGTATATAAATTTGAGCAAGTTTAAGCATTAACAATTGTTAGGTGGACAATTCTATTTTATCAAAGTCAATCCATTGTAGAAAGAAAATCACTTCTTATAATTTATAAAAGCCATAGAATACATCAAGTTTTCCTCATACCACCACGCATACTTATTGCTCATCATACATAGGTCTCTTGGGTATAATATACGTAGTAAATTAATACAAGTCACAAATTGAATAAATGCAAAGATCACAACTCACAAATAAAATTTCAGTTAGTTTGGGTTATCTTCTTAAAGAAAACCTTTGCAAACTCGACGAACTTATCAGTTGAAGGTAAGACATCTCTAACGGCTTCGAGGGACGGATCCAGGATTTCGAGTTAAAGGGGGCGAAAATTTTCGTTAATGTAGGAGATAAAAATATCTTTAGTGTAGCGGGGTGAATTTTTTTTCTAGTGTAGCGGGGCGAATTTTTTTAAGGCTCAGCGGCTATTTTTATTTAAAAAAATTTCATTAATACATACGTGACAACATTTAAATCTATATATTACATTCTAAGTTTAGACAATGACAAAATAACTTTAGATTTATAATTGGAGTGTTCTAGAAAAAAGTATTGATACATTAAAGCATAAGAAATGACAAATCAATGGAAAATAATACAAAAATAAAAAAGGATATATAACATTTTATTTAAATATAAAGAGTTTATAAGGTTCACATTCACGAGTACTTTTAAAATAATTTCAACATTGTTTAACTACATGAGTCTTATAGAAATAAAGAATTGATTTTTGAATTACAATTTTTGTCTATCATTGAGGGTGTTCATAAGTCACAAGCAGTTCTTTTAATATTACAATAGTATGTATGATATTATTATTTTTAGAATAATATTATATTGATAATTCATATATATATATAGTGCATATTATATTTGTATTACTGCTAAAATAATTAAAGTTTATTATCTATGCAATAAAGTCTTTTTAGAATGTAAGAAGTAAATGAATAGTGTAATTCAATGTCAATAAACATTTATAATTTGGATTACTTCACATGATCTAAAAACTTTGTAGCTAGAGTGTCTGGTATTCAATATCGTTTGATATATATTTTTCAAAATTGTTTACTAGTTATCGAATAAAGATAATTAAACATTTCAAAACTAAGAATTTTTATATAATAAGTATCCTAAATCTCAAATAATGAGTTCTTCTATTGTTTATTTAAGTTATGTAAATTATTTTAGATGTTCCTTTTTTAAATCTCCGATTAAGTATTACATTATGTAAGACTATATATCAATTTTAAAAACTAAAAGTTAAGGGGGCAATGTTCAACAAAAAAATTAAGGGGGGCGAATCTAATTAAAGTATCAAAATTTTACAAAAACATTACATATATAGTAGAAAATTTTGAAAGTCCAAGGGGGCGGCCGCACCCCCGTGCCCCCCCTTAAATCCATCCCTGGGCTCCACCATGCTCCCAACAGCTTAACCTGGTCAGATGCCATGAAGGTGAGCGATCGTATTCAAAATGGTCTAAATATTGAACAGAGGAGGAAAATTTAAGGTTACAAATCTGAGGTGTTTGTGTGTATTTAAGCACACCCAAACTTGGGTGAGATCAGGCAAGAACACAAGGACACTAACGTCACTGCATACGCATTGTGAAAGAATGAAAGTCAACGTTCTAGTGCCAACTTTCAAAATTGACTGACTTAATTGACACAAAAGTTCACGAAGATGCAATGTAAAATTGTTAGAGATGTGAAGATGGAGTCGGGCACTTAAAAATAAGGGAGAATCATTATTAGACAAATAGGAGTAAATAAAGCTCAATTTCAAAAATTGAACTGGATGTTTAAATTCTCCTAAGTAGGATTTAGGAAAATTGTTTTAAATAGAACTAAAAAGGTTTGAGAATTTCAAAACATGATTGTCATGTTTGTATTATCTAAATATGAGTAATTACTATCATGTTTTGACTGTATCAGACTTTAAACATGTCATTTTTTTAAAACTTAATAGTAATTAATATTGTTTACATAATAAAAACATGATAATACTAGTTTGGAAATTTGAAATATTTTTACTCCAATTTCGAAAATTTTCCCTAGAATTTATTATTTGTGATTGGTCAAAATTACTTTTATAATTAAGGGTTGGAGTACCGCCGCCGTTGGCTCACTTGACCGTCGCCGTTGACTATTCGAATTCACTGGAGTGTCGCCGCAACTATCAGAGTATTAGACTGCCGCTGCCGCCGGACTGTCTTGGTTATGCTGGGAAAATAGAGGGTAATCATTTATATTAAAGGTAAAAATGTGATAAGTGAATATAAATACGTTTTAATTCCAAGACGACAATTGATCATTTATGTGTGTGTGTGTGCATATATGTGTGTGTTTGTGTTTTTTGATGTATATATATGTACATAAATGCCAATATGATATATATGTATAAATATATACTCATACTCTTGCTTATTGAAGACTCAAAATTTCAAGTGAAAGAGAAGACCCATTGTTGCATAGATGATTGCTTCATTGCAAAATCAAAGAACATGCATCAGGTCCATGCTTTTTTTCTTTTGCTTGTACTTCTAAAGTTGTATGCCCGTTTTTTTTTCTCCTTCCAGTAGTTACTTTCATTTCAGTATATATATATATATATATATATATATATATATATATATATATATACACACATATATATATATATATATATATATATATATATATATATACACATATATAGGTTTTGGTTCAAATAAGAACATGATCTTAGGAGAGAAATGAGAACGAATCTGGACCGTTAGATTTGCTTTAAGTGAAATTCAACGTGCATTAGATGAAACTGTAATGTGCATTAAGTGAAATTGAAATGTGCAACACAAAGCGTATGATACAATGTCATTAAGTAAAGCTGAATTGTACATTAGATGAAATTGAAATGTGCACTAGGTGAAACTGAAATGTGCAGAATAAAAGATACGATGTGATGTTATTTTTGTACATTTTATTCCGCATATTTCAGTTTCACCTAATGCACAATTGAGTTTAAATTTTTATTCTGCACATTTCAATATCATGTAATACACATTTCAGTTTCATCAAATGCACATTTTCGTTCCACATAATACAATCCAACGGTCCAGATTCATTCTTATTTCTCTCCTGGGAGTCCGTTCTTATCGGAACCGCTCCCTATATGTAAATATATATGAGTGATATATATATATATATATATATATATATATATATATATATATATATATATATATATATGCGTGTGTGTGTGTGTACACAAATGATCAGGTCCGAACATTCGGACATGGGCCTCCGTCCGAACACCGCCGTTCAGGGCGGTTCCCAGTCGAATTTTCTTATGAAATTGTTACGGTATGTTCTTCATCAAGTCTAGTTTATCCACACAAAAATTCAGCTCAAAATTCGATCGGAAACGCCTTCAAATATTTTATTTAAAATTTCAATAGTTTATTTTTTGTAATGTACACATGCCCCAGGGCCCAAGGCACTCATTCTCGACTTTTACCGTTTGACTTTTTACTTTTTAAGTCCAATCTTTTCAGATTTATTTTTTTATATTATTATATTCTACATCAGTGCACTATTGCAGCCGTCAAGTTGGAGTTCCCCAATGCATTAGGTTCTTCTTTATGAGTTGTTGTACATGGAGCATGAAATGGCATGGAGTCTTTTTTACAATGTTTATATGTGCACCCTATTGCCTTGGGGATCATTTTTTCTTTGTTAGCTTGTACTATTTGTTGATTTAGATTTTTATAGGCAGAAATACTGTTCAAAAACAGTGTCAAAAAGATTTTGCTTTTATATAATGATAGATGGTAACCACTCAACAAATCTAGTTACTGAATTGTAGCCTCATTACCACAAAATCCATTACAATGACCAACACAATCCTAATTAAACGAGATGGTTAATAATGGTTACTAATGGTTGCTACCTCATAATAACCGTAATGCAACCAACGTAGGAGGAGGGTTATTGTCATTGTTGTGCCTCGTGTGGGTTGCCATCGCCGGTGAATCATTTGTGGTGTTCGTTGCATACGAGTGGCCAAAGAAGACGATCAATTGTCGTCTTGGAATTAAAACATTTTCATATTCACTTATCACATTTTTACCTTTAATATAAATGATTTCTATTTTCCCAGCATAACCAAGACAGTCCGGCGGCAGCGGCAGTCTAATACTCTGATAGTTGCGGCGAGACTCCAGTGAATTCGAATAGTCAACGGCGACGGTCAAGTGAGCCAACGGCGGCGGTACTCCAACCCTTAATTATAAAAGTAATTTTGACCAATCACAAATAATAAATTCTAGGGAAAATCTTCGAAAATGGAGTAAAAATATTTCAAATTTCCAAACTAGTATTATCATGTTTTTATTATGTAAACAATATTAATTACTATTAAGTTTAAAAAAAATGACATGTTTAAAGTCTGATACAGTCAAAACATTATAGTAGTTACTCATATTTAGATAATACAAACATGACAATCATGTTTTGAAATTCTCAAACCTTTTTAGTTCTATATAAAACAATTTTCCTAAATCCTATTTAGGAGAGTTTAAACATCCAGTTCAATTTTTGAAATTGAGCTTTATTTACTCCTATTTGTCTAATAATGATTCTCCCTTATTTTTAAGTGCCCGACTCCATCTTCACATCTCTAACAATTTTACATTGCATCTTCGTGAACTTTTATGTCAATTAAGTCAACAATTTTGAAAGTGGGCACTAGAACGTTGACTTTCATTCTTTCACAATGCGTATGCAGTGACGTTAGTGTCCTTGTGTTCTTGCCTGATCTCACCCAAGTTTGGGTGTGCTTAAATACACACATAAACACCTCAGATTTGTAAGCTTAAATTTTCCTCCTCTGTTCAATATTTAGACCATTTTGAATCCGATCGCTCACCTTCATGGCATCTGACCAGGTTAAGCTGTTGGGAACATGGTGGAGCCCTTATGTGCTTCGTATCAAAGTCCCTCTTAAACTTAAGTCTGTAGATTATGAATTTGTTGAGGTGCAATTGCAGCCGCCTAGGAGTGAGGTTCTTCTTCAACTAAACCCGATTTACAAGAAAATACCCGTCCTCGTCCATAACGACAACCCGATATGTGAATCTCTCATCATCCTACAGTATATCGATGATGTCTGGAATACTTCTGATTCCTCCTTCTTCCCCAATGATCCTTATGATCGGGCCATGAACCGTTTTTGGGCGGTTTATATTGATGATAAGGTATGTGCCTACTGTCTAGGTGCCTTCTTTTTGGTAATAATGTATATTTGATAAAATGATTCTTGCAATCGCTTTTATGTTTTAGTTTGTATTTCTATATTCTACCGATGTGAGACGTCTTAAATTGTTCTATTACGATATAGATATTTCCAATGGTACGGGCATTATCAGCTGCGGCGGGCGAGGGAGTAGGAAAAGAGGCAATACATGATCTTGTTGAAGCGGTGTTTCCCTTGGAGGATGTCTTCAAGAATTGCAGCAAAGGCGGGAAATTCTTTGGTGGAGACAGGATTGGATTTCTAGACATTGTTCTGGGAAGTTTCGTAGCATGGTTCAAAGCCATTGAGGTGTTTAACGATGTTAAATTGTTTGATGAAGTCAAATTTCCCAACTTGTCCCATTGGATTGATGATTTTGCCGTTGATGAAGCCGTTAGAGATGTCTTACCTTCAACTGATAAGTTCGTCGAGTTTGCAAAGGTTTTCTTTAAGAAGATAACCCAAACTAACTGAAATTTTATTTGTGAGTTGTGATCTTTGCATTTATTCAATTTGTGACTTGTATTAATTTACTACGTATATTATACCCAAGAGACCTATGTATGATGAGCAATAAGTATGCGTGGTGGTATGAGGAAAACTTGATGTATTCTATGGCTTTTATAAATTATAAGAAGTGATTTTCTTTCTACAATGGATTGACTTTGATAAAATAGAATTGTCCACCTAACAATTGTTAACGCTTAAACTTGCTCAAATTTATATAAATTACAATCGACTATTCTTTTCATTCTTATTAGAAATAATTATATACTACGTATTAATGACTAAATTAAAGATTGTTTATAAAAAATGTGACCATATCAACTTTGGTCATAGTAATTTATATTCAATTTTTACGTTTAATTGATCAAAAAATTATACTATAATACATTATTTTCTAAAAAATCATTTTTATGTAATATTTTTGAAAAACCCTCTTACTTTCATTATTTGTATTACTATAAATTGTTTATCTCTTTTATTTTATCATTCAACTAATTTTCATCCCTTGTAGCTACATGCCTATATGAGTTATGTATATAAGTATATCTATTACTTGTGAACTTTTGAACTTTTTGTATTTTACTTTTGGGAAATTCAAAATAAGATGTAGATTTGTATGATGTTATCACATACCACATTTACATTCTTACTAATAGCTCTAGAAAAACTAAAATAATGAGTAAAAACTACAAACGCCTTTTCACGCCTAGGCCTCGAATAAACTCACCTAGGCTTCTAAGACTTAAGACTTGGTCGTGCCCCTTGACAGTTGACACGCCTCACGCCTTTTAGAACACTTCTTCCGCGTGAAAAATCGTAAATAAGTTTGTTATTATCTACTTATATACAAAAGCAAGTGAAAATTAAACCCACCCAAATAACTATCTAAAATCTTTGAGTAGATTTTTAATATTGAAACTATGATTATTTGATGTGTTTCTCATTTGAGATTAGTGACTAATTAACTACATGATCTATACCTATATTTTGAAATGCGCGTGTAACTATGAGATAGGAAGTATAAATTTATTTTTAACTGAAATGATTGAATGTCATGAGGGGACAAAGGAACATACATACATATATTTTCAGACAAGTTCATGCAATTTTTTAATCTTTATAAATACACCTCAATGATTTTAAGTATTTATAAAAATATCATGCATATTTATTCTATACCTTTTGTTTTGTCTTATTCTCATATTGATTTTCAAGTTTCCACGTTTCTGCGTTCCTAAATCGGTACTACATAGCTTTGTGTTCAATTGAATTCGGAGGTTAATTCCCTTAATACATTCAAATCCAATTTAGACGAGTAAAGAAGATTCAAAGCTACAAATTCGATATATGTCCCAATGTAACCAAGGTTCAGGAAATTCTACCCAAATCATCTTTATATATAGTCAAGAAGAGCCTATCAAAATTCATACGATTGAGAAGATCTTCAAGTAGAGGAGAGCCTATAAATCCTTAGGTAGAGGAGAGCCTACAAATCTTCAAGTTAAGAAGAGTGAGCAAATCCTTAATTAGATGAGAGCCTTTAAATGCTAGGTAAAGGAGAACCTATAAATCATTCTTCATTGACAAATGACAAGGGATTGTGTGTCAAAGTTTCTTGTGGTGCTTTTGCTCGAGTTTGAAGAGATCAGTTAATTTTTTTTGTCAAACATGTAACTTTTAAATTTGTGAACTAAATTGTGTTCTAATCAAAATAAGTAAGATTATGGTTACTTCTCTTAATGAATTGGTTGAAGTAACTATAAAGGACCATTTTAACTATATTCTTATATTTTTTCCTTTGTTTTGTTAATAAAATATATTTTAAGTATTTTTTTCTTGATTCAACAACTTCGGTAAAGATTTCATGAATTTTAATATATTTATCAAATTCAGTCAATGCTAGTGTTACTGAACTCTTTTCGGATTTTTGTTATTGCTTCTCATTCTCAAAAGCACTTCTCGTTTTTTGTTTGTTTATTACAAACTCTAAAGTTGGTGTTTTCAAAAATGAACTTCTACTTAGGGAGTGATTGTTATTGCTTAAAAAACTCTTTTCGTCTTTTATCAAAAACCCTGAAATGTGTGTTTTCAAATAAATATTTCTACTTAAAATTAAACAATTTAAAGTCAAAGGCTAAAAGTAAATTGAGTGGTCCTTTCCACTTTTACTATTACATGAAAAAGTACTATCTACTTAGGGGTGGACCGGACCCGGGCCAGGTCGGGCTCCGGGCCAGGATTGGTCGGTACTTGGATTTCAAGTTGCAGGCTCGGTACCGGCCCGGGTTTCTACGGGGACCGGGCCGGGCCCGGGTCAGATTTATTTCTACCCCTCCCACCCCACCCCAACCCCAAACCACCTAGCCCTACCCGCCAAGCAACCTATTAATTGCGAAAAATTTAAAAAACAATGAGCCCAGGTCGGTCACCTATTTTCTAGACCCGTAGGCCGTAGCCCTCCTGCCTCTATACCTAGTTGAAGCCCCAATTGGCCAATCCCGATACCGCCCGACCGGGTAGGACCGGGCCAGGCTCGGGTCGAGCCGACCCGTCCCAGTCCATCCCTATATCTACTATCGTATTTAACATCATACACTTTAACTTGTAATGTTTCAAAATTACTTTTTTTTTTTCAAACAATATCAATTTTTATTGTGAATCACTTTTAAATAATTTCTAAAACAAATGGCTTCCCAAAAGTAATTCACTTTTATTGTGAATTACTTGTTTTTCTATTTTGTTTCCCAGTTCAAACAATATCAATACTTTTTTTTCAAACAATATCAATTTTTATTGTGAATCACTTAACCAGGGTTTGTGGTACCTGTTCAGATTTCTCCACACACATGGCGGGTATGACGAGCTGTGAGCTATCAATCCTTGCACATTTTGAGGGTGAGTTTCAGTTTTCTCTTCCCGGCGCCTTACACCGACAAAACAAGGAATCTCTCAAAGGATGCAATATTTTAGGGGGAGTGTTCAATGTTATTCTCCCCGATGCCTAACAATGACAAAGCATACCGAGTGCTCCAGTTGTGGAGGAGTACAGAGAGAAAATTAATGAGAGAACATGTCCCTACGGCTTAGTAAACCCAACTAAGCCTACCCAAGGGACAAAACCGAGAGTAAGTGAGTGAGTGAGTGAACATTATGAGCGTTAGGAAACAGAAGGCTCGAGTGAGCAAGAAAACAAATTATCAATGATAAGTCTACTATCTCAAGTGCCTACTATCCATTGAACATTTACTCCTAGTCGGTCAAATACTCTAAGCAATTTCCCAATAGGTTCAAGACTGATTTAATCAGATCCCAGGTAGAAGTCACTGCATCTTATCCAACAGTGCATTTGTAACCCTATCCAAGACCACTCACTTGTCTCCCAACAGACAAGTGTTTAATCATAATTCACGGGGAACCATGTCTCTCATTTTTGTCTCCTTCCGAGGCAAGTAATACTGACTGCAGTAGCCTCAGCCCCATGCCACCGAACTCTCATTGATCACGTCGTGTCTATTTACTCACTCCCAAATGTTTTGAAATTTTCTAGGACACAGACGCACTTTTGAGTCAGTTACAGGTCTACATGACATGCGAGAACTTCCACAGGGCTTATCTATTATAGATGTAGACCAATGATTGGAAGGAAGTCATGTTGTTGCAACATTGCTTAACACCAACAGTTTCAGGCCATTGCTTTAGAGTTTATCTCTATAGTGATGATAACGAGTGTCTACATGACCTCGGGGGGCTACAAGTTTCTCAATGCTGATCTTTATGGTCATGCAAATAACAACCAGAGTGACATCTTTTCGGATGCTTCACAATAACTGGTTGGAAGTCCTGTTAGAGCTTTAATATTTCTATCATTTTTTACAGGCCACACATCCATGTTTACATTGATGTTGTGATAACGGAACACCTCAGTGTATCTGGTTTTGTCATTTTAACTTTCTGTTTTGTTTTTCTATTTTGTTTCCTAGTTAAAAAAGAATAAAGGCATGACACAGGTTAACATTGAAAGTTGATACAACAGTCATGCTTCTGCGTAATATCGATCACTCACTCAGTTTGTGTAACGAGACAAGACTCGCCATAACAAACATGTGTGATCACATCTTACAAGGTAGGTTTCTGAATGGTACGAGAGTAGAACAAAAAGTTTTAATACCATGACTTCCTTTAACACCGTCTAATGTTCGACTACCTTTTAGATTTCAAAGGAGACAATTCCCTATTACATTTTTTATGCAATGATCAATAAAAGTCAAGTTCAGTCGCCCACTCACATTGGTCTCTTACTAAAACAAACAGTTTTCAACCATGAACAATTATATGTTGATGTGTCAAGAGTTATCAATCGTGCAGGTCTCAAAATCCTCATTAAAAAAGAAGATGATTGTCCAAAGGATGAAACGATGAATATTATTTACAAAGAAGTGTTCCATAATCTGTAATGTTTCACATTGTATCATAATCACATTACATATTACAACAAACTTACATATTACCTTTTTAGTTCTTAATTGTCTAATGTATGATATTTAACTTTATAACCAATTAAATTTTCATGTTTAACGTGTTTATACCCCATCCAAAATACACATACCGACAATTAAATTTTTCAAAAATAAATTTTTCAAAATTCACAATTTGAAACTTTTTATAAACTTTTTCAAAAGTCAAAGATTTTGACTTTGACATTCTAAACTTTTTCACAATTTGAATTTATATATCTTCAAATTTTAATAGTTTTTAGAGTTTTTCAATATAAAAACCTAATATTATTGGTCAAAAATTGATTAAATTGCTAACTTGATCTACAGAGTATATTTTTAAAAGTATAAAATACTTATATGACATTTTTTAGTATATCGGCTTAAATGACGGATTGGAAATAGTAGAAAGTCTTATTTGACCCCTTTTCCTATATTTTATTAAAAAAAGTAAAGAAATAATTATATAAAATATCTAAAATGATCAACTGCATTAACTTTAAGAAAATAGTAGGTCTTATTTGACCCCATTCAACCTGAAAAATAAATTAAAACATTACTTATTTTCATTATTATACAATTCAGCGCGTGAAATTAAAAATTACATGTTTAGTGGGAAATAAATTTGCTGATAAGGTGGGTAAGCCAAAAAACATGATCACCAAATGAGTCCCTAGATTTCGAAGGTGACAATATCCGATAATGACTTCTTAGGCATTATTATTTATAAGAAACAAGATCCATTACTGTCTCATATTATTGGTCTCTTAATAAAGTAATCCATTTTTAGTCATATCACTTGGTCCAAAAGGTGGAATCTCCCACCCCAGGAGTCCCCCACCCCGACCCGACATGATAGTGGGGAGGTTAATCACGATGACTCAGTCAGCAAAGCGGCGGTAGGCCTTATACACGTTAACTTTGAAGTGCCAGATCACATGAAATCTCTTAAATAAAAGTTTTGGTTTGGCTCTCTAGAGTGTCAAATCACATATTAACTTTGAAAGTTGTCACCCCAGTGATGCTTTTGCGTAATATTGATCACTCACTCTTTCTGTGTAACAGGACATGACTCATCATAACAAAGATGTGTGATCACATCTTAGAGGATAGAGTTCTGAATGGTATGAGTGTAGGACATAAAGTTTTAATACCGCAACTATCTTTGACACTCTCTGATACTCTGATGTTTAGTTGTCATTTAGATTTCAAAGGAGACAATTTCCTATTATGAGTTTGATGGATAGTGTACCCGGGGGGTAGCTTATCCGAGGGTTTACTGCGGGGAGTAGCTTAGAGAGAAGTCAGAGCAAGTAAGAGAGAGAAAGTATATTGGGTTGAGGCGTTAAAGCGTGGTTACAAATGGGGAAATGGGGTGCTATTTATAGTAGCAATAAATACCGGACAGGGACACATGTCAAGCGCTCATTGGCCGAGGGGTCACCTCAACTGGTTGGCGCTGGCAACCGCATGTGGCCGCATTTAATGCGGCTGTTGGATGGGACGTCGTACTTGGTACGGTGACCCAGATGCGCGTGGAGGGAGGATCCTGTCGTGTGAGCTGCCTTCGGCCGCATAATAGTTGCCGAAGGCTCTCTGTTGCAGAGGGAACGCTAATGCCGAGGGCTACTGTCTTTTTTGCCGTTTTCCTCCCAGTTTCTTAGTTTGCTTGAAAAACCCGTTCTGTGAGAGATTTGAGCCTTCGGCTAGGGGGCCGAAGGCTCCCCAGTGTGCGCTGTGGGCTGCTAAGTGCTTGGGGCGCCGTAATTTGGGCCTGCTATGCTTCCTGGGCCGGTTGGGCCTTTATTGGTGTAGTAGGAGTCTGTGGGCCGGGGATTCCCGGGCCATATACTCCATCAGGAGTCCGTCACTCCTTTTGCCGAAAGGTGCTTGAGGGAAAAGGAGTAATTTGTGCTTGCCCTTTGATGTTGTCCCATTGTAATCTCTGAAGTTGGTGGGGAGTTGTTGCTTTTATGTTCCTGCCGAAGGCAGTCCCTCAGTTACCCACATGTCGGGACTTGAGGGATTGCTTTGCCGTTTGTTGGAATTTTTTCACCACTTTGTAATTTAATGATTTTCCCGAGGGGGTCCTCCAGTCCCCCACTCCTTGAGGCACTTGTAAAGTGGTGAAAAGGAGTAGAGTAGTCCGTTGTAGCATGGGGCCGAAGGCTGACACTTTTCGTTTCATTTTGGGGGGATGCCTCGTTAAAAACCTCATTAGGAAAAACCCTGTGGGAAAAAATCCTAATGAGGGAAAAAGAGTGCACCGAATTCCCCCAACGATGAATCGAAAACGTGAAACCTTGGTTCCAAATGGAGAATAACGGTAGTGCCGAAGGCTCTCCTTGTTCTGAGGGCTCATGTGTTGATTAGCCGAAGGCTTGCTGTTGATGTCCTGGGAGGTGCCGAGGGGGGGGGGGCCCTCAATATGGGGATTGAGGGCGTGATGGATGAGGGCAGTAGTTGAATTGTTACCGGGGTGTCCCCTGCTTGTTGATTAGTTGGTGATGAGGATATCCGAGGGCTCTCATTACCTGTGTGCCGTAGGCTACCCGTCAATGAGGCATACTCCCTGGGGGCTACCCGGCCCTTACAGTGCTGAGGGGGAATCCCCGAGGGGTGGCCTAATATGAAGCCTTGGGTTTCTGAAGGAGTGGTCCCGAAGGCGACTGTTATGTACTGTGTGGGCACAACCCGGGGGCGTCTCTGGGTAAGTGTACCCGGAGGCTCTCCTTGATGAAGTGGAGTGAAGTAAGAGAATCCGGGGGCTCCCAGAATATAGCCGTTGGAAATATAGCCGTTGGAATATGTAACGTCAGGATATAGCCGTTGGGGGGAGGGGGGAGTCCACGTGGCGATTAGCGGTTGGTTGGCCGCTGGCGGGCGTTACTGGTTGGGTGAAACGACGGCAAGTAATGATGACTTGTAGCTGGGGGCCCGATTTTCAGGCCCAAGCCCGGATTCCGGGGCCTATAAATACCCCGGAGCCAGAGTCATTTCTTCTTGCGCGATCATTTGTCTTAGCGAAGTTCTGCCGAAAATTTCCTAGAGAGAGAAAATCACCCTCGATCACAGCAACTTCTAGAGGTCAGTTCTTCCTTCGTTCCTCACCGTTTTTCGTAAGCTTTTGCTCCCTGGCCTTAGATTAGGTGTTAGAGATTTGTAGAGAACCCTCGGTTTAGGAGTCTTAGCTTAAGTACACCAAGGATGTCGTCCCAAAGTGACTCGCAGAATACCTCAAGGGAGCCCTCGGTTGAGGACGAGGTTGCTTCTGATGTAGAGTCAACTAGCAGTGCGCCCTCGATTGCCGATGACGAAGCCGTAGCCTTGGAGTTGCAGAAGGCCCTTGTTGCTGAAGTGGAAGCCGAGGGCTTCGAACAGGAGTGCGAAGATGAAGAATTAGCCCTTGCGTTCCAGGTGGCGGAGGACGAAGCTCAAAAGGAAGCGATGACGGTTACCGTTGCTGTGCCACCCCCTCAGAATGATTGTGGTGAGCCTAGTACCTCCAGGCCGTTGGAGCCGACGCCTATGAGGATGGCCCCCGGCAAGAAGAGGAAGATGAAGTCGAGGAGGGCTGCCCCCAAGAAGAAAGGTGTTGCCGCTGGTGCTGGGGGGCCGGTTGAAATGCCCGAGGGGTATACCTGGCTAAATACCGAGGCCCTCGATATCAAGTCGAAGGCGGACAAGGCGGACTTGTACATCACGCAGTTGCACGTTGGGCCTTCGGTCGAAGTGGTGGAGCCAGGCGTCGATGATTTGCTGTCCCGGCCACCCGAGGGATGTATTGCCGTCCACATCCTGTCGGTGTCAATGGGCCTCCGGTCCCCCCTGCACCCATTTCTCCTGGAGTACCTCAGGTTCGTTGGACTTGTCCCTTGCCAACTTACCCCCAACAGCCATTCATATATTGCTGGCTTTCTGCACCTGTGCCAGACGAGGGATGTTACCCCAAGCTTGGACCTCTTCTTCCAAAGCTTCAACTTGTGCCGAGGGGGGCACGCGAATGCCGAGGGCTTCGCCAATTTGCAGCAGATAGCGAAGTTCAAGTTGTTCACCGAGGCGCCCTCGTCCAACAAGGGCTGGAAAGACAAATGGTGCTATGTCCGGTTGGCCGAGAACCCCTTCCCGAGGGAGCTACGGGACCGCTTTCGGCGCCACGAGAAGGTGGGGAGTATCGCCCTAGAGAAGGATTGCCTGAAACTCGCCAAGATCCCGGAGGTAAAGAAGAAGATCGTGACGATCAAAGAATGTACTCTCGAGGATGACTTGCATGCCCTCGGGTTCCAACGGTACCGGTACATTGGGGAGGCAGATGAGAAGTACCCCAAGCTGGACAGACCCTTCGAGGGGGCTGGAGGTACTAGCCGAGGGCCCTTAGTTGTTGTACTTAGGCATTTTTATTTTGCGTCCCGATAGTTGTCTGTTGTATGGATCCTTCGGGTTAATCGTTTCTCTTCATTGTTTTGCAGGTATGGAGGCTCTCTTTGCCATGAAAAAGAAGAAGGAGAGGGCTCAGGTCAAGAAGAAGGAGAAAAAGGAGCCCTCGGGCCAAAAGCCCATTGATGAGGTCTTCCTGAAGGAGGTTGTGGAGCCTTCTGCTGATGCTGCCCTTGCTACTGAGGCCAGGGGGCCGAAGGCCGAGGTGGCCGTCAAGAAGAAGAAGGGAGGCAAGGGGGTGGAGCCCCTAATCAAGAAACAGAAGGTTGCCGGGGGCACCGTTGGAATGGCGGTCCCCCCATAGTAATTGATGAGCAGCCCTCCGCTGACTCCCCGGCCGTTGACACTCCGATGGCTCAGACAGATCTTCCCCCGGAGGACTTGCCTCGGGAGATTCTTCAGCTCTCCCTCGCACCGGGGGCATCTGTGCTGCACGGTTCAGCTGAACCGATGTCTTTCCTGAGGGGGATTACCTCGATGATGGATAAGCAAGCCCTCTCCACCTACGACGACGACGCCCTCGAGAGCAAGGCCCTTCAATCATCTCTGGCTGTAAGTATTTTCACTTTGCTTTTATCTTTACACTTAGTATATTCTCAACGCCCGTCTGAACCCATTGTCCGTTGTTTAACAGGCGTGTATAGCCCTCGGTGAGCAGGCCCGAAGGCGCGAGGAGTGGCGCCGTCATAAGGCCGAGCTAGAGGAGTCCGTGAAGGAGCTGATCCATGACAAGGACGCTTGCCTCCGGTCGGTGTGCAAGCTGGAGGACGCCCTTCGGCAAGCGGAGCTGAAGCTGAAGAAGGCCAGAGATGACGGCAAGGCCGAGGGCAAGGCAGAGGCTGTGAGGGTTGCGGCCGAGGAGAGGAAGCAAGCGGATGAGGACGCCGAAAATGCCAAGGCCGAAGCTGTCGTCAAAGCCCGAGAAGAGGCCATCGCTGGGTTCATCTCCGAGGATTGGAAGGCCGAGGGACAGAGGGAGTGGGTGGCTTCCGTGGTGAAGGCCTCGATCGAGGATTGGGTGAAAGGCCCCGGGCTCGACTGGATGAACGAGAGGGGCGACACCTATTATCAAGCCGGCGAGTTCTTCACCCTGCATCTGGTTTACCGGAGGCTCGCCTGGCATTTCGGCACCTCCCTGGAGGAGTTTGACCCCTCGGTGTATGGCCTTCCCCCGTTGCAGCCAGATGTGAGAGCCCCCCTCCCCGAGGGCGACGAGCGCCCGATGATTCATGATTCTATGATGATGAGCGGCGATGATGATGGTGCTACCGTCGGGGATAATGCCGTCGAAGAAGAAATCTCCTCCAAACCTGCCGCAGGGACCGTCGATGAAGTTGCTGATAAATCTTAACTTGCACGTAGCTGATTTTTGAAACATCTTTGTAATGAACTGATGGAGTATATGGCCCGGGAATCCCCGGCCCACAGACTCCTACTACACCAATAAAGGCCCAACCGGCCCAAGAAGCACAGCAGGCCCAAATTACGGCGCCCCAAGCACTTAGCAGCCCACAACGCACACTGGGGAGCCTTCGGCCCCCTAGCCGAAGGCTCAAATCTCTCACAGAACGGGTTTTTCAAGCAAACTAAGAAATTGAGAGGAAAACGGAAAAAAAGACAGTAGCCCTCGGCATTAGCGTGCCCTCAGCAACAGAGAGCCTTCGACAACTATTATGCGGCTGAAGGCAGCTCACACGACAGGATCCTCCCTCCACGCGCATCTAGGTCACCGTACCAAGTACGACGTCCCATCCAACAGCCGCATTAAATGCGGCCACATGCGGTTGCCAGCGCCAACCAGTTGAGGTGACCCCTCGGCCAATGAGCGCTTGACACGTGTCCCTGTCCGGTATTTATTGGTACTATAAATAGCACCCCATTTCCCCATTTGTAACCACGCTGAAAACGCTCCACACTTATAATATACCTTCTCTCTCTACATTTACTTGCTCTGACTTCTCTCTAAGCTACTCCCCGCAGTAAACCCTCGAATAAGCTACCCCCCGGGTACACTATCCATCATGAACCTTTGTCACCCCTCGGCTTTGGCCCGTATGTAATAGTTACACTGACTTTCCTTTTGATGATTGATGGATGAATGTTAGCCTTCGGGCTTTTGTATATGAATGTGTTGTCCTTCTTTTCTTTTGAATGTATGCCTTCGTCTCGTTTTGAATGTATGCCTTTGTTCCTTTGAATGTATGTTTAGGACTTAGAATATTTCCTTCCAATTGCGGTGCTTCTTGTAGCCCTCGGTTACCAATAACCTCTAGTTACTTCAATGTTTTACCGGGGGCACAATGTTCAGGACTTAGAAATATTTCTAAGTGTTTGTTCATCTGTTGGCCCCCGGTTGATCTTCCCTTCTGGTTCCGTGTAGCCTTCGTGCGATGGCCGGAGGTGAGGTGCTTAGGACTTAGATAGTTCTTCTAAGTGTTTGAACACAGTCATAGCCTTCGGTAGTTGGGCACCCCTTGCTAGATGTGTGACCGAGGGCCTAGCAATAGTCAGGACCTAGAAATTTTTTCTAAGTGTAGTCTCACCAAGCCTTCAATCGTGTGACCCCTCGGGTTGCAGGGAGATTCGGGACTTAGACACTTGTCACCGAGGGTGAGATCTTTTGGGACTTAGAAATTTTTCTAAGTGTAGTACGTATGTAGTAGGAGCCCTCGGTCAGCATGGAGATTTGACCGAGGGTTAAAGTATGTAGGACTTGGAAAATTTTTCTAAGTATAGCTTCACCAAGTCTTCAACCGCATGTCCCCTCGGGTAGCATGGAGATTTGACCGAGGGCCAAAATATGTAGGACTTAGAATTTCTTTCTAAATGTAGCACACCATAGGACCTTCGGGTGTTTGTAGTTCAATTGCTGTGTGATGATTAGGTTGAGAACCCAATCATTGGGACTTAGAAAAATTTCTAGGTGTAGTCTCCCATTGGAAGCCCTCGACTAGCAGCCTCCTTCCTGATGTGTGAATATTTGACCGAGGGCCAAATATGTAGGACTTAGAAAATTTTATAAGTGCTGTTGCATCACGTAGCCTTCGGCTATCATGGTTCCTCTAGTTGAAATATTGATCAGGCTGGGGGCTCAATCTTCAGGACTTAGAAAAATTTCTAAGTGTTGCATCCTTGTGTAGCCTTCGGTTAGTAGTGTTTTCCAATTAAGATTTCCCGAGGGTGACGTCCTTTTGGAATAAGCCCCCTTGGTTGGCCCTTGATGATTTGTAATAGATGCCTTCGGCTGTTGTGTGATATATGAGCCTCCGACTGTTGTCATTTTCCAAAAGTGTGGACTTAGGAAAATTTTCAGGATATTGATGTTGTAGTGAATGTTGGTGGGATATAGGTGCCCTCGGCATTCATTTGAAGGGTTCTTGAGCTGCATTAGTCAGTTGCATCCCCTTCTACATGACAGGACCCCTCAGCACTTATTAGAAGTGAACTCATCCCTTTGTATTGTTGAGTAGTAACCTTCGGGAAATAGGAGCCTTCAGTTACCGGAGGTGTTCCCGTAGGGAGCCCTCGGTATGCTGTGATTTGTTGGAGTGTTGTACTCATTGATTTCTCGATGAGTCTACTCCCCTTCACCCCCTCTTTTTTTTTGCGGTTGGTGGTGAAGGGAAGGCATCAAGAAACTTGGTTTCTTGGTAAGGCCGGGCCTATCAGGAGACCATCAGAATACACCAATGGCTCTCCTCCCTCGGGTTAACTTTCCGAGTTCCGAGGGGATCGAGGGTCGTTTCCTGGGCACAAGATATGGTGGTCTGTAACCTGCCTCCCCTTGGGGGATGGCGCGGAAAGCGCCTCATTTTTGAAAGTCGTCCCCTCGGCGCTAGACATAGTCCGTGGCCTGCCACACCCTTGGGGTGGTGGCGCGGGGAGCATTTCGGTTTGGAAGTCGAATCCTGGGCATTTCTCGTGCCTGTCATACCCTTGGGGTGATGACGCGGAAAGCGTTCCGTTTTTGAAAGTCGAATCCTGGGCATTTCTCATGCCTGTCATACCCTGGGGGTAGTGGCGCGGAAAGCGTTTCAAGGAAGGGTTTTCATTTGCACAGTAGTTGCAAATGGCCGGGGGCACTACGTGCCGCCGGCACCGATGGTGGCGCCTTCGGTATATGCGTCCTCGTGGGGTACAGCTTTAGAAACAACACTTGGTGTTAGTTTCGATATGTAGCCCCCCGGTACTTGGTACCGATGGGTCTTCTGTAGGGACACTTAGTGTTCTTCTATTTGACGTTGATGGGTGAGTTGTGTACCCCCGATACTTGGTACCGAGGGGTCTTCTGTAGGAACACTTGGTGTTCTTATCTTTGATGTTGATGGTGGAGATGTGTACCCCTGGCACTGGGTGCTGAAGGGTCTTCTGTAGGAACACTTGGTGTTCTTCTCTTTGATGTTGATGGTGGAGATGTGTACCCCCGGCACTGGGTGCCGAAGGGTCTTCTGTAGGAACACTTGGTGTTCTTCTCTTTGATGTTGATGGTGGAGATGTGTACCCCGGTACTTGGTACCGAGGGGTCTTCTGTAGGAACACTTGGTGTTTCCGGTTGCCGGTGATGGGAGTCCCCACCTTCGGTACTTGGTACCGAGGGGTCTTGTTTGAAACACTTGGTGTTTTCACTGTTGTTGAAGGTGTTGATGGTGTCCGCCCTCGGCACTTGGTGCCGGAGGGGGTTCTTCTCGTGGTGAGGCCTGGGGCCTATAGTCGGTATGAGGGCTTGGCTGCTCATAAGTGTTTTGCGGTTGTTCTTGGTGTCTTGAATGTGTCTTCATTCTTCAAAATTGGATGCCTTGGGCCATAGGATAGTACATTCACTAGTTATGAGGGCTTGGCCGCTCTTACATTAATGATAAAATTTAACTAAGTGGTGTACATTCCGGTGCCTAGGGACCTCTTTTCCGTTGGGGTGTTTGAGCTTGTAAGTCCCGGGTTTGATGATGGCTGCTATGATGTAGGGACCTTCGAATTTTGGTGCCATTTTGCCTCCCTCGGTCGGTTGGCTGGCTTCCCTCCTCCGGAGGACATAGTCCCCCACTTGGAATTCTCGGGTGCGAACCTTGGCGTCGATGTAGCCTTTGACTTGCCTTCGGTAGTTTTCCGCCCGGATGAAGGCTTGTTCCCGGCGTTCTGAAAGGAGGTGGAGGTCGAGGGCCATGTTGTTGTCGTTGACTTCGGGGTCATATTGGATCACCCTCCGGGTAGGAAGGGTGACTTCCGTAGGAGCTTTGGCTTCAAACCCGTAGCAGAGGGAGAAGGGTGTTTCGCCTGTTGCTCGCCGAGGGGTGGTGCGGTAGGCCCAAAGGATGTTGTGGAGTTCTTCTACCCAGCCACCGCCCTCGGCCTCCAGCTTCTTTTTGAGGCCCTCGAGCAAGGTCCGGTTGGCGTTCTCTACTTGCCCGTTGCCTTGAGGGTAGGCAATGGAGGAGAAGGTGTGTTTGATGCCCCATGCCTCCAGAAGGGCACAGAAGGGGGCTGCCTCAAATTGTGTTCCATTGTCGGAGATGATCTGCTGGGGGACGCCAAACCTTGTGAGGATGTTCTTGAGGACGAAGTGACGGCACTTCGCCTCTGTGATGCTGGCGAGGGGCTCAGCCTCCACCCACTTGGTAAAGTAGTCGATGGCCACTATGATGTACCTATCGTTGGAGGTACCCCTCGGCAGTGGGCCCACGAGGTCTATCCCCCACCGAGAAAAGGGGATGGATGTGCTGATGGGGGCATAGTTGACCGCTGGCCTGCCGGGGGCTTTCTGGAAATGTTGGCATGCGGGGCATCTTCGGGCAAGGTCAGCACAATCTCTGGCCATGGTTGGCCAGAAGTAGCCCTGTAGAATGAGCCTTCGGGACATGGAGAAGGGTCCCTGGTGAGCTGAGCAAGTGCCACTGTGCACTTCCTCCATTGCGACCTCGGCTTCATCTTGATGAAGGCACCGAATTAGTGTTCCGTTGTAGGACCGTTTGTAGAGCCTTCCGTCTTCGATGGTGTAGCTAGGAGCCCTCAACTTTGCTAGTTTAGCGCGGGCCTCATTTTCAGGTAGCTGCCCCGTGGAGATGAAGGTGATGATATCTGAGATCCAGTCCTCTTGGCGTTGTTGTATGTTCATGACGGGGCTCGCATGGATACTCGAGAGACTGAGTTCCTCAATCTTAGCAATCTTAGAGATGTGCTCGGGGGAGTCGGCCGAGAGCTTAGATAGTATGTCGGCCTCGGAATTTTGAGCCCTCAGTATTTGAGTGAGAGAGTGTGCCTCAAATACCTTAAGCAACTCCTTGGCCGCCTCCTTGTACCGTTTCATTCTTCCCTCCTTGGCCTCATACTCCTCGGAGATTTGGCCGACGACCAACTTGGAGTCGCATTTGATATGGATCTCTCGAGCCTTCATGTTGGCAGCCAGCCGAAGGCCACATAGGAGGGCCTCATACTCGGCCTCGTTGTTGAAGACTTTGAAGAAGAAGCGGATTGCATAGTAGGCTTTGAAGCCCTCGGGAGTAATGAGGACTACTCCTCCCCCGCATGCTTTGGTTGCGGAGGAGCCGTCAGTGTAGAGGGTCCACCAGTCGTCCGAGGTAGCCGAGGGCTCCCCGTCCGTGGCTGCCCTTGCGGTACACTCCGTCACAAAGTCCGCCAGGGCTTGGCCCTTGATGGCAGGCCTCGGACGGATGTCAATGTTGTACTGGCTTAGGAAGATAGCCCATTTCACCATGCGGGAGGAGCTGGTGGGGCTCCTCATGAGGGCGCCGAGGGGTTGATGAGTGAGGACCTGAACCGGGTGAGCCTGAAAGTAGTGGCCCAACTTCTTGACGGTCCAAACGATGGCTAACACCGTTTTTTCCACAGGGGAGTACCTGAGCTCGGCCTCCCTTAGGGTCTTGCTTACATAGAAGATGGCATGTTGGATGTCGTCTTCCTCCCGGATGAGCACGGAGCTGATGGCTGCCGGGCTGACCCCAAGGTAGAGATAAAGGGTCTCCCCTACCTTTGGTTTGGATAACACAGGGGGTGAAGATAGATATCGTTTGAGCTCGTCGAAAGCCCCCTGGCACTCTGGAGTCCATTGAAAGCCAGCCGTCTTCCTCAAGATCTGGAAGAAGGGTAGAGACTTCTCCGCTGATTTAGATAGAAAGCGGTTGAGGGCTGCCAGGCGGCCCGTCAACCGTTGAACTTCCTTCACATTGCGTGGGGGCTCCATGTTGATGATGGCCTGGATCTTCTCGGGATTGGCCTCAATACCCCTTCGGCTCACCATGTAGCCTAAGAATTTGCCCCCTTGGACGCCGAAGGTGCACTTCTTCGGGTTTAGCCGAAGGTTGAACCTTTGCATGATGGCAAAGATTTCCCGGAGGTCGTCGGCATGGATGGAAGATTGTTTGCTCTTGACGATCATGTCGTCAACATAGGCCTCCATGGTGCGCCCTAGGACGGCCTGAAAGACTCGGGCCACCATCCGGGTGTAAGTGGCCCCTGAGTTCTTTAGGCTGAAGGCCATCACTAGGTAGCAGAAGATGCCCTCGGGAGTCATGAAGGCTGTCTTCTCGGCGTCTTCCTCATGCATGAAGATCTGATGATACCCGCGGAATGCGTCGAGGAATGACATGATTTCACACCCCGCGGTCTCATCTACAAGTTGATCGATATTGGGCAAAGGAAAAGGGTTCATAGGGCACGCCTTGTTGAGATCCGTGTAGTCCATGCACATGCGGAAGGTAGGAGGCTTCTGTGCGAGGACTACGTTCGCCAGCCATGAGGGGTATTTTACCTCCTTGATGTGCTTAATAGAGAGGAGCATGGCGACCTCCTTCTTCACAAATTCCCTCCTTTCGGCGGAGAGGGGTCTTCTTCGTTGCTGTACTGCTTTTGCCAAGGGGTCCACCGAGAGGCGGTGGGTGATGACCTTTTGGCTTATTCCCGGCATGTCCTCCGGCCCCCATGCAAAGACAGTGGAGTAGGCGCGGAGGGCGTCGGTGATACCGGTCTTCAGATCTTCAGGGAGCTGGGCTCCAATCTTCACGACTCTCTCCGGCTTGGCCGGATCGAGCGCAAAGTCTTCTACGTCCTCGGCTGGTTCAGCCCTCGGCCTTTTTTCTTCTTCGTTGATGGTTCCGGTGATGGTGTCAACACGGAATTCTGTCTTACTTACCCTCTTCGTTACTTGAAGATAGCAAGCGCGGGCAATTTTCTGATTCCCCCGGGAGTAGCCAATGCCTCCCTCGGCGGGGAACTTGAGGCAGAGGTACCTCATGGAGATGACGGCCTCGAGGTCCTCGAGGGCTGGCCGGCCGAGGATGATGTTATGGGCGCAGTCGATGTTGACGACGACGAACTCCACTTCGAGCTGTGCCCTATGGAGCCCATCGCCGAAGATTACCGGGAGGGTTATTACCCCCTCGGAATCAATAGTATCGCCGGTGAAGCCGGCCAGAGGGGTCTTAATGGGCCGAAAGGACCCCCTCTCCAGGTGCAGCTCTCTAAAGGTGCTAAGGTACATTAAATTGACGGAGCTGCCCGTGTCAATGTAAGTTCGGTGAATGATGGTGTCGTTTATTTCGGTCCGAATCACCAAGGCATCCCTGTGAGGAGAAGAAGTAGGAGGGAGATCCGCGTTGGTGAAGGTGATGGGCTCCTCCCTCAGCCGCTTTACCGGGGGCATATGAGTGACTTCCCCCACGTAAAGCGATTGAGCCCACTTTTTCAGCTGGCTGGTGGAATTGCCCCCTGTATTGCCACCGGTGATCATGAGGATGTGGCGTTTCTTCTCCTGGTAGTGGGGGTACTCCTCCTCTTCCTCCTCCAAGTTTCCGATCTCCCTCTTCTTGCCGAGGGGGACGGTGTTCGGGTTCACCCAAGCGTTCACCTTCGTGTGGTGACCTCGGGGAGGTCCCTGATGAGAAGGTCCCTCCTGCCGAGGGCTTTGGATAAATTGGGATAGATGCCCTGCTTGTATCAATCTCTCGATGGCCGTCTTTAGCTGGTGGCAGTCATCGGTTCTGTGCCCCTGATGCCGATGGAAACGACAGTAGGGGAACTGAGGGTTGATAGCATGTACCTCCGGGGGTGCGCGAGAATCGCGCTCAACGAGGCCCCTCTCCTCGGCAAAATCAAGGATGATGCTGACGGGGTGCGTCAATGGTGTCCGGGGGCGGTCCAGGAGAATGGGCTGTGCCCAAGTCTTAGGGTTGCTCTTATAACCTCCCCCGGTCTTGGCTTGGCCTTGCCGAGGGCGGTCATCAGAGGGTCCCGAAGCCTTGGGGTGATTTGGAGGAGCCCCCGGCCCCCGGTTATTCTTGTTGTCAGCCCTCGGGGGTTGCTGATCTGGATGCTGGTGGTATTTCTCCACCTCCTCGGCCTCAGCGTATCGGTCCCCCCGCTGCAGGGCCCTTATGTAATCGCGTGGGGTTCAATGATGAGGCTCCTTGAAAAGGTGCCGGTGCGGAGGACGGTTTGTAGGAGGGCCAGGAGGGTCCCGTCGTCAGCACCGTCGACTTTGTCGGCTTCCGTTCTCCAGCGCTCCAGGAAGTCCCGAAAGGTCTCATCCCTCCTTTGGCGTATGGTTAGGAGGTGGGAGAAGTGCTTCCTCGTGCGACGCCTCCCGGCAAATTGCGTCAAGAATCGCTGGGCGAGTTCTTGCCACGAATCAATGCAGCCTTCGGGCAACCGGTTGAACCATTCGTATGCCGGCCCCTCTAAGGTGGAGAGGAACCAACGACACAAATATTCGTCCGACGCCCCTACCATCATCATGCTGTTCTGATATTTGCTGTAATGCTCCTGGGGGTCCGTCTTCCCGTTGTAGGGCTGTATGTGTTGCCCTCGGTATTTTTCCGGGATCCGGGCCGCCAATACCCTTGGGGTAAATGGCGTCCGGGTCCGGAGCTGGATGATGGGTTCCCCGGAGCCCTCGGCTACCTTCTTCTGCAATTCCTCCATTTTGGCCATCATGGCCTCGTATTTGAGGTCTGAATGAGGGGTGGAGGTGGTGGCGTGAGCTTTGTTGGCCTCCATTTCATCAAGCCGGCGTTGGAGGGCCGCAATAATTTCGTCCCGGGGGTCCTTCGGGAGGGTCTCCGCCCCCCTGTGAACGAACCCGGGCCGAGTGGGCCTGGTTGATTTGGTGGCGAGCATCGTCGGCATGAAGGGGTGCCTTGCCTTTGTCCCGAGGGGGACGCTCCTCGTCTGCCCTCGAGACAGATCCTCCGCTTTCCTGGGGCCTCTGGAGTGCTTTTCCTCCGAGGCGGTCTTGGACCCCTCAACGGTCTTGCCCCCCTCCGATCCGGTTGAGGGCGGAAGTGCGGGGCCTCTCTCTGTTGTCATTGTGGCGGTCCCGGGACTGAACTTCCTGGGAGGCCGTATCTTGGGCCACTACCCCTTTGTCATTCCTAACCCGAGGGATGGGATTTCCGAAGGGGTGTGGCAGAGGGGGAAGCGCGATGTTCTCCCCAACCTGGGGTGGAGCCAAGGTGCCGAAGGCACCCGGGTTCTGAGTTAGCGTCTGGATGAAGGCGGAGAGCGCCGAATGAACGTCGATGGTGAGGACCGGAGGGCTGACTTGGTCATCGCTCCGGTTTTTCTTCTTGGCCTCGATGCCGAGGCGGGCATCGGGGGTATTTTGCTGGATCTGAAGGCGTAGGTCGACAGCCGCCTGTTCCAGCCCAACGATGACACCGCCCTCGGGAGCCCTGTGAGAGGCTTCGGGGGCGTTGACGTCGCAGAGGGCCAGGTTCTTGTCTTCTACGTTTTTGGAGTTGGCACGTGTTGTTCTCACCATTTTGGTAGAGGGCTAGTGTTTGGCGAAGGGGGAGGGTTTCTTACTTGATCGTTCGACCTCTCAACGAGAGCACCAAATGATGGATAGTGTACCCGGGGGGTAGCTTATTCGAGGGTTTACTGCGGGGAGTAGCTTAGAGAGAAGTCAGAGCAAGTAAGAGAGAGAAAGTATATTGAGTTGAGGCGTTAAAGCGTGGTTACAAATGGGGAAATGGGGTGCTATTTATAGTAGCAATAAATACCGGACAGGGACACGTGTTAAGCGCTCATTGGCCGAGGGGTCACCTCAACTGGTTGGCGCTGGCAACCGCATGTGGCCGCATTTAATGAGGCTGTTGGATGGGACGTCGTACTTGGTACGGTGACCCAGAAGCGCGTGGAGGGAGGATCCTGTCGTGTGAGCTGCCTTCGGCCGCATAATAGTTGCCGAAGGCTCTCTGTTGCCGAGGGCACGCTAATGCCGAGGGCTACTGTCTTTTTTGCCGTTTCCTCCCAGTTTCTTAGTTTGCTTGAAAAACCCGTTCTGTGAGAGATTTGAGCCTTCGGCTAGGGGGCCGAAGGCTCCCCAGTGTGCGCTGTGGGCTGCTAAGTGCTTGGGGCGCCGTAATTTGGGCCTGCTGTGCTTCCTGGGCCGGTTGGGCCTTTATTGGTGTAGTAGGAGTCTGTGGGCCGGGGATTCCCGGGCCATATACTCCATCAGAGTTCTTATACAATGACCATCCATGAAAGTCAAGGTGAGTCGCTCACTCACGTTGGTGAAAAAACCAGTTTTCAGTCATGGACAATTATATGTTGTTGCGTCAAGAGTTACCAATCGTGGAGGTCTCAAAATCCTCATTCAAAATGAAGATGATTGTCCAAAAGATGAAACTATGAATGTTGTCTACCAAAAAGTTCTACATAATCTCTAATGTTTCACATTGTAACATAATCACATTATATATTACAAAAAACTTACATATTACCCTTTTAGTTCTTAATTGTTTAATGTATGATATTTATAACTTTATATCACATGGTTTTTATATTGAAAAACTCTAAAAACTATTAAAATATGAAGATATATAAATTCAAATTGTGAAAAAGTTTAGAATGTCAAAGTCAAAATCTTTGACTTTTGAAAAAGTTTATAAAAAGTTTCAAATTGTGAATTTTTGAAAAATTTATTTCTGAAAAATTTATTTGTCGTATGCACCTGTGTGAAGCACGGTATGTGTATTTTGGATGGGGTATAAACACGTTAAACATGAAAATTTATTTGGTTATAAAGTTAAATATCATACATTAGACAATTAAGAACTAAAAAGGTAATATGTAAGTTTGTTGTAATATGTAATGTGATTATGATACAATGTGAAACATTACAGATTATAGAACACTTCTTTGTAAATAATATTCATCGTTTCATCCTTTGGACAATCATCTTCTTTTTGAATGAGGATTTTGAGACCTGCACGATTGGTAACTCTTGACACATCAACATATAATTGTTCATGGTTGAAAACTGTTTGTTTTAGTAAGAGACCAATGTGAGTGAGCGACTGAACTTGACTTTTATTGATCATTGCATAAAAAATGTAATAGGGAATTGTCTCCTTTGAAATCTAAAAGGTAGTCGAACATTAGACGGTGTTAAAGGAAGTCATGGTATTAAAACATTTTGTTCTACTCTCGTACCATTCAGAAACCTACCTTCTAAGATGTGATCACACATGTTTGTTATGGTGAGTCTTGTCTCGTTACACAAACTGAATGAGTGATCGATATTACGCAGAAGCATGACTGTTGTATCAACTTTCAATGTTAACCTGTGTCATGGCTTTAGTCTTTTTGAACTAGGAAACAAAATAGAAAAACAAAACAGAAAGTTAAAATGACAAAACCAGATACATTGAGGTGTTCCGTTATCACAACATCAATGTAAACATGGATGTGTGG
Source organism: Cuscuta europaea (assembly GCA_945859875.1). Lineage (NCBI taxonomy): Eukaryota > Viridiplantae > Streptophyta > Magnoliopsida > Solanales > Convolvulaceae > Cuscuta > Cuscuta europaea. The sequence goes on from CAMAPE010000030.1 coordinate 3,077,241, forward strand.
CCTATATAAAATGATAGAAATATTAAAGCTCTAACAGGACTTCCAACCAGTTATTGTGAAGCATCCGAAAAGATGTCACTCTGGTTGTTATTTGCATGACCATAAAGATCAGCATTGAGAAACTTGTAGCCCCCCGAGGTCATGTAGACACTCGTTATCATCACTATAGAGATAAACTCTAAAGCAATAGCCTGAAACTGTTGGTGTTAAGCAATAATGCACCAACATGACTTCCTTCCAATCATTGGTCTACATCTATAATAGATGAGCCCTGTGGAAGTTCTCGCATGTCATGTAGACCTGCAACTCACTCAAAAGTGCGTCTGTGTCCTAGAAAATTTCAAAACATTTGGGAGTGAGTAAATAGACACGACGTGATCAATGAGAGTTCAGTGGCATGGGGCTGAGGCTACTGCAGTCAGTATTACTTGCCTCGGAAGGAGACAGAAATGAGAGACATGGTTCCCCGTGAATTATGATTAAACACTTGTCTGTTGGGAGACAAGTGAGTGGTCTTGGATAGGGTTACAAATGCACTGTTGGATAAGATGCAGTGACTTCTACCTGGGATGTGATTAAATCAGTCTTGAACCTATTGGGAAATTGCCTAGAGTATTTGACTGACTAGAAGTAAATGTTCAATGGATAGTAGGCACTTGAGGTAGTAGACTTATCATTGATAATTTTTTTTCTTGCTCACTCGAGCCTTCTGTTTCCTAACGCTCATAATGTTCACTCACTCACTCACTCACTCTCGGCTTTGTCCCTTGGGTAGGCTTAGTTGGGTTTACTAAGCCGTAGGGACATGTTCTCTCATTAATTTTCTCTCTGTACTCCCCCACAACTGGAGCACTCGGTATGCTTTGTCATTGTTAGGCACCGGGGAGGATAACATTGAACACTCCCCCTAAAATGTTGCATCCTTTGAGAGATTCCTTGTTTTGTCGGTGTAAGGCGCCGGGAAGAGAAAACTGAAACTCACCCTCAAAATGTGCAAGGATTGATAGCTCACAGCTCGTCATACCCGCCATGTGTGTGGAGAAATCTGAACAGGTACCACAAACCCTGTTCAAGTGATTTACAATAAAAATTGATATTGTTTGAAAAAAAAGTATTGATATTGTTTGAACTGGGAAACAAAATAGAAAAACAAGTAATTCACAATAAAAGTGAATTACTTTTGGGAAGCCATTTGTTTTAGAAATTATTTAAAAGTGATTCACAATAAAAATTGATATTGTTTGAAAAAAAAGTAATTTTGAAAAATTACAAGTTAAAGTGTATGATGTTAAATACGATAGTAGATATAGGGATGGAATGGGACGGGTCGGCTCGACCCGAGCCTAGCCCGGTCCTGCCCGGTCGGGCGGTATCGGGATTGGCCAATTGGGGCTTCATCTGGGTATGGAGGCAGGAGGGCTATGGCCTACGGGTCTAGAAAATAGGTGACCGACCTGGGCTCATTGTTTTTTAAATTTTTCGCAATTAATATGTTGCTTGGCGGGTAGGGCTGGGTGGTTTGGGGTTGGGGTGGGGTGGGAGGGGTAGAAATAAATCTGACCCGGGCCCGGCCCGGTCCCCGTAGAAACTCGGGCCGGTACCGAGCCTGCAACTTGAAATCCAAGTACCGACCAATCCTGACCCGGAGCCCGACCTTGCCCGGGTCCGGTCCACCCCTAAGTAGATAGTACTTTTTCATGTAATAGTAAAAGTGGAAAGGACCACTCAATTTACTTTTAGCCTTTGACTTTAAATTGTTTAATTTTAAGTAGAAATATTTATTTGAAAACACACATTTCAGGGTTTTTGATAAAAGAGGAAAAGAGTTTTTTAAGCAATAACAATCACTCCCTAAGTAGAAGTTCATTTTTGAAAACACCAACTTTAGAGTTTGTAATAAACAAAAAAAACCGAGAAGTGCTTTTGAGAATGAGAAGCAATAACAAAAATCCGAAAAGAGTTTAGTAACACTAGCATTGACTGAATTTGATAAATATATTAAAATTCATGAAATCTTTATCGAAGTTGTTGAATCAAGAAAAAAATACTTAAAAATGTTGTAGGGAAGTGAGAGAGGTGTGTTATTCCAATAGGTAGACCCTCTTTAAATAGAGGAGAATTAGGTTTACACAAGGATTGGGCTTCTCGGGCCCATGAGCTCAGTACATAATATATTAGTGAATATTCTATCTATAATGATAGCACACTACAAGTAATTTCCTTTAACACTCCCCCTTGTGCTAAGTTGTAGATAGAGTGTTGCACTCCCTGTAGCCTTGTGGAAACTTCATCAAGTAACAAAAAAAAACCCTGTGGGAAAAATAAACCTTGACATGAGACTAGAGTTTATTGGACTTCATTCATTGAGTCCTTTTGGATTCTTTACTTTGATCGATACTCACAGTTACCTCGTTAAAAACCTTACCAAGTAACAAAAACCCAATGGGAGAAAAATAAAGCTTGGTTTAAGGAAAAGAGTATAACATGAGGGTGTAAGACTCCCCCTGAAGTCTACACCTCCCCCTGATATTTACATTAATCTGGGGATTTCAGAAAACTTACGCATTCCAATGTTTTTCACATGTTTTTCGAATGTGGCCTTGGGCAATGACTTGGTAAACAAGTCTGCTACGTTTTCTTCCGAACTTATTTGATTTACTTGGATCTTGAGGAAGGCCTGTTGTTGCTGATTATAGAAGAACTTAGGAGATATGTGTTTTGTGTTGTCACCCTTGATGTATCCTAATTTCATTTGTTCGATACAGGCTGCATTATCCTCGTAGATGCAGGTTGGCTCTTCAGTGGTAGGCTTTAAACTACTAGTTCCTCGAATGTGTGCAATGATAGCTCTTAACCATATACACTCACGGACCGCCTCATGTAGAGCAATGATCTCTGAGTGGTTCGAGGAGGTAGCCACAAGGGTTTGCTTAGTTGATCTCCAGGATATCGCCGTGTTCCCGATTGTGAAAACATAGCCAGTTTGGGAACGGCCTTTGTGAGGGTCGGAGAGGTACCCAACATCAGCAAAACCTACCAAGACATCATTTGGGGTTTTCAGGGGGGTGACCATTTTGTCCTTTGTGACCACAACTCCATTTGTGGTTTTCTTCGTCTCTCCGTAGGGAAAGAACAGTCCCAAGTCACTGGTCCCTTTAAGATATCTAAAGATATTCTTGATACCGTTCCAATGACGCTGCGTAGGCGCAGAGCTAAATCTAGCTAACAAGTTCACTGAGAATGCTATATCGGGCCGAGTGCATTGTGCTAAGTACAATAATGCGCCTATTGCACTTAGGTATGGAATTTCAGCTCCTAATGCCTCCTCGTCATCTTCCTTTGGACGAAATGGATCCTTTTCAGGATCTAGACTTCGGCCCACCATGAGAGTGCTAGCAGGGTGCGCTTTATCCATGTTAAATCGCCTGAGTACCTTTTGGATATACGCAGACTGGTGGATTAATACTCCACAAACTCGATGTTCTAATTCAAGGCCTAGACAAAATCGAGTTTTCCCAAGGTCTTTCATCTGAAACTCAGATTTCAAATAGCTTGCGGTTTCTCTTATTTCGTCAAGAGTGCCGATTATGTTCATGTCGTCGACATATACAGCTATGATTGCAAATCCGGAACTCGTTTTCTTTATGAATACGCAGGGACAAAGCTCATCGTTCTTGTATCCCTTCCTAATCAAGTAGTCACTTAGGCGGGTATACCACATCCGCCCGGATTGTTTTAATCCGTAAAGTGAGCGTCTCAAAATAAACAAATTCTGATCCAAGTCTAGACTTCTTCGCCGTCAATTTTGCCGGCCGTTAATCGGCCTTTATATTCTCAACTCGCCACAGTCGAGACACAGATCGATCAACAAAAACCAAATCACGATGAAAGGAGCAGATCAGAAGAGAAAAGAAAAATCTATTTCTTTAGCTACGATCCAAGACCATCTTTTAATATTTAGATTTTAAAATCACATTTCGAAAATCCATTAGATGACAAATCATGCCAGATATCAATTTGTTTTCTTACGGATCTAATCGATTCCTTTTAATACAATTTCTGAAAAATACTTATTCCATCTATGAAAATATTAACCATAATTCGTGTAATGTCATTAGAATCAGTTTGGCTCTGATACCACTGTTAGGAAATTGATGTAACGTACCTCGAAAGTACGGCAGCGGAAGTTTAAAATTTTCCCAAACAGATCTTTCCTGATTATGACAAAACAATGAATATGACAATAATAGTAGATCTGAGTTAGAACTTACAGATCTTCCAGCCTAGCAGTGATAATCCTTGACCTTCGGTATCCACGTGATTTCTCCTTTCCGAAAGAACGGTTAGATCTCCCTAAGAGAAAGGCTAGGAAATCTCTTCGCAGGGAAATAAACTGGTAATACTGAATCTGAAAACTGGTCTATGAATTATGAAGGAGAAGGATGTATTTATACTAGTTCGAAACTAGTTTTCCAATCACAATGAAAGTCTTTCTAATTAATGAGTTCTAATCCTACTAGGACCAATACTCCTAATTAATTAAATAAGTAGATAAAACAAAACATTAATAATAATAATTGAAATGTGGCTGCACGCCACTTTCTAATTATTATATATGAATATTTATTTTATTTACTTTTCTTTTAATTCCAAATTACAAAAGAAAATATCTACTTTATTTAATAATAAATACATCTTATTTAAGTATGATAAATCTAATTTATCTTACTTAATTAATTCTATCAAATAGAACTCTCCTTCAGCTTCATGAATTAAATATGTTTAATCTAATTAATATTTAATTCATTTTCAGTATTACGAATTAAATATTATTTAATCCAATTAATAATATTTAATTCCTTCTAACAATTCAATCGGAAGGTATAATCACTTGTTGTGTGACCCATAGGGCCTTATATATTAAGCACTAATCAAATTAAGGTCTTAGCGAATCCCTAGACGATTCTCGAGACAAACCTAATATATAAGGACGTTTGCGAGGACTATACAAACTCCCTGTAATATAGAGCTCATAGTGATACGGTCCTTTCATTCAGCGAACATTCAACTAAGTCTAGAACATGATATAGTGTCTATCCCAATAACTCAGTCTCTGTCTCTCAATCTTTCTAGATGATCCATAACGATCATATTCGATATCCAAAACGAATATATCTTTGCATTGGCTAATGACTTTATGATCCATCTAGATATGAGAAGTAGAATGTTCTCTCTTAATCTATTATGAGGAATGAATCCTTTCTTGGCTCAACTACTACTCCATGTGCTTCGTGATGCACCCAACACATGCTGTATCTACCCCGATTGGAGTGCAATCGTTGGTCATGGTCAAAGTACATCACTCCGCACATGTAGTACGTATTGACCTCAAGTCGGAGGACTATTACACTACTCTATACGCCGATAATCCCATAGACACATGAATAGAACTTATCAAATGGTTTCTCGGTGGGTATGCCAATATTCTCTAAAATATCTATGTGACCATCATGAATTACAGGAACTCATAGTCGTGAGATCAACTATACTTTCTAAAAGTATGATGCAGTCCACATACCAATCTTATCTCATATCATCAATATCCCATTCTTGATGATCATTGATTGGGGCTATTTTAGGACCTTATGTTGTATCATATAAGCTCCCACTTACTTATTGACAACATAAATCCAAGGGAACACAATTATGAATAAAACATTGACAATCGAAAACAATCATTCATAAAGTGTAATACCGTGTATATATCAAATATAAAAACTAAATGTGATCAAGTATATATGTCTTTAAAGAAATGATTGTCGCTAGGACATATATACTAACAATCTCCCACTTGGCCTAGTGCCAATCACCAATGCGTCTAACACCTAGATTCTCAAAATGTCTAGTATGTTTCTCACAGCTCAAAGGTTTGGTGAAGGGATCAGCCAAATTGTCCTCAGTGGAAACACGTTCTATTGCAACCTCTCCTCTTGCTATCTGCTCTCGAATCACATGATAGCGCCTCGGCACATGTCCATTCCTCTTGTCGCATCTTGGTTCATTTGCTTGTGCAACAGCACCAGTGTTGTCACAATAAATGGTTATTGGATGACTATCATTTGGAACAACCCCTAATTCTTTGAGGAATTCACGTATCCATACGGCCACTTTAGCTGCTTCTGATGCAACAATGTACTCGGCTTCTGTTGTCGAATCAGCTGTAGTGTCTTGCTTGGAACTCTTCCAGTCTACTGCTGCTCCATTGAGATTAAAAACATAACCTGATTGTGACTTATAGTCATCCTTATCTGTCATGAAGCTAGCGTCAGAGTAACCAGATGCTATTAGTTTCTCTTGTCCACCATAAACCAAGAAATATTCTTTAGTTCGTCTAAGATACTTAATAATAGTCTTAACAGCACTCCAATGCCGTTCTCCTGGATTATTTTGATATCGACCAACAATACTAAGCGCATAAGCCACATCTGGCCTAGTACAGATCATAACATACATGATTGAACCAATTACAGAAGCATATGGAATCCCTCTCATGCGTTTGATCTCATCATCAGTTGAAGGACTATCCTTCTTTGATAACGATATCCCATGACCCATCGGGAGGAATCCTTTCTTAGATTCTTCCATTTTAAATCGATGTAGTATTTTGTCAATATACGTGGATTGTGAAAGACCTAACATCCTGTTAACTCTGTCTCTATAGATCTTAATCCCAAGGATATAACAGGCTTCACCTAGATCTTTCATCATGAAGATATTGGATAACCATTCTTTCATGGACTTCAATAAGGGGATATCATTCCCTATGATCAGAATGTCATCAACATATATGACCATAAAGACCACGCTATCCTTGCTGCGTTTTGTATATACACACGCATCCTCATTGCTTCTGATGAAGCCAAACGATTTGACCGCTTCATCAAAACGGATATTCCAACTCCTTGAGGCTTGCTTTAGCCCATATATGGATTTCTCCAATTTACATACTGATTTGGGATTTGGCATGGATATAAAACCTTCAGGTTGTACCATGTACACCTCCTCCTTGAGGTTTCCATTAAGGAAAGCAGTTTTGACATCCATTTGCCAAATTTCATAATCATAGTATGCTGCTATCGCAAGCAAAATTCGAATGGACTTGAGTTTTGCAACTGGCGAATAGGTGTCACTATAGTCAATTCCCTCTCTTTGACTATAACCTTTAGCCACTAGCCTAGCTTTGTATGTTTGCACCTTGCCTTCGGCATCAATTTTCTTCTTGAAAACCCATTTGCATCCAATGGGTCTAACCCCAACAGGCAAGTCAACCAAGTTCCATACTTGATTGATATACATCGAGTCCATTTCAGATTTCATGGCTTCTTGCCACCTCTCTGAATCAATATCTAATATTGCTTCAGTGTAAGTCTTAGGTTCATCCTTGTCAGGAATTTCAACATCATCATGATCCTCCATGAGGAAGCCAAACCTAGTTGGTTCATGACGAAATCTAGTAGACCTACGAAGTTGAATATTTTGCGATTGTTCAGGCTGCTCATTCTGATTGTGAAGAGGTTCTCTTGCATTGGACTGTCCAATGCTCGGAGAATTTTCTGGTGCTACACTTTTAAGTGTTTCCAGAGAAGGAGAAGTAGGTGCAGAAGGAATGACAACCACGTCATTTCTTTCATGCCTAATAGGAACCACTTGCTGGTGCGAGGTGCTTCCTATATTACTCCCACTAGCTGAAGGATATCCTCCTAGAGACATACTTCCACTTAATCCTCCCACTGAATCCTTGTTTTGACCATCTAACAAGTCTTCATCCTCTATGTTATTTTGTGATTCTTGAATATCTTCTAGTACTATCTTCTCACGATTGAATTCCTTGAAGACCAAGTCTTCTTCTAGGAATCGTGCCTGTCTGGAAATAATGATTTATGTTCCTCAGGATGATAGAAATAATATCCCCTAGTTTCTTTAGGATACCCCACAAAATAACATCTCTCACTTCTAGCTCCTAACTTATCAATGTGCAATTTCTTTACATAAGCAGGGCAACCCCACACTTTAATATGTGAAAGAACAGGCTTCTTATTACACCATAACTCATATGGTGTCTTTTGCACTGATTTAGATGGAACTCTATTCAGAATGTATATCGAAGTTTGCAATGCATACCCCCAAAGTGATGTTGGAAGAGACGTGGAATTCATCATGGACCTAACCATGTCTAACAAGGTTCTATTTCTCCTTTCAGAGACACCATTCAATTGAGGTGTTCTTGGAGGAGTCCATTGTGACTGAATTCCCTGACCTTTTAAGTAATCGAGAAACTCCTTACTCAAGTATTCCCCTCCACGATCAGATCGTAGAGTCTTGATACTCTTGTCAAGTTGCTTCTCTACTTCAGCCTTATACTCCATGAATTTCTCAAAAGCTTCTGATTTGTGTTTCATAAGATACACAAATCAAAACCTAGAGAAATCGTCAGTAAACGTGATGAAGTAAGAAAAACCTCCTCTAGCTTGAGTTGGGAATGGTCCACATACATCTGTGTGAACCAATTCAAGCACTTCTTTGGCCCGTAGTCCTTTTTCAAGAAAAGGTTTACTCGTCATTTTAGCTGAGAGACACGAATCGCAATTACCATATGATTCAAAATCAAATGGCGTTAAGTAATTTAATTTACTTAGCCTTGCTATTCTGGCTTCATTAATATGACCAAGCCTACAATGCCAAAGATATGTGGTATTTTTCAGATTACTTAACCTTGGTCTTTTATTTTGTACATTTAATATGTCATGTCTACAATTAAGAACATATAAACCATTCATAAGAGGAGCATTTCCATACACAATACCATTTTGTGAAAAACAACAAGTGTTATTAGCAAAATGAAAAGAAAAACCCTCATTGTCTAACATAGGAATGGAAATTATGTTCTTTGTTGTAGAAGGAACAAAATAACAATTATTTAGTTCTAATCTATAACCACTGGGTAAATCTAATATATAAGTCCCTACACGTTCAGCAGCAACTTTTGCTCCATTTCCTACACGTAGGTCAATCTCACCCAGCCTAACTACTCTACTGTCATTTAGGCCTTGCACACTATTGCAAATGTGTGAGCCACAAGCCGTATCTAATACCCAACAGTGAGAGTTAGTTGTAGACATATTAATATCAATGACAAAAATGTCTAAGCTAGAAGCACTCGGTGCTTTGGCTAGATTAGTCCTGTATATCTCACAATCTCTCTTCCAATGTCCTGTCTCTTTGCAGTAGAGACATACATCATTTGGTACCTCAGCAATGTGATTCTTCTGAATGTCCTTGTCAAACATGGCTAATTCAGAAGAGCTAACATCAAGGATCTCGGGTACACATGTATCAAATACATGTTCGATATTTTCTTGCCTAAGAACGAAACGCATATTTTGTTCCAAGTCTAGAAAGTTTGGTTCAATCAGATTATTTGTATCCAAGATACTTCTCAATGATAAATTCGACATACCTAAAAGCCTAAAGAAGTTCAAATAGAACGGAATTAAAATCATATATTAATTCCTATGATCACATTTAGTTAACTAAATAATATGGACTTTTAATTATTTAGCTCCCACTATTTTACATGCTCTTTGACCCCAATAAAAGAAACATGGAATGTTTTACAATCATAGTGGCCAAAATCCTCATTCATACTATTACAATCCCAGCTTGGGCTGATCACTGCAATAATATAATGGGTAGGTCCCTAGACCAATTGCGTCCAAGCAACTTTTGGTTGATCAATTTTTAAATGATCGACATCCTTAAATTAACACTGACGCTTGGGCGACTCGAGCTAATTTAAGTAAGTCAAAACCATCACACGATCACAAACATATGTATCTATAAATTAGTTCTATATTTTGTCGAATGGAATAAACACTTGGGTGAAATATTCTTCAACGAAAAAATATTTCTACTAATTTAATTATGATGGATGATGTCGTTATCCTAGATAAGACTTAAATTTTAATTTATGGGGAACATTTGGCGGGATATTAATTTTTTTTATTTTTATTTAATCAAGATGCTAAAACATATTATCAAATAATACGTCAACGAGATCTAATACAAACAGATAAATTAAAGCATGCAATATAAATCAAATTTATGAACAGATATAATCATCTAATAATATTAAGCATGCTTCAAAACATAAAATTAACACTTAAAATTAATCCTTTTAAATCTCAAAGATAAATAATATAATTAAAACAAGAATAATTTTAATGCTTAATTGTATTTATCTGTGGTGTCGTGTGGTAAAAGAAAACAGCACCAAAAACCTATACTACTTGGTACGTATTCTAAAGTCCTTATTTACACTAGTGTTCCTTTAACTATTTGGTTTCTCAAAGTCAAACCAAAGAAAAAAAAGATCCCAAAATAAAAGGGAAACGATGAAGGGATTTCCGCCGAACCCGTCGGACTTGCGAGACGTAGGGATTTCACCTGATGGCATTCTACGCTCTTCATCATCTTCGATCAACAGGAAGTTAGAGGGACCGTTCAAAAGGCTTCTCCGCCATTAATGGCGGTTAAGTTTTTTTTGGGTTTGTTGTCTTAAATTCGCAGCCATCGAAAACGTGATAGATCGTAGATCCATAAAAAAAACAGTCGCCCGATTAAACATCACAGTTCAGATTTTGATTTCTGAAATCAAATTTTAATCACTTTGATAAAAAAAAATTGAAGCACATCTTTATGATAAAAAAACGGACAGCAGAAGATGTCAGGTTCGTTCAACTCACATATTCTCAAAATCAAATTGATTTCAAAGAACAAAAATATAGACTTCTTCGGAAATCAACCTTTGGTCGTTAACATAATCTCAGAAATTATGTATTTTGATCAATGAAAATATCCATAAAATTCATGTAATGCCATTAGAATCAGTTTGGCTCTGATACCACTGTTAGGAAATTGATGTAACGTACCTCGAAAGTACGGCAGCGGAAGTTTAAAATTTTCCCAAACAGATCTTTCCTGATTATGACAAAACAACGAATATGACAATAATAGTAGATCTGAGTTAGAACTTACAGATCTTCCAGCCTAGCAGTGATAATCCTTGACCTTCGGTATCCACGTGATTTCTCCTTTCCGAAAGAACGGTTAGATCTCCCTAAGAGAAAGGCTAGGAAATCTCTTCGCAGGGAAATAAACTGGTAATACTGAATCTGAAAACTGGTCTATGAATTATGAAGGAGAAGGATGTATTTATACTAGTTCGAAACTAGTTTTCCAATCACAATGAAAGTCTTTCTAATTAATGAGTTCTAATCCTACTAGGACCAATACTCCTAATTAATTAAATAATTAAATAAAACAAAACAATAATAATAATAATTGAAATGTGGCTGCACGCCACTTTCTAATTATTATATATTAATATTTATTTTATTTACTTTTCTTTTAATTCCAAATTACAAAAGAAAATATCTACTTTATTTAATAATAAATACATCTTATTTAAGTATGATAAATCTAATTTATCTTACTTAATTAATTCTATCAAATAGAACTCTCCTTCAGCTTCATGAATTAAATATGTTTAATCTAATTAATATTTAATTCATTTTCAGTATTACGAATTAAATATTATTTAATCCAATTAATAATATTTAATTCCTTCTAACAATTCAATCGGAAGGTATAATCACTTGTTGTGTGACCCATAGGGCCTTATATATTAAGCACTAATCAAATTAAGGTCTTAGCGAATCCCTAGACGATTCTCCAGACAAACCTAATATATAAGGACATTTGCGAGGACTATACAAACTCCCTGTAATATATAGCTCATAGTGATACGGTCCTTTCATTCAGCGAACATTCAACTAAGTCTAGAACATGATATAGTGTCTATCCCAATAACTCAGTCTCTGTCTCTCAATCTTTCTAGATGATCCATAACGATCATATTCGATATCCAAAACGAATATATCTTTGCATTGGCCAATGACTTTATGATCCATCTAGATATGAGAAGTAGAATGTTCTCTCTTAATCTATTATGAGGAATGAATCCTTTCTTGGCTCAACTACTACTCCATGTGCTTCGTGATGCACCCAACACATGCCGTATCTACCCCGATTGGAGTGCAAGCGTTGGTCATGGTCAAAGTACATCACTCCGCACATGTAGTACGTATTGACCTCAAGTCGGAGGACTATTACACTACTCTATGCGCCGATAATCCCATAGACACATGAATAGAACTTATCAAATGGTTTCTCGGTGGGTATGCCAATATTCTCTAAAATATCTATGTGACCATCATGAATTACATGAACTCATAGTCGTGAGATCAACTATACTTTCTAAAAGTATGATGCAGTCCACATACCAATCTTATCTCATATCATCAATATCCCATTCTTGATGATCATTGATTGGGGCTATTTTAGGACCTTATGTTGTATCATATAAGCTCCCACTTACTTATTGACAACATAAATCCAAGGGAACACAATTATGAATAAAACATTGACAATCGAAAACAATCATTCATAAAGTGTAATACCATGTATATATCAAATATAAAAACTAAATGTGATCAAGTACATATGTCTTTAAACAAATGATTGTCGCTAGGACATATATACTAACATACGCAGGGGCAAAGCTCATCGTTCTTGTATCCCTTCCTAATCAAGTAGTCACTTAGGCGGGTATACCACATCCGCCCGAATTGTTTTAATCCGTAAAGTGAGCGTTTCAATTTTATTGCAAACGCACTCCGCGGTTTAGAGTCACTTGATTTAGGTAGTGAAAGTCCGTCGGGTACTTTCATATATATCTCTGAATCAATATCCCCATAGAGATATGCAGTAACCACATCCATCAATTGCATTTCCAATCCTTCAGAAACTGCTAAGCTGACTAGGTATCGGAACGTGATAATGTCCATTACGGGAGAGTAGGTCTCCTCGTAGTCAATCCCAGGGCGTTGTGAGAAACCTTGCACCACTAGGCGAACCTTATACCTTAAGACTTCATTCTTCTCATTACGCTTTCTGACAAATACCCATTTATGTCCTACAGGCTTTACACTTGGTGGGGTTAGCACTACCGGACCAAATACCTGCCTTTTTGTCATGGAATCTAATTCGACCTGGATTGCTTCTTTCCATTTAGGCCAATCAGCTCTTTGTTGGCATTCTGCCACAGAGCGAGGTTCGATATCATCATGCTCTATAATTTCTTGAGCAACTGTAAATGCAAATATATCATCGATGTGTATGGAAGATCTTTCCATTAGCACATGTGCATTTTCATAATCCATAGAGATTTCCTTGTTTTCTAGAATCATTTCGATCATTGGAGCGTCCTCCAGTAATGATTCATGGACATAACTATAATCGGAGATAATCTCATGTGATGGATGTTGTTCATCGATGATTAATGGATTAGGTTGTGCCGTACTCGTCCTCTTCTTCCTTGGACGAGTATCAATCGAACCGAGTGGTCTTCCTCGCTTCCTTTGAGGAGCCACGGCCTCAACCACACCTCCACTAAGTGTGGTTGCAGTGCCTCCTACTATGGCACTGTGCCCTCCCTTGGGGACTTCTAACCTTGCAGGCACATTTGCAGCTGGTATGTGTGATCTTGTCACTTTTGCAATATCAGAAAATGCATCAGACATTGAGTCTGCTACATTTTGTAGGTCTATTATTCTTTTCACTTCACTTTCACAATGTGAGGTGCGGGGATCAAAATGAGACAGTGTAGGAACACACAAGAATAATTCACGCCGTTCTTCGGAAAAATCCTTTTTCTTATCTCCCCCTAACGACGGGAATGTTGTCTCATCAAAGTGACAATCCGCAAATCTTGCGGTGAAAAGATCGCCAGTCAAAGGTTCTAGATAGTGGATTATTGTTGGGGATTCGTATCCAACGTATATACCTAATCACCTTTGAGGACCCATTTTGGTGCGCTGTGGTGGCGCAATTGGCACATAGACTGCAGAACCAAATATGCGTAAGTGTGAAATGTCAGGCTCATATCCAGTTATCAACTGGTATGCAGAAAATGGTTGGTTCACAGTGGCCCGAAAGCGAATAAGTAAGGCTGCATGTAATATTGCCTATCCCCATGCAGATATAGGCAAGTTGGTGCGCATAACCAATGCCCTAGCTATTGTTTGTAATCTTTTAATAGTAGCTTCTGCGAGACCATTTTGTGTGTGTACATGGGGAACGAGATGCTCTATGTCGATCCCGATAGACATGCAATAGTCATCAAATGTCTTTGATGTAAACTCTCCAGCGTTATCAAGTCTAATAGACTTTATAGGATGATCGGGGTGGTGGGCCCTTAAGCGAATTATTTGTGCTATGAGTTTTGCAAATGCAGCATTTCTTGTGGACAATAAGGTAACATGCGACCAACGGGTCAATGCGTCCACCAGAACCATAAAGTATCTAAATGGTCCGCATTCTGGATGGATCGGTCCACATATGTCTCCTTGAATTCTTTGTAAGAATGAGATGTTTTGTTTTGTGTCTTTAGCATAGGATGGTCTCGATCCTGTTTTTGCTAAGAAGCAGGCTTTGCAAAATGAGTTTTGTAATGTGGACATAGTTAGGGAAGCATGGGCTAGTTCTTCTTGTGCTTTAGAAGATAATTGTCCTTGTGGAGGAGCCGCATGGTTAACAGTTTGTACTGTGCTGACTTTTCGCCCTTCTTTATACCTTTCTCGAAAGAAAGGGTGTCCATGTGAATTCTTGAGAATTCGAATCATCATGTCACGACCGGGGTGACCAAGGCGATCATGCCAGAGCCTATACGAGTCTATGTCCAACATTTCATTGTTGGAGATCGCATATGATTCGAAGATTCGAATAGTAGTGACATAGAGTCCACTAGATTGACTCATTAATTTTTCTAATATGCATTTTCTTCCTCTTTTACTAGAGGTAATATATAGGTATTCTATCCCATCCTCACTATGAGTTTCAACGTGGAAACCATTATCCCGTATATCTTTACAACTTAATAAAGTTCGAGTAGCTCTAGGTGCATATAGAGCGTCTGTGACGTGGAATGTGGTACCGTTAGGTAGCATAAATTTGGCAGTGCCTCGCCCTTGTATTACGTTCGATGATCCAATCATCGTAGTCACAGAGGATTTATAGGCTACTAATTGAATAAAAAGTTGCCTATGTCTCAGGATAGTGTGGGTTGTCCCACTATCGACTAAACATTCGAGTTCTCCTCGGGTCATTCCTGTGTAAACATGCATTAGATAATTGTTGGTATATATTTGGATTTCAAAAATTGAATCCAATTATTAAAATAACGATAAGCATGTAATGTCCATAAGCAGGAAATTAAAAGGAATGGGAAAAACATAAAGTTTGTTTAAAATGTCTGGTGGGATAGGGGAAATTTAATCAAAGTCCGGTGCATCGACCGAATGGGTGGTGTTATTTTTAACACCAAAATCCGCCACTGTGAGGTTAACATCAACCTCATTTCCTTCGTCTGTCACAAACTGAGATTCATGCTCCTTTGATTCTCTGTATTTTTTGTAGGCAGCAGCAACTCTATTACTGGCTTGGCAATTCTTATACCAATGACCTGAAACTCCGCATCTGTAGCATGGTTCTTCCCCAACTCGGTCTCGTTTGACTGGAGGTTTTGATGGTGCATTATGGGCCTTGTTAGTTTGACCACTGGTCCCTCCGATTGTATCTTTCTTCCACACTTTGGAAAATCCTCCACGGCCCGTATCTCGGCCTCCACGCCCGCCGCGATTGTTGCGCCCCCTTCCTCGAGTACGACCCTCTCCTCTTCCACTAGGGTGCTTTCCAGTGTTTGCTTTGCCATAGTTGACCTCGGGAGTTTTCTTTGTCCCAACTGGTCTGGCATTGTTATTCAAGAGAACTTGATTTTGTCTTTCAGCAACTTGGAGCAAATTAATTAACTGAGTAAATGTGGTTATTCTTTTGTTATTATGCTCCAACCTATACTGGTTCGCTAGTATAAGTGCTGAGGTAGGGAAAGTGGAGAGGGTCTTATCAATCATTTCATCTTCTGTGATTGGTTTACCACATAAATTAAGGCGCGCTTTGAGGCGTAACATGTCCTTATTAAAATCGTTGATCTTTTTGTAGTCGACTAAGCGGATTTCATTCCATTGCATTATCAGTTCGGGGAGCAATGTGTCATGTATGTTCCCAAAACGACCTTTTAGTGCGTCCCACGGTTCTTTGGGGGTTTTCAATTGTAAGTATTCCCAGCGTAAGCTAGGGTCAATATGGCGTCTAAGGAACATTAACGCATCAGCCTTTATTTTTTCAGACGGTGCATTATCTTTTAAACTTTCAGGGTCGGCAAGCGTGGCGGAATAGTCTTTAGCCACAAAAGTGGTTTCTATGTCAGAAACCCAGCGATGGTACTCAAGTCCTTCTGAGTCCAGGATGTCAAACTCAGGTCGAGTTGGATCAGTCATCTTAAAATATAAAATTGTATGAGTGTCATTCACTACCATTTATCGCTAAAAAAATAAATAAAAAAATGCGATTCTTTGTGTGAAAATTCTTTGTCACATAAAAACAATGTCATGTGGTATGTCTCTTTGCAGACAATATTTTGTATAATGCATCGAAGAGAGGAGATATATATTTATCTCCTTAAAAAAAATCATAGATTTTTTTTTAGGATGTTATATGGTGTGTTTAATATATAAAATATTAATATTGGTCTAATGAATAGATTAGGTATATCTCATTTTTTTTTGAAAAAAAAAGAACGAATTTAATAATCCTTTTAATAATATTATTTATATTGTCGAATTATTGAAAATATATTTTGCCATATATTTTAATTATATAAAAAATGGATCTTAAAAACGAATTTAATTATCATTTTTTTTCGAACTTAAAGAGTATATTTTGACAAAAATTTCGATTTTTTTTAAACAAACTTCGAATTATCAAAAATAATTAATTATCGAATTTTATTTATCAAAAATTAATTTTTAAAAACGAATTTAATAACATAGTAGTAATTTAATATGCATATATTAAAAAAATGCTTCGTATATGCGGATTACCAAAAATTGAAGTTTTTTTTCGTTTTTTTTATTATTAATTTCGGGAATGAGATTGAATTTTCTAAAAAAAAATGAAAATATATATAAATTTGCTTCATATTTCGAAAATAATTTTATTGGTGTGAACAAATGGCAAGTTTAAAAAAATTGACATGAAAATATAGTCTAGAAGTATAAAGAAAAGGCATGTACATGAGTCAACCATATATATACACACGTAACATTTTATTATGCGTGTGGGTGTATGCATGTATCAATTGTATGTTATGAATAATAAATGTGCATAAAAAATGGAATAGTAAAGTCAAGATTTGTCATATATATTCATTTAAAGGTGGCGGTTTTCTAAATAGAATGGAAATATTGATTTCATGATTATTTAGTATTATGATATATTTAGAAGGATATTTTTATATGTTAATAAATTTTGAAAGAAGATTCGCACTTTTCATTTTTAGATTCTTGTCATATATATGTTAATATATTCTTTGCATATTAATTAAACATACGCATTGATGGATAGTGTACTCGGGGTGTAGCTTATCCGAGGGGTAATTACGGGGAATAATAAGAGAGAAGTTAGAGCAAGTAAATATAGAGAGAGAAAGTATATTGTAAAGTGTTCAGCGTTTTCAGCGTGTTATGACTTGGTTACAAATGGGGAAATGGGGTGCTATTTATAGTAGCAATAAATGCCGGACAGGGACACGTGTCAAGCGTCCATTGGCCGAGAGGTCACCTCAACTGGTTGGCGCTGGCAACCGCATGTGGCCGCATTTAATGCGGCTGTTGGATGGGACGTTGTATAGGGTACGGTGATCTGTACGCATGTGGTGCGGATATCATGTCGGGAAAGGTGCCCTCGGCTGTGGAGAACAAGCCGAGGGGTCTGAGTACCGGGGACCCCCTTGGTGCCGAGGGCTCCAGGTGCCGAGGGCTCCAGGTCCCGAGGGCTACTGATTTTCGCCGTTTTCCCAGTAACTTTGTTTTGCTGTGTTGGCCCTCCTGTGAGAGTTAGAGCCTTTGGCCAGGGGGCCGAAGGCACCCCTGGTGCGCATTGTGGGCTGCTTGGTACTCTGGGCGCTGTGATTTGGGCCTGTTGGGCCTTCTGGGCCTGTTGGGCCTTGATTGGAGTAGTAGGAGTCTGTGGGCCGGGGGTTCCCAGGCCATATACTCCATCAGGAGTCCCTCACTCCTTTTGCCGAAAGGTACTTGAGGGAAAAAGGAGAAATTGTGTTTGTCCTCTGCCGTTGTTCCGTTTGTAGTTTGTAGAGTTGTGGGTAGTTTGCTGTTTGTTTATTCTGCCGAGGGCAGTCCCTCAGTTACCCACATGTCGGGACTTGAGGGGTCATGTTTGTGATTTTTGTGATTTTTCCCGAGGGGGTCCTCCAGCCCCCCTCTCCTTGAGGCACTTGCAAAGTGGTGAAAAGGAGTAGAGTAGTTGCGTTGCTGTTGTGGGCCGAAGGCTGACGCTTTTCGTTTCATTTTGGAGGGATGCCTCGTTAAAAACCTCATTAGGAAAAACCCTGTGGGAAAAAATCCTAATGAGGGAAAAAGAGTGCACCGAATTCCCCCAACGATGAATCGGAAATGTGAAACCTTGGTTCGAAATGGAGAACAATGCAGATGCCGAAGGCTCTCCTTGTTCCGAGGGCTCATGTGTTGATTAGCCGGAGGCTTGTTGTTGATGTCCTGGGAGGTGCCGAAGGAGGGTCCCTCAATCTGGGGATCGAGGGCGTAATGAATGCGGGTAGTATTTGAATTGTTACCGGGGTCCCCTGTTTGTTGACTAGTTGGTGATGAGGATATCCGAGGGCCCCCATTACATGTTTGCCGTAGGCTATCCGTCGATGAGGCATACTCCCCCGGGGCTACCCGGCCCTCAAAGTGCTGAGGGGGGATCCCCGAGGGATGGCCTGATATGAAGCCTTGGGCTTCTGAAGGAATGATCCCGAAGGCATCTGTTATGTAGTGTGTGGGGCACAAACCGGGAGTGTCTCCGGGTAAGTGTATCCGGGGGCTCTTCTTGATGAAGTGGAGTGAAGCAAAAAGCCCGGGGGCTCCCAGAATATAGCCGTTGGAAATATAGCCGTTGGAATATGTAACGTCAGGATATAGCCGTTGGGGGGGGGGGGGGGGTTGCCACGTGGTGCGTGCTCGTTGGCTGCCCGTGGTCGGGCGTCACCGATTGGGCGAAGCCACGGTTCGTAATGATGGCAGTCCAACCGGAGGCCCGGTTTCCAGGCCCAAGCCCGGATCCTTTTGCCTATAAATACCCCATGGCCGGACATTTCCCCTTGTGCGAAATCATTGTAGCGAAGCTCTGCAAAAATTTCTAGAGAGAGAAACTGCAGCCTTCGATCAATCCCTGCCTTAAGGTTAGTTCCCCATCTGTTCTTCTCCCTCCTTAGCTAGCTGTAGCGGCCTTAGATCTAGGAATCGTAACTTAGAAAACTTAACGATTCTGAGCCCTCGAACCAGTGCGAAGATGTCATCCCAAAGTGATTCCCAGGACATCTCGGGGGCGCCCTCGATGGAGGATGAAGTCATCTCGGACGTGGAGTCCTCAAGCGAACAGTCCTCGGCCCAGGAGGATGTCGCGATGGCGGTGGAAGTGCAGAAAGAGCTGGTGGCCGAAGTCGAAGCCGAGGGCTTCGAGCAGGAGGCGGAGGACGAAGAGCTTGCCCTCGCCGTGCAAGTTGCAGAGGAGGAGGAAGAAAAGGAGAGGATGAAGGTGACCGTGGCCGTCCTTCCCCCTCGGGGTGCTGGTGAGGCAGGGAGCTCTCGGCCCCTCAACCCGACGCCGATAAGAGTGGCCCCCGGGAAAAAATCGGAGAAGAAGAAAACTGCTCCTAAGAAGAAAAATGTTGCTGTTGATCAGGGGAAGCCCATAGATGTGCCCGAGGGGTACTCCTGGCTAAATACTGCTGCCCTGGAGATAGGGTCGAAGGCTGATAGGGAAGACATGTACGTGACCCAGCTGCACGTGGGGCCTTCGGCTGTGGTGGTGGCGCCGGGTCCTGATGATGTTCTTTCCCGGGCCCCCGAGGGTTGCATTGCTGTGCACATCCTATCGGTGTCAATGGGGCTCCGGTTTCCCCTGCACCCATTCCTTCGGGAGTATCTCCGGTATGTGGGCTTGGTCCCCTGCCAGTTGACGCCCAACAGCCACTCCTACGTGGCGGGCTTTCTGAACCTCTGCCGGGCCCGAGGGGTGACCCCCAGCCTGGACTTGTTTTTCCAGAGCTTCAACCTCTGCCGAGGGGGTCACGCGAACGCCGAGGGCTTCGCCAATCTGCAACAGGTGGCTCGGTGGAAACTATTCACAGAAGCGCCCTCGTCCAACAAAGGTTGGAAGGAGCGGTGGTGCTACATTAGGATTGCCGAGAGCCCTTTTCCGATGGAACTTAGGGATCGCTTCCGTCGGAACCGAAGGTCGGAAGTGCTGCTCTGGAGAAGGATGGCTTGATAATAGCCAAGATCCCGGCGGGCCGCACGAAGCAAGTGTCCATTAAGGACTTCACTACTGACAAGGATCTTTTCACCATCGGCTTCCGCAAATATCGCTTCCTCGGCGAAACAGACGAGAAGTATCCTGTGCTGGCAGGAGGTAGTCTCCGAGGGCTTCCTTTTTTTGTACTTAGGATTTTTTCCCCCTTTCCCTTTTTTTTGCTTTTTTCTCCTTCGGCCTAACCCCTTTGTTTTTGTTGGCAGGTGTTAACATGGATGCTGGCAAACTCTTCGCTTTGAAGAAGAAGAAGGGCAAGACCCAAGCCCAGAAGAAGGACCCTTCGGTCCAACCGCCTGTGGGAGCCTTCTTCCAAAAAGAGGCTCCAGAGCCCTCTGCTGCGGAGGGAGTCGTCGGTGTGGCGGAGGGGGCCACAAAGAAGAAAAAGGGGAGCAAGGCGATTGAGCCCCCGACTAAGAAGCAGAGGGGCACATGGGCCACTGTCGGCCAGGATGCCCCCTTGGTGATCATTGAGGATCACCTCGAAGCCCGCCGAGGAGGCAGCAGCTTGAAGGAAATACTTGTAGTTGAATAGTTGTTTGAACACTTTTCTTTTTGTTTGTAATGTTTGTGTACCCTCGGCCTCGGCCATACGTTGTAACATATACATTTGAATTTCCTCTTTTTGACGAATGAATGATTGCCTTCGGGCTTTGTGTATATGATTTGTCCTCTTTAATTCATTTCTTTTCGAATGTATGCCCTCGCTTTCTTTTGAATGTATGCCTTCGCCCTTATGAATGTATGCCCTCGCCCTTCTGAATGTATGTTTAGGACTTAGAATATATTCTTCCAAGTGTAGTGCTTCTTGTAGCCCTCGGCTACCAGTAATCTTTAGTCAGTTGAACCTTTCACCGAGAGCACAACGTTCAGGACATAGAAATATTTCTAAGTATTTGTTCATCTGTTGGCCCTCGGCCGGTTCCTCCCCTCTGGTTCCATGTAGCCTTCGGGAGATAGCCGGAGGTGAGGTGCTTAGGACTTAGAAAATTTTCCTAAGTGTTTCAATACAGTTTTAGCCTTCGGTAGTTGGGCACCCTTCGCTGGATGTAGGGCCGAGGGCCCAACAATGGTTAGGACTTAGAAAATGTTTCTAAGTGTAGTCTCACCAAGCCTTCAATCGTGTGCCCCCTCGGGCTGCAGGGAGATTTGAGACTTAGGAACTTGTCACCGGGGGTAAGAACTTTTGGGACTTAGAAATTTTTCTAGGTGTAGCATGTATGAAGTAGGAGCCCTCGTGCAGCATGGAGATTTGACCGAGGGTCAAAGTATGTAGGACTTAGAAAAATTTTCTAAGTGTAGCTTCACCAAATCTTCAACCGTATGGCCCCTCGGGCGGCATGGAGAGTTGACCGAGGGCCAAAAAATGTAGGACTTAGGAAATTTTTCTAAGTGTAGTATGCGTGAAGTAGGAGCCCTCCGGTGACTGTGAAGGCTTTGTCTCAGACATGCCTTCGGTTGACTGATGGCTCCACAAGGGGCAAAGCATTTGGGACTTAGACTAGTTTTTCCAAGTATTTCCTGTCGCTGGCCTTCGGGAGGACCCTTCGGCTGTATATGTTGTAGGTTTAGGATAGTTTTCTTTGATTTGCAATGTTGGGCTATGGTAACAAAAGCCTTCGGTTGTTTGTCATATGGTGCCCTTCGGGGATTTTTTGTGTCTGTTTGGGCCTTCGGTTTTAGGTATAACCGGAGGCAATCCTTGAGTGGACTTAGCCATTCGTTGATGATGCTTGTTGTGAATGGTATCCTTTGTACTTGTGAACTTCCAGGTACCGAAGGTGTTCCCGTGGGGAGCCCTCGGTATGTTTTTGTGAATTGTTGGAGTGATGTACTCATTGATTTCTCGCGGAGTCTACTCCCCTTCACTACCTCATTTTTTTTGAGTAGTGAAGGGAAGGCTTCAAGAAACTTGGTTTCTTGGTAAGGCTTGGCCTATTGGGAGGTAACAGAATACACCATTAGCTCCCCCCTCGGGTTAACCTTCCGAGTTCCGAGGGGATCGAGGGTCGTTTCCTGGGTAGAATACACCATGACCTGCCTCCCCTTGGGGGATGGCGCGGAAAGCACCTCAATTTTGAAAGTCGTCCCCTCGGCGCTAGACATAGTCCGTGGCCTGCCACACCCTTGGGGTGGTGGCGCGGGGAGCGTTTCGGTTTGGAAGTCGAATCCTGGGCATTTATCGTGCCTGTCATACCCTTGGGGTGATGACGCGGAAAGCGTTCCGTCTTTGAAAGTCGAATCCTGGGCATTTCTCATGCCTGTCATACCCTTGGGGTGATGACGCGGAAAGCGTTTCAGGGAAGGGTTTTCATTTGCACACTGGTTGCAAATGGCCGGGTGCACTACGTGCTGCCGGCACCGATAGGTGGCGCTTTCGGTATAGGCGTCCTCGAGGGGTACGGCTTAGGAAACAACACTTGGTGTTTGTCCCGATGTACGACCCTCGACACTTGGTACCGAGGGGTCTTCTGTAAAAGTAGTTGGTGTTTTTCCTCACTTGTCGTAGGGGACTGTGGTGTCTACCCTTGGTACCTTGTACCGAGGGGTATTCTGTGGGAAGACTTGGTGTTCCTTCCTGCTTGTTGGAGGAAGTGATTGTGTCGTCTACCCTCGGTACTTGGTACCGAGGGGTCTTCTGTGGAAACACTTGGTGTTCCTCCCCGACTGTTGAAGGGGATTATGTTATCCACCCTCGGTACTTGGTACCGAAGGGCCTTCTGTGGAAACACTTGGTGTTTCTTCTCATTTGTTGAAAGCTGCTAGTGATGTGTCCCCCCGGCACCAGGTGCCGAGGGGTTTCCTTTTGGGGACAGGTGGTGCTTTGTTGTAGGTGATAGTATCCTCTACCCTCGGCACTTGGTGCCGAGGGTTCTTCTATTGTGGTGAGGCCTTGGGCCTGGGGGTGGTATGAGGGCTTGGCCCTTGTGATAATCTTGTTCCGTGTTCTCGGTGTCTTCAAAATGCCTTCATTCTTCAGAATTTTTTAGGCATTGGGCCGTAAAATAATACATTCACTAGTTATGAGGGCTTGGCCGCTCTGATGTTATTGATAAAATTTAACTAAGTGATGTACATTCCAGTGCCTAGGGACTTCAGTCCCGTTAGGGCGTTTTAGCTTCTAAGTACCGGGTTTGATGATGGCTGTCACGATGTAGGGGCCCTCGAACTTTGGTGCCATCTTTCCACCCTCGGTTGGTTGGCTAGCTTCCCTTCTTCGGAGAACATAGTCCCCCACTTGGAATTCCCGGGAGTGAACCTTGGCGTCAATGTAACTCTTCACCTGCCTTCGGTAGTTCTCTGCGCGTATGAAGGCTTGATCCTGGCGTTCTGAAATCAGGTGGGGGTCGAGGGCCATATTGGCGTCGTTGGCCTCTGGATCATACTGTGTGACTCTTCGGGTTGGAAGGGTTACCTCAGTGGGGGCCTTAGCTTCAAATCCGTAACAAAGGGAGAAGGGTGTCTCGCTAGTTGCCCGCCGAGGGGTGGTACGGCAGGCCCATAAGATGTTGTGGAGCTCTTCTACCCAACCACCCCCTTCGGCCTCCAGCTTCTTCTTTAGGCCCTCGAGCAAGGTCCTGTTGGCGTTCTCCACCTGTCCGTTGCCCTGAGGGTAGGCAACGGATGAGAAGGTGTGTTTGATGCCCCATGCCTCTAGGAGGGCACAGAAGGGGGCTGCCTCGAATTGAGTCCCATTGTCGGAGATGATCTGCTGAGGGACGCCAAACCTGGTGAGGATGTTTTTGAGAACAAAATGACGGCACCTGGCCTCAGTGATGCTGGCGAGGGGCTCAGCTTCCACCCATTTGGTGAAGTAATCGATGGCGACGATGATGTATATGTTGTTGGAGGTACCCCTCGGCAGAGGGCCCACAAGGTCTATGCCCCATCGGGCGAAGGGTATGGACGTGCTGATGGGGGCATAGTTGACCGCTGGCCTGCCGGGGGCTTTCTGGAAGTGTTGGCATGCGGGACACCTCCGGGCAAGATCTGCACAGTCCCGGGCCATTGTAGGCCAGAAGTAGCCCTGGATTATTAGCCTTCGGGACATGGAGAAGGGTCCCTGGTGAGCTGAGCAAGTGCCACTGTGTACTTCCTCCATTGCTACTTCGGCTTCATCTTGATGAAGGCACCGAAGTAATGCCCCGTTGTAGGATCTTTTGTAAAGCCTTCCATCCTCGATAACGTAGCTGGGAGCCCTCAGTTTTGTCAGTTTGGCGTGGGCCTCATCCTCGGGCAGTTGCCCTGTGGTGATGAAGGCAACAATGTCTGAGATCCAGTCCTCCTGTCTTTGTTGTATGTTCATGACGGGGCTAGCATGTATGCTGGAGAGGCTGAGTTCTTCCACTTTGGCGATCTTCGAGATATGCTCAGGGGATTCTGCCGAGAGCTTTGATAAAATGTCGGCCTCGGAGTTTTGAGCCCTCGGTATTTGAGTAAGAGAGTGTGCCTCAAATACCTTAAGCAACTCCTTGGCCGCCTCCTTGTATTGCTTCATTCTCCCTTCCTTGGCTTCGTACTCCCCGGAGATTTGGCCAACGACTAACTTGGAGTCGCACTTGACGTGGATTTGTCGGGCCTTCATGTTAGCCGCCAGCCGAAGGCCACAGAGGAGGGCCTCGTATCCGGCTTCATTGTTGGAGACTCTGAAGGAGAAACGGACTGCATAATAGGCCCGGAAGCCCTCGGGTGAGATGAGAACCACCCCTCCTCCGCATGCCTTGATGGCGGAGGAGCCGTCGGTGTAGAGGGTCCACCAGTCATCTGAAGGGGCCGAGGGCTCCTCGTCCGTGGCTGCCCTCGCCGTGCACTCCGTCACGAAGTCCGCTAGGGCTTGGCCCTTGATGGCGGGCCTAGGACGGATGTCGATGTTGTATTGGCTCAAGAGGACAGCCCATTTTACCATTCGGGAGGAGCTAGTGGAGCTCCTCATCAAGGCGCTGAGGGGTTGGTGAGTGAGGACCTGGACCGGGTGAGCCTGGAAGTAATGGCCCAACTTCTTGACGGTCCACACGATAGCCAACACCGTTTTTTCCACGGGGGAGTACCAGAGCTCTGCTTCCCTGAGGGTCTTGCTAACATAGAAGATGGCATGTTGGATACCATCCTCTTCCCGGATGAGTACAGAGCTGATGGCAGCCGGACTAACACCCAAGTAGAGGTACATGATTTCCCCTACCTTGGGTTTAGAGAGCACAAGGGGTGAAGATATATATCGTTTCAGCTCCTCGAATGCTCCCTGACATTCTGAAGTCCACTGGAAACCGACGGTTTTCCTCATGATCTGGAAGAAGGGTAAGGACTTCTCCGCCGATTTTGATAAGAAGCGGTTGAGGGCTGCCAGGCGGCCCGTCAACCATTGGACCTCCTTCACGTTGCGTGGGGGCTCCATGTTGATGATGGCCTGGATTTTCTCGGGGTTGGCCTCAATACCCCTTCGGCTAACCATGTAGCCCAGGAATTTCCCCCCCTGGACGCCCAAGGTACACTTCTTTGGGTTCATCCGAAGGCTAAACTTCTGCATGATGGCGAAGATCTCCCTCAGGTCGTCAGCATGGTTTGCTGACTGCTTGCTTTTGACGATCATATCGTCAACATATGCCTCCATGGTGCGCCCTAGGACAGCTTGAAATACCCTGGCCACCATCCGAGTGTAGGTGGCGCCTGAGTTCTTTAGGCCGAAGGCCATGACAAGGTAGCAGAAGATGCCCTCGGGAGTCATGAAGGCTGTCTTTTCAGCGTCCTCCTCATGCATGTATATTTGATGAGATCCGCGGAATGCGTCGAGGAATGACATGATTTCACACCCCGCGGTTTCATCCACCAGTTGATCAATATTGGGCAGAGGAAAGGGGTCCATGGGACACGCCTTATTGAGATCCGTGTAGTCAACGCACATTCGGAATGAGGGTGGTTTTTGTGCGAGGACTACGTTTGCCAGCCATGAGGGGTACTTGACCTCCTTGATGTGTTTGATAGAAAGGAGCATGGCGACCTCCTTCTTCACGAATTCCCTCCTCTCGGCCGAGAGGGGTTTCCTCCGCTGTTGTACGGGCTTGGCCGAAGGGTCCACCGAGAGGCGGTGGGTGATGACCCTTCGGCTGATCCCCGGCATGTCCTCCGGCCCCCATGCAAAAACAATGGAGTAGGCGCGGAGGGCGCTGATGATGCCGGTCTTTAGGTCTTCGGGGAACTTGGCTCCAATCTTCACGACTCTCTCCGGCTTGGCCGGATCGAGCGCGAAGTCTTCTACCTCCTCGGCTGGTTCAGCCCTCGGCCTCCTTTCTTCCGCTTCCACAGTTCCGGTGATGGTGTCAACGCGGAACTCCGTCTTGCTAACCTTCTTTGTAACCTGAAGGTAACAAGCGCGGGCGAGCTTTTGGTTCCCCTTTGAGTAGCCGATTCCCCCCTCGGCTGGGAACTTGAGGCAGAGGTGCCTCATGGAGATGACGGCCTCAAGATCCTCGAGGGCTGGCCGGCCGAGGATGATGTTGTGGGCGCAGTCGATGTTGACGACAACGAACTCCACTTCGAGCTTGGCTCTATGGAGGCCGTCGCCGAAGATTACCGGGAGGGTTATGACCCCCTCGGAATCGATGGTGTCGCCGGTGAAGCCGGCAAGAGGGGTCTTGATGGGCCGAAGGGACCCCCTCTCCAGATGCAGCTCTCTGAAGGTGCTGAGGTACATTACATTGACAGAGCTGCCCGTGTCAATGTAAGTTCTGTGGATAATGGTGTCGTTGATCTCTGCGCGGATGACGAGGGCATCCCTGTGGGGGGAGGATACTGGGGGGAGATCAGCGTTAGTGAAGACAATGGGTTCCTCCCTCAACCGTTTTACTGGGGGCATATGAGTGACTTCCCCCACGTAAAGTGATTGAGCCCACTTCTTTCGTTGACTTGTAGAGTCACCCCCGGTATTTCCCCCCGTAATAATGAGGATGTGGCGTTTCTTTTCTTGGTACCGGGGGTAGTCCTCCTCCTCCTCCAGATTTCCAATCTCCCTCTTCTTGCCGAGGGGGATGGTGTTGGGGTTGACCCATGCATTCCCTCTCGCCGTTTGCCCTCGGGGCAACCCCTGATGAGGTGGGGTCTGTTGCTGAGGGCCCTGGAGAAACTGGGACAGATGGCCCGCTTGTATCAATTTCTCGATGGCCGTCTTCAGCTGATGGCAATCATCGGTCATGTGCCCCTGGTGTCGGTGGAAACGACAGTAGGGGTAGTTTGGATTGATGGCAAATACTTCCGAGGGCGCGCGTGAATCTCGCTCCACGAGGCCCCTCTCCTCGGCAAAATCCAGGATGACGCTGACGGGGTGCGTCAACGGTGTCCGGGGTGCTCCAGGAGGACAGGTTGTGCCCAAGCCCTCGGGTTCCCCTTGTAGCCTCCCCCGGGCTTGGCTTGGCCATGCCGGGGGCGATCACCGGATGGGGCAGGATCCCTGGGATGATTGCGGGGAGCCCCCGGCCCTCGGTTACCTTTGTCTTCTGGCCGAGGGCGTTGCTGATCTGGGACATGGTGGCATTTCTCCACTTCCTCGGCCTCGGCGTACCGGTCCCCCCGCTGTAGGGCCCTTATATAATCGCGGGGGGTTCGATGATGAGGGTTCTGGAGAAGTTCCCGGGGCGGAGTACTGTTTGTAGGAGGGCCAGGAGGGTCCCGTTGTCTGCGCCGTCAACTTTATCAACCTCCGTCCTCCAGCGCTCCCGGAAGTCCCGAAGGGTCTCCTCCTTCTTCTGCCTCACAGTTAGCAAGTGGGAGAAGTGTTTTCTCGTGCGGCGCCTCCCCGCAAATTGCGTCAAGAATCGCTGGGCGAGTTCTTGCCATGAGTCAATGCAGCCCTCGGGCAATCGATTGAACCATTCGTAAGCTGGCCCCTCTAAGGTGGAGAGGAACCAGCGGCACAAATATTCATCCGATGCCCCCACCATCATCATGTTGTTTTGATACCTGCTGTAGTGCTCTTGGGGGTCAGTCTTTCCGTCATAGGGCTTGATGAGCTGCCCTCGGTATTTCTCCGGGATCCGGGCCGCCAATACCCTTGGGGTAAATGGCGTCCGGGTCCGGAGCTGTATGGTGGGTTCCCCGGAGCCCTCGGCTATCTTCTTCTGCATTTCTTCCATCTTGGCCATCATCCCCTCATACTTGAAGTCCGCGTGAGGGGCAGAAGTGGTGGCGTGGGCTTTGGTGGTCTCCATCTCGTCAAGCCGGCGCTGGAGGGCCGCAATGATTTCGTCCCGGGGGTCCTTCTGGAGGGCCTCCACCCCCTGCGAATGGACCCGGGCCGAGTGGGCTTGATTGATTTGATGGCGTGCATCGTCGGCATGGAAAGGTGCCTTGCCCCTGTCCTGAGGGGGACGTCTTTCATTGGCCCTGGAAACGGACCCGCCACTTTCCTGAGGCCTTTTGAACGCCCTCCCCCCGAGGCGGTCTTGGACCCCTCGGCGGTCTTACGCCCCTCCGAGCCTCTCGAGGGTGGAGGTCCGGAGGTGCTCCTTGTTCACGTCGTGGCGGTCCCGGGACTGGACTTCCTGGGAGGTCGTGTCTTGGGCCACGACCCCCTCAGAGTTCCCCATCCGGAGGACCGGGTTACCGAGGGGTCGTGGATGAGGGGGAGGCATAATATTCGCCCCCACCTGAGGTTGGAGGGGAACCAAAGTGCCGAAGGCACCCGGGTTCTGGGTGAGCGTCTGGATGATGGCGGAGAGCGCCGATTGAACGTCGATGGTAATGACCAGAGGGCTAACTTGATTTTCGCTCCGGTCCTTTTTCTTGGCCTCGATGCCGAGGCGGGCATCGGGGGCGTTTTGTTGAATCTGCTGGCGTAGGTCGACAGCCGTCTGGTTTAACCCGGCGATGACGCTGCCCCCGGGAGCCCTGTTAGAGGCTTCGGGGACGTCGACCTCGCCGAGGGCCAGGTTCCTGTCCTCTACATTCTTGGAGTTGGCACGAGTTGTTCTCACCATTTTGGATGGGTGTTTTTGTGTTTGGTCGAGGGGGAGGGTTTCTTACTTGATTGTTCGACCTCTCAACGAGAGCACCAAATGATGGATAGTGTACCCGGGGGGTAGCTTATCCGAGGGGTAATTACGGGGAATAATAAGAGAGAAGTTAGAGCAAGTAAATATAGAGAGAGAAAGTATATTGTAAAGTGTTCAGCGTTTTCAGCGTGTTATGACTTGGTTACTGTAAGGAATAAATGTATTTAGATTTTGATGATGCTAGGTTAATTAGAATTTGAAAGTACCCCATTAGAAATTTTGTATTAGAATTTCTTTTGTAAGTTTAGCTTAGTCTGTCTGCCAGAGTTCCATCTTGCCTCTACCAGAGTTGTCCCAGAGTTGCTCACCAGAGAAGCCATCAGAAACTGGTCATCAGAAAGATACCAGAGTTGGCAACAGAGACGGACTTCAGAGATTGGACCAGAGAACCTCTTTAGACTCTGCTAAATCCACCAGATTCCGGAAGCCTTTCCAACGGTCGTTAAACTAACGGGAAATCCCCTAACGGTTACGAACCTTTCAACGGAAACATGGTACTGTACACGCATTAAATGTGCATTTAATGTTGTACGTACGAAGAGATATTTAAAGCTGATGATTGACCATGCGAGTATCTTTACGCCCCCAAAATAGCAAGTCGAAGGTCCAACCGGTCAAGTCAACATTACATGCAATTAATGAAGCTGTCTTCTACACTCCAACGGGAAGACTGCTCCCAGTATATAAGATACACTCTGAAGAACTAAGAAAATAACTTTGCCAAGATAACTTTGCGCAAACGACCTTCTTGAGATTCAAACTTCATTCTTAGACAAGAAAAGGCTCCAGTTGGAAGATATACCTTCCTATCCTTCATCCAAATAGCAAACTGCAAAGTTACTCAGTTCTTCAACACTTCGAGAGCTTCATATACTTATCCTTTGTGAAGAAGCAACGTTGGAGAAAACTGGTTTTATATCAAACACTTCTTGAAAAAGAAGGGACGTCTCAAACTAGCTGGAGTAAGTGAAGTTGGGATACTTCAAGAGACTCAGTGAAACGAGACCAGCCATCAGGAAGCAGGACTGCATCCCGGGTGGCAACTAGACTTGAAGAAGACGAGGAGTGCTTCTTAAGCTCTAGGGACTAAGGCGTTGTAAACTGTTGTTTTTGCAAGCTTAGTGGAACAGTGGACTAGAGGAACAAGTTGTTCCTTGACCATCTCTGTCACCAGATTTCGACCATCTCTGATAAGTCAGACTTGACTTAGAGAAAAGTTTAAATTCCTAAACAGTCTATTCACCCCCCCTCTAGACTGTTTCCATTACAAACGGGACCAACAAGTGGTATCAGAGCCTCCTCGTTCTTGTAATCTTTTAGGTTACCTACTAAACAAGAGATCCACTTGTTTTAGCCTCTTTAATCTCATATTATGGATAACACTCTTTCAAAGAATCTTATGTTCTCAGTGACAAAGTTTGATGACTGGAGGATCCGCATGAAAGCTCACCTCTGCGCTCTCCATGATGAAATGTGGGAAGTTCTTGATGCAGGACCCTTCACAGAGTTCACCAAGGTCAACCCTGAATACATTACTGGTAGTGGTCAACCCCAGATGATCACCAAACTGCGCCATGAATGGTCCAATGAAGAAAGGAGGAAGTACAACCTTGACAACATTGCCAAGGATATCCTCTACAAGGCCATTGATGACAAGTACTTCACAAGGATCAAGAAGTGCAAATCTGCCAAGGAAATCTGGGATACTCTTACCCTGATAGGAGCTGGATATGAGCAAGAAAAAGACAACAAACTTACTATTTCCATGAAGAAGTTTGAAGATTTCAAACTTCTACCCAAAGAATGTATAGCTGAGATGTATGCACGCTTGCTCACCCTCACTGCTGAGATATCAGAACTTGGGAAGGAACTTACTCCCAAGGAGGTCAACTTGAAGGTTCTCAGAGGCTTACCTTCACCATGGAAGATGAAGGTCACTGCCATGAGAGATAGCAAGGATCTTAGACCCTACAGCACTGAGAAACTCATCTCTGATCTCAAGTCTTATGAGTTTGAGATGAATGAAGAAGAGAAAGAAGAAGTTGAGGACAGAACAACTACTGCCCTCACTGCCAGCACCTCTCAGGTAAATAATTTTGACCCTTCTATTCTTTTAACTGACGAGTATATGGCGGCTTTTGCTAGGAAATTCAGGAAATTCTTGAAGCCGAAGGATAGCAGAAGTCCACATTCTAGCAGAAAGCCACACCAGAAGTCCAAACCATCAGAAAGTAGTGGAGAGCTTCTCTGCTACAACTGCAGACAACCAGAGCACTTCAAAGTCAACTGTCCACACCCCATAGTCTCCAAAAGGCAAGGCCAGGAAGGAGAAAAGAAATATGAGCACCGAAGAAGGAAGGCACTCATCACTGAACAACCAGAGAAAGACCCCCTCTCTGAGACAGAGTCCAGCTCGGAATCAGAATCTGATGAAGCATTCTATTGCCTGGATACAGAGACTGAAGACCTATGCCTTATGGGTCAATCTGATGATGAGGTATCTTCTACTTCCAATTCTAGTTTTTCCTCGGTAGGCAGAGCCTTTGATTTTGATTCAATGTCAGAATTTTGGGAAGAGTTTCAAGCCATTCAAACCACTTATTCTTCTGTTAAAGAAGAAAACAGTAAGCTTAAGGTTGAAATTCTTGACTTAAGGAAGGAGGTTGAGATCAAAATCAATCTTCTAATTAAGGAAAGAGATCAGCTGGAAGCTGAAAATGTTTCTCTTCTAAAGAGAATAAGAGAGATAGAGCCTCTTGAGATTAAGTACAAAGCTTACCAGAAGGCCCAGTCTTCCATGGAAAAGATTGTACTTGATCAACAAATTGGCACTGGTTTTGGTCTTGGTTATGGCTCAACAGAATCAGGTGAGCCTTCTGTAATGCCTAGCACCAGAGTTGCTAAGGCAGACAAGGTCATAGTGCCACTGATTTCTAGCCCCATTTGTCAGGCTGGTGTATCTGGCACCAAGGTTATTCATGAGAATGTCAGACCAGAAAAGGAAAAGATAAAGGTTCAACAGAAACCCATTTTAAAACTTAATGAACCTGGCAGAAAACCTAACAACAGAAAAGGTTTTCAGAATACCAAAAATCAAAGACAAACCCATAACAGACAAACTCATGATAATCGTGTCAGAGATGATCACCAGAAAGGCAGATATCAAGAGAAAGTTAACTTTAGGCAGAAAAGGTTGGCTGGTCAGCTTAAGAAGCCCAAAGTTAATCGCCCCTCTGATCTTGATAGTATATGGGACTTCTACCCAACTAAAAAGGCTATGCAGAAGTATGTAAACCGGAAGCATGATCCTCACAAGCATCTGCCCAAAGTGAATCACACTTCCGTTTACTATGACTACCAGGTGGACAATGGGTACCACCCACCAAGGTTTCACTTGATGAGACCAAAGTGGTACCGGCTGCCAAGACTGCATGACCCCCTAGCACCCAACATTGCTTGGGTACCTAAATCTTCCTTTTAATTTTGTAGGAACTGTGTGCTGGAGCCATCTCTGAGCAAGATTGGTATATTGATAGTGGATGCTCCAGGCACATGACAGGTGACAAGAGTTGCCTAACAGAGTTCCAGAAAGTCAAAGGGCCTAGAGTTACCTTTGGAGGTAATGATAAAGATGGCCAGACAAAAGGAAGAGGGAAGCTGATAAAGAACCATATAATCATTGATGATGTCTCTTATGTCAAGGGATTGAAATTCAACTTGCTGAGTTCTAGCCAATTCTGTGACAAAGGCTACACAGTTGAATTCTCCAAGGAAGGATGTTCTGTCAAGCATGAGACAACTAAGGAAGTGGTTCTAACAGCAACAAGGAAGAAAAACATCTATGTAGTTGATTGGTCAACTCCAAAAGATGGAATTTGCCTGATAGCTAAAGGAGATTCAAAACTCAGTTGGGAATGGCACAAGAAACTGAGTCACTTGAATTTCAAAACAATCAACAAGCTAGCAAGGGATCACATTGTTGAAGGTCTACCCAACCTTGTATACAAAAAGGAGAACTTGTGTAGTGCATGCCAGAAAGGAAAACAATTGAAGAACTCCTTCAAACCCATTGCTGGAAACCTCTCTACTGGTCCTTTGAATCTAATTCACATGGATTTATTTGGACCAGTGGAAACTCCAAGTGTTAGTGGCAAAAGATACACCTTAGTCATGGTGGATGACTACTCCAGATTCACATGGACTATCTTTCTGACCAAGAAAAATGAAACTCTGCCGAAACTGCCATCTCTGCTAAAGCTACTACAGAATGAGCAGAATCAGAAAGTCAAAGCCATCAGATCAGACAGAGGAACAGAGTTCGTCAACAAGGTCATACAGGAATTCTGTGACCAGAATGGTACAATGCATCAACTCTCTGCAGCCAGAACTCCTCAACAGAATGGAGTTGCAGAAAGAAGAAATAGAACCTTAAAGGAAGCTGCAAGGACCATGATTGCTGAATCAGGTCTACCTTACAGATACTGGGCTGAAGCAATCAATACTGCATGCTACACCCAGAACAGGAGCATGATTCACAAAACTCATCAGAAAACTCCCTATGAATTATGGAAAGGACGAAAACCCAACATCAGCTACTTTCATGCATTTGGATGCAAATGCTATATACTCAACAATGGGAAGGATCACCTCAAGGTGTTTCAAGAAAAAGCTGATGAAGGAACATTCTTAGGCTACTCTAGCACCAGCAAAGCCTACAGAATACTCAACAAAAGAACTCTACTTGTTGAAGAATCTATTCATGTCAAGTTTGATGATCTCAACTCAGTTGAGAGCATAACTGAAAACTTGGAGAAAGCGAATCTAGAAGAATCACCAGAACTGGATCCACCAGAGACGGATATACCAGAGTTGCTAACTAACTCTGTCATACCAATTCACCATCAGAATCCCATCCTACAAGGCAAAGATAGTGATGAAGAATCAGAAGGAGAACAAGAGAATCCAAGACAACCCTTATCTGAACCTGATCTAACTTGGTTAAGAGATCATCCTCCTAATCAAGTAATTGGACAAATCAGAAGCGGAGTCCAGACCAGATCTGCTACATCAAGGAGAGAAGCAATGCTTACCTGCTACATATCTCAAATGGAACCTATGACTGTGGAGGAAGCTCTTGCAGACTCAGACTGGATCAATGCTATGCAAGAAGAGCTTACTCAGTTTGAAAGGAACAAAGTGTGGGAACTCATTCCTAGACCAATGCACCAGAACGTCATTGGAACCAAATGGGTATTCAAAAACAAAGCAGATGATGATGGCAACATTGTAAGGAATAAAGCTAGGCTGGTAGCCAAGGGATACTGCCAAGAAGAAGGAATTGATTTTGATGAAACCTTTGCACCAGTTTCCAGACTTGAAGCCATCAGAATCTTTCTAGCCTATGCTTCTTACAACAACATCAAGGTCTACCAGATGGATGTCAAGAGTGCATTTCTGAATGGAGATCTTGAAGAGGAAGTTTATGTGGAACAACCACTAGGTTTTGTCATTCCTACTCAATCTTCTGGTGTCTACAAGCTTAAAAAGGCCCTCTATGGTCTTAAGCAAGCTCCCAGAGCCTGGTATGACACATTGTTCCTTTTCCTGGTGAACCATGGGTTTACTAAAGGAAAGGTTGACAAAACTCTATTTCAAATCTCTGTTGCTAATCATATTCTGTTAGTACAAATATATGTTGATGATATTATATTGGTAGTACTAATCCAGAACTATGCAAGAAATTTTCTCAAGTGATGCAGAGTCAATTTGAAATGAGTATGATGGGAGAACTCAATTACTTCCTAGGACTTCAAGTCAAACAAGTTCCAGAAGGGATCTTTATCAATCAAGGAAAGTACACCAGAGATCTGATCAAGAAGTTTGGAGTGGAAGGCAAATCCTCAGTAAAGATTCCCATGAACACATCACAAGGAATTGGTCCAGATGATGAAGGAAAAGATGTGGATGCAACAACATACAGAGGGATCATAGGATCTCTGCTGTATCTGACTGCAAGCAGACCAGATATCTCATTCTCTGTTGGAATCTGTGCCAGATACCAATCAAAGCCCAAGGAAAGCCATCTAAGTGCTGCAAAGAGAATCATCAGATACATCAAAGGAAATCCAAATGCAGGCCTATGGTATCCCAAGGGAGGTAACTTTGAACTAATTGGTTATTCTGATTCAGATTTTGTAGGTTGCAGACTAGACAGAAAAAGCACATCTGGTCACTGCCAATTGCTAGGAGGAAGGCTTGTTTCCTGGTTTAGCAAGAAGCAGAACTCAATCTCAACAAGTACAGCTGAAGCTGAGTACATTGCAGCTGGGAGTTGCTGTGCTCAGTTACTCTGGATGAATCAACAACTGAAGGACTATGGAATTCAAGCAAAGGAGATCAAGCTGTTGTGTGACAACACCAGTGCCATTGCTATCTCTCAGAATCCAGTTCTTCACTCCAGGACAAAGCATATTGAAATCAGACATCACTTCATCAGAGATCATGTTGAGAAGAAGCATATCTGTATGGAGCATGTACCTACAGAAGACCAACTTGCAGACATCTTAACCAAGCCTTTACCTGAGGCAAGGTTTAACAAGCTAAGGGAAGAATTGGGAATGATGGATGATCTTCCCAGAGATCCATGAACCAGAGATTCTCTGAACCAGAACTGCTTTCTTCTGCACCAGAAACTCAGATCAGAGAACGCCTATCTCTGTTCATCAGAATCTCACATCAGAGAACCTCCCCCTCTCTGACCAGAGTTCCCTATCAAAAAGACAACAGATACGGATGTGGACTTAGCAATATTTCGAGGTACGGGCAAGACCTAATTAACTGAAACGGTCTTTTACCGAAATACCCCTGATCGTTACTCTTCTAACGGAAACATTTTCCGCCCGCATTCCATTAAATGCTACCTCGAAACTGCCAATATACCAAACGTCCACTATTCCTAACCCCTTTATATCCACCGTCTTCAACCTAAATCCCTACTGCAACTTCATCTCTCTTAAACTGCGCTAGCATTCAAAGCTTCCAGATCCTAAACTTTTCAATCCCTAGAACTTTTCTTAACCGTCACTCAGGATGAACTTCCTTAGCATCAACGATCTTTCTAAGGAAGAAGCTAAGACCCTCATTGCCAACGTTGTCTCCGGCATGAAGGTTGACATGTCGTCTCTACCACTGCTGGCAGAAAACCAGAAGAGGATGACCAAGATCATCCAAGGAATGACTGACTCACAACTTTCAAAAGTTGTTGCTCACCCCTATGAACACTTCAGCATCAAGGACGTGGCTGAGTTCTACCTCAATGCCACCATCTCCAAGACCGGAGTTCATTCCTCAGTGCAGGGTCAACGCATTTTTCTGAATGCAGACGCACTCAATGAGTTCTTTTGAGTTCAACTTGACTCCCAAGACCCGGAAGCCAACAACCTTATTGCTCTTGACTCAGTGGAAGTCTCCACTGAAGGATTTGTTCAGACATACTGTTGTCCGGAGGCTGCCGGACTGGACAAACTATACATGAAGAAATTCCTGCTGAAGAAGGACTTTGAGAAGCTTGTCAGCATTCTGCACCGGTGCTTGTGGTGCAAAACTGCTTCAACAGATGAGATGAACAAAAACAATGCCAAGGCAATCTTTGCAGTTCACCATGGCATGAACATCAATTGGGGCGAGGTAATTTTTGGCTCCCTAACTGAGTTCATCAAGAAGAAGGACTCTGAAACAGGTCTTTTCTCAACCAAGATGGGACATGGGCTTCTCATCTCTGCCATTCTTGCTGCTAAAGGAGTTCAACTCAGGGATCACATCCCAGTTGATCACTCCAAGACAATCTTTCTCACAGCCTCCCCAAAGTTCAACATAGCAATCTCCTCTGAGCTTAAGAGAGAGGAAAGGCTGGAGAAGAAAAGGGAAGAACAGGCTTCTAAGAGCAAACCTGCCCCTAAGAAAGCTACCAAAAAGCCCAAACAACCTGAGCAGTCACAAATTGTAAGGGAAGTCAGACAGAAGAAGAAAAGTGACAATCTGTCACTACCAGAGATGGAAGCAACAGAAGAGGTTGCACCAGAGTTGCCCTCTCCAAAGGCAACCAGGAAATCTCCTGCCAGAAAACAGAAGCAGAAGAGAAGAAGAAAGTTGGTTGTGCAGAGTGGTGACTCTGACAACTCAAGCACTCAACCAAGGCAGAAAAAGAGGAAGACTAAAGTAATCTCACCTGCCAAGGAATCAGCAATTCAGGGGGAACCTGCACCAGAATCTGGAACTCTACCAGAGGCTGACCCCGAATCTGCACCAGAGTTGCCAAACTCTGCTCTCTCACCAGAGCGTGAAGCCACACCAGAGATGGACCAAGAAACTGACTTCAGAATCATTCTGCAGAAGCAGTTTGACAGAGTCCTAGCCTGGAGAAGATGGAGAATGGGACCTCTCCAACAAATCATTCAGTACTTTGATGCTTATGAAGAAGAAGAAGCTGCTATTCTTCACTGGGTAGGCACAGATGATGTGTCAAAATGCTTCAATCTCACCTTTCTGATCTCTGTCCTACAAAAGACAGATATCAAGGTAAAATTCCAACATCTGACCTATCTCCAGAAAGGCATGTCAAAGCCTTGGAAGAAGAAGAAATGGAAGAGTTTGATGCATGGCTGATGGAGAAGAAAAGAAAAGAATCAAGGATCAAATTTCGCCATAGTGCTCTTGAGGAAGGAGAACCCTCCACAGCAAACGACATTGCTCTTACCATGGAAAAGCTGATCAAGGAATGGAGAGAATCTGTGTTCTCTGAGATTGTGCTTGACGTAATTCCTTCACCTCCTCTTTCCCCTCCCAAATCTCCTATTCCTCAACCTTCACCTTCTAAATCTCCATCTAAACCTTCATCTCCACCTCACCAGAAAACCCTTTCACCTCACCAGAAAACCCCCTCATCTCACCAGAAACCCAACTCCAGACCCACATCACCCTGCAAACAACCCTCTAATACCAGAAATCGATCACCTTCACCCCCACCATCTCCCTCACATCAACCTACTCCTCAACCCATTATCCCTTTTCCCCAGAACTCACCTCCTCAAACCTCCTTACCTCCATCCAAATCTGCCTCACCTCAGAGATCCCCACAGCACTCAGCAGCCTCCACACCAAAGAAGAAACCTATCTTCAGGGTCCCCTCTTCTTCTAGTGACAATGATGGATTTCTCACATCCTCCATTGCTGCTGATGAAACCTCCAAAAGGAGAAGGACACCCCCCAGAGTTCCTTCCCCTCCACCATCCAACAGAGCTCCTCCATTACCCAAAGGCAGAGGTTTAGAGATGCCTGGATTTACTTCTGAAGAACCCCAAATCCCCTTCAACCCGTTTGTGAAATCTGCTGAAGCTTTTGGTGGAATATTAGTTCATGATCTGAGCAAGATTATTGAGTTGAACGATAAGCAACATGAAGAGCTTACCCATACCAACCTGCAAATTACTATAGGGTTTCAACATCTGACAGACAAAGTTGCTGCACTGACAGAAAATCTGCACAACTTCATGCATTCCTCTACCTTGAGAATTGGTTCTGTCTCCAGAGATGTTAGTGGTCTCAACTCTGTTCTCCACTCTCACTCTCAAGCTCTGCTTGCCCAGAATCAGACAATCAACAAAATCTCAGATTCTGTCCACAATCTCCAAAGATCTGCTGATAGTTCCTCCCAGAAGCTCAATATCTTACACTCTCTCTGCAAGGAACATCAAGAGCAAGGCCTGGCTCTCCTCAAGTTTGACAAGGAAAGGTACCAGAAGATGGTGCTCCTAGAAGTCAGCACTAGGGATCTTCAGTCTGCAGTAGACAAGCAACAGTGTCTGATTGAAGGACTTGCCTCTGTCACCCAAACTCTGCCAGAGACCCTTGATGAAATCAGAGATGCACAAGCCTCTGAGTTCTCAAAGATTGAACTCCTACTTGGTGATCTTTGTGATGCCAAAAAGGGGGAAGATACCAGAGAAGAAGAAGGACCCAACACCAGAGCCCTTTCTATCAGAGATCCTTCCTCTGTTGATCCTGCTCCATATTTTGATGCTACCAGGAAGAAAAGGCTAGCTGCTGCAG
This sequence comes from Cuscuta europaea, assembly GCA_945859875.1. NCBI lineage: Eukaryota > Viridiplantae > Streptophyta > Magnoliopsida > Solanales > Convolvulaceae > Cuscuta > Cuscuta europaea. The sequence continues at coordinate 3,117,014 of CAMAPE010000030.1, forward strand.
GCACCAGACCTCCACCTCCTCCTTCAAGAAGTTCAAAGAAAAAGACTTCATCCTTTTCACTCAATGATTGGATGAAGAGTGGTCTGTCAAGGCCAGACAGAGTCCAATTTGAACAGATGAGGAAACTGATGACTCCTCTTCAAAGAGAGAATCTGTTCATGGACAGTGATGGACTTGTCCAGATCAACCATGGTTGTTCAATCCAAGAAGCTGAGATGTGGTATGGTATGAAGATTCTCAATGACAAGAATTCTGCAGAAGCTGTCAGAAACTACTTGGACTGCAAACTTGCACCTCATTGGGCTGATTATCAGAATCCAAGGGATCTAGCCTCAATCAGAGCAAAGGTAAATGCAGAACTAGAAAGGATTGACAGAGCAGGACCACAGGTAGATGAAGAAGATCTCTAACTCTCTATCTCTGACTCTGTAATGCTTTACTTTCCCTATCAAGATTAATAAGATACCAACTCTGCCTCTCTTTTTGCTTGGCTTATTCAAATATCTGTTCTTATTTACTCTCTTGTGTATATTCTGTTATCGTATTTGATTTTATTGCTATCTGATTGTATCGTACTCTTACTATTCTCCTATGCTAAGTTGCCCACCAAGACTCTAATGAAAAGTTTTAAACTTTATTTTCTTTTATGGTGGAAGACACTTTTCTGGAAATAGTTAAAGGGTTTTGGCATCATCAAAAAGGGGGAAATTGTAAGGAATAAATGTATTTAGATTTTGATGATGCTAGGTTAATTAGAATTTGAAAGTACCCCATTAGAAATTTTGTATTAGAATTTCTTTTGTAAGTTTAGCTTAGTCTGTCTGCCAGAGTTCCATCTTGCCTCTACCAGAGTTGCTCCCAGAGTTGCTCACCAGAGAAGCCATCAGAAACTGGTCATCAGAAAGATACCAGAGTTGGCAACAGAGACGGACTTCAGAGATTGGACCAGAGAACCTCTTTAGACTCTGCTAAATCCACCAGATTCCGGAAGCCTTTCCAACGGTCGTTAAACTAACGGGAAATCCCCTAACGGTTACGAACCTTTCAACGGAAACATGGTACTGTACACGCATTAAATGTGCATTTAATGCTGTACGTACGAAGAGATATTTAAAGCAAATGATTGACCATGCGAGTATCTTTACGCCCCCAAAATAGCAAGTCGAAGGTCCAACCGGTCAAGTCAACAGTACATGCAATTAATGAAGCTGTCTTCTACACTCCACCGGGAAGACTGCTCCCAGTATATAAGATACACTCTGAAGAACTAAGAAAATAACTTTGCCAAGATAACTTTGCGCAAACGACCTTCTTGAGATTCAAACTTCATTCTTAGACAAGAAAAGGCTCCAGTTGGAAGATATACCTTCCTATCCTTCATCCAACTAGCAAACTGCAAAGTTACTCAGTTCTTCAACACTTCGAGAGCTTCATATACTTATTCTTTGTGAAGAAGCAACGTTGGAGAAAACTGGTTTTATATCAAACACTTCTTGAAAAAGAAGGGACGTCTCAAAGTAGCTGGAGTAAGTGAAGTTGGGATACTTCAAGAGACTCGGTGAAACGAGACCAGCCATCAGGAAGCAGGACTGCATCTCGGGTGGCAACTAGACTTGAAGAAGACGAGGAGTGCTTCTTAAGCTCTAGGGACTAAGGCGTTGTAAACTGTTGTTTTTGCAAGCTTAGTGGAACAGTGGACTACAGGAACAAGTTGTTCCTTGAACCACTATAAAAACCCCGGTGTCACTTACTTTAAGCTTTTAATTCCTGCACTTAAGATTCTACTGACTAACTCTTAAGGTTGGACTCTGTGTCCAGCAGATCTTCCTTCAGAGTTATCAGAAAGGCATTTTGCCTTAGTTTTCTTCTAGAGGCTACCCGGACAGAAACTTATCCGCTGCCTGGTCTAGTTCTGCCATCAGAACTTGACCATCTCTGTCACCAGATTTCGACCATCTCTGATAAGTCAGACTTGACTTAGAGAAAAGTTTAAATTCCTAAACAGTCTATTCACCCCCCCCTCTAGACTGTTTCCATTACAAACGGGACCAACAGTTACAAATGGGGAAATGGGGTGCTATTTATAGTAGCAATAAATGCCGGACAGGGACACATGTCAAGCGTCCATTGGCCGAGAGGTCACCTCAACTGGTTGGCGCTGGCAACCGCATGTGGCCGCATTTAATGCGGCTGTTGGATGGGACGTTGTACAGGGTACGGTGATCTGTACGCATGTGGCGCGGATATCATGTCGGGAAAGGTGCCCTTGGCTGTGGAGGACAAGCCGAGGGGTCTGAGTATCGGGGACCCCCTTGGTGCCGAGGGCTCCAGGTGCCGAGGGCTACTGATTTTCGCCGTTTTCCCAGTAACTTTGTTTTGCTGTGTTGGCCCTCCTGTGAGAGTTAGAGCCTTCGGCCAGGGGGGCGAAGGCACCCCTGGTGCGCATTGTGGGCTGCTTGGTACTCTGGGCGCTGTGATTTGGGCCTGTTGGGCCTTCTGGGCCTGTTGGGCCTTGATTGGAGTAGTAGGAGTCTGTGGGCCGGGGGTTGCCGGGCCATATACTCCATCAGGCATATGGGGATAAAATATTAATATAGATGGAAAGGAATATTAAACATATATTAAATAGTGAAAAGAGTAATCTTACGTGATTACGGTTCCATCTATATGTAAGTGACATATAGCATTACGGAAAAATATAACCACATAATATGTATAAGGGAGAACTACCAAATAAGCCCTCGAACTTTCATAAAAAGTGTAAATAAGCCCTTTTATTGGAGGCTCTGTTCGACTGCCGCCATTTGGGGCGGTTTCCAGTGGAATTTTTTGATGAAACTGTTTGCGCATCTTCTTCAGTAAGTCTAGTTTACTTATACCAAATTTCAGCTAACCAAACAATCAGTAAGACAGTCAAATGAATTTTTGAAGATGACTGCGCAGTTAGACAGCGCAGTATATTTTAGAAATTCATTTGACTGCCTTATCGATTGAATATGTAGCTGAAATTTGATATGAGTAAACTAGACTTAATGAAGAAGATGCTCAAAAAATTTCATCAAAAAATGCCACAAAAAACCTCCCCAAATGGCGACGGCCGGACAGAGCCTCCTATAAAAAGACTTGTTTGCACTTTTTATGAAAGTTCGAGGACTTATTTGATAGTTCTCCCTATGTATAAAATAAATAAATAAATAAAAATGTATAATATGATCTTAATTCCATCTATATGTATTTAACATATAGCTTTACGGGGAGTATAATCATATAAAGTAAAAGTAAAAAAAAAAGCATAATATGATTTTAATTCCAACTATATATATTTAACATATAGCTTTACGGAGAGTATAATCATATAAAGTAAAAGTAAAATATGGTTAATTCGTGTGTTCTTTGATTCCAACTATATGTATATGACATATAGCTTTACGGAAAAATATGATCACATGAATGTACAAAAAAAAGGAAGAAGGATGCATAATGTGATATTGATTCCAACTATATGATTATATCATATAGCATTACGGAATTATAATAAAAAATTGCATCGCGATCTCAAAAAAAAATGAATCGGCATAACATCAAACAATCGAATTAAGATCAACAACAATAGGATTATATAGTTTGAAATTAAAATTAGCCAACTAGGATGCATAAAAATTTCGAACATATATTCGAATTAGCCAACTAGATCAATGAACACAGTTTGAAATTAAAGTTTCAATCGGGGATGGATTTTAACTCGATGGATAGTAATCGGAAATTGACCGTAGGCGGACAGCGGTGGTGCTGCGGCTTGGCTGGACGGCTGGTTAGACTGCTGCAGCGATTTGGAGGAGGGAGGCTGTGGACTGCTGCGGCAATTTGGAGGAGGGAGGCGTGCGGACTGCTGCGGCAATTTGGAGGAGGGAGGCGTGGAAAAATTTAGGGCTACTTGCTGATAACGTATTGTAGGGAAGTGAGAGAGGTGTGTTATTCCAATAGGTAGACCCTCTTTAAATAGAGGAGAATTAGGTTTACACAAGGGTTGGGCTTCTCGGGCCCATGAGCTCAGTACATAATATATTAGTGAATATTCTATCTATAATGATAGCACACTACAAGTAATTTCCTTTAACATAAAATATATTTTATTAACAAAACAAAGGAAAAAAATATAAGAATATAGTTAAAATGGTCCTTGTTGGGAATATTTTATGGTGTTCAATCTAGTTAGTTATCTTTGTATTTGTGTAGTTATTAATTAAACGTGTAATACGGGCCACAAATGTGTATCAGCCCGTGGGCTTCCTTGTAACCCGTAAGTTAGCCAACTTCTCCTATAAAAGGAGGCTAACTTACGGGAACCAAAACTAATCGTGAGAGGCTTAGAGACGCAGAGGCGTAGAGATAGAGAGAAATTAGGTTACCGATGCTCTCCTTCTCCAGGGAGAGTCGCGGCAGATTCATACGGTATATCAGATTCGCGTTCAATCTTGTCGATTTCTTTCTATCTGCTTCTTTATCACTATTATGGTTGTATGATTGTTAATATTTTGGGACTAACATTTGGTATCAGAGACGAGGCGTGAAACAGGTTGGATCTGTCTGCGATTTTTGGATTTAACGAAGAACTGCTCTGTTTTTTCTTCAGTTTTTCTATATGTAGAGATTTGCTCCTGTAATCTCGTTTGTGAACGAAATTTTGTAAAAATCATAATGTTGGATTCACCTTTCAAATCCGATCCAGCAGCATACCTCTCTTTTCGTTTTCTGCAATTTTTGGTTTTCGAAGATCTCTACATTGAGATCTCGAAATCCTCTTTTTTCACTGCTGCAGAAACGTTTTTGGCTTGAAACTGCTACAGGAGAATCTCGACTTTCAGAGCTATTCAGAACAGGTTTCAAATTTTCAAAAATCAATGTTTTCGTTTTGCAGGATCTCGACATTTAGGGACTCGATTTCTTCTTCTCGACATTTGAGATCTCGAGATTTGCATCTCGACATCTTGATCTCGAGATTTGCATCTCGACATCTTGATCTCGAGATTTGCATCTCGACATCTTGATCTCGTGATTTGAATCTCGAAATCTTGATCTCGAGATTTGCATCTCGACATCTTGATCTCGAGATTTGAATCTCGAAATCAAGATCTCGAGATTTGAATCTCGAAATCAAGATCTCGAGATTTGTGATCTGGAGATCAAGATCTCGAGATTTGTGATCTCGAGATTTGGAATTTCGAGTTTAGGAATTTCGAGTTTTGGGATTTCGACATTTGGGATCTCGATGTTTTGGATCTCGACATTCTGAAGATTTCGAGATTTTCAAAATTTCTCGATGTTTTGAATATTTCAAAGTTTGCAGTTTCTTGGAACTCATAATTCGAATCTTGACATCCTTTGCAGTTCATCGAAGCTTTACATTATAAGGATCTCTAAATGATTCCCTGCTTATATATGTTTCATGAGTTTTCGATGTTCTGATGTTTTTCAAACAACAAGTTTTCGAGATTATGAGGTTTTCGAAACTCCAAAGTTTTCGATGTTCAAACATTTTGAAATTCTGCAGATTTCGATATTCTGAGGTTTGTTTTGCAGGTGGATTTGGCCATTATTCTTCGAGGCAATCTCTAGAATTTTGTTTAAAATCCACCTTCTCTCGACATTCAACATCGAGCACCTCATCTTCGAAGAAATTCCTCAAAAACTCAAAATTAGAGATTTTCTGCGACACCGCACTGTTTTGGCCATAACTTTTGACTCAGTGATCCGATTTGAGCAAACATTTTTTTGTTTGAAAGCTAACGAGAAGATCTACGTTAATTCTGGGGCTAAGCCCCAGAACCCATTCTCACGCGCCCTCACTCGCAGTCTTTGAAGATGACTGCGCAGTTAGACAGCGCAGTATATTTTAGAAATTCATTTGACTGCCTTATCGATTGAATATGTAGATGAAATTTGATATGAGTAAACTAGACTTAATGAAGAAGATGCTCAAAAAATTTCATCAAAAAATGCCACAAAACACCTCCCCAAATGGCGACGGCCGGACAGAGCCTCCTATAAAAAGACTTATTTGCACTTTTTAAGAAAGTTCGAGGACTTATTTGATAGTTCTCCCTATGTATAAAATACATAAATAAATAAAAATGTATAATATGATCTTAATTCCATCTATATGTATTTAACATATAGCTTTACGGGGAGTATAATCATATAAAGTAAAAGTAAAAAAAAATGCATAATATGATTTTAATTCCAACTATATGTATTTAACATATAGCTTTACGGAGAGTATAATCATATAAAGTAAAAGTAAAATATGGTTAATTCGTGTGTTCTTTGATTCCAACTATATGTATATGACATATAGCTTTACGGAAAAATATGATCACATGAATGTACAAAAAAAAGGAAGAAGGATGCATAATGTGATATTGATTCCAACTATATGATTATATCATATAGCATTACGGAATTGTAATAAAAAATTGCATCGCGATCTCCAAAAAAAATGAATCGGCATAACATCAAACAATCGAATTAAGATCAACAACAATAGGATTATATAGTTTGAAATTAAAATTAGCCAACTAGGATGCATAAAAATTTCGAACATATATTCGAATTAGCCAACTAGATCAATGAACACAGTTTGAAATTAAAGTTTCAATCGGGGATGGATTTTAACTCGATGGATAGTAATCGGAAATTGACCGTAGGCGGACAGCGGTGGTGCTGCGGCTTGGCTGGATGGCTGGTTAGACTGCTGCAGCGATTTGGAGGAGGGAGGCTGTGGACTGCTGCGGCAATTTGGAGGAGGGAGGCGTGCGGACTGCTGCGGCAATTTGGAGGAGGGAGGCGTGGAAAAATTTAGGGCTACGTGCTGATAACGTATTGTAGGGAAGTGAGAGAGGTGTGTTATTCCAATAGGTAGACCCTCTTTAAATAGAGGAGAATTAGGTTTACACAAGGGTTGGGCTTCTCGGGCCCATGAGCTCAGTACATAATATATTAGTGAATATTCTATCTATAATGATAGCACACTACAAGTAATTTCCTTTAACATAAAATATATTTTATTAACAAAACAAAGGAAAAAAATATAAGAATATAGTTAAAATGGTCCTTGTTGGGAATATTTTATGGTGTTCAATCTAGTTAGTTATCTTTGTATTTGTGTAGTTATTAATTAAACGTGTAATACGGGCCACAAATGTGTATCAGCCCGTGGGCTTCCTTGTAACCCGTAAGTTAGCCAACTTCTCCTATAAAAGGAGGCTAACTTACGGGAACCAAAACTAATCGTGAGAGGCTTAGAGACGCAGAGGCGTAGAGATAGAGAAAAATTAGGTTGCCGCTGCTCTCCTTCTCCAGGGAGAGTAGCGGCATATTCATACGGTATATCAGATTCGCGTTCAATCTTGTTGATTTCATTCTATCTGCTTCTTTATCACTGTTATGGTTGTATGATTGTTAATATTTTGGGACTAACATTTGGTATCAGAGACGAGACGTGAAACAGGTTGGATCTGTCTGCGATTGTTGGATTTAACGAAGAACTGCTCTGTTTTTTCTTCAGTTTTTCTATATGTAGAGATTTGCTCCTGTAATCTCGTTTGTGAACGAAATTTTGTAAAAATCATAATGTTGGATTCGCCTTTCAAAACCGATCCAGCAGCATACCTCTTTTTTCGTTTTCTGCAATTTTTGTTTTTCGAAGATCTCTACATTGAGATCTCGAAATCCTCTTTTTTCACTGCTGCAGAAACGTTTTTGGCTTGAAACTGCTACAGGAGAATCTCGACTTTCAGGGCTATTCAGAACAAGTTTCAGATTTTCAAAAATCAATGTTTTCGTTTTGCAGGATCTCGACATTTAGGGACTCGATTTCTTCTTCTCGACATTTGAGATCTCGAGATTTGCATCTCGACATCTTGATCTCGAGATTTGCATCTCGACATCTTGATCTCGAGATTTGAATCTCGAAATCTTGATCTCGAGATTTGCATCTCGACATCTTGATCTCGAGATTTGAATCTCGAAATCAAGATCTCGAGATTTGAATCTCGAAATCAAGATCTCGAGATTTGAATCTCGAAATCAAGATCTCGAGATTTGTGATCTCGAGATTTGGAATTTCGAGTTTAGGAATTTCGAGTTTTGGGATTTCGACATTTGGGATCTCGATGTTTTGGATCTCGACATTCTGAAGATTTCGAGATTTTCAAAATTTCTCGATGTTTTGAATCTTTCAAAGTTTGCAGTTTCTTGGAACTCATAATTCGAATCTTGACATCCTTTGCAGTTCATCGAAGCTTTACATTATAAGGATCTCTAAATGATTCCCTGCTTATATATGTTTCATGAGTTTTCGATGTTCTGATGTTTTTCAAACAGCAAGTTTTCGAGATTATGAGGTTTTCGAAACTCCAAAGTTTTCGATGTTCAAACATTTTGAAATTCTGCAGATTTCGATATTCTGAGGTTTGTTTTGCAGGTGGATTTGGCCATTATTCTTCGAGGCAATCTCTAGAATTTTGTTTAAAATCCACCTGCTCTCGACATTCAACATCGAGCACCTCATCTTCGAAGAAATTCCTCAAAAACTCAAAATTAGAGATTTTCTGCGACACCGCACTGTTTTGGCTAAAACTTTTGACTCAGTGATCCGATTTGAGCAAACATTTTTTTGTTGGAAAGCTAACGAGAAGATATACATTAATTCTGGGGCTAAGCCCCAGAACCCATTCTCACGCGCCCTCACTCGCAGTCTTTGAAGATGACTGCGCAGTTAGACAGCGCAGTATATTTTAGAAATTCATTTGACTGCCTTATCGATTGAATATGTAGATGAAATTTGATATGAGTAAACTAGACTTAATGAAGAAGATGCTCAAAAACTTTCATCAAAAAATGCCACAAAAAACCTCCCCAAATGGCGACGGCCGGACAGAGCCTCCTATAAAAAGACTTATTTGCACTTTTTATGAAAGTTCGAGGACTTATTTGATAGTTCTCCCTATGTATAAAATAAATAAATAAATAAAAATGTATAATATGATCTTAATTCCATCTATATGTATTTAACATATAGCTTTACGGGGAGTATAATCATATAAAGTAAAAGTAAAAAAAAATGCATAATATGATTTTAATTCCAACTATATGTATTTAACATATAGCTTTACGGAGAGTATAATCATATAAAGTAAAAGTAAAATATGGTTAATTCGTGTGTTCTTTGATTCCAACTATATGTATATGACATATAGCTTTACGGAAAAATATGATCACATGAATGTACAAAAAAAAGGAAGAAGGATGCATAATGTGATATTGATTCCAACTATATGATTATATCATATAGCATTACGGAATTGTAATAAAAAATTGCATCGCGATCTCCAAAAAAATGAATCGGCATAACATCAAACAATCGAATTAAGATCAACAACAATAGGATTATATAGTTTGAAATTAAAATTAGCCAACTAGGATGCATAAAAATTTCGAACATATATTCGAATTAGCCAACTAGATCAATGAACACAGTTTGAAATTAAAGTTTCAATCGGGGATGGATTTTAACTCGATGGATAGTAATCGGAAATTGACTGTAGGCGGACAGCGGTGGTGCTGCGGCTTGGCTGGATGGCTGGTTAGACTGCTGCAGCGATTTGGAGGAGGGAGACTGTGGACTGCTGCGGCAATTTGGAGGAGGGAGGCGTGCGGACTGCTGCGGCAATTTGGAGGAGGGAGGCGTGGAAAAATTTAGGGCTACGTGCTGATAACGTATTGTAGGGAAGTGAGAGAGGTGTGTTATTCCAATAAGTAGACCCTCTTTAAATAGAGGAGAATTAGGTTTACACAAGGGTTGGGCTTCTCGGGCCCATGAGCTCAGTACATAATATATTAGTGAATATTCTATCTATAATGATAGCACACTACAAGTAATTTCCTTTAACATAAAATATATTTTATTAACAAAACAAAGGAAAAAAATATAAGAATATAGTTAAAATGGTCCTTGTTGGGAATATTTTATGGTGTTCAATCTAGTTAGTTATCTTTTTATTTGTGTAGTTATTAATTAAACGTGTAATACGGGCCACAAATGTGTATCAGCCCGTGGGCTTCCTTGTAACCCGTACGTTAGCCAACTTCTCCTATAAAAGGAGGCTAACTTACGGGAACCAAAACTAATCGTGAGAGGCTTAGAGACGCAGAGGCGTAGAGATAGAGAGAAATTAGGTTGCCGCTGCTCTCCTTCTCCAGGGAGAGTAGCGGCATATTCATACGGTATATCAGATTCGCGTTCAATCTTGTCGATTTCTTTCTATCTGCTTCTTTATCACTGTTATGGTTGTATGATTGTTAATATTTTGGGACTAACATTTGGTATCAGAGACGAGGCGTGAAACAGGTTAAATCTGTCTGCAATTGTTGGATTTAACGAAGAACTGCTCTGTTTTTTCTTCAGTTTTTCTATATGTAGAGATTTGCTCCTGTAATCTCATTTGTGAACGAAATTTTGTAAAAATCATAATGTTGGATTCGCCTTTCAAAACCGATCCAGCAGCATACCTCTTTTTTCGTTTTCTGCAATTTTTGTTTTTCGAAGATCTCTACATTGAGATCTCGAAATCCTCTTTTTTCACTGCTGCAGAAACGTTTTTGGCTTGAAACTGCTACAGGAGAATCTCGACTTTCAGGGCTATTCAGAACAGGTTTCAGATTTTCAAAAATCAATGTTTTCGTTTTGCAGGATCTCGACATTTAGGGACTCGATTTCTTCTTCTCGACATTTGAGATCTCGAGATTTGCATCTCGACATCTTGATCTCGAGATTTGCATCTCGACATCTTGATCTCGAGATTTGCATCTTGACATCTTGATCTCGAGATTTGAATCTCGAAATCTTGATCTCGAGATTTGCATCTCGACATCTTGATCTCGAGATTTGAATCTCGAAATCAAGATCTCGAGATTTGAATCTCGAAATCAAGATCTCGAGATTTGTGATCTCGAGATCAAGATCTCGAGATTTGTGATCTCGAGATTTGGAATTTCGAGTTTAGGAATTTCGAGTTTTGGGATTTCGACATTTGGGATCTCGATGTTTTGGATCTCGACATTCTGAAGATTTCGAGATTTTCAAAATTTCTCGATGTTTTGAATCTTTCAAAGTTTGCAGTTTCTTGGAACTCATAATTCGAATCTTGACATCCTTTGCAGTTCATCGAAGCTTTACATTATAAGGATCTCTAAATGATTCCCTGCTTATATATGTTTCATGAGTTTTCGATGTTCTGATGTTTTTCAAACAGCAAGTTTTCGAGATTATGAGGTTTTCGAAACTCCAAAGTTTTCGATGTTCAAACATTTTGAAATTCTGCAGATTTCGATATTCTGAGGTTTGTTTTGCAGGTGGATTTGGCCATTATTCTTCGAGGCAATCTCTAGAATTTTGTTTAAAATCCACCTGCTCTCGACATTCAACATCGAGCACCTCATCTTCGAAGAAATTCCTCAAAAACTCAAAATTAGAGATTTTCTGCGACACCGCACTGTTTTGGCCATAACTTTTGACTCAGTGATCCGATTTGAGCAAACATTTTTTTGTTGGAAAGCTAACGAGAAGATATACATTAATTCTGGGGCTAAGCCCCAGAACCCATTCTCACGCGCCCTCACTCGCAGTCTTTGAAGATGACTGCGCAGTTAGACAGCGCAGTATATTTTAGAAATTCATTTGACTGCCTTATCGATTGAATATGTAGATGAAATTTGATATGAGTAAACTAGACTTAATGAAGAAGATGCTCAAAAAATTTCATCAAAAAATGCCACAAAAAACCTCCCCAAATGGCGACGGCCGGACAGAGCCTCCTATAAAAAGACTTATTTGCACTTTTTATGAAAGTTCGAGGACTTATTTGATAGTTCTCCCTATGTATAAAATAAATAAATAAATAAAAATGTATAATATGATCTTAATTCCATCTATATGTATTTAACATATAGCTTTACGGGGAGTATAATCATATAAAGTAAAAGTAAAAAAAAATGCATAATATGATTTTAATTCCAACTATATGTATTTAACATATAGCTTTACGGAGAGTATAATCATATAAAGTAAAAGTAAAATATGGTTAATTCGTGTGTTCTTTGATTCCAACTATATGTATATGACATATAGCTTTACGGAAAAATATGATCACATGAATGTACAAAAAAAAGGAAGAAGGATGCATAATGTGATATTGATTCCAACTATATGATTATATCATATAGCATTACGGAATTGTAATAAAAAATTGCATCGCGATCTCCAAAAAAATGAATCGGCATAACATCAAACAATCGAATTAAGATCAACAACATTAGGATTATATAGTTTGAAATTAAAATTAGCCAACTAGGATGCATAAAAATTTCGAACATATATTCGAATTAGCCAACTAGATCAATGAACACAGTTTGAAATTAAAGTTTCAATCGGGGATGGATTTTAACTCGATGGATAGTAATCGGAAATTGACTGTAGGCGGACAGCGGTGGTGCTGCGGCTTGGCTGGATGGCTGGTTAGACTGCTGCAGCGATTTGGAGGAGGGAGGCTGTGGACTGCTGCGGCAATTTGGAGGAGGGAGGCGTGCGGACTGCTGCGGCAATTTGGAGGAGGGAGGCGTGGAAAGATTTAGGGCTACGTGCTGATAACGTATTGTAGGGAAGTGAGAGAGGTGTGTTATTCCAATAGGTAGACCCTCTTTAAATAGAGGAGAATTAGGTTTACACAAGGGTTGGGCTTCTCGGGCCCATGAGCTCAGTACATAATATATTAGTGAATATTCTATCTATAATGATAGCACACTACAAGTAATTTCCTTTAACATAAAATATATTTTATTAACAAAACAAAGGAAAAAAATATAAGAATATAGTTAAAATGGTCCTTGTTGGGAATATTTTATGGTGTTCAATCTAGTTAGTTATCTTTGTATTTGTGTAGTTATTAATTAAACGTGTAATACGGGCCACAAATGTGTATCAGCCCGTGGGCTTCCTTGTAACCCGTAAGTTAGCCAACTTCTCCTATAAAAGGAGGCTAACTTACGGGAACCAAAACTAATCGTGAGAGGCTTAGAGACGCAGAGGCGTAGAGATAGAGAGAAATTAGGTTGCCGCTGCTCTCCTTCTCCAGGGAGAGTAGCGGCATATTCATACGGTATATCAGATTCGCGTTCAATCTTGTCGATTTCTTTCTATCTGCTTCTTTATCACTGTTATGGTTGTATGATTGTTAATATTTTGGGACTAACATTTGGTATCAGAGACGAGGCGTGAAACAGGTTGGATCTGTCTGCGATTGTTGGATTTAACGAAGAACTGCTCTGTTTTTTCTTCAGTTTTTCTATATGTAGAGATTTGCTCCTGTAATCTCGTTTGTGAACGAAATTTTGTAAAAATCGTAATGTTGGATTCGCCTTTCAAAACCGATCCAGCAGCATACCTCTTTTTTCGTTTTCTGCAATTTTTGTTTTTCGAAGATCTCTACATTGAGATCTCGAAATCCTCTTTTTTCACTGCTGCAGAAACGTTTTTGGCTTGAAACTGGTACAGGAGAATCTCGACTTTCAGCGCTATTCAGAACAGGTTTCAGATTTTCAAAAATCAATGTTTTCGTTTTGCAGGATCTCGACATTTAGGGACTCGATTTCTTCTTCTCGACATTTGAGATCTCGAGATTTGCATCTCGACATCTTGATCTCGAGATTTGCATCTCGACATCTTGATCTCGAGATTTGCATCTCGACATCTTGATCTCGAGATTTGAATCTCGAAATCTTGATCTCGAGATTTGCATCTCGACATCTTGATCTCGAGATTTGAATCTCGAAATCAAGATCTCGAGATTTGAATCTCGAAATCAAGATCTCGAGATTTGAATCTCGAAATCAAGATCTCGAGATTTGTGATCTCGAGATTTGGAATTTCGAGTTTAGGAATTTCGAGTTTTGGGATTTCGACATTTGGGATCTCGATGTTTTGGATCTCTACATTCTGAAGATTTCGAGATTTTCAAAATTTCTCGATGTTTTGAATCTTTCAAAGTTTGCTGTTTCTTGGAACTCATAATTCGAATCTTGACATCCTTTGCAGTTCATCGAAGCTTTACATTATAAGGATCTCTAAATGATTCCCTGCTTATATATGTTTCATGAGTTTTCGATGTTCTGATGTTTTTCAAACAGCAAGTTTTCGAGATTATGAGGTTTTCGAAACTCCAAAGTTTTCGATGTTCAAACATTTTGAAATTCTGCAGATTTCGATATTCTGAGGTTTGTTTTGCAGGTGGATTTGGCCATTATTCTTCGAGGCAATCTCTAGAATTTTGTTTAAAATCCACCTGCTCTCGACATTCAACATCGAGCACCTCATCTTCGAAGAAATTCCTCAAAAACTCAAAATTAGAGATTTTCTGCGACACCGCACTGTTTTGGCCATAACTTTTGACTCAGTGATCCGATTTGAGCAAACATTTTTTTGTTGGAAAGCTAACGAGAAGATATACATTAATTCTGGGGCTAAGCCCCAGAACCCATTCTCACGCGCCCTCACTCGCAGTCTTTGAAGATGACTGCGCAGTTAGACAGCGCAGTATATTTTAGAAATTCATTTGACTGCCTTATCGATTGAATATGTAGATGAAATTTGATATGAGTAAACTAGACTTAATGAAGAAGATGCTCAAAAAATTTCATCAAAAAATGCCACAAAAAACCTCCCCAAATGGCGACGGCCGGACAGAGCCTCCTATAAAAAGACTTATTTGCACTTTTTATGAAAGTTCGAGGACTTATTTGATAGTTCTCCCTATGTATAAAATAAATAAATAAATAAAAATGTATAACATGATCTTAATTCCATCTATATGTATTTAACATATAGCTTTACGGGGAGTATAATCATATAAAGTAAAAGTAAAAAAAATGCATAATATGATTTTAATTCCAACTATATGTATTTAACATATAGCTTTACGGAGAGTATAATCATATAAAGTAAAAGTAAAATATGGTTAATTCGTGTGTTCTTTGATTCCAACTATATGTATATGACATATAGCTTTACGGAAAAATATGATCACATGAATGTACAAAAAAAGGAAGAAGGATGCATAATGTGATATTGATTCCAACTATATGATTATATCATATAGCATTACAGAATTATAATAAAAAATTGCATCGCGATCTCCAAAAAAAATGAATCGGCATAACATCAAACAATCGAATTAAGATCAACAACAATAGGATTATATAGTTTGAAATTAAAATTAGCCAACTAGGATGCATAAAAATTTCGAACATATATTCGAATTAGCCAACTAGATCAATGAACACAGTTTGAAATTAAAGTTTCAATCGGGGATGGATTTTAACTCGATGGATAGTAATCGGAAATTGACCGTAGGCGGACAGCGGTGGTGCTGCGGCTTGGCTGGACGGCTGGTTAGACTGCTGCAGCGATTTGGAGGAGGGAGGCTGTGGACTGCTGCGGCAATTTGGAGGAGGGAGGCGTGCGGACTGCTGCGGCAATTTGGAGGAGGGAGGCGTGGAAAAATTTAGGGCTACTTGCTGATAACGTATTGTAGGGAAGTGAGAGAGGTGTGTTATTCCAATAGGTAGACCCTCTTTAAATAGAGGAGAATTAGATTTACACAAGGGTTGGGCTTCTCGGGCCCATGAGCTCAGTACATAATATATTAGTGAATATTCTATCTATAATGATAGCACACTACAAGTAATTTCCTTTAACATAAAATATATTTTATTAACAAAACAAAGGAAAAAAATATAAGAATATAGTTAAAATGGTCCTTGTTGGGAATATTTTATGGTGTTCAATCTAGTTAGTTATCTTTGTATTTGTGTAGTTATTAATTAAACGTGTAATACGGGCCACAAATGTGTATCAGCCCGTGGGGTTCCTTGTAACCCGTAAGTTAGCCAACTTCTCCTATAAAAGGAGGCTAACTTACGGGAACCAAAACTAATCGTGAGAGGCTTAGAGACGCAGAGGCGTAGAGATAGAGAGAAATTAGGTTGCCGCTGCTCTCCTTCTCCAGGGAGAGTAGCGGCAGATTCATACGGTATATCAGATTCGCGTTCAATCTTTTCGATTTCTTTCTATCTGCTTCTTTATCACTGTTATGGTTGTATGATTGTTAATATTTTGGGACTAACATTTGGTATCAGAGACGAGGCGTGAAACAGGTTGGATCTGTCTGCGATTTTTGGATTTAACGAAGAACTGCTCTGTTTTTTCTTCAGTTTTTCTATATGTAGAGATTTGCTCCTGTAATCTCGTTTGTGAACGAAATTTTGTAAAAATCATAATGTTGGATTCGCCTTTCAAAACCGATCCAGCAGCATACCTCTTTTTTCGTTTTCTGCAATTTTTGTTTTTCGAAGATCTCTACATTGAGATCTCGAAATCCTCTTTTTTCACTGCTGTAGAAACGTTTTTGGCTTGAAACTGGTACAGGAGAATCTCGACTTTCAGGGCTATTCAGAACAGGTTTCAGATTTTCAAAAACCAGTGTTTTCGTTTTGCAGGATCTCGACATTTAGGGACTCGATTTCTTCTTCTCGACATTTGAGATCTCGAGATTTGCATCTCGACATCTTGATCTCGAGATTTGCATC
Source organism: Cuscuta europaea (assembly GCA_945859875.1). NCBI lineage: Eukaryota > Viridiplantae > Streptophyta > Magnoliopsida > Solanales > Convolvulaceae > Cuscuta > Cuscuta europaea. Next base: position 3,133,712 of record CAMAPE010000030.1, read on the forward strand.
TCGACATCTTGATCTCGAGATTTGCATCTCGACATCTTGATCTCGAGATTTGAATCTCGAAATCTTGATCTCGAGATTTGCATCTCGACATCTTGATCTCGAGATTTGAATCTCGAAATCAAGATCTCGAGATTTGAATCTCGAAATCAAGATCTCGAGATTTGAATCTCGATATCAAGATCTCGAGATTTGTGATCTCGAGATTTGGAATTTCGAGTTTAGGAATTTCGAGTTTTGGGATTTCGACATTTGGGATCTCGATGTTTTGGATCTCGACATTCTGAAGATTTCGAGATTTTCAAAATTTCTCGATGTTTTGAATCTTTCAAAGTTTGCAGTTTCTTGGAACTCATAATTCGAATCTTGACATCCTTTGCAGTTCATCGAAGCTTTACATGATAAGGATCTCTAAATGATTCCCTGCTTATATATGTTTCATGAGTTTTCGATGTTCTGATGTTTTTCAAACAGCAAGTTTTCGAGATTATGAGGTTTTCGAAACTTCAAAGTTTTCGATGTTCAAACATTTTGAAATTCTGCAGATTTCGATATTCTGAGGTTTGTTTTGCAGGTGGATTTGGCCATTATTCTTCGAGGCAATCTCTAGAATTTTGTTTAAAATCCACCTGCTCTCGACATTCAACATCGAGCACCTCATCTTCGAAGAAATTCCTCAAAAACTCAAAATTAGAGATTTTCTGCGACACCGCACTGTTTTGGCCATAACTTTTGACTCAGTGATCCGATTTGAGCAAACTTTTTTTTGTTGGAAAGCTAACGAGAAGATCTACATTAAGTCTGGGGCTAAGCCTCAGAACCCATTCTCACGCGCCCTCACGCGCAGTCTTTGAAGATGACTGCGCAGTTAGACAGCGCAGTATATTTTAGAAATTCATTTGACTGCCTTATCGATTGAATATGTAGCTGAAATTTGATATGAGTAAACTAGACATAATGAGGAAGATACTCAAAAAATTTCATCAAAAAATGCCACAAAAAACCTCCCCAAATGGCGACGGCCGGACAGAACCTCCTATAAAAAGACTTATTTGCACTTTTTATGAAAGTTCGAGGACTTATTTAATAGTTCTCCCTATGTATAAAATAAATAAATAAATAAAAATGTATAACATGATCTTAATTCCATCTATATGTATTTAACATATAGCTTTACGGGGAGTATAATCATATAAAGTAAAAGTAAAAAAAATGCATAATATGATTTTAATTCCAACTATATGTATTTAACATATAGCTTTACGGAGAGTATAATCATATAAAGTAAAAGTAAAATATGGTTAATTCGTGTGTTCTTTGATTCCAACTATATGTATATGACATATAGCTTTACGGAAAAATATGATCACATGAATGTACAAAAAAAGGAAGAAGGATGCATAATGTGATATTGATTCCAACTATATGATTATATCATATAGCATTACAGAATTATAATAAAAAATTGCATCGCGATCTCCAAAAAAAATGAATCGGCATAACATCAAACAATCTAATTAAGATCAACAACAATAGGATTATATAGTTTGAAATTAAAATTAGCCAACTAGGATGCATAAAAATTTCGAACATATATTCGAATTAGCCAACTAGATCAATGAACACAGTTTGAAATTAAAGTTTCAATCGGGGATGGATTTTAACTCGATGGATAGTAATCGGAAATTGACCGTAGGCGGACAGCGGTGGTGCTGCGGCTTGGCTTGACGGCTGGTTAGACTGCTGCAGCGATTTGGAGGAGGGAGGCTGTGGACTGCTGCGGCAATTTGGAGGAGGGAGGCGTGCGGACTGCTGCGGCAATTTGGAGGAGGGAGGCGTGGAAAAATTTAGGGCTACTTGCTGATAACGTATTGTAGGGAAGCGAGAGAGGTGTGTTATTCCAATAGGTAGACCCTCTTTAAATAGAGGAGAATTAGATTTACACAAGGGTTGGGCTTCTCGGGCCCATGAGCTCAGTACATAATATATTAGTGAATATTCTATCTATAATGATAGCACACTACAAGTAATTTCCTTTAACATAAAATATATTTTATTAACAAAACAAAGGAAAAAAATATAAGAATATAGTTAAAATGGTCCTTGTTGGGAATATTTTATGGTGTTCAATCTAGTTAGTTATCTTTGTATTTGTGTAGTTATTAATTAAACGTGTAATACGGGCCACAAATGTGTATCAGCCCGTGGGGTTCCTTGTAACCCGTAAGTTAGCCAACTTCTCCTATAAAAGGAGGCTAACTTACGGGAACCAAAACTAATCGTGAGAGGCTTAGAGACGCAGAGGCGTAGAGATAGAGAGAAATTAGGTTGCCGCTGCTCTCCTTCTCCAGGGAGAGTAGCGGCAGATTCATACGGTATATCAGATTCGCGTTCAATCTTGTCGATTTCTTTCTATCTGCTTCTTTATCACTGTTATGGTTGTATGATTGTTAATATTTTGGGACTAACATTTGGTATCAGAGACGAGGCGTGAAACAGGTTGGATCTGTCTGCGATTTTTGGATTTAACGAAGAACTGCTCTGTTTTTTCTTCAGTTTTTCTATATGTAGAGATTTGCTCCTGTAATCTCGTTTGTGAACGAAATTTTGTAAAAATCATAATGTTGGATTCGCCTTTCAAAACCGATCCAGCAGCATACCTCTTTTTTCGTTTTCTGCAATTTTTGTTTTTCGAAGATCTCTACATTGAGATCTCGAAATCCTCTTTTTTCACTGCTGTAGAAACGTTTTTGGCTTGAAACTGGTACAGGAGAATCTCGACTTTCAGGGCTATTCAGAACAGGTTTCAGATTTTCAAAAATCAGTGTTTTCGTTTTGCAGGATCTCGACATTTAGGGACTCGATTTCTTCTTCTCGACATTTGAGATCTCGAGATTTGCATCTCGACATCTTGATCTCGAGATTTGCATCTCGACATCTTGATCTCGAGATTTGCATCTCGACATCTTGATCTCGAGATTTGAATCTCGAAATCTTGATCTCGAGATTTGCATCTCGACATCTTGATCTCGAGATTTGAATCTCGAAATCAAGATCTCGAGATTTGAATCTCGAAATCAAGATCTCGAGATTTGAATCTCGATATCAAGATCTCGAGATTTGTGATCTCGAGATTTGGAATTTCGAGTTTAGGAATTTCGAGTTTTGGGATTTCGACATTTGGGATCTCGATGTTTTGGATCTCGACATTCTGAAGATTTCGAGATTTTCAAAATTTCTCGATGTTTTGAATCTTTCAAAGTTTGCAGTTTCTTGGAACTCATAATTCGAATCTTGACATCCTTTGCAGTTCATCGAAGCTTTACATTATAAGGATCTCTAAATGATTCCCTGCTTATATATGTTTCATGAGTTTTCGATGTTCTGATGTTTTTCAAACAGCAAGTTTTCGAGATTATGAGGTTTTCGAAACTCCAAAGTTTTCGATGTTCAAACATTTTGAAATTCTGCAGATTTCGATATTCTGAGGTTTGTTTTGCAGGTGGATTTGGCCATTATTCTTCGAGGCAATCTCTAGAATTTTGTTTAAAATCCACCTGCTCTCGACATTCAACATCGAGCACCTCATCTTCGAAGAAATTCCTCAAAAACTCAAAATTAGAGATTTTCTGCGACACCGCACTGTTTTGGCCATAACTTTTGACTCAGTGATCCGATTTGAGCAAACATTTTTTTGTTGGAAAGCTAACGAGAATATCTACATTAATTCTGGGGCTTAGCCCCAGAACCCATTCTCACGCGCCCTCACTCGCAGTCTTTGAGGGTCAAAACGTTAGTTTTCCGACAAACATTCTAAATCACCGATGTCCAGGTCAAAACTTAGGCAAATCTGTTCAAATTCTTTCATTGTCAACCCTGAAGTCAAAGCTTTTCTAAACTTCAATGTAAAGGTCTGAAAATCGTAGATAATTCAATCAACCTCGCATCAACGGTCATCTTACGACAATCAACAATCAACTGTTGAAGCCTCCCCTGACTCGTCAACATTATGTGACCATCAATATGCTGAAATTCTACATGATGAGCTCAGGGAAACCGTCATGTGTGGTACATGTTTAGATTGCTCCACACACATGGCGGGTATGACAAGCTGTGAGCAATCAAACCTTGCACATTTTGAGGGGGAGTTTCAGTTTTCTCCTCCTGTCGCCTTACACCGACAAAGCAAGGAATTTCTCAACGGATGCAACATTCTAGGGGGAGTGTTGAAAGTAATCCTCCCCGGTGCCTAACAATGACAAAGCATACCGAGTGCTCCAGTTGAGGGGGAGTACAGAGAGAAAATGAAGAAAGTAATGAGAGAACATGTCCCTATGGCTTAGTAAACCCAACTAAGCCTACCCATGGGTCAAAGCCGAGCGTAAGTGCGTAGGTGAGCGAGTGAGTGAGTGAACATTATGAGCATTAGGAAGCAGAAGGCTCAAGTGAGAAGAAAAACAATTATCAATGATGAGTCTGCTACCTCAATTGCCTGCTATGAATTGAACATTTGCTCCTAGCCACTAAATTACTCTGGACTATCCCCATAGGTTCAGGACTGAATTTATTCAGATCGCGGGTAGAAGTCGCTGCATTTTGTCCAAACGGCGCATGCACAACCCTACCCTAGACCACTCACTTGTCTCCCAACAGACAGGTGTTTAATCATAGTTCACGGGGAACCGCATCTCTCATTACTGTCTCCTTCCGAGGCAAGTAATACTGACTACAGTGGCCTCAGCCCCATGCCACTGAACTTTCATTCTGGGACACTTCACTCCTCCATCACAAAATTCAACACCCTCTCTACTATCTCCGCAACTCAAATCAAATGGTCAGCTACTGTAACACCCCGACCTCGCAGGACCCGAGGTAGCTACTCTAGACCAATAGTACTATCCTCACAAACCGCCACTAGCCTTTTCCGCGCACTTTGTCCTCACTCGTGCGCGCCCTGAGAAACTTCCCAGGGGGTCACCCATCCCAAGACTACTCCCGTGCAAGCACGCTTAACTTTGGAGTTCTTGGGTGATGAGCTCCCTTAAAAGGAGATGCATCTTGTTGGTATGAGTAGTACTATTAATCCATTTAAATTAAATCTCAAGTGTTACAATCACCCCCATTTAGGAACGCAACGTCCTCGTTGCGCCCGTAAACCAATCTCAATCAAACCTCAGAATCTTGCTCTGCTAAGTGCCCGCCCAATATCCAATGGGTCAACACACTGTCGCAGGGTTGCTCTGATACCACATGTAACACCCCGGCCCCGCAGACCCCGAGGTAGTTACTTCTGACCTCTAGTACTGTCCCCACAAACCACCACGAGCCTTTACCGCGCACTTTGTCCTAACTCATGCACGCCCTGAGAAACTTCCCAGGGGGTCACCCATCCCAAGACTACTCCCGTGCAAGCACGCTTAACTTTGGAGTTCTTGGGTGATGAGCTCCCTTAAAAGGAGATGCACCTCTGTTGGTATGAGTAGTACCATTAATCCGTTTATATTAAATCTCAAGTGTTACAATCACCCCCACTTAGGATCGCAACGTCCTCGTTGCGTCCTTGAACCAATCTCAAATCTCAATCAAATCATATCCCAGAATCTTCCCCCGCTAGGTGCCCGCCCGATATCCAACGGGTCATCACACTGTCGCGGGGTTGCTCTGATACCACCTGTAACACCCCGGCCCCACCGGACCCGAGGTAGTTACTCCGGACTAATAGTACTGTCCCCACAAACCACCACGAGCCTTTACCGCGCATTTTGTCCTCACTCATGCGCGCCCTGAGAAACTTCCCAAGGGGTCACCCATCCCAAGACTACTCCCGTGCAAGCACGCTTAACTTTGGAGTTCTTGGGTGATGAGCTCCCTTAAAAGGAGATGCACCTCTGTTGGTATGAGTAGTACCATTAATCCGTTTATATTAAATCTCAAGTGTTACAGCTACACTCACAAATCAACCATCATTATGTTCCGCTGTGCCACCGACAAGTTATCCTCAAATGCATTCATTCCAAATAGTCAAAAAGACTACATTGTGGAGGAGAGAGAAGTCAAATACTTGTGTCCTGAAGATGAATTCCATGGGCGTCTCCTATTCTCCAAAGAATATTCATTCTAGAGGCGTCACCGGACTTCATCCAATCTGATCAAGAGCAGCTTCTGGAAGGCAAGGACTACATGCAAGATACAGAAGGTCCCTCAACCCCGGGCATCAAAGATCAAATTGTCAAGAAGACATCAAAGGGGAGATTGCAAGGATTCCTTCAGATAGCCTTCCTCAGAAGTCAAGTTCAAAGACAAAGGAAGCTAAATAACAACAAAGACAAATATATCTGCACTGCAATGCTGATTCAACACGATTGATCACCAAGGGGGAGATTGTTGGGAATATTTTATGGTGTTCAATCTAGTTAGTTATCTTTGTATTTGTGTAGTTATTAATTAAACGTGTAATACGGGCCACAAATGTGTATCAGCCCGTGGGCTTCCTTGTAACCCGTAAGTTAGCCAACTTCTCCTATAAAAGGAGGCTAACTTACGGGAACCAAAACTAATCGTGAGAGGCTTAGAGACGCAGAGGCGTAGAGATAGAGAGAAATTAGGTTGCCGCTGCTCTCCTTCTTCAGGAAATTCTTGAAGCCGAAGGATAGCAGAAGTCCACATTCTAGCAGAAGTCCACACCAGAAGTCCAAACCATCAGAAAGTAGTGGAGAGCTTCTCTGCTACAACTGCAGACAACCAGGGCACTTCAAAGTCAACTGTCCACACCCCATAGTCTCCAAAAGGCAAGGCCAGGAAGGAGAAAAGAAATATGAGCACCGAAGAAGGAAGGCACTCATCACTGAACAACCAGAGAAAGACCCCCTCTCTGAGACAGAGTCCAGCTCGGAATCAGAATCTGATGAAGCATTCTGTTGCCTGGATACAGAGACTGAAGACCTATGCCTTATGGGTCAATCTGATGATGAGGTATCTTCTACTTCCAATTCTAGTTTTTCCTCGGTAGGCAGAGCCTTTGATTCTGATTCAATGTCAGAATTTTGGGAAGAGTTTCAAGCCATTCAAACCACTTATTCTTCTGTTAAAGAAGAAAACAGTAAGCTTAAGGTTGAAATTCTTGACTTAAGGAAGGAGGTTGAGATCAAAATCAATCTTCTAATTAAGGAAAGAGATCAGCTGGAAGCTGAAAATGTTTCTCTTCTAAAGAGAATAAGAGAGATAGAGCCTCTTGAGATTAAGTACAAAGCTTACCAGAAGGCCCAGTCTTCCATGGAAAAGATTGTACTTGATCAACAAATTGGCACTGGTTTTGGTCTTGGTTATGGCTCAACAGAATCAGGTGAGCCTTCTGTAATGCCTAGCACCAGAGTTGCTAAGGCAGACAAGGTCATAGTGCCACTGATTTCTAGCCCCATTTGTCAGGCTGGTGTATCTGGCACCAAGGTTATTCATGAGAATGTCAGACCAGAAAAGGAAAAGATAAAGGTTCAACAGAAACCCATTTTAAAACTTAATGAACCTGGCAGAAAACCTAACAACAGAAAAGGTTTTCAGAATACCAAAAATCAAAGACAAACCCATAACAGACAAACTCATGATAATCGTGTTAGAGATGATCACCAGAAAGGCAGATATCAAGAGAAAGTTAACTTTAGGCAGAAAAGGTTGGCTGGTCAGCTTAAGAAGCCCAAAGTTAATCGCCCCTCTGATCTTGATAGTATATGGGACTTCTACCCAACTAAAAAGGCTATGCAGAAGTATGTAAACCGGAAGCATGATCCTCACAAGCATCTGCCCAAAGTGAATCACACTTCCGTTTACTATGACTACCAGGTGGACAATGGGTACCACCCACCAAGGTTTCACTTGATGAGACCAAAGTGGTACCGGCTGCCAAGACTGCATGACCCCCTAGCACCCAACATTGCTTGGGTACCTAAATCTTCCTTTTAATTTTGTAGGAACTGTGTGCTGGAGCCATCTCTGAGCAAGATTGGTATATTGATAGTGGATGCTCCAGGCACATGACAGGTGACAAGAGTTGCCTAACAGAGTTCCAGAAAGTCAAAGGGCCTAGAGTTACCTTTGAGGTAATGATAAAGATGGCCAAACAAAAGGAAGAGGGGAGCTGATAAAGAACCATATAATCATTGATGATGTCTCTTATGTCAAGGGATTGAAATTCAACTTGCTGAGTGCTAGCCAATTCTGTGACAAAGGCTACACAGTTGAATTCTCCAAGGAAGGATGTTCTGTCAAGCATGAGACAACTAAGGAAGTGGTTCTAACAGCAACAAGGAAGAAAAACATCTATGTAGTTGATTGGTCAACTGCAAAAGATGGAATTTGCCTGATAGCTAAAGGAGATTCAAAACTCAGTTGGGAATGGCACAAGAAACTGAGTCACTTGAATTTCAAAACAATCAACAAGCTAGCAAGGGATCACATTGTTGAAGGTCTACCCAACCTTGTATACAAAAAGGAGAACTTGTGTAGTGCATGCCAGAAAGGAAAACAAGTGAAGAACTCCTTCAAACCCATTGCTGGAAACCTCTCTACTGGTCCTTTGAATCTAATTCACATGGATTTATTTGGACCAGTGGAAACTCCAAGTGTTAGTGGCAAAAGATACACCTTAGTCATGGTGGATGACTACTCCAGATTCACATGGACTATCTTTCTGACCAAGAAAAATGAAACTCTGCAGAAACTGCCATCTCTGCTAAAGCTACTACAGAATGAGCAGAATCAGAAAGTCAAAGCCATCAGATCAGACAGAGGAACAGAGTTCGTCAACAAGGTCATACAGGAATTCTGTGACCAGAATGGTACAATGCATCAACTCTCTGCAGCCAGAACTCCTCAACAGAATGGAGTTGCAGAAAGAAGAAATAGAACCTTAAAGGAAGCTGCAAGGATCATGATTGCTGAATCAGGTCTACCTTACAGATACTGGGCTGAAGCAATCAATACTGCATGCTACACCCAGAACAGGAGCATGATTCACAAAACTCATCAGAAAACTCCCTATGAATTATGGAAAGGACGAAAACCCAACATCAGCTACTTTCATGCATTTGGATGAAAATGCTATATACTCAACAATGGGAAGGATCACCTCAAGGTGTTTCAAGAAAAAGCTGATGAAGGAACATTCTTAGGCTACTCTAGCACCAGCAAAGCCTACAGAATACTCAACAAAAGAACTCTACTTGTTGAAGAATCTATTCATGTCAAGTTTGATGATCTCAACTCAGTTGAGAGCATAACTGAAAACTTGGAGAAAGCGAATCTAGAAGAATCACCAGAACTGGATCCACCAGAGACGGATATACCAGAGTTGCTAACTAACTCTGCCATACCAATTCACCATCAGAATCCCATCCTACAAGGCAAAGATAGTGATGAAGAATCAGAAGGAGAACAAGAGAATCCAAGACAACCCTTATCTGAACCTGATCTAACTTGGTTAAGAGATCATCCTCCTAATCAAGTAATTGGACAAATCAGAAGTGGAGTCCAGACCAGATCTGCTACATCAAGGAGAGAAGCAATGCTTACCTGCTACATATCTCAAATGGAACCTATGACTGTGGAGGAAGCTCTTGCAGACTCAGACTGGATCAATGCTATGCAAGAAGAGCTTACTCAGTTTGAAAGGAACAAAGTGTGGGAACTCGTTCCTAGACGAATGCACCAGAACGTCATTGGAACCAAATGGGTATTCAAAAACAAAGCAGATGAAGATGGCAACATTGTAAGGAATAAAGCTAGGCTGGTAGCCAAGGGATACTGCCAAGAAGAAGGAATTGATTTTGATGAAACCTTTGCACCAGTTGCCAGACTTGAAGCCATCAGAATCTTTCTAGCCTATGCTTCTTACAATAACATCAAGGTCTACCAGATGGATGTCAAGAGTGCATTTCTGAATGGAGATCTTGAAGAGGAAGTTTATGTGGAACAACCACTAGGTTTTGTCATTCCTACTCAATCTTCTTGTGTCTACAAGCTTAAAAAGGCCCTCTATGGTCTTAAGCAAGCTCCCAGAGCCTGGTATGACACATTGTCCCTTTTCCTGGTGAACCATGGGTTTACTAAAGGAAAGGTTGACAAAACTCTATTTCAATTCTCTGTTGCTAATCATATTCTGTTAGTACAAATATATGTTGATGATATTATATTTGGTAGTACTAATCCAGAACTATGCAAGAAATTTTCTCAAGTGATGCAGAGTCAATTTGAAATGAGTATGATGGGAGAACTCAGTTACTTCCTAGGACTTCAAGTCAAACAAGTTCCAGAAGGGATCTTTATCAATCAAGGAAAGTACACCAGAGATCTGATCAAGAAGTTTGGAGTGGAAGGCAAATCCTCAGTAAAGATTCCCATGAACACATCACAAGGAATTGGTCCAGATGATGAAGGAAAAGATGTGGATGCAACAACATACAGAGGGATCATAGGATCTCTGCTGTATCTGACTGCAAGCAGACCAGATATCTCATTCTCTGTTGGAATCCGTGCCAGATACCAATCAAAGCCCAAGGAAAGCCATCTAAGTGCTGCAAAGAGAATTAGAGGCGTAGAGATAGAGACGCAACCAAAACTTACGTTTGAGATACCAATCAAAGCCCAAGGAAAGCCATCTCATTCTACTATAAAAGGAGGCTAACTTACGGGAACCAAAACTAATCGTGAGAGGCTTAGAGACGCAGAGGCGTAGAGATAGAGAGAAATTAGGTTGCCGCTGCTCTCCTTCTCCAGGGAGAGTAGCGGCAGATTCATACGGTATATCAGATTCGCGTTCAATCTTGTCGATTTCTTTCTATCTGCTTCTTTATCACTGTTATGGTTGTATGATTGTTAATATTTTGGGACTAACATTTGGTATCAGAGACGAGGCGTGAAACAGGTTGGATCTGTCTGCGATTTTTGGATTTAACGAAGAACTGCTCTGTTTTTTCTTCAGTTTTTCTATATGTAGAGATTTGCTCCTGTAATCTCGTTTGTGAACGAAATTTTGTAAAAATCATAATGTTGGATTCGCCTTTCAAAACCGATCCAGCAGCATACCTCTTTTTTCGTTTTCTGCAATTTTTGTTTTTCGAAGATCTCTACATTGAGATCTCGAAATCCTCTTTTTTCACTGCTGTAGAAACGTTTTTGGCTTGAAACTGGTACAGGAGAATCTCGACTTTCAGGGCTATTCAGAACAGGTTTCAGATTTTCAAAAATCAGTGTTTTCGTTTTGCAGGATCTCGACATTTAGGGACTCGATTTCTTCTTCTCGACATTTGAGATCTCGAGATTTGCATCTCGACATCTTGATCTCGAGATTTGCATCTCGACATCTTGATCTCGAGATTTGCATCTCGACATCTTGATCTCGAGATTTGAATCTCGAAATCTTGATCTCGAGATTTGCATCTCGACATCTTGATCTCGAGATTTGAATCTCGAAATCAAGATCTCGAGATTTGAATCTCGAAATCAAGATCTCGAGATTTGAATCTCGATATCAAGATCTCGAGATTTGTGATCTCGAGATTTGGAATTTCGAGTTTAGGAATTTCGAGTTTTGGGATTTCGACATTTGGGATCTCGATGTTTTGGATCTCGACATTCTGAAGATTTCGAGATTTTCAAAATTTCTCGATGTTTTGAATCTTTCAAAGTTTGCAGTTTCTTGGAACTCATAATTCGAATCTTGACATCCTTTGCAGTTCATCGAAGCTTTACATTATAAGGATCTCTAAATGATTCCCTGCTTATATATGTTTCATGAGTTTTCGATGTTCTGATGTTTTTCAAACAGCAAGTTTTCGAGATTATGAGGTTTTCGAAACTCCAAAGTTTTCGATGTTCAAACATTTTGAAATTCTGCAGATTTCGATATTCTGAGGTTTGTTTTGCAGGTGGATTTGGCCATTATTCTTCGAGGCAATCTCTAGAATTTTGTTTAAAATCCACCTGCTCTCGACATTCAACATCGAGCACCTCATCTTCGAAGAAATTCCTCAAAAACTCAATATTAGAGATTTTCTGCGACACCGCACTGTTTTAGCCATAACTTTTGACTCAGTGATCCGATTTGAGCAAACTTTTTTTTGTTGGAAAGCTAACGAGAATATCTACATTAATTCTGGGGCTTAGCCCCAGAACCCATTCTCACGCGCCCTCACTCGCAGTCTTTGAGGGTCAAAACGTTAGTTTTCCGACAAACATTCTAAATCACCGATGTCCAGGTCAAAACTTAGGCAAATCTGTTCAAATTCTTTCATTGTCAACCCTGAAGTCAAAGCTTTTCTAAACTTCAATGTAAAGGTCTGAAAATCGTAGATAATTCAATCAACCTCGCGTCAACGGTCATCTTACGACAATCAACAATCAACTGTTGAAGCCTCCCCTGACTCGTCAACATTATGTGACCATCAATATGCTGAAATTCTACATGATGAGCTCAGGGAAACCGTCATGTGTGGTACATGTTTAGATTGCTCCACACACATGGCGGGTATGACAAGCTGTGAGCAATCAAACCTTGCACATTCTGAGGGGGAGTTTCAGTTTTCTCCTCCTGGCGCCTTACACCGACAAAGCAAGGAATTTCTCAACGGATGCAACATTCTAGGGGGAGTGTTGAAAGTAATCCTCCCCGGTTCCTAACAATGACAAAGCATACCGAGTGCTCCAGTTGAGGGGGAGTACAGAGAGAAAATGAAGAAAGTAATGAGAGAACATGTCCCTATGGCTTAGTAAACCCAACTAAGCCTACCCATGGGTCAAAGCCGAGCGTAAGTGCGTAGGTGAGCGAGTGAGTGAGTGAACATTATGAGCATTAGGAAGCAGAAGGCTCAAGTGAGAAGAAAAACAATTATCAATGATGAGTCTGCTACCTCAATTGCCTACTATGAATTGAACATTTGCTCCTAGCCACTAAATTACTCTGGACTATCCCCATAGGTTCAGGACTGAATTTATTCAGATCCCGGGTAGAAGTCGCTGCATTTTGTCCAAGCGGCGCATGCACAACCCTACCCTAGACCACTCACTTGTCTCCCAACAGACAGGTGTTTAATCATAGTTCACGGGGAACCGCATCTCTCATTACTGTCTCCTTCCGAGGCAAGTAATACTGACTACAGTGGCCTCAGCCCCATGCCACTGAACTTTCATTCTGGGACACTTCACTCCTCCATCACAAAATTCAACACCCTCTCTACTATCTCCGCAACTCAAATCAAATGGTCAGCTACACTCACAAATGAACCATCATTATGTTCCGCTGTGCCACCGACAAGTTCTCCTCAAATGCATTCATTCCAAATAGTCAAAAAGACTACATTGTGGAGGAGACAGAAGTCAAATACTTGTGTCCTGAAGATGAATTACATGGGCGTCTCCTATTCTCCAAAGAATATTCATTCTAGAGGCGTCACCGGACTTCATCCAATCTGATCAAGAGCAGCTTCTGGAAGGCAAGGACTACATGCAAGATACAGAAGGTCCCTCAACCCCCGGCATCAAAGATCAAATTGTCAAGAAGACATCAAAGGGGAGATTGCAAGGATTCCTTCAGATAGCCTTCCTCAGAAGTCAAGTTCAAAGACAAAGGAAGCTAAATAACAACAAAGACAAAGATATCTGCACTGCAATGCTGATTCAACACGATTGATCACCAAGGGGGAGATTGTTGGGAATATTTTATGGTGTTCAATCTAGTTAGTTATCTTTGTATTTGTGTAGTTATTAATTAAACGTGTAATACGGGCCACAAATGTGTATCAGCCCGTGGGCTTCCTTGTAACCCGTAAGTTAGCCAACTTCTCCTATAAAAGGAGGCTAACTTACGGGAACCAAAACTAATCGTGAGAGGCTTAGAGACGCAGAGGCGTAGAGATAGAGAGAAATTAGGTTGTCGCTGCTCTCCTTCTCCAGGGAGAGTAGCGGCAGATTCATACGGTATATCAGATTCGCGTTCAATCTTGTCGATTTCTTTCTATCTGCTTCTTTATCACTGTTATGGTTGTATGATTGTTAATATTTTGGGACTAACAGTCCTTTATAGTTACTTCAACCAATTCATTAAGAGAAGTAACCATAATCTTACTTATTTTGATTAGAACACAATTTAGTTCACAAATTTAAAAGTTACATGTTTGACAAAAAAATTTAACCGATCTCTTCAAACTCGAGGAAAAGCACCACAGAAAACTTTGACACACAATCCCTTGTCATTTGTCAATGAAGAATGATTTATAGGTTCTCCTTTACCTAGGATTTAAAGGCTCTCATCTAATTAAGGATTTGCTCACTCTTCTTAACTTGAAGATTTGTAGGCTCTCCTCTACCTAAGGATTTATAGGCTCTCCTCTACTTGAAGATCTTCTCAATCGTATGAATTTTGATAGGCTCTTCTTGACTATATATAAAGATGATTTGGGTAGAATCTCCTGAACCTTGGTTACATTGGGACATATATCGAATTTGTAGCTTTGAATCTTCTTTACTCGTCTAAATTGGATTTGAATGTATTAAGGGAATTAACCTCCAAATTCAATTGAACACCAAGCTATGTAGTACCGATTTAGGCACGCAGAAACATGGAAACTCGAAAATCAATATGAGAATAAGACAAAACAAAAGGAATAGAATAAATATATGTATGTATGTTCCTCTGTCCCCTCATGACATTCAATCATTTCAGTTAAAAATAAATTTATACTTCCTATCTCATAGTTACACGCGCATTTCAAAATATAGGTATAGATCATGTAGTTAATTAGTCACTCATAGTCCCTGTTTCTGTAACAACAATGAATAACGATCTAACAACGAAGATTAAACGTAAGGATGAACACAGATTGAATCAATGTAAAACCCTCTTTGATAGACCGTGAACTCGTACAACAGAAAGATATGCGCGTAAGGCTATAGTGAATAAGTACGACGTTAACCTAATCCTAAACCCTCGGCTCCCTTTTTATAGGCGAGGTTTAGGTTAGGCGTGAAAGGCTTTTAGCCTGGTTATATGGGCCTAACACTTGGCCCAAGTTCTATCTAATTCATGCAGTAATTTAATACAAGGAATAATAATAAAGCTAATCTATGGCAAACTTGATTCACAATTAAAATATCTCCAACAATCTCCCCCTTTGTGATCAAGTGCCACTTTGTCATTGCTTCCGTGATTTGAAGTAGTGCTTCCTCATATTCAGTGCATGCTCGTATTGCCTCCGCATATTTCTCTTTTCTAGGCGATCGTCAATGGCCTTTAAATATGTCTCCACTGTAGAGTGTTCCTTTTGAACATATGACGATGCTTCCTGAAGATTTTCCTCTAGCTGTGCCTTCATCTTTAGAAGTTGTTCTTTGATTATCTTCAGTGTCCCGTCACAGTATTTCTCAATTTCATTGACTACCATCAGACGTTTTTCGTTCTTGTGGTTCAGATAAGTGACTGCTGGCGGTGTGAAGAAGATGTGGTAAGCTGGGAAGTCTTCGAGTTCTGGACCATACAGTCTTGGATTTGTAAGGTTTGTCTTTGTCAAGTTGCACTCAATAGCCATCTGTAGGTCATGTGAAGAATGTACTCTGATCTGTCTAAGCATGAATCTCTTGATTGCTGCAAGACCTTCGCTGTATGTTTTGCTCTGCCTGACTGGAAGGTATCTATAGGCCATGAACATTTGATAGATGTTGTCGGGTTTAAGCATGATGAAATCATTCTCTTGGCAAGTAAATTCACTCCCGTCAGTGCGTTGAAGCCTGTAGGAATAGAATGTCACTCCGTGATAATCTTCAGCCTTCACTTGTAGAATTTGATGAATCGGGAGAATGTTGGACTTCAAGTCTTGTTCCATCAGCTCTCTCTGAGTACCGATTGACCTTTGTAATAGCATATGTAAATGACCTCCAGTCTTCTTTCCTTTTAGATGGGTAAGGCCTCTTAGCTTCAGTTCATTCAACGGTTTGACTTTGTCTGGTCTACGCCAAATACGCTCTCTGATTTCCTCTTGAAAGGGGGCTTTGATTCGAACGTTGTCCCAGGGTTTCTCTGTCTTGGGAAGTCTTCCCGCTGATTGTCTTACGACGGATTCAAGAGTTTTCTGGGATTCCTTGTAGTTCTCCCCTTCCTTTCGTTCATCGTCCTCGAGCCTGATGATATCTTCAGTACATTTGTTGATTAGCTCTCGTAGCCACCAATTTCTCTGCATGTCCTCTACTTCAGCCTCATTGTGGAGATCATCCCATTCTGTCCATTGCCTTGGCCATTTATCATATATCACCGCCTCCTCCAGTGCATCGTGGATGTCCTTGCATGGGGGAATGTATGGAACTCTTTGCTGCTGTTGGGGCGGTGATTGTTCTTGGGTAGCACAACCGGGTTCACTTGGATTGCCCGTTGACATCAGTTTAGAACTAGGTTCTAACTGATGGCCTGATGCAAAAGATGTACCAGTGGTAGCATCATCAGGACTTCCATCCCCTCCTCGGTTGGTATCTCTAGGAGATAGGCCTCGGGATGTTGAGTCTAGCTCGACCAGGATAGATGTTTTGGCTACGGGTGGTGGCTGTTGGTTTGTAGAGGTTTCGGGTTGGATGGGCTGTGAAGTTTGGCGAGGTGAAGCAGTTTGCTCAAGTGATCGTGGGTGCTTGTTCTCCCCCTCATGAGAATCCGAATCATCGGGGTCCTCATGGGAACGTTTGCGACCACGAGGACTCTCCTTGCACTTACGCTTGGTTTCCGGGGAAGAAAGGAAGGCTTCAAGTATGGCTTGCTGGTGACGGGTAAGTTTGGCTTCGGGGATGTTAAGAAGGTTGTCCAGCAAAGCCGAGGCAAGGGTGTCGAAGGATAGTGAGGAGAGATCGATGGATGGTGTGGTCGGGTGTGGGGAGAATACTAGTTCTGTATCCTGGGTTCCCCGAGAGTGTGAAGGAACGGGTATTTGGTTAATGGATTGGTGGGATAGAGGGGTGGATGAAACGGGTTGTGTATGGGAAATGAAAGGTTCAGGTGAAGGTTGGGGTGGGGTTTGTTCAGACCGAACCGCTTGGGTGGTCCTAAATTCCTGTGCTAGAGCGGTCATTGCATCTTGCACCCATGGTTTAATGGTGGAATCTAGGAAGCGATTTAGTAGAACGTTTACGTCTTCAAAGGTTGGGTGACCAGTTACGGGGGTTGTAACTGTTGTCACAGCATCAGTGAAGATTGCTGATGTGTGGCATGCGTGCAATGATGGAATCATTGTGGGCGTAGCAGGGCTTCCAACCGTCATAGCTTGCGCTCTGGTTGTTGCTTTCAGGGTGTGTGCACCTGTATGTGCAGTGAATAGTGTAGGTGTCCTAGAAAAGGAAGAAAATGTAGGGAATGTGACACCTAGACTCAATGTGCTTGAAGAAGGGGTTTTGACCTCGGGCGATAGGTCAATTGTACGCTCAACTGATTCGGAAGGAACCCGTGAGGGGGTTGAGTCCCGTTCTTTTGAAACAATAACCTGTTGAGAGGCTATCGAGTGGCTGGGTGAAGGCTGTGCTTGCGCAGTTGAGTCAGATGTTGCGACTTCTACCCGGGAACCGAAAAGATCGGCTCCTGTACTTAAGGATTCAGCTCGGTTTATCTGGATAAAGGTATCGCAGCCAGCAAAGATGTGCTCGTCTGCCTTATCAATTAGGCTCTTTCTGACTCGGGGCTGGGGCTTTGCCTTAGCAGCCTTGTCATTCTTAACCTTTGCCCTTTTCTCCCGGATGACAATGCCTTTGGAATTCTTTATCGTATGAGCTGCTTCATCGTAGTCATCCTTAGAGCAGTTTGTTTCGCTGGGATCGGCTCTTGGTTTAGCTATCTCTTTGATAGTGAAGACTTGGGGTCTGCCTGCTATTATCGGTGCTGCGTCTTCAGCAGTGATCCTTTTCTTTTGTGGAGATTCAACATGCAGCTTTCCTTTTCTGATCAAAGCATATGTGTGCTCAACATCTTCACTGTCATTGTCGTCATTATCATCATCCGAGCCAGATTCCTCGCTATCTGTGCCCACGCTCTCGGATGCCTCATCGTCAGTGTTTGTTTGGGCATCACTTGACGATTTATTGGCAGTCTCCTCAGCGTCTGTTTCGGTGCCCTCAGCCGCCTGACTCGTCTCTAGAGAGTCGTCGGACTTTCCTTCATTGGGCGAACCGACCACTGGTTTCTGTGGCTTTTGGGTTTTCTTCGGACCCTTACTTACACTCGGCTTTGCCCCCGGGGTAGGTCCAGCTGGGTTTTGCTGAACCATAGGGACAGTTCTCTCAGTGGCTTCCTTGTACTGTTGGACCGCTGGATTTGAAGATTTGACAACTTTGAGCAGAAACCCAGGGATCCTCAGACCGAAGACAGGATTCTTGTCTGCTTTGAAGTACTGCAGCTTCGGTGCGGTGAAGTGTGGATCTGAGCTGCGTTTTGGTATTGAAGAATGCTCTGCCATGCAGTCGTTGATGATTAGCCCGAGCCACCTTGCGTACGGGATGGTACCTGGTCTGTTCTTTTCTTTGGCTTTGACAAGGTCCATTAGCTCTGAGAAGAAGAGCTGTGCCAGGTCGTAATTCTTGTTGAAAGCGATGCCATGAAAGATGAGCAAGATCTGCTTGTTGCACTTGTCGAATCCGGCATGCTTCGGCGACAGGCACTTGTTCACCAGCCCGAAGAGGCTCTTCCACGGATGATGAAGATATGCTCCGTTGAAGTTTGAGAGCTGTGGCAGTAATGAGGTGTAGCCGAGGGATGCCACGTCTTTCAGTAGATCGGGGATGGACGGCAGCGCATCGTACTCGTCATGGATTGGCAGCGCTAGAGTAGCCCGTAGAGTGGATGGTGTCAGAATCACCCGCATGCCGTTCAATTTGGTCTTTATCTTTGAGCGATCCTTCAGTGATTTCGTATGCATATGACCCCAGAACTGTTGTAGGTATATCTCTGGCACTGGTTTTGTGTTGTGAAGTGCAGGCCAGAGATAGTGACCTTTCATGATTGCCGGAATCACTGGATTCTGGCACTTGAACACGGTAAGGTCTAGCTGGAAATTGTTGTCCAGCACCTTGATCCATTTCCCTTTGGGGTAGATGGCATCGTCAATCTGCGTTTGAGTTGGTCCTGCCATTATAAACTGTAGAAGCAGGGGGTCAGCATATGAAATTCAACTGTTTGATTAGATTGAAAGAGTTTGGTTTGCAGATTTCAGATAAGTTTATGCAGGTGGGATTTTGAAAAAAATTGCAAAGTCCAAATCTCGAGATCTGAATCTCGAGATAATGATTTCGAGATTCAAATCTCGAGATCTTGATTTCGAGATTCAAATCTCGAGATCAAGATGTCGAGATGCAAATCTCGAGATCTTGATTTCGAGATTCAAATCTCGAGATCAAGATGTCGAGATGCAGATCTCAAGATCTTGATTTTGAGATTCAAATCTCGAGATCAAGATGTCGAGATGCAGATCTCGAGATCTTGATTTTGAGATTCAAATCTCGAGATCAAGATGTCGAGATGCAGATCTCGAGATCTTGATTTTGAGATTCAAATCTCGAGATCAAGATGTCGAGATGCAGATCTCGAGATCTTGATTTCGAGATTCAGATCTCGAGATCAAGATGTCGAGATGCAAATCTCGAGATCTTGATTTCGAGATTCAAATCTCGAGATCTTGATTTCGAGATTCAAATCTCGAGATCAAGAGTTCGAGATGCAAATCTCGAGATCTTGATTTCGAGATTCAAATCTCGAGATCAAGATGTCGAGATGCACATCTCGTGATCTTGATTTCGAGAAGATGAATCTACGATCTCGAGATCTTGAAAAACAAGATATCGAAATCATGATTTCGAAGAGACGAATCCACCTGCAAAGATATAATCAAAAGATGCGAAATACAACATACAACAAGATTTCGACCTTGAATTAAACTGAAAATCTTGTTCTTTTTTATTTTGAGAAAAAAATTGAATCGGTTTTGCGAGAACAGTCGTTCGATTTTGAACGAGATGGATGATTGCGACTGTGAATCGTTAACTACCTTCGAAGAGTACTCGAGAGAGTAGAGAGATTGAGATGGAGAAAGATTTGGGAAGACGACGGAGAGAAGGTTACGAGCTCTGAGATGCGAAAATTCTGAGCCTTTGCGAAAAGATTTAATGGAAAGGGAAGGGTTTTTCGTGAGGCTTATATACATGAGAAAATTGTTTTGGACCTCCTTCGTAACAGTTGAGCCCGAATGATTGGGCTGGCACACAGTGCCCTTTTTAAAAGATTTTCGAGGCCCAATACCAGTAAAAATATAGAGCTCCCCCTCAATCAGTGAAAAATTTCTCCCCCCCCCCCCCAAAAAAAATGCAGCAAACAATATGTACAAATGCAACGCACACACACTATTTTTGTTCTTTTTTATTTTTCTCCCCCTCAACACATGCAACACACGCACACTATTTTTTGTTATTTTTCTGGTTTTCTCCCCCTCAACACATGCAACGCACACACACTATTTACAGATCATACTCACACACACTTTTTACAAGTCCCACACACACACACTTTTCAGACCAGTGGAGACAAAAATTAAACAGGCTCGAGGTTCAACATGCCCAACTTGGAGACCAGGAACTGGAATCTTTTTTCATCCAACGCCTTAGTAAACAAGTCAGCCAGTTGAAGCTCTGAGCTTACAAAGTACATATCTATGTCTCCTTTCTCCACGTGATCCTTGATGAAATGATAGCGCAGATCAATGTGTTTGGTGCGGGAGTGGTGAACAGGATTGCTTGTGATGGCGATGGCGCTTTGAGAGACTGTAGATCGGGATGTGGCGGAATGTGTAACCGTAGTCCTGGAGTTGAGTCTTCATCCCTAATATTTGTGAACAACAACTAGCAGCCGCAACGTATTCGGCCTCAACTGTAGATGTTGACACACAGTTCTGCTTTTTGGAAGACCAGCAGACTAGCTTCTCGCCCAAGAATTGGACGGCTCTCGATGTACTTTTGCGGTCCACCCGGCAACCAGCAAAGTCAGCGTCCGAGTATCCGACTAGATCAAAGCCTGAATGTTTGGGATACCAAAGGCCTAGATTCACCGTGCCTTTGAGGTATCTTAAAATTCGTCGTACAGCGGTCAGATGAGATTCCTTCGGATTTGCTTGAAAGCGAGCACATAAGCATGTGGAGAAGACAATGTCAGGCCTGCTTGACGTGAGATATAGCAAAGATCCAATGATGGCCCTGTAATTTGTAGCATCAACTGGCTTCCCGGAGGGGTCTGAGTCCAGTTTATTGTTTGGGGACATGGGGGTCGTCATGGAGGATTTGCCTTCTATGTTGAATCTCTTTAGCATATCCAGAATGTATTTGGACTGGTTGATAAAAATGCCGTCAGAGAGTTGTCTTACTTGCAGGCCTAAGAAGAAGTTAAGTTCACCCATCATGCTCATCTCGAACTTTGTTTTCATCAGTTTCTCAAAATGTTGGCATAGGCGCGGATTTGAAGAGGCAAACCTGAATAGATCCAATGTCAGATTTCTGTCGCTTGATAAACAGAGTAGTATCAATCTTTCCTTTGGAGAAACCTGAATCAATCAAAAATTCGGTCAAGGCATCGTACCAAGCTCTGGGTGCCTGTTTCAACCCATAGAGAGCTTTCTTGAGCTTGTATACATGGTCTAGGAATTTTGGATCTACAAATCCTTCTGGTTGAGCAACATAGACTTCTTCTTCTAAAGTCCCATTTAGAAAAGCTAATTTCACGTCCATCTGAAAGACGGTGAAATTTTTGTGCGCCGCGTACGCAAGAAAGAGGCGGATTGCTTCAATTCTAGCTACGGGCGCAAACGTTTCATCGTAGTCTATGCCTTCCTGTTGATTATATCCCTTTGCGACCAGCCTTGCCTTGTTCCTTACAACTGTTCCTTCTTCATCTCTTTTATTTTTGAATACCCACTTCGAGCCAATGATTGTCTTTCTCTGAGGTCTGGGTACCAGTGACCATACATCCAGTCTGTCAAACTGATTGAGTTCATCTTGCATCGCAATCACCCAATCTGGATCAAGTAGAGCTTCGGAGACCTTTGATGGTTCTGACTGGCTTAGGAAGCATGCGAAGTGGCATTCATTCATCGTTGCGGATCTTGTGCGCACACCTTGACTCGGATCACCTATTATCTGTTCAACATGATGTGCTCTCGTCAACTTCCTCTCATGAGCTAGAGGAGTTGGAGTAATTATTGGTTGATCTGAGTCCTGATAGGAGGTTGAAGGCTCTGGAGCAGTTGTGGTGTGTAATGGAGATGATTCTGGACTTGTAGCAAAGCCGTGATCATCCACACCTCTGAGATTGGATTGAGGGGTTGAGGGTGTGGATGGTACATCGTCTAGACCTGTGAGGAGCGGAATCTCTGTTGTTGGAGTTGATGTTGAAGTTGGAGTGCATGCAGGAGGTGGAGGTTGTGAGTTCTCGTAGAAGTTTCTAAAAAGAGAGTCGAGAATCACATCTTCGTGTTCGGTGTTTGGTTCAGCTTTATCAGAAGCTACTGGTACAGCATGTGATGGATCAGTCTGATGATGTTCGATCGTGAAGTCTGCCATTTCATAGAATGTAACATTTACACTTTCGATGACAGTGCGCTTGTCTCTGAGATAGCCTCTGTAAGCTTTGGACTGCAGTGAGTAGCCAATAAACACGCCTTCTCTGGCTTTGGGGTCCAGCTTACTTCTCTCTGTCCGATCATTTAGTATGAAACACTTGCAGCCAAAAACCTTGAAGAATGAGATGTCAGGAGTTCTGTTGAAGAGGATTTCACAGGGAGTCTTGTCGAAGCGTTTATGGATGGATGTTCTGTTCTGAGTGAAGCACGCAGTATTGATTGCCTCTGCCCACATGAAGTGAGGCAGTCTGGATTGGATTAACATGGTGCGTGCTGCTTCAACAAGGGTTCTGTTCTTTCTCTCAACAACTCCGTTCTGTTGGGGAGTTTTAGGTGCTGCAAATTGCTGAGTGATACCGAGTGATTCATAGAACTCAGTGAGAGTTTGATTTTTGAACTCGGTACCATTGTCAGTTCTCACAATTCGAACACTGTGCTGTAGCAGTTTCTGGATGGTTCTGATAAAGGTCATAATGTTTTCTGCAGCCTCGTCCTTTGAACGGAGAAATTTTGTCCATGTGTACCTAAAGAAGTCATCAACGATCACCAGAGTGTATTTGCGACCGTTGATGCTTTGGACTCTCATAGGTCCACACAGATCCATGTGAATTAGCTGCAGCTGATGTGTAGATGATGGTTCGGTTTTCGACTTGTGGGAGCTTCGCGTCATTTTGCCCATTTTGCAGGCACTACAATGATTTTCAGCGGAAGACTTTAGCAGAGGAAGCCCCTTGACAAGTTTCTTGGAGGACAAGGTTGATAGATGTTTGAAGTTCAGATGGGAGAGACGTCTGTGCCATATGTTGTTCTGTTCCGTTGAAGCTTTGGACAGCAGACAAATGGAAGTGGTGGATTGGACGCTTTTCAGATCAATAGTGTACAGATTTGATGTTCTGTAACACGTTAATAATGTATTTCCTGTGCTGTCAAGAACACAACATTGTTTTGCAAAGAACCTCACTTCCATCCCGCTGTCACAGAATTGTCCTATGCTCAGTAAGTTGTGTTTGAGCCCTTTGACAAATGAAACGTCTTTTATAGTGACACTGGCACAGATGACGTCCCCATACCCAAGGATAGGAGATGAGGCGTCGTTCCCGAATCTGACATTGCCTCCGTAGCAGTTGGTGTAGTTGCTCAATAGGTGCTTTATTCCGGTCATGTGGGTTGAGCATCCTGAGTCTAAGTGCCACACATGACCGTCCTGCAAAACAATCAAACAAGTTTAGGTACCCAACTTGGAGTGGGTCCTTCCTTATTATCAAAAAACACCTTTCTAAATCTTGCTTTTAGCTGTGATCCAAGGTCAGCAGCTCTTTCAACAAAAGATCTTTCTCTTGTGTGCTCTCCAATAGCCAGATCTGCTTTTGCAGTGGGTCTGGTTTTTGGAGCCCACTTAGCAGTTTCCATTTTGGTAGGTCTGATGTTGTGAACCCACCTTTCCATTTTAGTTCTGGTGGGTCTGAATTTGGGGACCCACCTTTCTGTTTCAGTTTTGGTGGGTCTTCGATTGGGGACCCACCTATCCGTTTCAGGTTTGGTAGGTCTCATCTTGGGGACCCACCTTTTCGTTTCAGTTTTTGTGGGTCTTATCTTGGGGACCCACCTTTCAGTTTTAGCTTTGGGAGGAGAGTAGACATGTGCTTTGTGATTGAATGGTTGTTTCTTAAGTTTGGTTTTGAAAATCTCCTCTTTAGAAAGCCGATTAAGATGTTTCCTAGAATGAACTCGAAGAGCATATTTCATATCAGGAATACAAAATGTTCCCTTAGAAGTTCTTTTCTTGGTTTCCCTTTCTGGTTTGAGCTTTCTGTGAGGCTTTGCTTTAACAACATTCACATCACATTCATAATTATGGGGGTCTGGAACAGAATAACTATAAGCAATACTTGTATTATGAATAGAACGATGTGTAGTAGATGTCTCAGAAATATTCAGCTTGGGACTCAAGACTGAACTACTAGAACTTTGTTTTGTAGAGACAGAATTACAATTAACTTTAGAGTAAAAAATAGAACTAGATCTATGACTGGCACTATTCTCAAAAACTTTCTTTTTGCCTTCTGCGATTTCCTTCCTCTTTTTCCTCCACTCATTCTTCTCTTCTCCTTCCTTCTTCACTTCATTTCCTGTAAACAATGGAGAAGAGAGATGAGTGGACGAACCTTTTAAAACATTGTTTTTCTCAGATGAGGTGTGTGAGCTGTTAGTCTTAGACGTAGAAGGGTCTGATTTAGCATGATACTGCTCACTCAATTCATTGAACTTTTGAAGAAGTTCCTGCCAGTTGCGCTCAAAACCTTTCTTTTCAGTTTCAAATCTCTCTCTCTCATTATCAAGAATTTTCTGTAGGTTTTTGAGTTTTTGAGCCATGGAAAAAATACAAGGTTCCTCTCCAGTTTTAGCGATACCTACTCTTGGGGGTGGATATAGAGGATGTCCTATGTGTGAAATATCTTTTGCATAAGGGTCAAGGCATTCACTAAAGCAGGAAGTAGATTTTTCTTGTGAAAGTTGTTTTTCATTTACAGAGGGATAATCACAAGAAATCACAGCTTTAGGGTTCTTTCTCTTTTCTTCTTCTGCTTCAGCATTTTCTTCATCACTTCGAAAATACATTTTCTCACCAAACCCCAGTCCCATGTAATCTTTGTTATAGATTTGAAGACAGTTAACTTTCCTTAGATTACATGGGTTGTTTATGCCCAGTCCTATTTTAGGAGTGTAGAATCGGTCATCCTTTATTTGATTAAGAAAAATTGTCTGTTCAGACTGACCTCTTCTAGCAGCTAGATCCTCTAGTTCTTTTACTTTGTTTAAAAGTGTTCTTCTCTTATTATGCAAAAAATCGCATTCAGCCTTTGCTGTGCTTTTTTCTCGTTCACTATCCTCAAATTTTCTAGTTAATTCAGCTATCTTAAGTTCAAAGCTTTCAAAATCTGAGGACACCTTTTTGACCTGATCTTTTGCAATTTTAAGTTGAACACTTAAAGAAGACTTTTGGTCTAGATTCTGTTTCAGTACCCTTTGATTATTGTCTAGTCTCTCCTTTAGTTCTTTAATTAGATTGTCCTTCTCAAGTAAGGACTGCATTTGGTTATTTAAAGGAGTATGAGAGGTACTTACAGAGCTTGTTGACCATTCGCTTTCGGGGATCGCAGCATCACCCTTTCTTTAATCTTCCTCCACTCGTGCCATCAGGGCATAGTTGTCTTCCTCCTCCTCCTCAGAAAAATCTTCTGCCCAGTTCTCATTCTCAGCAATCATTGCAGAAGTTTCTTCTTCTTTCTGCACCATCAGCATTTTCTGCTTATTCCACAGCATCTTCTGCTTGTAGAAATTAGCATCTTTCTTCTTTGGGAGGCGGCAGGCTTTGATGACATGTCCAGCCTTACCACAATTGTAGCATTTGGGAGCATCTTCTGCTGATGGCGCCTTCCTAGAAGATCTTTGATCATGGTTCTTCTGTTTGTAGTTTGAGGAGGAGGTTCTCAGCTTGTTGGAGGAGCTGTTCTTCTTAGCAAATCTCTTGGCAAGCAGTGTCATCTTCTTCTGTAAGTATGCAAGCTCAGCCTCTAGATCAGATTTGTCATCATCACTTTCATCATCATCTGATTCAACCACCACCTTCTTCTTTTTCTTCTTTAGTGGTGTGGTTGTCCTTCTGGGCTGAGCCTCCATCACAAGAGCTAAGGGATTTGTGGTGTGATGATCCTCGGCACAAGCAACCTCATTGACAAATTGCTTCAGGTGTTCATATAGAGTGCAGAGGTCAATTTTGTCTAAGTCAATCCGAGATCTAACATCCTTCACTGTCTTTTCCCATGCAGGATGCAGGCTGAATAGAAATCTAATATTCAGTTCCAGATTGGACCTGAATACTTTGATTTTTCTGAGTTCATTGACCAGTTGAACGAGTCTGTTGTAAGTCTCATTCAATGGTTCTCCTGGACCTGCTTTGAAGGAGTCATAAGCAATAAGAATTGTTGTCTTCTTTGTCTTAAGGCTAATGCTTGTGCCTTGAAGAAGTTTCTCTATTTCATCCCACATTTCTTTAGCTGTTTGCATGCTATCTATGAGAACGTATACTTCATTTGGGATTGCTTGAAGAAGGTATGTTTTGGCCATGAGATCACCACGAAGCCTGAGCTTGTCAGCTTCCGTGTATTCAGATGCCACTTTCCTCCTTATTTCTGGAAGAATAGGAGGGTTGTTTTCTGGATCACCACCAACTGAAATCAAGAGTTCAGCTGGTCCTTCAAGCAAGGATTCAAGCATCGCAGCGGAGTTCTCTTTGTGCTCAAGGAAATTAAGGAATCGATTCCTCCACATTTGGTATTCTCCCTTCCTGAGACTAGGAGGGGTACTGCTGTTCCCTTGCACATTGAATTCTGAGGCCATTGCTGTATTAAACTGACCGTTTGAGATAATTGATCAAAAGATTTTCAGAGGCAGAAAGTCGAAAAATCAGATGTCGATATCTGAATATCGAGATCTGAGATTTCGATAAAGGAGGCCCGGTATCGAGATTTGAGCTCGAGATTAGAGATCTCGAGATTAAGGATCTCGAGATTTCAAATTTCGAGAAGAGGATCTCGAGATTTGAAATGTCGAGAAGTTAAAACTCGAAATCTTAATTTTGAGAAATCAAATGTCGAGACCAGATGTCGAAACCTTAACTCGAAATCTTGATCTCGAAATCCTAGATGTCGAAATCCTCAATGTCGAAATCCTGCAAACTGTAAAAATCAGATAAGCAAAATCTGAAGGTAGTTTCCTGTAGAGTAGAATGTCGAGATCCTCAGGTAAAGTTTTCAGCTCGAAAAACGTAGCATTACCTGTTAAAAACCTAGATGTCGACAAGGGCTACTCGAAATATCTCAAGTACAGAATATGCGTAAAACGAAATCTGAAGTATACCCCTTGATCGCTTTGAAACAACGATTCTAAGGGTGTAACGTTTACAACTTTTGAACAAGAAACAAGATTACAGAGTGAAAAATCGACAGTAAGAACAACATAAAGAAAAAAACAGAGTCTTCTGCAGGCGTTCTTCTGATCGGTTCTCGATCGGCTCTGATACCAATTGATAGTCCCTGTTTCTGTAACAGCAATGAATAACGATCTAACAACGAAGATTAAACGTAAGGATGAACACATATTGAATCAATGTAAAACCCTCTTTGATAGACCGTGAACTCGTACAACAGAAAGATATGCGCGTAAGGCTATAGTGAATAAGTACGACGTTAACCTAATTCTAAACCCTCGGCTCCCTTTTTATAGGCGAGGTTTAGGTTAGGCGTGAAAGGCTTTTAGCCTGGTTATATGGGCCTAACACTTGGCCCAAGTTCTATCTAATTCATGCACTAATTTAATACAAGGAATAATAATAAAGCTAATCTATGGCAAACTTGATTCACAATTAAAATATCTCCAACAGTCACTAATCTCAAATGAGAAACACATCAAATAATCATAGTTTCAATATTAAAAATCTACTCTAAGATTTTAGATAGTTATTTGGGTGGGTTTAATTTTCACTTGCTTTTGTATATAAGTAGACAATAACAAACTTATTTACGATTTTTCATGCGGAAGAAGTGTTCTAAAAGGTGTGAGGCGTGTCAACTGTCAAGGGGCACGACCAAGTCTTAAGTCTTAGAAGCCTAGGTGAGTTTATTCGAGGCCTAGACGTGAAAAGGCGTTTGTAGTTTTTACTCATTATTTTAGTTTTTCTAGAGCTATTAGTAAGAATGTAAATGTGATATGTGATAACATCATACAAATCTACATCTTATTTTGAATTTCCCAAAAGTAAAATACAAAAAGTTCAAAAGTTCACAAATAATAGATATACTTATATACATAACTCATATAGGCATGTAGCTAGAAGGGATGAAAATTAGTTGAATGATAAAATAAAAGAGAAACAATTTATAGTAATACAAATAATGAAAGTAAGAGGGTTTTTCAAAAATTTTACATAAAAATAATTTTTTAGAAAATAATGTATTATAGTATAATTTTTTGATCAATTAAACGTAAAAATTGAATATAAATTACTATGACCAAAGTTGATATGGTCACATTTTTTATAAACAATCTTTAATTTAGTCATTAATATGTAGTATATAATTATTTCTAATAAGAATGAAAAGTATAGTCGATTGTAATTTATATAAATTTGAGCAAGTTTAGGCGTTAACAATTGTTAGGTGGACAATTCTATTTTATCAAAGTCAATCCATTGTAGAAAGAAAATCACTTCTTATAATTTATAAAAGTCATAGAATACATCAAGTTTTCCCCATACCACCACGCATACTTATTGCTCATCATACATAGGTCTCTTGGGTATAATATACGTAGTAAATTAATACAAGTCACAAATTGAATAAATGCAAAGATCACAACTCACAAATAAAATTTCAGTCAGTTTGGGTTATCTTCTTAAAGAAAACCTTTGCAAACTCGACCAACTTATCAGTTGAAGGTAAGACATCTCTAACGGCTTCATCAACGGCAAAATCATCAATCCAATGGGACGAGTTGGGAAATTTGACTTCATCAAACAATTTAACATCGTTAAACACCTCAATGGCTTTGAACCATGCTACGAAACTTCCCAGAACAATGTCTAGAAATCCAATCCTGTCTCCACCAAAGAATTTCCCGCCTTTGCTGCAATTCTTGAAGACATCCTCCAAGGGAAACACCGCTTCAACAAGATCATCTATTGCCTCTTTTCCTACTCCCTCGCCCGCCGCAACTGATAATGCCCGTACCATTGGAAATATCTATATCGTAATAGAACGATTTAAGACGTCTCACATCGGTAGAATATAGAAATACAAACTAAAACATAAAAGCGATTGCAAGAATCATTTTATCAAATATACATTATTACCAAAAAGAAGGCACCTAGACAGTAGGCACATAACTTATCATCAATATAAACCGCCCAAAAACGGTTCATGGCCCGATCATAAGGATCACTGGGGAAGAAGGAGGAATCAGAAGTATTCCAGACATCATCGATATACTGTAGGATGATGAGAGATTCACATATCGGGTTGTCGTTATGGACGAGGACGGGTATTTTCTTGTAAATCGGGTTTAGTTGAAGAAGAAGCTCACTCCTAGGCGGCTGCAATTGCACCTCAACAAATTCATAATCTACAGACATAAGTTTAAGAGGGACTTTGATACGAAGCACATAAGGGCTCCACCATGCTCCCAACAACTTAACCTGGTCAGATGCCATGAAGGTGAGCGATCGGATTCAAAATGGTCTAAATATTGAACAGAGGAGGAAAATTTAAGCTTACAAATCTGAGGTGTTTATGTGTGTATTTAAGCACACCCAAACTTGGGTGAGATCAGGCAAGAACACAAGGACACTAACGTCACTGCATACGCATTGTGAAAGAATGAAAGTCAACGTTCTAGTGCCAACTTTCAAAATTGACTGACTTAATTGACACAAAAGTTCACGAAGATGCAATGTAAAATTGTTAGAGATGTGAAGATGGAGTCGGGCACTTAAAAATAAGGGAGAATCATTATTAGACAAATAGGAGTAAACAAAGCTCAATTTCAAAATTTGAACTGGATGTTTAAATTCTCCTAAATAGGATTTAGGAAAATTGTTTTATATAGAACTAAAAAGTTTGAGAATTTCAAAACATGATTGTCATGTTTGTATTATCTAAATATGAGTAATTACTATCATGTTTTGACTGTATCAGACTTTAAACATGCCATTTTTTTTAAAAATTAATAGTAATTAATATTGTTTACATAATAAAAACATGATAATACTAGTTTGGAAATTTGAAATATTTTTACTCCAATTTCGAAAATTTCCCTAGAATTTATTATTTGTGATCGGCATCGCCCCCTGCAGGTAAGGAAAAAGACAAGGGAAAGAAGCCGAAGAGGCCACGCCTTGAATCCTTCGACCCGAAGGCCCCTAGCACCGTGTTGACCCCACCAGGTCGCCCGGTTCCTGAGATTTGGAGGGATATGGCCCTTCAAGCTGGGACGGAGCTTCCGGGCCGCTCCTCAAGCGAGGCCATTGATCATGCTCTGCTGCTGAATTTTGAGGTTCAGTTCTACCCCCTCTGCTTCCTCCCTTCTACTTCTCCCCTTTTCTTCTTGTCATCGTTGGTCCACTGTTCGTTCCTTTATGATACTGTGCCTCTTTCTTGCAGGCTGGGTTGAGCCTCTTGCATGCAAAGGCCGCTCAGGAGCAAGATGTCACCGAGGTCAAAAGGAGAGCTGAGGTGACTCAGAAGAAGGAGCGGGAGGCCGCACGGTTGAGGGAGGCGGCTGCTCTGGCCGAGAAGGAAAAGCTCCAGGCTGCCCTGGGTCAGGCCCAGAAGGAGAAACAAGATCTCTTTGCTAAGGTGGCCCTGGCTGAAAAAATGGGATCTCCTTTGTCCCCGATACTGTTCCCGCTTCCGTTCCTGAGGGTGCGGCCGCCCTTCCCGATGTCCTTACCTTAGTTCTAGATGTCGATGAATTCAAGAAGACGTCCCAATTCCTCAAGGCCGCACATGAATACTGTCGGGGGGCCGTGGGGGAGGTTTTTGAAGCTGAGCTGCAGTCCGTGACAAAAAGGAAGCGTCTAGAGTATGGGGTGCAGCTTCTGAAGAAGGCTTCGCTTGGCTCTGAGTGGATGCTTGACCTTATGAAGGATAGCTTTTCTAAAGGGTACTATTCGGGCGTGAAGAGCCTCAAGCAAATCCTCCCCATGATTGGCTGCCCCCCTTCAACGTTGAATACCATACGGAGGAGGAGCTCCAGCAAGTTGTGGCCAAGATTGACCGGGATCAGAGACGGGCCGAAGCCGTTCAGAGGGGACAAATTCCCGACCCCCGACCCCCGAGGTTGATCTTGATGAAGAGGATGAAGAACCACATGCCTCCGCCCGGAAGTCTCTTGTTCACGGTTTCCTTGAGTGACCCCCCCTGTTTTCACTTTTGCTCAACTGTACGTTCCGGCCATTAGAGCCGAAGAATAAAAAATCCCCTTTTGTTCAAAATTGTTCAACAATTATTTGTATCTTTCCCTGACCATTCGTATCTTTCCCTGCCTCCTTGTTTGAGCTTCTATATGTGTAGGAATGAGGACGTTCGTCCCCTCGGATGTAAGGAAAAAGGCCTTTGACACTTGCCCTTTGGCGCGGGCATCGAAGCGCCCTTTCTGCCGCTCGATACACCAAACGTGGTGTGCCACATGCCCCTCTGGATTGGGGGGGCGGGGGAGACGGTGGTGAAGCCTATAAGTACCCCCTCTTTGGAGTTGAGAACATTGTGTTTTCTTCCTTAGCCGTTATTCTGTTGGATTGCTTTCCCTCTCTAGATTTCTTAGTTCTTTCGTAAGTTCCTTGTTTTTTCCCCGTTCTTTGCCATGGCCTCTATTGTTCCCAGGCCATCTCCCCGTGGCCGTCCTGAGGGACCACCTGATGAAGGTTGTTATTCTGGGGAGGACCTTCCAGTTTATAGGCGGGGAATGCCCCCACCCTCCCCGTTATTCTCTGAACTTCCACCTCGTTCGGCGTTAGTGCCAACGTCTGCTTTCTCGTGACAGGGACTCGATTCCTTGGCTGTTCCCCCCCACGAGGCTGGGACACACGGTCCATCCGTCATCCCATGCGGCATTTTCCCGGTCACGTGGTTGTCCACCTGGATTCTGTGTCCGCAGGCTTCCTCTTCCCACTGCTGCCTTTCCATGTTTCCCTTTTTAGGGGCTTGGGCATCGCCCCGGTCTAGCTCGTCCCCAACTCCCATCGGATTATAGCCGACTTTATTATCCGATGCCACGATGCGGGGGGTGGATCCTTCCTTGAAGTTGTTCATGCACTTCTTCCGACTCTCCCCTAGTGGTCAAACAGGCTACCTCAACCTGGTGGCCCGCCCATGGAGGGTCCTTTTGCCAACAACCCCCCAAATCCGAACGGTTGGGAGGAGAGATTATTCTTCGCCTAGGTTGGCGCTCCCCATCCCTTCTCTGACCGGTGAAACGCCTATCCGGTCAAGTTCGAGCCTCCGACCCTGAGCTCTGCCGAGCTGGAACAGATCGCCCGGATTGCGGGCCCAGGGGTTCAAAACTTGCGGCTGCTTGCGAATGATACCAATCTGAACAAGGCTGACATAGGTACGTCTGCATCACAACCCGGGTTTTGGCCCTTCGGTCTTTTTTTTTTGTTCTGACCATTGTGATTCCTTTGTGCAGGCCTTTTTCCAAAGTCTCCCGCCATGGCTCCTCGCGATGGCATCCCTCCTATCTCCGATCGGGCTGATGTGGGTAAAGGGAAGCGGATTGTAGGCGATGATTCGGGTCTGAAGAGGCCCAAACTCGAAGGCCCTGTTGGGGACGAACGACTCCCCAGAAAGCCTCATCGTGGGGAGGGGTCTTCCAAGGCGGTGGTGGTCCTTGATGGGTCGGATGATGAAGCCGCCTCCCCTACCAAAAGACGTCCTGCTACTTCGGCGGCCAAGGTGACAGATGTCCCCCCTCCGCCCGGTTCTTAGGGCTCTTCCTCCGATATCATTCAGTTCTCCGGGCTTGGTCCCCGCGCGGAGTCGAGGAAGTTGTTTGGTCAGACGGCCTCGTCCATTTGGTGCTCCCTGGGGTTGAGAGTCCCTCGTGACTTTGCTGCTCACGAAAATCCAGTGGACCTCCATGAATGCGACCTTAGCACTCTCAACAAGGCTGCTATCTATTTCACTAAGGCACGGTTTGCCTATGAGGCACAGGACCGTTCTTCTGCCAAGTTGCGTTGTGACACTGATGCCCTTGTCCAGAAAGCCAAGGAGCGTCTGGTCAAGATGCAGCATGAGTTGGACACCGCCCTCTCGCTTGCCAAGGAGAGTTCCTCTTTCTAGGAGACAGTCAGGAGGCAAGCTGAGGAGCTACAACTGCTTCGTGCCAAAATGGCCGCCGTGGAGAAGACCGATCTGCAGCTTTGTCAGGTCAGTGCGGAGGGGGCCGTTCCTGTCTTTGAGGCCGTTTTTCCAAGATCAAGAATGCTTGATCCATCGAGTTTCAAAAATACAAAGCCTATGTTGATGCTGTGGACGTCCGTGCGAAGATGCACCTTGCCCAAAACCTCATGGAATTCCAGGCCAAGAGCCCTGATGCGCTGCAGAGCGGCATCAAGCTGATATCGGAGACCCCCGCGGGCTAGGCTTTCCTTGATGACCTTGCTGATGACTCCTTTGCCAAGGGGATGATCGGCCTCTTGGGAGGCAATCTCCCGATCCTTGAACGTTACCTCCCCGCCCCCTTTGACCCTGAAGCTGCCGGATTCAATGCCTCTTTCGCTGAGGCTTATAAGGGGACTCTGAAGCTCCTCTAAGAGAAAACACAGGGGGGATAAGAAGGCGGACGATCCTTCGTGTAGCTGAGGGAGTTTGTCAGGTTCTGCGGCCTTGTTGGCCTCTTCAACTGACTAGCCGGCAGTGTTGACAATCCAGATATCTTATAGCGCCTAGCGTTTTGAAGATGGCTTACTTCAACCCTCACGCCTCTAAGGGTCCGACGATGTCCCGACATTTTGGAAAGCCAGAACATATTCGGAACCAATTTGGGTTCATAGAAAGCTCTTGCAGGCACATCTATATTCAGGGACAACCCCGTATAACCTGACAGCTTCCGTTATGTTGCACTTCTGATTTGACTCCGAACTCGGGTATGATGTGTACTTTCCGGCCGGTAGAGCCGAAGAATAAAATGTAGCACCTTCTTACGAACATCTTCTTTTTTGCTTCATGCTTTCTTCCTTTTCGCGATCCTTCTCTGGATTCTTTTTATTTGATCCCTCCTTTGGGTTCTTTTATTTCTGTCCCATCAGCCGCTCCTCGTCGTACCCGCTCGTTTAGCCTGGTCATTTGGATCCTGAGCCGAGCGTAACCAACGTAGTCGATGAGAAACGGCTTTCTCTCCTTATGTGATTCCTTCTCTGGATTCTTTTTATTTGATCCTTCTTTGGATTCTTTTATCTCTTCGTCCCGCCACCCGCTCCTCGTCGTACCCGCTCGTTTAGCCCGGTCCTTTGGATCCTAAGCCGAGCGTAGCCAAAGTAGTCGGTGAGGAATGGATTCCTCCCCTTATGTGATCTCTTCTCTGGATTCTTTTTATTTGATCCTTCTTTTGATTCTTTTATCTCTTTGCCCCATCACCCGCTCCTCGTCGTACCTGCTCGTTTAGCCCGGTCCTTTGGATCCTGAGCCGAGCGTAGCCAACGTAGTTGGTGAGGGACGGCTTTCTCTCCTTGTGTGATCCCTTATCTGGATTCTTTTACTTGATCCTTATTTGGATTCTCTTATCTCTTCGTCCCATCACCCGCTCCTCGTTGTACCTGCTCGTTTAGCTCGGTCCTTTGGATCCTGAGCCGAGCGTAGCTAACGTAGTTGGTGAGGGACGGCTTACAATGTACTAAAGATACAAAATGAACACAATGATTTTATCGTGGAAACCCGGAACGAAAAAACCACGGGACGTTTTAGGCTAATGTCCAAGCCCGCTTATCTTTTTAATTCCTCATCATCATTACACTGTACAACTTGGACTTCTCTTCCTCTTCTCTTCCCCCCATTTTTTTGGGGGCCTACTGATAGAACTTCTTCAGATGTTCGATGTTCCATATACCGGTGCTGCGTCCCTCCAGAGTCTGTAAGAGGAACGTCCCCACTGCTGCCTGACCGGGCTAAACTTGCAAGTGTACAAGTGCCGATATAGTAATAAATTCCGGTAAAATACCGGGTCGAATCCACAAGGAAACGTTGTTTAATTCAAGTCCGAGAGTAGATAACGTTAAATGAAGAATTGAATAAAGTGCAGGGATTTTGATTTGTGTTTTATA
Source organism: Cuscuta europaea (assembly GCA_945859875.1). Lineage (NCBI taxonomy): Eukaryota > Viridiplantae > Streptophyta > Magnoliopsida > Solanales > Convolvulaceae > Cuscuta > Cuscuta europaea. The sequence goes on from CAMAPE010000030.1 coordinate 3,169,250, forward strand.
TTTTTGGTTTTTTCACTTTTTGTTCAACAAGATAATCGTTAACTAACTTTGAGTTCAAGATAAATGATAACAACAACTAAGGCTTCGGGAATCACTTAAATGCTTAAATAGGGTTGAATATTAGTTCTTTGCCAATAATTATGAATAAAATGTCGCTAATATATTCTCAACTCCGGTTAAGGCAGCGAGAGCGTGGTTTTCGTTACGTGTAAGTCCCGTTACGGCTTACATTCATCTACCGAAAACCCCGTTGAATATCAAGACATCACACCCGTATCATATAAGACCGGATATATTTCTATTATCGGTACTATATATGTTTATCCTTTAGTGTTCATAGTTTAGACTTCAACGTTAATTGCAAGTATAAACTAAATTTAACATACTTCTATGTTGTACACCATAGTCATAAACAATCAATATATAAAGGATAAATCACAATTTATTGGTTTAGAACTTTTATCAAACACCTAGTGGGCATAGAAGTTCATCCCTAGCCTTAGCTAAGAAATTAGCCTCTAATGCTCATATTAATCACAATACAATAATAAATGTAATGGAACATGAAATTACAAAGGAAATAATACCTAAACACCAATGATTTCGGAGGATGAACTTCCCTCCTCAAGAACTTGAAGAAAATACCAAGAACAAAAATATAAAAGATAAGAATTAATCTATGGAATGGAATGTTTATGTTTGATGAATTGAAGGCTTTATATAGGCTAAAGAATGGCATCTTTTAGTCTATTCAAGCCCAACAATCAGGTATGGAGGAGATATTTGATCAAATATGAGGAAGATGAAGTTTTCCCATCAAGAATAAGCTTGCACGTCGTTGTGTTTTAGCAGAAAAATGACCCAACCGGCGCCGGTTGGTAGGATGACCGGCCCCGGTTGAAAACAGGCTCATGGCTGACCGGCGCCGGTTGCTGCGCCCAAAAAATATACTTCCTTTCTCTTCCTCCGAAATGAATCAGAAAGTGTCGGTTTTTGTACCGGGATTTTGGGGATGTTCCGCTACGCATTTGGACATGATTCCTTCACTAAAGTTGTAGATAATGAAGTCTTCTATCCACCAAAACTTGAATAACGTGATTGTATTCATCCAATCAAACGTTATGGCTAAAACACTGAGAGGTATGCATCCTTAAATCCCACCAGCAACATCTGACTTTGTTTGTTGATTGAGTATTGTTCCTTTCATATTTTGGCAATGACGTCTTCATAACATTTGTTCCTTATTGAGTTAGCATTCACATGAATCTCGGATCGAGTGATTTCGAGTTCTATAAAATACGTTATACTCAAATTATGGGCAAAACGTCATCCTTTTGGTCCCAAAAGCCGTTCATCACAATGTTTTATGCTTTAGCTCTCATTTTGAAGTTGTTTTCCCAATTTCTCTTCTTTTCTTCAACAAATACTTATAAATACTTATGTTAAACACAAGTAAATATAACGGCTATCACTGCCCATCTTTCGTAGACTCGGTATGGTCCTTCCCAGTTCTTGGCCATCTTGCCACCCTCGAGCGGCTTGCTCTTCTCCCATTTCCGTAATACCAGATCTTCGACCTTGATCTCCCCGATTTTAACTGCTTTGTTGAAGTATCTTTCGGTTGCCCGATGGTATTCCTCCATGCGCCGTGCGGCTAGGTCCCTCCTTTCTGCGATGAAGTGCAACTCGGCCCTTAGATTTTCCTCATTCTGTTCCAGATTGAAATGCAACGTCCGGTGCATGGGCATGAGTACCTTGGTGGGGAATTTGGCCTGGAATCCGTATGCCAGGGCGAATGGGGTCTCTCCGGCTGCCGTCCTCGGGATTGTTCTGTACGTCCATAAAATGTAATTCAGCTGCTCCGGCCAGGTTGAGGAGTAATCTTCTAGTTTCTTCTTGATACCGTCCATAATGGTCCGGTTCATGTTCTCTGCCTGACCGTTCGCTTGTGGGTACACCACTGAAGCCTTAGAGTGTCTGATGCCCCACTCTGCTAGGTATGCTTTGAATCCCTTACCGACGAATTGTCGACCGTTATCAGTGATAATCTGCTCCGGGATGCCAAAACGGCATAGGACGTTCTGCCAGACAAAGCGTTGGCACCGGAACTCTGTGATATTCTTTAGAGGTTCGGCTTCCACCCACTTGGTGAAGTAATCAATGGCCACAATTATAAACTTCTTGCCGCCGGTCGTCTGTGGCAATGGCCCTAGAAAATCTATTCCCCATCTCGCAAAAGGCAAGGCGACAGTCATCGAGGTATAGAAGCTAGCCGGCCTTCCTAGCATGGACGCGTACTGTTGGCATACTGTACACTTTTGGGTGTGGTTGAAGCAATCTCGCTGGATGGTCGGCCAGTAGTACCCCTGCAGGATGATCTTCCTAGCCAGCGTCTGGGGTCCCTAGTGGCAGGAGCAGATGCCTTCATGGATTTCCTCAATGACTGCTGCAGCTAGGTCCGGCGGCAAGCACCTGAGATAAGGACCGCCGAACGTCTTTTTGTACAATTCCCCACTGATAAGTTCAAAATGTGCATCTCGTCTTTTGATCCATGGGGCCCTTCTGGAGGTTCGTCCGTCTTTATCAAGAGGAAGAGATCCATCCTTCTGATAATCGGCTACCTCCTTCACCCAACCAGGATCTGCAAAAGAAATAGCATGTACCTGGATTATCTACGTCTGGCAAAGCCCCCGATGTGCCTCAGGATGAGCGTCGCATGATCCTCGGATAGAGGGCTGCCTAATTTGGATATGATATCCGCTTCGGCGTTCTCCACCCGAGGTACCATGTCGATGATCACCTGTTCAAATTGTGAAGTCTGATCCTCCCGGGTTTAAGCCATGTCGTTCATCTGGGTGACCACCAGCTGGCTATCCATTCGTACTTTAAGACGAGCTGCGCCGAGGGCCCTCGCATATTTCAGACCTGCGATAAGCGTCTCGTACACAGCCTCGTTGTTGGAGACCTTAAAGTCAAACTTTATGGAGTAATACGCCTTAAAGCCTTCAGAGGAAGTGATGACCGCACCCCCCCATATCCCTTTGCACTAGCCGCCCCGTCGGTGTACATTTCCCACCAGTTGTCGAACTCATTGTTGCCAGTTTTCCCGTCTTCCGTGCGTGCCGTACATTCGGAAATGAAGTCTGCCAACACCTGCCCCTTGATCGTAGGCCTCGGCTTGAAATCCACACTGTACTATCCAATCATCAGGGACCACTTGATGGTCCCGGTTGTACTGGATACAGTCTAGAGGGGGGGTGAATAGACTGTATTGGTTTTTAACTTTTTAAACTAAGTACCAGATTTACAGAATAACCTGTTCTGTTGAAAGAACAGACTGGCAGCGGATGGGGTTCTGGCAGGGAGTTCTGTTAGCCTCAGAGAAGCAAAGGCAGTAGGCCTTCTGTTAACTCGTAGAACAAGTTCTGCTGAACACAGATACCAAGTCCAAGGAGTTAGACAGTTCTATCTAAGTGCAAGTATTAAAAGCAGTAAGTAAACGACACCAGGGATTTTTATAGTGGTTCAAGGAACAACTCGTTCCTCTAATCCACTGTTCCACTAAGCTGTAAAAACTGCCGTTTACAAAGCCTTAGTCCTAGTACTTAAGAAGCACTCCACGTCTTCTTCAAGCCTAGATGTATCCTGGGATGCACTGCCTGGCTTCCTTTAACACTGGTCCTTTCACTGAGTTTCCTTGAAGTATCACCACTTCACTACTCCAGTTACTTGGACGTCCTTCTTGTAGCAAGAAGAGTTTCTGTTGAAACTGGGGTTCCTCCAACTAGCTTCGTTACAAAAGATTTGTATGTGATGAGCTTGAAGAGTTGAAGAACACTTGGAACTTTGCTTGAGTTGGAAAAAGTATTTTTCCAACTTCTGCCTTCTCTTGTAGAAGATATTGAGTTTGAATCTCAAGAGGCTTTTTGCGTTTCAGAGTTTGAATATCTTGTTTGTAAAAGTTGCAAAGTTATCTAGGCAAAGTTATCCGGTTGTTCTTCGTAGTGTATCTTTTATACTGAGGTTGTCCTCCCGTTGGAGGAGTAGGAGGACAACTGCATTTAATGCGCGATCAGTTGACTTGACTAGTAGAGCCCGATAAAGTTGGCGGGTTACTATTTTGGGATAAAGTATTCCTGACATTGCGGCCAATCATCTGCAATTACTCTACGTAGCATGGGGTGCATTAAATGAGCATTTAATGCATGCACTGTAGCTTTTCCGTTTCATACTCCTAGTCGTTGAAGGAATCTTTTAGTTGACTTCCCGGTTCTGTGAAATTCTTCTAAGTGTCAGACCTTCTGGCGTCTTCATCTGAGAGTAGAACAGAGGAGGTCTGGAGCACTTCTGTTGGGAGTATCCAACAGAGACCCAGAAGGGTTTCTGTCGGAGTCAAGACTAACAGAGATCCTGAGGACTTCTGTTCTGGAGCAGAGATCCAAAGGTCCTCTGTTTCAATAATGCCTTAAGAGGCACTTTTGCTCTTGAAGTCCTTCTGCTCTTGAAGGTCTTCTGCTCTTGAAGCCCTTCTGCTCTTGAAGGTCTTCTGTCAAGTCGATTACTCTAAGATCTTTACAAAGGAAAATTCTAATACATAATTTCTAAAGGGGTACTCTAAAGTCCTAATTAATCTATCATCATCAAAATCTAATTACAATTATTCCTTACAATTTCCCCCTTTTTGATGATGCCAAAACCCTTTAACTATTTCCAGAGAAGTGCCTTCACCATAAAAATTTAAAGTTTAAAACTTTTCACTAAAATCTTGGTGGGCAACTTGGCATAGGAAAATAGTAAGAGTACGGTACATTCAGTAAGCAGAATATAACAGAAATAAACGAACACAAGCAGAAGGCAAAAAGACAAGAATTTGAGGAAAAGCACTTCAAAGTAAGAAGGCAGAGATGTGATTTTATTAGATAGATATTACAGAGTTTAAACCTTACACATTCTCCAGATTAGCTGCCTGTAGAGCTTCTTTCTCTAGTCTTTGAAGCCTGAGCAGTTCTTCATTTATTTCAGCTCTGATTTTGAACAGATTGCCAGACCTTTGATAAGATGCCCATATTGGAGAAAGCTTGCAGTCCAAATAGTTGAGGACACCTTCATGTATGGTCTTTCCTGGGACAATGTTCTTCTTGTACCATTCTTCTGCTTCTTCAAGTGATCCCCCATACCTAACTCTGACAACACCATCTTTGTCCAAATAAAGGTGCTGTTGTTGGGTAGGAGTCATTTTAGCCTTCATCTCCTCAAATTGAGCTCTGTCAATGTTCTGAGAGCCACCCAATCTCCACTCAGTGAAGTTGAAAACTTTCTTCTTCTTGGTGCTCTTCTTTACTGGAGATGGGGGTCTAGGTATGCCTGCTGCTCTTTTCTTTTGTAGGGCAGCTTTAAAGTAGGGAGCCGGATCTACTGCAGGCTCACCAGAGGAGGGTGGCCTGGTAGGAGTTCTGTGGGACCTAGGCCTGGTCTGTTGAGGGTCCTCTTCCCCCTTTTTGGCATCATTCAGATCTTCAATCATAAGACTGATCTTCTGGAATTCTGAGGCCTGGGTTGAGGCTATCTGCTCCAGGGCCTCTGGTAGTGTCTGGGTGACAGAGGTAAGGCCTTCAATGAGGCCTTGCTGCTTCTGTATGGCAGAGAAGATGTCCTTGTTATTGGCTTCAAGGAGCACCATCTTCTGATAACGGTCTCTGTCAGTAGACAGAAGTGCATGAGCCTGTTCTTGATGAGTTCTGCACATTGCCTCAATAGTAGTCAAGTGCCTCTCTGTCCTGGCATCAGATTCCTTCAGAGCTTCAAGGTGCTCTGACATATTGTGGATGCCCTTGACTCAAGAGAGTCTGTTGAAAGATAGAGAGAGTGTTCCGGATGCCCACCACTTCTGTTGTCAGGGCATCTATTCTGGCGGATGATGAGGCTATGAAGTTGTTGAGAGTTCCAGTGAGGTTCTCAAAACGATCAGAGATGAACTGCATACCTGAGTTTAGATTGTCATTCACATGAGCAAGGTGCCCATAGTGTTTGTCATTGATCTCAATCAGTTTGTTCATGCCTTGGAGGATCTGTCCTCCAAATTCTTCAGCAGATTCAACAAATTTGTTGAAGGGAACGTTGTTCTGTTGTCCATCAGCTTGAGGCATCTCTAGACCTCTTCCCTTAGGCAAGGGGTGATGTTCTTGGACAGATGAAAGAGATTGGACAGCCTGTTCATGTTCCAGTTGAGTCAGAGGAGGGGTCTTCTGTCTCTTGGATGTAGCTTGATAAGACTTGCTGACCATGAATCCATCCATGTCAGATGAATCTTCATAAGAAGAGTATATGGGTATGGTGTTCCTGATGACCTTCTTCTTCTTTCTGAAGGAGGGATTAGGGGCAGTAGAATGCCTAGAATTCCCTGGGGGTGCAGAGATGGGGGAGACAGTTGTAGGGTCAGAATCCCTGAGAAACCATACAGTGTAAGGAATAAATGTATTTAGATTTTGATGATGCTAGGTTAATTAGAATTTGAAAGTACCACGTTAGAAATTGTGTATTAGAATTTCTTTTGTAAGTTTTAGCTTAGTCTGCCTGCACATTTAATGCACTGTACACGCAACGGAAGCATGGCACTGTACACGCATTAAATGCACATTTAATGCTGTACGTACGAAGAGATATTTAAAGCTGATGATTGACCATGCGAATATCTTTACGCCCCCAAAATAGCAAGTCGGAGGACTAAACGGTCAAGTCAACAGTACATGCATTTAATGAAGCTGTCTTCTACACTCCAACGGGAAGACCGCTCCCAGTATATAAGATACACTCTGAAGAACTATGAAGATAACTTTGCCATAACCTTTGCCAAAGATAAATTTGCGTGAACAACTTTCTTGAGATTAAAACTCCATTCTAACAAGAAAAGGCCACAGTTGGAAGATAAACATTCCTATCCTTCATCCAACTAGCAAAGGCAAAGTTACTCAGTTCTTCAACACTTCGAGAGCTTCATATACTCACCTTTTGTGAAGAAGCAACGTTGGAGAAAACTGATTCTATATCAAACACTTCTTGAAAAAGAAGGGACGTCTCAAATTAGCTGGAGTAAGTGAAGTGGAGATACTTCAAGAGACTCAGTGAAACGAGACCAGCCATCAGGAAGCAGGACTGCATCCCGGGTGGCAACTAGACTTGAAGAAGACGAGGAGTGCTTCTTAAGTTCTAGGGACTAAGGCGTTGTAAACTGTTGTTTTTGCAAGCTTAGTGGAACAGTGGACTAGAGGAACGAGTTGTTCCTTGAACCACTATAAAAACCCCGGTGTCATTTACTTTAAGCTTTTAATTACTGCACTTAAGATTCTACTGACTAACTCTTAAGGTTGGACTCTGTGTCCAGCAGATCTTCCTTCAGAGTTATCAGAAAGGCATTTTGCCTTAGCTTTCTTCTAGAGGCTACCCGGACAGAAACTTATCCGCTGCCTGGTCTAGTTCTGCCATCAGAACTTGATCATCTCTGTCACCAGATTTTGACCATCTCTGATAAGTCAGACTTGACTTAGAGAAATGTTTAAACTCCTGAACAGTCTATTCACCCCCCCCCCCTCTAGACTGTTCCCATTACAAACGGGACCAACAAGTGGTATCAGAGCCTCCTTGTTCTTGTAATCTTTTAGGTTACTTACTAAACAAGAGATCCACTTGTTTCAGCCTCTTTAATCTCATATTATGGATAACACTCTTTCAAAGAATCTTATGTTCTCAGTAACAAAGTTTGATGACTGGAGGATCCGCATGAAAGCTCACCTCTGCGCACTCCATGACGAAATGTGGGAAGTTCTTGATGCAGGACCTTTCACAGAGTTCACCAAGGTCAACCCTGAATACATCACTGGTAGTGGTCAACCCCAGATGATCACCAAACTGCGCCATGAATGGTCTAATGAAGAAAGGAGAAAGTACAACCTTGACAACATTGCCAAGGATATCCTCTACAAGGCCATTGATGACAAGTACTTCACCAGGATCAAGAAATGCAAATCTGCCAAGGAAATCTGGGATACTCTCACCCTGATAGGAGCTGGAGATGAGCAAGAAAAGGACAACAAACTTACTATTGCCATGAAGAAGTTTGAAGATTTCAAACTTCTACCCAAAGAATGCATAGCTGAGATGTATGCACGCTTGCTCACCCTCACTGCTGAGATATCAGAACTTGGGAAGGAGCTTACTCCCAAGGAGATCAATCTGAAGGTTCTCAGAGGTTTACCTTCACCATGGAAGATGAAGGTCACTGCCATGAGAGATAGCAAGGACCTCAGAACCTACAGCACTGAGAAACTCATCTCTGATCTCAAGTCTTATGAGTTTGAGATGAATGAAGAAGAGAAAGAAGAAGTTGAGGACAGAACAACTACTGCCCTCACTGCCAGCACCTCTCAGGTAAATAATTTTGACCCTTCTATTCTTTTAACTGACGAGTATATGGCGGCTTTTGCTAGGAAGTTCAGGAAATTCTTAAAGCCAAAGGATAGCAGAAGTCCACACTCTAGCAGAAAGCCACACCAGAAGTCCAAACCATCAGAAAGTAGTGGAGAGCTTCTCTGCTACAACTGCAGACAACCAGGGCACTTCAAAGTCAACTGCCCACACCCCATAGTCTCCAAAAGGCAAGGCCAGGAAGGAGAAAAGAAGTACGAGCACCGAAGAAGGAAAGCACTCATCACTGAACAACCAGAGAAGGACCCCCTCTCTGAGACAGAGTCCAGCTCGGAATCAGAATCTGATGAAGCATTCTGTTGCCTGGACAGAGAAACTGAAGACCTATGCCTTATGGGTCAATCTGATGATGAGGTATCTTCTACTTCCAACTCTAGTTTTTCTTCGGTAGGCAGAGCCTTTGATTCTGATTCAATGTCAGAATTTTGGGAAGAGTTTCAAGCCATACAAACCACTTATTCTTCTGTTAAAGAAGAAAACAGTAAGCTTAAGGCTGAAATCCTTGACTTAAGAAAGGAGGTTGAGATCAAAATCAATCTTCTGATTAAGGAAAGAGATCAGCTGGAAGCTGAAAATGTTTCTCTTCTAAAGAGAATAAGAGAGATAGAGCCTCTTGAGATTAAGTACAAAGCTTACCAGAAGGCCCAGTCTTCCATGGAAAAGATTGTACTTGACCAACAAATTGGCACTGGCTTTGGTCTTGGTTATGGCTCAACAGAATCAGGTGAGCCTTCTGTAATGCCTAGCACCAGAGTTGCTAAGGCAGACAAGGTCATAGTGCCACTGATTTCTAGCCCCATTTGTCAGGCTGGTGTATCTGGCACCAAGGTTATTCATGAGAATGTCAGACCAGAAAAGGAAAAGATAAAGGTTCAACAGAAACCCATTTTAAAAGTTAATGAACCTGGCAGAAGAACTAACAACAGGAAAGATTTTCAGAATGCCAAAAATCAAAGACAGAACCATAACAGACAAACTCATGATAATCGTGTCAGAAATGGTCACCAGAAAGGCAGATATCAAGAGAAAGTTAACTTTAGGCAGAAAAGGTTGGCTGGTCAACTTAAGAAGCCCAAAGTTAATCGCACCTCTGATCTTGATAGTATATGGGACTTCTACCCAACTAAAAAGGCTATGCAGAAGTATGTAAACCAGAAGCATGATCCTCACAAGCATCTGCCCAAAGTGAATCACACTTCCGTTTACTATGACTACCAGGTGGACAATGGGTACCACCCACCAAGGTTTCACTTGATGAGACCAAAGTGGTACCGGCTGCCAAGACTGCATAACCCCCTAGGACCCAACATTGCTTGGGTACCTAAATCTTCCTTTTAATTTTGTAGGAACTGTGTGCTGGAGCCATCTCTGAGCAAGATTGGTACATTGATAGTGGATGCTCCAGGCACATGACAGGTGACAAGGGTTGCCTAACAGAGTTCCAGAAAGTCAAAGGGCCCAGAGTTACCTTTGGAGGTAATGATAAAGATGGCCAGACAAAAGGAAGAGGGAAGCTGATAAAGAACCAGATAATCATTGATGATGTCTCTTATGTCAAGGGATTGAAATTCAACTTGCTGAGTGCTAGCCAATTCTGTGACAAAGGCTACACAGTTGAATTCTCCAAGGAAGGATGTTCTGTCAAGCATGAGACAACTAAGGAAGTGGTTCTAACAGCAACAAGGAAGAAAAACATCTATGTGATTGATTGGTCAACCGCAAAGGATGGAATTTGCTTGATAGCCAAAGGAGATTCAAAACTCAGTTGGGAATGGCACAAGAAACTGAGTCACTTGAATTTCAAAACAATCAACAAGCTAGCAAGGGATAAAATTGTTGAAGGTCTACCCAACCTTGTATACAAAAAGGAGAACTTGTGCAGTGCATGCCAGAAAGGAAAACAAGTGAAGAACTCATTCAGACCCATTGCTGGAAACCTATCTACTGGCCCTCTGAATCTAATCCACATGGATTTATTTGGACCAGTGGAAACTCCAAGTGTTGGTGGCAAGAGATACACCTTAGTCATGGTGGATGACTACTCCAGATTCACATGGACTATTTTTCTGACCAAGAAAAATGAAACTCTGCAGAAACTGCCATCTCTGCTAAAGCTACTACAGAATGAGCAGAATCAGAAAGTCAAAGCCATCAGATCAGACAGAGGAACAGAGTTCGTCAACAAGGTCATACAGGATTTCTGTGACCAGAATGGTACAATGCATCTGTAACACCCCCGTTTTCCCGCCCAAAAATACATTTAAATGATGATTTATTCAAAGGAATTATCAACTTTATTTGAAAACATCAGAGATACAGCGGAAGTCTTAATAGGGAAATGGGTGTTACCGTCACATCCGGTCATCTCTCAACCGGATGCACAGGCAACTAAAACATAACAACTAATTTAATAGAAATAAAGTGTTTGTAAAGTAAATGTTTATTTCATGACTAGTATAACTAAGGTGACTTCTAATTCGCTCTCGGGCCATGCAAGCAATCATCAATCGACAAATCATCCTCACCTGCACAAATAAAGTGCAGAAACAAAACAAAGAAAAGAAAACAAAAATTAGCTTTAGAGCTAAGTAAGTACTACCCAACCCCGTAAAATAATCATGTTTGACTAAAATAGATCTTTATGTAATAATATATAAAAATACTCACACCATCGAAATTCTTTTCACTTTGATTTTTCTCAAGACTACTCCTTTACAAAAATCCTCAACTTCTCTATAAAACTTCATAATAACTCTTCTCTTTGATTTCCTCAAAAATCACTTCTTCTCTAACTTCCTAGTAATTTAGAAGGGCGGTGCTCAACCTTTCGGTAGAGCCCGGTGGACCGTGGTTACGGACGGCCACCCCGAACAAGTGCCGGTACCACAACTGCTCTGTTGGAAACGGAACGACTACCTTAAGTGTGCACACCCCCTAAAAGGGATTCCAAGCCCTCCGAGTAGTAAGTCGTAACGAGTAGTCGGGACTCAGTCTACCAACTACCCCTGAAAAAGATATCTTGAATGACTAGGGACTACTACTACCATAACTTCTTCTTAAAAGGGATCATCGATCCAAATATCACTTTAAACTCAAAATGTACTTCTTAGTAGTAGCAGACCTAATCACCCTCCACATTTATCCGGACGTGGAAAACCGACACCACGGATTTCTCCCGTGATGCTCACCTCTTATAAAAATGTAAATTTTATCTTCAATAAATAATACTTCAAAAATACTTCTCAATTTCTCTAAAAAGTCTTGAAGGTATTTAAAAATATTAAATACCCCAAAAGTACTTAATTTATATTCCTTAACTACCACATATATAATATCTCTTCAAAAATCACATACACAAAATTCAACAATTCACACTTATTCACATAATGCATAATAAGCATATAATACGAGGAAACAATTTTAGATTGGCAGAGAAACTTACCTCAAGATTGATGACGCTCCTACTTAGTTTGCGTCTTCTAGTCCGGTCTCTAACTAGTCACCTTTTTAATTAAGATGATATAATTAGTCACTTATTCTATTTTTAATAATTTATCTGATTTTCCCTTTTTCTTTTATTACTCGAATTTTATTAATATGGCGAACCATTAGTTAGTCACTTTTACTAATCTTACAACTTTATTTCCTTAATCCATCGTAGTATCATTTTTTTTTTAATTCTATTTATACCCATAGCCAGTTAATATAATTATCTTAATTTGCTAATTTCCATTAAAATAGTCTAAAGTAGTCAAGTCATTAATCATTAGATTAATCTTTGTTATTACTTCACTGTACTTTTAAAATTAATACCCGATGAACAACAATAGTCAAATTAGTTTTTGTTAACTAATCCATTTAATCCAATTACAAAATTGACAAAATTACCAAACGTGAGCATGATCTATCCAATTATCCTAATCCCATTTACTATTATCTTATTCTAAATTTTTCTATTCCCATTACTATTATTGTTATCAATGCCGTCATTACTTGTTTATTATGATTAGTATTGTTAGTTAATAGTATCATGTTATTGTGATTTACGTCCAGCCCAATATTTTATTCAGCCCAGCCCCTTATTAAGTGCGATACTAGTACCAAGTACAACGACACTAACCCGACGTCTTCTTCAGCGATTCCGGCGAACAAGGAGGGAGTGCTCCGGCATCCCTGCGGCGCTTCTCTCCCATGATTCTATGGCCTGCGGCAGCGTGGACCAGCCAGTCCCGACGGTCGTATCCTCTAGAGACTACGGCTTAACGTCAAACCCTCTCTGTGTGTCCGGCAAAAACCAGTCCGGCACACCTCGGTGAGCTCCTTCTCACACTTCTTCCGGCGTCGCACGCTATATGATAACCACCACCCTCTCCTTTCTATTTCTCTACCTCACTCCTTCTCTTCTTTTCTTTCTCTGTCACCTTATTTTTTTTCCTCTCGTCCGTTCCTTCAAATATATGGTCGTACCAGGTATATATATGGACGCACCGAAGGTTTAGCATTACGTTATACGAATCTCAGGCATTTAAGTTCATTTATTAATATTCATTAACTTTCCTTAGAAACTCCGATCAGTATTAAACTGGTCCGTTGGGTTGCATCGCATATATATACCATCTGAACTCCTTAATTATTACTGTTACTACTACGCATGTATGCGTATGTATATGTATATATCATGATGTTTGTATTATGTATGTGTGTGTATGTGATGTATGTAATGTAATTGAGTGCATGAATATTAAATGAGTACTACGTACGATGTACGTATTGGACAAATATTATATTATTATGTATATTATGTGTGTATGATTAAGTACTATGTATGTATATTATGTATGATTGTATGATGTATCATGTATAGTACGCTAATCCATATTATGATGTACACACGCAGGTACGTATGCATGTAATGGTCACAAATAAAGACTTTCCATCTTTATTTTAAGCATGGCTAGGAGTATATTATATTTTATACACAAATTAAAAGAATAATTATTATGTGATATGTATAATTGGTACCCGGTAAAAATATTACTTCTTTTATCGGACCATTTTTTATCTGACTAAAAATGTCACATTGTAAATTTTCTGTCTGGTTCACTTGTTTCATAAAATGTTGTTCCTATTACTGAAATATTTTTATCTGACTAAGACGTCATAAATTATGCAAATTTTTATCTGATTAGAATGTTACAATTGTTAGAATTTTTGTTTGACTCACTTAATAATTAAAATGTCATTTCCGTGATATTTTATCTGACTAATAAAAATTATTTTTATTTTTATTTAAAATTTTGGGGTGTCACATTATTACCCCCTTAAAGGATGCTTCGTCCCCGAAGCATAAGCTACAACTGTTTTATTAATACTGGTGTTTTATTCTATCCCCCTTTAAGAGATGCATAGTCCCAAAGCTTAAACTAAAGTCAAATGATAAAATTCTTAAGTATTACATTCCACCCTCCTTAAAGAGAGGTTACGTCCCCGTAACTATAATATTACCTTAGTCAAATAATTCAGGCTAGCGTTTGCGCATATCAGTCTCGGTCTCCCAGGTGGCATTTTCGGGCAAGTGGTTAGACCACAACACCTTCACCATTTTAATCACTTAACTTCTTTTCTCACAAGTCTCTTAAATACTAAGGCATTCAAAAACTCCCTACACTATTTGAACCACAAAGTTGTTCACTAGGTCCATACTAAGCTCTAACACATATAGACATTCAAAGATGTCATCAAACTTCATATATTTCACACAAGCAATCAACTACATAAATTTCACAACTCAATCATATAAATCAATAACTTTAAAATCTCACATCATATTCTCACCGCGTTCCTAACAGGTCTCTCCCTAGTCATTTTCATCTCCTAGTTTTATAAGAATGTTTTCAATTTTTTTTTTTTGAGAATTCTCCTAGAAAAACCCTTGGAATACGTTTTGAAAATCCCCCAAAAAAACCTTAGTCTCTGATACCAATTTGTAACACCCCCGTTTTTCCCGCCCAAAAATACATTTAAATGATGATTTATTCAAAGGAATTATCAACTTTATTTGAAAACATCAGAGATACAGCGGAAGTCTTAATAGGGAAATGGGTGTTACCGTCACATCCGGTCATCTCTCAACCGGATGCACAGGCAACTAAAACATAACAACTAATTTAATAGAAATAAAGTGTTTGTAAAGTAAATGTTTATTTCATGACTAGTATAACTAAGGTGACTTCTAATTCGCTCTCGGGCCATGCAAGCAATCATCAATCGACAAATCATCCTCACCTGCACAAATAAAGTGCAGAAACAAAACAAAGAAAAGAAAACAAAAATTAGCTTTAGAGCTAAGTAAGTACTACCCAACCCCGTAAAATAATCATGTTTGACTAAAATAGATCTTTATGTAATAATATATAAAAATACTCACACCATCGAAATTCTTTTCACTTTGATTTTTCTCAAGACTACTCCTTTACAAAAATCCTCAACTTCTCTATAAAACTTCATAATAACTCTTCTCTCTGTTGAGAGCATAACTGAAAACTTGGAGAAAGCGAATCTCGAAGAATCTCCAGAACTGGATCCACCAGAGACGGATACACCAGAGTTGCTGACTAACTCTGCCATACCAATGAATCATCAGAATCCCATCCTACAAAGCAAGGATAGTGATGAAGAATCAGAAGAAGAACAAGAGAATCCAAGGCAACCCCTATCACAACCTGATCTTACTTGGTTAAGAGATCATCCTCCTAATCAAGTAATTGGACAAATCAGAAGTGGAGTTCAAACCGGATCCACATCAAGGAGAGAAGCAATGATTGCCTGCTATATATCTCAGATGGAACCTATGACAGTTGAAGAAGCTCTTGCAGACTCAGACTGGATCAATGCTATGCAAGAAGAGTTCACTCAGTTTGAAAGGAACAAAGTATGGGAACTTGTTCCTAGGCCAAAACACCAGAATGTCATTGGAACCAAATGGGTATTCAAGAACAAAGCAGATGAAGACGGCAACATTGTAAGGAACAAAGCAAGGCTAGTAGCCAAAGGATACTGTCAAGAAGAGGGAATAGATTTTGATGAGACCTTTGCACCAGTTGCCAGACTTGAAGCCATCAGAATCTTTCTAGCCTATGCTGCCTACTGTAACACCCCTAAATTTCCCGCCCAAAACATTGATATATTTAAAAGAAATACTTTATTCATTTATCAAAGAGTTGAAGAAATACAGCGGAAGTCTAAAAGGGAAATGAGTGTTACCGCCACATTCGGTCATCTCTTAACCGAATGCACAGGCAACTCAAAGTAAAACAATAAAAACTAATGTAATAATAAGTGAATGTTAATTTCATGACTAGATTTAACTAAGGCATCTTCTAATTCGCACTCAAGCTCGAGCAATCCATCAATCCACATAGGCATCCAACTCATCACCTGATAAAATTTAAGGGAGAAGAGAGAGACAAGAGAAATAACAAAAATTAGCTTTAGAGCTAAGTAAGTACTACCCAATCTCGTAAAATAATCAGGTTTGACTAAAAATAGATTTTTATATAATATCATATAAAAATGACGCACTCCACCAAAATACTTTTCTCCTTGATTTTTCTTAAAATCACTTCTTTGCTAAAATCTGAAACTTCTCTTGGAAAATCTCTTAGTAACTCTTCTTTTTAAACTTCTAAAAAAAATCACTTCTTCTCTAACTTCCTAGTAATTTAGAAGGGCGGTGCTTAACCTTTCGGTAGAGCCCGGTGGACCGTGGTTACGGACGGCCACCCCGAACAAGTGCCGGTACCACAACTGCTCTGTTGGAAACGAAACGACTACCTTAAGTGTGCACACCCCCTGAAAGGGATTCCAAGCCCTCCGAGTAGTAAGTCATCCCGAGTGGTCGGAACCCAACCACCCCAATTCTAAAATTCTTGAATGATTAGGGACTACTACTATAACTTCTTCTTAAAAGGGATCATAGATCCAAATCTTACTTAAAAGGGATCATAGATCCAAATCTTGCTTAAAAAGGGATCATAGATCCAAATCTTGCTTAAAAGGGATCATAGATCCAAACTGTACTTCTTAGTAGTAGTAGCTCTAATCACCCTCCACATTTATCCGGATGTGGAAAAACCGACACCTCGGATTACTCCCGAGATGCTATCTTCTTATGAAAATGTAAATTTTATCTTTGCTTAACAATACTTCAAAAATACTTCTTAATTTCTCTAAAAAGTCTCAAAGGTATTTAAAAATATTTAATACCCCAAAAGTTCTTGATTTATACTTCTTAACTACCATATATATAATATCTTCTCAAAATCACATACACAAAATTCACAAATCACACTTAATCACATAATGCATAATAAGCATATAATACGAGGAAACAATTTTGGATTGGCAGAGAAACTTACCTCAAATCCAATGCTCCTAATTCTCTTCCTCTACTCTGGTCTCTAAATAATCACCTTTTTAATTAAGATGATATAATTAGCCACTTATTCTATTTTTAATAATTACTTTACCCGATTTTCTCCTTTTATTTTATTATTCGCATTAACTTAGTTTATTCGAATTTATTTGATTAATCACTTTTTATTAATCAAATTACCTTATTAATTCGGCCATTAATTACAATATTTGAATTTTAAAATTAAATAAAATATCCGAATATAATTAACTACAACATCCAATTTTTATTCAAAAATCACTATTAATTTACCCTATTCATAAATTATTATCTAATTACTTTATTTACATAACCGAATATATTTATTTTCCTTATTTTATTCAAACATTATTTTTAGTCCAGAATATTATTTTTCAACCTCAGAGATTTATTTATTTCACCATTAATACTAATATTTCCTTATTTAATTACTTAACTAGTTTTATATGGCCTAATTTAAATAAATAGACTAAAAATAGACTTTATAAATTAGTAATCGTCCATAAATATATTTTGGGTCTATATTCGACCTAGGTTGTCCAGATATTTATTTTATAATTATTTTCCATAATTATTCCTTTAATTTCATATATCTCTTAACCGGTTTAATTACAATTAAATATACTAAACCTTATTTTTATTAATTATAAATGGTACATAAGGTCCTAGTTAGTCATATATTTATCCTAGTTTACTCCAATATTTATTTCATAATTATTTTCGTCATTTAGTTAATTATTTACTAAAAGTGTATAAATTGGCCCAATTACCATTAAATCAATTAAAAATAGCTAGAAATATTATTTTCCAATTCTGGTTGGTCCGAATATGTATATTGATACTAGGTATTTAATTTATATTTTTCTAGATTTTATTTATTTCATTTACTATTTTATTTTTAATTTTATTGAAACTGGGCCGAACTGGCCCAAATTAAATTTTCTGGCCCAATCCTGAAAAAGGCCCAAAAGACAGACCAGCTGGGTCTTCTTCTTCCCCAGGTCGCCGGAAAAACGGGGAGAGAGAAAAAAACGGGGAAAGAGGTTTTACCTCGTCGGAAACGGCCAACGAGGTAGCGGTGCACTCCTCTCGGGACGGCGAATGACGGTGGTGGGTTGGCGGCAGTGGCAGCTCCTCCCTCTTCTCCGTTTTCCGTCGAAAAGCTTTTCTCCGGCGAAACTCCGGCGAGGCTTTTCTCCCTCGTTTCACGACCGTTTTCGACGATTCTTTTTCCGTTGGATTCGTATCACGAAGGGGAAGGTTTGAGAAGTATTTTCAGGGCTTGTTTCTGGCTAAAACGCTGGGTCGTAAAAATATATATATAAATACGTATATATGTATATTTCTTAGTTTTTGGGATGAAGAAACGCAGGTTCTGGCCTATTATTTATAGGGGAAGATGAGGGTTTTAGAGTTGGAGTTGGAGTTTAATCAATTTCGTTTTTTTTTTAATGTTGCCGGCCAAAAAAACTTCCCGGAGTAAAATATGTATTGAAGTAGGATTCAATTTCGTTTTTTGGTTGTTTTAGGTCGTTTAGGAATAGTATTAGTAGTATACGTATTATAGTAGGAGTATTATAATTATATTTAGTTATATACTAGGTTATACGTAGGTTTAGTATTATTACTACGTATGTTATTATTATTATTACGTACGTATATATATATATATATGTGTGTGTGTGTATTATGAGTATTTTAATTATTTAGTTTATACATTGTATATTATACAACCTAAAATAGTTATATAAAAATTAATTTTATACTAAAACATAACTTCTATTATCGGGTCATTTTTATCTGATTAAAAAGTCGTAAACTTGGAAATTTTTATCTGATTGGAATGTTACAACTGTTGAATTTTTGTCTGACTCAATTAATAATTAAAATGTTATTTTCGAAATATTTTATCTGATTAAAAATTATTTTTATTTTTATTTAAATTTTTGAAGTGTCACATTCTACCCTCCTTAAAAGAGGTTTCGTCCCGAAACATTAACTTAATCTAAGTACTCAAATTCTTAAGTATTACATTCTACCCCCCTTAAAGAGAGGTTACGTCCTCGTAACTAATATTTTACCTTAGTCAAATAACTCTGGATAACGTTTGCGCATATCCTCCTCAGTCTCCCATGTGGCATTTCCGGCCAAATGGTTAGACCACAGCACCTTCACCATCTTAACCGCTTTTCTTCTAGTCTCACGAGTCTTAGTATCCAAAATCTGGATCGGCCTCTCCTCGTAAGTCAACGATTCATCCAACTCGACCACCTAAGAAAGTCGAGGTTAGATGTGATACTTTGATCCTACTATCATAAGGTTACGATTCGTACCTCGGGGCTAAGAATATGGGATTCGTCGCGGACATACTTCTTCAATTGGGAGATATGGAAAACATTGTGTACCTACGCATAACACACTTTAGTATTGAGAGAAGTTTACTAAGGTATTCACTAACGAGCGGTTATAGTATGTTATACCTTAGCCAACTCGGTGGGTAGAGCTAGACGGTATGCAACTTTTCTCACTCGCTCGAGGATGTCATATGGGCCAATGAATCTCGGGCTTAGCTTTCCCTTCTTTCCAAATCTCATTACTCCCTTGGTCGGGGAGACTCTGAGTAGGACTTTCTCTCCCGCTTCGAATTCGGCTGGCTTCCTTCCCAAGTCTGCATAAGACTTCTGACGATCTTGTGCAGCTTTCATCCTTGCTTGAATCATCTTCACTTTCTCTATGGTGTCTTGGAGGTAATCCGGCCCTAACACCACTTGATCTTCCATGTCACCCCAGCATAGTGGGCTTCTACACTTTTGACCATATAGAGCTTCGTACGGGGCCATTTTGATACTGGCGTGGTAGCTATTGTTGTATGAAAACTCTATTAAGTCTAAGTGTTCGTCCCACGATCCTTGTAGGTCTAACATACATGCTCTCAGCATGTCCTCGAGTGTTTGGATGGTTCGCTCCGTTTGTCCATCAGTCATTGGGTGAAATGCAGTACTCAGCTTCAGCTTCGTCCCCATAGCAGCTTGCAACTCCTTCCAGAATTGAGATAGGAATCTGGAATCTCGGTCAGAAACAATGTCTTGAGGAACTCCATGGTACTTAACCACGTGCTTGATGTAAGCACGGGCTAACTTCTCCATGCTCCAAGTCTCGTTCATCGGGATAAAGCGAGCGGTCTTTGTTAGCCGGTCGACTATAACCCGAATTTTGTCATGGCTAGACTTGGTTAGGGGTAAGCCCCCAACAAAGTCCATGGAGATGGAATCCCACTTCCATTTTGGTACTTCCAAGGATTGCACGAGTCCCTTGGGCTTGCAACGTTCGGCTTTCACCTTCTGGCAGTTCAAGCATCGAGCCACGAATTCAGCTATCTCTTTCTTCATGTTCGGCCACCAAAAATTCTTTTTGATGTCTTTGTAGAGTTTGTCGCCTCCAGGGTGCACCGAGTAGGGCGTGTTGTGCCCTTCCTCCATGATTTTCTTCTTAAGCTCTTCGCATTTCATCGGAACACACCATCTTCCTTTGTGTCGAATGCTCCCGTCTTCGTGCAGTTTGAACGGTCCGTTCACGCTATTTGTCATACCGGCTCGGATTCTGTCCAACTTGATGTCTCCAGGTTGCCCTTCTCGAATTTCGTCGAGAATAGATGGGGTAACGGTCATGGTGAGTAACCGCGTTTCCTGATCTACCTCTCCGAAATCCCGAACTTCCAAGTCTAGCTTCTGAAAGTCCCGATATAGCTCATCAGGAAGTATCCATGTTGCTTTGCAGGAGTGAGTTGATTTTCGGCTCAACGCGTCGGCAACTACGTTCGCTTTCCCTTCATGGTACTGGATCTCCAAGTCGTAGTCTTTGACGAGTTCTAGCCAGCGTCTCTGTCTCATGTTAAGCTCCTTTTGGGTGAAGATGTACTTCAGGCTCTTGTGATCGGTGTAAACTTTACAGTGTACCCCATAGAGATAGTGCCTCCACAGCTTTAGAGCAAAGATAACCGCTGCCAGTTCTAAGTCATGAGTCGGATAGTTGACCTCATGTGTCTTCAGTTGCCTTGATGCGTAGGCCACCACTTTGCCGTTTTGCATCAATACGCAACCCAATCCCTTTAAACAAGCATCGGTGTAAATCTCGAACCCTTCAGTCCCAGATGGTAGGGTCAAGATAGGTGCAGTTGTTAATCTTTGCTTCAGCTCTTGGAAAGCTTTCTTGCACTCATCACTCCATATGAACTTCGTGGTCTTCTTCGTGAGATTAGTCAAAGGTTTTGCTATCTTTGAGAAATCCTTCACGAATCTGCGATAATAGCCCGCCAAGCCTAGAAAGCTCCGGACCTCCGTCACGGTTGTGGGTGCAGGCCAGTCTATCACCGCTTCGATCTTGGATGGATCAACGGATACACCTTCTTGAGTGATGATATGGCCCAAGAATGCGACCCGGTCCTTCCAGAAATCACACTTTGAGAGCTTGGCGTAAAGCTGATTTTCTCTCAAAGTCTGCAGGACGAGCCTCAGATGCTCTTCGTGATCCTTCTCGTTCTTTGAGTACACCAAAATATCATCAATAAACACTACCACAAATGTATCAAGGTATGGGCGAAATACACGGTTCATTAAGTCCATGAATACTGCTGGTGCGTTGGTTAAACCAAACGGCATCACGGTGAACTCATAATGCCCATATCTTGTACGAAATGCAGTCTTCGGTATATCTTTCTCTGCGATCCTCACCTGATGGTAGCCGGATCGAAGATCAATTTTGGAAAATATACCCGCTCCCTTCAGTTGATCGAACAGGTCATCTATGCGAGGTAGCATGTACTTGTTTTTGATGGTCGCGTTGTTCAGCTCCCTGTAATCGATGCAGAGTCTCAGACTTCCATCCTTCTTCTTCACAAATAAGACCGGAGCGCCCCAAGGTGAGACACTCGGTTTGATGTAACCCTTCTCCAACAGTTCCTTGAGTTGTTCTTTTAGCTCTTGCATCTCCTTCGGTGCCATTCGGTATGGTGCTTTTGAGATGGGTCCGGTGCCTGGCATTAGATCTATTGAAAACACAACTTCCCTCTCTGGCGGCATCCCCGGAATTTCTTCTGGAAACACGTCCGGAAATTCATTGACCACAGGGATTTGGTCAATGGTTGGACTCTCGGACGTCAAGTCTTTGATCATGCACAAGAAAACCTCATACCCCTTCCGGGCGTATCGTTTGACTTGTTGCATGGTTGCCAGCTTCACGCCTGGCCTAGATGTGACCGTTTTGTAGGATATACGTTTCTTATTGGGTCCTCTTAAGACCACCTTTTGTTCATCACATAGGATTTTGGCTTTATATTTCCCTAGCCAGTCCATACCCAACACCACGTCGATATCCTCCAAGTCAAACTGGATTAGATCTCCGGGTAGTTCGGTATCGGATATGACTATGGAAATATTGGAGAAAACATTCCCACACGCTACAACTTTGTTGGATGCCGTTTTTACATTAAGATTAAGTCTAGAGCTAGGTTCTAACTTTGACTTTTCCACAAATTTTGAGGCTATAAAATTGTGGGATGCACCCGAATCAAATAGTACATAAGCAGGTGTGGAGTTTACGAGGAAGGTACCTGATACCACATCGTGCGCATTTGCTTGAGCCTGGTTCGTGACGTAAATCCGGCCTTGGGTGTTGTTCTGCCCTCCCTGGCCCGGATTACGGTTGGCCTCCGCTGGGCGGTTTCCAGGATTACCACGGTTGTTGTTGGCGTGATTAACCCCACCCTCGGCTTGGTTGTTTCCCTGGTTTTGTCCCTGGTTCGGGGGTTTCCTGCACTCGTATGCCCGATGCCCCAAGAGGTTACAGTTGCGACACCTCACCGCATTTCCCGCACAATCCTTCCCGGGATGGTTGTTTGGGCATAATTTGCATCTATGGTGTCGCATCTGAGTTGGCTGGTTTCTCCCCTGCCCCTGGTTTTGGAAATTTCCTCCACCTTGATTGATTTGCCTTTGCTCAGGGCGGTCGGTTCTGGCCTTCTTTTGTTGCTGATCCACCTCACCATTCTTCCGATCTCTCTTATGGGCTTCTCTCTCCTTCTGGTGTACTAGATAGTACTTACCAGCCTTCCTATAAGCTTCGTTCAAATTACGCGGCTCCGCTACCGTCACGAACTTTTGCGCCCCGAAATTAAGCCCATTAACAAACCTGCGGGTCATACTAGCCTCTGTTGACACCAGGTCCTTGGCAAAACGAGCCAGTTGGACGAATTTCGTGTGGTACTCCTGAACAGTTAGGTCACCTTGTTTAAAGTTGACAAATTCTTCATAATTTGCTTCCTTCACGTGATCTGGGTAGAAGCGATCCCGCAACGCTACTATGAAGTCCTCCCAATCGAAACCCGGTTGCCCGAGAAGTGCTGGTCCGTTGGCGGCCCACCAGTGGTCCGCTTCTTGGTGCAGATAATACACCGCAATATTCACCCGTTGCTCCGACGGGTAATTCAGTGAATCAAAGAGCTTGTCGAAGGTGCGGATCCAGTCCTCCAAGATAAGGTGGTCCTCCTCGCCCAAATATTTTGGAGGGTTCCGTCCGGCTACCTTTGTTGCGTAGTCGATCCCAGGGTTTTGGGGTTGAGCTGCTCCGATGAGCTGTGCCATTCGCTGGACAGTTTGGGCCAGCTCGTCGACAGTTGGGGTTGCATGGATGTCTCTTCTCGGCGGCATGACTCTTAATAAAGAAAACGTGTACTAAGTTCTAAGGCATGCATAAGACTTCTACGTTATACAAGTTCTCTACTATCTTCAAACAGATAAACACATACAGAGGATCTTACTTACTCCACATACTTCACATAAGCACGAATTTCATGCATTTCATAACTCAATAACTTCGCAAAGGTTTCTCCCTCTCACCGCGTCCTAAAAGGTCTTTTTCCTAGTATGTTAATTCTCCTAATTTTACAAAACATTTTGAAAAATCCCCGCATCGAAACTATAGTTTTCGTTAAAGATTTCGAACAACGAAGTTTCAGCACAAGGAGAAATTCCCAGTTAGTTGGACGAGCGCAAGGCTCAATTAGGCACCAACTAGCTTAGACTGTTATCGTCTTTGTGACAGAATTCCTCCCTACGACCTATTACCTCGTGTTCTAGTCCCTTCGGAAAACGTAAGACTCTGATACCAATTTGTAACACCCCTAAATTTCCCGCCCAAAACATTGATATATTTAAAAGAAATACTTTATTCATTTATCAAAGAGTTGAAGAAATACAGCGGAAGTCTAAAAGGGAAATGAGTGTTACCGCCACATTCGGTCATCTCTTAACCGAATGCACAGGCAACTCAAAGTAAAACAATAAAAACTAATGTAATAATAAGTGAATGTTAATTTCATGACTAGATTTAACTAAGGCATCTTCTAATTCGCACTCAAGCTCGAGCAATCCATCAATCCACATAGGCATCCAACTCATCACCTGATAAAATTTAAGGGAGAAGAGAGAGACAAGAGAAATAACAAAAATTAGCTTTAGAGCTAAGTAAGTACTACCCAACCCCGTAAAATAATCAGGTTTGACTAAAAATAGATTTTTATATAATATCATATAAAAAATGACGCACTCCACCAAAATACTTTTCTCCTTGATTTTTCTTAAAATCACTTCTTTGCTAAAATCTGAAACTTCTCTTGGAAAATCTCTTAGTAACTCTTCTTTTTAAACTTCTAAAAAAAATCACTTCTTCTCTAACTTCCTAGTAATTTAGAAGGGCGGTGCTTAACCTTTCGGTAGAGCCCGGTGGACCGTGGTTACGGACGGCCACCCCGAACAAGTGCCGGTACCACAACTGCTCTGTTGGAAACGAAACGACTACCTTAAGTGTGCACACCCCCTGAAAGGGATTCCAAGCCCTCCGAGTAGTAAGTCATCCCGAGTGGTCGGAACCCAACCACCCCAATTCTAAAATTCTTGAATGATTAGGGACTACTACTATAACTTCTTCTTAAAAGGGATCATAGATCCAAATCTTACTTAAAAGGGATCATAGATCCAAATCTTGCTTAAAAGGGGATCATAGATTCAAATCTTGCTTAAAAGGGATCATAGATCCAAACTGTACTTCTTAGTAGTAGTAGCTCTAATCACCCTCCACATTTATCCGGATGTGGAAAAACTGACACCTCGGATTACTCCCGAGATGCTATCTTCTTATGAAAATGTAAATTTTATCTTTGCTTAACAATACTTCAAAAATACTTCTTAATTTCTCTAAAAAGTCTCAAAGGTATTTAAAAATATTTAATACCCCAAAAGTTCTTGATTTATACTTCTTAACTACCATATATATAATATCTTCTCAAAATCACATACACAAAATTCACAAATCACACTTAATCACATAATGCATAATAAGCATATAATACGAGGAAACAATTTTGGATTGGCAGAGAAACTTACCTCAAATCCAATGCTCCTAATTCTCTTCCTCTACTCTGGTCTCTAAATAATTACCTTTTTAATTAAGATGATATAATTAGCCACTTATTCTATTTTTAATAATTACTTTACCCGTTTTTCTCCTTTTATTTTATTATTCGCATTAACTTAGTTTATTCGAATTTATTTGATTAATCACTTTTTATTAATCAAATTACCTTATTAATTCGGCCATTAATTACAATATTTGAATTTTAAAATTAAATAAAATATCCGAATATAATTAACTACAACATCCAATTTTTATTCAAAAATCACTATTAATTTACCCTATTCATAAATTATTATCTAATTACTTTATTTACATAACCGAATATATTTATTTTCCTTATTTTATTCAAACATTATTTTTAGTCCAGAATATTATTTTTCAACCTCAGAGATTTATTTATTTCACCATTAATACTAATATTTCCTTATTTAATTACTTAACTAGTTTTATATGGCCTAATTTAAATAAATAGACTAAAAATCGACTTTATAAATTATTAATCGTCCATAAATATATTTTGGGTCTATATTCGACCTAGGTTGTCCAGATATTTATTTTATAATTATTTTCCATAATTATTCCTTTAATTTCATATATCTCTTAACCGGTTTAATTACAATTAAATATACTAAACCTTATTTTTATTAATTATAAATGGTCCACAAGGTCCTAGTTAGTCATATATTTATCCTAGTTTACTCCAATATTTATTTCATAATTATTTTCGTCATTTAGTTAATTATTTACTAAAAGTGTATAAATTGGCCCAATTACCATTAAATCAATTAAAAATAGCTAGAAATATTATTTTCCAATTCTGCTTGGTCCGAATATGTATATTGATACTAGGTATTTAATTTATATTTTTCCAGATTTTATTTATTTCATTTACTATTTTATTTTTAATTTTTATTGAAACTGGGCCGAACTGGCCCAAATTAAATTTTCTGGCCCAATCCTGAAAAAGGCCCAAAAGACAGACCAGCTGGGTCTTCTTCTTCCCCAGGTCGCCGGAAAAACGGGGAGAGAGAAAAAAACGGGGAAAGAGGTTTTACCTCGTCGGAAACGGCCAACGGGGTAGCGGTGCACTCCTCTCGGGACGGCGAATGACGGTGGTGGGTTGGCGGCAGTGGCAGCTCCTCCCTCTTCTCCGTTTTCCGTCGAAAAGCTTTTCTCCGGCGAAACTCCGGCGAGGCTTTTCTCCCTCGTTTCACGACCGTTTTCGACGATTCTTTTTCCGTTGGATTCGTATCACGAAGGGGAAGGTTTGAGAAGTATTTTCAGGGCTTGTTTCTGGCTAAAACGCTGAGTCGTAAAAATATATATAAATACGTATATATGTATATTTCTTAGTTTTTGGGATGAAGAAACGCAGGTTCTGGCCTATTATTTATAGGGGAAGATGAGGGTTTTAGAGTTGGAGTTGGAGTTTAATCAATTTCGTTTTTTTTTTTAATGTTGCCGGCCAAAAAAACTTCCCGGAGTAAAATATGTATTGAAGTAGGATTCAATTTCGTTTTTTGGTTGTTTTAGGTCGTTTAGGAATAGTATTAGTAGTATACGTATTATAGTAGGAGTATTATAATTATATTTAGTTATATACTAGGTTATACGTAGGTTTAGTATTATTACTACGTATGTTATTATTATTATTACGTACGTATATATATATATATATATGTGTGTGTGTGTGTGTGTATTATGAGTATTTTAATTATTTAGTTTATACATTGTATATTATACAACCTAAAATAGTTATATAAAAATTAATTTTATACTAAAACATAACTTCTATTATCGGGTCATTTTTATCTGATTAAAAAGTCGTAAACTTGGAAATTTCTATCTGATTGGAATGTTACAACTGTTGAATTTTTGTCTGACTCAATTAATAATTAAAATGTTATTTTCGCAATATTTTATCTGATTAAAAATTATTTTTATTTTTATTTAAATTTTTGAAGTGTCACACCTACAACAACATCAAGGTCTACCAGATGGATGTCAAGAGTGCATTTCTGAATGGAGATCTTGAAGAAGAAGTTTATGTGGAACAACCACCAGGTTTTGTCATTCCTACTCAATCTTCTTGTGTCTACAAGCTTAAAAAGGCCCTCTATGGTCTTAAGCAAGCTCCCAGAGCCTGGTATGACACATTGTCCCTTTTTCTGGTAAACCATGGGTTTACTAAAGGAGAGGTTGACAAAACTCTATTTCAAATCTCTGTTGCTAATCATATTCTGTTAGTACAAATATATGTTGATGACATTATATTTGGTAGTACTAATCCAGAACTGTGCAAGAAATTTTCTCAAGTGATGCAGAGTCAATTTGAAATGAGTATGATGGGAGAACTCAGTTACTTCCTAGGACTTCAAGTCAAACAAGTTCCAGAAGGGATCTTTATCAATCAAGGGAAGTACACCAGAGATCTGATCAAGAAGTTTGGAGTGGAAGGCAAGTCATCAGTGAAGATTCCCATGAACACTTCACAAGGGATTGGTCCAGATGATGAAGGAAAAGATGTAGATGCAACAACATACAAAGGGATCATTGGATCTCTGTTGTATCTAACTGCAAGCAGACCAGATATCTCGTTCTCAGTTGGAATCTGTGCCAGATACCAATCAAAGCCCAAGGAAAGTCATCTAAGTGCTGCAAAGAGAATCATCAGATACATCAAAGGAAATCCAAATGCAGGCTTATGGTACCCCAAGGGAGGTAACTTTGAACTAATTGGTTATTCTGACTCAGATTTTGCAGGTTGCAGACTAGACAGGAAGAGCACCTCTGGTCACTGCCAATTGCTAGGAGGAAGGCTTGTTTCCTGGTTTAGCAAGAAGCAGAACTCCATCTCAACAAGTACAGATGAGGCTAAATACATTGCAGCTGGGAGTTGCTGTGCTCAGCTACTCTGGATGAAGCAACAACTGAAGGACTATGGAATTCAAGCAAAGGAGATCAAGCTGTTGTGTGACAACACTAGTGCCATTGCTATCACTCAGAATCCAGTTCTTCACTCCAGGACAAAGCACATTGAGATCAGACATCACTTCATCAGAGATCATGTTGAGAAGAAGCATATCTGTATGGAGCATGTACCTACAGAGGATCAACTTGCAGACATTCTAACCAAGCCTTTACCTGAGGCAAGGTTTAACAAGCTTAGGGAAGAATTGGGAATGATGGATGATCTTCCCAGAGATGCATGAACCAGAGATTCACTGAACCAGAACTGCCTTCTTCTGCACCAGAAACTCGGATCAGAGAACCACTATCTCTGATCATCAGAATCTCACATCATAGAACCTCCCCTTCTCTGACCAGAGTTCCTCAACCGAAGACAACAGATACGGATGTGGACTTAACAATATTTCGAGGTAAGGGCAAGACCTAATTAATTGAAACGGTCTTTTACCAAAATACCCCTGATCGTTACTCTTCTAACGGAAACGTTTCCGCCCGCATTTCTTTAAATGCTGCCTCGAAACTGCCAATATACCAAACGTCCACTATTCCTAACTCCTTTATATCCACCGTCTTCGACCCAAATCCCTACTGCAACTTCATCTCTCTTAAACTGCTCTAGCATTCAAAGCTTTCAGATCCCAAAAACTTTCCAATACCCAGAAATGTTCTTAACCGTCACTCAAGATGAACTTCCTGAGCATCAACGACCTTTCTAAGGAGGAAGCAAAAACTCTCATCGCCAACGTAGTATCCGGCATGAAGGTTGACATGTCGTCACTACCCCTCCTGGCAGAAAACCAGAAGAGGATGACCAAGATCATCCAAGGGATGACTGATTCACAGCTATCTAAGGTTGTTGCTCATCCTTATGAGCACTTCAGCATCAAAGATGTGGCTGAATTCTACCTCAACGCCACCATCTCCAGGACCGGAGTTCACTCATCCGTACAGGGTCAACGCATCTTCTTGAATGCAGACGCACTGAATGAATTCTTTGGAGTTCAACTTGACTCCCAAGACCCAGAAGCCAACAATCTTCTTGCTCTTGACTCAGTGGAAGTCTCCACTGAAGGTTTTGTCCAGACTTACTGCCGTCCGGAGGCTGCCGGACTGGATAAACTCTACATGAAGAAATTTCTACTAAAGAAGGACTATGAGAAGCTTGTCACCATTCTGCACCGATGCTTGTGGTGCAAAACTGCCTCAACTGATGAGATGAACACAAGCAATGCCAAGGCAATCTTTGCAGTGCACCATGGCATGAATATCAACTGGGGCGAGGTAACTTTTGGCTCTATAACTGAATTCATCAAGAAGAAAGACTCTGAAACAGGTCTTTTCTCAACCAAGATGGGACATGGCCTTCTTATCTCTGCCATCCTTGCTGCAAAAGGAGTTCAACTCAGGGATCCTATCCCAGTTGACCACACCAAGACTATCTTTCTCACAGCCTCTCCAAAATTCAACATTGCCATCTTTTCAGAACTTAAGAGAGAGGAAAGACTGGAGAAGAAAAGGGAAGAACAGGCTGCTAAGGCCAAACCTGCCAAGAAAGTTACCAAAAAGCCCAAACAATCTGAGCAGTCACAGGTTGTAAGGGAGGTTAGACAGAAGAAGAAAAGTGACAATCTGTCACTACCACAGAAGGAAACAGCAGAAGAGGCTGCACCAGAGTTGCCCTCCCCAAAGGCAACCAGGAAATCTGCTGCCAGAAAACTGAAGCAGAAGAGGAGAAGAAAGATGGTTGTGCAAAGTGGTGATTCTGACAACTCTAGCACTAAACCAAGGCAGAAGAAGAGGAAAACTAAAGTAGTCTCACCTGCCAAAGATTCAGCAGTTCAGGGGGAACTTGCACCAGAATCTGGCACTCTACCAGAGACTTACCCAGATTCTGCACCAGAGTTGCCAAACTCTGCTCTCTCACCAGAGCGTGAAGCCTCACCAGAAATGGACCAAGAAACAGACTTCAACATCATTCTGCAAAAGCAGTTTGACAGAGTTCTAGCTTGGAGAAGATGGAGAATGGGTCCTCTTCAACAAATCATCCAATTCTTTGATGCCTATGAAGAAGAAGAAGCTGCTGTTATTCACTGGGTAGGCACAGATGATGTGTCAAAATGCTTCAATCTTACCTTTCTGATTTCTGTCCTACAAAAGAAGAAAGACAGATATCAAGGTAAAACTCCAACATCTGATCTATCTCCAGAAAGGCATGTCAGAGCCTTGGAAGAAGAAGAAATGGAAACTTTTGATGCTTGGCTGATGGAGAAGAAGAGAAAAGAATCAATGATCAAATTTCACCATAGTGCTCTTGAGGAAGGAGAGCCATCCACTGCGAATGACATTGCTATTACCATGGAGCAGCTGATCAAGGAGTGGAGAGAATCTGTGTACTCCGAAATTGTTCTTGAGGTAATTCCTACACCTCCTCCTTCCCCTCCCCAATCTCCTATTACTCTACCCTCACCCTCCAAATCTCCATCTAAACCTTCATCCCCACCTCACCAGAAAACCCCTTCACCCAAACAGAAAACCCCCCACCAGAACAGAAAACCCCACCTTCCACCAGAACACCATCTCACCAGAAACCCAACTCAAGACCCTCTTCACCCAAACAAAAAATTGCATCTCCCTGCAGAGCAATTGTCCCTTTCAGAAACCGGTCACCCTCACCTCCACCATCCCCCCCTCAACAGAATGCCTCACCTGTTCATTCTTCACCACAGCACCAGAACCCCTCACCTACATCCAAATCTGCCTCACCTCAGAGATCCTCACATCACTCTGCAGCATCTACACCAAAGAAGAAACCTATCTTCAGGGTTCCCTCCTCATCTAGTGACAATGATGGATTCCTCACCTCCTCCATTGCTGCTGATGAAACCTCCAAAAGGAGAAGGACACCCCCCAGAGTTCCTTCCCCTCCACCATCCAACAGAGCTCCTCCATTACCAAAAGGCAGAGGATTGGAAACGCCTGATTTTACACCTGAAGAATCCCAAATCCCCTTCACCCAGTTTGTGAAGTCTGCTGAAGCTTTTGGTGGAATACTGGTTCAAGATCTGAGCAAGATTATTGAATTAAATGACAAACAACATGAAGAACTCACCCATACCAATCTGCAAATCACTATAGGTTTTCAACACATATCAGATAAAGTTGCCACTCTCACAGAGAATCTGCACAACTTCATGCATTCGTCTACCTCAAGGATTGATTCTGTCTCCAGAGATGTTAGTGGACTCAACTCTGTTCTCCACTCTCACTCTCAAGCTCTGCTTGCCCAGAACCAGACAATCAACAGAATCTCAGAATCTGTTCACAATCTTCAGATATCTGCTGATAGCTCCTCCCAGAAACTCAACATCTTACACTCTCTATGCAAGGAACATCAAGAGCAAGGCCTAGCTCTTCTCAAATCTGACAGAGAAAGGTACCAGAAGATGGTGCTTCTAGAGGTCAGCACCAGGGATCTCCAATCTGCAGTAGACAAGCAACAAAGCCTGATTGAAGGTCTTGCCTCTGTCACTCAGACACTGCCAGAAACCCTGGATGAAATCAGAGATGCTCAAGCCTCTGAGTTTTCCAAGATTGAACTTCTCCTTGGTGATCTTTGTGATGCCAAAAAGGGGGAAGATACCAGAGAAGGAGAAGGCACCAGCACCAGAGCTCTTTCTATCAGAGAACCTTCCTCTGTTGATCCTACTCCTTACTTTGATGCATCTCGAAAGAAAAGGCTAGCTGCTACAGGCACCAGACCTCCTCCTCCTCCTCCTAGAAGCTCAAAGAAAAAGCCTTCATCCTTTTCATTCACTGATTGGATGAAGAGTGGTCTGTCAAGGCCAGATAGAGTTCAATTTGAACAGATGAGAAAATTGATGACCCCTCTTCAAAGAGAGAATCTGTTCATGGACAATGATGGACTTGTCCAGATCAACCATGGTGGTTCGATCGAAGAAGCTGAGATGTGGTACGGAATGAAGATTCTGACTGGCAAGAATTCTGCAGAAGCTGTCAGAAACTATTTGGATTGCAAACTTGCACCTCATTGGGCTGACTATCAGAATCCAAGGGATTTAGCCTCAATCAGAGCGAAGGTAAATGCTGAACTTGAAAGGATTGACAGAGCAGGACCACAGGTAGATGAAGAAGATCTCTAAATTCTTTATCTAACTCTGTAATGCTTTACTTTCTCTAACAGTTTAATAAGATACCATCTCTGCCTCTCTGTTTGATTGGCTCTTTTCAAATATCTGTTCTTATTTACTTTCTTGTGTATATTCTGTTATCATACTTGATTATTGCTATCTGAATGTATCGTACTCTTACTATTCTCCTATGCTAAGTTGCCCACCAAGATTTTAATGAAAAGTTTTTAACTTTATTCTTTTATGGTGAAAGGCACTTCTCTGGAAATAGTTAAAGGGTTTTGGCATCATCAAAAAGGGGGAAATTGTAAGGAATAAATGTATTTAGATTTTGATGATGCTAGGTTAATTAGAATTTGAAAGTACCCCATTAGAAATTGTGTATTAGAATTTCTTTTGTAAGTTTTAGCTTAGTCTGCCTGCCAGAGTTCCATCTTGCCTCTACCAGAGTTGCTCCCAGAGTTGCTCACCAGAGAAGCCATCAGAAACTGGTTATCAGAAAGATACCAGAGTTGGCACCAGAGACGGACTTCAGAGATTGGACCAGAGAACCTCTTCAGACTCTGCTAATTACCATCAGATTCCGGAAGCCCTTCCAACGGTCGTTAAACTAACGGGAAATTCCCTAACGGTTACGAACCTTTCAACGGAAGCATGGCACTGTACACGCATTAAGTGCACATTTAATGCTGTACGTACGAAGAGATATTTAAAGTTGATGATTGACCATGCGAATATCTTTACGCCCCCAAAATAGCAAGTCGGAGGACTAAACGGTCAAGTCAACAGTACATGCATTTAATACTCCAACGGGAAGACCGCTCCCAGTATATAAGATACACTCTGAAGAACTATGAAGATAACTTTGCCATAACCTTTGCCAAAGATAAATTTGCGTGAACAACTTTCTTGAGATTAAAACTCCATTCTAACAAGAAAAGGCCACAGTTGGAAGATAAACATTCCTATCCTTCATCCAACTAGCAAAGGCAAAGTTACTCAGTTCTTCAACACTTCGAGAGCTTCATATACTCACCTTTTGTGAAGAAGCAACGTTGGAGAAAACTGATTCTATATCAAACACTTCTTGAAAAAGAAGGGACGTCTCAAATTAGCTGGAGTAAGTGAAGTGGAGATACTTCAAGAGACTCAGTGAAACGAGACCAGCCATCAGGAAGCAGGACTGCATCCCGGGTGGCAACTAGACTTGAAGAAGACGAGGAGTGCTTCTTAAGTTCTAGGGACTAAGGCGTTGTAAACTGTTGTTTTTGCAAGTTTAGTGGAACAGTGGACTAGAGGAACGAGTTGTTCCTTGAACCACTATAAAAACCCCGGTGTCATTTACTTTAAGCTTTTAATTACTGCACTTAAGATTCTACTGACTAACTCTTAAGGTTGGACTCTGTGTCCAGAAGATCTTCCTTCAGAGTTATCAGAAAGGCATTTTGCCTTAGCTTTCTTCTAGAGGCTACCCGGACAGAAACTTATCCGCTGCCTGATCTAGTTCTGCCATCAGAACTTGATCATCTCTGTCACCAGATTTTGACCATCTCTGATAAGTCAGACTTGACTTAGAGAAAAGTTTAAATTCCTGAACAGTCTATTCACCCCTCCCCTCTAGACTGTTCCCATTACAAACGGGACCAACATACAGGTTTAAGGTTCTCTGCAGGTTGTTGTGGGGGAGGTGATTCTGGAGGAGGAGATTGATGATCAGATTCAGAGGATGAGGAGGAGATCTGTTGGGGTGAGGGGTTCTGGTGCTGGGGTGAAGAGTGAACAGGTGAGGCATTCTGTTGAGGGGGGGATGGTGGAGGTGAGGGTGAACGGTTTCTGAATGGAACAATTGCTCTGCTGGGAGATGCAATTTTTTTGTTTAGGTGAATGAGGAGGGGTGGGGGTATTCTGTTTAGGAGATAAATGTTCAGGGTGTTCTGGTGGAGGGGTTCTGGTGCTGGAAGGAGGTGAGGGAATGTGGGGTTCTGTTGGGATAATAACAGAGGGGGTTGGAGAGATTACCTCAATGATGTTCTCCTTGAGCAAAGAAGTCCTCCACTCCTGGATATGCTCCATCATTGCTTGCCCTTCTGTCTTGGGTACAGAGGGCTCTCCTGGGTTGAGATGGGGTTGCACAGAATCTATTGCCATCTTTGTGAATAGCCATTCCTCAAAGGCTTCAATTTCTTCCTCTCCTAGAGGTTTGACAGCCTCTTCTGATGGGGAGGAGATGAGAATGGCCTTCCCTTTGTAGCTCGCCTTCTTCTTCTCAAGAACAGAGTGAAGGAAGTTGAGGGCAAAACACTTCGAGACATCATCAGTCCCAACCCATTTCAGAATGGCTTCCTCTTCTGGTTCATAATGGTCAAAATACTGGATTATTTTGGAGAGGGGTCCCATTCTCCACCTTCTCCATTCAAGGACCCGGGTAAACTGTCTGTCTAGCAAGGACAGATACCCATCTTTGATAGGACTGGGGTGTTCTGTTGAGGTAGACACCCTGTTCTGTTCAGGAGATGCAGCAGAGGTGGGGATTTCTGGTTCCCCCTGAGTGTCTGCCACTCCTTCAGATGCAGAAACCACAGGTTTAGAAACCTTCTTCTTTGGTTTTGTGGTCCTTTTCCTCTTCTGTCCGGCCTTAGAAGCGGCAACGGGTGCTTCCACTTCGGTCTTCTTCTTCTTCTTCTTCTTCTTCTCAGCAGAAGGGGCTACAGAGAGAGGTTTCTGTACCTTCTCTCCCTGTTGTCTCTTAGCCTCAAGTTGAAGTTGTCTCTTCATTTCAGCCTTTATGGATTTCTCCCTATTTGGAGAAGCAGTTAAGAAGATTACCTTGGTGTGATCCAAGTTTGAAGCCTTCCTCAAGTGTACCCCTTGTTTGAGGAGCACTTCTGAAATCAGTAGACCATGTCCTAGCTTCCCAGACTAGAGGCTAGTTTTTGGGTTCTTCTTCTTGATGACTTCAATCAGGGACTTCACCATGACTTGTCCCCAATTGATGTTCACCCCATGATGCACTGCATACAGGGCCTTTGCATTGGCAGTTGTAACATCATCTGTGGAGGTGTACTTGCACCATAAAAATTTGTGGAAAATGTTTATGAGCAACTCAAATTCCCTCTTGAGCAGGTTCTTCTTGATGTTGACCTTCTCTACTTCTTCCCCTTTTCTGCAGAACTTCTTCTTGAATTCTGGCAGAGGGATGTCAGTATCCTCCAAATCCAGTAGAGAGTCCCTTCCTTCCTCTTGCTGAATGTTGAAGATGTTGTTGATGACGTCAGCATCAATCAACACCTCTTCTCCTTGGACGACGGAGGAGATGATTTCACCCTTGAAGGATGCGTTGAGATAGAACTCAACGGTGTCCACGTTGCTGTAGGCTTCATAACCATGAGAGATGACCTTGCTCAGTTGACATTTAGACAGACCATCAACAATGGCGGTCATCCGCTCCTTTTTCTCTGCAAACCTGGGTAGTACTTCCAGTTCGCATCTCATGCCAGTCAATACATACTTCAGGAGGGTTGCCTTTTGTTCCTTTGAGAGATCGGAGAAGCTCAAGAAAGCCACGGAGTTTACTGCGGTTAGAGAATTTTTGGAGAGATAAGAGTTCAAAAGCTTGAGAGTTATGAGAGCAGTAACGGTTTAGGTTTGCGAAAGGGGGTTTTATGGATATGGGTTAGTGGACGTTTGAGATAATTTACGGTTCCAAGATATCAATAAATGTAAAAAGGGACGCAGTAAATAAACAGGGGCGCAGTAAATTTTATACGGCTTGATACCGTTTTAAGGGTAAAAGGGTAAAAGACCTTTAATAATTTACTAGGTCACCCGGTTTACAATATTTTCTAAGTCCACCACTTTCTGTTAGACAAGAGAGGGTTTTTCTGTAAGAAGGGGGGTTTTCTGTTGCTGAGGTGTTCTGCCAGGGTAGGTATCAGAAGAGGTTGACAGAAGGGGTTAACAGAAGGGGTTCTGCTACAGGAATTCTGTCAACAGCAAATGAGCAACAGAGGGCCTTCCTTTTCATCTTTCCCTTGGAATCTCATCCATCATTCCCAATTCCTCTCTCAGTTTGTTGAACCTAGCCTCAGGAAGAGGCTTTGTCAGGATATCTGCAAGCTGGTCTTCTGTTGGCACATGTTCCATGCAGATGTGCTTCTTCTCACCATGATCTCTGATGAAGTGGTGTCTGATCTCAATGTGCTTTGTTCTGGAATGAAGAACTGGATTTTGAGTGATAGCAATGGCACTGGTGTTGTCACACAACAGCTTGATCTCCTTTGCTTGAATTCCATAGTCCTTCAGTTGTTGCTTCATTCAGAGTAGCTGAGCACAGCAACTCCGAGCTGCAATGTACTCTGCCTCAGCTGTACTTGTTGAGATGGAGTTCTGCTTCTTGCTAAACCAGGAAACAAGCCTTCCTCCTAGCAATTGGCAATGACCAGAGGTGCTTTTTCTGTCTAGTCTGCAACCTGCAAAATCTGAGTCAGAATAACCAATTAGTTCAAAGTTACCTCCCTTTGAATACCATAGGCCTGCATTTGGATTTCCTTTGATGTATCTGATGATTCTCTTTGCAGCACTTAGATGGCTTTCCTTGGGCTTTGATTGGTATCTGGCACATATTCCAACAGAGAATGAGATGTCTGGTCTGCTTGCAGTTAGATACAACAGAGATCCTATGATTCCTCTATATGTTGTTGCATCTACATCCTTTCCTTCATCATCTGGACCAATTCCTTGTGAAGTGTTCATGGGAATCTTCACTGATGATTTGCCTTCCACTCCAAACTTCTTGATTGGATCTCTGGTGTACTTCCCTTGATTGATAAAGATCCCTTCTAGGACTTGTTTGACTTGAAGTCCTAGGAAGTAACTGAGTTCTCCCATCATACTCATTTCAAATTGACTCTGCATCACTTGAGAAAATTTCTTGCACAGTTCTGGATTAGTACTTCCAAATATAATATCATCAACATATATTTGTACTGACAGAATATGATTAGCAACAGAGATTTGAAATAGAGTTTTGTCAACCTTTCCTTTAGTAAACCCATGGTTCACCAGGAAAAGGGACAATGTGTCATACCAGGCTCTGGGAGCTTGCTTAAGACCATAGAGGGCCTTTTTAAGCTTGTAGACACAAGAAGATTGAGTAGGAATGACAAAACCTGGTGGTTGTTCCACATAAACTTCCTCTTCAAAATCTCCATTTAGAAATGCACTCTTGACATCCATCTGGTAGACCTTGATGTTGTTGTAGGCAGCATATGCTAGAAAGATTCTGATGGCTTCAAGTCTGACAACTGGTGCAAAGGTCTCATCAAAATCTATTCCTTCTTCTTGACAATATCCTTTAGCTACTAGCCTTGCTTTATTCCTTACAATGTTGCCATCTTCATCAGCTTTGTTCTTGAATACCCATTTGGTTCCAATGACTTTCTGGTGCTTTGGCCTAGGAACAAGTTCCCATACTTTGTTCCTTTCAAATTGAGTGAGCTCTTCTTTCATAGCATTGATCCAATCTGAGTCTGCAAGAGCTTCTTCAACTGTCATAGGTTCCATCTGAGATATATAGCAGGCAAGCATTGCTTCTCTTCTTGATGTGGATCTGGTTTGAACTCCACTTCTGATTTGACCAATCACTTGGTTAGGAGGATGATCTCTTAACCATGTTAGGTCTGGTTCTGTCAGCTGTTGTCTTGGTCTCTCTGGTTCCTCATCTTCAGAGTCTTCATCTTCATGCAACAGAAGGGGGTTTGGTGCAGGGTTGTCTGCCACTTCTTCTGTTGGTTCTGACGTTCTGTCTTCTATGCTGACTTCCTTGAGAATCTCTGTTACCTCTTTAACAGAGGTGCTTTCATCAAACTTCACATGTATAGATTCTTCAACATGTAGAGTCCTTCTGTTGAGTACTCTATAGGCTTTACTGGTGTTTGAATAGCCTATAAAGACTCTTTCATCAGCCTTTTCTTGAAATACTTTCAGATTCTCCTTTCCATTGTTAAGAATGTAGCACTTGCATCCAAATACATGAAAGTAGCTGATGTTAGGTTTTCTTCCCTTCCAGAGTTCATAAGGGGTCTTCTGGTGATTCTTGTTGATCATGCTTCTGTTCTGAGTATAGCATGCAGTGTTGATTGCTTCAGCCATATATCTCATAGGCAATCCAGATTCTGCAATCATTGTTCTTGCAGCTTCTTTTAGAGTTCTGTTCCTTCTTTCTGCTACGCCATTCTGTTGAGGGGTTCTGGCGGCAGAAAGTTGATGAAAAGTTCCATTCTGATCACAGAAGTCCTTTATGACTTGGTTGACAAATTCAGTTCCTCTGTCTGATCTGATTGTCTTCACTTTCAAGTTCTTCTCAGTCTGAAGTTGCTTTAACAGAGATGGCAACTTCTGAAGAGTTTCATTTTTCTTTGATAGAAAAACAGTCAATGTATATCTGGAATAGTCATCAACCATGACTAGGGTATATTTCTTGCCACCAACGCTTGGAGTCTCAACAGGTCCAAATAAATCCATGTGAATCAGATTTAGAGGACTTGTAGAAAGATCTCCAGCAATGGGTTTGAAGGAATTCTTCACTTGTTTGCCTTTCTGACATGCACTGCAGAGGGTCTCCTTCTTGTATGCAATGTCTGGTAGCCCTTCTACAATGTGTTCTCTGGCCAGTTTGTTGATTGTTTTGAAATTCAAATGGTTGAGCTTTTTGTGCCAGTCTCAGCTCAGTTTTGAATCTCCTTTGGCTATCAGGCAAACTCCATCTTTTGCAGTGTTCCAATCAACTACATAGATGTTCTTCTTCCTTGATGCTGTAAGAACCACTTCCTTTGTTGTCTCATGCTTCACATAACAGAAGTCCTTTGTGAATTCAACAGTGTAGCCTTTGTCACAGAATTGGCTAGCACTTAGCAAGTTGAACTTCAGTCCTTTGACATATGAGACATCATCAATGATTATCTGGTTCTTGATCAGCTTTCCTCTTCCTTTTGTTTGACCGTCTTTGTCATTACCTCCAAAGGTAACTCTAGGTCCTTTGCATTTCTGGAACTCTGTTAGGCAACTTCTGTCACCTGTCATGTGCCTGGAGCATCCACTATCAATAAACCATTCTTGTTCAGAGATGGCTCCAGCACACAGTTCCTGCAAGATCAAAAGAAAGATTTAGGTACCCAAGCAATGCTGGGTCCTGGGGGGTCATGGAGTCTGGGTAGTTGGTACCATTTTGGTCTCATCAAGTGAAACCTTGGTAGGTGGTACCCATTGTCCACCTGGTAGTTGTAGTAAACTGAAGTGTGATTCACTTTGGGCAGATGCTTGTGAGGGTCATGCTTCTTGTTTACATACTTTTGCATAGCCTTTTTTGTTGAAAAGAAGTCCCATATACTATCAAGAGCAGAGGGACGGTTAACCTTGGGCTTCTGAAGTTGACCAGCCAACCTCTTCTGCCTGAAGTTAACTCTCTCTTGATATTTGCCCTTCTGGTGATCATTTCTGGCACGATTGACATGAGGTTGTCTGTCAATGAATGGTCTTTTATTTTTGTTATCTTAAAAACCTTTTCTGTTGTTAGATTTTCTGCCAAGTTCATTATTTTTCAAAAAGGGTTTCTGTTGAACCTTTATCTTACCCTTTTCTGGTCTGACTTCCTCATGAACAACCTTGGTGCCAGATACACCATCTTGACAGATGGGGCTAGAAATCAGTGGCTCTATGATCTTATATGCCTTAGCAACTCTGGTGCTAGACATTACAGAAGGCTCACCTGATTCTGTTGAGCCATAACCAAGACCAAAACCAGTGCCAATCTGTTGATCAAGCACAATCTTTTCCATGGAAGACTGGGCCTTCTGGTAAGCTTTGTACTTAATCTCGAGAGGCTCTATTTCTCTTATTCTCTTGAGAAGAGAAACATTTTCAGTCTCCAGTTGATCTCTTTCCTAAATTAGAAGATTGATTTTGATCTCAACCTCCTTCTTTAAGTCAAGAATTTCAGCTTTCAACTTACTGTTTTCTTCTGTTACAGAAGAATAAGTGGCTTGTATGGCCTTAAACTCTTCCCAAAATTCTGACATTGAATCAGAATCAAAAGCTAAGCCTACCGAAGAAAAACTAGATTCAGAAGTAGAGGTTACCTCATCATCAGAATGAGCCATCAGGCAAAGGTCTTCTGTCTCAGTATCCAGGCAACAGAAGGCCTCATCAGAATCTGAGTCAGAACTGGATTCTGTTTCTGACAGAGGGTCTTTCTCCAGCTGTTCTGTCACAAGTGCTTTTCTTCTTTTGGAGTTGTCCTCGCACTTCTTCTTTTCTCCATCCTGTCCTTGCTTCTTGGACACTCTAGGATGGGGACAATCAGCCTTGAAGTGACCAGGTTGTCTGCAATTGTAACAGAGAAGCTCTCCACTGCTTTCTGTTGATTTGACCTTCTGGTATGGCTTTCTGTTGAAAGATGGACTCCTTCCATCTTTGGGATTCTTCATAAACTTTTTGAATCTCCTGGCAAAGGCAGCCATATATTCATCAGATAACAGTACTGAAGGGTCAAAATCATTTACCTTAGATGTGCTGGCAGTGAGGGCTGTAGTGGTCCTCTCTTCTGGCACATCTTCCTTTTCTTCAATCATTTCAAACTCATGAGCTTTGAGATCTGAAATGAGCTTATCAGTGGGATAAGTCTTTACATCCTTGCTGGCTTGGACAGCAACTACCTTCATCTTCCATGCTGAGGGCAGTCCCCTCAACACCTTCAGGTTGATCTCCTTGGTGGTGAGTTCCTTGCCAAGCTCAGAGATCTCTCCAGTGAGAGTGAGGAGCCTGTCATACATCTTGGAGATGCTTTCACCAGGGAGAAGTTTGAAGTCATCAAATTTCTTGTTGGCTATGGTTAGTTTGTTGTCCTTCTCTTGCTCATCACCAGCTCCAATGAGCTCAAGAGTATCCCAGATTTCCTTAGCAGTCCTGCACTTCTTGATTCTGTTGAAGTACCTATCATCAATGGACTTGTAGAGGATGTCCTTGGCAATATTGTCTAGGTTGTACTTTCTCCTCTCTTCAGTGGTCCATTCTGACTTTGCTTTACTGATCATCTGGGGTCTGGTGTTGTCTATGGCATGCTCAGGATTGACCTTCTGGAAGCTTGTGAAGGGGCCAATAT
The DNA here is from genome assembly GCA_945859875.1 of Cuscuta europaea. Classification (NCBI taxonomy): domain Eukaryota; kingdom Viridiplantae; phylum Streptophyta; class Magnoliopsida; order Solanales; family Convolvulaceae; genus Cuscuta; species Cuscuta europaea. The sequence continues at coordinate 3,210,927 of CAMAPE010000030.1, forward strand.
CTAGAACTTCCCACATCTCATCATGTAGGGCACAGAGATGTGCTTTCATCCGGATCCTCCAGTCATCAAACTTAAGATCTGAAAACATAAGATTCTTGGACAAAAAGTGATCCATTATATCAGATAGAAATGAGGTAAAACAGAAAAAAAAGTGGATCTTTGTTCAACAAATAACCTAAGAGATTATTAGAACATGGAGGCTCTGATACCACTTGTTGGTCCCGGTTGTACTGGATACAGTCTAGAGGGGGGTGAATAGACTGTATTGGTTTTTAACTTTTTAAACTAAGTACCAGATTTACAGAATAGCCTGTTCTGTTGAAAGAACAGACTGGCAGCGGATGGGGTTCTGGCTGGGAGTTCTGTTAGCCTCAGAGAAGCAAAGGCAGTAGGCCTTCTGTTAACTCGTAGAACAAGTTCTGCTGAACACAGATACCAAGTCCAAGGAGTTAGACAGTTCTATCTAAGTGCAAGTATTAAAAGCAGTAAGTAAATGACACCAGGGATTTTTATAGTGGTTCAAGGAACAACTCGTTCCTCTAATCCACTGTTCCACTAAGCTGTAAAAACTGCCGTTTACAAAGCCTTAGTCCTAGTACTTAAGAAGCACTCCACGTCTTCTTCAAGCCTAGATGTGTCCTGGGATGCACTGCCTGGCTTCCTTTAACACTGGTCCTTTCACTGAGTTTCCTTGAAGTATCACCACTTCACTACTCCAGTTACTTGGACGTCCTTCTTGTAGCAAGAAGAGTTTCTGTTGAAACTGGGGTTCCTCCAACTAGCTTCGTTACAAATGATATGTATGTGATGAGCTTGAAGAGTTGAAGAACACTTGGAACTTTGCTTGAGTTGGAAAAAGTATTTTTCCAACTTCTGCCTTCTCTTGTAGAAGATATTGAGTTTGAATCTCAAGAGGCTTTTTGCGTTTCAGAGTTTGAATATCTTGTTTGTAAAAGTTGCAAAGTTATCTAGGCAAAGTTATACGGTTGTTCTTCGTGGTGTATCTTTTATACTGAGGTTGTCTTCCCGTTGGAGAAGTAGGAGGACAACTGCATTTAATGCGCGATCAGTTGACTTGACTAGTAGAGCCCGATAAAGTTGGCGGGTTACTATTTTGGGATAAAGTATTCCTGACATTGCGGCCAATCATCTGCAATTACTCTACGTAGCATGGGGTGCATTAAATGAGCATTTAATGCATGCACTGTAGCTTTTCCGTTTCATACTCCTAGCCGTTGAAGGAATCTTTTAGTTGACTTCCCAGTTCTGTGAAATTCTTCTAAGTGTCAGACCTTCTGGCGTCTTCATCTGAGAGTAGAACAGAGGAGGTCTGGAGCACTTCTGTTGGGAGTATCCAACAGAGACCCAGAAGGGTTTCTGTCGGAGTCAAGACTAACAGAGATCCTGAGGACTTCTGTTCTGGAGCAGAGAACCAAAGGTCCTCTGTTTCAATAATGCCTTAAGAGGCACTTTTGCTCTTGAAGTCCTTCTTCTCTTGAAGGTCTTCTGCTCTTGAAGCCCTTCTGCTCTTGAAGGTCTTCTGTCAAGTCGATTACTCTAAGATCTTTACAAAGGAAAATTCTAATACATAATTTCTAAAGAGGTACTCTAAAGTCCTAATTAATCTAGCATCATCAAAATCTAATTACAATTATTCCTTACACCACTTGGTAATCCTCCCACTTGCCATTGGATTTCTGAGGATGGTGGCCAAGGGTTGAGTGGTGAACACCGTCACTGGGTGTGTCTGGAAGTACGGTGCTAGTCGCTTGATTGATGCGATCAGGGCTAGGATCGTCTTCTCCATCAAAGTGTATCTGGTCTCGGGACCGTTTAGAGCCTTGCTCACAAAGTATATAAGCCATTGAACGCCCTCCTCTTCTTTCAATAGGACTGAGCTTACTGCCAGATCGGTCACTGCCAAATACATGTACAACTGCTCCCCGGGATCCGTCTTCGTGAGGATGAGCGGCGAGGAGAGGTACGTTTTGAAATCCTCATAAGCTGCCTGGCATTCCGAGGTCCATTCAAAGGGGCTCGCCTTCTTCATGATCTGGAAAAAGGGAATGGCCCGGTCCGCCAGTTTCGACATGAACCTGCTCAGGGCTGCCAGACGCCCAGTAAGCCTCTGTACTTCCTTCAAATTCTTAGGTGCCTCCATATCCACAATGGCTTTTACCTTCTCTGGGTTAGGCTCGATCCCACGCTCACTCATCATGTAGCTAAGGAATTTCCCCCTTTCACGACAAAGGCGCACTTCTTTTTACTTTTGATCAAGATATCGTCCACATAAGCCTCCATGATCTTCCCGAGGACTTCCTTGAACAATATCCCGATCATCATCTGGAAAGTCGCCATTGCGTTTCTCAGGCTGAACGACATGACCACATAGCAGTACACCCCGTCTGATGTGACAAATGCAGTTTTCTCGGCATCGTCCAGGTGCATGAACACTTGGTGATACCCCCTGAAGGCATCCATAAAGCTGAGCAGCTCACACCCCGCGGTTTCATCCACCAGCAGATCGATCCTCGGCACTGGATAGGGGTCAATTGGACAAGCTTCGTTAAGATCAGAGTAGTCGACGCACATCCGCCACGTGGGCCCCTTGGGTGCGAGGACGACGTTGGATAGCCACTCCACGTGCATAACAGGCCGAATGTGGCATATGCTAAGCAGGGTAGTGACCTCCACCTTAATGAAGTCCCTCCGTTCAACCGCCATGTATCTTTTCTTCTCCTGTACGGGTCTGGCATCTAGCCGAACGGCCAGTTTATGGCAAATAATCTCGGGGTCAATCCCTAGCATATCTTCTGACCCCCTTGCAAACAAGACTTTGAACTTCTGGAGGACCAAGATCACGCCTTCCTGGATCCCTGGCTCCAAACCAGTCCCAATAGATACCTTTCAGTCGGAAGGATCATCCAGCTCCACCTATTCCAATAATGTTGCCGGCTCTAGCCAGGACACGACATCCTTCTGCCGTGCGGTCTCGGCAATGCTGTTGACCCTCATGTCCCGCTCAATCATCCTTTTTACGGCCTTCTTGTAGCAGGCCCTAGCCGTATCCGGGTCCATAAGGGCCACTCCTACCCTAGTCTCCGTGGGGAATTTTAAGCAGGAATGTCGTACGGAGTAAATGGCCTCCAAAATCTTCGAACCCTGGCCTCCCCAAAATGGCGTTGTGGGCGCATTCTAGCCTCACCACTACAAACGTCATGGGGATCGCCGCCCAGTGTTCACCATCCCCAATCTCCACCGGAAGGACAATGGTCCCTTCTGCGTCGATGCTCTGACCAGTGAAACCGGCCAAGGGAGTGCGCAGGGGGCTCAGATCGGCCCTGCTCAGGTGCATCTTCTCAAAAACGTCCCAGTACAGGGCATTGACACTGCTGCCAGTGTCGACTAGGACTCGTCGGATGATCCATTCCCGAATATCCATGTTGATTACCAACTCATCCCTGTGAGGCCCGGGTGCCGATGGTAAGTCCGCCGGCCCAAACGTAATGGGTTCGGCCTTATGCTTCTTGACGGGAGGTGCAGAGATAGAATTGATTCGGAGGGCCCTTTCGAATTTGTTCCTCTCCGCTGGGGTGTCCCCTGTTTCTGCTCCCCCGAAAATCATCTTGATTTCCATCTTCTTTTGGGAGCCGACCGGCTCGAGTGATGCTTCTGGTCGTTTATCATTGTGGTGGAAGTCCACGTCCTTGACTCCAGCCTCTCGCCGGTCATCCCGACGCCAGTTGTAAGGTCTCCCATGATGCTGTGACTGACCTTGGGATGTTGCCCCCGCGGTGAGCTCCCCGAGGTATCCCCTCTTGATGAGTTTCTGGATGGCGTACTTCAGACTCTTGCAGTCATCGGTACGGTGCCCCGGCTTGCGATGATATTCGCAGTAGGCCTCCATGTCTTGGCACATTGTATGCCCCTTGGTGAGAACCAGCTCCTTGAGCAGTCCTTTATCTTTGATAGCCCCAAAAATCTAGCTAATGGGGTACGCCAAGGGAGCAGGGCCGACACCCATGCGATGTTCATCTCCAGGGCCTTCCTGTGCAGCCCAAGGGACATAGCCGCCGGTCGTCGTCTTCTTCTTGGGCGCTGGAGCCTCCGCCGGTCTAGGACCCAGTCGGTCCGACATTTTTCGTGTTGCGGGGGTTGCCACCCCATCTTTCTGGGCGACCTCCTCCTCGATTGCCGCGAACTTTTGCGCCCTGGCAAGTACCTCTATATAATTATCCCCAGGGTTCCTCTTCAGGTCCAAATACAGATCCTCGGTTGCCAGCGCGTTGGTGAATAGGGTGATGTCGGTGCTCTCCGGGAGGTCTTCAACCTTAAGGGTTTCGTCCCTCCACCCGAGGAGGAAGGTGGACAGCGATTCCCCCTTGGTCTGGCGGACGTTCGTCAGCCAGCTAAAGTGCTTCTTTGGTGTGGTGTTGGAGGTGAACTGCGCCATGAACTGCCGGGAGAGTTGTTCGAAGCTGTCAATGGATCCCAGTCTCAGTTGTCCGAACCATTCCTACGCTGGTCCTCTGAGTGTGCTGAAAAACAACCTGTGGATGGCCTCATGTGAAGCTCCCAACATGGAAAGAGTTCCCTAGAAGGTGAGTAAATGAGCCTTAGGGTCCCCGGCCCCATCGTAAGTCAAACCGACGGGGGACGAACGTACCTTGGTATTTCCATTGCCATTATCCTGGCAGAAAAAGGGAAAGACAGAATGACCCTGGGCTGAGCCGGACTGGCCTCCGTCCATCGGTTCAACTCGTTAATCTGCCTCTTCATCTCCATGAGCATGGCATCCCGTGGATCGGGAGTAGTGGGTGCTGGGTTTACTATCGCCAGGGCATTTCCCCCGTCATGATCCCATAGTTATGCTGTCCATGGATGACGCGGGCCTCCTGCCTCATGCCGTCCATTAGGGGAGTGTGTTCCCTCGCCGCCTGATCATTACGGGGCATTACCGGGGTGTGCTCCCGGTTCGTGCGTCGCTGTGTTCCTCCACCAAACCTAGTTTCCCCATTGCCCCCCATATCCAGGGAATGGACGTTCCTGACAATCCTGGTATGGACCGATCGGCGGGAATCATTGTTCTCGCCAGTTCGCTCGACGAACGTTTGCATTGAACGGAGAGGAGAAAGGGGTGTTGGTCCTGAGTTGGCGGAATTCACGCGTTCTACCTCCCGTTCATCCGCCAAGCGGCGGATTGTGTCTGTTATTTCCCTCAGGGCGTTCGGATCCCGTCGGACCTCTTGGGGAATCAAGTTAGTGAGCACCCCAAAATCCCCACGGGACCAGAGATTGCTGGACTGGGCTCCCGCCGCCTGGTTACGGCTTCTCCTGCTATGGGCCAGTCGTGAAGAGAGATCTTGAGAGTTTCCTGCGTTGTTAGCGGCCATTTTACTTGTTCTTTGGTTATTTTTTGGAGTGATTTTTAGTGTAGAGCTTAATTTGAAAGGACTTTTTGAACTAGTTTCTCACAGACGGCGCCAGTGTTGAGGTTTATTCCCTCAACCCGCAGGCTCAACACGTAACTTGGGGGTTTCGAATGGGTGATGAGCAAGTAAAGTGGAGAAATAAGCAGGAAATATGTCAAACAAACTGTGTTTACCAACTCAAACTGTTACAAACCGAAGGGCCGAACGTACTATGCTATGCTATGAACTGATATTACTGATAGAGAGTTAGAGTGCTAAATTGTGAACCCTTTACAGTGAAATAAATGCTACTATTTATACCACCAATGGGTAGTTGGACATGTCGACGTGGCAAGCTGTGGGCGGCATGATCCCAACCACCAAATCTTCTGCATTAAATGTGCTTCCCGTCAGAATCTAGGTTTCCCGCCATTGGGTGGGGACGTTTGTCCCCAAGGGCTTGGCCGCTGTCTCGTACCGGGATCTCGATTCCCTATCAATGGGAAACGGGACGTTCATCTTCATGTACTTGATCTATTGAGAGGCACTATCTTTGATCTATTCTTGAGCCGCCCTTGGTCCCTTACTGAGAGGTGGGGACGTCCGTCCCCATGTACCCCGTAGGTAGGGACGGATCCAGGATTTTGAGTCAAGGGGGGGGGGGGGGGGGGGATTTTTTCGTTAATGTTGAGATGGTGAACATTTTTCCGCTATTGTAGCAGGGTGAATTTTTTTTTGCTAGGGTAGCGGTGCAAATTTTTTTCGCTAGTATAGGACTTTGCGGATAATTTTTGTTCAAAAATTTTCTTGAGTAATAAATACACGATGAAATTTAAATCTATTATATTACATTCTAATTCTAGACAACGGAAAAATAACTTTGATTTAATAATTGTTAGTGCTCTAGATTTTTATTGAAAATAAGAAAGGATATACGGAGTAACATTTTATCAAATTATTTGAAGGTAAAGAATTTAATAGGTACACATAAAACGATGTTTTTTAAATAATTTCTTCTTTTTTAACCACATGAATCCTATCATAATATAAAGAATCCGTTTTGGAATTGCATTTTTTGTCTACGAAGAAGGGTATTTATGGATCACAAGAACTTTTCTTAATATTACTCCGTATGAGATTATTAGTTTTAGAATAATATGATACATAGTATTGTTAATTCATATATACATGGTGCACAATATATTTCTATTTATGCTAAAATAAGTCAAAATTTGTTAATTCTGGGGAGTTGGGAAATTGTTTTAGAAAATCTGGCGGATTTCTCAGAGTATCGTGTGATCACTTTTCGAATCTAATATTTCGACCCTATGCCTGGGTTACACGAAATTTAGATTATGGGGATAATCACTCTGAGAGATAGTCTAAAACTGAGGCACCAATATATAGACCACGAACTAGCAATTTTAGTAGAACTCGAATTCTTCTGATTACCAAAGAGATAAGGCCAATCAGTTAGAGTTTACTCTAACAGAAAGTCATTCTATTAAATAATTAATATGGACATGTTTATCCGAAAATAAATTTCCATATTTATTTCTTTAATAAAATAAAATTATGGTCCGGGGCGCTGCCCCGAGCCCCGCGAGGGCGGCCTCCCTCGACCCCCGCCAGGGACGTTGCCCCTTGGACCCCGCCAGGGGCGCTGCCCCTTGGACCCCGCAAGGGGGCGCAGCCCCCTTGACCCCCGCCATTTAATCGAACCAAGTTTAAATTTAATTTCGTACAAGTGTGCGCTCCGCACCTCCTAACTTGTCTAAAATTAAACTTGAACTCCATTGGTAATCTGTAAATTCCATTACACTAAAATGAACCTGGTGATACTAAAATCACCAACAATCCTCCCCCATTTTAGTGTAACCATGAATCTACATAAACAAGAATAAGAGACAACCAAACTTATGCATACATGAAAATATCGAAACGATTGAATTTTCATATTAGTACATTACACATTCCAAATACTCGAGAATCAGGGTGTTCTAAGAATTGAACCCTTCAATCCATTTGAATACATGAAGATAACATACACATAAGTTCAAATAAACAACTAGTTCAAAACTTTGACACTATTATTAAGCCGAGTGTCCCAATCCATTCATAATCGTATAAAAGTCAAGTCCCAACTTTTCGAAGTGCGGCTACACTTCACGATCATATAGGTAATTCCTTTAATCATGTACCTGCTTACATTTTAACAAAGGAATTATTAAGAATATATATTCAACCCTTTTACTACAGGTCCGAACACACTAACCTGGGATGACAAAATGCATGTGTTCCATTCCTTAAGTATGAGCTTTCCTCATTGAATTCAACCTCTAATATTATATTAGAGGGGAATTGGGTGTCTCATCATTATGGAATTAAATGGACTTTAAACCCATCCCAATCGCAGACTTGTGCACTAAGTCCCTGGCCAGACCTTTAGTTAAATGATCCGCCAAATTCTGTTGTGATTTCACATACTCAACAGAAATTACACCCTTCATGATTAAGTCCCTAATCATACTGTGTCTAACACCTAAGTGTCTAGACTTCCCATTATACACTTGGCTATAGGCCTTAGCCAACGTGGCAGCACTATCACAACGAATAGAAATGGGTGCAATTGGCTTTGTCCATAATGGAATCTCAAAAACCAAATCTCTTAGCCATTCTGCCTCTTTACCGGCAGCAGCTAAAGCAACAAATTCAGACTCCATTGTTGAATTTGTAATGCAAGTTTGCTTCTTAGAGGCCCAAGAAATGGCACCTCCCCCAAGCAAGAATACCCAACCACTTGTAGAAGAATGATCTTCTAGGTGATTTATCCAGCTTGCATCAGTATATCCTTCTAGAACCGAGGGATATCCAAGATAACATATTCCATAATCCATGGTTCCTTTTAAGTATTTGAATACTCTCTGAATTGCTTGCCAATGTTGAGTACTAGGATTGCTAGTATACCGACTCAACCTCCCAACCGCGTAGGCGATATCCGGACGAGTGCTTGTCATGGCATACATAAAGCATCCTATAGCTTGAGAGTATTCTAATTGTGATATTGCCTTGCCTTTGTTTGGCATTAATTTGACACTAGGGTCCATGGGAGTACTCACGGGAGAACATTCACTATAATTAAATTTCTTGAGAATTTTCTCAACATAGTGTGCTTGCGTCATAGCAATTCCTTTGTTCAACCGCTTAATCCTAATACCAAGGATTACATCAGCCTCCCCCATATCTTTCATGGAAAACCTTGATGACAATAAACTTTTCGTTTCATCAACTTGAAGTTGATCAGTGCCAAAAATCAGCATGTCATCAACATATAGGCAAATTATCACACCACACCCGGTTGAATCAAACCGACTGTAAACACATTTATCAGATTGGTTTAGCTTAAAACCATTTGATAAAATAACTTCATCAAACTTTTGATGCCATTGTTTTGGTGCTTGTTTCAGACCATACAAGGATTTGACAAGCTTACACACTTTATGCTCATTACCGGGCATAACAAAACCTTCTGGTTGGTTCATGTAAATTTCCTCATCAAGCTCTCCATTTAAGAAGGTTGTTTTGACATCCATTTGATGGACAACCAGATTGTGGATGGCTGCCAAAGCAACCAACAATCTAATGGTAGATATCCGGGCCACTGGTGCATATGTGTCAAAATAATCAATACCTGGTTTTTGTTTAAACCCTTGTATTACCAAACGTGCTTTGAACTTATCTATAGTTCCATCTACCTTCATCTTCTTTTTGAAGATCCATTTGCAACCCAAAGGTTTAGAACCTGGTGGCAAATCACATAGCACCCATGTATTGTTTTCTAAAATTGATGATAATTCATCATCAATTGCCTCTTTCCAAAAGGTCACATCTCGGGATTCCATGACCTCTTTAAAGGTCTTTGGATCTCCTTCAATACTGTAACAATACGAGTATTGAAATCCAACCTCATCCCTTGATCCTTCCACCAAATACAGCTGGAAATCGGAGCCAAAATTTTTAGCAATTCGAGCCCGTTTGCTCCTCCTGACCTCTTGGGGTTCCGGATCTGATATACCTTCTAAAGTTTCTGAAATTTGTCCTTCATTACTGTTAGAAATCAGATCCTTAGGCCTTGGGATTGATGAAAAACGCATTTCATCAAAAATCGCATCTCGCGACTCAATCACGGTATGTACAGAAACCGAATTATTAGGATCTATAACATAGAACCTATATGCCTTGAAATTTTCAGCATATCCTATGAAAATGCAGTCAATTCCCCTTTCTCCCAAAGTATTTATTTTGGGATTGGTTAGTTTGACAACTGCCCGACAGCCCCAAATTCTGAGGTAACTCAAATTTGGAGACTTTTTGAACCATAATTCATATGGGGTTTTCTTGTTCCTTTTATTTGGAACCCTATTCAAGACATAACATGCGGTAAGCATTGCCTCCCCCCAAAAACCCTTACTCAAGCCTGAGTAAGACAACATCGAGTTGACCATTTCTTTTAAAACTCGATTTTTCCTTTCGGCAACACCATTCTGTTGTGGTGTATATGGTGCCGTGGTCTCATGGATGATACCAACTGATTGGAAATATTGGGTATCCATATATTCCCCTCCCCGATCAGTTCTAAGACATTTAACCGGATTGCTTAATTGCAATTCCACCTCGGTTTTGTATATTTTGAATTTTTGTAAGGCTTCATCCTTAGAATGCAACAAATACACATAGCAAAACCGAGTTGAATCATCAATAAAAGTTACGACATAATTTTTGTTGCCAAGTGAGGGAGTTGAATGAAAATCACAAAGATCACTATGAATCAATTCCAAAATTCCAGAATTTTGATTAATATTTTGAAAAGGTTGTCTTGTGATTTTGGTCAACATGCAAGTTTTACATTTTTCTGTATTAATATCAAAGGCAGGAATTGATCCATCTTTTGACATTTCGTGCACTCTTCTAAAATTAACGTGACCTAAACGAGCATGCCATAGCATGGCATTATCAATTGAAGAAGTAAATGATGCAGATGATACAAACACAGAATTTCCAACAGAAGATAAAGTATCAACCAAATTCAAGCAAAACATACGATTAGTAAAATAACCAAAACCAACAAACGTGCCAAATCGAGATAAAATAAATTTATCCGATTCAAAGACTTGCTTAAAGCCATCAGAATTTAAACAACCACCACTAACAAGGTTCTTACTAAGCCTAGGAACAAATAAAACATCAGACAACTTTATTGTTTTTCCCGAAGTAAACGTAAGACTAACAACTCCAAAGCCACAAATTGGTTGACTCGACTTATCACCCATCATCACCGTGGAACCATCATCAACTGGTGTCAATTTCTCGAACCATCGACGATCTTTACACATATGACTTGTGGCACCCGAGTCAACCCACCATGTACGGTCATCATCCTGTACATAAAAAGAACCAGGAATTAGTGAACAATAATTCTGAGTAGAATTATAAAGAGGGTTAGAAAGATTCTGACCTCCTCTAGATGCAGTAGAGTCCTTAGGCCCACTGTTTCCACCACCACTGTTTCCTCCACCACTATTTGCAGCATTGTTCTTATTGAGATTCACCCGACAATCACGCTTAACATGACCCGTCTTTTGACATCTCCAACAAACCAGATCCTTAGGATTCTTATTTAGTTTGTCTCGGCTATCATTCTTGCGTTTGATGCCTTTTCCCTTGTGATTTTGATTGTTTTTGTTTACTTCAACCATGTGGACAGTAGGCTGTCCAACATCAGGCTTTGCCTTATTTTTGTCACCTTCTTGAATGCGGAGTGATTCCTCAATCTGTATGTGACTACCGAGTTGTAACAGAGACAACTCTTCATTCCCATGTTTCAGATCACGCTTGTAATCCTTCCATGTTGGTGGTAATTTTTCAATTATCATCGCTACTGCGACGCACTCATCCATCTTCATATTATGTTGAGTGAGTTGGCCCAGAATGCGAAGAATTTCATTGTATTGTTCCATAACAGGCCTTGAGTCCATCATCTTATAGTGATAAAAATCACTAACAAGGAACTTCTTACTAGAAGCATCCTCAGCCATATACTTGGACTCAAGTGAATTCCACAATTCCTTCGCACTCTCCACGTTTTGGTAAATATCAAATAAAGTATCAGACATACCGTTTAGAATATGGCCCCTGCAGATGTAGTCATCGTTTTCCCACTTGGAACGACGCCTTGACTGCTCAATAGTTTCATCTTCGTGATACTCTGGCATAGGCGTACTCAGAACGTAAACCACCTTCAGTGTGGTCAACAGAAAGTGCATCTTCTTTTGCCAGCGACGGAAATCAACTCCTTGGAATTTCTCCAACTTGTCGAATTTGGAAGTCATCTCTTTTACAGATTCAGCCATGATTTTCCGAAACGAGAAAAAATATTAGATTCGATTGTTAATTCTGGGGAGTTGGGAAACTGTTTTAGAAAATCTGGCGGATTTCTCAGAGTATCGTGTGATCACTTTCCGAATCTAATATTTCGACCCTATGCCTGGGTTACACGAAATTTAGATTATGGGGATAATCACTCTGAGAGATAGTCTAAAACTGAGGCACCAATATATAGACCACGAACTAGCAGTTTTAGTAGAACTCGAATTCTTCTGATTACCAAAGAGATAAGGCCAATCAGTTAGAGTTTTACTCTAACAGAAAGTCATTCTATTAAATAATTAATATGGACATGTTTATCCGAAAATAAATTTCCATATTTATTTCTTTAATAAAATAAAATTTTGGTTCGGGGCGCTCCCCCGAGCCCCGCGAGGGCGGCCTCCCTCGACCCCCGCCAGAGGCGCTGCCCCTTGGACCCCGCCAGGGGCGCTGCCCCTTGGACCCCGCAAGGGGGCGCAGCCCCCTTGACCCCCGCCATTTAATCGAACCAAGTTTAAATTTAATTTCGTACAAGTGTGCGCTCCGCACCTCCTAACTTGTCTAAAATTAAACTTGAACTCCATTGGTAATCTGTAAATTCCATTACACTAAAATGAACCTGGTGATACTAAAATCACCAACAAAATTTATTATCTACAAATTTGTTTTACAAAGTAGGAAGTAAATTGATGTTTATATTTTGGACACTTTACATGATCTATTTTTTTTAACTATTTTGTGTGATATTTAATAACAATGATATTTTACACGATAGAGTACTAATTATCTAATAAAGACAATTAAACATTACAAAATCAAGAATTTTGATATAATAGGTAACATAACTCTTAAACAATGAGTTGTTAAAGAATTTTAGATTTTACTTCTTTTAAATCTCCAATTAAGTATTACATTATGTGAGTTTATATATTAATTTTGAAAACTAAAAGATAGGGGGGGCGAAAGCATATATATCTAATTAAAGTATGAAAATTTTATGAAAATATTACATATATAATAGAAAATTTTGAAAGTCCAAGGGGGACGATCGACCCCCCGTGCCCCCCCTAAATCCGTCCCTGCCCGTAGGAACCCTGGGCCTGGATGCCTCCTGTTAGTGGAACACGTACGTCTCCTGGCCCTTTAACCTTGGTACTGGCTGATGATGGAGTACGTGCGTCCCCTGACCCTTGGTGCTTGGCCTTCTTCTTGGACCTTAGTAGGACGCTCGTAGGTGATCTTTAAGGGTTAATGGGCCGGCCCTTATTGAGCCATTAACCCAACATAAGTGAATTGTAAGTGTAAATATTCAACTCTAAATCCCTTTTCACACATCTCCTCAAGAAGTTCAGGGGCCATGTCAAGTTCGCCATGTTTACAAAGCCCATTAGCCAATGCGATATAAGTGACAACAATCGGGACAAATCCATTCCTGAACAAGCAATGTCATCCCTGCATGTAGAAGAATCAAATTCACCCCTGTAAACAATGATTATGCATCACACTTTGAATCTCAATTCCAAACATAAGCTAATAGAGGAAACAATCTTATTTTCAGAAAGAGTTTTTGCCACTATTAGTCCCCGACTATTGTGTCAGTGACACTTTTGGTACTTGACTTTTAATTTTTTCATTTTTAGTCCTCGACTATAGTGCGAGAGACACTTTTGGTATCCGTCTTTGAAAATTTCCGTATTTAGTCCTTCGACTTTTGTAAAAGTGACACTTTTAGTCCTTCAACTATTGCAATAGAGACATTTTTAGTCCTCCACTTATTGTGTCAAAATCATAGTAGAAGGACTAACAGTGTCAATTTGATAATACTCAAAGGACTAAATGTGGAAAACTTTAAAGTAGAGGACTAAAAGTGTCTCTCACACAATAGTTGATGACTAAAAATGGAAAAATCTAAAGTCGTGTACCAAAAGTGTCACTAACACAATACTCGGGGGACTAAAATTGCAATAAATCGCTTTTGCTTGATAATACATTGCACCGGCATTTCAACGAGCAGTTGTGAAGCAAACATTGTGATAAAAGTATGTTCATATTAAAATCAAAGAATGACAAAAGTACAGAACTCTAACTGGAGAAAATCAATTGTAGAAAGAAAATCACTTCTTATAAATTAGAAAAACAACGAAATACATCAAGTTTTCCCCATATGGCCATAGGTATTTATTGCTTGTCATACTCATACATAGGTCTCTTGGGTATAAAATAAAATACAAGTAACAAATTGTAAGGAGCGAGATCACAAGTAAAATTCTAATTAGTTTGGGTTCTGTTCTTAAAGAAAGCCTTTGCAAACTCGACCAACTTATGAGTTGAAGGTAAGACATCTCTAACGGCTTCATCAACTGCAAAATCATCAACCCAATGGGACAAACTGGGAAATGTGATTTCATCAAACAATTTAACATTGTTAAGCACCTCATTGGCTTTGAACCAACCTATGAAACTTCCAAGAACAATGTCTAGAAATCCAATCTTGTCTCCGCCGAAGAATTTCCCGCCTTTGCTGCAATTCTTAAAGACATCCTCCAAGGGAAATACGGCTTCAACAAGATTATCTATTGCCTCTTTTTCTACTCCCTCGTTCGCTGCAGCTGGTAATCCGCTTAAAATTGGAAATATCTGAATCGTAATAGAATAAGTTAAGGCGCCTCATATGAGTCAAATATACATTACCAAAAAGAAGACACATACCTTATCATCAATATAAGCTGCCCAAAAACGGTTGATGGCCCGATCATAAGGATCAGTAGGGAATAATGAGGAATCAGAAGTAGACCACACATCATCGATATACTGAACGATGACGAGAGATTCACATATGGGCTTGTCGTTGTGGATGAGGACGGGGTATTTTCTTGTAAATCGGGTTTAGTCGAAGCAGAAGCTCACTCTTGGGCTTTATTTGCACCTCAATAAATTCATAATCTACGAACTTAAGGTTAAGAAGGACTCTAATACGAAGCACATAAGGGCTCCACCATGCTCCCAACAGCTTAACCTGGTCAGATGCCATGACGATGATCGATTGGACTCAAAATAGGCTATATATTGAACATAGGAGGTAAAATTAAGCTTAAGAATCTAAGCTGCATGTGTGTATTTAAGCACAAACTTGAGAGATCAGGCAAGTAGAGAGCACTAACTTGAAATTCAACGTTTCTGTTTTAGTGCCAACTTTCAAACATTCACTAACTTAATGGAGACAAAAAGATTACGAAGATGCAATTTAAAATTGATAGAGATGTGACGATGTATTCTAACCGTCTAGGCACCACACCAAAAAATAAGCTCAGATTCCCTTTTCCAACACGAATAAATACAATTAGTCAAATTGATTAAATACTGGTTGAAGCACTTGAATTGCTGAATTATGAAAAACATTAAAATATCGGTAAAGTAAAGAAAGTAATGTAGTGGGAAAAATAACTAATTACCATAACAAAATTATTGATAAGGTTGATAAACTTAAAATATAAGTTGGAAACTAAAAAAGTGGGAAAAATAACTAATATAGTGGGAAAAATAATAACTTTTACCACAATATAGTGGGAAAAATAACTACTTACCGTAACAAAATTATTGATAAGGTTGATAAACTTAAAATATAAGTTGTCAAACTTACTCTAAGTTTGCTCCTTTAATATTTCAGTAAATGAAACATTAGGGATTTAAGAATCACTAAGAAGATACGGAAATAAGTATGATAGAAAAAGTATAAACAAACAGAAAAATTATAGAAGAAAGATGAAAGAAGTACCAAAGGTTAAATGAAAAGGCAATTGAATTCGGAATAGAGAAAGTGCTTTTTCATAGGTCAAATATTAAAAGAACAAAACTTTTTTAAAAGTAGCGTGTCACTTATTAATAATAGGATAAGAAATTAAATGTTATGTTGAACTATTTATATATTATAATAGTTCAACATTGGATAAATGATTAAAAGTTATGTTGAACTATTTATATATTATATATAAATTGTCCATAGTTTATACCACACAATTAAGCTTGGCACAAACACTTTCAAATATTATTAAAATTATTGAATTTACTTAGGATTAGGTATTGTCATGCATTACGTTGATCAAATTCTTATGAAGTATATGATCAACGATAATAATAAGCCAGTCATCATCATCATCATACAGCTTTATCAATTATATATATATATATATATATATATACTCCAATTATTTATTGGGAAAATTCCCGAAATAGGATTAAAAAAGTTTTAAAATTCCAAAATAGGATTGTAATGTTTTTATTCCCAAAATAGGAGTAATTACTGCCATGTTTGGAAAATACTGTCATGTTTAAATTCTGGTACTGCCAAAATATGGCAGTAATTAGTCTTATTTTGAAAATAAAAATATGAGAATCCTATTTTGGAATATACAAACCTTTTTAGAAAAGTAGATGATAGGTTCTATAGAAGCAGAAAAGTGCATGGACTTAAACATAAAGAATTTACGTACCTATTTGAAGTCGATAATTAAGTAGTCGATAATTTGGGTTACTTTTTTTCCTAGCTGATTCGTTAGTTACGATTTTACGAATAATTTGGAGTCTTTTTCATTTTTCAGTTTCTTTTTAATATGATATTTGTTTGTTATTTGTAATTTCATTTCATTTTGCTATTTTATGTGTCAATATATTATAGTATATCAAATTTGCTTAAAATAATGTTAAGGCCTTTTGCGATATTGCTAATCATTTTTATCTGTGTTTCCCTAATATATGTTTATTTTTTTATCCAATTCATTTTTAATGTATTCTTAGATTATAAACATCAAAGGACATACGAGTACTAATTATTTGCACTACTAGAAAAATGTCTTACAGTGACATCAAATTAGTGTCACTGAAAGTTTCTGTGACACTAAAAAAATGTCGCTGAAAGTGAGGATAGTGACACTACAAGTGACACTTTTTAAGTGTTACTACAAGTGTCACAGAATTGTGACACTATGATATCACAATATAGTAACGCATTGGCGATATAGCTATTCGGTGATACTTTTACATCATATACTCTAGTGACACTAAAGTATCACTAAATAGTGATACCTTGGCGACATAACTCAATGGCACTACGATATTACAAAACTCAATGGCACGCTAATGCTATGAAACCATACACATGATACATTGATTAAAATCATAATTTAATACTAATGAATAATCAAAAGTTCAAATATTTTTATTTATATCTCAATTTTCACATAAATGTGAATCTACATACTACATAATTAAAAGAGGCAACCCCACAACAAAAAATAATAAACAATAACAAAATGGTACCTAAAACAAAAGCACATGTGCCAAAACACAAAAAGGTCGAAACATCAACTACGGAGAGTAGACGAGATGAAGAAGCCTTCCTAGTCATAGCATCATATTCATTCAATAAGTAATTTCTTAAGTAATTTCCCCAAATGTTTG
Source organism: Cuscuta europaea (assembly GCA_945859875.1). Lineage (NCBI taxonomy): Eukaryota > Viridiplantae > Streptophyta > Magnoliopsida > Solanales > Convolvulaceae > Cuscuta > Cuscuta europaea. The sequence goes on from CAMAPE010000030.1 coordinate 3,228,221, forward strand.
TTTACATTTAAGGCAATACATCCAAATACTAACACGCTAGTGCTCCAATTCGTAAAGAACATTGACAGAAGAAGAATGTGTTGTAACAATACTGAGTTTCTTCTCTAACTCGGTATTGTTAGAGAAGAAATTGCAAAATGTAAAACACCATACCGCCACGTATGAAAAGAGTCACAGCACGTGAATTTTCAGTTTCTATGTAAATCATTTTATCCTTTGTTGTACCAAAAGCTCTCTCTCGAACTAGTCCAGCCTGTATTCGATCATCAAATAGCTTAGGAGAAAAACTGAAGTTACATAAGATTTAATTACTGATCGAATTATCTCACGTTTTTTACTTTTGATTTAGAAGCAGCAATTTGATCCTCCAAAAAGGAAGGGAATATGAATAGAGTTTCTGACCTAGCCAATAGAGTTTCCTCAAAGATTTAAGTTAAAATTGATTTTTTATTGAACCAGCAAGCAACCTAAGTCCTTTCGCAACTGCTTGTTTAAAGCCATACTCAAATTCTAAACATTCACGCTTTGCTTCCTAATTCAAGCGGCCGAAAAAGAAAAAAAAATACGTTGAAATGAAAATGAAAGTTGGAATAATCTATACCTGAACAAAAAGTCTCATTGGTATACCTGCAATTTTCATTGACATACCTACAAATCAAAGGAGGTAAAGATAGACCGAGTATAATAAATACATGCAATTTTCATTGACACACCTCCAAATCAAAGGAGGTAAAGATAGAGGTGTTGAGCTAAAGATCGAATACCTACTGACAAGTTTCTCCGTCGGTCAATCAGCTAGTCTTGAGCTTGCTTCCGCTATTAACAAATATAGAAAACCCAATTCTGAAAAATCTGTCTTTTTGTTTTGCCTTGGTGGGAATAACTGAAAATGGCGAGGAGAAGCTTGTAGCAGTGGCCAGGCACATAGAGAAGACTCTGGGTCACACTGATACCATGAATGATGATATTCTTCTGATTTTCTCCAACTTCGATGGCCGGTTGAAGGAGAAGCTCACTGAGGATGACTCTCGCGGCTGCGCTGCGCTGAAGCTCACCGAGGATGACTCTCGAGAAGTTAGGGTTCAAAAAGGAATACTCTGCAGGCCGGCCCCTAAGTAATACTCCGTATGAATATTGACGCGCGTCTGGCTTCAAATATACTCCGTAAAAAATGTCTAGTGTCACTGCTTGATGTACGTGTATTTTTTTTAGAAAATGGTGACACTTTTGTGTCATTAATGATATTTTATCAGAAAGTGTCACAATAAAAGTGTCACTGTAAGCCATTTTTCTACTAGTGTTGTATTCTCTTTATTGTGAATATGATGAAAAACACAATCATCCAACAAAGAATTATATCCCGTGCATTGCACGGGTACATACTATACTAGTTTATAAAATAACCTAGAAACAGTTCAAGGATATTTTCAACGTTTGGTTTAAAAGTTCTTAGGGAAAAGGGTCAAATAGACCCTCGAACTTACATAAAAAGGTCAAATAAGCCCTTATATAGGAGGCTCTGTCCGGCCGTCATCATTTGGGGCAGTTTCCGGTGTAATTTTTGATGAAATGTTTTGAGCATTTTATTCATTTAGTCTAGTTTACTCATACTAAATTTCAGCTAACAACTCGATCGGGAAGACATTCAAATGATTTCTTGAACATAACTACGCTTTTAACTGCACATTTATCTTCAAGAATTGATTTGAATACTTTCCCGATTGAAGTTTTAGCTGACATTTGGTATGAGTAAACTAGACTTAATGAGTAAGATGCACAAAAAATTTCATCAAAAAATTACACCGGGAACCACACCAAATTGTGACGACCGGACAGAGTCTCCTATATAAGGGCTTATTTGACTTTTTTATGTAAGTTCGAGAACCTATCTGACCTTTTTCCCAGTTGCTTCCACTTTTGAGGAACCATTTGTTTTCGAAATTATTTAAAAGTGATTAATGGTAAATGTTGATATTGTTTGAAAAAAAAGTAATTTTGTAAAATTAAAAGTTAAACTGTATGAAAATACAAATTTTAGAGTTTGTAATTAACAAAAAGAATTGAGATGTGCTTTTGAGAAGCAATAACAAAATCTTGAAAGAGTTAAGTAACACTAGAACTCACCGAATTTGATAAATACTACCGCTGCCCCATAAAATTTGGTCAACTTTCCATTTTTGGTTGTCCCAATAACTCTGTTACTTTTTTCAACTACACATTTTTTACTTTATTAATCCTCGTGCAGATCAAGCTTAGCAAAGTTTTAAGGGACAAAGAAAGTATTATTAAAATTCATGAAATCTTAATTGAAGTGGCTGAATCATGAAAAGAATATACTTAAAATATATTTTATTAACAAAACAAAGAAAAATATATTGTAATATTTTTTTAGGGAATTAACCTCCAAATTAAATTGAACACAAAGCTATGTAGTACAAGGGAACACAGAAACATGGAAACTCGAAAATGAATACAGGAACAAGATAAAACAACAAGTACGGGATACAGATACATGGTATTTTTATAAATATTTAAAATCATGTGGTGTATTTATAAAGATTAAAAAATTGCATGAACTTGTTTGAAAATATATGTATCTTCCACTGCCCACTCATGTCATTCAATCACCTTAGTTAAAAATTAATTCATACTTCCTATCTCATATACACACTAGTGCATCTTGATATATACTATGGTATATATAGATCTGATGGATCGCCGACCCTGGGGTAGCCGGAATCCAGGAAATGTGAGAAGGACGGAAAAGTATAAGTGAGATTGAGTAAGAATTTTGGCAGAGTAACAACTATTTCGCACAGAGAATTTCGGATCCCTTTCCACAGATTGAAAGGTGGTATTTATACTAAGGAAAAATACTTGACCAACAAGTAAAAAAAATGTTATTCTATTGTGGTGAAAACACGTGTTATGCCTGTCTAACAGAATCAACATAAGAACTCGTTTAGAAACATTGCAATTGGCTGAATCAGCTGAATTGGTGAATCTGCTGAATTATGGGAAAATTATATTTAAAATATATTTTATTAAGAAAATAAATAATAAAATGTAAGGAAAATAACTAAAATTGTTCTCAACGGTAATTTCAGTCAATTCAAAGACAAATGTAATTTCCGTTTTACTTGTTTTGATTATTTTACAATTTAGCGCGTGAAATCAAAAGTTGCGTGTTTGGTGAAATAGTTGGTTGATAAGTTTGATAAGCAGAAAAACATGGTCACCAATGGGCCCTAAAAATGTTTGAAGTTACTTTTTTTACTGAATTGACTGAAGTTACGGTTGAAAATCATTTAGCTACCTTTTTCATATATTTTCTTCTGTTTTTATTAATAAAATGTATTTCGAATATAATTTTCATAAAATAGAATAGATTGAGCCAATTCATCTTGTTCAGCCAGAATTTCATCAATTTCAGTAGATTTTTCATATTCAACCGATTAAGCCAATTTCAATGCCAGTAAACAATCTCTTAATCTTTTAATTTGAATATTATGTTCTATCTTCATTGAGCATTTTCTATCTTCGTTGAGCTTTTTTACTATTAAATTTGGAAAATAATGACATGTTTAAAGTCTGATACCGTCAAAACATGATTGTAATTACTCATATTTAGATAATACAAACATGACAATCCTGTTTTGAAATTCTCAAACGTTTCTAGTTCTATTTAAATCAATTTTCCTGGCCGAGGCCGACCTCAGCCCTCCGAGGTCAGCACCAACATCGAGCTCGCAGATCACCCAGATGAGGCAAGATACGAGGCCGACCTCGAGCACACCGAGGTTGGTAACAGACCTGACCTCGGGAATGCACACGAAGTCAACGAGAGTCAAACAAGAACGAAGAAATGACCATCACTGGATAAACCAATGATCAGGGAAACTTCCCTGACAAATCCACTATACCCGAAATCTGACCTCTTGGAGCTCGGGGTCCCATGTGCCAAACATGGACTTAGACATTTCAGCAGTCCAATGACCACGCAAAGCTACCGCCACATCACCAACACTATACAAAGCGCCACGTCACTCCAGCAGATAAGATAAAGAATATTCCGGATAACACACGTGTAATCCACACATGTATTCTGGTGCACTTATGTTACACACAGTTTCAATCAGCCAGTTGTTCAACTTATCTCTCCAATCACCTTTACATGTATCAACCTCTCATTAGACTAGTCTGTTGATTCTGTTAGACAGGCATAACACGTGTTTTCACCACAATAGAACTCGTTTAGAAACATCCGCAAGTATATGGTACAAATATCCTAGAAGGAGAACATTTTGAACTTGTAAGTATGATATAAATACTTATTTTAAAGTTTGCTACATTTTCTTTTTTTGAATACAATGTATTTAAAAGTTTGTTACACTTTTTCTTTTTGGTAAGTTTTTCTTGTTAAAATATTCAATTATCTTTACTTTTTCTACTTTTTATCTTCTATTTCATACTTTTCTACCGGCTCTCCTATTTTTTATACACTATTCACTCTATTAACCTATTGTAGGAAAGTAACTACTTTGGTTCTACATGTCACCAAGTGAAAAAGTACTTCAAATATTGGCCGCACAGCCTCAAAAGCATCGCACACCAAGAAACATTGACTTATATAAAGGGAATCATTGATAAAATGCTGTGAGCCCTTATTAGCTATTATGTTTGCGATTGCATTTACTTTAAAATTTTGATTTCAAAAATAATTTTTAAAAAGATGTTTAATATTAACAGTTGATAATACTACCTCCGTTCCCATTTTAACTTCCAAATGGGTTTGGCACAAAGTTTAAGATAGTGGATATTGTGTGGTGGAGAGTTGTGAAGAAGAGAGAGAAATGTGTAAGAAATGTTGTGAACCACAAATTCTTTACCAAAAAAGGAAAGTGGAAGTTTTAATTGGAACGGACGAAAAAGGAAAGTTGGAAGTTTATTTAGGAACGGAGGGAGTATTTGATTTAAGTTTTAAGTATTTAGCTTTTGAATGTTTAATTTAAGAATAAGTTGTTACTTAAAAATATTCATTTCAACTTTTTTAAACTAAAACTGAATTGATTTTTTAAGGTTTTTGAAAGAACTCGCTAAGTATTGTGTAGACCAATCGACTACAGCTGAATAAGTCGATAGAAAATTCATTTTTGTCTTTGTCGTAATTTTCAATTTTTGCTTAAAATAAAAAACACTATTTTCAAATATACTCCGTATTATTTTGCTTAAACGTAAGCAATTTACGCCTCAAAGCGCAGTGAAAAGTGCTAACTGATTTTCCTTATTTCTATTATACGAAAAGGGAGAATTTTCAATTTTAGTCCTTTAACTTTCGGCTGTTATCGTTTTTGATCCTGCAATTTAAGCACTAGCAAATTTGGTCCTGTAACTAATAAATCTTTGTAATTTAAGGACTTTCCAACCAGAAAGTACACTTTCCGGCGGAAAAGTTCGACGCCGGCGACATCTTTTCCGGCATGCTATTGTCGGAAAGTGTACTTTTCAGGAGAAAAGTCCTTAAATCACAAATATTAATTAGTTAGAGGACCAAATTTGCAAGTGACTAAAGTTACGGGACTAATAATGATAACGGTCGAAAGTTACGAGATGAATATTGTAAATTTCTCTACGAAAAAATTATTTTTAACAAAAAACTTTAATTTTTATTTTTTAAATCATTGATATTTCCAAACACGATCAAGTATCAACTTTTATTGCTCCGAAAATATACAAATTCTTGCAAAACAACAAATCGAAAAAGGCACCGTTGAAGTGACTACTTTCGTCAGAAATTATATACGATAGTATATCGGTTGAAAAGTATGAACAAATTTACTACTACCTCCGTCCCACTAACATTAGGACGGAAAAAAGTGACACAGTTATTAAGAAAAGTGAGTTTATGTGGTTGATATTGAATTCATAAAGTAAGAATGATTAAGAGGCACAAAAACTTTATCAAATATGGTATGTGACAATCTTAGTGGGATTTTCCGAAAAGGGAAAATGGGACAATCTTAACGGGACGGAGGGAGTACTACATAATACTCCCTCCGTCCCTTATAACTTTGCCAACTTTCCTTTTTTGGTTGTCCCAAAAACTTTGTCACTTTCCCTATTAGTCAATCAATTTGTGGTTTCCGTTATTTCTCTCTCCTCTGCACAAATCTCTACCACACAATTTTTACTTTATTATTCTACGTGCCGGTCAAACTTGGCAATCCTTTTAGGGACGGAGGGAGTATATAATCTGAGTTGAGGATCTGTTTCCGTCTGCCGGATTCGACTAAGGGAGCAACTACCCTAGTCTACCTGCCTCACCATCTCTCACTCAGCTTCACAAAGAGGCCGCTTTCACTTTTCTCACCCGACACAAAGGCTTCATAGGCTTGTAAGATAACCGCTTTCGCGGCGTTATAGTAAAACGGAGTCTAACCTTTCGATTTTCCCCGAGTATCGTGTCTCTTGAGAAATGACGGAGGAGTTTCTTGATTTTAAGTCCAGTCACAGGTTATCGCAAATTATTGGAATCTTTCCAAATTAAAACTTTTGATTGATTTTCTAAACTAGTTTTTGAAAAAGAAAGTAAATTAAATTATGCAAATACTAATGATGGCTCAAAAATATACTAAATGAAAAATAAAATATTAAACTCTAAATGGATTGATCAAAGAAGGGCAATGAATTGAATTATAAAATATGGGTACATCCTTTTATCTTGGACCTAATAATTAGGAGTATTTATAACTAAAGATTGGACTAGTAATTTTTTTTCTCATTGACAAGATTTAAGTTACTTTCACTAATTAATCCTATTTCTAGGCTTCATTAATGTGTTTAAAATGATTGACCTAAATTATATTCTAATCTCATGGACAAGATAGATATAACTTTCCGCATTTTAGCTAACAAAATGGTCAACTTCATTAATTAATTAAATTTCTCATATTAAGCAATTGAATTTCTTCCTCATAGACAAAGATTAAATTCTATCCATTAATTTATCCTATCTCTAGGCTTCATTAATGTGCTCAATATGTTTGGCTTAGACTATTTATAATCTCATAGACAAGTTATAAATAATCTTCCAAAGTTTAATTAATGAAATGACCAATTCTATTAAGTAATCAAATTAATCATTTTAAACAACTAGTCCATAAAATTAGTTAAACTCCTACTTTTCAGTCAAACAAGGTCAACCCATATTCTTTAATTCAACTCATGCCCAAGAGTAAATTAACTACAACAACTCATTACTAGTTTTAACACTTTACATATAAAATAAGACATTATCATAAATAATAATAACAAAAGAAAATATTAAAGTTAATACTCTCAACATCTAAACTTTCTTTTCTTTCACAAATAATCACCATTTATACTAGGTATTGAGGTTATCTAAGTTGGAGATTAATATAACAACAAGAACTACTTCTCTTGAATAAAAATGGAAAACACGAAATTCTTAAAATTAATTCAGAGAATTTTTAACAACTATTTGGGAAATAAAAACAACATATTCAGAATCTACACGACGAGAAGATGAATTTTCATATAAAGAACTTACAAATTGGAGCTAAAATGAGAAAGATATGAAAGATTGAAGTTAAAGGTCCAACAATGGTAGAAATCCGAGCTTTGAGGAGGAAGAAGACACCCTTTTTGATCTGAGTTGGGTGTGAGATGGTGTGTTTTGAGTTGAGGATGGAAGAGAGATTTTATAGCTGGACTTTTGTGGAAGGCAGCCAGAAGGGCGGCTGCCCTCCGGTCATGGTCGGCAGCCTTCCATCAAATCACCGACAAAGCTGCATGCACGCGTCAAATCCGCCGCAGGCGCCCGTGGAGGGCGGCCGTCTATTTGGCCGCCTCCCATCTTGTCTCAGTGACCGGCAGCTCAAAAGTCACATCGCGTCTCAGGCGGCCACGGAGGGCGGCCGCCTTCCGGCCCTTGTCGGCAGTCTTTCATTATTTTGTCGCCATGCAAAGCCCTGTGTGCTAAACTGTCAAAAACTCGTAGGCATCCAGAAAGGCGGCCGCCTTATCTACCGCCTCACGTCAAATGGAAAAGTTGTCTTCACCAAAGTTGTATATATCTTTCTTGTCTAACTACTGGTTTTTGAATTACATTCATTGGATTTGTAGTTTATGAGATATGATTAAAATGGTGAGCATGTGTCACTTTCCATCGCAACTGCAAATGTCTGACTTCTTTGAGCAATATGTCCATTCTACGATTGTTATTTGTTTCTGTGTTCTTCATAAGAGTTGTATAGCAAGAAGACTTCAATGTAATGCAACTCGTATCACGAACGTTGAGCAATCATGCGCAAAGGTATGATCAAAATACGAACATGTGTCTCTATGCATCGTCCATTTTCATCAAAAGTGGCCATATAGGCGACTTCTTCTTGGTTTTGAACTTCCATTCATGATTTTTTCATCTCGTGGACTCTTCTTTTTGAAAAATTGGTCAACATATCTTTCAAACTTCCGTATCAATTCATTTGTTGGGAAAAATGCCACTTTCTTCACGCAATTGACCCGAAATTTCGCCAAACATATTATGAATGCGGTTTTCACCCGATTCCATGAAACTTGAACCAAAATATCTAAAACATGCCTTGTTTTTCTATTTTTTATCTGAAAATTTCTCAAATATGATGAGAAAAATAAGTACAAAAATGGACATATCAATGGCGCAGAGGAGTTTGGCTTATTAGCAGGGAGTATGAGTTGACATAGGACACTCAATCACACACATCAGTTATTTTCTCAAATATTGAGTCTAGTTTTAATTCAAATCGGTAGAAATAAACATGATGGATAGTGTACCCGGGGGGTAGCTTATCCGAGGGGTTATTGCGGAGAATAACTAGAGAGAAGTCAGAGCAAATAAGTAAGAGATAGAGTGTGTATTCGATATGTATTAAGCGTGGTTTACAATGGGGGAAAGGGTTGCTATTTATAGTAGTAATAAATGCTAGATAAGGACACGTGTCAGTTTTCTTGTGGTCGAGGGGTCACCTCGACCGGGGTGGCACCGGCACTCGCATGTGGCCGCATTAAATGCGGTGGTTGGATGTGACGTTTGTACTTGGTACGGTGATCCAGGCGCATGTGAAGAGGATATTCTGTCGAGGTGGATGCCTTCGGCTGAAGGGTGCTGGGCCGAAGGCTCTTCTAACCGAAGGCTCCTACCTGCCGAGGGCTGCAGGTGCCGAAGGCTTGGTTTTCAAGCCTTGTTCTCCTGTGATGCCTCTTCTAACCGAGGGCTCCTACCTGCCGAGGGCTGCAGTTGCCGAAGGCTTGGTTTTCAAGCCTTGTTCTCCTATGATGTTTCTGAGCTCGATTCCGTCACTGGTAGCCTTCGGCCATGGGGCCGAAGGCACCCCTTTGCGTATTGTGGGCTGCTTAGAGCTCCATTTTGCTGGGCTTGGCCCGTTTGGGCCTGTTGGACCTGATTGTAGTAGAGGAAGTATGTGGGCCGGGGGTCCCTGGGCCATATAGTCCATCAGGAGTCTCCCACTCCTTTTGCCGAAAGGTATTTGAGGGAAAATGAGTAGTTGTGGTGATTGCCCCGAAGGCTTCCCTGTTCTATTGGGTGCCTCATTTTCTCAATTCCCCCATATGTCGAGGGCTGAGAGCTTCCTGAAGGGAGTGTAAGTGTGTTGCTCGTATGTGTTTCTTTTTTGTAGTTTGTAAAGTAATGAGAGATCTGCATTTGTGTGCTTTGCCGAGGGAATTTGTTGACTGAAGGCTTTGTGTGGCTGAAGGCATCATGTGGCCGGAGGCATCATGTGGTCGAAGGCATTGTGTGGCCGGAGGCATCATGTGGCCGAAGGCATTGTGTGGCCGGAGGCATTCTGTAAGCCGAAGGCATCATGTCGAGGGGAGTAGATTGCCGTTGTGATCTTGCCTCAGCTTGCTCTTGCTGAGAAATAGAAAATTTTTTAACATTTGCGTGTTTTGCCGAGGGGAGTCCCCAAGTCCCCCACTCCTTTTGCCGAGAGTTTGTCTAGGGAAACAGGAGTAGAGTGATGCATGCCTTCAGCAGGAGCCGCCGAGGGGTGATGCCTTTTGTTCCACAATGGGGAGATGCCTCGTTAAAACCCTCATTAGGAAAAAACCCTGTGGGAAAAAATCCTAATGAGGGAAAAAGAGTACACCGGATGCCCACAGAATGAAGCAAAAGGAGTGCACCCTTCGGCCTTGATTGTTGAGCGGCGGTTGTGTCCGTTTGCTGAGGGGATATCCAAGATCAGCCTTAGATCCTGCTTGAAAAAGCTAAGGAGCTGGTAAGGACCCCCCCCCCCCCCCCCCCCGTTATCAAATAAAGGTGACGGAGGGGTGCAAGGCCAGGTGGGCTTGTGTGAGAGCCCCTGGCATCAAATACAGATTTTGGAGGGATGGAGACCGAGGGGTCTTCGTGATGGCCCCCGACATCAAATAAAGATGTCGGAGGGATGAAGGTCGAGGGGCCTGTATGATAGCTCCCGGCATCGAATAAAGATGCCGGAGGGCTGAAGGCCGATGGCCTGTGTGATGGCCCTCGACATCAAATAAAGATGTCGGAGGGATGAAGGCCGATGGGCCTGTATGATAGCCCCTGGCATCAAATAAAGATGCCGGAGGGATGAAGGCTGAGGGACCTGTGTGATTTCCCCCGACATCAAATAAAGATGCCAGAGGGATGAAGGCCAATGGGCCTGTATGATAGCCCCCGACATCAAATAAAGATGCCGCAGGGATGAAGGCCGATGGGCCTGTATGATAGCCCCTGACATCAAATAAAGATGCCGGAGGGATGAAGGTCGAGGGACCTGTGTGATTGCCCCCGACATCAAATAAAGATGCCGGAGGGATGAAGGCCGATGGGCCTGTATGACAGCCCCCGACATCAAATAAAGATGTCGGAGGGATGAAGGCTGAGGGGCCTGTATGATAGCTCCCGGCATCAAATAAAGATGTCGGAGGGCTGAAGGCCGATGGCCTGTGTGATGGCCCCCGACATCAAATAAAGATGCTGGGGGGATGAAGGCCGATGGGCCTGTATGATAGCCCCCGAAATCAAATAAAATGCCGGAGGGATGAAGGCCGATGGGCCTGTATGATAGCCCCCGACATCAAATAAAATGCCGGAGGGATGAAGGCCGAGGGTTGTTGTGATGTGGAATCACGCTGAGGCCGAGGGCCGTTGTGATGTTGAGGTCAAGGGCCGTTCTGATGTTGAGGCCGAGGGCCGTTGTAATGTGGAATCACGCTGAAGCCGAGAGTCGTTGTTGATGTAGAATCACGTTGACGCCGAGGGCCTTTGGTGATGTGAAATCATGTAAGGCAAAAACCGTTATGACATAGAGTCATGTTGAGGTCGAGGGCCGTCTGATGTTAAAGCCGAGGGCCATTGTGATGTCCTCACGCTGAGGCCGAGGGCCGTTGTTGATGTTGAGGCCGAGGGCCGTTCTGATGCTAAGGTCGAGGGCCGTTGTTGATGTTGAGGCTGAGGGCCGTTCTGATGTTGAGGCCGAGGGCCGTTGTGATGTGGAATCACGCTGAGGCCGAGGGCCGTTGTTGATGTTGAATTACGTTGAGGCCGAGGGCCTTTGGTGATGTGAAATCATGTAAGGCAAATAGAGTCATGTTGAGGCCGAGGGACGTCTGATGTTGAGGCTGAGGGCCATTGCGATGTCCTCACGCTGAGGCCGAGGGCCGTTGTTGATGTTGAATCATGTTGAGGCCGAGGGCCTTTCCTTGATAGTTCCAGGAGTCCTCTGGGTGTATGTTCCTTCTTTCAGGCATCGACCGAGGGGTTGATTCCCCGCCTCGGCCGAAAGGGGGTCCAAGTGATCCGTCCGGGGGTTCGTCTGTTAGTCCCCCGGCGCTGGGCCGTCCCTTGATTGTGCCAGGAGGTCGTATGTTAGTCCTCCTGATGTGTGTTCCTTCTTCCAGGCTTCAGCCGAGGGGGTTGCTTCCCCGCCTCGGCCGGAAGGGGGTCCAAGTGATCCGTCCGGGGGTTCGTTTGTTAGTCCCCCGGCGCTGAACCGTCCCTTGACCTTGGGGGGTCCCGTCGTCTATTTATGGTGCGGGCTAGGCTTGGTCGGTTTCTGACGACTGCCGTTTCACCCCCAAGTTTGTGGATTTCGTCACCTCATCCATTCTTTCAGGCCTGTCGCCGTGCGTTGCGCGCCGGCGACACGGCGAGCGTCCCGCTCCAAAAATGCAGGCCTTTTGCAGGCCCCTCGTCTTTAGACACCATCGGCCATACCTGGGCATTTGGCCTCGAAGGGGCCGATAAGATGTCTGGATTGTGTTGTAGTTTACTTAAATTCATAGAAATAAGCGGAATACAAGGGGTGTGTTGTTTGACAATGAATTTGTTAAGATTCACCGCTCAAGGCCGAGGGCTCTAGGCCGAGGGGATGATAATGTGCCTCGAGGTCGAGGGCCCAAGGCTGAGACTAACGCCGAAGGCGAGGAACATGATTAGCGGAGGTGGCGCTTCTTCGGCTGGGGCTCCTCGAACTCCTCGCCGTCGCCGAGCCTCCCGATTTCATGTTTCTTCGTTGTGATGTCCCCTTCTTCTTTATCGGTGTTCTGCCCGGTGTTTTTCCTTGGGGCATTTTTGATGAATTGGTGGAGCTCACCCCGTTGAATTAAGAGTTCAATAGCCTTCTTTAATGAGACACAATCGTCTGTATTGTGGGAGGTGCTTTTGGGGTAACGGCAATAAGTGCTGCCTTGGTGGATGGCATAAATCTCCCTCGCCGACCGAGGGTCCTTGGGGAAAAGGTCCTGCTCTTCCGCATAGTTGAGGATAGTGCTCACCCGGTGCGTCCATTGGCGCCATTGGCGTTCGTTACGGCCCTGCTGGGTGTGGCTTCCATGGTCTTGGCGTGTTGGGCCGGCGTGTTGGGGCCGGCGTGTTGTTTGTCTTCTTCGAGGGCTGGCCCTCGTTCTTCTTGAAGGAGTGGAGGTCGTCGGCGTCAGCGTATAGGCTCCCCCGCTGGAGCGCTCTGAGGTATGATCTTGGGGGGTCGGTGATGAGGCTCCGTGCGTAGGGGCTGCTGCGGAGAACCCCCTGGAAGAGGACGAGGAGGGTACGCTCGTCGGCGCCCTCGACCGCGTCTGTCTCCTTCATCCACCGGTCAATGAAGAACCGAAGTGTTTCGTCAGGCTGTTGCTTGACGGAGAGGAGGTGGGAGAAGTGCTTTCTCGCGCGCTTCCTTCCGGCAAAATGGGTGAGGAAGCGTTGGGAAAGATCTTTCCAAGAGTCAATGCTGCCCTCGGGCAATCGGTTGAACCATTCGTATGCTGGTCCCTCCAAGGTGGAAAGGAACCAACGACATAAGTATTCATCTGATGCCCCCATCATCATCATGCTGTTTTGATACCTGTTGTAGTGCTCATGCGGGTCAGTTTTTCCTTCATAGGGCTTGATGAGTTGCCCTCGGTACTTTTCTGGGATTTGCACCGCCAATACCCTTGGGGTAAATGACGCCCTAGTTCGGAGTTGGATGACGGGTTCCCCGGAGCCTTCGGCAAATTTCCTTTGCATCTCCTCCATTTTGGCCAGCATGGCCTCATATTTAGAATCTGCATGAGGGGCGGCAACGGCGGTATGTGCTTGACGGGCCTCCATTTCATCAAGCCGGTGCTGGAGGGCCGCAATAATTTCGTCCCCGGTGTCCTTCGGGAGGGCCTCCGCCCCCTGCGAATGGCCATGGGCCGATCGGGCCTGGTTGATTTGATGTCGGGTGCCGTCGGCATGGAGGGGTGCTTTGCCTTTATCCCGAGGGGGAAGCTTCTCATCTGCCCTGGAGACGGATCCGCCACTTTCCTGAGGTCCTTGGAGCACCTTTCCACCGAGGCGGTCTTGGACCCCTCGGCGGTCTAGCGCCCCTCCGAGTCTCTTGAGGGCGGAGGTCCGGGGCCTTTCTTTATTTGCGTCGTGGCGGTCCCGGGATTGGACTTCCTGAGAGGCGGTGTCCTGGGCCACAACCCTCTCGTTGTTCCCTAATCGAAGGAAAGGGTTCACGGAGGGGAGAGGAGGAGGGGGGAGAATGGCGTTCTCCCCGACCTGCGGCTGAAGGGGTACCAGCATGCCGAAGGCACCTGGGTTTTGAGTGAGAGTTTGGATGAAGGCGGAGAACGCTGACTGTACGTCAATGGTGAGAACCGGAGGGCTCATTTGGTTTTCGCTCCGGTCCTTCTTTTTGGCCTCGATGCCAAGGCAGGCATCGGGGGCATTATGTTGGAGCTGAAGGCGCAGGTCAACAGCCGTCTGTTCCAACCCAGCGAGGGCGCCGCCCTCGGGAGCCATGTTAGAGGCTTCGAGGGCGTCGACGTCGCCGAGGGCCAGGTTCCTCTCCTCATGAGTCTTGGATTGGGCACGGGTGTTTCTTCCCATTTTGATAGGTGTTTTTAGCTGAAGGGGAGGGTTTCTTACTTGATTGTTCGAACTCTCAACGAGAGCACCAAATGATGGATAGTGTACCCGTGGGGTAGCTTATCCGAGGGGTTATTGCGGAGAATAACTAGAGAGAAGTCAGAGCAAATAAGTAAGAGAGAGAGTGTATATTCGATATGTATTAAGCGTGGTTTACAATGGGGGAAAGGGGTGCTATTTATAGTAGTAATAAATGCTAGATAAGGACACGTGTCAGTTTTCTGGTGGTCGAGGGGTCACCTCGACCGGGGTGGCACTGGCATTCGCATGTGGCCGCATTAAATGCGGTGGTTGGATGTGACGTTTGTACTTGGTACGGTGATCCAGGCGCATGTGAAGAGGATATTTTGTCGATGTGGATGCCTTCGGCTGAAGGGTGCTGGGCCGAAGGCTCTTCTAACCGAGAGCTCCTACCTGCTGAGGGCTGCAGGTTCCGAAGGCTTGGTTTTCAAGCCTTGTTCTCATGTGATGCCTCTTCTAACCGAGGGCTCCTACCTGCCGAGGGCTGCAGTTGCCGAAGGCTTGGTTTTCAAGCCTTGTTCTCATGTGATGTTTCGGAGCTCGATTCCGTCACTGGTAGCCTTCGGCCATGAGGCCGAAGGCACCCCTTTGCGTATTGTGGGCTGCTTAGAGCTCCATTTTGCTGGGCTTGGCCCGTTTGGACCTGTTGGACCAGATTGTAGTAGAGGAAGTATGTGGGCCGGGGGTCCCTGGGCCATATACTCCATCAAAACCAAGCTTTGTAACTGGAGCAGGATAGTGAGTTGCTAAATAGGGTGTCAACCATTATTAATATACAAAGGCTATTTGGAGCAATAATATATTAACAATCTCCACCTTTGGGCCAAGGTAGTGCATTGAGACAATTCATGAAACCGCGCACTCATCATTGCCGAATTATTACAAGTATTATCGCAAAGATGGTACAAGTAATGTAAGAGAATACCCCATGTATTCTCAGATCACATAGGGACAACACACCAAGCATGTCGGGTCCATAAAGGACTTAACTCTACAAAACGATCATCGAGTTCAAAAGGACACCAACACCAAACTATTAACAAACACTGGGTAAGTTAATAGTAAACCGAAGCAACACAGAAAAAATCATCCAAAATCAAAATTTAAAATCTTTTGACACGAAACAAATTTTTCAACAGGCAAACATTTAGTACCAGGATTACATTTTGAAGGAATTTGTTGACTATTATTTTTGTAGTGGTAGGCAGTCAACATGGCACAAAGAAGTTTGGCTTATTAGTAGGGAGTATGGGTTGACATGAGTTGACAAATATGCAGGGATACTCAATCACACACATCACTTATTTGCTCAAATAATGAGCTTAGTTTAAATTCAAATCGAGAGAAATAAACCAATTTTGATAACCGGAGCAGGATAGTGAGTTGCTAAAGACGGTGTCAACAATTATTAATATACAAAAGCTAGTAGGTCTAATAATCCTCTCCTTAATAGCACTACAATTCCACCCAAACAATTCCCGCTCACCTAAACTTTTCATAACACCCGTCCGATTCTCATAAACTAAATCAACTGCTTCTACCTTTCACATTCATTTTGTTTCTCTTTCGATCAGTGCCTTCTACGGAGATCTACCCTTTCTCAAAAATCCTCTCCTTAATAGCACTACAATTCCACCCAAAAAATTCCCCCTCACCTAAACTTTTCATAACACCCGTCCGATTCTCATAAACTAAATCAACTGCTTCTACCTTTCACATTCATTTTGTTTCTCTTTCGATCAGTGCCTTCTACGGAGATCTACCCTTCCTAAAAAATAGACAGAATCATCTGCTTGGAAATCATCCGAAAAATAGATGGATATTCATCTAGCTGAAATCATCTCCGTAAATCAGCCAAAAAAGAAATGGATATTCCTTCATTCAGATGCATTCTTCTTTCTTCATCTTCCTGAATCCTCTTAGCCGAAAGCATATTGGCCGAAGTCCATCCGATTCAAACTGAGATCGAGGTAAGTTATTCTTCTAAATCATATACTCCTTTTTTTATTTTAAATTGATATCCAACTTGGAATTCTTAGGTTTATATAACTTAGAAGATTGTTTCAGATTTTGCAAGGAAGGTGTTTGTTAAAATTCCTCAATCACGTATCACTTTCTACAATTATATTTTTCATCCTTGCTATTGTATATTGATATTTGGTAATATAATTGTTGTTTTCTTCATTTTTGTATGGTGAAATTATCAGGTAAAACTAATCATTGCTCCATCTGGTGGATTTGCAATTGACTCCTCCCTCGGGTGAGTAAAGGAATTGAACATTGATATGTCCTTAGGGTTAGATGTCCTTTCATCCTCTTTTTGAATGTCATATTTTTCTTCTATCTTCCATTTTTCTATTTCGTTTATTTTGTAATTGACACCATTTTTCAGTTTTAGTTTTCTGAAACTGGTTCTTTGACATTTCACAATTTACTTAAACATCATTACAATTTTCCATTTTCCTAATATGTTTTGGGGAATGGAATTTTTCATTGGTGGGTGATAAATTGCTCCTCACTAAAGTCTTCACTTTTAAGCTTCCCTTTGGTATATAGGGTTTCATTTAATATCTATCTTAGCTTTCTCTCATTAGAGAACTTCGAGCACATACTTTTAAATTTTGAATGATGTCTGAAACAAACGGTAGTGAGAAGTTCCTTATACTCGGATTTAGTCTTTCTCTAAGAGATGTGAGTTTTCAGGCCTTTCATGTTTCGGTAGATAATTACCTTTAATAGAAAGCTTTGCGATGTTAATGATCGTAAAGGGAAATTGTTGGAAATCATGGGTGTTTGATGGTGACATTCCTTTTTACGCATAAATCGTTGTACTTTGCAATTTTGAAATCCAAAAAAATTATATGGCTTAAAGTTCATGATACACGATGACCAAGGAAATCCAAAAAAGTTACTACCTCTGGGCTCCGCCCCCCCCCCCCCCCCCCCCCCTAATATTAGGACAGAAGAAAGTGGCGTGGTTTTTAAGAAAAGTAAAATTATGTGATTTATAATGAGTTGATAAAGTGGGAATAAAATAAGAATGAATTAAAGTCACACAAATGTTACCAAATATGGTATGAGACAATAATAAAGGGGACATCCAGAAATGAAAAAATGGGACAACTATAGAGGACGAACGGAGTATAATTTATAAAAAGGCATTGTTCACTATGCAGTCTTCAATAATTAATAGTGTGTTTATTAAAATTCTAATAATATTTATTTATAATTTCTATCATTTGTGTGATAAATAATATTATAATTTTTGAACACATCTATAATATTTGCGTATTACATCCCGTGCAACGCACGGGTGAAATACTAGTATCAGTAATGATGGATGAAATAATTCTCTCCACAGTAGAATTTTCTTCACTTCAAGAACATACCTAATTGAAGTTGGGTCAATCTATTAGATAGTGGCAAATATATTCTGGGTTCAAAATAGCCGGACAACCAGATACCCATTTTGGCTTTTCCCTACCGCAAGTTCACAATTCAACCTAAACCCGACCTGTTTCCAACCCTAGAAACAATGGAGTGATAAAGCACGTATATATGCCTAGGGCCGAAAATTACCAAGCATATTTACATACTTCTTTATTTACCAAAACTGGACCTGTTTCTACCCCTAGAAATCTTTCGCCATCCACTTTAAAACTATTCCCAGATTTTAAATTTCAAGACTCAAGGGCACCGATTAAAAACTTGGCGAATCACAAATGAACCAGTCCACTTAAACTTCTTTTTTCCTGGAAAAAGTCGAAAACCAGAATCAATGCAAGCAACACTACCTTCTAGAATGAAGAATATGATGGATTACTTTATTTATTTACTTTTGAATGAAGAATATTTACATAGTAAAACATTGATCTTCTTGTATTTCCATGTGTGGAAGTGATAATAAAATATATTCTCCTTCTATTCCTTCTATTTTACATTGTAAAACATTCCTTATATGTTTTCCTTGAGAAAATAATACAGAAAATAAATAGTACTTCAATTCTTTTGTCTCGCAATAAATTCTTTTTTTGAATTCACCAATTCGTGAAAACAAAGGCCTTTTATACTCTCCAATTATGTTTTTCCTCATAAGTATGGCAAAGAAAATTCAAAATTATATACTTACTCCATATGTACTCTTTATAGTGATAAAAGCACATTTTTACACAAATCTGATATTCTGATCAAAAACAAAAGTGAAAGCTGTATTTTGGGACATCACAAAAGAAAACTAAGATTGTAATTGTTAGAAGGGTTGTAATAAAAAATACAACTAATACAACATTTTTCACATAATACTACTCTGTCCCAAAAACAATTTTTCACATAAAAAGAAAACTATAAATAGTAAATATTACAAATATCTTACTTTTTTTTACTTTTACTTTATTACGGAGTAGTAGATATCACACATATCTTTGAGCTACTATTTGAAAATATTCTTTTTTTTTTAAATTAAAAATATTAGCGCCGCTTAATGCATGTACAGTCCCACTGGATTAATGGTATATATACGGCTGAGGGGCTTCTCTTAAAATCCGAACACCAATTAAGCAAGCTAATAACAAGACAATTAGTGAGATATGGGTAACGGCTACTCTAATACTACTTCTCAATTCCGGCTGGTCCCATTCAACAGGACAGCAGCAGCCCCAAAGCAGCCTTTAGTGAATTCTGCCTTTCATTCTCCCACACCAAACAAGCCTTTAGCCATTTCTGACTTTCATTCTCCCACACCAAACAAGCCCT
The DNA here is from genome assembly GCA_945859875.1 of Cuscuta europaea. Classification (NCBI taxonomy): domain Eukaryota; kingdom Viridiplantae; phylum Streptophyta; class Magnoliopsida; order Solanales; family Convolvulaceae; genus Cuscuta; species Cuscuta europaea. The sequence continues at coordinate 3,247,440 of CAMAPE010000030.1, forward strand.
TAGCCATTTCTGACTTTCATTCTCCCACACCAAACAAGCCTTTAGTCACTGCCTTCCATTCTTCTTCGCTATGGAAAAACCACTTCAATGAATCAAAGAAATCCAACAAACTGGTACGTGCATGCCTCCGTACTAGCTTAATAATAATACTCACTCTGTCCCGAAATTATCTTCATACTTTACTTTTCGGTCCGTCCTAAATTTATCTCTTTTTTCTTTTTTTGGTAAAGAATATGTGGCTCACAACCATTCTTATAAATTTCTCTCTCATCTGCATAACTCTCCACCACACAAATCTCACTATCTTAAAACACGTGTCCGGTCAAAACCGGAGTTAAATATGGGACGAAGGGAGTAATCATTATGTTTTAATTTCTGTTAAGGTCCATGGTCATATCCTAAAAGGTGTTTAAGGAGCTAGTAGCCCAAAGCCTTATATAGTTTTTATTGTTTTATTGTTTTCCGGTGTATGACAAATATTTTAAGACGCTCCCTCAGTCCGAACCGGGCTGGACAATATCGATTGAGGTGTATAAATGGGCCAAACAGACCCTTAACTAGCTACCTTTAATTATGAGTGCTAAACAAACAGTCAAACCACAACCCGACTTGACTCTGCAGATACCATGTTAAGACTCGGTTTAATTTCCATTCTAAAAGGTTAAACTGATAAGAGGAGCTCAAATTTTTATATATTGTTTTATTGTTTTATAGTTTCACATCCTTATATAATGTTTTATTGTTTTATAGTTTCACTACTACATTTTTAGACCTAATGTAACATTAATGATGTAACATATCTATAATAGTGTTACCTATTTCTCTAATGTAACACTTTTTAGACTTAGTGTAACACTTTCTAGAAGTATAAGTGTTACATCAGGTACTATAAAGTGTTACAATAGGTCAAATGCAACACCACCAAATGTAATGGTAAAAAAATGTTACATTTTCTCTAATGTAACACTTTTCAGAGAAAATGTAACATTTTTTTACCATTACATTTGGTGGTGTTGCATTTGACCTATTGTAACACTTTATAGTACCTGATGTAACACTTATACTTCTAGAAAGTGTTACACTAGGTCTAAAAAGTGTTACATTAGAGAAATAGGTAACACTATTATAGAAATGTTACATCATTAATGTTACGTTAGGTCTAAAAATGTAGTAGTGTTTTATGATGTGAGACAAATACTTTAACAAATTCATTCACATTCTTCATAATTAACTTCATAACAAGCGTAGTTCATTCATTAATAAATATGTCACTTACGAGGATGGTAATACATAGAATCAAATTGAGTTATACTCTTATTTGAAGTATATCTTAATTAATTGAATCTTATGTAAATTAAGGTTAATGTGCGCGCTGACAAGGTCATTTTTTGTTTCGATGGATCGTGTCTATACTATGATCATATATGATTCATATTCTAATTAGTGTTTTATTTTTAAATGGATTGGTAGATGGTTATTTACTTCACAGCGACATGGTGTGGACCTTGCAAGAGCATGGAACCAGCCATCAATGAAATGGCTGAGCAATATAGGGATGTGGAGTTTGTCAAGATAGACGTTGATGAACTATCTGTATGTATCCAATAAATCTATACTGTCTCTGATCTACATCTTGATCATCATACGTTAAAATTATGCATAATTTAGAGAAACAATCACTTTGCAACTAAAATAAAAAAATATTAAGTGGATAATTATGCATTTTTTATTTTAAAATACACACAAAATCATTGCAGCGTTTTATAGAAATCATGGAAAGTACTTCGTATTTTAATATGCTCATAAAACAATTGACGCGGTACAATGTCAAAACAATTTGTCAAAACAAACTAAATAAATAAACTAAACAACTCCGGTACCCATTTAAAAAATGGGGTAGCGTACCTACCACTCACTTGATTGGTTCAAATCAATACATTATTTTTAATTTAGATTTAAATAATTCAACTACATCATTCTTATTGGTCCATGTGAACAAATGTATAGTACCTTAAGGGTACCATAGAATCTACCTTAATAGGAACTCAGAGTAACCTGGCCTGACAAAACTATTTTCGTCATAAAAACTTTGTCAACCGTACCATTATTACCATATTCATTGTTGTGTGAAAAATGTTTGGTGTGCACATTCTTGGTGTACACCTTTGGCACACTTGTCTGTCTACGCAGACAGAGTTGTCTGTATACAGACAACTTTGTGGGATCCTACAGAATTGTCTGTATACAGATAATTATGTCTGCGTAGACAGCCAAGTGTGCCAAAGGTGTACACAAAACACGTGTACACCAAACACGACTCTTGTTGTTTAGAGTGAACAACTCCTCGCGTAAGCATTTCTATGATGGTTTAAGAATGGAGGCTCCATAAAATATACTTGTATACTACTCCTAAAATATACTTGTATACTACTCCTATATAGACTTGGTCATAGTTTCCGGTTTTCGGTTTAATCAGAACCAAAATCGGAACCGGCGGTTTGGAACCGGACTAGAATCATTGAAATAACGTCATGGTTCGAGTTTTATAATATTCGTAATTGTGAATCGTCGGTTCAGTTCCAATTCGAACTATGGACAAACTTACTCTTGTAACCCCGTCCTCTTATGTTTAGAAAGAGGGTTTAGAATACTTATAATTTGAACTACATTTTTTTATCTGATTTGCTAAATGTCTAGTTTGATCTGTTTACGTCTGGTTTGATCCGATCTAGGACAGAAACCCGTCCAAATAAAAACATTCTGGTATATATAACTACTAAACAAATGTGAAACTGTCTTGTCGATATGAAATTTATAAAGGTAAAAATGATAGTAAGACACTAAATATGACTACAATTGATATTTGACAGACGGTTTAATCTAATAAAAATAGAACGATGTTACATAATACGTAGTATGAAATATGTGAAGTATAATGTTACAAAACAGTTGGGTTACGGTTAAAAGAGTTAGCGAAATTTGCAATTTTAGTTCTGCAATTTACAGTTGGTCTTATGATTCTATTCTCTTGCGGATTTGGTCCTGTAACTAATACTTCGTAATAAGTTTCAAAAATTTCACCAGAAAGTACACTATGAGAGAAAATTTGACACGATCGGCATATTTTTAGCCTCAGAGTCTACATTTCCCAGAAAAGTTTTTCAATTGAAAATATTCATTAATTACATGATCAAATTTCCAAATGATTAATAACGGGCACAACCGAAAGTTTAATGACTAAAATTGCGAATTGAGTTTTATACGATGGTAGTGAGAAACTAGGCTTTAAAGTTTAAATTAATAGAAAAAGTTCACTCATAAACTTAGCTAGTACTTTTTCAGACCAAGTAACACTAAACAGATGAGAAAAAACTTAAACATAACAGTTAGACCAAAAAATTCCATAGTCTGATGATTAAATGATGTACTACCTTCCCCCCAAATTACTTAGCCAATTTTAAAACTTTGAACATCTATATATATTTATTGGAAAATATTTATAATATAAAATTGATATGAAAATGTTTTTTTTATTAAAAGTACTTTCACAAAAGTATAAAATTTATAACTTTCATAATATTGTATTAATCAAAATCATGGCCCAATTTTAAGATTTGGCTAAGTAGTTTGGGACAAAGGTAATATCACTCTTTCTAACATATTATGATATTAATATACCCTTTCTTGTAAGAGTATATATATGAAATAACTCATCATTTCGTTCTTTCTTGCTCTAGGTGAGTAGGTGATGTATGAATATTAAGGACAAATAAAAAAACAAATGAAAATGTTCAAAAAAGAATGGATGGTTCTTGTATAATTAATATTACGTTGTAGATCAGAGTAATTAATGTGTTAATTATATGGATATATGCAGGATGTGGCAGAAGAATATAAGGTGCAGGTAATGCCTACATTTATACTGGTGAAGGGTGAGAAAGTGTTGGAGAGGATTAAGGGAGCACAAAAAGAAGTTCTTCGAGCCACTATTCTTAAACACAAGAACTAATTATGATGTCTCATCTCATACCTTAACATCCTTAAAACGTATGATCGAAATACAATAAATAACGTCAAAACACATACGGATACTACGTATTAATAAATCATATTGTCCACCAGACGGCAGTATTATTGTAATCATCACAAAAATAATGATACTCTAATTGTCATGATGAGACGATGAGCAGAGAGGCTGTAGTGCATGTATGAATAAATTAGGGAGTATTAATTATACTTCTCTACTGATGAATGTCTATTGCTATGTTTTCATTACGTAGTAGTGCATGAGATCAGATGTGGTTATGATATGGTTTTTTATGATTAATTAATCAATGATGTGTGCTGTGTGTATATATATATATATATATATATGTGTGTGTGTGTGTGTGTGTGTGTGTGTGTGTGTGTGTGTGTGTGTTTTGGTTCAAATAAGAACATGATCTTATGAGAAAAATGAGAATGAATCTGGATCGTTAGATTTGCTTTATGTGAAATTCAATGTGCATTAGATGAAGCTGTAATGTGTATTAGGTGAAATTGAAATGTGCAGCACAAATGGTACAATGTAGTGGCATTATGTGAAGCTAAATTGCGCATTATGTGAGTTTGAAATGTGCACTAGATGAAACTAAAATGTGCAGAATAAAACACTACAAGAAATTGGATGTTTTACCCATACATGTATATGTAGGTAAAAGTGTAGTTATGTGTAGGCAATCATTTTTGCTTACACATAAATTAAGTGTAGGCATGTGTGGGTATCCAACCCTAGTTAAATGTATATGTTTACACACACATATATGTATGTGTGGGTAATAGTGTTTATTATTACCTACACATGTATGTGTCGGCAAAACACTATATTGTGTGTTGTTGTTTGTCATGTACACACCGTCTTGGTGACATGCCGTCTGACATGGCACGTGACGTGGCACGTGACGTGGCACGTGACGTGGCACGTGACGTGGCACGTGACGTGGCAATTTAGTGATTATGTGGCACGTGACATGGAAAATGATGTTTTTTGAAAAAATACAGCCACGTGGACACATTTTATGTGTAGGTAAAGATGATAAATGTGTAGCTAAATGATCCAAATAAACGTGAATAAATATATATAGGTGTAGGTAAAAAGAAACGTAAGTGTGGGTAAAAGTTTTGTCTATGTGTACCTATTGATAATTATGAGTTGGTATGACTATTTTTTTGTTTAATTAACTTTTTTTTTTTATGAAATAGATGTATATAATAATAACAGAACACATCAATATAATACAAATTGAAAACAAGCTCATTAAACATCAAAAGTATGTTCGTAGATTGACAATGCATAATACTAATAATAATAAGTATCCTCCATGAGAATTTAGTCTTCAATAGCAACAACACCAAATAAAGGAAAACAAGTTTTTACGCCAACACATAGTAATCAGAGTCATGCATTTCAATAAATAATGTATTACGTCTTCTGATCTCAATGCAACTTCTACTCGATTTCATCAAATTCAGAAGTAGAGTCAACATAGCCATCAATGGGCTGATCTCGGCCAACAGATGATGAGTCGCGGTTGTGTGCTCCTGAACAATGATCTGATGCAATTTGTGGCATGGGAGGAATGATATTTTTCTCAATCAACATTTTCTTCATCATTTCAATTGTGTCAACCAACTGACTATAGGTAGGGAGGTTTGAATCACTTTTGCTTTTGCTTCTTTTAGATCCATAGGGAGACCGTCCCCAACCAAACAAGCGAACAGATTGCCGTCCAAGCACATTCTCTAATATTTGCTTATGAGTCAATTTCTCGGGTGGGTTATCTCTTCTCAGTTGCATCATTTCTTCCTGTTAGGTTTTTAAAGCAATAGTAGTTCATTAAAATGTTTCCAGAACATGCCTGATGTGCTAACAACAATAAAGTGCGTATTTGAGGTGGACATAGTGATAGTTAAATTTTACTTACATATTTAGATTCTGCTTCTGGAGATATCCAACCACGCTCTGGATGACAATGACAGAGGCGCCATGTCTTGATATGTCCCACTGGGGCATCTAGATCAACTCCACGACTAACGTGATGACGAGCTGTACTTTTAGAACCATTCCTGGAATTCCATTTTCTCTTTTTGCGTGATTCAGCATTCTTAAGAGCTTTATCCTATAACAATAGATGAATACATTAGAAACTTATTTTTTAGAAACTATAATACATACAAGTAATAATGTAATAGCTATTTAATTACTTATAACAAGTGGAGTAGTGGACTGCAAATTACACTACAAATTAAACTACATATACAGAAGAAGTTATGCAATAGCTATTTAATTATAACAGAATACTATAGCAAACATGGAGTAATAGGACAGATGAGGCCTAATTGTAAGCAAATAATTATGCAAAACGAAATGTGAAAACTATAGATGAAAAAATATTTGTAGTTTTAAGACAGAAAAAGTACTACAGAACAACTATATAAAATGTTCCCTAGTAATTAGAAAAAGCAGACTAATTATATGAAAATCACAACCAAAACTCAGATACATTTATTACGTAATTGATAAGTAAAAATTCAGATGTGATGTTATTTTTGTACCTATTATTCTGCACATTTCAGTTTCACCTAATGCACATGTGAGTTTAAATTTTAATTCTGCACATTTCAATATCATCTAATGCACATTTCGATTTCACCAAATGCACAATTCAGTTCCACATAATTCAATCCAACGGTCCAGATTCATTCTCATTTCTCTCCTAAGATCCTAAGTTCCACATAATTCAATCCAACGGTCCAGATGTGTGTGTGTGTGTGTGTTTCAGATCAAATAAAAACCTTTCTTAACGTGAAAACAAAAAACCATTCACTTTTATCTGAATGTGATGCACTTTAAGGGTGATCTGTTGCACTTTTTGAACTTAAGTCGAACCATGCTAAATAAGAGAAATGTGGAGGCAGTTTTGTAATTAAGAACTCAAAGTTTTCTGTTAATGTGAAAAAGTGCAACACAGAAACGTAATAGTGCATCACACTGTGGAAAAAGTGGACGGTTTACAGTTTTCACGATAAGAATGGTTTTTGTTTGATCCATAGCATATATATAAACCTGAATTTGAAACTTTAGTTTACCAAAATATGAATTATGGCGAAGGGGTGGCTGAAACCCCAAGTATATTTACTTTTTCGTAAATCATGTAATAAACCTTGAAGAATGAATTATAAATTTCGAGGTTGTAAATTTTTGTTAATTCTTTTGCGCGAATAGTAAATTGCACGTGGGGCTCACACCGGGAACGGGCACCACCCAATAATTCCGGTACCACATATTATATTTATCTTGATCTAGACAATATGTATATGGCGGTGGATATTTTTAGTTGACCCATAGAAAGGGCATAGAGTTGACCCGTTGGTCAAATGAGACCCAATTACCGGTATTGGTAATTTATCAGATAACAGTCTGAAATGAATTTCGCAGACTTCTAAATTAAAGTTGGGGAATGTATAATTATTATAAAGTTCCATAGTGATTAAAAACATGTGTTATATTTTATTTGACCCGATAAAATAAAATATAATTAAATCAGTCCGAGAAATACAACTTTCGAGGCCGAATGTACATTTCGAGACAAATTAGGATGAAATCCCACATGAGTGGAGGTCATCCCACATTTTTGTGTGCTCAAGGTTGACAAAGAGAGACTGCATTATGGGAGAGGACTAATTGAGATGAAGAGCATCTAAATAAAAATATACGTGGGCCTCTTTTCTTTCACTCATTGCTCAAATGAGACAAGAGGAGCAACTCTACCCAATCCCTCACCCTTAGCTCGACCAAGGACTTCCAAGAGAGAGAAAAGAAGCTCTAAGTTCGTCCTCCATTATTGCAAAACGAGCTCAAGCAAGGTTGATCCAAGGAAGAAGATTAAAGAAGGAAAAAGTTAGGAAAAGTGTGAAGGATTAAGGTAATAACCTTATAATAACTTTTCTCCTACTTTTTATCTATTATATGACATATATATCATATGGAGGATCCCTAAGATTGTTCTACATGTTTAGAAATGTAAAGTGAGGGGTTGAAAGGTAGTTCTAAGTCACAGAACGGACTTAGAAACCAAAATGATCGGTTCACCGGAAAATAACCTTTTAGAGGTTATTTGTGTTGATATGAGTTTTGTGATGATAAAATCATGTTAGGAGCTTGACTAGAATTCGCCGGAGTTCGCCGGAATTTTGGCGGAGTTTCGCCGGAGTTCAACTAAGAAGCATAGAACTTCTTAAAACTCATTTGAGGTGAGTGAATGACTTAATGTTTTGTAACTTTTGGGTTAAGCATTAGATTACGTACCTAAGTAAATGTTATATGTGTTCAAAATAATGTTTAAATGAGATTAAACATGTGATTAGCCAAAGTGATTAGACTTGTATGAAAAGGAACTATCGAAATATGCATGATTTGTGATATGAAAATGTTTATAAAAACATATGTGATATGTTTAGAGATAAAATGTGCATAAAATGGTTGTTTACAACTTAATACGAGTTGTGATTAAATTTGACACTTATTGGATTTGAAATAGCAGGTCAACTGAGAGTTGACCGGTTGTCCAGGGGGCAACCGGCGCCGGTCATGCGTAGAACCGGCGCCGGTTTGATCGGGTTTAGCCCGGTTCATATTAATGGATTATAAACCGGCGCCGGTCAAGTTTGAACCGGCTCCGGTTTAGCCTTATATTGCCTACTAGTTTTTACATGCACGCGCATTGCGCGATTGAGTAGATGCCCAATGAAATTGATATAGAAAATATTAACCAATGAAGTAATCCAAATGTGATTAAAAAGCAGAAGTTCTCATGAAGAAAGTGATTTCCTTTTCACTTAAATTATATTTTAAGAAAATGTAATATCATCCTTCACTTAAGAAAGTGATTATTATTTTTAAGGAAAGAAAATGAAGAACAAAATCACGGTTTAATTAATTTTTTGTTTAGAGAATTTTGATGGAGATAAGACATTTTACATTTTTTTCTTACTCTTAAATTTGTTTTTACATCAAATATTGTAGCACATGATTTAGAAAATTGAATATATACTTCTAGTCCAAAACTAACAAAAACATGCCTAAAAGGCTAAAAGGCATGACAAAACTTCTAAATCACTTGTCCTTTCTTTAAATTTTAATAAACTTTTATTGTAAATATATATCGGGTAAAATTACCTCTTCCTACCACTTCCAACCAGTAATACCTACAAATAGATTTTGTAACACTTTAGCGTGACTTTATTCTCATCAAAGCAACTTGATTCTAATTAAAAAATCCCATATTGATCACATTTAATTTCATAAAAATATGTACATACTTGCTATTCAAAATAGAGCCAAATGGTTAACATTTATTAACAAGATGGTCAAACAATTAAATATACAAGTATTGGAACAGTCGACGAATTAAATCAGCACAAGATATCATCATGAGATGTACAATTTCGTGCTATAATTTTATTTAGAATAACATGTAGCCACTGACTACTTTATTTGAAAACTTAGAAAACATGCAGTCTTATTTTGTTACACAATTAAATTCATGACACATGGTACACATACGTAGTGAAGGAAGCACGTCAAATAGACAAGAACGTCAGAGAAAATTGATAGCACAATTAGTAAAAGTATATTAAGGAAAAGGTAGCATTTCATGGCAGAACACTGACACCGATCTTATTTCTCTATCGAGCCTTAGGCCCAAGTTTTTTGAGATTTTGGTCTATAGTTAGCTACTTAGCTTAGCTCGGGTTGGGCTTGAGTGAATGAAAACCATAACAAAGAACATATATATTAGAATCTATTTAATCATATGTCCATCAGGCTTAAAATATAGTAACTATGAAAGCCTTTTAATAACAAAATACATTATAACCATTTAAATCTTCCATTTTGGTCCACCTGTACCAAAATCTCAATTTCAGATTTGGGTTTTTATTATATTTCGCAATTGTAGTCATTGGTAATGATTTAAAAAAATCAGAAACCCAAATTTGAATGTAGCTGAATCATTCATCAGTGGAAGGCAAACTGAAAACAACACCATAGCTGCCACATGTCTGAGGTTAATAATAATTGAAGGTGACCACCATAGCTGCAACATTAAGTCTGGTATTAAGTTGATGGTTTCACTTGCAACTTACAAGAGAATTGGAAGCATTACATTAGTAGTTTAAGTACAATAAAACATTGAGATATATAAATAGCAGATACAATCTACTCCATACCTCATTTATTTTTGAAGAAGCATCTGCATTAACAGTCGACATATCAATACACAAATTGAAAGGGGGAAATTACAAAATTGGATAAGATTTGATGTAATATTTTCTACAAAAGCAGTCTATAACCAAGATACCTGCTTAAGGCCATTAACTTCCTTTATCTCCTAGTTAAGTCAACTTTTACCGTGCCTAGCAGAGTTAATGTCCTTCAATTTCTTGTAAAAGATATCATGCTAAGTTGATGACTAATGTCCATTATTAAGATACGATTGAAAAAAACAAAATCTGCAATTATGGAAAAATACTTGCAGTCTATGGTTTATTTAGTAAAGTAAGAAAAAAACTCAATATTCAAAGTCAATTCCAAAAAGCTAAACTATTGCGTTTTTTGTCATGTTCAAAAAGGGGGTTGAAGTCTGAGGGGAATAACGTATAAAAATGGGATACTTTCTGAAACTATGTGTAATGTGGCTAAATACAAAAAATGACAACATAGCATAGAGTAGAAATCAGACCGTGTTTTTCAAGTTGGGGTCTCTAAATAAAAAATAACCCTCCATATTTATTTTTTGATGCATTCAGTCAATCAGTTGTAGCCCGTGTATGGTATTTGTTTACTAAATAAATGAATTCACATATTAATATTCCGTAACTAAATTGTACCACTTTTAGAGATGGGCATACTTTATCTGACTAATTTCTAATAGGAGCATGACTTAAGGAGTAAGGAATGTTGCTCATTTTAGTGTCACCGGCCGTTTTGTGTAATTGGAAATGCATGGATGTCAATAGGGATTAGAACCGTGTTCTAATACAAGCTAGGAGGTGTGAAGTGCACACTTGTATATAAGAACGAGTTCTATTCCAAAGTGTCTACGGCAGTGGAACTCGAGGTAGAACACTCAGTAGACCAACTATGTGGTTCTAGACCGAGGTCTAGAGCGGTTGGGCAGTTTCATGCAGTTTTTCCAAAAACTGTAACGGTTATTCTAAAACGTGTTGCAACTGCCCACGACGTGTAGTATGGGTATATATCACCATATTTCGTAGAGAGAACATATAGGAGAGATATACAACATATCTTGATTACTTTTGGCATTCAAATTAAAGATAACAATCCATATACTCACTAGTTTGACTCTAGTTCTTGTGCCTAAGTTCTAGAGTGTCCTTAAGGATTATCCTAGATTGAATTTCTGATAACCCAGGCATAGGGGAGAAATATCAATTCGGAAAGTGAACTTACACGATCCTTAAGCAATCCAAGTACTCGGTTATCACCCCCTACGTGAAATACCCCAACATTTGAATTGATAATTTCTTTGTGATAATCATGAGTACTGTGGAAGAGATGAAATCCAAGTTCAACAAATTGGACAAGTTTCAAGGGAACGATTTCCGTAGATGGCAAAAGAAGATGCACATCCTCCTCACCACTTTGAAGGTTGTGTACGTATTGAGCACTCCGATGCCAGAAGTGATGGAGGACGAAACCTTGGAACAAACTGGGAGGCGTAATAAGTGGGAGAACGATGACTACATATGTAGAGGCCACATTCTTAACGGTATGTCCGATGCGTTAATTGATATTTACCAAAATGTTGAGAGTGCGAAGGAATTGTGGAATTCTCTTGAGTCAAAATACATCGCCGTGATGCCTCTAGTAAGAAGTTCTTGGTGAGTGATTTTAATAATTTTAAAATGGTTGACTCAAGGCCGGTTATGGAACAATACAATGAACTCCTTCGTGTTCTTGGTCAATTTAAACTCCACAAGATAGGTGTTGATGAGTCCTATGCCGTGTCGAGTATAATTGACAAACTTCCACCCTCTTGGAAGGATTTTAAACGTTCTTTAAAACATCAAGATGAGGAATTGTCATTGGTTCAACTTGGGAGTCACTTGCACATTGAGGAGTCTCTTCGTGCGCAAGAGAATGACCAAATTATGGGCGAAGTTGAATCTAGACTGGCTCATGTTCACTTGGTTGAGGATAATAAATCTAACCCGAAAGATAAGGGGAAAGGCAAAAAGCGCAAGTATGAAGACCATGACAAACCCAACAAGAAACCGAAAGGTTTGGTTTGTTGGAGGTGTCAAAAGGTTGGACATGTCAAGCGTGATTGCCGTGTGAAACTGAACAAGAATGGCGCTGGAACGAGTGGCAGTGGACAGGAACGGTCTAAGGACCTGGTTCCACGGAAAGGAGGTCAGTTCCTGACTAATTTTGATAATTCTGTCCAGAATTATGTATCACTCATTCCAGAATCTTTTTATGTACAGGATGATGACTGTGCATGGTGGATTGACTCGGGGGCTACGAGCCATGTGTGTAAGCATAAAGGATGGTTTGAAGACCTAGAATCAGTGGAGGTCGGTTCCTTCTTACGCATGGGAGACGAGTCAATGGTGCCTATCTTGGGAAAGAGTGTAGTTGTTTTAGAATTTACTTCTGGAAACACAATTACGTTGTTTGATGTTTTGTATGTACCGAAGGTTCGAAAGAATCTTGTTTCGAGAAGTATGTTGAATAATTTGGGGTTCAAACAAGAGATTGAATCTGATAAATATATTCTGTCCAAGGGTGGTGTGTTTGTTGGTTTTGGATATTTATCAAATCGCATGTTTCGTTTAAATGTTGTGAATAAATTAATTTCTAGTGATAATTCTGTTTTTGTGGTATCTTCCGTGAATGATTGTATGATTTGGCATGCTAGATTCGTTCACGTTAATTTTAGAAAAATGCATGAAACGTCTAAAGATGGTTTAATTCCGGCTTTTGATATTAATGATGATAAATGTAGGACTTGCATGCTTACTAAGATCACAAAACATCCGTTTCCTAATGTTGATAGGAATTCAGCTATTTTGGATCTTGTACATAGTGATCTATGTGACTTTCACTCAACTCCTTCCCTTGGCAATAAAAAGTACTCCCTCCGTCCCTTAAAACTTTGCCATCTTTCCTTTATGGGACGTCCCAAAAAACTTTGCCACTTTCATTTTTAATCAATTATTTTGTGGTTTATGTTATTTCTCTCTCCTCTGCACAAACCTCAACCACACAGTTTTTACTTTATTATTCTCCGTGCCGGTCAACTTTGGCAAAGTTTTAAGGGACGGAGGTAGTATGTTGTTACTTTTATTGAGGATTCGACTCGGTTTTGTTATGTGTATTTTATACACACTAAGGATGAAGCTTTAGAGAAATTTAAAGTGTATAAAACCGAGGTTGAATTGCAATTGGGTAATCCGATTAAATGTCTTAGGACTGATCGGGGAGGAGAATATATGGATCCCCATTATTTTCAATCTGTTGGAATCATTCATGAGCCCACGGCTCCGTATACACCACAACAAAATGGTGTGGCTGAACAGAAAAATCGAGTGTTAAAGGAAATGGTTAATTCCATGCTTTCCTACTCGGGTTTGAGTGAAGGGTTTTGGTGAGAGGCCATGCTCACGGTCTGCTATGTTCTAAATAGGGTTCCAAATAAAAGGAATAAGATAACCCCATATGAGCTTTGGTACAAGAAAGCGCCGAATTTGAAATATTTTTGGGTTTGGGGTTTTAGGGCGTTTGTAAAATTGCCCGAGCCCAAAAGGAAAACTTTGCGGGAAAGGGGAATTGATTGCATATTCATAGGGTATGCTGAACATTCCAAGGCTTATAGATTTTATGTAATAGAACCTAATGATGCGGTAGTGGCCGGTTAACACCGTGATTGAGTCTCGAGATGTGATCTTTGATGAGATGAGATTTTCATCAATTCAAAGACCAAAGGAACTAGTTCCAAGAACTAATGAGGTGCAAGTTCCAGAATGTTTGGATGGTGCTTTGAATCCCGAAGCACCACAAATAAGGAAAAGCAAACGAGGCCGCATCGTGAAAGACTTTGGTCCCGATTTTCACTTGTATTTAGTGGAAGGTTCAAGGGATAAAGTGGGGGTACAATATTCATATTGTTACCAAGTTGAGGATGATCCAAAGTCCTTTAAAGAGGCAATGGAGTCCCGAGATGTTTCCTTTTGGAAGGAGGCAATTGATGATGAAATGTCATCAATTATGGAGAACAACACTTGGGTGTTGTCGGATTTACCACCGGTGTCTAAACCCTTAGGTTGCAAATGGATCTTCAAAAAGAAGATGAAAGTGGATGGAACTATTGACAAGTTCAAGGCCCGGTTAGTCATTCAAGGTTTTAGACAAAAACCCGGAATTGACTATTTTGATACGTATGCGTCGGTTGCTCGAATTACAACCATTAGGTTGTTAATTGCTTTGGTGGCTCTACACAATCTGATTATACATCAGATGGATGTCAAGACGGCATTTTTAAATGGTGATCTTGATGAGGAAGTTTACATGAAACAACCGGAAGGTTTTGTTATGCCGGGAGATGAGCATAAGGTTTGTAAACTTGTCAAATTATTGTATGGGCTGAAACAAGCACCCAAACAATGGCATCAAAAATTTGATTAAGTTATTTTTTCCAATGGTTTTAGTTTAAACCAATCGGACAAATGTGTCTATAGCCGGATTGATGCCTTAGGGGCGGGCGTGTTTATATGTCTCTATGTAGATGGCATGCTGATTTTTGGAACGAACCAAAATCAGGTTGATGAAACCAAACCGTTGTTATCATCAAGGTTTTCCATGAAGGACATGGGGGAGGCGGATGTAATCCTTGGAATAAGGATTAAACGGGTAAACAAAGGGATTGCTTTGACACAAGCTCACTATGTTGAGAATATTCTCAAAAGGTTTAATTATAGTGATTGTTCACCCGTTGGTACTCCCATGGATCCTAGTGTGAAGTTGATGCCTAATAAAGGAAAGGCGGTTTCACAACTTGAGTACTCTCAAGCTATTGGTAGTTTGATGTATGACATGACAAGCACTAGGCCGGATATTGCTAATGTCATGGGTAGGTTGAGCCGTTATACTAGTAATCCTAGTACTCAACATTGGCAAGCAATGAAGAGAGTGTTCAAGTATTTAAAGGGAACCATGGATTATGGTTTGTGTTAC
Organism: Cuscuta europaea; assembly: GCA_945859875.1. Taxonomy (NCBI): domain Eukaryota; kingdom Viridiplantae; phylum Streptophyta; class Magnoliopsida; order Solanales; family Convolvulaceae; genus Cuscuta; species Cuscuta europaea. Next base: position 3,262,738 of record CAMAPE010000030.1, read on the forward strand.
TTTGAGTATCCTTCGGTTTTAGAAGGATATTCGGATGCAAGTTGGGTATCCAATGTAGAGGATCATTCTTCTACAAGTGGTTGGGTATTCTTGCTTGGGGGAGGTGCCATTTCTTGGGCATCTAAGAAGCAAACTTGTATCACAAGTTCAAAGATGGAATCTGAGTTTATTGCGTTGGCTACCGCCGGTAAAGAGGTGGAGTGGTTAAGAAATTTAATTTTTGAGATTCCATTGTGGGGGAAGACGATTGCACCTATTTCTATCCATTGTGATAGTGCTGCCACTTTGGCTAAGGCGTATAGTCATGTTTATAATGGCAAGTCTAGACACTTAGGTGTTAGACATAGTATGATTAGAGAACTAATCATGAATGGTGTAATTTCGGTGGAATTTGTAAGATCGCAACATAACTTGGCGGACCACTTGACCAAAAGTTTTGCCCGAGACTTAGTGCACAAGCCTGTTATAGGGATGGGTTTAAAGTCCATTTAATCCTTAATGGTGAGACACCTAATTCCCCTCTAATACAACATTAGAGGCTGAATTCAATGCGGAAAGCTCACACTTAATGGATTGGAACACACAATGAAAATCATCCCAAGGTGTGTGTTCGGACCTGTAGTAGGGAGGCTGAATTTATTTCTTAATAATTCCTTTGATAAAGTGTAAGCAAGTACACGAGTAAAGGAATTACCTATATGGTCGTGAAGTGTAGCCGCACTTCAAAAAGCTTGGGACTTGGCTTTTATACGATCATGAATGGGATTAGGACACACGACTTTCTAATTGTGTCAAGTTTGTATTCTAGTTGACTATAGAAACTTGTATGTATTTTATCTTGAGGTATTCAAATGGGTTGAAGGGTTCAATCCGTAGGACACCCCGATTCTCAAATATTTTGAATGTGTAAAATACTAAGATGAAAATTCAATCGAATCGATATTTCCATTTATGTGCAAGTTTTGGTTTGTAAACTTTGTTATGTCATTTCATAGGTTACCGGGGGAGGATTGTTGGTGATTTTAGTGTCACCGGCCATTTTGTGTAATTGAAAATGACATGGATGCCAATAGGGATTAGAACTGTGTTCTAATACAAGCTAGGAGGTGTGGAGTGCACACTTGTATATAAGAATGAGTTCTATTCCAAAGTGTCTACGGCAGTGGAACTCGAGTTAGAACACTCAGTAGACCAACTCTGTGGTTCTAGACTGAGGTCTAGAGCGGTTGGACAGTTTCGTGCAGTTTTTTCAAAAACTGTAACGGTTATTCTAAAACGTGTTGCAACTGCCCAGGACGTGTAGTATGGTTATATATCACCATATTTCGTACAGAGAACATATAGGAGAGATACACAACATATCTTGATTACTTTTGGCATTCGAATTAAAGATAACAATCCATATACTCAGTAGTTTGGCTCTAGTTCTTGTGCCTAAGTTCTAGAGTGTCCTTAAGGATTATCCTAGATTGAATTTCTTGTAACCCACGCATAGGGGAGAAATATCAATTCGGAAAGTGAACTTACACGATCCCTAAGCAATCCAAGTACTCGGTTATCACCCCCTACGTGAAATACCCCAACAAAGAATAGGCAAGGCCTTAGATTTTAAGCTTTAGTGAGGGGTTTTTTGCACCTTGAAGAAGGGTGTTCAAAGATGGAGGCATATGATGCGTGAATGAGAATGTTATTTTTTCAGCAGGCTCTTTTTTATTTAATTAAACTCTAGGGAATGAACCATGGGGCAAGGATTTGGCAAGTTCTTAAGTTTAAGGTTTATTATGGATAATTAAATAAAAGGTCATGTTAAAAGTCAATGGTAAAAAGGTAACACGATTAAGATGTTAACAAGGGGTTAAAAGATCCGGGAAATAGCAAAATGTTGAAACAAATGGGAAACATTCCTGGCTCAAGTTTATAGAAGGATGCTTTATGAAGGGCTGAAGTGCTGAAGCGCTGAACAAATACTACTATCAAAGTGTCACTTGACGTTACAAGTTGCTCTGGTATTAAGTTGATGGTTTCACTTACAAGAGATCTGGAAGCATTACATTAGTAGTTAAAGTACAATAAAACATTGAGATACAAAAATAACAGATAGAATCTACTCCACACCACATTTATTTATGAAGAAGAATCTGCATCAGCAATCGATATATCTATACAACTCTGTTCACTGCATATTTGCTCAAGAACACTGTTTTTGTCAAAAACCACCTAAGCATTAATCAAAAAACAAATAACGTACTAAAACTGACCCAAAAAAAGGAAAAAGAAGCTATATGTTCGTATTATGAAGTTGATCTATACAAATCGAGAGAGCAGCAAATGGGTCAGACAACATTCCAATTGAAGAGGCTAAGGAAGAAGAGGAAGGAGAACGAATAAATCATCACTGAAGAGGTTCTTTTCTTAATGTTTACTCTGGTCTCTGCTGTTTTATATGCAATCATAGAAAAGCTCCAATTCTTCTTTTCAGTAACTATGGTCGTAACACTTATAAACCAAACAAATAATGTTTTCCGATAACACTTTAAAAACTGAACACAATAAAAAAACAAAGAGGAGGAAGATGGCAGTTAGGTGTTGAGTTACTCTAATACATTTAAGCATGGCAGTCTGCAGTCCTCCTAAATACAACACATATATACATACATTACATGCAAAAAAAAAGTTTGGCGGGCAACAAATCCATTGATTTCATATGCACATTTAGGCAAACACATAGATGACACAAATTTAAAGTGGGAAACTGATAGGTATCGTTCCAAACTACTCCGGAAAATAATTTTAGGAACACACAACAACCAGTGAAGGACCCAACATGCGGCATAATTGAATATACAAAAAGATTAAAGAATTCTTCACGTCTAGGAACTAATAAGAACCAGGTACATGTAAATAAATAAGTGAGTTGAAGTTGAACACAACAATACTAAAGTTATGAGGTGGGTGAATTGAATACACAAAAACCTGAAATTCTAACAACAACATTAAAACAAATCATGTAAATTAACATGAAAAATGTTGAACTGTGTATACATAGTTCGATAAATTAGATCAAGAGGAAATGTTAATTATTAAAATCAAGAGAAAGCGTCAATCGTCTAAATAGAGAATGAACTTACAAGAGTATGTTATTTAAGAAGCGTGAAATCAATTGAACATACAAGAATATGCTATTTAAGAAAGTGGTTCTGGTATCAGTCTTCGCCTGGTGGAGCTCCACCGTCACCATCCTCAATCACTGCTGGGGTGCTCCCCTGGGCGGAATACTTGAACCGGTGTGCTGCTCCTGCTTGCCTGCTTGCGATCTTAGTCTCATACGAGGCTGAAGGCTCTGCCCACTTGCCAAACGTGAAAGCTGACAAAGACTTTGGCAGAAGTTTGTCATTAGCTAGGTCAAATTGGTTGGAGAAGCTGCCAACAAGGAACAAAGGCCCAATGGCGGAGTGGGTTTTAAGTGGCTTGGTTGCAGGTGTATGGCGACTGGCGAGGTTGCGGAGCAGCCGTACAGTCGATCGATACTCGATAGTTTCCGATTTGATAGGAGAGACCATCCATCATCCATCATGTGACGGCGCCCGTAAAGTTCCGTTAAAACACAAGCTAGGATAAGCTTATAAGTACAAAACACCGTACATGATGTACAATCACTTTATGCACCAAGAGACACCAACACATTTTGTATGACCATTATACCCTTAACAATATTCGCTCTTATAATATTGTAGAGATATGTTGATTTTTAATGCATGAATTGCATGTATAATTTTACTTAGGCCTCAAGACTTGGTTTAGTCTTAATTATGGATTATGATATAGACCCTATCTAGTATGATATGTGGTAGATCATAGGCCAGGTGGAGTACCCAAGAATCGGGCGGTATCCTGAAAACTCTGTTATGTCGGGTGGAGTACCCAAGGATCGGGCAGTATCCTCAAAACTCGGTTATGTCGGGTGGAGTACCCAAGGATCGGGCGGTATCCTCAAAACTCAGTTATGTCGGGTGGAGTACCCAAAGATCGGGCGGTATACTCAAAACTCGGTTATATAGGGTGGAGTACCCAGGGATCGGGCATGTATTCTCAAAATTCGGTTATAACGGGTGGAGTACCCAAGGATCGGGCGTGTATCCTCAAAACTCATAGATTACTGTTAGTAATTCAGGACCGGGCGGTGTTCTTATGATTATTTGATTTGGACAGGAGGAGTCATATACACTCATATGTCTATGGGTGGGTTGGGGTTTTGAGTCAAGGGCATTGACTACTACTACTTTTCCCAAATAAACAATGACCTACGGGTCGGGTATTTCCAAGTGTATAAAAGTACCGATATATATTTTATAACTTGGGGTAAAGGAGAATAAGTATGTGTATCACCCTATGTTTGGGTCTTATACTTGAAACGTAAGTTATTCTACATTTAGCTTGCTACTCGCTCGGTACTCGTACTGACCCCTTAGGGGGGCCCCCACCATTTCAGGTTGAAGCTAGAGCCTGTTGTCTACACCTTTGCACGGGTGGACAGAATCTAGAGGAAGACATGGTTCGTGCTTCCTTTACTGTTTTAAAATTATAATCTATGCTCATGGATACTTTTGTAATATTACATTATTTTTGGCATGCGAGCCTACGTTTTGCCATATGTGTCTTATGATTGCCCGTTGAATATTTTTCGCTATTCATTCAATCTATGATGTGATGTTTTTATATGTGTTTACTTACTGAGTATGGTGTGAACGGTGTTGATTAACGCCTTGTGTGATTAAGCAAGGTTGACTTGCGAGTGACGTCACTTGATCACACGGCGGTTGTACACGCGCTTAGATGCGGTCTGGGGCGTGACAATTAAGTGGTATCAGAGCCATCTCAGTTTTTAAACTATGTAATCAACCCATCACAAGAGATTTTACAAAAAAGAGTTATACCGAAAACCATGAGCATTGTATTTTGGCGTTATAGAATGATTGTTACTTAAGTTGCAAGGTCTCTAGTTATTAAGATGGTACCCTTAGCAATTGGTATGGTGGTGACTTGGGCCAATATGTATCTATAACGTTTTCCGTCAGTGGACATTGATTGTAGTCTAATGACTCGTTCAAATTCCTTTTCAGAAATGGAGGGCAGACGCATGCCAACAAGAAACAATCTGAGAGGGCAAACGCCGGTAGCTTCTATTGGGGCTAGCCGGGCTACATCTCGGGGCTCACGAGGTGGAAGAGGAAGCCGTAGAGGCTGTGGAAGTCGTGGGGGGCATCGAGCCCAAACTGTGAGCGACAGTCATGTTAGCTCGATGTACGAAACTAACACCGAGAATTATGACTCAAACATTGTTCCCGAGATGGGACATGAGGAGACCCGTATGACGGGGTGACATCCACACAGGCGACGATGACAATGATGAGAGTGATGCCCGATTCGCTCAAATGGGGGGATTTTTTGAATGGTATCAAAAGGAGAAGCAAAGGAGAGAGCTGAGACGCCAAGCTAAGCGTGCTCCTCGAGGAGTTTCAGGTCAAAGGAGCCTAGGGGCTTCAAGGGCTACTTCAGGGATGTCCCAAGGTGGACACGGTGGAGATTTCTATGTTAGAATCTCCAAGTACCTCAAAGAAGCAAGGGCTTTGGGGTGCAAATCCTTTGATGGCACCGGAGACATCACCATTGCCGCCGATTGGATTAAGAAGCTGAAAGATGCATCGAGAGATATGCAAATCACACCCGATATGAAGTTGATCGTGGCTTCACGTTTGCTTGAGGGGATAGCTTCTACAAGGTGGGAGAGACTAGAAGGGAAATATCGTGGGACTATCTCATGGGAGAACTTCAAACAGGAGTTCTATGCTCAATACTACTCCGACTATGAGGTTAACGTGAAGCGGAGGGAGTATACGAACCTCAAGCAAAAGGAGGGTGGCACTGTTAAACAATTGGAGCAAGAATTTATAACACTGACTAGATTCTTACCGAAGTACGTGGCCGATGAGGACCGCATGACGGAGCATTTTTAGGGTGCCTTACTCTTAGACATCCGTGATCGGGCTACGTTCTCTCGCCACATGAACTTTAGTGAGGTGGTAGAGCAGGGCCTTCTTGGGGAAACCCAATGGAATGAGAGAAAAGCAAGAGATGACGAGGAGGCGAAGAAGAGGAAATGGAACAATTCGAGGCAACCCGATCATTCTCGGAAGAACAACCACGGTGGTAGTGGTCCATTTAGACCACCAGCGCCGCTGACAAAGAAGAATAAAGATGCAAGGTGGAACAGACCTAGGCTACATAATTCGGGGCACCTACATGTCCCTATTGCACTAAACAACACTTTGGGAAGTGCAATGAACCACCGAGGTGAAGAATGGGAATGCGGGCCATATGAAGGCTAATTTCCCTCAAATAACGCAACGTAACGCATCAGGAGCCGGAGGAGGGGCCATGACGGGGAGGAACCGTGCAAGACCATCACACGGCGGCACGGGAAGAGGCGGGCGCATCAACAAGCAATTCCGCGTCCGTCAATCAAGGTGGGGCCCAAGTAAGGGTCTACGCAATGATCGAGGACGATGCTCGGGCCAACCCCGACTCTGTTGTAGGCGATCCCTTGTTAATGCTTGATAAAATACATATATTAATGTGTTAAAAGTGATAGTGGGGTTGTACGGGCCGGCCGGCGACGTTACCGGTCGGTTTCTAGCTAAAATGAACAAAATAGAGGCTGCCCAGGGAGCAACCGGAGCCGGTCGTAGCGACAAACCTTCTGTAACCATCCGCCCCTCCGCAACCGGGGAATTTTTGCCCAACCGTCCCATTTTTGCACCCAACCGGCGCCGGTCATCCAGAAAATTTTTTCGATGTCCAAACCGGGCCCACGCGACCGGGCCAGGCAGCTTCCCGGGTCAAGCCCAACCGGCACCGGTCCTGTCAATGTTTTTTAAAAAATAGGCCATTTTCGATTCGATACTCTGGGTGGTGTGTCTTACATCCTCTATAAATGTAGGAACACTCTTAATCAATGGAAGAAACGCAAGGATTCTCATTGATACCAGGGCGCAACGTTCATTTGTGAGTGAAGTGTTCGCCAAGAGTCTTGACGTACCATTGACGCCAATGACATAGACTTTGGTAGTCTCCACACTGTTAGGAGATGATGTGGAGAGGAACCATTATTATCCATCATGTGAGGTAGAAATGGCGGGTCAACCTTCGTTTTGTGATTTCGTACCTCTAAGTATGTTGGAGTTCGACGCATTCTTAGGGATGATGCTCACGGGAGAAGTGTGATGAGTTGCTAAAGAAGGGTCAACGAAGCTCACTAAGAAGGGGGCTAAGTTCATATGGGATGACAAGTGTGAGAAGGGGTTTCTTGAGCTAAACAAACGACTCACCGAGGCACCAGTTCTTGCTCTACCCATACAACGGATAGGGTATGATATCTATAGTGAGGCACCAGTTCTTGCTCTACCCATACAACGGATAGGGTACACATCCAAGGGCTTGGATGTGTACTGATGCAAAACGGTAAGGAAATTGCCTATGCTTCTAGGCAATTGAGGAAACATGAGGTGAACCACCCTACCCATGACCTAGAGTTGGGAGCGGTAGTGTTTGCACTAAAGATTTGGAGGCATTATCTCTACGGGCAGACATGTCACATCTACACCGATCATAAGAGCCTGAAGTATGTATTCACTCAGAAAGAGTTGAATATGAGACAAAGGAGATGGATGGAGTTGATCAAGGACTATAACTTGATCATCGACAATCATCCCAGTAAGGCCAATGTGGTGGCCGATTCACTGAGCAGAAAGAGTACGTCGAGGACGTTACTCACTTGCCTACGGAAATTAAGGGCGCACGTGGAGGTGACCACGGGTGAGGCCATCATAGCGAGATTCGAGGTTAGACCTACCTTGATGGATGAGATCAGCACATGTCAGGGCATTGATGAAGAATGTCAGAAGATCCGTGAACGGATCCTTGCGGGATCCGTTGAGGATTTACGGGTATGAGAGGATGGTCTTTTGTTATTTAAAGATCGTGTATGTATACCGAAGAATGAAGAGCTCCAAAGGTCTATACTAGAGGAGGCTCATTCCTCGGTTTATGCTATGCATCCAGGAGGTACAAAGATGTACTGAGACCTAAAGGAAAGTTATTGGTAGTCAGGTATGAAGAGGGACATCGCAGAGTATGTGAGTCGGTGCTTTACCTATCAACAAGTTAAGGCAGAACATTAGCACCCGACAGGGCTTTTGCAGCCACTTACCATTCCGGAATGGAAGTGGGAACCCGTGACCATGGATTTTGTGGTAGGGTTATGATAAGTCCGTATTTAGACACGCATTTGATGCATGTTTAGATCGACTTTTGATAGTTTCCCTAATTATTTTGTGTCACAAGTCTCATTTTTAGCTAAAGTCATAGTTACCGGGTGGTGGTTCGAGTTTTGTATTGTTAATCAGGAATTGGAGTCCGACACCGGCGCTTGAGAAGCAATAGGGATGAGTTGATGATGCATTTGAGGGAGAATTGAGAGCTTTGGAGGTCATCGGGAGGTTCACGATGAAGATTCGATGATAAAAGAACTCTAGGATTGGCTACGGGTTCAAATGAAGAGGAATAGAGCTTGAAAACGGCGTTCAGGATGACCTTCTATCAATCGTTCAAGCATATCTTTTTGTAAAAACATCCAAAGAACACTATTCAAGTTCCATAACTTGGTGGACCACTTGACCAAAAGTTTGGCCCGGGACTTAGTGCACAAGCCTGTTATAGGGATGGGTTTAAAGTCCATTTAATCCTTAATGGTGAGACACCTAATTCCCCTTTAATACAACATTAGAGGCTGAATTCAATGCGGAGAGCTCACACTTAATGGATTGGAACACACAATGAAAATCATCCCAAGGTGTGTGTTCGGACCTGTAGTAGGGAGGCTGAATTTATTTCTTAATAATTCCTTTGATAAAGTGTAAGCAAGTACACGAGTAAAGGAATTACCTATATGGTCGTGAAGTGTAGCCGCACTTCAAAAAGCTTGGGACTTGGCTTTTATACGATCATGAATGGGATTAGGACACACGGCTTTCTAATTGTGTCAAGTTTGTATTCTAGTTGACTATAGAAACTTGTATGTATTTTATCTTGAGGTATTGAAATGGGTTGAAGGGTTCAATCCGTAGGACACCCCGATTCTCAAATATTTTGAATGTGTAAAATACTAAGATGAAAATTCAATTGAATCGATATATCCATATATGTGCAAGTTTTGGTTTGTAAACTTTGTTATGTCATTTCATAGGTTACCGGGGGAGGATTGTTGGTGATTTTAGTGTCACCGGCCGTTTTGTGTAATTGAAAATGACATGGATGCCAATAGGGATTAGAACTGTGTTCTAATACAAGCTAGGAGGTGTGGAGTGCACACTTGTATATAAGAATGAGTTCTATTCCAAAGTGTCTACGGCAGTGGAACTCGAGGTAGAACACTCAGTAGACCAACTCTGTGGTTCTAGACTGAGGTCTAGAGCGGTTGGGCAGTTTCGTGCAGTTTTTCCAAAAACTGTAACTGTTATTCTAAAACGTGTTGCAACTGCCCAGGACGTGTAGTATGGTTATATATCACCATATTTCGTACAGAGAACATATAGGAGAGATATACAACATATCTTGATTACTTTTGGCATTCGAATTAAAGATAACAATCCATATACTCACTAGTTTGGCTCTAGTTCTTGTGCCTAAGTTCTAGAGTGTCCTTAAGGATTATCCTAGATTGAATTTCTTGTAACCCACGCATAGGGGAGAAATATCAATTCGGAAAGTGAACTTACACGATCCCTAAGCAATCCAAGTACTCGGTTATCACCCCCTACGTGAAATACCCCAACAAAGAATAGGCAAGGCTTTAGATTTTAAGCTTTAGTGAGGGGTTTTTTGCACCTTGAAGAAGGGTGTTCAAAGATGGAGGCATATGATGCGTGAATGAGAATGTTATTTTTTCAGCAGGCTCTTTTTTATTTAATTAAACTCTAGGGAATGAACCATGGGGCAAGGATTTGGCAAGTTCTTAAGTTTAAGGTTTATTATGGATAATTAAATAAAAGGTCATGTTAAAAGTCAATGGTAAAAAGGTAACACGATTAAGATGTTAACAAGGGGTTAAAAGATCCAGGAAATAGCAAAATGTTGAAACAAATGGGAAACATTCCTGGCTCAAGTTTATAGAAGGATGCTTTATGAAGGGCTGAAGTGCTGAAGCACTGAACAAATACTACTATCAAAGTGTCACTTGACGTTACAAGTTGCTCTGGTATTAAGTTGATGGTTTCACTTACAAGAGATCTGGAAGCATTACATTAGTAGTTAAAGTACAATAAAACATTGAGATACAAAAATAACAGATAGAATCTACTCCACACCACATTTATTTATGAAGAAGAATCTGCATCAGCAATCGATATATCTACACAACTCTGTTCACTGCATATTTGCTCAAGAACACTATTTTTGTCAAAAACCACCTAAGCATTAATCAAAAAACAAATAACGTACTAAAACTGACCCAAAAAAAGGAAAAAGAAGCTATATGTTCGTATTATGAAGTTGATCTATACAAATCGAGAGAGCAGCAAATGGGTCAGACAACATTCCAATTGAAGAGGCTAAGGAAGAAGAGGAAGGAGAACGAATAAATCATCACTGAAGAGGTTCTTTTCTTAACGTTTACTCTGGTCTCTGCTGTTTTATATGCAATCATAGAAAAGCTCCAATTCTTCTTTTCAGTAACTATGGTCGTAACACTTATTAACCAAACAAATAATGTTTTCCGATAACACTTTAAAAACTGAACACAATAAAAAAACAAAGAGGGGGAAGATGGCAGTTAGGTGTTGAGTTACTCCAATACATTTAACCATGGACGTCTGCAGTCCTCCTAAATACAACACATATATACATACATTACATGCAAAAAAAAAAGTTTGGCGGGCAACAAATCCATTGATTTCATATGCACATTTAGGCAAACACATAGATGACACAAATTTAAAGTGGGAAACTGATAGGTATCGTTCCAAACTACTCCGGAAAATAATTTCAGGAACACACAACAACCAGTGAAGGACCCAACATGCGGCATAATTGAATATACAAAAAGCTTAAAGAATTCTTCACGTCTAGGAACTAATAAGAACCAGGTACATGTAAATAAATAAGTGAGTTGAAGTTGAACACAACAATACTAAAGTTATGAGGTGGTAGAATTGAATACACAAAACCCTGAAATTCTAACAACAACATTAAAACAAATCATGTAAATTAACATGAAAAATGTTGAACTGTGTATACATAGTTCGATAAAATAGATCAAGAGGAAATGTTAATTATTAAAATCAAGAGAAAGCGTCAATCGTCTAAATAGAGAATGAACTTACAAGAGTATGTTATTTAAGAAGCGTGAAATCAATTGAACATACAAGAATATGATATTTAAGAAAGTGCGTCTGGTATCAGTCTTCGCCTGGTGGAGCTCCACCGTCACCATCCTCAATCACTGCTGGGGTGCTCCCCTGGACGGAATACTGGAACCGGTGTGCTGCTCCTGCTTGCCTGCTTGCGATCTAAGTCTCATATGAGGCTGAAGGCTCTGCCCACTTGCCAAACGTGAAAGCTGACAAAGACTTTGGCAGAAGTTTATCATTAGCTAGGTCAAATTGGTTGGAGAAGCTGCCAACAAGGAACAAAGGCCCAATGGCGGAGTGGGTTTTAATTGGCTTGGTTGCAGGTGTATGGCGACTGGCGAGGTTGCGGAGCAGCCGTACAGTCGATCGATACTCGATAGTTTCCGATTTGATAGGAGAGACCATCCATCATCCATCATGTGACGGCGCCCGTAAAGTTCCGTTAAAACACAAGCTAGGATAAGCTTATAAGTACAAAACACCGTACATGATGTACAATCACTTTATGCACCAAGAGACACCAACACATTTTGTATGACCATTATACACTTAACAATATTCGCTCTAATAATATTGTAGAGATATGTTGATTTTTAATGCATGAATTGCATGGATAAATTTACTTAGGCCTCAAGACTTGGTTTAGTCTTAATTATGGATTATGATATAGACCCTATCTAGTATGATATGTGGTAGATCATAGGCCAGGTGGAGTACCCAAGAATCGGGCGGTATCCTGAAAACTCTGTTATGTCGGGTGGAGTACCCAAGGATCGGGCAGTATCCTCAAAACTTGGTTATGTCGGGTGGAGTACCCAAGGATCGGGCGGTATCCTCAAAACTCAGTTATGTCGGGTGGAGTACTCAAAGATCGGGCGGTATACTCAAAACTCGGTTATATAGGGTGGAGTACCCAGGGATCGGGCATGTATCCTCAAAACTCATAGATTACTGTTAGTAATTCAGGACCGGGCGGTGTCCTCATGATTATTTGATTTGGACAGGAGGAGTCATATACACTCATATGTCTATGGGTGTGTTGGGGTCTTGAGTCAAGGGCATTGATTACTACTATTTTTCCCAAATAAACAATGAACTACGGGTCGGGTATTTCCAAGTGTATAAAAGTACCGATATATATTTTATAACTTGGGGTAAAGGAGAATAAGTATGTGTATCACCCTATGTTTGGGTCTTATACTTGAAACGTAAGTTATTCTACATTTAGCTTGCTACTCGCTCGGTACTCGTACTGAACCCTTAGGGGGGCCCCACCATTTCAGGTTGAAGCTAGAGCCTGTTGTCTACACCTTTGCACGGGTGGAAAGAATCTAGAGGAAGACATGGTTCGTGCTTCCTTTACTGTTTTAAAATTATAATCTATGCTCATGGATACTTTTGTAATATTACATTATTTTTGGCATGCGAGCCTACGTTTTGCCATATGTGGCTTATGATTGCCCGTTGAATATTTTTCGCTATTCATTCAATCTATGATGTGATGTTTTTATATGTGTTTACTTACTGAGTATGGTGTGAACGGTGTTGATTAACGCCTTGTGTGATTAAGCAAGGTTGACTTGCGAGTGACGTCACTTGATCACACGGCGGTTGTACACGCGCTTAGATGCGGTCTGGGGTGTGACAATTAAGTGGTATCAGAGCCATCTCAGTTTTTAAACTATGTAATCAACCCATCACAAGAGATTTTACAAAAAAGAGTTATACCGAAAACCATGAGCATTGTATTTTGGCGTTATAGAATGATTGTTACTTAAGTTGCAAGGTCTCTAGTTATTAAGATGGTACCTTTAGCAATTGGTATGGTGGTGACTTAGGCCAATATGTATCTATAACGTTTTCCGTCAGTGGACATTGATTGTAGTCTAATGACTCGTTCAAATTCCTTTTCAGAAATGGAGGGCAGACGCATGCCAACAAGAAACAATCTGAGAGGGCAAACGCCGGTAGCTTCTATTGGGGCTAGCCGGGCTGCATCTCGGGGCTCACGAGGTGGAAGAGGAAGCCGTAGAGGCTGTGGAAGTCGTGGGGGGGCATCGAGCCCAAACTGTGAGCGACAGTCATGTTAGCTCGGTGTACGAAACTAACACCGAGAATTATGACTCAACCTTTGTTCCCGAGATGTGACATGAGGAGACCCGTATGACGGGGTGACTTCCACACAGGCGACGATGACAATGATGAGAGTGATGCCCGATTCGCTCAAATGGGGGGATTTTTTGAATGGTATCAAAAGGAGAAGCAAAGGAGAGAGCTGAGATGCCAAGCTAAGCGTGCTCCTCGAGGAGTTTCAGGTCAAAGGAGCCTAGGGGCTTCAAAGGCTACTTCAGGGATGTCCCAAGGTGGACACGGTGGAGATTTCTGTGTTAGAATCTCCAAGTACCTCAAAGAAGCAAGGGCTTTGGGGTGCAAATCCTTTGATGGCACCGGAGACATCACCATTGCCGCCGATTGGATTAAGAAGCTGAAAGATGCATCGAGAGATATGCAAATCACACCCGATGTGAAGTTGATCGTGGCTTCACGTTTGCTTGAGGGGATAGCTTCTACAAGGTGGGAGAGACTAGAAGGGAAATATCGTGGGACTATCTCATGGGAGAACTTCAAACAGGAGTTCTATGCTCAATACTACTCCGACTATGAGGTTAACGTGAAGCGGAGGGAGTATACGAACCTCAAGCAAAAGGAGGGTGGCACTGTTAAACAATTGGAGCAAGAATTTATAACACTGACTACATTCTTACCGAAGTACGTGGCCGATGAGGACCGCATGACGGAGCATTTTTAGGGTGCCTTACTCTTAGACATCCGTGATCGGGCTACGTACTCTCGCCACATGAACTTTAGTGAGGTGGTAGAGCAGGGCCTTCTTGGGGAAACCCAATGGAATGAGAGAAAAGCAAGAGATGGCGAGGAGGCGAAGAAGAGGAAATGGAACAATTCGAGGCAACCCGATCATTCTCGGAAGAACAACCACAGTGGTAGTGATCCATTTAGACCACCGGCGCCGCCGACAAAGAAGAATAAAGATGCAAGGTGGAACAAACCTAGACTACATAATTCGGGGCACCTACATGTCCCTATTGCACTAAACAACACTTTGGGAAGTGCAATGAACCACCGAGGTGAAGTATGGGAATGCGGGCCATATGAAGGCTAATTTCCCTCAAATAACGCAACGTAACGCATCGGGAGCCGGAGGAGGGGCCATGACGGGGAGGAACCGTGCAGGACCATCACACGGCGGCACGGGAAGAGGCGGGCACATCAACAAGCAATTCCGCGTCCGTCAATCATGGCGGGGCCCAAGTAAGGGTCTACGCAATGACCGAGGACGATGCTCGGGCCAACCCCGACTCTGTTGTAGGCAATCCCTTGTTAATGCTTGATAAAATACATATATTAATGTGTTAAAAGTGATAGTGGGGTTGTACGGGCCGGCCGGTGACGTTACCGGTCGGTTTCTAGCTAAAATGAACAAAATGGAGGCTGCCCAGGGAGCAACCGGAGCCGGTCGTAGCGACAAACCTTCTGTAACCATCCGCCCCTCCGCAACCGGGGCATTTTTGCCCAACCGTGCCATTTTTGCACCCAACCGGCGCCGGTCATCCAGAAAATTTTTTCGACGTCCAAACCGGGCCCACGCGACCGGGCCAGGCAGCTTCCCGGGTCAAGCCCAACCGGCACCGGTCCTGTCAATTTTTTTTAAAAAAATAGGCCATTTTCGATTCGATACTCTGGGTGGTGTGTCTTACATCCTCTATAAATGTAGGAACACTCTTAATCAATGGAAGAAACGCAAGGATTCTCATTGATACCAGGGCACAACGTTCATTTGTGAGTGAAGTGTTCGCCAAGAGTCTTGACGTACCAATGACGCCATTGACACAGACTTTGGTAGTCTCCACTTTGTTAGGAGATGATGTGGAGAGGAACCATTATTATCCATCATGTGAGGTAGAAATGGCGGGTCAACCTTCGTTTTGTGATTTCGTACCTCTAAGTATGTTGGAGTTCGACGCATTCCTAGGGATGATGCTCACGGGAGAAGTGTGATGAGTTTCTAAAGAAGGGTCAACGAAGCTCACTAAGAAGGGGGCTAAGTTCATATGGGATGACAAGTGTGAGAAGGGGTTTCTTGAGCTAAACAAACGACTCACCGAGGCACCAGTTCTTGCTCTACCCATACAACTGATAGGGTATGATATCTATAGTGAGGCACCAGTTCTTGTTCTACCCATACAACGGATAGGGTACACATCCAAGGGCTTGGATGTGTACTGATGCAAAACGGTAAGGAAATTGCCTATGCTTCTAGGCAATTGAGGAAACATGAGGTGAACTACCCTACCCATGACCTAGAGTTGGGAGCGGTAGTGTTTGCACTAAAGATTTGGAGGCATTATCTCTACGGGGAGACATGTCACATCTACACCGATCATAAGAGCCTGAAGTATGTATTCACTCAGAAAGAGTTGAATATGAGACAAAGGAGATGGATGGAGTTGATCAAGGACTATAACTTGATCATCGACAATCATCCCAGTAAGGCAAATGTGGTGGCCGATTCACTGAGCAGAAAGAGTACGTCGAGGACGTTACTCACTTGCCTACGGGCATTAAGGGCGCACGTGGAGGTGACCACGGGCGAGGCCATCATAGCGAGATTCGAGGTTAGACCTACCTTGATGGATGAGATCAGCACATGTCAGGGCATTGATGAAGAATGTCAGAAGATCCGTGAACGGATCCTTGCGGGATCCGTGAACGGATCCTTGCGGGATCCGTTGAGGATTTACAGGTACGAGAGGATGGTCTTTTGTTTATTTAAAGATCGTGTATGTATACCGAAGAATGAAGAGCTCCAAAGGTCTATACTAGAGGAGGCTCATTCCTCGGTTTATGCTATGCATCCAGGAGGTACAAAGATGTACCGAGACCTAAAGGAAAGTTATTGGTAGTCAGGTATGAAGAGGGACATCACAGAGTATGTGAGTCGGTGTTTTACCTATCAACAAGTTAAGGCAGAACATTAGCACCCGACAGGGCTTTTGCAGCCACTTACCATTCCGGAATGGAAGTGGGAACACGTGACCATGGATTTTGTGGTAGGGTTATGATAAGTCCGTATTTAGACACGCATTTGATGCATGTTTAGATCGACTTTTGATAGTTTCCCTATTTTTTTTTGTGTCACAAGTCTCATTTTTAGCTAAAGTCATAGTTACCGGGTGTTGGTTCGAGTTTTGTATTGTTAATCAGGAATTGGAGTCCGACACCGGCGCTTGAGAAGCAATAGGGATGAGTTGATGATGCATTTGAGGGAGAATTGAGAGCTTTGGAGGTCATCGGGAGGTTCACGATGAAGATTCGATGATAAAAGAACTCTAGGATTGGCTACGGGTTCAAATGAAGAGGAATAGAGCTTGAAAACGGCGTTCAGGATGACCTTCTATCAATCGTTCAAGCATATCTTTTTGTAAAAACATCCAAAGAACACGATTCAAGTTCCATATGAAAGACAACGTCAAGGGCTACAAATCATATCAAGACACTATTTCTAGAATCTCATAGGAGAAAGGTAAAAACAGACGAAGAAGTCAGATGATCTCTTGATTGGATGATCCAAATCCAGTTTTGTAAGTTTTGGTGGATATAGGACTTCTTTAGCTACAACGTTCATGAAGACATCATTGTCAAATTCGTAGAGGAAACAACTCTTGAGCTACTGCCCGGGATGCACGCCGTGCCTGGACGCGAGACGCGCGTTTGCTCTGCAGGCACGGACGACAGGCACGTCGTGCCTAGCGTCGTGCCTGACCCCGTATCTCCTATTCCAACTCGAATTTTACCCCTTTTCCCCTATTTAAACAGCCTATAATCCCTTGTTTTGGGATGGAACTTAGAGAGAAGGTCTAGTACGAAATTTTGAGAGCTTTTTAGGCTTGTTCCTCAATTCTTTGAGATTCCTACTTTTAATTATTGACAATTAATTCTATTCTTCCCAATTCTATTGATCTTTCAATTATGAGTTGTGAGTAGTTTTAATTAGGGACTTGGGATTGATGAAGAGTTTAATCATGATGTATGACTAGACTCTTGATGGATTAATTGCATTAATGCCGTTTAATTTGTGTTTGAATAATTTAACTGATATCTCTTGTGAACTAGACTGCAGCTAGAATTACAATTGCATGTAGAATAAATTAAGAGAGATCTAATTTGTTCTAGGACCCATTCACACACTTAATCGTTCGCTAAGAGATTAGTAGCGATTAAGGGGCCGTAAGCTCGCTTGTCTTGGCAATAATTTAGGATCCTGTCGCATGAGAGATCTGTATGTTCCTCTAAATTATTCTACTCTACGCTGCGAGAGCGGTAAAAACTTAGTAATGACTAGCTAGACTCAATTAAATTAATTTCATGTAATTAGACCTGATCTGCAAGAAATCTAGTTACCCCATAATCAATCCTTGTTCCCTTCGTCGTTAATTAGAGAAAAACAAAATCTTTATTTATTCGATATTTAGCAATTTTATTTTCCAAATCAACCAAATCTCGCACGACGCTTTTTTTTTATCGCTGAATTTATTTAATTCTTAATTCCTTTTTGTTCGTCCCTGTGGAAACGATACTCGTACTTACACCACTATATTACAATCTATTATAAGTGCGAGAAAACTAACATCAGAGTTTTGCGCCGATGCCGGGGACGGTGTCGGTCTTAAGGGTTAATTAGACTCAACGTTCTGTTTTTAGTTTTTTCGTAGAATTTTTTTCCGCTAACCTTGCAGGTCAGATCTGTTTATGCATACACGCTCTAAGAGGTGAGAACCATTAGTCCCTCTTAATCTTGAGATTGAAAAGCTCGCTAGATAGAACCGAAAGACTCAGCGAGAGCAAAAGCTAGCCATGGATCCGTCCTCATCTGGAAACATAGGATCATCTAGTAACTCTAACCCTAATTCTCAACAAGATTTTTATGTTAACACTTCTCCACAATCTACACTACTAGATTTTTTGTCATTTGCGCCTCACTATTTGCTGCGGTTATATGTGTTCCGCAGCAATTAATTGGAAAAATATTCCGTTTTTTGATGCGTGTACGAGAAAACCGCAGCAAAAGGTATTTTTAAAATTAATTTTCAATGTATTTGCTGCGGGCATCGTATAACCCCAACAATAAGTGTAAAAAAATAGGTCTGCGTCGTCGTTTCATGAAACCCTGCGGGCGGATACTTCTATTCATGGAAAATCAGCACCTGAGAAAAAATTCGCAGACGCCGCACTCTGCCCTTCCATCAGCGACCTCGCACGCTTTCCCTGCCCTCTCAGCCGCACTCTGCCTTCCATCAGCTACGTCTCTTCCACCTGCCAGCCGCCTCCCCTGCCCTCTCAGCCGCGCACGGAACAGCAACAACCGCAGGACGCCGCACTCCGCCGCCGCAATCCGCCGCACCCTGCAATGCTGTAAAAAAGCCTCCTCCTCGCCATATTTTCTTAATAGAGGTTTGATTTCAAACCTTTTGTCATTTAATTTAATTTATTGAATTTTATCTATTTTTAGATTAATATTAGTATGGATTTAATGGTAGAAATAGTGTCTATGATTATTTATAGCACAAAGTAGAATGTAAATTGTGTAAACATTTATGTGAGTTCTGCAATTCTCAAACCTTTTGGGGTTTTCCAAGGTGAGTGAATTGAGGGAAGGGGCGATATTGCTTTTTATTTACCTATTAGTTCTACATTTAGAGGGATAATTTACAAAGTTAATTGCTATGGTTCTTCATGAAGATGGGGCCTTGTTTCAAGAAACCAGTGGTTTCACCAAAAAGTGGCCAACCCATGGTCCCTGGAGGCAGCCCTTTCTTCTTGAACCTCAAATAGTACGTATGTTACTAATGTTGGAAGGCGTTACTAATGTGTAATTGAGCATGTGTCAACAGGGAACTTTACATCTCCTTCACTGACAGCACTATCAAGGAGAAATTGGTGACGTTCGAGACATATGAGTCATCTATGTTTGTGATAACATTTTGTAAATTTTATACTAGCTAAACATGTAATGCAAGTATTTTTTAAACTTTTTATCGTATTGAATGTGTTTGGTGATTTTTGTTCTCAACAAGTAGCATTATTGACACTTCTAAATGATATGAAACACTTGTGAATTTGATATGGACAGGTCTGTTTTGGCATCTATAATGGATGTTAGTTGTGCATTTTTTAGTATTAAAGGAAATTTAGGTGTACTGCTCACATTTAAAACTTCACATTTGCTGCAGTTCTACTTACCCGCAGCAAATAAGTTGAAAAATTTCCAACTATTTATTGCGGTTCCGGTAGCAATTAAAAAAATAACCGCAGCAAATATGATTTTTTCTAGTAGTGCTACCCCGTCAATTTCTCCAAGAAACCGCCCGTTTGGTTTTCAAAATTACCGCACGGTGCGGGTAGCGGGTAGGGTTACCAATTATGCTACCCGACCCGCCCGAAAAACCGAACCATCATAGTATATATACTACTTTAAATTATTATGAATGTTCAAATATCTCAATTATTATATGTCAATTACCATATTATGCATGTTCAAATATTCCAATTACCGTATTAGTACAACTATAACTTTGAATGTTGTATTGTTATGACTTTGAATGATATTTTGACCAATTGTCATTTTATTTATCACAATATCAATTATGTCAATCACCATATATTATTATTTTACATCTTCAAATATATCGATTACCGTATTTATACAACTATTACTTTGAATGATATACTAGTATAACTTTGAATGATATTTTTATCAATTATCATTTTATTTATCACAATTTCAACAATAATAAATTAAAATCTGAATGGACCCGAAACCTGAATCAACCCGACCGCAACCCGAATTCCTTCAACCCAAAAAAAACCGATAAATTTTTTGATAGGGTAGGGTTTGAAATTATCAATCCGATACCCGAATGGGTTTATCTTTTTTGAACCCGACCCGCCTGAACCTGACCCGTGCTTTGCCCTAACCGCACCCCACCCATCTTTGCCCAAAATCAATCCGCACCACAACTGAACTTCCTTCCACTCTATCATCTTTTCCATAATGTTTCTGCTATCCCTGAACCCATTGTTCCTAATTCGACCTATGGGATGCCAGACACCGATCAGAACATTCCTATTCTTCAGCCATGTCAGAATATTCCACCAGTCAGTCAAAACACCTTTCAAAATCAGTCCCAGTACCAGAATCCTTATCCCAATCAGTACCACAACCAACCCCGAGTACCACCTGCTCAGCCACAACCAGCTTTCCAGCCTAGACAGCAGGTGCCTCCGCAAAACGCTTATATCCCACACAATAATCCGCTCTACCAGGGATAGATCATTGCAGATTTCCTTACTCTAGAGATTTCAGAATATGGCAGAATTCAAGCGCCTGAAATTACTGCAAACCACTACGAGATCAAGCCAGCGGTCATTAGCATAGTATCTAACAATCAGTTTGGAGGAGGCCCTACACAAGATCCAGTGGCATATATTACTCGATTTCTGAGGATGTGCCAGACTTTCAAAATACCTGGGGTAGCTGATGATCAGGTGTGAATGATGTTTTTCCCTTTCTCACTCAGGGATGATGCGCAGAGGTGGTTGGACAGCGATCCACAACACCACCTCCAGACTTGGGACCAACTGCATAGTGCCTTCATCAAAGAGTACTTTCCTACATCTAAGGCATTAAAGTTGAAGAAGCAGCTGCAAGAATTCAAGCAGGGATCTCTGGAAACACTGGTTAAAGCATGGAAGAGATTCAAGGTGCTGAGAAGAGCTTGCCCTCAGGGCAATTTGAGTGACTGCGAGGTTCTTTTCTACTTCTATAACGGACTAAACAATGAAGGGAAGATGATGTTGGATGCTTCGGGTGGCGGAGCTTTTCCTCACTTACCATCTGAGGTGGGGGGAGAACTAGTGGAGAAGATTATTTCGAATAATGCATCATGGTACAGCTCTCGGGACACATCTCACCAAAAGGCTCTGGGCCTGTATGAGATCGGTGATAATTCTGCCCTTTCTGCAAGGGTAGATACGTTGACCAGCATGTTTCAGAAGCTCACTACTAGCGTGGAGGATATGGGAAAGAAGATGGAACTTCCTCTCTCGGTGTCCAGTGTGAACATGGTAACCCCCGGTCCTATTAGTCTTTTTTGTACTAACTGTGGGGGACTCCATTAGCCGCATGAATGCAATATGATGGCACACTCGGCAGCCCCTGGAGTGGAGCAAGTTGACGCGGTGTACTTGCAGAGGCTGGACTGCTACAATCAGTCCTACGGCCAGCAGCAGTTCAAGAACTATAATCAGCCCCAATCTCAACCGCAAGCACAACACTTCAAGTCACAAAGGAATGAGACTGAGCACAAACTTTCTAGATTGGAGAAGACACTAGAGCAATTCATTCAAGTGACAACAGCTAGAGATCAATCAACGCAGTCGAGTACTCATGAAACACAGTCAAGTATTCGGGACATGCAAATTCAGTTGGGGCAGCTCACAAAGGCCGTAACTAAGAGGCCTAGGGGATCCCTCCCGAGCAACACCGAACCAAATCCAAGAGAGCAAGTTCACGCAATCACACTGAGAAGTGGACGGGATCTGAAACCTGCTGCCATGAAGAAGAAAGTTGAAGACGTTGAACCTGCTGCAGTTGTTCTTGAGGAGAAGGAGGAAGAAAAAAAGGAGGAGGGAGACGCAGTCCCAAAGCAACCCGTTCTAGTCAAATCTTACAACCCACCCCTCCCATACCCGCAATGCTTAAAGGGGAAGAGTGACACTGAGGACTTCAACAAGTTTCTAAACCTCTTTAAACAGGTTCAAGTAAATGTACCATTCATGGAGGCGCTGAACCAAATGCCAAGGTACACAAAGTTTATGAAGGAACTCCTCTCCAACAAAAGAAAGTGGGGAGAACCAAAATCGGTGGTGCTGAATAAAGAATGCTCGGCGGTGGTGTTGAAAGATATGCCCAAAAAGCTCAAGGACCCAGGTAAGTTCACTCTCCCTTATTCCATAGGATGTATGATTTCTAATAACGCGTTAGCTGATTTGGGTGCAAGCATTAATTTGATGCCTTACTCTTTGTATGCGAAGCTTGCACTCGGCCCACTTAAACCAACATGTATGTGCATACAATTGGCTGATCGATCCGTTAAATACCCTCATGGGATTGCTGAAGACGTATTGGTTAAAGTGGCAAGTTTGTCATTCCGGTTGACTTTGTTGTTTTGGATATGCCCCAAGATTTTGATGTGCCCTTAATTCTTGGAAGGCCTTTTCTGGCCACTGCTCGGGGCCTCATAGATGTTGGGGAAGGGAAATTGATTTTAAGGGTTGGGGAGGAGAGAGTTACTTTTTGCATGGCCAAGCTGGCAGTACAGTCCTGTCAAGATGTTAATGAATGTTTTTTGTTAGATGCCATTGATCCGCCTGGAGAGGAGAGGGGAAACCCCCACCTCTTAAAGAGACTTATTTTGACCCATTCTTTGATAAAGGGCCTGATAAAGGC
Organism: Cuscuta europaea; assembly: GCA_945859875.1. Classification (NCBI taxonomy): domain Eukaryota; kingdom Viridiplantae; phylum Streptophyta; class Magnoliopsida; order Solanales; family Convolvulaceae; genus Cuscuta; species Cuscuta europaea. The sequence goes on from CAMAPE010000030.1 coordinate 3,285,787, forward strand.
CTAGACTCATTCTTGTGCTTTACGAGTGGCCCTGAGATCCGCAATTGTTTTCATGAATTTAAGGTCTTACGCCATCTCAGGGCATTTGTTGATAGGAGGTTTGATTTGTGGAAGACTAATTTTCTGAGCGGGAGTGTCTTTGGTTGAGTTTTTGATGAGGTGGTTGCGTCGAACAAACGACGTTAAAAATAGCGCTTCTTGGGAGGCAACCCAAGCTTATTTATGCACTTTTGTTTTTTTTTGTTTTCAGGAAACCCCCGAAAAAATGGGGTGTTTTCTGTGTTTGTTTTTGTGTTTGCGTGTTTTGTTTTTTGCAGCTCAGGGTCTTGCTTTTGGATGATGTGCTGAGGATCACTTGACTCAGTTTAGTTCTGCACCAACCAACGCCTTAGGGAAGTTTCTGCGTTTCTTATAATCGCCTTTTTGTAATGTTGGCTTGAGTTGAGATTGAGCATGCATGACCCTTTCCCCTTTACCCCTTTGTGCATAGTGCATTTTTTGTCATCGAGGGCAATGCCAAAGTTTAAGTGTGGGGAGGCGAATTGGGCATTCGGGCAGTAGTTATTACATGAGATTATTAGAGTTAGCATGCGCAGGTGTTAGTTGTATATTCGTAGAAAAGTCATGTCAAAATTTTTTGAATTTTTTTTCTTTAAACTGTGTCTTTGTGAGTTGGCTATGCTTTTAGAACATCTTTGAAGTATTTAGGCTTAAATTGCTTGCACTATAATCTAGTTGTTGAGAGGATGAAGGCATTAGTCACCCGTTAAATTCATAAATCTTCCATTCCACCTGAATGAATCCTTTAGGAGAAGCCACTTTGAGCCTGACAATTTTGTTCTTCACCAAATTAATTAAGCTTCATAGCCATATGGCCTTTGTTTCCTTACCCGTGAATAATTTTGACATAGTCTTGGTGTTTAGGGAACTAGGAGATTAATTTGCTAAGTTCAGGGAGATTTGGTAGGAGCCACTTTTGACACTGTTCTTATGCCCTAAATGGGGTAAGAACAGTTACTTTTTAGGAATTTGATATTTTCGAGGATTGCATTGTAGGCATGGATTCACCTGTTTAAATGAACTTTAATTGCTAATTTTCCTTAGTGAGACCGAGATTAGAATGGGGTAATGTCTAGTGAAAATCTGAAAAAATTGAAAAAATTAATTCATATAGCTAGACCTCTCTCTTACCTTGCAAAAAGAGAATGGAAGACTCGGTCAAAAAGCGTAAGTGTTCGCACAATAAGATGAGACATGGGTATCTTTTGAAAGAAATGACGTTCTCGTGCCAACATGACAAGGAAAACTGATCTTAATTAATTGAATTTGGAGGCTATTTCAAAATTAACATTAGTCCTTCGCGTACTTCAAGTATACGTCAAAGCACCAATGTGCTGCGGCGGTTTAGCTTAGTTGTACACCATGCCTACTTCTTTGCATAGGTTAAATGATAATTCCTAATTTGTGGTCTACTGAATTCCCTGATCCTAAGAATAGCCCTGAATTTTCTTAATGCATTAAGTCCTTGTCAGGTTGTTCCAAAACTCACAAATAAAGGGACTGTTTATTCATTCACCATTAACCACCACCTTCACAAGTCTTTCTGATCAGTAGCTAGTTTATTAGTGTAGGCTGTCACTACTTTGAGGATGTTGTGAATAATCTTGTCATTAATGTTAGCTAGAGTACAAAGATGTAATTTAGGGGAGAAGTTTCTTGGTTATATCTGTCTATTCTATGAATATCCCTTTAACTACATGTGCATGCTAGTTGTTTTAATTTCTTGTGGTGATTATCGTAAGTCCCGTTGTTCAGTTTGCTTGAGGACAAGCAAAAGATTAAGTGTGAGGGAATCTGATAAGTCTGTATTTAGACACGCATTTGATGCATGTTTAGATCGACTTTTGATGGTTTCCTTAATTATTTTGTGTCACAAGTCTCATTTTTACCTCAAGTCATAGTTACCGGGTGTTGGTTCGAGTTTTGTATTGTTGGCACCGGCGCTTGAGAAGCAATCGGGATGAGTTGATGATGCATTCGAGAGAGAATTGAGAGCTTTGGAGGTCAACGGGAGGTTCACGATGAAGATTCGATGATAAAAGAGCTCTAGGATTGGCTACGAGATCAAATGAAGAGGAATAGAGCTTGAAAACGGCGTTCAGGATGACCTTGTGTCAATCGCGTGTACAAAACGGCGTTCAGGATGACTCTTGATGGATTAATTGCATGAATGCCGTTTAATTTGTGTTTGATTAATTTAATTGATATCTCTTGTGACCTAGATTGCAGCTAGAATTACAATTGCGTGTAGAATAAATTAAGAGAGATCTAATTTTTTCTAGGACCCATTCACACACACTTAATCATTCGCTAAGAGATTAGTAGCGATTAAGGGGCCGTAAGCTTGCTCGTCTTGACAATAATTTAGGATCCTGTCGCATGAGAGATCTGTCTGGTCCCCTAAATTATTGTACTCTACGCCGCGAGAGCGGTAAGAACTTAGTAATGACTAGCTAGGCTCAATTAAATTAATTTCATGTAATTAGATCTAATCTCCCAGAAATATGGTTACCCCGGAATCAATCCTTGTTCCCTTCGTCATTAATTAGAGAAAAACCAAATCTTTATTTATTCGTTATTTAGCAATTTTATTTTCCAAATCAATCATATCTCGCACAACTTATTTATTTTTAATCGCTGAATTTATTTAATTCTTAATTCCCTTTTGTCTGTCCCTGTGGAGACAATACCCTGCCTAAATTATACACGGAAGATATTGTGAGGTTACATGGAGTTCCAATATCCATTGTTTCAGATAGGGACCCACGATTCACATCCAGATTTTGGCCAAAGTTTACGGCATCGTTGGGAACTAAATTGAAGTTTAGCACAATATTTCAGCCACAGACGGATGGGCAATCCGAGCGGGTAATACAAATTTTAGAAGGCATGCTTAGGGTATGTGCTTTGGAGTTCCAAGGGAGTTGGGACAAACATTTGGCGCTTGTAGAGTTTGCCTATAACAACAGTTATCAGGTGAGTATTGGCATGCCTACATATGAAGCATTGTATGGAAGGAAATGCAGAACACCGTTGTGTTGGGACGAGATTGGCAAGGCCAAGCTCGAAGGTATAGAACTTGTTGAGATGACCAAGGCTAAGGTGAAGATCATTCGGGATAGACTTAAGGCTGCCCAAGATCGGCAGAAGAGTTATGCCGATAAACGGCGTAGACCGTTAGAGTTTGCAGTTGGTGATGAGGTGTTTCGAAGGATTTCTCCTTGGAAAGGTATCATCTCATTCATATCGAGGGGTAAACTTAACCCTCGATACATTGGTCCGTTTGAAATCCTTGAAAGGATTGGAGCCGTGGCTTACCGCCTCAAGTTACCACCTGAATTTGAGAAGATCCACGACGTATTCCATGTATCGATGCTCAATAAGTATGTACGAGACCCGTCACATATTCTTGGGCCAGCAGGTAAAGAAGCTTAAGAACAAGGAGATTTCTATGTTAAAAGTACTTTGGAGGAGTGATCGAGTCGAAGAGGAAACCTGGGAGACCAAGGTCTCAATCAGGGAGCAATACTCGTTTCTTTTCAATTAGACACGCTGATTTCTGGGACGAAATTCCAAATAAGGGGGGTGAACTTGTAACACCGTCCCCAAGTATATTTACTTTTTAGTAAATCATGTAATAAACTTGAAGAATGAATTATGAATTTACGAGGTTGTAAATTTTTGTTAATTCTTTTGTGCGAATAGTAAATTGCACGTGGGACCCACACCAGGAACGGGGACCACCTGATAATTCCAGGACCACATATTATATTTATCTTGGTCTAGATAATATGTATATGGTGGTGGATATTTTTAGTTGGGCCATAGAAAGGGCATAGAGTTGACCCGTTGGTCAAACGAGGCCCAATTACCGATATTGGTAATTTATCAGATAATAGTCCGATATGAATTTCGGAGACTTCTAAATTAAATTTGGGGAATGTATAATTATTCTAAAGATCCATAGTGATTAAAAACTTATTTGACCTGATAAAATAAAATATAATTAAAAGATTCCTAGAAATACAACTTTCGGGGCCGAATGTACATTTTGGGACAAATTGGGATGACCTCCCACATGAGTGGGGGCCACCCCACGTATTTGTGTGCTCAAGGTTGACAAAGAGGGGTAGCATTATGGTAGAGGAGTGATTGAGATGAAGAGCATCTAAATAAAAATATAGGTGTGCCTCTTTTCTTTCACTCATTGCCCAAATGAGACAAGAGGAGCAACTCTACCCACTCCCTCACCCCTAGCTCGACCAAGGACTTTCAAGAGAGAGAAAAGAAGCTCTAAGTTCATGCTCCATTGTTTCAAAACGAGCCCAAGCAAGGTTGGTCCAAGGAAGAAGATTAAAGAAGGAAAAAGTTAGGAAAAGTGTGAAGGATTAAGGTAATAACCTTAATCATATGATAACTTTTCTCCTACTTTTTATCTATCATATGATATATATATATATATATATATATATATATATATATATATATATATATATATCATATATATATCATATGTAGGACCCCTAAGATTGTTCTACATGTTTAGAAATGTAAAGTGAGGGGTTGAAAGGTAGTTCTAAGTCTAGGAACAAGCCAAAATGATCAGTTCGCCGGAAAATAGCCTTTTAGAGGTTATTTGTGTTGATATGAGTTTTGTGATGATAAAACCATGTTAGGAGCTTGACTAAAGTGTTCCTAGAGTTTGCCGGAGTTTGCCGGAGTTTCGCCAAAGTTTCGCCGGAGTTCAACTAAGAAGGGTAGAACTTCTTAAAGCTAATTTGAGGTGAGTGGATGACTTCATGTCTTGTAACTTTTGGGTTAAGCATGAGATTACCTAAGTAAATGTTATAAGTTTTCATAATGATTTTTAAATTAGATTAAACATGTGATTAGCCAAAGTGATTGGGCTCGTATGAAAGGAACTATTGAAATATGCATGATTTGTGATATGAAAATGTTTATAAAAACATATGTGATATGTTTAGAGATAAAAGGTGCATAAAATGGTTGTTTATAACTTAATACAAGTTGTGATTAAGTTTGACACTTATTGGATTTGAAATAGCGGGTCAACTAAGAGTTGACCGGTTATCCAGGGGGCAACCGGCGCCGGTCATGCGTAGAACCGACGCCGGTTTGAGCAGGTTTAGCCCGGTTCATATAATGGATGATGAACCGGCGCCGGTCAGGTTTGAACCGGTGCCGGTTTGGCCTTATATTGCCTATATGTTGATTTTTAATGCATGAATTGCATGAATGATTTTACTTAGGCCTTAAGATTTGGTTTAGTCTTGTTTATAAATTATGATATAAACTCTATCTAGTATGATATGTGGTAGATCATAGGTCGGGTGGAGTACCCAAGGATCGGGCAGTATCCTCAAAACTCGATTATGTCGGGTGGAGTACCCAAGGATCGGACGGTATCTTCAAAACTCGGTTATGTCAAGTGGAGTACCCAAGGATCAGACAGTATCCTCAAAACTCGGTTATGTCGAGTGGAGTACCCACTTTCAATTCTAGCTCATGGCTGAGCGATCCAGAACATTTAATATTGTTAAAAAAACACGAGAACGTATATCAGGTAAGGGGTCACTATCTGAGCTTGATGGATACATTAAATGTGTATTTGGTATTTCATCGATTCAAAAGTTAGCGTTTTTGGTTTCAATCTTTAGGATTAAATCTCGCCCAACTAAATCCCGAATTTCCTCGGCAATTGCAATTAGGAGTGGACTCGGGCCGGTTCGGGCCCGGTTCAGGCCTGGGCCCGGCCGGGCCTCGGTTCAAGAAGGGGAGGCCCGGAACCGGCCCGGGTAAACCCCGGGTCCGGGCCGGGCCGGGCCTCGGGTAATTGTTTTTTTTTTTTCGGGGGCTTTTCCTAGTTAACCCCCACCCCTCCCCCTCACCCCCAAACCAACCCTAACCACCTGAAATGGCCCAAAATAACCAGCCCAACCCAAAAACTAAAAAAAAAATCAAAAAAAAAATTAAAATTGGCCCGGCCCGGGCCCGAACCGGCCGGGCTGGTTCACCTTTTGAAGGGCCCGAGCCCGAACCGAGAATCCACCGGGCCGGGTGGCCCGAACCGCCCAACGAACCGGTTCCCGGGCCGGGCTGGGCCCGCACAGTGGCGGGCCGGTCCGGGCCCGCACAGTGGCGGGTCGGTCCGGTTCCGGGCCGGTTGGCCCGGCCCGAGTCCACCCCTAATTGCAATTGGTGATAAAGTATTCTTCATAAAAGATCAAGAGTTAAGCGATGTTTCATGATATTTTAATCATCATTAGATAATGTTGAAAAATTTTAATATCGTTATAAGCACACATTGCGTAATGAGAATGTCACTAAATCATTTATTAGTCTCCCAATGAGATTATGTGCCACCTCATCACAAACCATGACTTCACTAAATCATTTATTAGTCCCTCAACTTTAACATGTACAACCAAATATTTTCCTCCTTTTTCTGTTGGCATGTTTTTTAAAGTTCCTACCACATTCGTAAGCTTCTTCATTATGATAGATTTTATTACTATATCCAAGATAAGCTCAGATCCCTAAAGAGAGAGTTGAACTTCTTTGAGCATAAAATCAACAACCATTAATCTAGATAATATAGGTGCTTTTAGGTTAACTGAAAGGATGTCATATTTGAATTCCAATTTTATACGTAGTACGGAGTATTAATTAGTGTTCATTGTAGTAGCTATTTGCTCTTGTGACATCATATATTTCAGAAAATGCAGACTCATCAAAACTTGATATAATGATGAATAACAGAGTAAACAAAAGAGCACTACACATAGATTCATATTATACATAACAATGAATAAGATTATAAGAATGACTACAAATCATTTTGAGATTAAGGCTAATAATTTTGATTGTTTACACTCATTAGTGCATACGGCAGTTTTAAAAAACTGTAATTTGTATTCGAAAGTTATTTAAAATAGAGAAATAGATGCAGATTTTATTAAATAAACAATAATCAAATTTACAATCATATTGCTTTGGTTGTATCTACACCTCATAGAGACATGGCAAACCAAACTTCTGCAGCACGGTTGTTTTAGACGGCCCAAAAAGGAAAGTTTGACCAAGTTTTATGGCACGGATGTAGTATATGAAGTTGTAACAGAAAAAAAAAGTTGTAACAGACCTGCAGAAACAACATACTTAGCTCTTAGCTATGTCCTCCCCCCATGGCGAAATCTCTTATCCAGTGGCAAAAGATGGATTAGCCGACCCCAAAATCTTTTGGGAATAAGGCTTGGATGTTGTTGTTGTCTATCTAATCTAAAACCGAAAAATAATGTTAGTTCGTCAAAAAATACCCTATCCATAGTAATACCAATTCGAATGGAAGAGCTTAGATCAAAGAAAAAGACCGACTGCTCTCAGGGAGCTATCAAAGCCTGATGTGCGGGCCATTAGTGACTTCAAACAGCGAGGGTGATTTCCTCTACCATTGCGGCTGAGAGAGGCTAACACAGCTTCTCAATACACTAAAACTAACAACAAAACTATAAATCTAAAAATAAGCCCCCTAATTAGTGAAAATTAGATAACAAACATAAGACACCATTCTTTCATTTTCACTTTTCATTCATCTTTCTTTCATGAAGAATTGAAAAAAAAGGGGGGCTTAAGAAGTAAACAAACTGCCATTTATATTTTTAGGAAAAACTTTAAGCAAATTTTCAAATTGATCTCTATTTGATGTGCATAGAAACTGTGTTAAGGATGTCATAGTAGCCCATATTGATAAAACTCAAACTTTAGAAAAGACCTAGTTTTCCAATAATTCGATCGACTTTGTGATACAGAATGTTGAAATGCAAAATTATTGTTGGATAACAAAGTAAAATAAGCTAGTGTGGTCTACAATGCGTGACTTAATTCAAACAGTTAAGAATATATATTGACTTTGTAATGAGATCATTGAGATGAGCAACACAAGGACATTAATTTCAGATTAAGGAATTACAAAAAAAACTAAATAGTCAAGAAATATAACAATTTTGATTTTAACAAAATACCTAAGTAGGTCAAGTGAACCCAAAGCAAAAGGTTGGATTCTGACTACTTTTATGGCAGAATTTTCTCTCTGAGACTCCGAAAAAGCATAACAGCTGTAGTTGCTGCCATGGTATTTTTTAATCTTTTTCATGAGTTTGATTCATGAGTTCCACATGACAAGAATTTTGGCAATTGTTAGAAACCTCCAGAATATACACAAATTGCAGAGATTATATCAAGAAAAATGGAAAATCTTCATTGAAGGAGTAGAACAGTAACAATAACAAAGGCCGAAGCCTCCCAAAGAGAAGAGAAAGTGATTCTCTAATCTTTCCCAGTCCCAGACCAAAGTCCCAAAAAGCCTCCTCTAACTTCCCCTTACATGTCTATTTATACCAGAATACTACATAAGCCCTTATTACTATTATTATTATTATTATTATTATTATTATTCTTTCTATTATTAAACTAATAGGTAGGTCCCTATCAACAATACACCACCAATACTTGCTCAAACTCCAGATGTCTCACTATCTTAGCTTTATCATGCCTATCTTGGATCAAAAGATAGTAAATCATATCAGCGTAGAGGAATAAGCAACGAATTAAAATTATGAAACGAAGTGTAAAATCATAAACTAAAAATAAAAATAATAATCTTATTCTAAATAAGCTAGTAAAAATGTAAAATTAAAAACTAAAAGGAGAAAATAGATTGTTAAACACTTAAACTATAGAAAGAAATTCCCTCTTAGTTAACTTTCAAGTTTCAACTTTGTCTTATTTAAAGACAGTGTATTCAAGTTTAATTAACTTTAGAATTGGCATCATATTTGATATTTGTATGGCGATGTTTGAAATCATCTAGATTCATAAAATATCACCAAACTATATATCTACAAATAAACCCCCTAATTAGTGCAAAATAGAGAACAAAAAAGGAGAAACTCTTCTCTCTTTTTTCATTTTTCATTCATCTTTCTTTTGTCTCAAATATTTTGCTTCAACAAGAGTGCTATCAATATGAAGAATTGAAAAAACAAAGAGAACGACTTCAAAACTAAACAAACTGCTATTAGTATTTTCAGAAAATAACTTTAAGTAAGTTTTCAAAATGACATGCATTTAATGTGCATGAGATATATTGCTCTGTGATAGGGACCTCGAAAGCCAGTAATATTAAGAATAATAAAACTATATTAAATAATGTACAAATAAGGATGTCGGGCCACATAATTCATGAGTTTGAGCCATCCCTCAAGAATAGACTTACTATAAGAGTGGGAAGTTGAGAAGAAAGGAGTTAGGCAGAAATTTAGTTGGGACCGGGACTTGGGAGTGCTGAGACTACTTGAAGTGTCTCAATCATATCTTTCTTTTTCTTCCTTATTGTGCTAATTCATACGTTGATTTGTAATCCCTTAAGGAATCTGGGAATTTCCTCCCCATTCCAGTGTTTAATTAACAAAAGCAATCTGCTAGAATTGGAGCACCTATCAGGCTATCACTGTGTATTATGGATGCCAGAGCCTATTCTGGCTTGCTGCCATTATAACTTCCAGTAACTTTTGTATTCTAAATGCTCTTAGGAATTAGGATGACATTTAGATATAGCTGACTTACTCATTTGCACTCTCACATTTTTATATAATCAAAGACACATTATGACCTATTGGGTAGAGATTGTTAGAATAGTTTCCACTAAAATTGACTACCCTTTGGCAACCTAAACAGCTAAGGAAGCAAATAGGTAAGAATATTAAAGTGTTTTTATGATAAGATTCACTTAACATACATAAGCAAGACTTCTTGTTTTGGAGTTACTGGTATATAGTACTATCCTCCGTTCCGTTTTAATTGCAACATGTTGAATTTTACACTATTCACATACTCTACTTTGACTACATTTTACGTTATTATTTTATGAAAATTATTATTTTTTAAAATAGTGTTCAATTCATCTCATTACAAATATTCAAAATCTGATTTTTAATATTTTTTTACTAATAGAATTAAGATATAATTACGGTCAAAGACGTGCGTTGGCAAATGTGAAATGTTGACCGTTGCAACTAAAAAAGAACGGAGGGAGTATATACCATCAAAAAAATTTCTAAATATGACATATAATTCAAATAGGATATTGTTTTTTAGGAAATGACAGTGTGAACATGGAGTTTAAAAAGCTCAAAACAACAGGGTTTTAGATTTAAAAGATTGTAAAAAACAAAGCACACATCATTACAAACCATGTGACAAAAAAAAAAGAAATTTGGCGGTAAAACATTTCTGATAGAGTAGCTAAAGAAATTTGTTTACTGCTCCACATATGCAGGCTTAGGATTGTAGTTTTGTATATTAAAATACAACACATTTTATAGATAAAATCACTTTTGTATATATTTATATGGCAGAATATATATGTACACATTATATACATATTTAACATAATTATATGTATAAAAATATCCTCTGATATATTAGTATCGTAGAAAGACAGGTAGCCAATAGCCCACTAGGCAATGCAAAGTGGATATCGAAGGATTCTTACATCCTTATTAAATACTCAAAACCCCTCTATTTTGTTAGATAGTTATTACACAGTCCTGCTAACAAAAACGGGAGAAGGAAGGAATAACAATCTCAAACTAGAAGAACAGTTTACCTCAAACTCAGATATAATCGGATGGATTTCGGCTTGAAGGATGATTACCGGTAGATGACTTCGAGCAGATGAATAGCCATCTCCTTTTTCGGATAATTTCATGGAAGATGACTCCAGGTAGATTTAGGCAGATAAGTATCTCCTTTTTTATAGAAATTTCATGTTGTTGACGACATCAACAATCTTGAGCAACTCCAATTTGCGAAGAAGAAGAAAGTGAAGGCTAAAGGGAAAGGTGGAAGATCGGTGAAGAAGAGTGACGGAAGGAAAAAATAGGCGGGAGAAGATGGAAAGAAATGTCAAAACGGAAGAGAATTACGAAAGACAAGGTCATGTTTTTAAGGGTTCAGACTTTGAGATCATTTTAAAGGGAGACAACTATCAAATAAACGCTAGAATTTCATAAAAATGCAAATGAGCCTTTTTAGTGGAGACTTTGTCCGGCTGTTTCCATTTATGGAAGTTTCCAGTGGAATTATTTGATTAAATTTTTTGACCATCTTTTTCATTAAATCTAGTTTACTAATACCAAATTTCAGATAAAAATTCAATCGGGAAGACCGTCAAATGAATTTTTGAAGATAACTGCGTAGTTAGATAGTGCAATATATTTCATAACATCATTTGACTGCCTTCCGGATTGAATTTTTAGCTGAAATTCGGTATGAAAAAACTAGACTTAATGAAGAAGATACTCAAAAAAATTTCATCAAAAAATTCCATATGAAACCGCCCCAAATGGCGACGGCCGGACAGAGACTCCTATAAAAGGGCAAATTTTCACTTTTTATGAAAGTTCGAAGGCTTATTTGATAGTTCTTCTTGCCCCGTCCAAAATGAAAGTTCTTGCTGCCGTCCACCACCGCCCCCTGCCCCATCACCATCTCACAGCTTCGGTAACGCAACCACTCTCCTTGACCCGTATAGCTAAGCACCACCTCCCCAGCCCACTTGTTCTGCCTACCTCCAGCACCATCTCCGTCCAGTCAACCACCACCGGCGGCCACCACCTCAGACCACAAAACCCCAGCCCCCTCCCCTCTCACCACAACCACCACCGCATCCCCGACACCCAGCCCCCTCCCCTGCCCTAGCTCGACACACCAGATCCCAACCCAGCCCCTAGCCCCCTACCTCTTCACAACCCCACCTTCGACAACCAAGCTCAATCCTGACCACCGCAACTGAACTCTAGCCACCACCCCATCCCCAAATCTGGTCGTTGTTGTTCGTCATCTCAGATGAGTCAGATCTAATCATCCATCCATTGGAGGCGAGGCGAGGCTGGGCGAAGGCGGCCTATGAAGCTAAGCGAGGCGAGGCCAGATCAAATCATAGCTCCGTAGCAATCCCCGATCAACAATCGCTGCCACTGCCCCTAGCTCCGTCACAACCCTCGACAACCACAGACCTAGCCGCCACAGATCTTAAACCTAATCGCTTTCAACGTCGTCGATCTGAAGTTCTAGCCATCTTCTACATCTTAGCCTTGTCCTCATCACCTCTAGTCAGACAGAAATTAAAGAAGGAGAAGAGCAGAGGGCGGTGACCTAGAGGCGGAGAACACGACCTAATGCAGAGGCGGAGGCGGAAGAAGCTAGCAGTAGCGCGACGGAGAGAATGAAAGAGAAGAAAACGCCTGGGAGGTCTTCTCTGGTCGCAGATAGCACAGGAGAGGGGAGATTAATGACAAATTGTGCGCAAGTGTACAATACAAGGGAATTTGTCACTTTTTTGGAAAAGATAAAATGGGTCATACTTTTGGAAATCCAAAGTCAGGTAGTAATTTTCATGTCATTTTTTCATAACAGTTTCCTTTTATTAATAATATCATAAAGAAAAATATTATATGAAAAAATTGGTCAAATGGTCTTGTATAATATTATATACTAGTATATGCAAAATCAAGACTGATAAAAAAGTTAGTTGATAAGCCTAATAAGCTGAAAATATGAATTACTAAGCAAGCGCTAAGGGCCCATTTGGTAACTGTTATTTTCGACTTCTCCGTCTTGTTAGTTTTTTATGAAATACACATTTTTTATTTGACACGCGAAATTATGTTATAATGAAAATAAGTAAAGTTAAAGTTGTTTTATGGTTCACTTGGCTGAAGTTACTATACAGGTCCATTTTAGCTATTTTTTATTTATTTTATTAATATAGTATATTTTATTATAATTTTTTTCATAATTTAGCAGATTCAGTCGCATCGACCAGGATTTTTTCAATTTCAATAGATTCGTATGATTCAGTCAATTTCAATGGTACCTAGTTATTAGTTACATAAATGGTGAAAATTTATTTAACAAAAAGAAGTTTTAAAAAAACTAAAGTTTGAAAAACAATATCTTTCTCTATACAAAAGCAGGAAAAAAGAGTTCATTTTTCCTCCGTCCAAACTACCAGCAACACCATGGGTCGGGTCGGTTCAAGAGAAAAGATCAACATTGCTGTCTCAATCTAGATTTACTACTATGTACAATGGATGTGACTGCTTTGTTCTTAATTTGAAATTTGAAATAGGCTCCGCATAGAGCATTTAATGCTTCATAGAAAAAGGGTTTAGATTTGGATAATACCCTTCAGTTTATTTAACCATTCAGCTATTTCGACTCAAAAGAGAGCTACAGGTTGGGTAGGGTGAATAGTTCATTTGCTGTGTTAGATTTATGGCGTATCAAACTGCTAAAGTAACATTAATTGAATATCTTTGAGAAAGGCAATTGCCTACTGGCACAACTGATGTACTTTTCTTTATAATATACGTAGTACGTTAAAGTAATACAGTAGGAATACTGTCTGGGATTTTGATGTACGAATTTCTCAAGCATTTGAAACTACTCAAAACAAACATATGGCTATTATTACTCGACAATATGTTGTCTTTCAGCTGTCATGTCATCATTAAAGAACATTGCATGCTACTCTGTATTAACCATTGGGTAATACTTCATGAAATTACAAAACACGTCTTCGATTGTGGTATAAATACGTAAAAAGAAGTCAGGAACCAACCACACCACCGCACACAACAATACACACAATATGCATTTCAGCTTTATTGAGATACTAGAGGTTTAATGATGATGAGGTATACCGTGCAAATGGAGTTTAAAGGTTTTCTTGGTAGTTTCAATTTGAGGTTAACAATCACTTATCACTTAATTTTACAGGGAGGCGTATTCATGCTATAAGGGCACTCAAAGACTAACTACTCATTGGTGAGACTAAATCTATCTAATCAGTCATTAACGTTACATTTTGTTATTGTTTATAAATACTTTCTAACAGTTCAATAAACACAGAAATCATATGCAGGCTTTGGGAATGTATTAAGCAAACTTATGGAAATGGTGAAGCATTTTATATAAAATATCCACCGTGAATAACTAAGAATACCATGGACTTCTTAGTTCAGACCATTGGCTTGAGAAGGGCTTTAAGTTTTCATAAAAACCAATTCAGACCAGGGTGTAATTTAGTATAGTTCGGGCTAGAATCACCATTTAGTAGAACGACATGTATAGTTCAATATTGTAGCAGTGTGTGTTTATGGAAAACAATTATTTTTCAATGGAATTTTGAAACACGGTATATGGGGTTGGTTTTTTTTGCCCAGCAGGCTCTGTTAGGGTCAAGAATAACCGGTCCATACCATGGTGTAATTTCGTATAGTTTATACATTTGTGGCTAGATTTGTAGAATAACCATTACACAGAAGGGAGTGTATAGTTCATTGTTCTAGCAGTATGGGATTGATCAAAACCATGCTCTAAACAGTTTAAATTGACTCATAGTAAAAATTGAGTATAACAAGGCTTTTCAATTGAAATGGTAGAGTTTACAATTGAAGACAAACACAATTACGTTGAGTACACAAATACTTTGTGTGTCTATATCTTGATACATTATTAAATAGATTAACCAAATGAAAACATATGACTTAAAAGTTAAGACTGTTAAATACGTGTGTGTTGGAAAAAAATATTGTGTATATGAATATGGTATAGATATAGAATTTGTTGGAGATATTGGTCCTACCAAGGCCTCCCTTTCACTTTATTTGCTGAGGCTTGCACCCTATGTTTTACTCCCACTTTGGGACCTTTTACCTTGGTATATTATCTGATCAATAATATACCTGTTGACTTACCTGGAGTCAGCCCCACTCTGTCCGCTGCATCGTATTATTGTCTTGGCTTACCCGTGAGTGTCCTTTGCCATACCCGTGATTGTCCTTATGTTTGCCCGTGACTTCCCAATAGGCTGACAGCCTATTTTAAAGTCAACACTCCTTTGCCTTTGAGTGAGCAGCCTGCGATAGATACCTTCCTGAGAGCAGTGCTCTCCTTCTTCTCTTTCCCTTTGTGTGAGAACTGAGAGAGGGACTTAGTGGTGAGATAATAACTTAGAGTTGTGCAAAAGCCTCCCCTAGAGTGGTCTGTGAGAGTGTGTGTAGATAGACCTGAGCCGGAGATGGAATCTGATCCTTACAGTGGTATCAGAGCCAGAACCGCCGTCTGCCGCCGCCGCCGTCCCCTTGTTCGCCGTCGATTGGAGCCCGCCGCCCGCCCGTGTAGCACCATCTGTGGTCGTTCGTCGCTCAAGACGTGCGCTGTTGTCATCTGGAAAGTTATCGCAGCTTGAATTTGCGGCTGGATACTTCCGGAATAGACTGCAGAGCAATTTCCGCCGTCCGTCTGAAGTCATCGCTGATTTGTTGCTGGACCACCGTTCGTAGCTGTGGTCGCAGAAGGCAGAGGGATGAAGCTGGGGCGTAGTACCGTTCTCTCGCGCAGAAGCAGAGGACCTGAACTGATTATTGGGCTTCTGGCTTTGGGAGCTGTGGATTGAAAGCTGGACCTGGGCTTCTGGAGGTGCTGGATTAGGCTGTTGGGCTACCAAGCTGTTGGACCTGACTTGGACTGCTGGAGCTGCTGGACCGCCGGTCAACGCTGGTCATTGCCGGTCAATGGCAGTCAACCCTCCTGAAAAATCCCAATTTTTTAATTGGGTAGGTAAGGTCGAAACCCTCTCCTAGGGTTTCGCTAAGGTAAATTGGCGATAAACACCCTAGGTGCACCGGGTGCCTCCGGATTTAATTTATTCCCCCTCCCCGCGGGCCGCCGGTAGATTGTATCCAGACCGCCAACCTCCCAGGTGCGTTTGCTAAACCATCTCCTTTGTGGCAGATTGTTTAGTTGTTTAAATTGAATTGCAAAGTGTTGTTAATTTCAATTCTTGTACGTATGGGTGGTTTATTGGGTGTTAGGGGTAGAATTAATTAATCATAATTGCTGCCCGAAGTTGTTTATGTGCCAAACTGTCCAAAATTGCTATTTGTTGCATGTTGCCCGTGGTTATTAAAGTGAATACTTTATAGCCCGGGTTGGATTATTTTCTGTCAAATTTGTCTGTTTAGCTTTGTGTTGTTTTGTGGTTGATACCATGGCTGCTAATCAGTATGGTATGCTTCCATTTAATGGAAAACAGATTTTGATATTTGGAAACAGAAAATTAAGTGTGTTTCAATACAACAAAAGGTTTTCAGAGCTGTCACTGGTATTTTCCTTGAATCAGAAGGTAAGGCTAAGCAAAGTGAAATGAATGAAACTGCTTGTTCTACTATTTACTTGAATATGTCATATTCTGTGCTTAGGAAAGTGGGTATTCTTGAGTCCGCTAAGGAGTTGTGGGAGAAATTGGATAAGCTCTATACTGATACCTCTTTGTCCGGGAAGTTGTTTTTACTAGAGAAATTCTTTAGGTTTAGGCTTGACCTGACTAAGGATATAGATGAGAACCTGGATGTGTTTAATAAACTGATACAAAATATCAAACAGGCAGGTGATAAACACATAGATGATTATACTCCCATAGTGTTACTTAATGTCATTCCCGACTCTTATAATGATGTTAAGTCCGCTATTAAGTATGGTAGTAATGAGATTTCGTTAGACATTGTGGTGAATGGGTTAAGGAGTAAGGAATTAGACCTGAAGCATGCTAGGGGTAGTGCTAGTCAGTCCAGGGACTCCGGTGAGGCTATGTTTGTTTGAGGTAGATCTAAGGGTAGGTCTAAGAACTCTAATCAAAATAGTCAAGGTAAGAACACTAGTCAGCCTGGGAGGAAGAGGAGCAAATCTAGGAAGAGGGTGTGTTACAATTGTGGTAGCACTAGCCATTTCATTAAGGATTGCCCTAACCCTAAGAAGACCAAGCATGCTAGTGTAGATGTTGATAGAAGTGACCTTGGTGAGGTTTTGATGGTTTGTGACCATGTTAATTCTGTGAGAAATTCCCTGTCTGAGCATGAATGGTTGATTGACTCTGGTTGTACCTATCACATGTCCCCCTATAGAGATTTGTTTTCTTCATATGAATTATGTGATGGTGGCTATGTTTCCTTAGCTGATAATAAGAGATGCAATGTTTGTCTTTTAGAACACAAGTCTGATGATTTCTCTAGGAAGGTGTGGGTTTGCCTTTTAGAACACAAGTCTGATGTGTTTGTGAGGTTTAGGGAGTGGAAAACCCTAGTTGAAAACCAAACTGGCAGGAAGGTTAAAATCCTTAGGACCGATAACGGATTAGAGTTCTGTAATAAGGAGATGGATAAGATGTGTGTGGATTGTAGGATAAAAAGGCACAAAACTGTGCCTTATACTCCCTAACATAATGGGATATCAGAGAGAATGAATAGGTCTCTATTGGATAAGGTTAGAAGCATGTTAGCTACTTCTGGTTTGTCTAAGAAATTATGGGGTGAAGCAGTTACTACTGCTGCCTATTTGGTTAATAGGTCCCCGTCTGTCCCTCTTGGTGGTAAGTGTCCTGAAGCCGTCTTTACCGGTAAGCCTCTTGATCTGTCTAACCTTCGGGTGTTTGGTTGTGCAGCGTATGCACATCAACAGGGTCACAAGTTGGATCCTAGGTCTAAGAAATGTGTCTTCCTAGATTATCCAGAGGGGGTAAAGGGTTACAGGTTATGGGATAGGAACCAGGTAGGCTTTAAGGTGGTCCTTAGCAAAAATGTGGTGTTTAATGAAACTGATTTTCCTTGCTTGACCAAGTCTGTTTCTAATCCTGAGTCTAGGTCTGATAGTACTCCTAGTGAGGTGGAGTCTGTCCTTGTTGCTGCTAGTCCTTTATCTGTTGATCCTGTTATTACTGATGATATTGTTATGCATGATTCTGATTCCTCTGAGCATGATAGTCCCACCACCTCGAGTGAGGTGGAGCATTTGCATGATACTGAGCATGATTTGCATGATATGGGTGCTAAATCTGATTTTCATGACAACAATAATTTGCATGAGTTGCATGTGGAGCCTAGTAGTGATAATTTGCATGATTATCAACTTGCTAGAGATAGGAGTAGAAGGGCTATCAAGAGAACTGCTGATAGTATGCCTGATTATGCTTTCATTGTGCATGATACTTCTATGTTTGCATTTTCTGTGTTTGAATCCCTAGAGCTGAATGAACCCAAGACCTACCGTGAAACCTTAGGTTCCAAGAGTCTCAGAAATGGAATAATGCCATGAAAAGTGAGATGGACTCTTTGAGAGTGAACCAGACTTGGACCCTTGTACCTAGACCCCCCAACTGTTCGGTAGTTGAGTGTAAGTGGTTGTTTAAGGTTAAGGAAGAATCTAGTGATGTTAGGTTTAAGGCTAGGTTGGTTGCGAAGGGGTTTACTAAAAAAGAGGGGGTAGATTATGCAGAAATCTTTGCTCCTGTTGTTAAATTCACCACTATTCGTATGATGCTTGCTTTAGTTGCTCACCATGACTGGGAAATGAAACAAATGGATGTAACTACTGCATTTTTGCATGGTGAATTGGACAAAACGATTTATATGACCCAGACTGAGGGCTTTGTGGATCCCAAGAGAAGTGAGCATGTCTGTTTGCTTAGGAAGGCGTTGTATGACCTGAAGCAATCCCCTAGGGAATGCAACATCAAATTTGATAAATGCATGATATCTTTGAAGTTCCAAAAATCTGCTTGTGATCATTGCTTGTATTTCAAGAATACTTCTTCTGTGCCTGTATTTTTGTTACTCTATGTGGATGACATGCTGATAATTAGTCATTCTCTGAATGTTATTAAAGATGTGCAAAAATGTCTTTGTGTGAATTTTGCCATGAAAGACCTAGGTGATGCCAAGAGGATCCTAGGCATAAACATTGTTACGGATAGAAGTAAGCGTACTCTTACTTTGAATCAGATTTCTTACATAGAAAAAGTTTTGAGTAAATTCAATATGTTATCTGCTTCTCCTGTTAATGTCCCTATGACATCTCACTTTGTGTTAAGTAAGGACCAATGTCCCAAGACTGCTCCTGAAATATAGAAAATGAAATATGTGCCCTATTCCAGTGCAATAGGGTCGGTCATGTATCTTATGGTTAGCACTAGACCTGATATTGCATATGCGGTTAGTTGCTTAAGTAGATATATGTCCAACCCCGGTTTGCCCCATTGGAATGCTCTTAAGCGGTTGCTTAGATATCTGATATCTATTGTGAAGCATGGATTAGTTTTCTCTAAATGTGCTAGTGGTATTGAATTGATTGGTTATGTTGATTCTAACTATGCAAATGATAAAGATAACAACAAGTCAACCACTTCCTATGTTTTTACTTTGTGTGGCTCTTGCATTAGTTGGAAGTCTCAACTGCATCCCATTGTGGCCCTTTCTACCATTGAGTCCGAGTATGTTGCAGCCACATAAGCGTTTAAGGAAGTCATCTGGCTCAAATGCCTTGTCTCCGAAATTTGGTTTCTCAAACAGGGAGTTACCATTTTCTCGGATAGCCAATCGGCTATCCAACTTTGCAAAAATCCTGTATTTCATGATAGAACTAAGCATATTGATGTTAGGATCCATTTCATACGTGATATTGTTGATCCAAGTGGAGTCAAGCTGTGCAAGATCCCGTCCGAGTTTAATCCCGCGGATATGGGTACCAAGTGTCTTTCTGCTGAGAAGCACTTGTCCTGTAAACGCGTATTAAACTTTGATTGTGGATAATTGTGGGTTCCCTAATAAAGTGTTTTCTTGTTATATCTGTTGATATTCCGGGTAACCCGGCGATGATGAGTCTTGTCACAACCTTGTATTGTTACTCTACACCACCTAGGACCAATAAGGTGGAGAATGTTGGAGGTATTGGTCCTACCAAGACCTCCCTTTCACTTTATTTGCTAAGGTTTGCACCCCATGTTTTGTTGGGTGTGTTTCGAAAAATAAAGGAAATTAATTAAAATAAAGTAATTAAATAAAATGACTAGAGAAAAACAAGAAAGGAGATGAACCAGAATTAGTCAAAGCTCGTGCTACGCACGATGTCCTTAAAACGTATTTGTTGCCTCCCATGGTGCTAGGAACGTTGCAACAATCGTTTCCCAGGATACGATGACTACGAATGAAGTATGAACACAGAAGGAATTTGTAGTGTAATTGGAAGTGTTTTTAGCTCAAGAAAACGTGAGGAATGTATTGTGTGTTGTGTGTTAAATGGGGTGTTAATGGACCTGAACGTTGGACATCAATGACCAGTCCGTTGGGCATTGAATCATCCATAAACTGTCCATTTAACGCTGCATTAAAAGACAAGAACGTTGAGCATTTAATGGCTGTAACGGCTTGGAGCAGTTCTGGTGCGCGATCAGAATACCCCCATCAGAGTTGGAGCAACTCTGATGCTACCAGAATACCTCCACCAGAGTCGCGGTTTTTCTTCTCCGTTTCGGGATTTGATCGGCACCCCCCCCCCCCCCCCCCCCCCTGCGCGTAAGAGAGAGCCTTTACCTTTAAGAATCTTAACTCCTTAAAAGAGGCTTCCCTTTATAAGGGGATGAAAATCCCCTGAGTTTTTCGGTGTGGGATAAAACACACTAGAAACCCATCATTTTCCCAGTTTTCCGATTCAAAGAGTGAACTTTGAGAATCAATTTCTCATTCACCCGTTATCCGTTTTGAGTGTACCACATATCGAATTGTAGCCCTTAACAAGGACAATTCGAAAACACTTTGACCCGACCCAAATCGGAAGTGGACCCCATTCAAATAATTGCCCCAAAATGACCATTTAATGCAATTTTTAACACATTTTTCCAACAATTCCCCACATGAATGAAAATTGATTTTCGAGACTTAAAAAGATACGAAGATAGGATGACACGTTGTGTTCACCGGATGATCCTTGCATACGGAGAGGTAGGTTTTATCCTTTGAACCTTCCGTTGTAAAGACGTGTTTATTTACTGGCTGTCTAGTAGACTCGATGTCCTTGAACTATACTGCCGTCGTGTAAACATTGACTTATCTTTACACAAGAACCTTCCAACATTGTTCCGTTCTCATGGGTGTGCCCGTTTTGGCCATGGGTCACCGTCCTGGTTCTGCAAGAGTTTCTAAAGGATTGAGCTTATACAGTTCTCCTTTGAAGTGGCCCTCTTCTCTCTCACATAGGTGATTCTTTCACGAGTATCCCGCATACTCTTCCAATGTTATATAGTAGATCAACATTTTAGAATCATTAAAGAAAACGTTTTTGCTAACCTCATGCGGGAGTCACTGTTTTAAACGAGGAGTGGGTAGGAATCCGAGACCCCCACAGTGACCATCCTTCGCTCTATAGTTTAGTTGTCCCTTTTGAACCTTGGACCAACTAGGTTGGGTATCCACTATAGAAATTTTCAATTCACGGGTTTTATTCATATTCCTCGTGACAACTTCTCCAACAGTTCTCTATCCAATGCCTTGGTTAGCGGATCCGCTATGTTATCCTTTGACTTCACGTAGTCAACAGTGATAACACCCGTTGTGAGGAGTTGTTTAATGGTGTTATGTCTACGACGAACGTGTCTAGACTTACCATTGTAGAGATTGCTCTGTGCCCTTCCAATTGCCGCTTGACAATCGCAATGTATGCATATTGGAGGGACAGACTTCTCCCAACTTGGAATATCCTCGAGAAAATGGCGTAGCCATTCAGCCTCTTCAGTGCACTTATCCAAGGCTATTAGCTCAGATTCAATCGTGGATCTAGCTATTAACGTTTGTTTCGAGGATTTCCACGACACGGCTGCACCTCCCAAAGTGAAAACATATCCACTTGTGGATTTTGAGTCCTTAATGTCAGATATCCAACTAGCATCGCTATACCCTTCAAGTACAACTGGGTATCTTCCATAGTGCAGTCCAATGTTTTGGGTTTTCCGTAAATACCTCAAAACCCTTACTATTGCCTTCCAGTGTTCATCACCGGGGTTGCTAGTATATCTACTAAGCTTACTAACCACAAAGGCAATATCAGGCCTGGTACAACTCATTAGATACATTAAACTGTCAATAATCCTAGCGTATTCTACTTGAGAAATACACTCTCCATGATTTTTGGTCAGGTGTACATTTTTATCTAATGGCGTCCTTGCCTCCTGATAATCATCCTTATTAAATTTAGTAAGGATTTTATCAACGTAATGGGATTGGCTTAGCGTTAGACCGTCAGGTCCTCTAATTATTTTTACCCCAAGGATTAAATCAGTCAGCCCCATATCCTTCATGTCAAACTAAGAATTTAACATGCTTTTGGTAGAATTAATCATTAGATTATTGCTACCCATGATGAGTATATCATCCACCTATAAACACAAAATGACATAGCCATCTACCGTGCTCTTCACATAGACGCATTTGTCACTTTCGTTTATTTTAAACCCATTAATTAACATTGCATGGTCGAACTTTTCGTGCCACTGTTTCGGGGCTTGTTTCAATCCATACAATGATTTAATTAATTTACACACTTTCCTTTCTTGGCCTGGAACACGAAAGCCTTCGGGCTGTTCCATATAGATTTCTTCGTCTATATCGCCATTTAGAAAAGCGGTTTTTACGTCCTTTTGATAAACTTCCGATTTCCGCAATGCGGCAATTGCTAGTATCATCCTAATGGAATTTATTCTCGTCACATGAGAATACATGTCAAAGTAATCATGGCCCTCACGTTGCTTGTATCCTTTGATTACAAGCCTGGCCTTATACTTATCAATGGAACCGTCCGATTTCATTTTCCGTTTAAAAATCCACTTGGATCCCAAAGGTTTATTTCCCGGAGGAAGATCAACCAATTCCCATGTGTGATTTTTAAGGATAGAATCCACCTCACTTTTGATGGTTTCTTTCCACATAGGACCTTCGGTAGACTTCATGGCTTCTGTATAAGTCCGTGGCTCATTTTCTACCAAACATGTTAGAAAATCCGGTTCATTTTCTACCATACATGTTAGAATATCCGAGTCAAATTCTACCAAGTAGGTGAGAAAATCTGGTCCGAAGGATTTTTCAAATCTAGCATGTTTGCTACGTCTGGGTTCGGGTTCTTCTTCGGATCCCTCGCTAGTATTTTCCATAGCTATGTCAAATGTTCGTTTTGACGTGCTAGGCCCTTCGTTGGACTTGCATGGAAATACATCTTCAAAGAATGAAGCATTCCTTGATTCAATTATTGTGTTTTTATGTACATCCGGATTATTCGAATCGTACACTAAAAACCGATAGGCACTACTATTTTGTGCATATCCAATAAAAATACAATCCACCGTTTTTGGACCTATTTTTATTTTCTTAGGTGTTGGGACAAGCACTTTTGCCAGACACCTCCACACTTTTAAATATTGATAGGAAGGCCGTCTGCCTTTCCACAACTCGTACAGAGTTTTATCATATTTTTCCGGGGAACCTTATTTAAAAGGTAATTGCTTGACAAGACTGCTTCGCCCCACATATTTTGTGGCAGGCCCGAACTTACTAGCATTGCATTCATCATATCTTTCAATGTGCGATTCTTTCGTTCGGCAACACCGTTTGATTGAGGTGAATAGGGTGTGGTACGTTCATGTACTATACCCACGCTCGCGCAAAAGTCACCAATTGGTGCTTCATACTCACCACCTCGATCACTTCTAACCGCTTTAATCCGTCGATTAAGATGGTTTTCCACTTCATTCTTATAAAGAATGAATTTATCGATTGCTTCGTGTTTATTTTTTAATAAATAAATGTAGCTATAGCGAGTGCTATCATCGATAAAAGTAATAAAATATTTATTACCGCCACGTGTTTTTATTGATTTAAAATCACAAACGTCAGTATGAATTAATTCAAGTGGTTCCGTTTTTCTTTCAACTGATTTGAAAGACGTTTTCGTTAGTTTTGCCTCTACACAAACTCCACATATGTGCTTCACATCAATTGTGAATTTAGGAATGTGCTCCATGTTAATTAATCTACGTATAGAATTAAAATTAACATGTCCTAGTCTACCATGCCAAATATTGGAAGACTCAAGCAAGTAAGCAGAAGGGATTTTATTATTATTATTATTAATAATAGTCATTACATTGAGCTTAAACAGCCCATCACATGTATACCCCTTGCCCACATACATTCCCGACTTAGACAAAACTAGTTTGTCCGACTCAAAGACCATGCGGAAGCCATGCTTGTTCAACAACGAGCCGGAAATCAGGTTTTTGCGTATATCCCGAACGAACAGCACTTGGTTGAGAGTCAACTCCTTGCCCGAAGTCATCTTCAGGACCACTTTTCCCACGCCTTCAACCGCGGAATGAGCCGAGTTTCCCATCCACACCTTCTCACCATTTGATGGCTTAAAAGTAGTGAATAACTCCCGGTTTGAGCAAATATACCGGGTAGCACCGGTGTCCACGAACCACTCCTTGGAATTGGATCCAACGAGGTTGACCTCGGTCATCACAGCCGCAAGGATGATGTCGTCATCCTTTTGCCCACCTTGCACCAAGTTGACTTGAGAGTCTTTCTTCTTTCTTGGTGCCTTCCAATCCGAGGACTTGTGTCCATTCTTGTTGCAATTGAAGCATTTTCCATTAAACTTCGTTTTGGAAACGCCTCCCTTGGGATCGAGCTTGCTCTTCCCATTATTTTTATTTTTGGAGCCTTTAGCATGCTCCACCACGTTGGCCTTGGCGCTGGTAACGATTGGGAGTTTCCCATCGTTCTTTCGGTTATCCTCTTCAATCCGAAGACGAGGATCAATTGCTCCAAGTTCATTTCCTTTCGCTTGTGCTTAAGGTAGTTCTTGAAATCCTTCCAAGCCGGCAGTAATAAATGAATAATTGACGCCACTTGGAATGACTCACTAACTGTCATTCCTTCATCTCGAATTTCGTTGAAGATCATTTGCATCTCCTCAACTTGACTCAAGACCGTCTTCGAATCCACCATTTTAAAATCAAGGAATCGACCAACAACAAATTTCTTTACGCCGGCATCCTCGCTTTTATATTTGTGGTCCAAAGCATTCCATAGCTTCTTAGCCGTAGCTAGTTTGCTATATACGTCGTACAAAGCATCATGCAGCCCGTTCAACACATAGTTTCGGCAAAGGAAGTCCGAATGCTTCCATGCCTCAACCGCGTTGAAAGATTGCGCATCCACCTCACTCCCGGTTGCTACCGGCGCATCCTCGGTCAAGAACCTCGCAAGACCGAGAGTAGTGAGATAGAAGAGCATCTTTTGCTTCCACCTCTTGAAGTTTAACCCATCGAATTTCTCGGGTTTCTCCACAGAGTTGCTTGGCACGGTCACCATAGGGATAGCCCTTTGGTTGGCCAAAGCAGATGCACCGCGTTGTGAACAATTGTTCACCGGTGCTCCGCTTTCAGAGTGATTGTCGTTCAGAACATTCTGCCCAACACCAATCTCAATTTTTTGAGAAGTCATTTTCGTTTCTTAACATTTTTCGAAAACACAAAAAATAAGTTCGTTCACCAAAGTGACAAACTACGATTTAAGATTGTTTACCACAGTAGAACAATCAACAAATACGTTTTAAGATTGTTGGGTGTGTTTCGGAAAATAAAGGAAATTAATTAAAATAAATTAATTAAATAAAATGACTAGAGAAAAACAAGAAAGGAGATGAACCAGAATTAGTCAAAGATTGTGCTACGCACGATGTCCTTAAAACGTATTTGTTGCCTGCCACAGTGCTAGGAGCGTTACAACAATCGTTTCCCAGGATACGATGACTACGAACTAATGTTTCAGCACACAAACAAGAGTTGCAGCGAACGAGAACCAAGTATGAACACAGAAGGAATTTGCAGAGTAGCTGGAAGTGTTTTTAGCTCAAGAAAACGTGAGGAATGTATTGTGTGTTTTGTGTTAAATGGGGTGTTAATGGACCTGAACGTTGGACATCAATGACCAGTCCGTTGGGCATTGAATCATCCATAAACTGTCCATTTAACGCTGCATTAAAAGACAAGAACGTTGGGCATTTAATGGCTGTAACGGCTTGGAGCAGTTCTGGTGCGCGATCAGGATACCTCCGTCAGAGTTGGAGCAACTCTGATGCTACCAGAATACCTCCACCAGAGTCGCGGTTTTTCTTCTCCGTTTCGGGATTTGATCGGCACCCCCCCCCCCCCCCCCCCGCGCGTAAGAGAGAGCCTTTACCTTTAGGAATCTTAACTCCTTAAAAGAGGCTTCCCTTTATAAGGGGGTGAAAATCCCTTGAGTTTTTCGGTGTGGGATAAAACACACTAGAAACCCATCATTTTCCCAGTTTTTCCATTTCAACGAGTGTAATTCGAGAATCAATTTCTCATTCACCCGTTATCCGTTTTGAGTGTACCACATATCGAATTGTAGCCCTTAACAAGGACAATCCGAAACCACTTTGACCCGACCCAAATCGGAAGTGGACCCCACTCAAATAATTGCTCCAAAATGACCATTTAATGCAATTTTTAACACATTTTTCCAACATGTTTTACTCCCACTTTGGGACCTTTTACCTTGGTATATTATCTGATCAATAATATACCTGTTGACTTACCTGGAGTCAGCCCCACTCTGTCCGCTGCATCCTATTATTGTCATGGCTTACCCGTGAGTGTCCTTTGCCATACCCGTGATTGTCCTTATGTTTGCCCGTGACTTCCCAATAGGGTGGCAGCCTATTTTAAAGTCAACACTCCCTTGCCTTTGAGTGAGCAGCCTGCGATAGATACCTTCCTGAGAGCAGTGCTCTCCTTCTTCTCTTTCCCTTTGTGTGAGAACTGAGAGAGAGACTTAGTGGTGAGATAATAACTTAGAGTTGTGCAAAAGCCTCCCCTAGAGCGGTGTGTGAGAGTGTGTGTAGATAGACCTGAGCCGGAGACGGAATCTGATCCTTACAGAATTTGTACTATACTTTGTATATGTATATATATTTTTTGTATATATACACATATAATTGAAAACGGATTATAAATACTATATTGGAAAACTGTCAAATTATATGATTATTCATACTATTACTCAACTTTACAGGAATAAATACCAAAAATAATGTATAGATGTGATTATATATATATATATATATATATATATATATATATATATATATATATATATATATATATATGGAGATATATATTGGAAATAGTTTATATAATAGTTCATATGCATATGAATGTGTATTTATATTGGAAAAAAGTACATATGTATATGTGCGTGGGTGTTAATGAAAACAAATTATTTATAAATGGATTTTGTGAACAAAGTTACAAAATTAATTTGATTTAATAGTATAATTCCATTTATATAAAATCGAGTGTGAGTTAATTACCTTTATAGGCTTAAAAAGTTTATAATTTTATTAAAAGAAAAATGTTTATGCTTTTAAAATCCAGTATTCAGTAGAATGTGTGACATAGGAGATACTCCATATCTCATTTTCAGGAAATACGAGTATGCATGTATCACTTATGCGAAGCATAATTACTCTTCCGACCATATTTGTAATATTTTGAGTATATATATAAATAAACATTGATATATATTTCACATGGCGACATATATTAACTAATCATAATAGTATTATAGATACAGATTTTAAAAGTTGGGGTTTTAAAAAAATCGGTTTTACTACGTACTATGGTAAAAACTCTCAACAAATTTGTTTGTAATTTTCAAAGAAGACCAGATTATTTTCAAAATATCTAATTTTTCAAAAAAATAATAAAATAAAACGTTTCAACCTGGATGTTATATATCAAACAAGTAACGAACACATCTGACATGCAACCCAAAACCATCATTCACAAAAATATGAAGGTCATGTATTTTGATTTATGCATAATACTTAAATAGAGTTCAAAGTATATCAATCAATATTGCTAGCTAGCTAGTTGGAGGTTCCGGTTCATCCACCACCAAGCAGATGATCAGATTAAGATGAGACAGAAAATTGGAAATCCAAAGAGTTCAAAATGCAATTATTTACAAAGACTCTTCTATCGGGACCGTGGTCGCCCATCTTCGGTTTGCCGCCTGCCCAAGATCAGAACGAGCTTGCCACCAGACCAACTACATAAACAACCCTGGGGTCAATTGAGTAATCCGGACTTAGACACGATCGAAGAATAAGGCTGGATGATTGAGGGCGAAGGATTGTAGGTAGATTGAACTTGGCGATGGAATGTAGAAGAAGAGAGGCGGAGAGCATCCTATTAACCGATGTCTCTCCGCATGTTAAATACCATGAGCGTACGAAAAATGGTGACTCTCCAGATAAAGCGTTTAAATACCATGAGTTAGGGTTTGGCATTCGGGTATTTAATTTAATTTAATGTAATACGACGTATAAATACGATATTTGGGTTGTGGGTTGGGAGATTAAAAATTGATTGTTGGGCAGGGTTTATCCAAATTCGGATGGGCTGAGCAGCCTAAAGTTATATTGTGCAGGTTTTTTAAAAGTGTTAAAATGATCCCAAAAATATTTGAAAAATATATCAATTACATTCTTAAAAAATATTTACATTGGAACAATATTTATACTATCGTATTTTTTTGTATTACATTAATAAATTAGACTTATACAATATTGTTTTGAGATATCGGCACAATAATGTCATGTTTTCAAGACATGTTTTATTTATCAAACTCAAGTACAATAACTTTGGTCAATGTGCATCCAGTAATTGATAATCATTCAAAAACTAAGAATTAAAAAAAAAGAATTGAAGTGAAGGACATTGATAATCATTCAAAAACTAAGAATTAAAAAAAAGAATTGAAGTGAAGGTGATAGAGTAAATCTAGAGAGAAGTGAGAGCTAGAGAGAGAAGTAGTATAGATGTTCTGTATTAATGAATTTATCAACCCCTACAACTACTCCCAGAGGGAGTATTTATAGAGAAAATTAGGACTGGGCTCCCAATCTTGGGCTTGGGAGGCCCATTTACAATAGGGCCACTAATGGGCCGGATACAAAGTACATAGAAAAGATTAAGTGTAAGACCTTATTCAGGAGGCCATCTGTGGCCGATGAGGGCACGGCCGACGAGGGCGTGGCCGACGAAGACCCGGCCGACGAGGTCACCCGGCTCTTCCTGGCTTCTGGATCCCATTCTGAGTAGACTTCTTTCTGGCCGATGAGGGTCATCTGGCCGACGAGGGTCCCACCAGGTGGTCGTGGTACATTCCGTTCTCTTGAGTATGTGGGCATTGGGGTCCTGGCCCATATACTCCATCAGGAGTCCCCCACTCTCCAAGCTGAGATGTAGACGAAGTGAGGGAGAGTAGATTTCCTGTCTTTGACGTTTTCTGGCCGTCGTGGGGCCACTTATGGGGTTTTCCCTGTTTTGGCCGTCATTAGCATCCCTTGCTCTGGTTTTTTGTTCACGTTGTTACGGGCACTCCGCGTTCTGGCCGTTGTGCGGTCTCTGTTGTGGACGAAGAGGGCCCTAGTAGTGCGGATGACGCAGGTTTCCGATTTCAAGGATGACAAGTGCCTTTACCTGGTGGAGATGATGAGCGTTCTCTTGCGCGAGTGGCCGATAAAGACGATGTTTCTCTATTCCTGGCCGTTGATGATTGAACTTTGTACCCATGGCCGGGGAGGCTATTGTGGTCTATTCCTGGCCGATGAGTGTCCTTCTTCCTCCGGATAGCCGGTGTGGGTGCTATTTGCTTCATTTGGCCGCTGTGGCTCTCATTCGGTACCTTTGGCTGAGGAGTGATGGTATTTGCACCTTGGTGTCCATGTTTTGAGGACGATGAGTTCCCGTTTTAATTTCCGGCCAAGAGTGTGGTATGCGGTCTCAAAGCCGTTGAGTGCACTGTTATCTTGGGGGTTGCATCTTTGGAGGGAATTCTTTCTACTTACTTCGCTGCGGCCGATGGTGCATGATAAGGTTATAAACGTTGTGGTGCATATATGATATGATGTTGTAGTTGCGGACTTAGTTTATTTTTAGATTTGTTTGATTTTGTCCTGGTTTGCAAAGGCCGGTGTAGTCCCCCAGTCCCCCACTACTTCAGGCCGAAGAGTGTGCGAGGGGTGAAGGAGTAGATGATAACCCTAGGCCGAAGCGGGTTCCTTGTATTCCCCTGAGTCCTATTCCTTGGCGATTTCCTGACCAAGGTAACCCTGTGGGAGAACCCTTGGACGCAGGTCGCTTTCAAGAAATTATCATCGGGGTTCTATACAAGGCCGATGGCTGTGGGGTTGCTTTTGCTTTGCTTTTATGGCCGTCGCAGAGGCCGTGCTATTGGTATTCTGCTTTGGGCCGATATGGGTACAGTTTGTGGTGACCTGGTATTTTGAAATTATGGTTGGCCGTTGTGGCCGATGTAGGTGTTAGATGTCAGGCATCCGTTGAAGTGAGATTGATTTTCCTTGGTGAAGCCGTTGAGTGTCTTTAGGCCGTGGGTTTAGTGTTAGTCAGTGAACCCTACTTAGATTCACAACAGAACCTTGTAGGGATTTAGTAGTTGTTGCGATGAAATCTTTGAACGAGGAGTATTACCCTTATGACGACGAGGTCTCCGCAAAGTCCCTTGATTATGGGTTGGTCGAAGAGTTCTACGAGGAGATCGAAGATCTGAGCTCCTTCGAATCTGGGGGGCAGGAGGACGAGGAGGGCAAGGACGAGGAGGCCGCATCGTCATCTGAAGGCGAGGACATCGGGATCTCCCATGCTGTGGACGGAGCGTCTACCTCGGCCACCATTCCATGCCCGGAGCCGGTGTCAGTTGTGAAAGGGAAGGCACCGGTTAGGAGGACGCGTCGGCCGAAGAATGGCCCCGGCTTCTCCTACTTAGACCTCACCAATATCTACATCATCAGGCTGCAAAGTAACGCGGGTGAGTACTTGGTCGCTCAGATGTATGTGGGGCCGTTTGGGAGGGTTAGGGCGCCTAGGCCGACGGACCACGTACTCAACCCTCCGGCGGGGTATTTTGGGGTCTACCCGATGAGCTTCACGAAAGGACTGCAGTTCCCGCTTCATCCTTTTATTACGGAGTATCTGGACATGGTGGGTCTTCCTCCAGCTCTGATGACGCCGAACAGCTACTCCTTGATCGTCGGCTTCCTCCTCCGTTGTGCTGAGTTGGACTTTAGGCCGACGACGGCGCTATTTATGAGCCTGTACGAAATAGGTCGAGGAAGCCACAAGAACTGTTCTTGCTATGCCACCCTCCAACAGATCCATAAAAGGAGATCCTTCACTTATCTTCCTTCGTCCATTCATGGCTGGAAGAATAAATTTGTCTTCGTGTCACTTGGAAAAGGAGGCACCGAATTTCCTTCTGCCGGCCATAGTGGGAGGTTCAACCTACATGCTCTGCCGAAGAGCTCAATCTTGGACGCACAGGTGGCGGCGTTTTTGAAGGGAGGGCCGAGGAGCGTGAAAACGTACATCACGGAGTACAAGATGGCCGCCCTCGGCTTCATGAGGTATTTTGTATACGCTGATAAGAAAGATGATGTAGAGCTGTGGCCGAAGATGACCACGACTTATGAGGAGGCCGATGGTCCTGATCTGGGGGTGCCAGCTGAGGCCGATGGTAATGCCCTTTCGACGCCCTCTTGCTCACCGTCGTTTTATCCTCTTATTTGCTGACCCTTTGTATTTTTCCGGTGCAGGTTTTGTTATGGATCGCATGTCCTTTATGAAGAGGGCGCAGCTAAAGGCATCCGAAGAGCTGAAAACTCAGCAGGCCGTTAAGTCGGCAGCCGATGTGGGACAGCCCGCTACTGCCCCTGCGACGAAGCCCCCCGTCCAGAAGAAGAAGAAACGGTCGGCAGATGAGGGCCAGGAGAAGCTCACAGAGGCAGACTTGAAGCCTACCAAGAAGTCGAATAGGGCTTCTCCTGCTGGTGATGATGCCGGGGCATTGACTGTTCCTTCTGGGGGCGAAGGTGGCTCTAACGCTGACGCGTTGGTGGATCTCACTTCGGGCCCTTCGTCCACCACTGTCTCCAACCTTCCCCTTTCCGCCGCAGCCCCCTGGAAGAAAGGGTCCGGCCGAGAGTTGGCCAAGGGGACCTATAAGCTTGAAGTTGAATACCCCGTTAAGGGCGGTTTGTTCAACGAGATTGTTGATGGTCATGAGGTGATATCCCAGGCCATCCCCGACGAGGACCGGGCTTATCTGAAAAAGCTTGGTAATGTCAAAATCTACGACGGTGGGATGGACCACATCGTCCAAGTAAGTTTTCTCTGCCTGCTTTGTCTTCCCCCCTTTTTTTATTGTATGTGTCAACGTTGTCTAACCACTATTTACCTGCAGGGTGCCTTTATGTTGATGGAGAACAACAGAAGGCAACAAAGGGAGATTGCTCGACTGAAGTAGATCGAGGAGAAGGTGGCTTCGGTCGATGAGGCTCTGGGCAGTTTGGAGAGGCTGCGGCTCGAGGTGGAGGGCCTGAAGAAAAGGGCGGATGAGGCTGATTTGCTGGCCGTTGAGAAAGATGGGGCCCTTTAACGTTTGGCTGATGCGGAGCGAGCTCGTGATGAAGCCCTTCGTCGCGCCGAGGAGGCCGAGAAGGGTAAGGCCGAGGCAGAGTCGGCCCTGAGTGCTGCTGAAGAGAGGGCCGCTGAAGCCGCTGTGCAAAAGTTCCTTGAGGTTGGCTGGAAAGGCGAGGATCGGCTTCCTTGGTGTTTTGACGTCGTGGCGGCGAAGCTCCTCGACTGGGTCAAACATTTGCCCTGACGGCCAAGCATACTGGGAGAAGGAGATGAAGGTCTTCTACGACCTTGGTCAGTACAGGATGCAGCGGTTGCTTTATCAGAGGCTTCAACGTCGATTCCTGGATCTGGGTGTTACCAAGGAGTGGGCCGTCGGCCTGGACTTGCCTCCGATGATGAGGCATCCTGAGGCCGAATTAGAGCTCCCTGTCGCGGAAAGGCAACTCCCCATCGATAGCTCACAGGGCAGTGATGATTGGACTTACGAGCCGAGTATTTTTGAGGACACTGCTACGTCCGGTGGTGTTGCCGATGGGACAACTACTCAAACCGAGGAAAAGGCCGGCGTTGAAGGAAACTCAGAGGCCCCGCGGGAGTCATGATCTGTCACTATGTTTGCTTAATTATTTAAAATGTAACGGCCATGAAGCCCCCCTTTGTACCCTGCCTTTGCGAATGAAAATATGCTTCTCTTTTTGGCTTTTATGTTTTACTACGCCCTCGTCTTGCCTTTTCTCTTGCTTTTGTTACAAATTTTGTCCAATTGTGAAGTTGGGAGTTGGGTAATCGTCGCCTTTGATTGTTCTATGGTTGCGGCCAAAGCGGGTAGCTTAAGTATGAGTGTTCGCTTCGTCTTGGCGTTACACCCCCCCCCCCCCCCCTTATCCTCTGTTCACGTGGACTTCGTGAGCCAAAATACTTAGAAAATATTTAGGAAATTTTCTAAGTGTTGAACTAAGTAGTTGCTCTAGTTTGTGGCCTTCGTCGGCCACTACGGCAAGTGTGGATAGCTTGTAGTTCCGTCTATCGTGTACTCTTCGTCATGTCAATCCTCATTCCTTTTGTTTCATTTGCAGTTTTAAGTGTCGAACAAGAACCCTCAATCTTGTTCTCCGTAGTCGTGGCCGATGAAAGTTCCTGTCTTTTCCTCGGCTGGGGGGTGTCTTCCTCGTCTTTGTAATTTGAGCTTGGAGTGTGCACTCCTTACGGGATGATGGGATTGTTAGCCCTTTGTTCGGCCTCAGTGCCCTTGTCGGCCTTAGCTCTTTCAAGTACTTGGAAGTTCTTCCAAGTGTTGGGCAGCCCGGATCCTTGTCCTCGTCGGCCTGCTCTGGATGCTACTATGGAATTTCTCCAAATGTTTAGAAATTTTTCTAAGTGTTTGAACACACTTGGGTGATTGCTTCCTTTATGGGTGGCGGACGACAACCTCCTTTTTGGGTTGCAGATGTCGGCCATGTGGTGTCCCTTTTCGGCCCCAGCAATTTGCCTTAGTAATTTCGTCCATATATAAATATATATATATATATATATATATATATATATTTATATATGGACGAAATTACTAAGGCAAATTGTGTTATATATGTATAACGCTTTTGACGGTAATACACAATGTTCGCCTGATATGTACTTGGATAATTCTGGGGATTTTATTTTTTGTAGCTCGAGGCCGGCAAGTGCGTGGTCCGTCGGCTTTCCCTCTTTTGTCTTGGGGATTTCGCTCGAGGCCGGCAAGTGCACGGTCCTTCGGCTTTTCCCTCTTTTGATATTGATTCCCTATTTCGGGGAGTATCCTTTTTTCAGGCTTTGATTGAAGGGGTCGATAGTCCTTTGGCCGGTTTAGACGTCGTATTAGATCGTCCCGAGTCTCGGGGAGGTCCCGTCGCCCATTTATGACGCGGGCTAAGCTTTTGGTTGGTTTCCAACGGCTGCCGTCTCCCTACCCCAAGTTTGGGGATTTTGTCACGTCGGTCATGATTTTAGACCTGTCGTCCTGCGATCTGGCGCGTGGACGGTGAGCTTCCCATTTCAAAACGCGGGCCGTTCGCGGGCCCCTCGTCCTGGGGACATCGTCGGCCTTGCCTGAGCGTCGCGCTCTAAAGGGCCAGTACGATGTGCTCTCTCAGCTAGACCTGAGCCTTTTGCTGATGCAAAATACAATGTTTGAGCATACCTGAGCCTTTCGCTCTGAGGTTGCTAGTGCAAGGTGCTGCGTCGGTCACGCCTGAGCCTTTCGCTCTAAGGGAACCGCTACAGCACCTGGTGCTTTTTACTTTGAATTCTCGAGAAAATAGGAGAAACATAATTTTTATTCATAAGTGGCTTGAGGCCGGGGTGTCAGTCGACTAATAATCCGTTAAGGGGCGAGGGCTCTGCCGGCTGCACCTCCTTCAGATTATTGATAAAACTTCACCAGATGGTGTACATTCCACGTCCGTGGTACATTGGACCCATTTGGGCGTTTAAGCTTGTAGGTGTCGGGCTTCACCACGGCACTGACGATGTAGGGACCTTCATATTTCAAGGCTAGCTTGACACCTTCTGTTGGCTGACTTTCTTCCCTTCGGCGGAGGATGTAGTCTCCCTATTGGAATTCCCAGGAACGTACCTTGGCGTCATAGTAAGATTTCACTTGACGCCGGTAGTTTTCTGCCCGGATGAATGCTTGCTCGCGTCTTTCTTCGACCAGGTGGAGGTCGATCTTCATGTTTTCCTCGTTGAGCTCAGGCTCGTACTGCTCAACCCGTCGGCTTGGAATGGCAACATCCGTGGGTGCCTTGGCTTCAAAACCATAGCTCAGGGCAAAAGGTATTTTGCCTGTCGCTCTCTTCGGCGTGGTTCGGTAGCACCATAGGATGTTGGGGAGCTCGTCGACCCAACTTCCTTCCGCGTCTTGGAGCTTCTTCTTCAGCCCCTCCATTATGGTTCTATTAGCGTTCTTGACCTGCCCGTTGCCCTGAGGATAGGCAACGGAGGAGAAACGATGCTTTATTCCCCATTCTCGAAGGAGATCTTGGAAGGATGTCGCTTTGAACTAGGTGCCATTTTCGGATATGATCTCCTGGGGGACGCCGAAGCGGGTGAGAATGTTCTTATGGACGAACTTCCGACATTTTGCCCCTGTAATGCTGGCTAGAGGCTCCGCTTCGACCCACTTAGTGAAATAGTCGACTGCGACGATGATGTGGCGGTTGTTTCCTGCGGCTCTGGGCAGGGGGCCGACCAGGTCAATCCCCCATGTGGAGAATGGTATCGCGGTGCTGACCGGGGCGTAATTGACGGCTGGCCGACCAGGGACCCTTTGAAGCACCTGGCATGCGGTACACTTCTTGGCGAGGTCCGCGCAATCCCGCGCCATCGTCGGCCAGAAATAGCCCTGGATGACCAAACGCCTGGACATGCTGAAAGGGCCCTGATGTGAGGAGGAAACACCGCAGTGGACCTCCTCCATGGCCGTTTCAGCCTCATCCTGGTGCAGGCATCGGAGGAGAGTACCATTCTATGATCTCTTGTAGAGTTTGCCGTCTTCAATGGTGTAGCTTGGGGCCCTATGTTTGGCAAGTTTGGCTCTCTCCTCGTCCTGGGGCAGTTCCCCCGTGGTGATGAAGGTCATAATGTCGGAGATCCAGTCCTCTAGCCGGTACTGGATGCATAAGATGGGGCTGGCATGAATGTTGGACATGCTCAGCTCCTCGATCTTAGCTATCTTGGAGATGTGTTCTGAAGTATCTGAGCTGATGAGTTTGGCGAGGATATCGGCCTCAGCGTTCTCCGCCCTCGGGATCTGTGTGATCTCGTGGGTTTCAAACGCCTTTAGCAACTCGTCGGCCGCCTGCCTGTATTGCCTCATCCTTCCTTCCTTTGCTTCGTATGAACCCTCATTCTGGCCTACCACTAGCTTGGAGTCGCATCTGATCTTGAGGTGTTTGGCTTTGAGGCCGGTGGCGAGTCTGAGGCCACTGAGGAGGGCCTCATACTCGGCCTCGTTTTTGGATACCCTGAAGTTGAAGCGGATGGCATAGTAGGCCCTAAATCCTTCAGGAGAAATGAGGACGACGACGCCCCCGCATGTCTTTGCAGCCGACGAGCCGTCAGTGAAAAGGGTCCATGCGTCATCTGGCTCTGGTCCGTGGGTAGTAGCGGCCGTCTCCCTTGTTGTGCATTCAGTGACGAAGTCGTCCAAGGCCTGCCCTTTGATAGACGGCCTTGGCTTGATTTCAATTTGGAACTGGCTGAGGAAGATCGCCCATTTTACCATCCTTGAGGAGCTGGTGGGGCTCCTCATGAGAGCGCCGAGGGGCTGCTGTGTTAACATGTGGACGGCGTGTGCCTGGAAATAGTGTCCCAGTTTCTTCACTGTGTGGACGATGGCTAGTACCGTCTTCTAGATGGGGAAGTACCTGAGCTCGGCCTCCCTGAGTGTTTTGCTGATGTAGAATATGGCTTTCTGTACCCCTTCGTCCTCGCGGATGAGCACGGCGCTGATGGCCGATGTGCTCACCCCCAAGTACAAGAAGAGGGTTTCGCCGGTCTTGGGTTTGGAAAGCACGGGTGGACATGATAGGTACTGCTTCAGCTCCTCGAATGCTTGCTGGCACTCCATCGTCCACTTGAAGCTGTTTGCTTTGCGCATGATCTGGAAGAAAGGCAATGATATTTCTGCTGATTTGGAGAGGAAGCGGCTCAGGGCTGCCAGGCGCCCCGTCAGCCGTTGTACCTCCTTGACATTGCGGGGTGGCTCCATGTTGATAATGGCCTGTATCTTCTCCGGGTTTATTTCGATGCCCCTTCGGCTGACCATGTAGCCGAGAAACTTGCCACCTTGGACGCCGAAGGCGCACTTCTTGGGGTTCAGACGGAGGTTGAACTCCTTCATGATTTCAAAGATTTCCCGGAGGTCATCAACATGTGTGGCGGACCGCTTGATCTTGACGATCATGTCATCAACGTAGGACTCCATCGTCCGGCCGAGGACAGTTCTAAAAATTTTGGCTACCATCCTTGTGTACGTGGCGCCCGAATTTTTGAGCCCGAAGAACATGACGAGGTAGCAGAAAATCCCCTCTGGGGTCATAAAGGCCGTCTTCTCGGCGTCATCTTCATGCATAAAAATCTGGTGGTACCCTCTGAAAGCGTCGAGAAACGACATCAACTTGCATCCCACCGTTTCGTCCATCAACTGATCTATATTGGGGAGAGGGAACGGGTCCATAGGGCACGCCTTGTTCAGGTCAGTGTAATCAACGCACATTCTGAACGTTGGCGGCTTCTGGCAAGGACGACGTTGGCTAGCCATGTCGGGCACTTCACCTCCTTGATGTGGTTGATCGAGAGAAGCATGGTGACCCCCCCTTGACGAAGTCTCGTCTGTCGGCTGATAAGTAATGCCGCTTCTACTTGATAGGAGTGGAGGCCGAATCGAATGACAGCCGGTGAGTGATCACCTTCCGGCTGATGCCTGAATTGTCGTCCGGGCCCCATGCAAAGATGATGGCATACGACCTTAGGACTAGGAGGATGCAATCACGTTGGTCCTGTGGGAGTTGCTTCCCAATTCTCAGAACCCGCTCCGGCCGGGAGGCATCCAGGGGGACCTCCTCGACCTCTTCGGCTGGTTCAGCATGCGGCCTTTCCTCGTCCTTGGCGACAGTCGCAGTGATGATGTCAATTCTCTGCCCGGCGCTCTTGGCCGGTTTTGTCAGCTTGAGGTAGCATGCTCTGGCTATTCTCTGGTTCCCCCTGGCGTAGCCGATGCCGCCACTGGTGGGGAACTTTAGGCATAAATGTTTTATGGAGATGATGGCCTCCAGGTCCTCCAGTGCTGGCCGCCCCGAGATCAGGTTATGGGTGCTTTGAAGGTTTGACCACCATGAACTCCATATCAATTTTGGCACGGTGGGGGCCGTCGCCGACTTCCACGGGGAGGACTATCGTGCCTTTGGCGTCGATAGAGTCCCCGGTGAAGCCAGACAACGGTGTCTTGATCGGCTTGAGTAAAGCTTTGTTCAACTTCAGCTGCTTGATGGTGTCCAGGTACATGACATTGACGGAGCTCCCCGTATCGATGTAAGTTCGGTGGATGATAGAATCACTAATCTCACACCGGATGACGAGGGCGTCCCTGTGTGATGCGGGCCCCGGAGGCAGATCCTTGTCAGTGAAGATGATCGCCTCCGTCTGTTGCTTCTTCAGCTGGGGGGGAACGTGGGACACTTCCCCGATGTAGAGGGATTGGGCCCATTTCTTCCTCTGGGTGACGGAGTCCCCCCAGTGTTCCCACCTACGATGAGGTGAATGTGGTTCTTCTTCGTCGGAGTCTCCTCAAAGTCCTCCTCGTCATCACTAAGCTTATCGATCTCCCGCTTTTTCGTAGAGGGTTCGCCCCCAGGTTTGTTGGTGTTTACCCACGTATTTTTGCGCGGGCCACCTTTAACAAATTGGGAGAGTTCCCCCTGCCGAATCAGGCGCTCGGTAGCTTTGTTCAGCGTGATGCAGTCGTCGGTGTTGTGAGAGGTGTTCCTATAGAACCGACAGTAAGTGCCGCCCTGGTGGATGGCATGAATCTCCTTTGTTGATCGAGGGTCACGCTCAATGAGATCGTGCTCCTCGGCGTAATCGAGGATGGTGCTGACCGGGTGCGTGAGTGGGATCTTCGGTCGTTCCATCCTCGGCCGCCAATGGCGGTCTTTCTTGCTTTGTCCGCCAGAGCCGTGACGGCTCTAGCCACCCTGACCGGCCGAGGGCGTGCCCATGGCCGGTGAAGGATTTGTTTTCTTCGCGGGGTGCCCGCCGTCCTTCTGGTGGCTGTGGAGCTCGTCGGCGTCGGCGTACAAACTCCCCCGCTGGGGTGCCTTCGCATATGACCTTAGGGGGTCAGTGATGAGGCTCCTCGCATATGGGGTCCTGCGGAGAGCTCCCTGATAGAGGACGAGGAGGGTGCGCTCGTCGGCCCCCTCTACCTCCTCGGTCTCCTTCGTCCACCGATCTATGAATGATTGGAGAGACTGGACGTGTTGCTGCTTGACGGAGAGTAGATGGGTGAAATACTTCTTCGCACACTTCCTCCTGGAAAACTGGGTGAGGAAGCGTTGGGCAAGATCCTGCCATGAGTCTATGCTCCCTTCGGGAAGCGCGTTGAACCACTCGTACGCTGGCCCCTCAAGGGTGGAGAGGAACCAGCGGCAGAGGTATTCATCTGACGCGTTCACCATCAGCATGTTGTTCTGGTAACGGCTGAAGTGCTCCTGGGGGTCGGAGCGGCCGACATAGGGCTTGATGGCGTTTCCCCGGTACTTCTCGGGGATAGGGACCGAGAGTACCCTGGTGGTGAAGGGGGTCCTCGTCCTGACCTGGATGATGGGGTCCCCTCGTCCCTCGGCCAACACCCTCTCAAGGATAGTGACCTTGTTCAGAATGGCGTTGAAGCCGGGATCTCTTGCTGAGTCGCCGGTGGGCGTGGCGGCCAGCTGCTTGGCTTCCATCTGGGCGAGC
Organism: Cuscuta europaea; assembly: GCA_945859875.1. Taxonomy (NCBI): domain Eukaryota; kingdom Viridiplantae; phylum Streptophyta; class Magnoliopsida; order Solanales; family Convolvulaceae; genus Cuscuta; species Cuscuta europaea. The sequence continues at coordinate 3,325,841 of CAMAPE010000030.1, forward strand.
CTTCGCTCGAGTTGGGCAATCATCTCGTCCCTGGGGTCCCTGGCGGCCGTGGTGGCGCCCTGCTTCTGCAAGCGGGCTGCATGAGCAGTGTTGATTTGGTGACGGGCATCATCCTCATGTAGCTTCCCCTTGCCTTTGTCCAGGCGGGGCCGATCCGTGGTCCGGGATATCGACCCCAAGCTTTCCCTAGGTGAGCCGGGTTCACGCCGCCCAATCCACCCCGCCATCCTCTCCGAAGCAGGCTGACGGCACGTGTCACCTAGCCTGTTATAAGCTGATGCTTTTCCACGCGCTGGGGTCGGTCCAGCCCGAAGTGGGGAAACAGGGTGGGAATGGGACGATGTCGTGTCCTGGGGCACCACTCCCTCATCGTTGCCTATCCTAACGGCCAACGGCTGGGGTTGAGGAGGCGGCGTCGTGTTCTCCCCCATCCTTGGCATGAGTGCGCTGAGGACGGTGGGGTTTTCGGCCAAGCTGGTGATGATGGCCGAGAGCGCAGCCTGAAGCTGAGGATCAACAGCAGGGGAGGCCGGTTGCGCCGAGGCATGGTCGCCTTTATCCGTGCGCTTCTTGTCCAGACCGAGGCGGGCATCAGGGGCGCCGCCGTTCAGCTTGTTGCGTAGGTCCCCTGCGAGGTCGATGGCTTCCTGGAAGACATCCCCCCTCGGCGGCCTTGTCGGCCGTGGCGTCCTCCTCGTATTCCTGGTTCTCTTGGGCCTCAGGGATGGCCTTGCCGAGGAGGTTGCGGTTTGACTTGGTTCTTCCCATCGTCAGTTAGCTGTGCTTGGTACGAAGGAGGCTAACTTGATTGTTCTAGCTCTCAACGAGAGCGCCAAATGATAGAGTAAATCTAGAGAGAAGTGAGAGCTAGAGAGAGAAGTAGTATGAATGTTCTGTATTAATGAATTTATCAACCCCTACAACTACTCCCAAAGGGAGTATTTATAGAGAAAATTAGGGATGGGCTCCCAAGTCTTGGGCTTGGGAGGCCCATATACAATAGGGCCACTAATGAGCCGGATACAAAGTACATAGAAAAGATTAAGTGTAAGACCCTATTCTGGAGGCCATCTGTGGCCGATGAGGGCACGGCCGACGAGGGCGTGGCCGACGCAGACTCGGCCGACGAGGTCACCCGGCTCTTCCTGGCTTCTGGATCACATTCTGAGTAGACTTCTTTCTGGCCGATGAGGGTCATCTGGCTGACGAGGGTCCCACCAGGTGGTCGTGGTACCTTCCGTTCTCTTGAGTATGTGGGCCCTGGGGTCCTAGCCCATATACTCCATCAGAAGGACAGACGCGTTAAAGATATACCCAAAAGCCCGAGGATAGTAGACTGTTCTAAAATTCTTTGATTATAATGTTTACATTTTGTGTGCTCTTGGACAATGGTAAACATTAACACCTACACTTTTTAAACTATTTATCATATACTTATACTCTCTTTTCACTTTTCATACATTATAATTTTATCAATATTTGATGTTGTTGTCCGTTATTGATTTAAAACCATTACATCATTTTTATTAATTTTTGTCCCGTGCATCGCACGGGTGAGAATCTAGTAGAAAACAAAGATCTGTGTAGGCAGCAGCATATGAATTATATGGTTACATACATGGTTGTATACGAATCAAATAATTTATGTTTGATTTGGGATTCAAATTCGTATAACATAATTCGAATTCAAAAATTCAAATATAAATACAAATAAGAATACTAAATTTGATTCGGATTGTTATCAAATACAAACAAGATTATCAGTATATTCGATTCGAATGTTAATCAAATATATTCAATTAATAATAGTGATAATAGTCTTAATAAAAGTAATACTAATAGTAATAATAGTAGTAATAACACTACAAACATTTACTTATATCATAAAATTGTAGCCCATATGTACATTTACGTATATCATAAAATTGTTTCATTTTAGTATATTGTGCACAACCTAGAAATGCACCAATCTATTAATTTTTTTTAAAAAAATGTAATGTTACAAATTAAATTCTAAAAACACATATTAAGTCATAGCATGCATTTATAACAAAAAGAATATAGGAAAAGTTGTTTTAAAGTGATCAAAATGATTCGATATTCGTATATGATTCATTAACTATTCGTTTTTTTTGTCCCGGTAGGCTCGTTAAATATTCATATTTTTTAACAAATACGAATACAAATCAAAACTAATATTCGTTTCATACTCGAATTCGTATTCGTATTCGAAAAAATTAAATAAAAACAAATACAAAACCACACTATTCAACTCGATTCGATTCATTTATAACCGTAGTTATATATAGGCTTGTAGCAATAAAATTGAAAAAGAATAAAAACAACGCTTGACGGACTCGAACCATGAAATCTTTCACGAGCACGAGAGTCCCATACAATACCTTTTTACCATTGTTGCATTCTTTAGTTTTCATCCTGGTATTTTGTGTCTATATAGATTGTCTGTTAGTTTTATACTCCCTCTGTCCCATTAGAAGGTTTCCACTTTCCCTTTTTGGACGTCCCATATAAAGGTTCCCATTTCCATATTAGTAAACAATTAACAATCTTAATTGACATATTAATCATTAAATATTAAAAATAATACATTTATAACATCACAATTATCAATACTAACTACATTATAATATATACCTATTAAAATTATTTTTCAAAATATACTCGAAGTACTTTATTTAATTATTGCCTAAACAACCGTCCCGTTTTGCTACGGGAACCTTCCAATGGGACGGAGGTAGTACTACCTATAAAAATATATTCCATGATTCCGTTGAAAGGTTCTCACTATCCTTATTTGAGTGTCCCATCTAAAGTTCTCTCTCACCATTACTTTGATTAGTGTCTTCGCACTTTCACATCCTTTGCTAGTTTACTAGATGCTTGAAACCGAATCGAAGTATAGTTTAATTATTTAAATTGGTATTACTATAGTTTATCTAAAAATTATTAATTATGTAATATGAAAATTGATAAATTGTGTGAATTTTTGGAAGATGGATAAATTTTAAATTCTTTTCAAACACTTGAAAAAAGTGGCATTATTTGGTATTGGTATGACATGGTACCGTTCTGTTTGAAAACACAGTTGTACCGAACGGGTTTAGGTCTAAGACCAGACTGAACCAAACCGTTTGAATAGTTACGATATGGATACGAGTTCGGTGAAATACTGGACCGGACCGGATCGTGTCCACCCCTAATAATATATAGGGACTTTTAGAAGTCTGTGGGATCTAGAGACCCCATGGGACACAAGGTGGGTCAGCCACTGGCCTGAGTTAAAGAAATCTAATGACATACTCCCTCCGTCCTAATTTGATTTGCAAAATTTCCTTTTTTGGTTGTCCCAAAAATGTTTTTCACTTTCGATTTTAGGTATGTAAATAAGAATAAAGTGACAAATTTACCCTTACTTTTACTTTTTCCCCATTAACTAAAAGACATCTACTTTTAGAAAGATGTGCAAAGGTGTGAAAGGCGAACATCATTTATTGTCATTTCTTAATCCTTGTGCCGGTCAAAGTTGCAATTCAATTCGGGACGAAGGAAGTATATGTATAATTGATAGTAGACGTTGATTAACGTCAGATCATGATCTCCTCTATACCTTTTGACTATATGAATACCGCATAGGATCTGAATTAGCACATACTTGACTCATATTATTTGGGCGGGTTTAATTTTCACTTGCTTTTGTATATAAGTAGATAATAACAAACTTATTTACGATTGTTCACGCAGAAGTAATAAACAATTCATTGTAAACGCCATAGAATACATCAAGTTTTCCCATACCACCATACATACTTATTGCTCATCACACATAGGTCTCTTGGGTATATTATACATAGTAAAATACATGTCACAAATTGAAAAAATGCAAAGATCACAACTCACAAATAAAATTTCAATTAGTTTGGGTTCTCTTCTTAAAGAAAACCTTTGCAAACTCGACCAACTCATCGGTTGAAGGTAAGACATCCCTAACGGCTTCATCAACGGCAAAATCATCAATCCAATGGGACAAGTTGGGAAATTTGACTTCATCAAACAATTTAACATCGTTAAACACCTCAGTGGCTTTGAACCATGCTAGGAAACTTCCCAGAACAATGTCTAGAAATCCAATCCTGTCTCCACCAAAGAATTTCCCGCCTTTGCTGCAATTCTTGATGACATCCTCCAAGGGAAACACCGCTTTAACAAGATCATCTATTGCCTCTTTTCCTACTCCCTCGTCCGCCGCAGCTGATAATGCCCGTACCATCGGAAATATCTAAACCGTAATAGAACAATTTAAGACGTCTCACATCGGTAGAATATAGAAATACAAACTAAAACATAAAAGCGATTGCAAGAATCATTTTATCAAATATACATTATTACCAAAAAGAAGACACCTAGATAGTAGGCACATACCTTATCATCAATATAAACCGCCCAAAAACGGTTCATGGCCCGATCATAAGGATCACTGGGGAAGAAGGAGGAATCAGAAGTATTCCAAACATCATCGATATACTGCAGGATGACGAGAGATTCACATATCGGGTTGTCGTTATGGACGAGGACGGGTATTTTCTTGTAAATCGGGTTTAGTTGAAGAAGAAGCTCACTCCTAGGCGGCAGTAATTGCACCTCAACAAATTCATAATCTATAGACTTAAGCTTAAGAGGGAGTTTGATACGAATTACATAGGGGCTCCACCACGTTCCCAACAGCTTAATCTGGTCAGATACCATGACGGTGATTGATCAGATAAAAATGGTCTAAATATTGAATAGAGAAGGAAAATTTAAGCATAGAAATCTGAGGTGTTTGTGTGTGTATTTAAGCACACCCAAACTTGGGAGATCAGGCAAGAACACAATGACACTAACGTCACTGAATACGCATTTTGAAAGAATGAAAGTCAACGTTTTAGTGCCAACTTTCAAAATTGACTGACTTAATTGAGACAAAATGTTCACGAATGAAGATGCAATGTAAAATTGTTAGAGACGTGAAGATGGAGTAAGGCACTTAAAAATAAGGGAGAATCATTATTAGACAAATAGGAGTAAATCAAGCTCAATTTCAAAAATTGAACTGGGTGTTTAAATTCTCCTAAATAGGATTTAGGAAAATTGTTTTAAATAGAACTAAAAATGTTTGAGAATTTCAAAACATGACTGTCATGTTTGTATTATCTAAATATGAGTAATTACTATCATGTTTTGACTGTATCAGACTTTAAACATGTCAAAAAAAATTAAACTTAATAGTAATTAATATTGTTTACATAATAAAAACATGATAATACTAGTTTGGAACTTTGAAATATTTTTACTCCAATTTCGAGAATTTTCCCTAGAATTTATTATTTGTGATTGGTCAAAATAACTTTTATAATTAAGGCTTGAAGTACCGCCGCCGTTGGGTCACTTGACCGTCGTCGTTGACTATTGGAATTCACCGGAGTGTCGTCGCAACTATCAGAGTATTAGACTGCCGCTGCCGCCCAACTGTCTTGGTTATGCTGGGAAAATAGAGGGTAATCATTTATATTAAAGGTAAAAATGTGATAAGTGAATATAAATATGTTTTGGTCTTATGTAATGCAAATTTTAGTACATGTAAAAACGTTCAATTGAGTCCATTTGTAGTACCTAATTTTCCATGTACTAAAATTTGCATTACATAAGACCAAAACATATTTATATTCACTTATCACATTTTTACCTTTATAATAAATGATTACCCTCTATTTTCCCAGCATAACCAAGACAGTCGGGCGGCAGCGGCAGTCTAATACTCTGATAGTTGCGATGACACTCAGGTGAATTCCAATAGTCAACGACGACGGTCAAGTGACCCAACGGCGGTGGTACTTCAAGCCTTAATTATAAAAGTAATTTTGACCAATCACAAATAATAAATTTTAGGGAAAATTCTCGAAATTGGAGTAAAAATATTTCAAAGTTCCAAACTAGTATTATCATGTTTTTATTATGTAAACAATATTAATTACTATTAAGTTTTATTATGTAAACAATATTAATACAAACATGACAGTCATGTTTTGAAATTCTCAAACGTTTTTAGTTCTATTTAAAACAATTTTCCTAAATCCTATTTAGGAGAATTTAAACACCCAGTTCAATTTTTGAAATTGAGCTTGATTTACTCCTATTTGTCTAATAATGATTCTCCCTTATTTTTAAGTGCCTTACTCCATCTTCACGTCTCTAACAATTTTACATTGCATCTTCATTCGTGAACATTTTGTCTCAATTAAGTTAGTCAATTTTGAAAGTTGGCACTAAAACGTTGACTTTCATTCTTTCAAAATGTGTATTCAGTGACGTTAGTGTCATTGTGTTCTTGCCTGATCTCCCAAGTTTGGGTGTGCTTAAATACACACACAAACACCTCAGATTTATATGCTTAAATTTTCCTTCTCTATTCAATATTTAGACCATTTTTATCTGATCAATCACCGTCATGGTATCTGACCAGATTAAGCTGTTGGGAACGTGGTGGAGCCCCTATGTAATTCGTATCAAACTCCCTCTTAAGCTTAAGTCTATAGATTATGAATTTGTTGAGGTGCAATTACTACCGCCTAGGAGTGAGCTTCTTCTCCAACTAAACCCGATTTACAAGAAAATACCCGTCCTCGTCCATAATGACAACCCGATATGTGAATCTCTCGTCATCCTGCAGCATATCGATGATGTTTGGAATACTTCTGATTCCTCCTTCTTCCCCAGTGATCCTTATGATCGGGCCATGAACCGTTTTTGGGCGGTTTATATTGATGATAAGGTATGTGCCTACTATCTAGGTGTCTTCTTTTTGGTAATAATGTATATTTGATAAAATGATTCTTGCAATCGCTTTTATGTTTTAGTTTGTATTTCTATATTCTACCGATGTGAGACGTCTTAAATTGTTCTATTACGGTTTAGATATTTCCGATGGTACGGGCATTATCAGCTGCGGCGGACGAGGGAGTAGGAAAAGAGGCAATAGATGATCTTGTTGAAGCGGTCTTTCCCTTGGAGGATGTCTTCAAGAATTGCAGCAAAGGCGGGAAATTCTTTGGTGGAGACAGGATTGGATTTCTAGACATTGCTCTGGGAAGTTTCCTAGCATGGTTCAAAGCCACTGAGGTGTTTAACGATGTTAAATTGTTTGATGAAGTCAAATTTCCCAACTTGTCCCATTGGATTGATGATTTTGCCGTTGATGAAGCCGTTAGGGATGTCTTACCTTCAACCGATAAGTTGGTCGAGTTTGCAAAGGTTTTCTTTAAGAAGAGAACCAAAACTAATTGAAATTTTATTTGTGAGTTGTGATCTTTGCATTTTTTCAATTTGTGACTTGTCTTTTACTATGTATATTATACCCAAGAGACCTATGTGTGTTGAGCAATAAGTATGTATGGTGGTATGGGGAAAACTTGATGTATTCTATGGAGTTTACAATGAATTATTTATTACTTCTGCGTGAACAATCGTAAATAAGTTTGTTATTATTTACTTATATACAAAAGCAAGTGAAAATTAAACCCGCCCAAATAATATGAGTCAAGTATGTGCTAATTCAGATCCTATGCGGTATTCATATAGTCAAAAGGTATAGAGCGGATCATGATCTGACGTTAATCAACGTCTACTATCAATTATACATATACTTCCTTCGTCCCGAATTGAATTGCAACTTTGATCGGCACAAGGATTAAGAAATGACAATAAATGATGTTCGCCTTTTACACCTTTGCACATCTTTCTAAAAGTAGATGTCTTTTAGTTAATGGAGAAAAGTAAAAGTAAGGGTAAATTTGTCACTTTATTCTTATTTACATACCTAAAATAGAAAGTGGAAAACATTTTTGGGACAACCAAAAAGGGAAATTTTGCAAATCAAATTAGGACGGAGGGAATATGTCATTAGATATCTTTAACTCAGGCCAGTGGCTGATCCACCTTGTGTCCCATGGGGTCTCTAGATCCCACAGACTTCTAAAAGTCCCTATATATTATTAGGGGTGGACACGATCTGGTCCGGTCCAGTATTTCACCGAACTCGTATCCATATCGTAACTATTCAAACGGTTTGGTTCAGTCTGGTTTTAGACCTAAACCCGTTCGGTACGGCTCTGTTTTCAAACAGAACGGTACCATGTCATTCCAATACCAAATAATGCCACTTTTTTCAAGTGTTTAAAAAGAATTTAAAATTTATCCATCTTCCAAAAATTCACACAATTTATCAATTTTCATATTACGTAATTAATAATTTTTAGATAAACTATAGTAGTACCAATTTAAATAATTAAACTATACTTCGATTCGGTTTCAAGCATCTAGTAAACTACCAAAGGATGTGAAAGTGCGAAGACACTAATCAAAGTAATGGTGAGAGAGAACTTTAGATGGGACACTCAAATAAGGATAGTGAGAACCTTTCAACGGAATCATGGAATATATTTTAATAGGTAGTACTACCTCCGCCCCATTGGAAGGTTCCCGTAGCAAAACGGCACAGTTATTTAGGCAATAATTAAATAAAGTACTTCGAGTATATTTTGAAAAATAATTTTAATAGGTATATATTATAATGTAGTTAGTATTGATAATTGTGATGTTATAAATGTATTATTTTTAATATTTAATGATTAATATGTCAATTAAGATTGTTAATTGTTTACTAAAATGGAAATGAGAACCTTTATAAGGGACGTCCAAAAAGGGAAAGTGGAAACCTTCTAATAGGGCAAAGGGAGTATAAAACTAACAGACAATCTATATAGACACAAAATACCAGGATGAAAACTAAAGAATGCAACAATGGTAAAAAGGTATTGTATGGGACTCTCGTGCTCGTGAAAGATTTCATGGTTCGAGTCCGTCAAGCGTTGTTTTTATTCTTTTTCAATTTTATTGCTACAAGCCTATACATAACTACGGTTATAAATGAATCGAATCGAGTTGAATAGTGTGGTTTTGTATTTGTTTTTATTTAATTTTTTCGAATACGAATACGAATTCGAGTATGAAACGATTATTAGTTTTGATTTGTATTCGTATTTGTTAAAAAATATGAATATTTAACGAGCCTACCGGGACAAAAAAACGAATAGTTAATGAATCATATACGAATATCGAATCATTTTGATCACTTTAAAACAACTTTTCCTATATTCTTTTAGTTATAAATGCATGCTATGACTGAATATGTGTTTTTAGAATTTAATTTGTAACATTACATTTTTTTAAAAAAAAATTAATAGATTGGTGCATTTCTAGGTTGTGCACAATATACTAAAATGAAACAATTTTATGATATACGTAAATGTACATATGGGCTACAATTTTATGATATAAGTAAATGTTTGTAGTGTTATTACTACTATTATTACTATTAGTATTACTTTTATTAATACTATTATCACTATTAGTAATTGAATATATTTGATTAACATTCGAATCGAATATACTGATATTCTTATTTGTATTTGATAACAATCCGAATCAAATTTAGTATTCTTATTTGTATTTATATTTGAATTTTTGAATTCGAATTATGTTATACGAATTTGAATCCCAAATCAAACATAAATTATTTGATTCGTATGCAACCATGTATGTAACCATATAATTCATATGCTGCTGCCTACACAGATCTTTGTTTTCTACTAGATTCTCACCCGTGCGATGCACGGGACAAAAATTAATAAAAATGATGTAATGGTTTTAAATCAATAACGGACAACAACATCAAATATTGATAAAATTATAATGTATGAAAAGTGAAAAGAGAGTATAAGTATATGATAAATAGTTTAAAAAGTGTAGGTGTTAATGTTTACCATTGTCCAAGAGCACACAAAATGTAAACATTATAATCAAAGAATTTTAGAACAGTCTACTATCCTCGGGCTTTTGGGTATATCTTTAACGCGTCTGTCCTTCTGATGGAGTATATGGGCCAGGACCCCAGGGCCCACATACTCAAGAGAACGGAAGGTACCACGACCACCTGGTGGGACCCTCGTCAGCCAGATGACCCTCATCGGCCAGAAAGAAGTCTACTCAGAATGTGATCCAGAAGCCAGGAAGAGCCGGGTGACCTCGTCGGCCGGGTCTGCGTCGGCCACGCCCTCGTCGGCCGTGCCCTCATCGGCCACAGATGGCCTCCAGGATAGGGTCTTACACTTAATCTTTTCTATGTACTTTGTATCCGGCCCATTAGTGGCCCTATTATAAATGGGCCTCCCAAGCCCAAGACTTGGGAGCCCATCCCTAATTTTCTCTATAAATACTCCCTTTGGGAGTAGTTGTAGGGGTTGATAAATTCATTAATACAGAACATCCATACTACTTCTCTCTCTAGCTCTCACTTCTCTCTAGATTTACTCTATCATTTGGCGCTCTCGTTGAGAGCTAGAACAATCAAGTTAGCCTCCTTCGTACCAAGCACAACTAACTGACGATGGGAAGAACCAAGTCAAACAGCAACCTCCTCGGCAAGGCCATCCCTGAGGCCCAAGAGAACTAGGAACACGAGGAGGACGCCACGGCCGACAAGGCCGCCGAGGGGGATGTCTTCCAGGAAGCCATCGACCTCGCAGGGGACCTACGCAACAAGCTCAACGGCGGCTCCCCTGATGCCCGCCTCGGCCTGGACAAGAAGCGCACGGATAAAGGCGACCATACCTCGGCGCAACCGGCCTCCCCTGCTGTTGATCTTCAGCTTAAGGCCGCGCTCTCGGCCATCATCGCCAGCTTGGCCCAAAACCCATTCCCACCCTGCTTCCCCACTTCGGGCTAGGCAACGATGAGGGGGTGGTGCCCCAAGACACGACATCGTCCTATTCCCACCCTGCTTCCCCACTTCGGGCTGGACCGACCCCAGCGTGTGGACAATTCTCAGCTTTTAACAGGCTAGGTGACACGTGTCGTCGGCCTTCTTCGGAGAGGAAGGCGGGGTGGATTGGGCGGCGTGAACCCGGCTCACCTAGGGAAAGCTTGGGGTCGGTATCCCGGACAGCGGATCGGCCCCGCCTGGACAAAGGCAAGGGGAAGCTACATGAGGATGATGCCCGTCACCAAATCAACACGGCTCATGCAGCCCGCTTGCAGACGCAGGGTGCCACCACGGCCGCCAGGGACTCCAGGGACGAGATGATTTCCCAACTCGAGCGAAGGCTCGCCCAGATGGAAGCCAAGCAGCAGGCCGCCACGCCCACCGACGACTCAGCCAGAGATCCCGGCTTCAACGCCATTCTGAACAAGGTCACTATCCTTGAGAGGGAGTTGGCCGAGGGACGAGGGGACCCCATCATCCAGGTCAGGACGAGGACCCCCTTCACCACCAGGGTACTCTCGGCCCCTATCCCCGAGAAGTACCGGGGAAACGCCATCAAGCCCTATGCCGGCCGCTCCGACCCCCAAGAGCACTTCAGCCGCTACCAGAACAACATGCTGATGGTGAACGCGTCAGATGAATACCTCTGCCGCTGGTTCCTCTCCACCCTTGAGGGGCCAGCGTACGAGTGGTTCAACGCGCTTCCCGAAGGGAGCATAGACTCATGGCAGGATCTTGCCCAACGCTTCCTCACCCACTTTGCCAGGAGGAAGCGTGCGAAGAAGTATTTCACCCACCTACTCTCCGTCAAGCAGCAACACGTCGAGTCTCTCCAATCATTCATAGATCGGTGGACGAAGGAGACCGAGGAGGTAGAGGGGGCCGACGAGTGCACCCTCCTCGTCCTCTATCAGGGAGCTCTCCGCAGCACCCCATATGCGAGGAGCCTCATCACTGACCCCCCAAGGTCATATGCGAAGGCACCCCAGCGGGGGAGTTTGTACGCCGACGAGCTCCACAGCCACAAGAAGGACGGTGGGCACCCCTCGAAGAAAACAAATCCTTCACCGTCCATGGGCACGCCCTCGGCCGTTCAGGGTGGCCAGAGCCGTCACGACTCTGGCGGACAAAGCAAGAAAGACCGCCATTGGCGGCCGAGGATGGAACCACCGAAGATCCCACTCACGCACCCGGTCAGCACCATCCTCGATTACGCCGAGGAGCACGATCTCATTGAGCGTGACCCTCGATCAACAAAGGAGATTCATGCCATCCACCAGGGCGGCACTTACTGTCAGTTCCATAGGAACACCTCTCACAACACCGACGACTTCATCACACTGAAAAAAGCCATCGAGCGCCTGATTCGGCAGGAGGAACTCTCTTAATTTGTTAAAGGTGGCCCGCGCAAAAATACGTGGGTAAACACCAACAAACCCGGGGGCGAACCCTCTACGAAAAAGAGGGAGATCGGTAAGCTTAGCGATGACGAGGAGGACTTTGAGGAGACTCCGACGAAGAAGAACCACATTCACCTCATCGTAGGTGGGAACACTGGGGGGACTCCATCACCCAGAGGAAGAAATGGGCCCAACCCCTCTACATCAGGGAAGTGTCCCACGTTCCCCCCCAGCTGAAGAAGCAACGGACGGAGCCGATCATCTTCACCGACAAGGATCTGCCTCCGGGGCCCGCATCACACAGGGACGCCCTCGTCATCCGGTGTGAGATTAGTGATTCTATCATCCACCGAACTTACATCGATACGGGGAGCTCCGTCAATGTAATGTACCTGGACACCTTCAAGCAGCTGAAGTTGAACAAAGCTTTACTCAAGCCGATCAAGACACCGTTGTCCGGCTTCACCGGGGACTCTATCGACGCCAAAGGCACGATAGTCCTCCCCGTGGAAGTCGGAGACGGCCCCCACCGTGCCAAAATTGATATGGAGTTCATGGTGGTCAACCTTCTGTGCACCCATAACCTGATCTGGGGGCGGCCAGCACTGGAGGACCTGGAGGCCATCATCTCCATAAAACATTTATGCCTAAAGCTCCCCACCAGTGGCGGCATCGGCTACGCCAGGGGGAACCAGAGAATAGCCAGAGCATGCTACCTGAAGCGGACAAAACCGGCCAAGAGCGCCGGGCAGAGAATTGACATCGTCACTGCGACTGTCGCCAAGGACGAGGAAAGGCCACATGCCGAACCAGCCGAAGAGGTCGAGGAGGTCCCCCTAGATGCCTCCCGGCTGGAGCGGGTTCTGAGAATTGGGAAGCAACTCCCACAGGACAAAGCAAGAAAGACCGCCATTGGCGGCCGAGGATGGAACGACCAAAGATCCCACTCACGCACCCGATCAGCACCAACGTTCAGGTCCATTAACACCCCATTTAACACACAACAAATCCTCCTATAAAAGGCTGGCAGGTGCTTTGCAACAAACACACGGTTTTGACAACGCACAATACATTCCTCACGAATTTCTTGAGCTAAAAACACCTTCAGCTACTCTGCAATTTCCTTCTGTGTTCATACTTGGTTCTCGTTCGCTGGAACTCTTGTTTGTGTGCTCAAACATTAGTTCGTAGTCATCGTATCCTGGGAAACGATTGTTGCAACGCTCCTAGCACCGTGGGAGGCAACAAATACGTTTTAAGGACATCGTGCGTAGCACGAGCTTTGACTAATTCTGCTTCATCTCCTTTCTTGTTTTTCTCTAGTCATTTTATTTAATTAATTTATTTTAATTAATTTCCTTTATTTTCCGAAACACACCCAACATATAGTACATGAATGTAGTGCACCCTATTCACCTCAATCAAACGGTGTGCATCGCTTTTTGTAATCCTTTGCTTATCTTAATTTGTTACATGGTATTAATGGGAAGAGACATGTGCAATACGAGCAAGTACTTCAGGTAAGGACAATAAAATTTATTATGAATATTATCAAGATTCACCAAGGTGTTTGATAAACATTGTATCAGCCTTTTTTACTTTCAATTTTAGTTTTAAAAAACTTTATTTGATTTTAATCACTAATGGTAACTACTCAACAAATCTAGTTACTGAATCGTAGCCTCATCACCACAAAATCCGTTACAATGACCAACACAATCCTAATTAAACGAGACGGTCAATAATGGTTACTAATGGTTGCCACCTCATAATAACCGTAATGCAACCATCGTAGGAGGATGGTTATGGTCATCGTTCTGCCTCCCTCGTGTGGGAGCCATTGCCGCTTGTTGGGTTGCCATAGTCGCGCGCTGAATCATTTGTGGTGTTCGTTGCATAGGAGTGGCCAAAGAAGACGATTAATTGTAGTCTTGGAATTAAAAAGAAGAGTTTGTTCCCTACGGTAGGGATTTTCGTCGGCTTGGTTTGGTTATATTAATTCGAATTTTACTCGGTCAATTTTAGAAAAGGTAAAACTGAGAATCGGACCAAAATATTTGAGTCAGTTTCGGTTGGGTTTATTAGCATGTTTTGGTCGATTTTTGTCGATCAATATCGGTTTGGTCATTGTTCTAACCCAAAAGTTTAAACAGTATTGTAACACCCCGACCCTCTAGGATCCGGGGTAGTTACTCCAACACAGCTTTCAGACCTCTAAACTGTCCTCACAAGCCGCCACTAGCCTTTTTAAATAATAGTGTCCTTAGGTTTTTTGTAGATTTTAAGATGAAAATAGTAGGCCCTAAAGGTAAATGAAAAGTAGAAAAGAGAATAAATTAAGAAAAGTAAAGTAATGACAAAGTATGAAAAAGAAAGTAGTTACAAGCTCGTTCCAAACTGTACGAGGGTTTTGTGCTAATTAATGTAATTAGGCCTTGTGAAATAAAGAAATCACACAATTGTAATTAACAATTGTACTTTAATTACATAAAAATATTACTATTTAATGTTTGTATTTAAAAAAAATAATAAGATAGGAATTTTTAATCAAATAAATAAAGATTTATTATATTATATAGACTATATTTAAATTTTTGGGCCTTCTGAAATTGAGAGGCCTTGCGCGGTTGCACTTCTTGCACGCCCTCATCTACGGCCCTGCCTAAGAAACATCCTAGGGGGTCACCCATCCTAAAACTACTCTCGTGCAAGCACGCTTAACTTTGGAGTTCTTAGCTAATGAGCTCCCTTAAAAAGGAGATGCATCTCGTTGCGCCCATAAGTCAATCTCAAATCTCAATCAAATCCCATAATAATCCCCTGCTAAGTGCCCACCCGATATTCGACGGATCAGTACACTGTCGCAGGGTTGCTCTGATACCACTTGTAACACCCCAGCCTCGTAGGGACAAAGATAGTTACTTCAAAAACTCTCCGGACCTCTATTATTGTCCACACAAACCGTCACTAGCTTTTTCCGTGTACTTTGTCCTCACTCGTGCGCGCCCTGAGAAACTTTCCAGGGGGTCACCCATCCCAAGACTACTTCCATGCAAGCACGCTTAATTTTGGAGTTCTTGGCTGATAAGCTCCCTTAAAAGGTGACGCACCTTGTTGGTATGAGTAGAACTATTAATCCATTTAAATTAAATCTGAAGTGTTACAAGTATACCGAATCGCCGGTGGCTTAACCAGTTTTAGTCGGATAGTTTTCGATTCGATGTTATTGGTTTCCATTTTTCGGGTTTTTTGTTCACCTACCATACTCTTGCTATTAAACTAGCTATGGTTTAAAATATAAATATATTGGGGAACGCTATACATTTCATTTCATGGCTAGTCACTTTTTTGTTCACATATGGTCATATTTTTACCTTGCATAAGTCTATTACGGAATAGTAATTATCACGTCTTTTTTCTATAAAATGTAAGGAAAATAGAAAATATAGGGAGGAGAAGAGGGAATTAATTCCACTTTAGGTCCTCCGAGTTTTGTGTCATTTCCATATTTAGTCCTCATCTTTCACTTTATCCATTTTTGGTACCTGATTATTGTTTTCTTGACCATTTGTGGTCCATTTATGAGCATTTTTACTATCGGAAAAGGACTATAAATGGTCAAGAAAACAATAGTCAGGTACCAAAAATGGATAAAATGAAAGACGAGGACTAATTGTGAAATTGGTGCAAAACTCGAAAGACCATAAGTGGAATTTCTTCGGAGAAGAGGGAAAACCTGAAATTAAAAAGTGAAAGAAGTAGGAAAAAATATAGACATACTAGACAATGTTACTTTAAAAATAGGATTATAAATGGAAGTTTCGCATTCCTCAAATATGATTTATTTAGTCCTATAACATCCCAATATGTGAGCGAATGAGTCTTATATTGTAATCATATGGGAAAACTGTCAATTCGGTTCTCAAACTTTCATGAAAAAGTTAATTAGGTACTCGTACTTAGAAATTTAACCAAATTCCTGAACTTTGTAAAAACGTTAAATTGAGTCCATTTGCAGGTTACTTGCTATGTCAGCAGTCACCCGCCGACGTGGCGCACACATGGTGGCCCACATGTACGACACATCATCAACAAATGGCTGACTGGACTTCCCCATGTGTGCCACATCAACAAAATTACTGCTGATTGGGCTACCACATGTGCGCCACGTCAGTGGGTGACCTGCTATCATTGCAAGTAACCTGCAAATGGACTAAATTGAAATGGACTCCTTAAAGAGAGAGCTTTTACCCTTAGGAATCTTAACTCCTTAAAAGAGGCTTCCCTTTATAAGTGGGTGAAAATCCCTTGAGTTTTTCGGTGTGGGATAAAACACACTAGAAACCCATCATTTTCCCAGTTTTTCCATTTCAACGAGTGTAATTCGAGAATCAATTTCTCATTCACCCGTTATCCGTTTTGAGTGTACCATATATCAAATTGTAGCCCTTAACAAGGACAATCCGAAACCACTTTGACCCGACCCAAATCGGAAGTGGACCCCACTCAAATAATTGCCCCAAAATGACCATTTAATGCAATTTTTAACACATTTTTCCAACAATCCCCCACATGAATGAAAATTGATTTTCGAGACTTAAAAAACACGAAGATAGGAAGACACGTTCTGTTCACCGGATGATCCTTGCATACGGAGAGGTAGGTTTTATCCTTTGAACCTTCCGTTGTAAAGACACGTTTATTTACTGGCTGTCTAGTAGACTCGATGTCCTTGAACTATACTGCCGTCGTGTAAACATTGACTTATCTTTACACAAGAACCTTCCAACTTTGTTCCGTTCTCATGGGTGTGCCCGTTTTGGCCATGGGTCACCGTCCTGGTTCTGCAAGAGTTTCTAAAGAACTGAGCCTTTACAATCCGAAACCACTTTGACCCGACCCAAATCGGAAGTGGACCCCACTCAAATAATTGCCCCAAAATGACTATTTAATGCAAATTTTAACACATTTTTCCAACATTATACATGCTCGCGCAAAAGTCACCAATTGGTGCTTCATACTCACCACCTCTATCACTTCTAACCGTTTTAATCCGTCAATTAAGTTGGTTTTTCACTTCATTCTTATAAAGAATGAATTTATCGATTGTTTCGTGTTTATTTTTTAATAAATAAACATAGCTATAGCGAGTGCTATCATCGATAAAAGTAATAAAATATTTATTACCGCCATGTGCTTGTATTGATTTAAAATCACAAACGTCACTATGAATTAATTCAAGTGGTTCCGTTTTTCTTTCAACCGATTTGAAAGACATTTTCGTTAGTTTTGCATCTACACAAACTTCACATTTGTGCTTCACATCAATTGTGAATTTAGGAATGTGTTCCATGTTAATTAATCTACGTATAGAATTAAAATTAACATGTCCTAGTCTACCATGCCACACATTGGAAGACTCAAGCAAGTAAGCAGAAGAGATTTTATTATTATTACTAATAATTGTCATTACATTGAGATTAAACAGCCCATCAACTGCATACCCCTTCCCCACATACATTCCAAACTTAGACAAAACTAGTTTGTCCGACTCAAAAACCACGCGGAAGCCATGCTTGTTCAACAATGAGCCGGAAATCAGGTTTTTGCGTATCTCTGGAATGAACAGCACTTGGTTGAGAGTCAGCTCAAAGGTCTTCAGGACCACCTTGCCTACGCCTTCAACCACGGAATGAGCAGAATTTCCCATCCACACATTTTCACCATTTGATGGCTCAAAGGTCGTGAATAGCTCCCGATTTGAGCAAATATGTCGGGTAGCACCGAGTCCACCAACCACTCCTTGGAGTTGGATCCAACGAGGTTGACCTCGGTCCAAGGATGATGTCTTCATCCTTTTGCCCACCTTGCACCATGTTGACTTGAGAATCTTTCTTCCTCCATGGTGCCTTGCAATCCGAGGACTTGTGTCCATTCTTGTTGCAATTGAAGCATTTTCCATTGAACTTTGTCTTGGAAATGCCTCCCTTGGGACCGAGCTTGCTCTTCCCATTATTTTTGGTTTTGGAGCCTTTAGCATGCTCCACCCACCACGTTTGCCTTAGCGCTGGTAACGATTGGGAATTTCCAATCTATCTTCCAGTTATCCTCTTCAATCCGAAGATGGAGGATCAATTGTTCCAAGTTCATTTCCTTTTGCTTGTGCTTAAGGTAGTTCTTGAAATCCTTCAAAGCCGGCGGCAACGAATGGATAATTGACGCCACTTGGAAAGACTAACTAATTGTCATTCCTTCATCACGAATTTCGTTGAAGATCATTTGCATCTCCTCGACTTGACTCAAGACCGTTTTCGAATCCACCAATTTAAAATTCAGGAATCCGCCGACAACAAATTTCTTTGCACCGACATCCTCGCTTTTATATTTGTGGTCCAAAGCATTGCATAGCTCCTTACCCGTAGTTAATTTGCTATAAACATCGTACAAAGCATCATGCAGTCCGTTGAACACGTAGTTTCAGCAAAGGAGGTCAGAATGCTTCTGAGCCTCAACCGTGTTGAGAGATTGCGCATCCACCTCGCCCCTGGTTAGTACCGGCGCGTCTTCGGTCAAGAACCTAGCAAGACAGAGAGTAGTGAGATAGAAGAGCATCTTTTTCCGCCACCTCTTGAAGTTTACCCCATTGAATTTTTCGGGTTTCTCCATAGAGTTGCTCGGTACGGTAACCATAGGGATATCCTCTTGGTTGCCCAAAGCAGATACTCCATGTTGTGAACTATTGTTCACCGGATCTCCACTTTCAGAGTGATTGTCGTACAACACATTCTGCCCAACAACATTCTGGTTTTCTTGAGAAGTCATTTCGTTTCTTACGTTTTCCGAAAACACAAAAAATAAGTTCGTTCAAAAGAGTGACAAACTACAGTTTATGGTCAAGTGACCCAACGGCGGCACTACAACAATCACGGAATACGTTTTAAGATTGTTGGGTGTGTTTCGAAAAACAAAGAAAAGAAGGGAGAACTACCAAATAAGCCCTCGAACTTTCATAAAAAGTGCAAATAAGCCCTTTTATAGGAGGCTCTGTCCTCCCGTCGCCATTTGGGGCGGATTCCGGTGGCATTTTTTGATGACATTTTTTTACCATCTTCTTCATTAAGTTATCTTCAAAAATTCATTTATCTTTCTTAATTATTCCTAAATATGTAGTACCAAATTTTCCATGTACTAAAATTTGCATTACATAAGACTAAAATATATTTATATTCACTTATCACATTTTTACCTTTAATATAAATGATCTCCCTCTATTTTCCCAACATAACCAAGACAGTCGGGCGGCGGCAGCGGCAGTCTAATACTCTGATAGTTGTGGCGACACTCCGGTGAATTACAATAGTCAACGACGACGGTCAAGTGACCCAACGGCGGCGGTACTCCAACCCTTAATTATAAAAGTAATTTTGACCAATCACAAATAATAAATTCTAGGGAAAATTCTCGAAATTGGAGTAAAAATATTTCAAATTTCCAAACTAGTATTATCATGTTTTTATTATGTAAACAATATTATTTACTATTAAGTTTAAAAAAAATTGACATGTTTAAAGTCTGATACAGTCAAAACATGATAGTAATTACTCATATTTAGATAATACAAACATGACAGTCATGTTTTGAAATTCTCAAACGTTTTTTGTTCTATTTAAAAAAAAAATCCTAAATCCTATTTAGGAGAATTTAAACACCCAGTTCAATTTTTGAAATTGAGCTTGATTTACTCCTATTTGTCTAACAATGATTCTCCCTTATTTTTAAGTGCCCGGCTCCATCTTCACGTCTCTAACAATTTTACATTGCATCTTCATTCGTGAACATTTTGTGTCAATTAAGTCAGTCAATTTTGAAAGTTTGCACTAAAACGTTGACTTTCATTCTTTCAAAATGCGTATTCAGTGACGTCAGTGTCCTTGTGTTCTTGCCTGATCTCCCAAGTTTGGGTGTGCTTAAATACACACACAAACACCTCATATTTCTATGCTTAAATTTTCCTTCTCTATTCAATATTTAGACCATTTTTATCTGATCGATCACCATCATGGTATCTGACCAGATTAAGCTTTTGGGAACGTGGTGGAGCCCCTATGTAAATCGTATCAAACTCCCTCTTAAGCTTAAGTCTATAGATTATGAATTTGTTGAGGTGCAATTAATATCGCCTAGGAGTGAGCTTCTTCTTCAACTAAACCCGATTTTCAAGAAAATACCCGTCCTCGTCCATAATAGCAACCCGATATGTGAATCTCTTGTCATCCTGCGGTATATCGATGATGTCTGGAATACTTCTGATTCCTCCTTCTTCCCCAGTGATCCTTATGATCGAGCCATGAACCATTTTTGGGCGGTTTATATTGATGATAAGGTATGTGCCTGCTATCTGGGTGTCTTCTTTTTGGTAATAATGTATATTTGATAAAATGATTCTTGCAATCGCTTTTATGTTTTAGTTTGTATTTCTATATTCTACCGATGTGAGACGTCTTAAATTGTTCTATCACGGTTTAGATATTTCCTATGGTACGGGCATTATCAGCTGCGGCAGACGAGGGAGTAGGAAAAGAGGCAATAGATGATCTTGTTGAAGCGGTGTTTCCCTTGTAGGATGTCTTCAAGAATTGCAGCAAAGGCGGGAAATTCTTTGGTGGAGACAGGATTGGATTTCTAGACATTGTTCTGGGAAGTTTCCTAGCATGGTTCAAAGCCATTGAGGTGTTTAACGATGTTAAATTGTTTGATGAAGTCAAATTTCCCAACTTGTCCCATTGGATTGATGATTTTACCGTTGATGAAGACGTTAGGGATGTCTTACCTTCAACCGGCAAGTTGGTCGAGTTTGCAAAGGTTTTCTTTAAGAAGAGAACCCAAACTAATTGAAGTTTTATTTGTGAGTTGTGATCTTTGCATTTTTTCAATTTGTGACTTGTATTTTACTATGTATATTATACCCAAGAGACCTATGTATGATGAGCAATAAGTATGTATGGTGGTATGGGGAAAGTTTGATGTATTCTATGGCGTTTACAATGAATTATTTATTACTTCTGCGTGAACAATCGTAAATAAGTTTGTTATTATCTACTTATATACAAAAGCAAGTGAAAATTAAACCCGCCCAAATAATGTGAGTCAAGTATGTGCTAATTCAGATCCTATGTGGTATTCATATAGTCAAAAGGTATAGAGCGGATCATGATCTGACGTTAATCAACGTCTACTATCAATTATACATATACTTCCTTCGTCCCGAATTGAATTGCAACTTTGACCTGCACAAGGATTAAGAAATGACAATAAATGATGTTCGCCTTTTACACCTTTGCACATCTTTCTAAAAGTAGATGTCTTTTAGTTAATGGGGAAAAAGTAAAAGTAAGGGTAAATTTGTCACTTTATTCTCATTAGATTTCTTTAACTCAGGCCAGTGGCTGACCCACCTTGTGTCCCATGGAGTCTCATGATGATAGGGTTGCCTTCCATGGCCACGGCTGCCGCCACGATGGCTGCCTCGACTGCACCACGGCTGCCAGCTCGGCTGCTGCCACGGTTTGCTTGAGCTCCGGGAGTATCATAATATGCATATGGAAAATTGTTGAAGAGATGGCTATAATTAACAAAACCCCTACTGCCCATATTGCCCATGAAGGGAATTTGTGGGGTAGTCTCGGGGTGCTGTATGTGCATGGATGGATGATAGGTGCCGTTGAACATATGCATTCGTCGTTCCATCTCTTCCAATCTTTCTCTTGTTCTTCTTGCCTCTTCATCCCGTATCCGAGCCTCTTCACCCCGCCTTCGAGCCCCTGCATCACGTTCCTCCAACTGTTTCTCGAGGCGGGTAACCCGATCATCAAACACCGAATGAGAAGATGAGCTAGCTCCTTTGGAGCTCTCCAGAATCCGTAAACCTTCAGAACCCATAAGCGGCACCCGGCCCTTGTAAACTCCGGTTGCCGCCAAGATGGCCTCATCATCTTGACTTTCATCAAGTTCGAAATCGGAATCACCTAGCTCATCAACTCTCTTCCCCCGCTCTTTCTCATATTTTTTCTGCAAGTTCAAAAATTTATTATATAAGAGATCAAAAAAATTCAAAATTTATTGAATTAATGAAGACCTCGGGATCGCTTCAAAAAAAATTGATAATTGATAAAAACAATTGTATTAATTCTTAGATGTATAGATTATACTGTTTTATATTAGACGATGTTAGTTTTTAATTACCTGTGAATTGATTGAGGTGTCACCTCAAGCGAACCGGGATTGAGGCGCTCTTCTTGAGTTGGGGGCATATATTGCACGAGATGGAGGAGGTGCATGAGAGGTTGATGCCCCATCCCCATGCACGCTGATATGCGCGTATGATTGTTGGGAGAGAGGAGTTTGGACATGTCCATCATTAGCATGTCCCTCATCGGCATTGATATCATCATTGATATCACGATCAGCGTTTGAGGCCCGTCGTGAATTCTGGCGACCACGACGACCAGAGGTGGAACGACGGTGTTCGTGCTCACTCATTTAAAATTATTGAGAAATAATATATAGAACATATTAAACTTGTGTTTAATATGAGGGGTCGAATGAGTTTTTAGTATGATTTTTATGTTATGGAATTTAATTGTGTTAGGTAATATTTTATCAAACCTTGTAAAATCAATTTATCAAACTTTTTATATTTAGTTATTTTATATTAAACTAATAAAATCAGTTTTTTCATATTAATTTATAAAACCTATAAAATCAGTTTTTTTTTTAAATTAAAAAATAGTTAATTAACTTCTTGTATTTTTGTATTAATATATAAAAAACAGTTTATGGTGTTTTTGTGTGGTATAACGGTTTAAACTTATAAAATCAGTTTTTTCCTATTTATTTATCAAACTTCGAAATATAGAACATATTAAACTTGAGTTTAATATGAGGGGTCGAATGTGTTTTTTGAATGATTTTTATGTTATGGAGTTTACTTGAGTTATGTATTATTTTATCAAACCTTATAAAATCAATTAATCAAACTTTTTATATTAAACTAATAACATCAGTTGTTTCATATTAATTTATAACTTATAAAATCAGTTTTTTGCATTAATTTAGAAAAATACAGTTTATTAACGCCTTGTATTTTGTATTAATTAAAAAAAAACAGTTTTCTGAGTTTTTTGAGTTTTGTATCAATTTATAAAAAACAGATTATTATTTATAAAAAACAGTTTATCAATTTTCAAAAATTTATCCATCTTCCAAAAATTCACACAATTTATCAATTTTCATATTACATAATTAATAAATTTTAGATGAACTATAGTAGTACCAATTTAAATAATTAAACTATACTTCGATTCGGTTTCAAGCATCTAGTAAACTAGCAAAGGTTGTGAAAGTGCGAAGACACTAATCAAAGTAATGGTATAAATGTACATTTAAATAATTAAATCAAACTTCGGTCCGCTTCAGTACTGGTTCTCATTTTATGACAACTGATCATGACATTGTTTGGAATCGGTCCGGTTCGGTTGGGGACAAAAAATATGAGATCTGTTTCAAAAAACCATTTTGTCGGTACGGTACCATACCGGTCTAGTTCGGTATCATGCCGGTTCGGTATTTTTACCACCCCTATATATTATAAATGCCCTCTGTCCCGTTGAAAGCTTCCCGTCTGTATATGACACAATTTTTTAGGCAAGTGATTAAATAAAGTAATTTGGGTAAAAAAGAGAAAGAAAGAGAAAATTTAGAAAAAATAAACATATAAAATGAAAGTAATTAAAGAGAGATAAGTTGGAGGAGGGACACCCAAATTGACATGTAATGAGTAGGGAAGAGAAATTTGAGTAAATAATTAATAGGTATATATTATAATGTAGTTAGTATTGATAATTGTGATGTTATAAATGTATTATTTTTAATATTTAATGATTAATTTGTCAATTAATATTGTTAATTGTTTCTAAAATGGAAATGAGAACCTTTATATTGGACATCCAAAAAGGGAAAATGGAAACCTTCTATTGGGACGGAGGGAGTATAAAACTAACCGACAATCTATATAGACACAAAATACCTGGATGAAAACTAAAGAAAGCAACAATGGTAAAAAGGTATTGTATGGGACTCTCGTGCTCGCGAAAGATTTTATGGTTCAAGTCCGTCAAGTGTTGTTTTTATTCTTTTTCAATTTTATTGCTACAAGCCTATACATAACTACAGTTATAAATGAATCGAATCGAGTTGAATACTGTGGTTTTGTATTTGTTTTTATTTAATTTTATTGAATACGAATACGAATTCGAGTATGAAACGAATATTAATTTTGATTTGTAGTCGTATTTGTTAAAAAATATGAATATTTAACGAGCCTACCGCGGCAAAAAAAGCGAATAGTTAACGAATCATATACGAATATCGAATCATTTTGATCACTTTAAATCAACTTTTCCTATATTCTTTTTGTTATAAATGCATGCTATGACTTAATATGTGTTTTTAGAATTTAATTTGTAACATTACCTTTATTTTTAAAAAAAATTAATAGATTGGTGCATTTCTAGGTTGTGCACAATATACTAACACTACAAAAAAACATCTGATTTGTCACGGATTTTGTCACGGACCGTAGTTCAAAAAATCCGTGACAAATTATTTTTGTCACAGACCTTGTCACGGACCAAATCCGTGACATCAGGGGCGTCACAAAGTTGTTGTCACGGTCAACGGTCTGTGACACTGTTTGTCACGGATTTGTCACGGCCACCGTCCATAACAAAACACTTCACCGGAACAACATCGCCTTTTATTTGTCACTGCCACAGCCGTGACTAACATTTTTTATTTTAAAAAAAATTAATTATTTGTCAAGGAAATATCTGTGACACAGTTTTTGCAAATTTAAAAAAAAAAATCGAAATAGACCGGTGGGTATTTGAAACGAGCTGCGAAATTCAATTTTTTATTTTGTCACGGACATATCCGTGACAACAATTTTTGAAATTTTTTGAAAAATTTCGAAACAAGCTGGGCGGGTACTTTAAAAATTTCAAAAATATTCAAATTTTTGAACTTGTCACGGATTCAATCCGTGACAAACGTTTTTTATTTTTTTAAAAAAATTACGTTAATTCAGCATTTAGGGTATTTAAAATAAAATAAATTTATATTTTTTTGACGGGTCCGTGACAAACGTTTTATTTTTAAAAATTAAATTCAATTTTCAGTGCATTTTTTATTTAAAATTTAAAAGTTTATTTAATAACCATTTTAAATCATTAAAATTTGGGCGCATTTTAAAAAAATTATATTTAATAAACATTTTTTATAATAAATTAAACATTTTTTGCAACCAATCAAACTAATATTATATAACAAAAATCACTAAAATTTGTACAGTAACCAAAATTTAATAAACATTAAAATGTCAATAAACTAGTTATTACAAACCATCAATAGTCATCATTAATATCACCATCATCATCATAAGAAGGTTCCTCACGATGATCGGGTTGCCTTCCATGGCCATGGCTGCAGCCACGATGGCTGCCACGACTGCCACCACGGCTGCCAGCTCGGCAGTTGCCACGGTTTGCTTGAGCTCCGGGAGTATCATAATATGCATATGGAAAATTGTTGGAGAGATGGCTATAATTAGCAAAACCCCTACTGCCCATACTGCCCATATTGCCCATGAAAGGAATTTGTGGGGTAGTCTCGGGGTGCTGTATGTGCATGGATGGACGATAGGTGGCGTTGAACATATGCATTTGTCGTTCCATCTCTTCCAACCTTTCTCTTGTTCTACTTGCCTCTTCATCCCGTATCCGAGCCTCTTCATCCCGCCTTCGAGCCTCTGCATCACGTTCCTCCAACTGTTTCTCGAGGCGGGTAACCCGATCATCATACATCGAATGAGAAGATGAGCTAGCTCCTTTGGAGCTCTCCAGGATCCGTAAACCTTCAGAACCCATAAGCGGCACCCGGCCCTTGTAAACTCCGGTTGCTGCCAAGATGGCCTCATCATCTTGACTTTCATCAAGTTCGGCATCGGAATCACCTAGCTCATAAACTCTCTTCCCCCGCTCTTCCTCATAATTTTTCTACAAGTTCAAAAATTTATTATATAGGAGATCAAAAAAAATCAAAAATTATTGAATTAATGAAGACCTCGGGATCGCTTCAAAAAAAATTGATAATTGATAAAAACAATTGTATTAATTCTTAGATGTATAGATTATACTGTTTTATATTAGACAGTGTTAGTTTTTAATTACCTATGAATTGATTGAGGTGTCACCTCAAGCGAATCGGGATTGAGGCGCTCTTCTTGAGTTGGGGGGGCATATATTGCACGAGATGGAGGAGGTGCATGGGAGGTTGATGCCCCATCCCCATGCACGCTGATATGCGCGTATGATTGTTGGGAGAGAGGAGTCTGGACATGTCCGTCATTAGCATGTCCCTCATCGGCATTGATATCATCATTGATATCACGATCTGCGTTTGAGGCCCGTCGTGAATTCCGGCGACCACGACGAGCAGAGGTGGAACGACGGCGTTCGTGCTCACTCATTTAAAATTATTGAGAAATAATATATAGAACATATTAAACTTGTGTTTAATATGAGGGGTCGAATGAGTTTTTAGTATGATTTTTATGTTATGGAATTTAATTGTGTTAGGTATTATTTTATCAAACCTTATAAAATCAATTTATCAAACTTTTTATATTTAGTTATTTTATATTAAACTAATAAAATCAGTTTTTTCATATTAATTTATAAAACTTATTGATGGATAGTGTACCCGGGGGGGGGGGGGGGGGGGGGTAGCTTATCCGAGGGGTTATTACGGGGAATAACTAGGGAGAAGTCAGAGCAAGTAAGTATAGAGAGAGAAAGTATATTAACAAGTATTCAGCGTGTGATGACTTACGACTTGTGACTTGGTTACAAATGGGGAAATGGGGTGCTATTTATAGTAGCAATAAATGCCGGACAGGGACACATGTCAAGCGTCCATTGGCTGAGAGGTCACCTCGACCGGTTGGCGCTGGCAAACGCATGTGGCCGCATTTAATGCGGCTGTTGGATGGGACGTTGTACAGGGTACTGATTTTCTCCGTTTTTCCCAGTAACTTTGTTTTTTTGTCTTGGCCCTCCTGTGAGAGTTAGAGCCTTCGGCCAGGGGGCCGAAGGCACTCCCTGGTGCGCATTGTGGGCTGCTTGGTACCCTGGGCGTTGTGATTTGGGCCTGTTGTGCTTTCTGGGCCTGTTGGGCCTTCATTGGAGTAGTAGGAGTCTGTGGGCCTGGGGTTCCCGGGCCATATACTCCATCAGGAGTCCCTCACTCCTTTTGCCGAAAGGTACTTGAGGGAAAAGGAGTAATTGTGTTTGTCCTCTGCCGTTGTTCCGTTGTAGTTTGTGGTGTTGTGGGTAGTTTGCTGTTTGTTCATTCTGCCGAGGGCAGTCCCTCAGTTACCCACATGTCGGGACTTGAGGGGTCATGTTTGTGATTTTTGTGATTTTTCCCGAGGGGGTCCTCCAGTCCCCCACTCCTTGAGGCACTTGCAAAGTGGTGAAAAGGAGTAGAGTAGTTGCGTTGCTGTTTTGGGCCGAAGGCTGACGCTTTTCGTTTCATTTTGGGGGGATGCCTCGTTAAAAACCTCATTAGGAAAAACCCTGTGGGAAAAAATCCTAATGAGGGAAAAAGAGTGCACCGAATTCCCCCAACGATGAATCGAAAATGTGAAGCCCTGGTTCGAAATGGAGAATAATGCTGATGTCGAAGGCTTTCATTGTTCTGAGGGCTCATGTGTTGATTAGCCGGAGGCTTGCTGTCGATATCCTGGGAGGTGCCGAAGGGGAGTCCCTCAATCTGGGGATCGAGGGCGTAATGAATGCGAGCAGTAGTTGAAGTGCTACCGGGGTGTCCCCTGTTTGTTGATTAGTTGGTGAGGAGGGTATCCGAGAGCTCCCGTTACCTGTGTGCCGTAGGCTGTCCGTCAATGAGGCGTATTCCCCGGGGGCTACCCGGCCTTCAAGGTGCTGAGGGGGGATCCCCAAGGGGTGGGCCTGTAATGAAGCCGTGGGCTTCTGAAAGAGTGAGCCCGAAGGCATCTGTTATGTAATGTGTGGGGCACAAACCGGGAGCGTCTCTGGGTAAGTGTACCCCGGGGCTCTTCTTGATGAAGCGGAGTGAAGCAAAAAACCCGGGGGCTAGTCCCTTGGTTCATGAAGGAGTGGTCTGTCAAGTGTAGTCGGGAGCTCCCAGAATATAGTCATTGGAAATATAGCCGTTGGAATATCTAACGTCAGAATATAGCCGTTGGGGGGGGGGGGTTGCCACGTGGTGTGTGCTCGTTGGCTGCCCGTGGGCGGGCGTCACCGATTGGGCGAAACCACGGTTTGTAATGATGGCAGTCCAACCGAAGGCCTGGTTTCCAGGCCCAAGTCCGGATCCCAGCGCCTATAAATACCCCATGGCCGGCTTCACTTCCCCTTGTGCGATATCATTGTAGCGAACGCGGTTCCCATCCGGGTGGCCAGCACCTCTCAGCCGAAGAACGCGGTTCCCATCCGGGTGGCCCCCAGAAAAAAGAAGGCGAAGGTCGCTGCTTCCAAGAAGAAGGGCAGCGTCGCAGACCAAGGGAAGCCCCTCGATATGCCCGAGGGGTATTCCTACTTGAATACCGCCGCCTTAGAGATAAGGTCGAAAGCTGATGCGGCGGATCTCTATGTCACTCAGTTACATGTGGGCCCCTCGGCCATCGTGGTGGCACCGGGTCCCGATGACGTCCTCTCCCGGGCTCCCGAGGGTTGCATTGCGGTGCACATCCTCTCCGTATCGATGGGGCTCCGGTTCCCCCTACACCCCTTCCTTCGGGAGTACCTCCGGTTCGTGGGTTTGGTCCCCTGCCAACTGACCCCGAACAGCCACTCCTATATCGCGGGCTTCCTCCATCTCTGCAAATCCCCGGGGGTAACGCCTAGCCTGGACCTCTTCTTTCAAAGCTTCAATCTGTGCCGGGGGGGACATGCGAATGCCGAGGGCTTCGCAAACTTGCAGCAGGTGGCCCTGTTCAAGCTTTTTACTGAGGCGCCCTCCTCGAACAAAGGGTGGAAAGACCGGTGGTGCTACGTGCAGTTAGCCGAGAGCCCCTTCCCGAGGGAATTGCGTGACCGGTTCAGGAGGCATGAGAAGAGGAGGAGCGCCGCCCTTGAGAAAGATGGCAGGATCCTGGCAAAGATCCCGGACGGCCGAGACAAGAACATAACTATCAAGGAGTGCACCCAAGAGGAGGACCTCTACACCCTCGGGTTCCGGCAGTATCGCTTCCTGGGGGAGACAGATGAAAAGTTCCCGGCATTTGAGGGAGCCTCCGGAGGTAGCGGCTGAGGGCACCCTTATTTCCGTGTTTTAGCACACAGATTGTTTTTTTTGTACTTCTGTGCCATCTGTTAATGACCCATCGGCCTAACCCCATATTGTGTTGCAGGTATCCCGGTCAATATGATGAACGTCAGAGGGCTTGCTGACTTAAAGAAGAAAAAGTCCTCCAAGGCCCCGAAGGGAACGGATGCTGGCGTCCCTAAACCCGCCGGTGACTTCTTCAAGAAGCCGGAGGGGCCATCAGCGGCCCCAAATGCTGATGCTGCCGCTGCCGCGAAGAGAAAAGCTGCGGCCAAGGCTCCTGAGGGCAAGAGGCCAAAGACCGGAGATGCCGGGAGGAAGGGTCCCCCCGTGGTTATTGTTGATGATTGCCCCGCCTCCGGGATGCATGATGAGGAGATGACGGTGGCGGAAGTGCCGGGGGGTGTCCGGGAGCCATCCTCTGAGGTCCTGACGGTTTCCCTCCCGGTAGGAACGGCCGTGATGAATTGCACGGCTGACCCGAGGGTGCTTCTGAGGGGTATGACCCCTGAGATTGACAGAGCCGCCCTCGGGGCTGATGATGACCAGGCCCTTGAGGACAAGATCCTCCGGTCTTCCCTCACGGTAAGTCTTTGACCGTTTACCGTTTTACTTTGTGCTAGGAAATAATGTACAGCTTTCCTAACTTCTTTATTCTTTGTAGACCTGCATTGCCCTCGGTGAGCAGGCCCGGAGGCTAGAGGAGTGGCGTCTGCGTAAGGCCGAGCAGGATGCCAAGATGCGGGAGCTCATTCGCCAGAACTCCGATGCTATCCGGCAGATGGCTATGCTGGAGGAGAGCCTTCGGCAGATGACCCTGCGGGCGGAGGCCGCAGACCGGGGCAAGGCCGAGGCTGAGAGGTCCGCAGCTGAAGCCCTCGAGAGGGCTGCTAAGGAGGCCGAGGCCGCCAAGGCGAAGGCCGTCGAGAAAGCCCGAGGGGACTCCATCTCCGGTTTTTTGGAAGGGGGGGTGGCGAGCAGAGGAGCACAAACAATGGCTGTCCTCGGTCGTGGAGTCCTCGGTCGACGAGTGGTGCGATGGGCCCGGCGTGGAGTGGGTTTCCCGAAAGGGTAAACAGTACTACGATGGGGGCGAGTTTTTTACTCAAACCCTCATCTACCGGAGGATGGCCCGCCACCTGAAGATCGAGCAAAAGGATTTTGACCCGGCAGTGTACGGACTTCCCCCCTGCAGCCATATGTCCGTATTCCTCTCCCCTCTGATGTCGAGAGGCCAGACTTGGAGGACACCGAGCTGATGAAAGAGGCTGAGGGTGACGAACCTGAGGCTGGCACAGAGGTTACTTCAAAGCCTTCGGAGGAGACGGCCCCCGGGGATGTTAATATGTAACTTTTTTTTCAACATGTTTTGAACAATCTCGTTGTAATGAATGCTTGTGTGCCCTTGGCCTCCGGCCCTTTTCGTAATGTATACTTCGACTTTTCCCTCTATGAATGAATGCTTGCCTTCGGGCTTCTTGTATATAATTTGTTCCCTTTCATCGTTTCTCTTTGAATGTATGCTTTCGCCTTTCCTGAATGTATGCCTTCGTTTTTCTAAATGTATGCCTTCGCTTTCCTGAATGCTTGTTTAGGACTTAGAATATATTCTTCCAAGTGTAGTGCTTCTCGAAGCCCTCGGGTACAATGTTGAACCTTTCACCGAGGGCACAATGTTCAGGACTTAGAAATATTTCTAAGTGTTTGTTCATCTATTGGCCCCCGACTAATTCCCTCCCTCTGGTTCTGTGTAGCCTTCATGAGATGACCGGAGGCGAGGTGTTTAG
The DNA here is from genome assembly GCA_945859875.1 of Cuscuta europaea. NCBI lineage: Eukaryota > Viridiplantae > Streptophyta > Magnoliopsida > Solanales > Convolvulaceae > Cuscuta > Cuscuta europaea. The sequence continues at coordinate 3,357,328 of CAMAPE010000030.1, forward strand.
GACTTAGAAAATATCCCTAAGTGTTTTGGATATTGTGTAGCCTTCGGTACGTGGATACCCTTCGCTGATTGGATGTATGACCGAGGGCCCGGAAATAGTTAGGACTTAGAAAATTTTTCTAAGTGTAGCTCCCTCAAGCCTTCAACCGTATGGCCCCTCGGGCAGCATGTAGATATGACCGAGGGTAAAAACTTTTCGGACATAGAAATTTTTCTAAGTGTAGCTTGTATGAAGCAGGAGCCCTCGGGTAGCATGGAGATTTGACCGAGGATCAAAATATGTAGGACTTAGAAAATTTTTCTAAGTGTAGCTTCACCAAGTCTTCAACCGTATGGCCCCTCGGGCAGCATTGAGATTTGACCGAGGGTCAAAATATGTAGGACTTAGAAAATTTTTCTAAGTGTAGTGTGTATGAAGTAGGATCCCTCGGGCGAATGTGAGGACCTTGTTTGAGGTATGCCTTCGGTTGATTGGTGACTCCGCAGGGAGCAAAGTATTTAGGACTTAGATTATTTCCTCTAAGTATTTCCTGCTGCTGGCCTTCGGGAGGGGACCCTTCGGCTGTATATGTTGTAGGTTTAGGATAGCCTCCTTCGCCTTGTAATGTTGGCTCGTGACAACAAAGAGCCTTCGGTTGCTTGTTATGTCCCCCCCCCCCCCCCATGTTGATATAGGAGAGTTTGTGATCCAAGTCTAGCATAAAAAGGGGCAGACTCCCTCGGGAAATTGTCTGGATGCATCCCCTCGGCATGTAGTGAGGTGCCGGAGGTGATTCTTGATTTGGTTTGGCCACATCTGATAGTTTTGTCATGTAGTAGCCTTCGGGGACTCTTTGAGTTGTTGTTGGCTGAGCCTTCCATGTTTTGTAGTATTTGAGCCTTCGGTTTTAGGTATAGCCGGAGGTAATCCTTGAGTGGACTTGGCCATTTGTTGATGATGTCTGTGTTGAATGGTATCCTTGGTACTCATGAGCGTCCAGGTACCGGAGGCGTTCCCTTGGGGGGGCCTCGATGTGTTTCTGTGAATTGTTGGAGTGATGTACTCATTGATTTCTCGTCGAGTCTACTCCCCTTCACCACCCCATTTTTTTTTTAGTAGTGAAGGGAAGGCTTCAAGAAACTTGGTTTCTTGGTAAGGCTTGGCCTATCGGGAGGTAACAGAATACACCATTAGCTCCCCCCTCGGGTTAACCTTCCGAGTTCCGAGGGGATCGAGGGTCATTTCTTGGGTACAAGATATGGTGGTCTGTAGCCTGCCTCCCCTTAGGGGATGGCGCGGAAAGCGCCTCAGTTTTGAAAGTCGTCCCCTCGGCGCTAAACATAGTCCGTGGCCTGCCCTACCCTTGGGGTGGTGGCACGGGGAGCGTTTCGGTTTGGAAGTCGAATCCTGGGCATTTCTCGTGCCTGTCATACCCTTGGGGTGATGACGCGTAAAGCGTTCCGGTTTTGAAAGTTGAATCCTGGGCATTTCTCGTGCCTGTCATACCCTTGGGGTGATGACGCGGAAAGCGTTTCAGGGAAGGGTTTTCATTTGCACACTGGTTGCAAATGGCCGGGTGCACTACGTGCTGCCGGCACCGAGAGGTGGCGCCTTTGGTATAGGCGTCCTCGAGGGGTACGGCTTAGAAACAACACTTGGTGTTTGTTCCAATGTACGGCCCCCGACACTTGGTGCCGAGGGGTCTTTTGTGAAAACACTTGGTGTTTTTCCTTCACTTGTCGTAGGGGATTGTAGTGTCTACCCTCGGTACTTGGTACCGAGGGGTCTTCTGTGGAAATACTTGGTGTTTCTTCCCATCCGTTGAAAGTTGATAGTGGTGTGTCCCCCCGGCACCAGGTGCCGAGGGGTCCCTTTTTGAGGACAGGTGGTACTCTGTCGTAGGTGATAGTATTGCCTACCCTCGGCACTTGGTGCCGAGGGTTCTTCCATGGTGGTAAGGCCTTGGGCCTGGGGGTGATATGAGGGCTTGGCCCTTGTAATAATCTTGTTCCATGTTCTCGGTGTCTTCGAAATGTCTTCGTTCTTCAGAATTTTTGGGCCTTGGGACGTAAAATAATACATTCACAAGTTTATGAGGGCTTGGCCGCTCTGGTGTTTATTGATAAAATTTAAATAGGTGATGTACATTCCAGTGCCTAGGGACTTCAGTCCCATTAGGGCGTTTTAGTTTGTAAGTTCCCGGTTTAATGATGGCTGCCACGATGTAGGGGCCTTCGAACTTTGGTGCCATCTTCCCGCCCTCGGTTGGTTGGCTAGCTTCCCTTCTTCGGAGGACATAGTCCCCCACTTGGAATTCTCGGGAGCGGACCTTGGCGTCAATGTAACTTTTCACTTGCCTTCGGTAGTTCTCCGCGCGTATGAAGGCTTGCTCTCGGCGTTCCAAAATAAGGTGGAGGTCGAGGGCCATATTGGCGTCGTTGGCTTCTGGGTCATACTGTGTGACCCTTCGGGTTGGAAGAGTTACTTCAGTGGGGGCCTTAGCTTCAAATCCGTAACAAAGGGAGAAGGGTGTCTCGCCAGTTGCCCGCCGAGAGGTGGTACGGTACGCCTATAAGATGTTGTGGAGCTCTTCTACCCAACCGCCCCCTTCGGCATCTAGCTTCTTCTTTAGGCCTTCGAGCAAGGTCCTGTTGGCGTTCTCCACTTGACCGTTGCCCTGAGGGTAGGCAACAGACGAGAAGGTGTGTTTGATGCCCCATGCCTCTAGGAGGGCACAGAAGGGGGCTGCCTCGAACTGAGTCCCGTTGTCGGAGATGATTTGCTGAGGGACGCCAAACCTGGTGAGGATGTTTTTGAGAACAAAATGACGGCACCTGGCCTCAGTGATGCTGGCGAGGGGCTCTGCTTCCACCCATTTGGTGAAGTAATCGATGGCAACAATGATGTACCTGTTGTTGGAGGTACCCCTCGGCAGAGGGCCCACGAGGTCTATGCCCCATCGAGCGAAGGGTATGGATGTGCTGATGGGGGCATAGTTGACCGCTGGCCTGCCGGGGGCTTTCTGGAAGTGTTGGCATGTAGAGCACCTTCGGGAAAGGTCTGCACAATCCCGGGCCATCGTAGGCCAGAAGTAGCCCTGGATTATTAGCCTTCGGGACATGGAGAAGGGTCCCTGATGAGCTGAGCAAGTGCCACTGTGCACCTCCTCCATTGCTACTTCGGCTTCATCTTGATGAAGGCACCGAAGTAATGTCCCGTTGTAGGACCTTTTGTAGAGCCTTCCGTCCTCGATGGCGTAGCTGGGAGCCCTCAGCTTTGCCAGCTTGGCGCGGGCCTCATCCTCGGGCAGTTGCCCTGTGGTGATGAAGGCGACAATGTCTGAGATCCAATCACCTTGCCTTTGTTGTATGTTCATGACGGGGCTAGCATGTATGCTAGAGAGGCTGAGTTCTTCCACTTTGGCAATCTTCGAGATGTGCTCAGGGGATTCTGCCGAGAGCTTGGATAAAATGTCGGCCTCGGAGTTTTGAGCCCTCGGTATTTGAGTAAGAGAGTGTGCCTCAAATACCTTAAGCAACTCCTTGGCCGCCTCCTTGTATTGTTTCATTCTCCCCTCCTTGGCTTCGTACTCCCCGGAGATTTGACCGACGACTAACTTGGAGTCACACTTGACGTGAATTTGTCGGGCCTTCATGTTAGCTACCAGACGAAGGCCACAGAGGAGGGCCTCGTATTCGGCTTCATTGTTGGAGATTTTGAAGGAGAAACGGACTGCATAATAGGCCCGGAAGCCCTCGGGTGAGATGAGAACCACCCCTCCTCCACATGCCTTGATGGCGGAGGAGCCGTCGGTGTAGAGGGTCCACCAATCATCCGAAGGGGCCGAGGGCTCCTCGTCCGTGGCTGCCCTTTCCGTACACTCCGTCACGAAGTCTGCTAGGGCTTGGCCCTTGATGGCGGGCCTAGGACGGATGTCGATGTTGTATTGGCTCAAGAAGACAGCCCATTTTACCATTCGGGAGGAGCTAGTGGGGCTCCTCATCAAGGCGCCGAGGGGTTGGTGACTGAGGACCTGGACCGGGTGAGCCTGGAAGTAATGGCCCAACTTCTTGACGGTCCACACGATAGCCAACACCGTTTTTTCCACGGGGGAGTACCGGAGCTCCGCTTCCCTGAGGGTCTTGCTAACATAGAAGATGGCATGTTGGATGCCATCCTCTTCCCGGATGAGTACAGAGCTGATGGCATCCGGGCTAACACCCAAGTAGAGGTACAGGATCTCCCCTACCTTGGGTTTAGAGAGCACAGGGGGTGAAGATAAGTACCGTTTCAGCTCCTCGAATGCCCCCTGACATTCTGAAGTCCACTGGAAACCGGCGGTTTTCCTCATGATCTGGAAGAAGGGTAAGGACTTCTCCGCCGATTTTGATAAGAAGCGATTGAGGGCTACCAGGCGGCCCGTCAACCGTTGGACCTCCTTCACGTTACGTGGGGGCTCCATGTTGATGATGGCCTGGATTTTCTTGGGGTTGGCCTCGATACCCCTTCGCCTCACCATGTAGCCCAAGAATTTGCCCCCCTGAACGCCGAAGATACACTTCTTTGGGTTCAGCCGAAGGCTAAACTTCTGCATGATGGCGAAGATCTCCCTCAGGTCATCAGCATGGCTTGCTGATTGCTTGCTCTTGACGATCATGTCGTCAACATACGCCTCCATGGTGCGCCCTAGGACAGCTTGAAATACCCTGGCCACCGTCCGGGTGTAGGTGGTGCCTGAGTTCTTTAGGCCAAAGGCCATGACAAGGTAGCAGAAGATGCCCTCGGGAGTCATGAAGGCTGTTTTTTCAGCGTCTTCCTCATGCATGTATATTTGATGATATCCGCGGAATGCGTCGAGGAATGACATGATTTCACACCCCGCGGTTTCATCCACTAGTTGATCAATATTGGGCAAAGGAAAGGGGTCCATGGGACACGCCTTGTTGAGGTCCGTGTAGTCCACGCACATGCGGAATGAGGGTGGTTTTTGTGCGAGGACTACGTTTGCCAGCCATGAGGGGTACTTCACCTCCTTGATGTGCTTGATAGAGAGGAGCATGGCGACCTCCTTCTTCACAAATTCCCTCCTCTCGGCCGAGAGGGGTCTCCTCCGCTGCTGTACTAGTTTGGCCGAAGGGTCCACCGAGAGGTGGTGGGTGATGACCCTTCGGCTGATCCCCGGCATGTCCTTCGGCCCCCATGCAAAAACAATGGAGTAGGCGTGGAGGGCGCTGATGATGCCGGTCTTCAGGTCTTCGGGGAGCTTGGCTCCAATCTTCACGACTCTCTCCGGCTTGGTCGGATCGAGCGCGAAGTCTTCTACCTCCTCGGCTGGTTCAGCCCTCGGCCTCCTTTCTTCCGCTTCCACAGTTCCGGTGATGGTGTCAACGCGGAACTCCGTCTTGCTAACCTTCTTTGTAACTTGAAGGTAGCAAGCGCGGTCAAGCCGTCACCACTTGACGGCTTCGAGATCCTCGAGGGCTCGCCGGCCGAGGATGATGTTGTGGGCGCAGTCGATGTTGACGACGACGAACTCCACTTCGAGCTTGGCTCTATGGAGGCCGTCGCCGAAGATTACCGGGAGGGTTATGACCCCCTCGAAATCAATGGTGTCGCCGGTGAAGCCGGCAAGGGGGGTCTTGATGGGCCGAAGGGACCCCCTCTCCAGATGCAGCTCTCTGAAGGTGCTGAGGTACATTACATTGACGGAGCTGCCCGTGTCAATGTAAGTTCTGTGAATAATAGTGTCGTTGATCTCTGTGCGGATGACGAGGGCATCCCTGTGGGGGGAGGATACTGGGGGGAGATCAGCGTTGGTTAAAATAATGGGTTCCTCCCTCAGCCGCTTTACTGGGGGCATATGAGTGACTTCCCCCACGTAAAGTGATTGAGCCCACTTCTTTCGTTGACTCGTAGAATCACCCCCGGTATTTCCCCCTGTGATCATGAGGACATGGCGTTTCTTTTCTTGATATCGGGGGTACTCCTCCTCCTCCTCTTCCAGATTTCCAATCTCCCTCTTTTTGCCGAGGGGGATGGTGTTGGGGTTGACCCATGTGTTTGCTCTCGCAGTTTGCCCTCGGGATGGCCCCTGATGAGGGGGGCCTTGTTGCTGAGGGCCCTGGATAAACTGGGACAGATGGCCCGCTTGTATCAATCTTTCGATGGCCGTCTTCAGCTGATGACAGTCGTCGGTCCTGTGCCCCTGGTGCCGGTGGAAACGACAGTAGGGGTAGTTCGGATTGATGGCAAACACCTCCGGGGGTGCGCGTGAATCTCGCTCTACCAGGCCCCTTTCCTCGGTGAAATCAAGAATAACGCTGACGGGGTGCGTCAATGGTGTCCGAGGGTGCTCCAGGAGGACAGGTTGTGCCCAAGCCCTCGGGTTCCCCTTGTAGCCTCCCCCGGGCTTGGCTTGGCCATGCCGGGGGCGATCACCGGAGGGGGCAGAATCCTTGGGAAGATTGCGGGGAGCCCCCGGCCCCCGGTTACCTTTGTCGTCTGGCCGAGGGCGTTGCTGATCTGGGACATGGTGGCATTTCTCCACCTCCTCGGCCTCGGCGTACCGGTCCCCCCGCTGTAGGGCCCCTATATAATCGCGGGGGGGGGGGGGGGGGTTCAATGATGAGGCTTCTTGAGAAGTTCCCGGGGCAGAGTACTGTTTGTAGGAGGGCCAGGAGGGTCCCGTCGTCAGCGCCATCAACTTTGTCAGCCTCCGTCCTCCAGCGCTCCAGGAAGTCCCGAAGGGTCTCCTCCTTCTTCTGCCTCACTATTAGCAAGTGGGAGAAGTGTTTTCTTGTGCGGCGCCTTCCCGCAAATTGCGTCAAGAATCGCTGGGCGAGTTCTTGCCATGAGTCAATACAGCCCTCGGGCAATCGGTTGAACCATTCGTAAGCCGGCCCCTCTAAGGTGGAGAGGAACCAGCGGCACAAATATTCATCCGATGCCCCCACCATCATCATGCTGTTTTGATACCTGCTGTAGTGCTCTTGGGGGTCAGTCTTCCCGTCGTAGGGCTTGATGAGCTGCCCTCGGTATTTTTCCGGGATCCGGGCCGCCAATACCCTTGGGGTAAATGGCGTCCGGGTCCGGAGCTGTATGGTTGGTTCCCCGGAGCCCTCAGCTATCTTCTTCTGCATTTCTTCCATCTTGGCCATCATCGCCTCATACTTGAAGTCTGTATGAGGGGCGGAAGTGGTGGCGTGGGCTCTGGTGGCCTCCATCTCGTCAAGCCGGCGCTGAAGGGCCGCAATGATTTCGTCCCGGGGGTCCTTCGGGAGAGCCTCCGGCCCCTGCGAATGGACCCGGGCCGAGTGGGCCTGGTTGATTTGGTGGCGCGCGTCGTCGGCATGGAGAGGTTCCTTTCCTTTGTCCTGAGGGGGACGCCTTTCATTGGCCCTGGAGACGGACCCGCCACTTTCCTGAGGCCTTTGGAACGCCTTCCCCCCGAGGCGGTCTTGGACCCCTCGGCGGTCTTGCGCCCCTCCGAGTCTCTCGAGGGCGGAGGTCCGGATCTGTTCCTTGTTCACGTTGTGGCGGTCCCGGGATTGGACTTCCTGGGAGGCCGTGTCTTGGGCCACGACCCCCTCGGAGTTCCCCATCCGGAGGACCGGGTTACCTAGGGGTCGTGGATGAGGGGGAGGCATAATATTATCCCCCACCTGAGGTTGGAGGGGAACCAAAGTGCCGAAGGCACCCGGGTTCTGGGTGAGCGTCTGGATGAAGGCGGAGAGCGCCGATCGCACGTCAATTGTGATGACCGGAGGGCTAATTTGATTCTTGCTCTGGTCCTTTTTCTTGGCCTCGATGCCGAGGCGGGCATCGGGGGCATTTTGTTGAATCTGCTGGCGTAGGTCGACAGCCGCCTGGTCCAACCCGGCGATGACGCCGCCCCCGGGAGCCCTGTTGGAGGCTTCGGGGACGTCGACCTCGCCAAGGGCCAGGTTCCTATCCTCTACATTCTTGGAGTTGGCACGAGTTGTTCTCACCATTTTAGTTGGGTGTTTTGTGTTTGATCGAGGGGGAGGGTTTCTTACTTGATTGTTCGACCTCTCAACGAGAGCACCAAATGATGGATAGTGTACCCGGGGGTAGCTTATCCGAGGGGTTATTACGGGGAATAACTAGGGAGAAGTCAGAGCAAGTAAGTATAGAGAGAGAAAGTATATTAACAAGTATTCAGCGTGTTATGACTTACGACTTGTGACTTGGTTACAAATGGGGAAATGAGGTGCTATTTATAGTAGCAATAAATGCCGGACAAGGACACGTGTCAAGCGTCCATTGGCCGAGAGGTCACCTCGACCGGTTGGCGCTGGCTGTTGGATGGGACGTTGTACAGGGTACTGATTTTCGCCGTTTTTCCCAGTAACTTTGTTTTCCTGTCTTGGCCCTCCTGTGAGAGTTAGAGCCTTCGGCCAGGGGGCCGAAAGCACTCCCTGGTGCGCATTGTGGGCTGCTTGGTACCCTGGGCACTGTGATTTGGGTCTGTTGTGCTTTCTGGGCCTGTTGGGCCTTCATTGGAGTAGTAGGAGTCTTTGGGCCGGGGGTTCCCGGGCCATATACTCCATCACTTATAAAATCAGTTTTTTGTTAATTTAAAAAATAGTTAATTAACTTCTTGTATTTTTGTATTAATATATAAAAAACAGTTTATGGTGTTTTTGTGTGGTATAACGGTTTAAACTTATAAAATCAGTTTTTTCCTATTTATTTATCAAACTTCGAAATATAGAACATATTAAACTTGAGTTTAATATGAGGGGTCGAATGTGTTTTTTGTATGATTTTTATGTTATGGAGTTTACTTGTGTTATGTATTATTTTATCAAACCTTATAAAATCAATTAATCAAACTTTTTATATTAAACTCATAAAATCAGTTTTTTCATATTAATTTATAACTTATAAAATCAGTTTTTTGCATTAATTTAGAAAAATACAGTTTATTAACGCCTTGTATTTTGTATTAATTAAAAAAACAGTTTTCTGAGTTTTTTGAGTTTTTGTATCAATTTATAAAAACAGATTATTATTTTATAAAAAAAAAGTTTATCAATTTTCAAAAATTTATCCATCTTCCAAAAATTCACACAATTTATCAATTTTCATATTACATAATTTAGAAATTTTAGATGAACTATAGTAGTACCAATTTAAATAATTAAACTATACTTCGATTCGGTTTCAAGCATCTAGTAAACTAGCAAAGGCTGTGAAAGTGCGAAGACACTAATCAAAGTAATGGTATAAATGTACATTTAAATAATTAAATCATACTTCGGTCCGCTTCAGTACTGGTTCTCATTTTATGACAACTGGTCATGACATTGTTTGGAATCGGTCCGGTTCGGTTGGGGACAAAAATTATGAGATCCGTTTCAAAAAACCATTTTGTCGGTACAGTACCATACCGGTCTAGTTCGGTATCATGCCGGTTCGGTATTTTTACCACCCCTATATATTATAAATGCCCTCCGTCCCGTTGAAAGCTTCCCGTCTGTATATGACACAATTTTTTAGGCAAGTGATTAAATAAAGTAATTTGGGTAAAAAAGAGAAAGAATGAGAAAATTTAGAAAAAATAAACATATAAAATGAAAGTAATTAAAGAGAGATAAGTTGGAGGAGGGACACCCAAATTGACATGTAATGAGTAGGGAAGAGAAATTTGAGTAAATAATTAATAGGTATATATTATAATGTAGTTAGTATTGATAATTGTGATGTTATAAATGTATTATTTTTAATATTTAATGATTAATTTGTCAATTAAGATTGTTAATTGTTTCCTAAAATGGAAATGAGAACCTTTATATAGGACGTCCAAAAAGGGAAAGTGGAAACCTTCTAATGGGACGGAGGGAGTATAAAACTAACACACAATCTATATAGACACAAAATACCCGGATGAAAACTAAAGAATGCAACAATGGTAAAAAGGTATTGTATGGGACTCTCGTGCTCGCGAAAGATTTTATGGTTCGAGTCCGTCAAGCGTTGTTTTTATTCTTTTTCAATTTTATTGCTACAAGCCTATACATAACTACGGTTATAAATGAATTGAATCGAGTTGAATACTGTGGTTTTGTATTTGTTTTTATTTAATTTTTTCGAATACGAATACGAATTCGAGTATGAAACGAATATTAATTTTGATTTCTATTCGTATTTGTTAAAAAATATGAATATTTAACGAGCCTACCGGGACCAAAAAAACGAATAGTTAACGAATCATATACGAATATCGAATCCTTTTGATCACTTTAAAACAACTTTTCCTATATTCTTTTTGTTATAAATGCATGCTATGACTTAATATGTGTTTTTAGTGTTAGATTATTGGACTTATACTACATGTAATATTCACAATATATTATTTATCGGGTTTAATTGTATGTTATATGCTATCTTATATTTAGGCCCAAAAATTAGTGGTACTATGGATATTAATTTAAGTGGGCTAATAAGTTATCTAATAAGGTATAGGGCCCAAATGTGTAGAGACCCATGGGCTTGACCTAATCAATGATGGGCTGATTAGGGTTAAGCACTCTCTATAAATAAGGGGTTATGGTCCTTAGTTGTACACGTCATTCCGTCTTTCTGCATCCCATCGCTAGAGAGATAATCCCGAGGGTGTGTATCAGCTAGAAGACGCAAACCCTAGCCTCCGTCTCCCGGATCCCTAAAGATCATCTCCCATGGAGTCAGGTACGCTTCCGCTCAGTTAATTCTCTAGATAATTTCAATATGAAGATTAAAGTATTATCGGATTTATTCCAACCATTGGTATCAGAGCCTCCTTCATATTGAATTATTTGGAGTATTCATACTTTTATTTCAATCTTAAACGATTGAATTTCGGATATTTCTTTTGTCATATGATCTGCCGAATAAGTGGAATCATGGTAATGCAATTTTGCTTTTATGCAATTAGTTCTTAATGATTAATCAGCGGTCGATGATTAAAATAGAAATCAAGCATGTTGATTTTCTCTGGTTGCTGCCGATTTTTTGGCAGCGGCATAATGAATTTGATTTTGGTTTCTTTGCCTTAATTTTTAGTCTGATTTGCACAGTTACGGTTTGAGTTGTTCGCGTTTTCTTTTATTATCAAATTGTGATTCTATTGCCACTCACATGTTTGTGATTGAACAAAATATCGTTTGTTCCTTGTGTCATTGGGTTTTACGGAATAATCAAGTGGCAATTGAATTACTTTTGATTTATTTAAATTTTGGAAAGGATCTGCAATTCAGTTTAAATTGCTGTGTGATGAAGTGGAATTTGAAATTCTTTGTTTCACTTTGTATACTGTCGAGCAATCTGTTATTTTTTTTTTGGTTTAATCGGCACCATCCAATAAATTTTAATGGATCGTATTCAACATTTAATTTGGAATCATTCGTATATGTGGAAATTTTTTAAAATTTGGGGATTCTCTTGTATGTGGTAAATATATGTGAATCGTGATTGTTTCCAAATTTTTTTTTGAGTCAAAAGTATGAGTATCAAATTAAATTTTGATATGCTACCTTTTTTTTGGGGGGTGATTCAATTTTGGTATTTTCTACGACTTTGGTAATTAAATACTTATATGTGATCACGGCCAATGTCAGTTCTATTAGAATTGCATATTTGGAAATAAATTCCTTTTGTTGGTGATCATGATTTACAGTTTAAAAATGTGTTAGGTGTTATGGATGTATAAACCCTATTTTGTGATCACATAAAGATTGGGTACAGGTTTTACAAATTTCGTTATACATAACACATTTGCATGTGATTCGGAAAAATTTGCCCAATTTTATTTTTCAGATTTTCGAGTTAATATTAGCATGTCTAATATTTGAGTTAGTTAATTGATACAACATGCTGCCAAAGTAGCCTCTCTTGTTGAAATTAATTAACTCATATATAAAGATGATTGTGTACTTTCTTATTTCATGCGGATAATAATCGGCCCAAAGGAAGGTTATTATTTGCCCGAAATTTAAGTACATTTGTGATAATAAAATTTGTGATGATTATGAAGTTTTTCGTGTGAATATTAAGTCGGTCCAAAGAAATGCTTTGTATTTGACATGATTTTATTATCAAAATTTTATTATTACGCCAAGAGTACTACTTGCAAGTCTAATTTATGTCCAAAGACAAGATTAGGTGTTGCGTTAGGTATCTTGTGATGGGGATTGCTAATATTTAAATTTAAAATTAATTATCAAATTAATTCCAGTTCCTAGAGCATATCATTTATATTATTTTTTGTTCTCTTTCAGTCAACAATTCTGCTGCTACAATATCTGCTAATATTAATAGCATCCCAGTGCTTAACGGCACGAATTTTAAGGAATGGAAAGAGAACGTTATGATCGTTCTCGGTTGCATGGATCTAGACCTTGCACTTCGGATTGAGAAACCCGCCACTCTTAAGGACACATCTACCCTTGATGAAAAGAGGGAGATGGAGAGGTGGGAACGCTCAAACCGCATGAGTCTAATGATCATGAAACGTGCAATTCCAGAATCATTCAGGGGCACAATGTCTGATGAGGCCGATGCCAAATCATTCCTTGCCGAACTTGAAAAGCGTTTTGCTAAAAACGAAAAAGCAGAAACTAGTACTCTTTTGAGCACTCTTGTTTCCATGAAGTATAAAGGCAAAGGGAACATAAGGGAGTACATTTTGGAAATGTCTCATATTGCTTCAAAACTAAGTGCACTAAAGCTTATTTTACCTGAGGAATTGCTTGTGTATTTAGTTTTGATCTCTCTTCCTTCTCAATTTAATCAATTTAAAGTCAGTTACAACTGCATTAAGGAGAAATGGTCTCTCAATGAGCTCATTTCTCATTGTGTTCAAGAGGAAGAGAGAATAAAGCAAGATAAGACAGAAAGTGCTCATTTGGCATCTACCTCTAAGGGCAGCAATAAAAGAAAAATTAAGGAAGCTGCAAATTCGGGGCCTCCCAGGAAGCATCACAAGGAAACTAAGGAAGAAACTAAGGAATCTGGATGCTTCTTTTGCAAAGGAACTAATCACAAGAAAAAGAACTGCACTAAGTACCATGCTTGGCGTGCGAAAAAGGGTATGTCTCTTGCTCTTGTTTGTTCTGAGGTTAATTTAATTTCGGTACCAAAAGACACGTGGTGGGTAGATTCCGGTGCTACTACTCACATAAGTGTATCTATGCAGGGTTGCCTGAGCTGCCGAAAACCAATTGATGGTGAAAGATACATCTATGTCGGTGATGGCAAGCGGGTTGAAGTTGAGGCTATCGGTGTTTTTAGATTATTATTAAAGACTGGTTTTTATTTGGATTTGAAAGAGACATTTGTTGTGCCGTCATTTAGGCGGAATTTAATTTCTATTTCTGCATTGGACAAATTTGGTTATTCTTGTTCATTTGGAAATAGTCAGTTCAGTCTATTTCAAGATTCAAAACTTATTGGTACTGGTCTTTTATCAGTTTATGATAATCTATATTCACTTGATATAAATACCTCATATAATGAAACCTTGCATGTAAGTACTCGTGGTACTAAAAGAAAATTAACCAATGAGAATTCATTTTCACTTTGGCACAAGCGTCTAGGACATATTTCTAAAGAAAGAATTCAGAGACTTGTGTCAGATGGAATTCTTGATTCTCTTGACTCCTCAAATTCTGATATTTGTGTTGAGTGCGTTAAGGGAAAACAAACGAACAAACGGAGATTAGGTGCCGAGAGAGCTTCAGATCTATTAGAATTGATATATACGGACATTTGTGGACCATTCCCTACACCATGTAGAAATGGCCAAACATATTTTATCACATTCATAGATGATTACTCTCGTTATGGTTACCTTTATCTCATTCATGAAAAGTCCCAATCAATAGACGTGTTCAAATCTTACAAGGCCGAAGTTGAAAATCAATTAGGCAAAAGAATAAAAACCGTTAGATCTGACCGTGGTGGTGAATACTATGGTAGATATGATGGTTCCGGTGAACAACGTCCAGGGCCATTTGCTAAATACCTAGAGGAGTGTGGAATTGTTCCTCAGTACACCATGCCAGGAACTCCTAGCATGAATGGTGTTGCTGAGAGACGAAACCGTACATTGAAGGACATGGTTAGGAGTATGATTTGTCATACTACTTTACCCGATTCACTATGGGGAGAGGCACTGAAAACTGCAGCTTACATACTTAACAGAGTTCCCACTAAAGCTACAACTAAAACCCCTTATGAAATTTGGACTGGAAAGAAACCCAGTATAAATCATTTCCATGTTTGGGGTTGTCCAGCTGAGGCAAGGCCTTATAGGCCAAATGAAAAGAAACTGGACTCAAGAACAGTTAGTAGCTATTTTGTAGGATACTCTGAGAGGTCAAGGGGGTATAAACTTTATGATCCCACTACCAGGACTATTTTTGAGACGGGTAATGCCCGGTTCTTTGAGGATATTGAGTTTGGGGGGTGGGGAGATAAGGTTAGAGATTTTGTCTTTGAGGAAGAACATGTTACTCTTCCTTCAGTTGTCATTGAACATGATCAAGATATGTTTATTCCTAATGATGTTCAAGAAACAACTACAGTTCATGACAATCTCGAAAACATCCCCAATCAAGTACCTGAATTTGTTAATGAGGATCAAACTCAACAACCTCAAGAACCTGAGGTGCCATTAAGGAGATCCACTCGAGAGAGGAGAAGCGCAATTCCGGATGATTATATTGTATTTCTCCTAGAACATGAGGAAAATTGGGAATTGGTGGAAGAAATAATTGTCTTCCTCCAAGAACAAGAATCAGATGTTGGTTTCGCGGAAGATGATCCAATCAACTTTCGTCAAGCCATGGAAAGTTCTAACTCTCAAGAATGGATTAATGCCATGAAAGATGAGATGAAGTCTATGAGTGACAATGACGTTTGGGAGTTAGTCTCATTGCTTGAAGGTATTAAACCCATTGGTTGTAAGTGGATATTTAAAATCAAGAGGGATTCAAAGGGCAATGTTACAAGGTTTAAAGCTCGTCTTGTTGCTAAAGGCTACACTCAAAAGAAAGGAATTGACTATAAAGAGACTTTCTCTCCGGTATCCTCGAAAGACTCTTTTAGAACAATAATGGCATTAGTGGCACATTTTGATCTTGAGCTTCATCAGATGGATGTAAAAACTGCGTTTCTCAATGGTGACATTGAGGAATCAATCTATATGGAGCAACCAGAAAACTTTGTTTCGGGAGATTCAAAGAAAATGGTTTGCAAATTAAAGAAATCCATCTATGGGATCAAACAGGCTTCTCGTCAGTGGTATCACAAGTTTCATAAAGTCATTATATCTTTTGGTTTTCAACCAAACGTCAGTGATGATTGTATATACCACAAGTTCAGTGGGAGTAAGCATATTTTCCTGGTCTTGTTTGTTGATGACATACTGCTTGCTACTAACGATATAGGCTTATTACACGAAACTAAGAGATTTCTTTCAAAGAATTTTGAAATGAAAGATCTTGGTGAGGCTTCTTTTGTATTAGGAATTCAAATCCACCGAGATCGCTCCAAAGGCGTTCTTGGACTCTCACAAAAGAGCTATATCGATAAGATTCTCAAAAGGTTTGGTATGCAAGACTGCAAACCAGGAGATACCCCAGTTTCTAAGGGAGACAAGTTTAGTCTCATGCAGTGCCCTAAAAATGGTTTTGAATCTAAAGAAATGAGGAACATTCCTTATGCTTCGGCTGTAGGAAGTTTGATGTATGCCCAGGTTTGTACAAGACCTGATTTGGCATACATTGTTGGGATGTTAGGCAGATATTTGAGCAATCCGGGAATGGACCATTGGAAAGCAGCCAAAAGGGTCATGCGGTATTTACAGAGAACAAAGGAATATATGCTCACATATCGGAGATCGGATCAGCTTGAGATCATTAGGTATACCGACTCTGATTTTGCTGGATGTCAAGATAGCTTGAGATCCACTTCAGGCTACATCTATATTCTAGCTGGAGGAGCTATCTCCTGGAGGAGTATCAAGCAGACTCTTACAGCTACTTCCACCATGGAAGCAGGGTTTATAGCATGTTATGAGGCATCCAATCAGGCATTATGGCTGCGAGATTTTGTTAGTGGACTACGCATAGTGGACAGCATTGAAAGACCACTTAAGCTATTGTGTGACAATAGATCAGCAGTCCTCTATGCTAAGAACAACAGTAGTTTGACCAAGGCAAAACACATTGGGGTCAAATTTAATGCTGTTAAGGAACGAGTACAAGAAGGAAAGTTATCTATAGAGCACATTAGCACAAACTCCATGATTGCGGATCCGCTCACTAAAGGATTACCACCCAAATTGTTTCATGAGCATGTTGCTCAAATGGGTGTCAAATCAGTTGAGGATTATGAGTTTTAGTGGGAGTTTGTAATGTTTCTATGTTTGGTTAACTCAAGTTTTAATGTTATTTTCTGCAGAAATAAAGTTTAAAGTTTTATGTACTCTTACAGTTATATTATTGATCTCAGGGTGGACCAGTTGGAAATAGACATTCTATTCCAGACCACACTATATGTTATTTCCACGCTACACACCTATACTTGATCCATGTCGTTTATTATATTAATATATGTGATCATTGATGGGTCTAGTTATTCAAATATAGCAAAGACTTCTTTGGTCCTATGTTGATATAATTAATGGACCGGATTGATTAAGGATGACTACAGTTTGATAGCAAAAATTTGGAGCTCCTAAAGTAAACATACAATTCTAAGGATTGTGTATACATGTGTATGTCGTCCAAGTGGGAGATTGTTAGATTATTGGACTTATACTACATGTAATATTCACAATATATTATTTATCGGGTTTAATTGTATGTTATATGCTATCTTATATTTAGGGCCAAAAATTAGTGGTCCTATGGATATTAATTTAAGTGGGCTAATAAGTTATCTAATAAGGTATAGGGCCCAAATGTGTAGAGACCCATGGTCCCTAGTTGTACACGTCATTCCGTCTTTCTGCATCCCATCGCTAGAGAGATAATCCCGAGGGTGTGTATCAGCTAGAAGACGCAAACCCTAGCCTCCGTCTCCCGGATCCCTAAAGATCATCTCCCATGGAGTCAAGTACGCTTCCGCTCAGTTAATTCTCTAGATAATTTCAATATGAAGATTAAAGTATTATCAGATTTATTCCAACATTTAGAATTTAATTTGTAACATTACATTTTTAAAAAAAAATTAATAGATTGGTGCATTTCTAGGTTGTCCACAATATACTAACACTACAAAAAAACATCTGATTTGTCACGGATTTTGTCACGAACTGTAGTTCAAAAAATCCGTGACAAATGATTTTTGTCACGAACTTTGTCACGGACCAAATCCGTGACATCAGGGGCGTGACAAAGTTGTTGTCACGGACAACGGTCCGTGACACTGTTTGTCACGGATTTGTCACGGCCACCGTCCGTAACAAAACACTTCACCGGAACAACATCGCCTTTTATTTGTCACTGCCACAGCCGTGACTAACTTTTTTTATTTTAAAAAAGTTAATTATTTGTCACGGAAATATCCGTGACACAGTTTTTGCAAATTTAAAAAAAAAGTTTTCGAAATAGACCAACGGGTTTTTGAAATGAGTTGCGAAATTCAAATTTTTTATTTTGTCACGGACATATCAGTGACACAATTTTTGAAAATTTTTGAAAAAATTCGAAACAAGCTTGGCGAGTACTTTAAAAATTTCGAAAATATTCAAATTTTTGAACTTGTCACGGATTCAATCCGTGACAAACGTTTTTTATTTTTTAAAAAACATTACGTTAATTCAGCGTTTAGGGTATTTAAAATAAAATAAATTTATATTTTTGTCACGGACGGGTCTGTGACAAACGTTTTATTATTTTTTTAAAAAAATCAATTTTCATCGCATTTTTTAATTAAAATTTAAAAGTTTATTTAATAACCATTTTAAATCATTAAAATTTGGCCGCATTTTAAAAAAATTATATTTAATAAACATTTTTTATAATAAATTAAACATTTTTTGCAACCAATCAAACCAATAATATTATATAACAAAAATCACTAAAATTTGTAGAGTAACCAAAATTTAATAAACATTAAAATGTCAATAAACTAGTTATTACAAATCATCAATGGACATCATTAATATCATCATCATCATCATAAGAAGGTTCCTCACGATGATCAGGTTGCCTTCCATGGCCACGGCTGCCGCCACGATGGCTGCCTCGACTGCCACCACGGTTGCCAGCTCGGCTGCTGCCACGGTTTGCTTGAGCTCCGGGAGTATCATAATATGATTATGGAAAATTGTTGGAGATATGGCTATAATTAGCAAAACCCCTACTGCCCATACTGCCCATATTGCCCATGAATGGAATTTATGGGGTAGTCTCGGGGTGTTGTATGTGCATGGATGGACGATAGGTGGCGTTGAACATATGCATTTGTCGTTACATCTCTTCCAACCTTTCTCTTGTTCTTCTTGCCTCTTCATCCCGTATCCGAGCCTCTTCATCCCGCCTTCGAGCCTCTACATCACGTTCCTCCAACTGTTTCTCGAGGCGGGTAACCCGATCATCATACACCGAATGAGAAGATGAGCTAGCTCCTTTGGAGCTCTTCAGGATCCGTAAACCTTCAGAACCCATAAGCGGCACCCGGCCCTTGTAAACTCCGGTTGCCGCCAAGATGGCCTCATCATCTTGACTTTCATCAAGTTCGGCATCGGAATCACCTAGCTCATTAACTCTCTTCCCCCGCTCTTCCTCATATTTTTTCTACAAGTTCAAAAATTTATTATATAAGAGATCAAAAAAATCAAAATTTATTGAATTAATGAAGACCTCGGGATCGCTTCAAAAAATTGATAATTTATAAAAACAATTGTAATAATTTTTAGATGTATAGATTATACTGTTTTATATTAGACAGTGTTAGTTTTTAATTACCTATGAATTGATTGAGGTGTCACCTCAAGCGAACCGGGATTGAGGCGCTCTTCTTGAGTTGGAGGGCATATATTGCACGAGATGGAGGAGGTGCATGGGAGGTTGATGCCCCATCCCCATGCACGCTGATATGCGCGTATGATTGTTGGGAGAGAGGAGTTTGGACATGTCCGTCATTAGCATGTCCCTCATCGGCATTGATATCATCATTGATATCACGATCAGCGTTTGAGGCCCGTAGTGAATTCTGGCGACCACGACGAGCAGAGGTGGAACGACGGCGTTTATGCTCACTCATTTAAAATTATTGAGAAATAATATATAGAACATATTAAACTTGTGTTTATTATGACGGGTCGAATGAGTTTTTAGTATGATTTTTTTTTGTTATGGAATTTAATTGTGTTAGGTATTACGGGGAATAACTAGGGAGAAGTCAGAGCAAGTAAGTATAGAGAGAGAAAGTATATTAACAAGTATTCAGCGTGTTATGACTTACGACTTGTGACTTGGTTACAAATGGGGAAATGGGGTGCTATTTATAGTAGCAATAAATGCCGGACAAGGACACGTGTCAAGCGTCCATTGGCCGAGAGGTCACCTCGACCGGTTGGCGCTGGCTGTTGGATGGGACGTTGTACAGGGTACTGATTTTCGCCGTTTTTCCCAGTAACTTTGTTTTCCTGTCTTGGCCCTCCTGTGAGAGTTAGAGCCTTCGGCCAGGGGGCCGAAAGCACTCCCTGGTGCGCATTGTGGGCTGCTTGGTACCCTGGGCACTGTGATTTGGGTCTGTTGTGCTTTCTGGGCCTGTTGGGCCTTCATTGGAGTAGTAGGAGTCTGTGGGCCGGGGGTTCCCGGGCCATATACTCCATCACTTATAAAATCAGTTTTTTGTTAATTTAAAAAATAGTTAATTAACTTCTTGTATTTTTGTATTAATATATAAAAAACAGTTTATGGTGTTTTTGTGTGGTATAACGGTTTAAACTTATAAAATCAGTTTTTTCCTATTTATTTATCAAACTTCGAAATATAGAACATATTAAACTTGAGTTTAATATGAGGGGTCGAATGTGTTTTTTGTATGAATTTTATGTTATGGAGTTTACTTGTGTTATGTATTATTTTATCAAACCTTATAAAATCAATTAATCAAACTTTTTATATTAAACTCATAAAATCAGTTTTTTCATATTAATTTATAACTTATAAAATCAGTTTTTTGCATTAATTTAGAAAAATACAGTTTATTAATGCCTTGTATTTTGTATTAATTTAAAAAAAAACAGTTTTCTGAGTTTTTTGAGTTTTTGTATCAATTTATAAAAAACAGATTATTATTTTATAAAAAAACAGTTTACTCATGAAACCTATAAAATCAGTTTTTTCATGAAACATATGAATTTTTTTTTGTATTATATAAAAAAAAAGTTTATTGAGTTTTTTTATTTCTGTTTTAATCTATAAAATACAGTTTTTTACTTAATTTCAGTTTTTTACCTATGAAATAGTTTATTGTTAATTTTTGTATTATTTCAGTTTTTTCGTATTTATTTATCAAGCTTATAAAATCAGTTTTTGTATTAGTTTAAAAAAATTATTTATAATGTCCGAAATTAATTAAAAATCAGTTTTTATCAAGTTTTATAAACAATAGCTAACAAAATAGTTAACAATAGTTAATAATATCCGAAAAAACATAAAAAAAATAACAGTTTCATGGATTTTGTTGAGTTAGACATGTTAACTTTTTTCAAAGTGTAACTTGAGGGGGACGAAAATTTGTGGAGTTGAAATTCATATTCTTAATAAATATCCGAAAAACTCAAAAACATATAAACAAAAAAAATCTAGGGCATGCATTTTTAAATTAAGAGAGAGAACATGATTAAGCATGTAAACAAATCATATAAACAAATCATGAAACAACAAATCTAGGGTATCCATTTTTAAATTAAGAGAGAGAACATGCATATGAGTATATAATCATATAAACACACACAAAAATGAATGCACATGAACATATAAACAAATCATTGAACAATAAATATTTTGAGCATGCATTTTCAATGAAGTAGAACATCCATTTGAGTGTATAATATTACAAACAATAGCATTTTAAATCATTTACAATAATTTAAGTACAATGAAATATTTGAGTATGTAAGCACATAAACATATTGAACGTATATGAGATATAAACATATAAACATATTGAATGCATAGCAACATATTAACATATAAACATTAAATTAAACAATATTAATAAAAACATGCATTTTATTTTTGGCATTTTAAAACATTTATAATAAAATATACGGACATTAAAGAGTTAGAAACATAACCTCGATGAAGGAGAAGACGGCGTGAAATGGAGAGGAGTGACGGCTTCGAAGGACGGCGGCAGAAGGCGGAGATGGACTGCGGTGGAGAGCTGTGTGCGGTGGCGGTCGGCATGTAAGAGTGAAGGGAGAAGTGTGGTCATTGTGTACGAGTTGTTTGGGAGCGTTAGGGTTTATTGTGGCGTGTTAGGCGGAGATGGACTGCGGTGGAGAGTTGTGTGCGGTGGCGGTCGGCGGTCGGCGTGTAAGAGAAGGGAGAAATGTGGTGTTTGGGAGCGTTACGGCGGTCGGCGTGTAAGAGAAGGGAGAAGTGTGGTGTTTGGGAGAACTGTTAGGGTTTGGGAGCATAATGAAAAAATGACGAAGTGTTGTTTATATATTAGGGGTTGTCACGGACTAAGCCGTGACAACGGCCGTGACAAAATATATTCGAATTTTGAATTTTGAATTTGTCACGAACAAATCCGTGACAAATTCATCGGAAATTGAGTGGTCAGCAGGGACGGCAGTCGAGGCCTCAGGAAGCGGCAGACGAGGCGTCAGAAGCGGCGGGTAGACCGGTTTGTCACGGACTGATCCGTGACAAATCCGTGACAAAATTCAAAATTTTGAATTTTGTCACGGATTTGTCACGGATCCGTCCGTGACATACCGTTCCAGGGAATATATTAAAGCTTGCAGCCATTTCCAGGCGAGGCGTCAGATTCCTTTATTGTCACAGACATATCCGTGACAAATTTAAGTATAAATATGTGTTTTGAGGCCCAATTTTTCAGTGCGAAAAAATGGCTAATCCAGAACATGATGTGTGAAAGTTGATCAGTAGAAGTGTACAACGATTAAAACAAGTTACACAGTTGATGAAGCCTCGAAATGCAGAAGCAGTTCAAAGAATTCGTGAGCTGATGAGTAGACCACTTGAAAGCTTTGGCGACATTGTAGACTTTGAATCAAACTCATACAACGTTTCACAAGGGAAAAGCTTGTGTAGGGCACTTTTTCGTGCAGAACAATGTTTGGAGTATATGATACCTATAAACGCGGAAGCTGCAGAAAGAATTAAGGAGCTACTTGATAGGCCACTAGATGAAAGCTTTGACGCTAATGAATAATATTGTGTTTATTTGTTTATCTGTATTGTGAGTTGTTAAATGTAATAAATGATAAAAAATTGTGTGTTTTCTACTCAGTTTTTAAATTTAATAATAAATCCATGTTCTTGTTTATTAAATTTCGAATTATTAAAATTTTGTAATGTTAAAAAACTAATAACAAATAATGTTAAAAAATTGGAATGATTAAAATTTAAATAATTTTCAATTTTTGAGTTACCTAATTAATTTTAAATTTTCGAATTTATAATAATGAACCACTAATTTTCGATTGAATAATTTTAAAAACTTAATTTTATTAATTAATCGCTATTTTACAATATAATATGGAATAATTTTTTTGCTTAGAAATTATAGTTGCGAATTACATACCTAACTATCTTGGAATAATATAATGATGATGAAAGAAAGTTAAAAATTCAAATTAAAATAGTTCAATTAAAAGTAATTACATTGTTGTTAACTATACAATTGATCGCTATCAGAATCAATATTTTCTTGATAGCCAACTTCTTCTTCTGTATCTTCATCATCATATATTCATTCTTCTTCTTGCTCCTGGTCATCGTGCAGTTGTTGTATATATAATTCTTCAATTTCGCGCTCATTTTGAGGTATAGGGGGCGGAAGGTGTGTTTCAGGCATGACTTCAACATCTCCACCATTTGGATCACTTAACTGAATGTTATGGTTGACCGTGTCAGCAATAGGCGGAGGTTGGAAAAAATCTTGCTGAAAAGCATCAAAGTCAATATCCTTGTGTTGAGCCTGTGTTACAATTTTGCTCAGACGGATATTAATGGCACACACCCAAGGATTCCGTGTGCGTCTGGTTGAAGAATACTCTACATAATAAACTTGGGCTGCTTGTTGAGCGAGTATAAAAGGCTCATTTTTCTGATACACACGAGAGTGGTTGACGTCAATTATATTATACTTTGAATTTTTTCTCACACCACGTGTAGGGTCGGTCGACCCATGTGCAACGGAACAACACGCATGTCAATTCTTGCAAACCAGAAGGCATCTGAAGTTCGAGAATCTAATGCAAGAAACCAAAAAAATTGGTTTCCGAGTTATCAGAACTGATGGTCGGGACACATAACCCGCTGTTCATTGTTGGTCGACCTTCTCCATATTCGACTGTGTGATACGTATAACCGTTTATCACATATCAATGTCAAACCTTTGCATTGGAAGAAGGGCCCCACGATAATGATACTTACAGAGGGTCGTCAATCCCACGGTACCTGATCTGCAAATTAAAACATGATAACATTAGGTAATGATTAAAAATTATTAGCTAATAGTATATATAATGTATTTATATATATACCTGCTGTTGGTACCATACTGCAAAGTCAGAGTCCACCATTGCATCAATTGCATCATCAGGAAATGCTGATAAAGACGCTCTAAGTTCACTGTGAATTCAAACATAAAGAAATTATTATAACACTTTGATTATTAAAAAATATTAGCTATATTACAAATATAACTACCAATTCAACTTACTTATAAAATGGTAAGATTTCTGGACAATTCATGAGGATGTAAGTATGTGCAATTTTCAATTCTCCGCCCACGATGTAACGGTAAGTCGCAGCTCCTTTACCTCTACCTGAGTAGTTGAAAATAGAAACTACTTTGTCATATGAATCCTCGCCAATGTCATCGTTCCGAGCATGTCTCTTTCTTTTACTGATGACTTCACGCTCAAAATAAAAAAAATGAAAACGTTGAGGTTTCTTGTTGAATATATGCTTGACAAATTGAAGCCTCAATGTGTGCCTTGTTGGTCGCTTTATTTTCAACTCTCCCAGAAATCTGACATGCAAAATAAAATTTGTAAACAAACAAATGTTCTTATTAAACTAATCATCGTTTATAAATGAAATTGTGACTAACCTTTCAAATCTGTACATCCAACGATAGAAGACGGGCCCTCCATTCAAAGCCTCATACGGAAGATGTATTAGAAGATGTTCCATTACATCAAAAAATGATGGGGGCAGTATCTTTTCCAGATTACACATCAGAATAGGAACATTGTCTTCTAGTCTCCTGAGGGATTCAGCATCCAAAACGGTGGAACATATCGACTGAAACAATTGACTGATTTCGATAATACAGCCCCAGACGTCTGCAGGAAACATCTCTTTCAGTGCAATCGGCAGAAGCCATTGCATGATTACATGAGCATCATGAGTTTTCATGCTCGACGTCATTGTTTGTTTGTCCAGGTCCACGCATCTTGACAGGTTAGAGCAATAGCCATCTGGAAAGTTTAGAGAAACAAGCCACTCTAATATTGATTCCCTTTGTGGGTCTGTGAGTTGGTAGACTGCTCTTGGAATTTTTTTACCCACATATTCTAGATCGACGGCGAGTTCGGGTTTGTCGCACCAAATTGTCATGTCTTTTCTAGATGCAAGACCGTCTTTGGTTTTGTGGGTAAAATCCATAACCGTGTTAAATATATTGTCAAAGACGTTCTTCTCAACGTGCATGACATCTAAATTGTTACGAATGAGAAGGTCTTTCCAATATGACTACTCCCAAAATATACTCCTCTTTGTCCACTTATGGGTATCACAATACCCATTTGGCTCCTCGTAGGGTTGTTGCACAGCCGTAGGAAAACGTCGAACCCGGTTAAAAACTTGTTCACCTGTAAGTCTCGGAGGTGGGGGGTCTCGTACCACTCTTCCGGCAATAAAAGACTTCTTGTCCTTTCGATATCGATGGTTCAAAGGCAGGAACTTGCGGTGACAATCAAAGTAACTTGGTTTCCCACTAAATTTGAGCCAATTGGCATCTGATTTCTCCATACATATCGGACATCCCATAAGACCATGTGTGCTCCACCCTGAAAGCATACCATAGGAAGGGAAGTCGTTAATGGTCCAAATGATGGCAACTTTCATGATAAACATTTCATCTCTTGAAACATCATAAGTTGGTGTCCCAATGGCCCAAAGTTCTTTCATCTCCTCGATTAGGGGTTGGAGATAGATGTCTATCCTTTTTTAGGATCCGAGGGACCTGGACAAATTAAAGTTAAAAAGATGAAATGACTTTTTATGCACATGTCGGGAGGAAGATTATAAGGAGTTAGCATGACTGGCCAACATGAAAATTTCTTCCCAAACTTTCCAAAAGCAGCAAATCCGTCTAAACACAATCCCAGTCGCACATTCCGTGGCTCCATTGCAAACTGAGGATGACAACGGTCAAAGTGTCTCCAAGCTTCACAGTCGGAAGGGTGAGACATCAAACCCTCTTTGGTTTCGTGCTCAACATGCCACGTCATGTGTTTCGCAGTAGCATTTGAAGCATACATCCTCTTCAGGCGTGGAGCTAGAGGGAGGTAAAACAATTTGGACAATGCAGACCTTTTTCGTGATTTTTTTCGTCTATGAGGAACAGGCTTGTATCTCTCTCCACCACAGAACTTGCAGCTCTCAAGTGCCACATCATCCTTCCAGAACAACATACATCCTTCTGGGCACACATCAATTTCTATACAAGGAAGCCCCAACTGAGACATTAATTGTTTCATTTTGTAATATGAATCAGGAAGATTATGGTCACGCGGTAGCATTCCTCCAAATGACTGCAATAACCTAGACATGCAAGATTCAGGGAGACTGTATTCAAATTTAATGTTCATCAACTCTGTAACGGAGGATAGCTGAGAGTATCCCTCACAATCAGCATACAGAGGCTGATCGGCATCTTTTAAAACATCTTGAAATCTCTCAGCTAAGTCTTCAATATGAGGAACATGAGAATTCGGATACTCATCCGCATCAAGCTGATAAAAGGTCGGATCTTCATCCACATCTGGTTGATACGAGGTCGAAGCTTCGGGAAGATCGTTAAATGGTTGTGGGGGGTTAAACTGAGTCGTTGAAGCACCGTATACATCATATGCCATTCTTTGATCCCACGTCATTTGATCATAGTCTCCCCATCCACTCATCTCGGTAGGGACGTTACGAGATGAACCTACTCTTTGTGGTAAAAGTGATGAATCGAAAGGTTCGCCATGAGAAGTCCAGTTATAATAATTGGCAACGAAACCTTTTTCGTACAAATCTCACATAACTTGGTCGACATCTTTAAATTGGAGATTTTTACACTTTGTACATGGACATCTGATTTTATCGTCATCCATACAATTCTTCTGTTCTTGTGCAAATTTAATAAAATCTTCAACACCATTAAAAAATTCACTGCGTATTCCATAGTTATCGCGACGTTTTTACCTTCAATTAATATTACTAATTAATTAAAAGCAGTACATTTGTGGCATTAATAATTTGAATTAACTAACTTTTCAATCATGACTAATTCATAGTTAGAAACATTAATATGTTAAATTTCACTCAAGTTCACTATTAATATTATTAATTAACTAAAATCAATACGTTAATGGCCGGAATTAATAATTTACTAATTAACTAAAGTTCACTAGCTAGTAACATTAATATATTAAATTTCACTAAAGTTCACTAAAATTAACTAACGCTCAATTAAAATTACTAATTAACTAATAGTAATATGTTAATGGCATTAATCGTTTCAATTATTAACTAATTCACAATATTAGAATTTGTGCACCAAACACACTAAATTATTACGTTATTGGCATTTATTCACAATACTAAAATTATGAAAATCTAATAGTACACATTAAATAATTAACTAACATATAATACTAATTAAAGTTATTACGTTAATAGCATTTATTCACAATACTAAAGTTCACTAATTTAACTTATTAATTAGTTAATTTCCATTTAACTAATATTGTTAAATATCATTAATTCACAATAATATATAATTCACACTTAACTAATAAAGTTTGAATCCTAACTTAAATCACTACAAATCCTAAATTATGCATTAACAATAATTTTTGCCAATAAACAAACCTAATCATCGTTGGTTATAAACCCATTTCAATTAACTAATATTTAAATCTAACTAATATTATCAAATCAAATTCTAAACCCATTTCACTAAAGTTCTATGTTTTAACTTAGTTAATTTATATTTAACTAATTAATATTGTTAAATATTATCTCATTAATTCACACTAAACTAATTAATAAAGTTTCAATCATACATTATGCATTAACAATAATTGCTAATAAACAATAGTTGGTGAAATAAGCTAAGCTAGCTAACTTAAATCACTACAAGTCACTCTAATAAGCTAGCTAAATTAAATCACTACAAATCCTAAATTATGCATCAATAACAATAATTGCTAATAAACAAATTAAACCGGCCTAATCATTGGTGATATAAACTCATTTCAATTAACTAATTAATATTTATATTTAACTAATATTTAAATTTAACTAAATTACATACGTTAATAGTTTAATATATTGTTAATAATATGAAAATTAACATGACCTCACTAAATTACGTTAAAATTACGTTAATAGTTTAAATAAATGAACAACTAACCTCACTAATAATATGTTACATAATTAAAAGAAATTAGTTAAAATGACATACCTTATCTGCATAAACAGGAAAAATGATGAACTGACAGATTACATCATTCAATCTTTAAACCGATACTACATCACTCGAATCTACGAATTTTTGAACTGATAAGTGTTGTTCTTACAATTGTAATGGACAATGGTGTTCGGATATATAAAAAAATTTGTCACGGATTTGTCACGAATTTATCTGTGACAACTCCTTTTCCATACCTTATTATCAACGGTTACCGCTGGAAAATCAATAATTGAGGTTTGTCATGGATTTTGTCACGGATTCGTCCATGACAAACTTTTTTTGATTTTTGTCACGGATTTTGTCACGGATCTGTCCATGACAAATGCTCGGGAGCAAAAAATGTTTTGGCCGGAGAAAAAACCGGTCACCGGAGTAAATTTGTCACAGACCAATTGTAACGAATTGTCACGGATTTTGTCACGGACGTATCCGTGACAAAACGTATTCGTGACAAATCCCATTTTTCCGTGACAAAGCCAGTGACAACTTTGTCACGGCCGTAATCCGTGACAAAAATCCGTGACAAAACGCGAGTTTTTTTGAAGTGTAAACTGAAACAATTTTGTGATATACGTAAATGTACATATGAGCTACAATTTTAGTGAAGTCATGGTTTGTGATGAGGTGGCACATAATCTCATTGGGAGACTAATAAATGATTTAGTGACATTCTCATTACGCAATGTGCGCTTATAACGATATTAAAAATTTTCAACATTATCTTATGATGATTATATCATGAAACATCGCTTAACTCTTGATCTTTTATGAAGAATACTTTATCACCAATTGCAATTGCCGAGGAAATTCTGGATTTAGTTGGGCGAGATTTAATCCTAAAGATTGAAACAAAAAACGCTAACTTTTGAACCGATGAAATACACATTTAATGTATCCATCAAGCTCAGATAGTGACCCCTTACCTGACATATGTTCTCGTGTTTTTTTAACAATATTAAATGTTCTGGATCGCTCAGCCATGAGCTAGAATTGAAAGTGGGTACTCCACTCGACATAACCGAGTTTTGAGGATATTGTCCGATCCTTGGATACTCCACCCGACATAACCGAGTTTTGAGGATACCGCTCGATCCTTGGGTACTCCACCCGACATAATCGAGTTTTGAGGATACCGCCCGATCCTTGGGTACTCCACCCGACCTATGATCTACCACATATCATACTAGATAGGGTCTATATCATAATTTATAATCAAGACTAAACCAAGTCTTAAGGCCTAAGTAAAATCATCCATGCAATTCATGCATTAAAAATCAACATATAGGCAATATAAGGCCAAATCGGCGCCAGTTCAAACTTGACCGGCGCCGGTTCATAATCCATTAATATGAACCGGGCTAAACCCGCTCAAACCGGCGTCAGTTCTACGCATGACCGACGCCGGTTGTCCCCTGGACAACCGGTCAACTCTCAGTTGACCCGCTATTTCAAATCCAATAAGTGTCAAACTTAATCACAACTTGTATTAAGTTATAAACAACCATTTTATGCACCTTTTATCTCTAAACATATCACATATGTTTTTATAAACATTTTCATATCACAAATCATGCATATTTCAATAGTTCCTTTCATACAAGCCTAATCACTTTGGCTAATCACATGTTTAATCTCATTTAAACATCATTATGAAAACATATAACATTTACTTAGGTAATCTCATGCTTAACCCAAAAGTTACAAGACATTAAGCCATCCACTCATCTCAAATGAGCTTTAAGAAGTTCTAACCTTCTTAGTTGAACTCCGGCGAAACTCCGGCGAACTCCGGCAAACTCTAGGAACACTTTAGTCAAGCTCCTAACATGGTTTTATCATCACAAAACTCATATCAACACAAATAACCTCTAAAAGGTTATTTTCCGGCGAACCGATCATTTTGGCTTCTAAGTCCGTTCTTAGACTTAGAACTACCTTTCAACCCCTCACTTTACATTTCTAAACATGTAGAACAATCTTAGGGGTCCTACATATGATATATATATATATATATATATATATATGGGTTGGTTCATGTGAGAAAGGAGTTTCAGGAGAGAAAAAAGAATGGAATTTGACCATTCATTCATCTAATCGTGCGGCACATAGATGAACAATACCAACTAGAAACGGCACATGATGTGCGCGTGTTAGTAGTTAATTTTGAATCATACGCATTATAATAATGGGGAAATGACATTTAGGTAAAAGACATAATCTTAGTTGGAATGCACCACTTGCACAAATACATATTCTGGGAAGCAATCCTCCACATTTGGAAAATAATTAATACATCGTACTCCATACAAGATAACTCTCACTCATAATTAACTTTTTTGACCAATTAAAATCACTTGTTCCAATAAATGTTTTATCTTATTAAAATTTCATTCCAAAATTGATATTCTTTCACAACTAATTCGGTCAACTCGTTTTAAAAAACTCTTTATTAGATTTTTGCCCAAATTTTTTAAATTTAATCATTTGCATTCAAATGCAATATTTCGTAGCTTGTCCATTTGCACTTCAATATTGAATAATTGCACTTTTATTTGAAACTCTATGCACAATTAATTGAATTGAATACTTATTTTGTTTTCTAAAATAATTAATACTATCGTATTTTGTACATCGTATTTCTAATTTTAATTATTTTAATCAAAGAATTAATGTACTTGGACACTGTGATATTTATTTACGTGTTTTTTAGATATCATATATATCCACATTAAACTCACTGACTAATAACCAAAATTGTAGAAATAATATTTATATTCTGCACTTTAATCTCTGTAGTTGTGCACATTTATATATTCTTAGATAAAATTGCCATGGTTGAAGGTAAGTCCCGTAGATCCAAAAGCCCAACACGAACTTTGGATATATCTGGAATGGTACAGAATCAAAGTGTATAACCAAATATAAAATATGAACTCACTAATACTCAAAAGCCCACTCGTATTAATTAACCTGTCTGATTACAAGGAAATTCCCGATCGGTAGGTCGGAATAATGCTTTAATACAAGAAATAAGAGCAATAATGCTATTCTAGAGCCTGAGTATTGAAATGCTAACCCTTACAATGATTTTAAACCTTCTATTTATACTAATGGAGAGCATGGGCTGCTCTATGTTGATTGGCTGTTGTTCCGCCGACTTGGTCACCCATGTTTCCACTTGCTGATGTCACAATCTGGCATTAATTGCACCTGGCCACTTGCTGGTTGTCCGCTGCTCGAATGGGATGTTGGACCATGCTGAAGACGCTGTCAAATTGGCCCAAGTATGATATATAGTCCGAACTCCGTTCGGTACATCTTCTTTCTGGGTCGGTCCTTACTTGGGCCGAACCTCGTTCGGCATGAATTCTTCACTGGATCTACTCATCATAGAGTGATGGGCTCGTTGTTTGGGTCGGGTATCTTGGGCCTTTTTGATCCAGGTATTGGGCCTCTGGATCAATATCCCAACACAAGTCCCCCACTTCCAATGTCTCGAATGACAGTGAGTGCATTAGGAAGTATGAATACCAATGTTGCAATTTGCTGAATGGCGATCGGGGTACAGAAGTAATCAGTTCCACATACTGTGATTTGACGGCTGTCGTTTTATTTCCCCATATTCATCATGATAACCGTCATTTAGTCTTTTCATTAGACACGCGTCTAGCTTAAATGCTTCTAGTGACATGTCGCTCCCTGATTGGTTCTTGACACGGCGGTTCAAAGGCTATAAATTAGCCTTTAATTTTTCAAATCCGGGTTTCGATTCTGCAATTTTCTTCGCCTTGCTGCTCTCTGAAATTTCTCCCAGCTTTCTTCGCTCAGGTACTTTCCCTCCCTTGCTTTATCGCGTCATCCCTGACTCAGTCGAGATGAATTCCCAACGGTGTTCTGATTTGGAAATGGCTTCTCAAGGGGAGGACCGTGATGTGGAGATTATCACCGTCCCTTTTGATGAAGGTTCCAAGGCGGCGACGGCGGAGGTTAGGGCGGAGACGGATGACTCCTCCGGCAGCTCTTCTTCCTCCAGCGAAGATTCCGATGATACCAAGTCCGAGGATGAACTAATTTCCATGGTGGCCGGACGTCCCAACGATTTCCCTCGCCATACCCTTGACCTAAAACTGATTAGGGAGAGGCGGCAAAAACTGACCTCCCACAATAGGGCCGAAATTCCGGCCCTAATCCCAGACCCAGTGAATTTCCGACTGCAAGCTGGGCTTCACCCAATGCGTCATAGGCCCGGGATGGTTGTAGTTCATTTTGACTCAATTAGGGCCGGGCTTAGGTTTCCGCTACATTCTTTTTTCATTTCATTTTTTAATTTCTATGAAATTGTACCGGCCCAAATTATGCCGAATTCCTATCGGGCAATGGCGGGTTTTATTTGCCGTTGTAAAGATGCCGGTGCCCGACCGACCTTAGATCTCTTCCATCAATTTTTTAAGGTAGCCCCTCAACAAACCCACGACTATCTGGCCACTAGTGCCCGAACGGGACATATTCTGTTTAAGGGCAATCCAACTTCAATCAAGGGGTGGAAAGACCGGTTTTTCTTCGTGTCTGTCCCGGACGGCCTAGTTCCCCGCAAATGGAATGCCTTCCCCCGCAAAACTCCTGATCCAGTCCTTACCGAAGAAATTTACAAGGACGTGCTTGCTGTGGAGAAAGATAAATGCATGGATATCATGAGTTATCTGACTCCCGATCGGCTAGTTGAAGCCGGGATAGGTACTGCCCGTTCTCTTGGGTTTACTTGTTTTGAGAAATCAAGTGCCATGGTCCGGGCGGTCCTTCCCGTGCGAGAAATGTTCTCTTTCACTTTTTTCTAGTTTCTCACACGCTAAGGCCGCTCGGTACTAACATTTCCCTTTGTTATTTTTCAGCACCAAATCCAGACTTACCCATGGATAACAATAGAGTTCTGGCAGCTGGTGGGGTTGGCAAGCGTAAAAAAGCCAGGAAGAACCCCACCCCTATTCCCTCTACTGTTACTGCTCAGGATGCTGGGTCTTCTCAACCAGTTCCAGAGCCACAACCAATACAACAGGTCCATCAGGACCAATTCGATGCCATGCTGGTCGATGATCGGTTTGGTTCTGATCAATTGCAACAATTTCCCGAGCACTTCCAATCTGCTCAAGAAACCGGTCAGGGTGCAGGTGATATACCCACCGTCCAGCTGTCTGGCCAGGTTGACCGGATCTCACTGGCGGATCCGGTTCATGATGTTGTAGAAAGAGGTGGCTGCTCAGCAAGCCAGATTTGGTCTACCTCTGCCTTCTTCAACAATTTCACCGTCCCCAAGCTGTCGGTCGAGCAATCTGAGGAATGCTTGGCCTTAACAACTCTGAAGGTACCTTACCATTTCATAGTTTAAATTTCTCATAGTTTAAAATTTTCTTCACACCATCTCATTTCCTGAACGACATTCTGCAGGTTGGGCTTTATAGTTTGCAGCTGAAGGAAGCTGGACTGGCCGGTCGAGCTGGCTGATCTTCCTCAAGCGCCCATAGTTGAAGCCCAATACGAGAAGTATCAACGGGACTTGCAATGGGCTGCTGACCGTGAAGCGGGGAAGGAGTCTGATCCCCCCACTGACTCAGATGAGGAGGAGGGTGATGAAGAAGACAATAGGGCAGAACAGTAGATTAGAATCTAATAATTTTAGCAATTGTAATCCCTTCCCCCTTTTTCCTCTTTCCTTGCAAACCTTATCTGTATTTCCTGGCCGATAGAGCCGATGAATATATATATCTTTTTTGCATAAAGCTCTATATACTGTCTTTCTTGCCTTTATCGAATGATTTACTCACCATTCGGGATTCAGTCCGTTTTGTAGGACTTAACGGTTTTCTGACTATTTTTTACTCAATACTCCTAACACCGTATGTTTGCCGCTCGGGCAGTAGATAGTTCTGACAATTTATAATGGACTACCCCCCTGCTTTTTGTGTTGATAGCCGTTCGGGCTTCTGTTCATTTTTTAGGACTTAGCTGATTTTTCTGGCCTCAGACGTTTCCTTCAGTTTTACCGCATTTGGCTTCCTTCGTATATTGATAGCCGTTCGGGCGTCTGATCGCTTTTTAGGACTTAGCAGTTTTTCTGGCTTCAGATGTTTCTGATAATCCACCGCATTTGGCTTCCTTCATATGTTGATAGCCGTTCGGGCTTCTGATCATTTTTAGGACTTAGCAGTTTTTCTAACCAGCAACTCTCTGTGATCTTTGCTAATTCTCTGTGAGCCCGTTCGTCAGTCGGCTAATTTGAAACATCTTAGTTATTTGGCTCGTTGTACGGTAATCGGCGATCTGAGTAGTATTTATCTGTTCTTATGGACCTTGTTGCTTTCCTTCATGTGACAAGATCTGCCTCAAAACATAAGTGCCCGTTCGACAGTCGCTTGCCTGGTTGACCAGTACTCTTAATCATGTATCTTCATTGTCCGTTCGGGGTACGTGCTTAATAATGAACCATAAATTCACCTTGATTAACCATAATCACGCCATGCCACGTGTTATTCACGGATTAGGTTTTTTGGGCGGCACTTTCTATATTTATAGAGAGGTGCTTGATCCTCATTTTTCTTGTTGTTTCCTTGGTTTTCTTTCTAAGCTCTCTCGCGTATTTTAAAGCTTTCTCTCTCTAGAATTCTCAGAATTCCTCAAGTGATTTTATGTATTTCTCTTCTAGCTCAGAATCTGAAGAAATGCCGTTGATTCGTGTAGGAAAAACATCTGCTGGGAACAAGGCCGAAGGCTCTTCTTCCCAAGTACCTAACTCCGGCAATCCTCTCGCAGGAAAAAATACCGAACACCCACGTGATGACGGATGCCTATCAGGGGACGACGTCCAGATTTATAACAAGGGAATGCCCGAGCGGCCACCCCGCATTCCCTTGCATTTTTACCGCATCCGTAAACAAAAACAACGTCTTCCTGAAGATGTCGAACGACAACTTGGCCAATTACTGCCTCCACCAAGAGAATATTATGCTGGATTCATCCGGCACCCAATGAGGCATCGACCGGGGCACGTGCTAGTGCACCTTGACGCATTGATTGCTGGGCTTCGCTTCCCTCTTCATCCGTTCATCGTGGAGTTCCTACGTCGGGTTTCTGTACTACCCGCTCAGTTCGTGCCCAGTACCTACCGCATTCTTACAGGCTTCATAATTCGATGCCAAGAACTGAGGATCGCTCCAAGTGTTGACTTATTTCTTCATCACTACTGCTATCAACCTTATTGGACGACCGGGTACCTGAAGCTGGTGGCCCGCTCTGATCGTCAATTGTTTACAGATAATCCCACCCCACCGGCTGATTGGGAGGAGCGATTTCTGTTTGTTTGGGTAGGTGATTCTCTGCCAATTCCGGATAGATGGAACGCCTACCCCATTCGGGATTCTCAGCCTAGAGTAGATGCCGTTCTACGCTCCCAAGCTGAATCTCTGCGTATGGGAGGAACCCGAAGTCTTCGGGGTTTTATTACCACTTCTAACATGCTATCTGCCGGGATTGGTAAGTGTAACAAGGCTTTAACTCGATCGTCATTCCTTCTTTCAATTTAGCTTCTTATCTCTTATTCCCTTTTTTGTAGGTGTGATATCCCCCATACCCGTCCAGCATTCTATATCTGTCGCTACTCTGACGGCTTCGTCTGGAAAAGGCAAGGAGAAAATGATTGTCGATCATGCCTCTGTGGAGCAAACCCGAAAGAAACGCAAGGGGAATGACGGCAACATATTGATCCCGGTCGATCACGTAGTTGATTTGACCGGGTCGGAGGCTGAGCCCAAAAAATCTATGCCTGCCAAACAAAAAACTCCAGCTCTTTCTGATGCGCCGGTCGATGATCGGATGTTTGTTGAGTTCTCAAACATGGGACCTAGAGCAGAAGGGAGATACCTGTTCGGGGTGATGCCATCATCCATGTGGTGCAGCACTGCAATTAAGGTTCCCCCCAGTTTCACGAACTTGACTCACTGGTCATATCTTCTTGAAGCAGGTCATCAAGAGGTGCTCAAGGTATATTTAATCTTGGTCTATTCCTTCCTACTCTTTTGCTTTTTCACTTTATCTGACTTCCTTTGTTACTTATCTTCAGGCCGGTGTATATTATCATAAGGCCTTCCTTGCGGCTGAAAAGGAAATGAAAGTCTTGGCCAGTGATCGGGACGACAGCCAGGTCCTTCTTTCTGCTGCTCGGAAACTAGCGGCTGATCTACAAGAACGTGCCAAGGAAGGTGAGAAGGTGAAAACTTCTCTCGCTGAAATGCAAGAGAAAACCCGATGTCGTGACCGGGAGATTAAAGAACTCTGGGCCAAGGTGCGGGCTACCGAATCCGCCGGGATCAAATTTGACAAGGCCGTTGGTGACGATCTGCCCGAACCTTATACGGTCAACACTTCCCAGATCGCAAATCAATCAATAGTTGATTATCAACGAGGTAAAGGGCTGAACGTCGCTCTGGAGAACACATCCCGGCAATTCATGGGACCTCATCTTGGCCAACTCTTACGCGAAAGCGAGGATCCCATCAAGGCAGGGATCGGTCTCCTGGACAGCACGCCGGAAGGGTAATCTTTTTTGGATGTCCTGACCGAGAAAACTGTGACGCAAAGTCAGGATCTGCTTTTGGATAGGAACCTTGATTTGATCCTAGAACATTTCCCTAAGCCGTTCGACCCTGATGAATTAGGCTTTGATGATCTGTTCGGGAACACATACGACCAGATCATGCAAAAGAGGACAAAAGCAGTGCCTGATGATGCGGCGCAGGCAGGGAGCTCCCAACCTCCACCTTCCCCGAACGGGAGTCCTCCAGTAGCATAGCTTTGTAAATTTTTGCTTTCTTGTCTTTTTATCTTGTATATTCCGGCTAGTAATGCCGAAGAATAAACTGGACATTTCTCTTTAACTGTTGATGTCTCTCTTCTGTTTTTTCTTTGACTTCTCTTGCTCATAATCATTTCTATGTTGCCGAACATCATTCGGCTCATGTATCTTTATATTTCTGACATTGTTTCCAAGCCGTTTTGATCCCTCTGTTCGGTCATAAAATTAGGCTGAAACAAATGTCTTCCTCCAAACCGTTCGTCATTCAGTCATTTACCTGGGAATTCTGATTCTGCGGATGACAATCCAGGTTACCGAACATCATTCATTTTTTCCATATTTGTTCTGACACCTTTCCCAAGCCCATTTTGATCCCTTTACCGTTCGTGATCCACGGGGTCAAAACTCATTTAGCTGAGGTGAATTCCTCCAAGCCGTTTTGATGTGACCACAGGGTCAAACTCTCAGCTGGGACAGGGGCTCCCTCCAAACTGTTAACCCGTTCGTCATTTGGTCATCCGGAATGATCCCACGTGTTAACAAGCTGAGGTGGGACTATCTCCCTTCCACATTTGTTCTGACACCTTTCCCAAGCCCGTTTTGATCCCTTTATCGTTCGTGATTCACGGGGTCAAAATTCTTTTAGCTGAGGTGAATTCCTCCAAGCCGTTTTGATCGTGACCACAGGGTCAAACTCTCAGCTGGGACAGGGGCTCCCTCCAAACTGTTAACCCGTTCGTCATTCGGTCATCCAAAATGATCCCACGTGTTAACAAGCTGAGGTGAGACTATCTCCCTTCCAAACCCATAATTCTGATGCATTCTGAACTATTCTCTCTGGCTCGTATCATCCATATTAGGGGTCTGAGGTAACCCTTTTCAAGGAAGCCCATAGATCCGAAAGCCCAACACGAACTTTGGATATATCAGGAATGGTACAGAATCAAAGTGTATAACCAAATATAAAATATGAACTCACTAATACTCAAAAGCCCACTCGTATTAATTAACCTGTCTGATTACAAGGAAATTTCCGATCGGTAGGTCGAAATAATGCTTTAATACAAGAAATAAGAGCAATAATGCTATTCTAGAGCCTGAGTATTGAAATGCTAACCCTTACAATGATTTTAAACCTTCTATTTATACTAATGGAGAGCATGGGCTGCTCTATGCTGATTGGCTGTTGTTCCACCGACTTGGTCACCCATGTTTCCACTTGCTGATGTCACAATCTGGCATTAATTGCACCTGGCCACTTGCTGGTTGTCCGCTGCTCGAACGGGATGTTGGACCATGCTGAAGACGCTGTCAAATTGGCCAAAGTATGATATATAGTCCGAACTCCGTTCGGTACATCTTCTTTCTGGGCCGGCCCTTACTTGGGCCGAACCTCGTTCGGCATGAATTCTTCACTGGATCTACTCATCATAGAGTGATGGGCTCCTTGTTTGGGCCGGATATCTTGGACCTTTTTTATCCGGGTATTGGGCCTCTGGATCAATATCCCAACAGCAATAAATATGCACAAATGTAAACTAACAATTATCAAATGCATTTTTATATAAATAAAAGTGCATTATTATATCACACTTTATAAAATTTTACATTGACACTTTCTAAGAAAATGAAATGCACTTTTATCAGGTGCATTTAAATATATTCAAAAGTGCACTGTTTTATTACAATTTTTAGAATGATGCATTGACACATGTTATCAATAATGAATGAAACTTTGTATCCAAACGAAAAAGTATGTGCATCAAGATACATTTAAAGGTGCATATTTTTATTACAATTTCTAAAATGATACATTTACACTTGTTACTAATAAATGCACTTTTCCTTTCAATGAAAATTATTTCATTATATGGGCTACGTACGTTACTGCATGTATATAATACAAATGTGCATAAGTAAAATTAATGTGCATTAAGTGAAGTATAGATGTGCATAATGCATTGTGATTTGTGAACTCCTAAATCCCAGAGATGAATGTTTAAGAAGAATAATGATCAGTGATGAAATCAATTAAATATTGGTGACAAAGACAATCATAATTGCGTAGGAGATTTTAAGAGAAAGAAATGGTGATGCAAAGTGCAAACTTACTTGTACACGTGTATTACAAGTAATAATGAAGAGGAATGTAAATACAAAGAGTTATAATTGGACCGAAATCATAGGGATTAAGTTATGGAAAGCAACGTATGTTCATGACTAACGAGATAAAATAACTATTGTTCCCTTTACGATAGAGAAACCGTTTCTTTTAAAAGGTTTAATCTAATGATTGTGGTTAATTCTTTTTTCTTTCCTAAGATGTATTTCTCACTTGATCCTATATATATATATATATATATATATATATATATATATATATATATATATATATATATATATATATATATATATATATATATATATATATATATATATATATATATATATATGTATATTTATGTCATATGATAGATAAAAAGTAGGAGAAAAGTTATTATAAAGTTATTACCTTAATCCTTCACACTTTTTCTAACTTTTTCCTTCTTTAATCTTCTTCCTTGGACCAACCTTGCTTGGGATCGTTTTGCAATAATGGAGCATGAACTTAGAGCTTCTTTTCTCTCTCTTGGAAGTCCTTGGCCGAGCTAGGGGTGAGAGAGTGGGTAGAGTTGCTCCTCTTGTCTCATTTGGGCAATGAGTGAAAGAAAAGAGGCCCACCTATATTGTTATTTAGATGCTCTTCATCTCAATCACTCCTCTACCATAATGCTGCTCTTCTTTGTCAACCTTGAGCACACAAAAACATTGGGTGGCCCCCACTCGTGTGGGAGGTCATCCCAATTTGTCCCGAAATGTACATTCGACCCCGAAAGTTGTATTTCTAGGACTCTTTTAATTATATTTTATTTTATCAGGTCAAATAAGTTTTTAATCACTATGTGGTCCTGGAATTATCAGGAGGTCCCTGTTCCTGGTGTGGGTCCCACGTGCAATTTACTATTCGCGCAAAAGAATTAACAAAAATTTACAACCTCGTAAATTCATAATTCATTCTTCAAGGTTTATTACATGATTTACTAAAAAGTAAATATACTTGTGGACGGTGTTACAAGTTCACCCCCCTTATTTGGAATTTCGTCCCCGAAATCAGCGTGTCTTATTGAAAAGAAACGAGTATTGCTCCCTCATTGAGACCTCGGTCTCCCAGGTTTCTTCTTCGACTCGATCACTCCTCCAAAGTACTTTAACTATAGGAATCTCCTTGTTCTTAAGCTTCTTTACCTGCTGGCCCAAGAATATGTGACAGGTCTCGTACATACTTCTTGAGCATCGATACATGGAATACGTCGTGGATCTTCTCAAGTTCAGGTGGTAACTTGAGGCGGTAAGCCACGGCTCCAATCCTTTCAAGGATTTCAAACGGACCAATGTGTCGAGGGTTAAGTTTACCCCTCGATATGAATCGGATGATACCTTTCCAAGGAGAAATCCTTCGAAACACCTCATCACCAACTGCAAACTCTAACGGTCTACGCCGTTTATCGGCATAACTCTTCTGCCGATCTTGGGCAGCCTTAAGTTTATCCCGAATGATCTTCACCTTAGCCTTGGTCAACTCAACATGTTCTATACCTTCGAGCTTGGCCTCGCCAACCTCGTCCCAACACAACGGTGTTCTGCATTTCCTTCCATACAATGCTTCGTATGCATGTCAATACTCGCCTGAAAACTGTTATTATAGGCAAACTCTACAAGCGCCAAATGTTTGTCCTAACTCCCTTGGAACTCCAAAGCACATGCCCTAAGCATGCCTTCTAAAATTTGTATTACCCGCTCGGATTGCCCATCCGTCTGTGACTGAAATGTTGTGCTAAACTTCAATTTAGTTCCCAACGATGCCTGAACTTTGGCCAAAATATGGATGTGAATCGTGGGTCCCTATCTGAAACGATGGATATTGGAACTCCATGTAACCTCACAATCTCCCTATAAGAATTAAATAAGTTCAGCGATTAAAAATAAATAAAATAAATGCGTTGTGCGATATTTGGTTGATTTGGAAAATAAAATTGCTAAATAATGAATAAATAAAGATTTGGTTTTTCTCTAATTAACGACGAAGGGAACAGGGATTGATTCCGGGGTAACCATATTTCTGGTAGATCAGGTCTAATTACATGAAATTAATTTAATTGAGTCTAGCTAGTCATTACTAAGTTCTTACCGCTCTCGCGGCGTAGAGTACAATAATTTAGGTGACCAGACAGATCTCTCATGCGACAAGATCCTAAATTATTGCCAAGACGAGCGAGCTTACGGCTCCTTAATCGCTACCAATCTCTTAGCGAACGATTAAGTGTGTGTGAATGGGTCCTAGAAAAAATTAGATCTCTCTTAATTTATTCTACACGCAATTGTAATTCTAGCTGCAGTCTAGGTCACAAGAGATCAGTTAAATTATTCAAACACAAATTAAACGGCATTCATGCAATTAATCCATCAAGAGTCTAGTCATACATCATGATTAATTCCTTCATCAATCCTATATCCCTAATTAAAACTACTCACAAATAATAATTGAAAGATCCATAAAATTGGGAAGAATAGAATTAATTGTCATTAATTAAAAAGTAGGAACTTACAAAGAAGCTCAAAGAATTGAAGAACAAGCCTAAAAAGCTCTCAAAATTTCGTGCTAGGCCTTCTCTCTAAGTTCCATCCCAAAACAGGGGATTATAAGCTGTTTAAATAGGGAAAAGGGGGTAAAATTCGAGCTGGAATAGGAGATACGGGGTCAGGCATGACGCTAGGCACGGCGTGCCTGGCGTCCGTGCCTGCGGAGCAAACGCGCGTCTCGCGTCCAGGCACGGCGTGCGTCCCGGGCAGGCATGGCGTGCCTGACTGGCAGTAGCTCCAGAGTTGTTTCCTCTCCGAATTTGACAATGATTGCATGAAAGTTGTAACTATTGAATCCCTCCTCTATCCACCACAACTTGCAAAACTGGATTTGGATCATCCAATCAAAAGATATGAATAAACTGGTGGAAGATCGCATTTTGAAATCGCAACAACGATCATCTAACTTCTTCGTCTGTTTTCACCTTTCTCCTCTTAGATTCTCGGAATAATGTCTTGATATGATTTGTATCCCTTGAAGTTCGCTTTCATATGGAACATGAATCGTGTTCTTTGGATGTTTCTACAAAATGATATGCTTGAACGATTGATAGAAGGTCATCCTGAACGCCATTTTCAAGCTCTATTCCTCTTCATTTGATCCCGTAGCCAATCCTAGAGCTCTTTTATCATCGAATCTTCATCGTGAACCTCCCGTTGACCTCCAAAGCTCTCAATTCTCTCTCGAATACATCATCAACTCATCCCAATTGCTTCGCGCCGGTGCCGGACTCCAATTCCCGATTTTCAGTCCAAACAATACAAAACTCGAACCAACACCCGGTAACTATGACTTGAGCTAAAAATGAGACTTGTGACACAAAATAATTAGGGAAACCATCAAAAGTCGATCTAAACATGCATCAAATGCGTGTCTAAATACAGACTTATCAGATTCCCCCACACTTAATCTTTTGCTTGTCGTCAAGCAAACTGAACAAGGGACTTACGATAATCACCACACGGAATTAAAACAACTAGCATGCACATGTAGTTAAAGGGATATTCATAGAATAGACAGATAAAACCAAGAAAATTCTCCCCTAAACTACATCTTTATACTCTAGCTAACATTAATGACAAGATTATTCACAACATCCTCAAAATAGTGACAGCCTACACTAATAAACTAGCTACTGATCAGAAAGACTTGTGAAGGTTGTGGTTAATGGTGAATGAACAAACAATCCCTTTATTTGTGAGTTTTGGAACAACCTGACAAGGACTTAATGCATTCAGAAAATTCAGGGCTATTCTTAGGATCAGGGAATTCAGTAGACCACAAATTAGGAACTATCATTTAACCTATGCAAAGAAGTAGACATGATGTACAACCAAGCTAAACCGCCGTGGCACATTGGTGCTTT
The DNA here is from genome assembly GCA_945859875.1 of Cuscuta europaea. Classification (NCBI taxonomy): domain Eukaryota; kingdom Viridiplantae; phylum Streptophyta; class Magnoliopsida; order Solanales; family Convolvulaceae; genus Cuscuta; species Cuscuta europaea. The sequence continues at coordinate 3,400,174 of CAMAPE010000030.1, forward strand.
GACGTATACTTGAAGTACGCGAAGGACTAATGCTAATTTTGCAATAGCCTCCAAGTTCAATTAATTAAGATCAATTTTCCTTGTCATGTTGGCACGAGAACGCCATTTCTTTCAAAAGATACCCAAGTCTCATCTTATTGTGCGAACACTTACGCTTTTTGACCGAGTCTCCCATTCTCTTTTTCGCAAGGCAAGAGGTCTAGCTATATTAATTATTTTTTTCAATTTTTTCAGATTTTCACTAGACATTACCCCATTCTAATCTCGGTCTCACCAAGGAAAATTAGCAATTAAAGTTCATTTAAACAGGTGAGACCGAGAGCAAAGTCCTTTTCCTCAATGAAGGGAGATAGGGTCTCTGCTTGCTCCAGGATTCTAGAAAGTTTCCATTTTCTCCAGGCTTTGACTCTTGCAAATTCCGCATCCAGTTGCTCTAGAGGGGTCAGAGCAGGTGAGTTATTGGCTGGGGAAGATTGAGGTACCTGCTCGGTTAGTTGAAGCGTCTGCTCCTCTATTCGAGCAACCTGCTCTGCCTCTTGAGCTACATGCTTGTCCTCTCGAGCCACCTGCTCTGTTGGTTGTTGTAGTCTTGGTATTAGGATAGAGAGAGGTATGGCTGAGCTGTTGCTTGCATTTGAGGAGTTGGAAGACGGCTCTGCTGCTTCATGGATGACTGGGAGAGGGGAGGCCACTGCTTCTACTTCGTGAATGAGTGGTAGAGATGAGGCTGCCTCTTCCAATTCTTCCTGTAGATTTCTGGTTGCTGTCCTTGACTTCTTTGATTTGATTTCTGCACATCCGGATCGAGGTCGCTTTGCTAATTTCGTTTTGATTCTTGTGAATTCAGTTTGGAGGAGCTCGTTGGAGGGAACTTCTGATCTTGCTTGAATTTCCGGGGCCCCTGCCTTGAAGTCTGAAATAAAAACTTCCTCCAATTTGTTGGTTCCTTAGTTATTCCCACTATCCCCTTCTTCTTGAGTAGTTCTCCAATCAGAGATCCGTAGCCTAGCAACGACAGAGTACCATCTTCCCTTCTTCCTTTGTGAGATTTATTTACATATTTCATGAGCTCGTTGTAAACGTACCTTGCCATGTTGTGTGGGGAGCCAGAGATTATTACGGACAGTGGTTTTGCCCGTTGTGCATTTATCTCGTCTAGGGCTGTGGTTCTTGTGTCAATACACTTGTAGAGAATGTCCAGTACTACATCATATTCTTGAACCATCAGCTTCTTCTTTACCTTGAGGGTGTTGAGGTTTTGAGTTCTTGGGAGGAAGACCTTTTCTTTGAAATTTTCTTCGTCGAGGTTGAGGTCTTCTACGTCTGAGGCTTCATCTCCAGGTAGAGAGAACATATCTCTGATTTCCTCTTTTTGAATTTCTACTTCAAGTCCTAGAACTACTGACTTCAGTGTGTCAAGGGTTGAGTTGGTGTAGAACTCTGCTACTATCTCGGGGTAGAAGCAGGGATAAAGGTAGGTTTCCATTTTCATGAGCCTCGTTGTCTCTAGTTTCATCAGTAGTTCTCTCATTAGATCACTATTGTCTTCTCTTTGAAGGGTTTTAGAAGTGTTTAGGATTGAACCAGTGAAAATGGACTTTGATATTTGGATGAGGGAGGCCATTTTTGTGTTTGGAGATTGGGTTGGTGGATTGAGAGTTTTTGAGAATTTTAGAGAGTGTTTGAAAGCTTAGAAAGAGTTAGAGAGAGATTCCAAAGTGAAAAGTGTGTAGGAGTTGTACGGAGGGAGTATTTATAGCCTATCCAAAACTAGCCGTTGAAATATAGCCGTTGGAGAATACGGCTGGTTCCTTTAAGCATTAATTGTGTTCACACTGGTAGCAGGGGGCTCAAACGTTGGTAAATTTTAGATGGTTTCTGAGAGCAAAATTCACCTTTTTGGAATCCTTGATACGAGAGGATCAATATAATATAGGCTAAGTTCAGAGATTCCATGTATTTTGTTCGGAAATTGAGCCCACTGATGTCCTGAGACAGTCGTCTGCTCCTGAGGCAAACACCTGCTGGCAAGCACCTGCTTGATTTTGTGAACCGGTGTTTTTACCTCCATTCACCTTCCTTGTTTCTCTCTAGTCCGTTTTGGTTGAATTACGTGATGCATGTTTTTGCGGGGGTCAAGAAAATGTAGCATTTGACTGGTTTGTTAGGCACCTGCTGAGCCTACTGCTGATGAAATACAGTCACCTGTTGAGCTTACCGCTCGGGATTTTGACTCCTTTATTTGTGAAAGTCTGAGGTTGACTTCCTTGGACCTTGATGCTTCATTCCTTGTTGATTTAAGTAGCTTTCCTTCAGCAGGTGGCTACCCTTGAGTATTACATAAGAGTTCCCCCTCAGCAGGTGGCTAGGAATTCCCCCTTGATTTAAGAATCAAGTTCCCCCTGAATAAGTGCATGGTTATTCCTTCACCTGGTCAAGATCATCTAGCATTCCAAGCTCGTGTCTTATTTCGTTGAATCTTGCTTCATTCAATGGCTTGGTGAAGATGTCAGCCAACTACTTTTCTGTGGGGATGTATCTTAGCTTGATGGTCTTCTTCTCAACATGTTCTCTAAAAAAGTGGTGCCTGATCTCAATATGTTTGGTTCTTGAGTGAAACACCGGATTGTGAGTGATTGCTATAGCACTTGTGTTATCACACAGGATGCTAATCTCCTTTGTCTCTTCCCCATAATCCTTCAATTGTTGTTTCATCCAGAGTATTTGAGCACAGCAACTACCTGCAGCTATGTATTCAGCTTCGGCAGTGCTAGTAGCAATTGAATTTTGTTTCTTGCTGAACCACAAGACAAGTCTTCCTCCAATCAACTGACAGATACCAGAGGTACTTTTTCTATCAATTTTGCATCCAGCAAAGTCTGAGTCTGAATAGCCATAGAGATCAAAACCTCCATCTGTTGGGTACCATAATCCAGAGTTAGGATTACCTTTGAGATACCTCAATATTTTCTTTGCAGCAAGCAAATGGCTTTCTTTAGGCTTTGATTGGAATCTTGCACATACTCCAACTGAGTAGGATATATCTACCTACTAGTAGTGAGATATAACAAGGAACCAATCAAACCTCTATAGAGTGTAGGGTCAACATCTTTTCCATCTTCATCTTGACTCAAACCTTGTGAAGTGTTCATGGGAATTTTTACAGTAGACTTGTTTTCAACTTTGAATTTCTTCATGAGATCTCTTGTATATTTAGCTTGGTTGATGAAGATACCTTGTGGATTTTGCTTCACTTGTAGTCCCAGAAAGTAGTTCAACTCTCCCATCATGCTCATTTCAAATTTGCTTTGAATGAGAGTTGAAAATTTATCACATAATGCTTGTTTTGAGCTTCTAAAGATTATGTCATCAACATAGATTTGAACAAGCCGTATGTGGGGACCTTCTTCAATTTTGAATAGAGTCTTGTCTACTTTTTCTTTAGTGAACCCATGATTCACTAGATATTCAGAGAGAGTATTATACCATGCTCTTGGGGCTTGCTTGAGTCCATAAAGAGCTTTCTTCAGTTTGTATACTTGATCTTTCTCTCTATTGACTTCAAATCCAGGAGGCTGCTCCACATAGACCCCCTCTTCTAGTAGTCCGTTTAGGAAGGCACTCTTCACGTCCATTTGATAGACAGTGAATTGCTTATAGGCAGCATAAGCTAGGAATATCCTTATTGCTTCAAGTCTGGCAACAGGAGCGAAAGTTTCATCAAAATCTTTTCCATCTTCCTGGCAGTAGCCTTTGGCTACCAGTCTTGCCTTATTCTTGACAATGGTGCCTTCTCATCCATTTTGTTTCTGAATACCCATTTGGTTCCTATCACATGTTGATGATAGGGTCTGGACACAAGCTCCCATACATTGTTTCTTTCAAACTGGTTGAGTTCTTCTTGCATAGCTTGTATCCAGTCAGAGTCAAGTAGGGCTTCTTCTATTTTCTTGGGCTCAGTTTGTGAGATGAAGCATGAAAATAGTGCTTCTCTCTGAATGGTTGCCTTAGTACGAACCCCTTCATTGATGTTTCCAATGATTTGGTGAGGAGGATGTTTATTCAACCATCTAATGTCAGATGTTTGATTTATTTGAGTCACCTGCTTGTCCTCCTCTTCTTCTTCACTTTCGTCTGGTAGAATGTGGGTATTTGGAACTTCAAGCCTTGAGCTTAAATCAGCTGGAACTTCTGGGGAGTTGATTTTGGGGGAGTTAACTGCTAGCAGTGGCCTGGTATTTGAGTCACCTGCTGGCAGTACCATGCCTTGTGAGTCAACTGCTGGCAGTGGGCTGCCGTTTGAGTCAACTGATGCTTCCAAAATCCTTTGATCTTTTTGAATATCATTACTGGGAAGGCAGTTTGGAGCCTTTCCAGTATCCTTCTTTGATTTAGATGTCTCACCTTCCTCCCTTTTGTCAGCAGTGGAGTGGTTTTCAAAAACCACGTGGATTGATTCTTCTACAACCAGAGTTCTTTTATTCGGGATCCGGAATGCCTTGCTTGTAGCTGAATAGCCCAGGAAGATCCCTTCATCAGATTTGGGATCAAATGGCTTGAGATAATCTTTTCCATTGTTTAGAATAAAGCATTTGCATCCAAATGTATAGAAATGACTAACATTTGGCTTCCTTCCCTTCCATAATTCGTATGGAGTCTTTTTGTAAGTCTTATGAATAAGACTTCTATTCTGGGTGTAGAAAACTGTATTGATTGCTTCTGCCCAAAACCTTTTGGGCAGCCCGGCTACTTCAAGAATTGTTCTTCCAGCCTTCTTGAGTGTCCTGTTCCTTCTTTCAGCAACACCATTTTGTTGAGGTGTTCAAGCAGCTGAGGTTTGGTGATGGATTCTATTTTCTTCACAGTACTGAATTACTATAGAGTTTAGAAATTCAGTACCTCTATCTGATCGGATCTTTTGTATTGATACACTTTTCTCATTTTGGATCAATTTCATCCGTTCAGGGAGCTTCTTTTCTGTTTCATTCTTCTTCTTGAGGAATAGGGTCCATGTGTATCTGGAGTAATCATCTACTATAACCAAGGTGTACCTTCTGCCACTTAGATTTGTTGATTCAACTGGTCCAAAAAAGTCAAGGTGCAGTAGGCTTAATGGTCTAGTTGATGATTCTGCTTCTTTGGATTTGACTGATACCTTTGTTTGCTTCCCTTTTTGACATGCATCACATAAGAGGTCCTTCTTGAAATAGATTTCTGGAAGTCCCTTCACCAATCCTTTTCTGGACAGTTTGTTGATGGTTTTGAAATTGAGATGGCTGAGCTTGTTGTGCCATTCCCAACTTAAATTTGAATCTGCCTTTGTCACTAAGCAGATTCCTTCCTTAGTTGAGCTCCACTCAACAACATATATGTCTTTCTTTCTTCTACTAGAAAGCACATTTTTATCATTTTTGACATCTCTAATCAAGCAGATGTCTTTGGAGAATGTGACATTATAGCCATTGTCACAGATCTGGCTTGTGCTTATGAGATTGAACTTCAAACCCTTAACATAGGATATGTTATGGATTGTGAGTCCATTGATTGATAAATCTCCAACTCCTTTGGTTTCTCCTTTCGTTTCCACATTCCCAAATGTAACTTTGGGTCCTTCTCCAGCAACATAGTTAGACAGTAGCTTCTTGCTTCCTGTCTTGTGCCTGGAGCAGCCTGAGTCTATGTACCATATTTGTGAGTCAGCTGCTCCAGCACCTTCCTGTATTCATTAGTGTTGAGCAGTAGCCCACAAGTTAGTGGGCGACTTCCCTTGTACAAGTTTAGGTATCCAAGCCCATCTAGAACCATTTAGCTCTAAGCATACAGGTTTATAGCTATTTGAAGTATTGTGATTATGGGGGATGACTATGTATTTGTTAATCCTTTTCCTTGTTGATGTGGGAAATGGATTATTCACTTTTGGAGGAGTCTGCTTAGTATTTTGGCTGTGGTTGGTCTTATTGATTGGTTGCCAACTGGTTCTTGGGTTTTGATGGTTAGGGAGTGTTTGTTTATACAGGGATTTGTATTTTGATTTGGGAGCTGGCTGGTTCTGTTCTTTGGGAATAAGTTGGGGATGAGGTTTTTGGTAGATTAGCTTTCTTGTGTTTGTTTGTTGGATGGTGGATGGGGAGTTTTGATTGAGTCTTGTAAGGGATATGTAGCCCAGACCTTTTCTCTTCCTATGTAGAATAACTTCAGCAGTAGGGTCACTGATTTTACTATCTATGCTGAAGTTATTCATCTTGTTTTTCAGCTCTTTGTTCTCTTCTTTTGAGACTTTGTTTCGGCCTAAGGCATCTAAGTGCTTTGCATGGATAGCCTTAATGTCTTGTTTTAATCTATCATTTTCTGATCTTAAGAGAACATGGTGATTTTGGACCTTTTGGAAGTCTTTTAGTAAAGATTCAAGTGTAATGTTAGAAGGTCTAGAATCACTTGAGCTATAGGAAGAGCAGGATGTTACCTCAACATCATTGTAGTGGTCTTTAGCCATGAGGCTTCTAGGAGAGCAGCTTTCATCATCTTCATTGAGCCACCTGTTGTTTTCTCCAGTGAGCCACCTGCTGCCTTCTTCAGCCACCTGCCAAGATCCCAGGAAAAGAAGTGCTTCTTCTGAGCTCTCAGATGAGGAGCTTTCATCACTTGAGTTGCTTTCCTCTTCGTTGTGGGAGTCCTCCTTCTTCTTTTCACTCACAAAGGCTTGATGGTTCCCTTTGAAGTTCTTTTTATATCCAGCTTTTTGAGTAGTTGCCTGCTGCCCTTGGTACTTCTGTGCCAATGGAAGAGGGCACTCATTTTTGTAATGTCCTGGCTATCTACGGTTGTAGCATAGGACAGTGTCCTCACTGTATTGAGGTCTCCCTTGCCTCCTGGGTAGCATATTGTACGGCTTCTTTGAGGCAGATCCCTCTTTCTTCATGAATCTCTTAAACTTTTTCACAAACATGGCAAATTGCTCATCAGTGAGAAGATTGTTAAGAGATTTCTCATTGGATCTAGATGAGCTCGGTTCTGACACTAGGGCTAGTGTCTTTAATTCTTCTTCCTTCTCTTCTTTGATCTCCTTTATTTCAAACTCATAAGCTTTAAGATCACTGAAGAGTTTATCGATTGACAGTGTTATGAGATCTCTGTTATCACTCATAACAGTCACCTTCATGTCCCACTTTGAGGGCAGACCTCTCAAGACCTTAAGGGAAATCTCTTTCTGGGATAGTTCTTTCCCTAGGCCAGAGACCTCCGCCACAATCTTCAGGAATCTGGACTCCATCTCATGGATAGATTCATTTGGCAGCATCTTGAAATCCTCAAACTTCTTGAGGGCTATGGTCAGTTTATTGTCCTTTTCCTGTTCATCTTCTGCTCCAATTTTTGTTAGCTCATCTCAGACATCCTTGGTTGTTTCACATTTCCTAATCCTGGAAATATGGATTCATCTACAGATTTGAAGAGAATGTCTTTGGCAATGTTGTCAAGGTTATTTCTCTTCATGTCTTCAGTTGTCCATTCCAATTTGGGTTTTGGAATATACACATCCTCTTGATCATCAGTTTGTTTAGTTGTGTTGACTTTCATTATTTTGATAGGTCCAGCTGTAATCACCTCCAACATTTCATCATGTAAGGCACTGAGATGTGCTTTCATTCTTATTTTCCAGTCGTCTAATTTGTTCAAGTTGAACAAAAGATTCTTTGCAAGCTGACTGTCCATTTTTAGAAAGTATTTGGGAAGTAAAGTGGATTTGGATCTTTAGTTCAAATTAGTCAGCAACTGACTCTAGGAACACTCCTCTCTGATACCACTTGATGGTCCCTGATAGAGGTAAAAGTCTAGAGGGGGGGTGGGGTGAATAGACTTTTAAACCTTTTTCAACTTTAAAAACTTTTCCCTTCTAGAAGAGTTGACCTATAATCTTTTGGGAGATTTATAGATGCACATCGGAAGTCTTTGACCTCTAGATAATCAGTGTGTGACAACTTTCTAACTTGGGTGATGTTTGGACTTAAATAGTGAGCAGTTGGCTTGGTAGTTGGCTGGATGGCAGGGAACTATGGAGGCAACTGCTGAGGAAATATTTACTGTATGATGAAGGCGAAGATAGAATATTGCTTAGAATGATGAGAGCTTTACAGAAATGTGCTGAGATGATTATAATTGAAAGTTTTACAGGAGCAGTGGTCTCGGCAGTTGGGTGGTCACCAGGGAACTGCTGAGGCACCTGCTGAGTTACATGCTGACTTTCAAAGATCACTTTGAACAAACTTCTTGGTAAAGATGTTATGAGGATCTTGTGATGTTGAGATGTTCAAAAGAAAGAGATGTGTAAGAGCAGTGGGCTTAGCAGTTGGGTGGTCACCAGGGAACTGCTAAGGCTACTGCTAAAGCTTAAGTGATGAATTCCTGAGATCTTATAGAAGAGACTTTCTGTAGTGATGTTACAGGGCTCTTTTGAGAAAATTGTCTCAAAAAAAGTAAGTAATTAAGCAGTAGGATAAGCAGCAAGATCAATCAAGACTACTGCTTAGGATACTGGTGGCAAACTACAATCCTTTTATGAGAAGTGTTGGGTGTGTGCTTTGTTGAATGAAAGTAAATCAACACACAATATATCCTGGTTCAGAGGTGGTGTAAGCCTCCTACGTCGAGTCTCACCCTCTTTCAGATGGATTTCCACTAAAGTATTAAGACCAATACACTTAGTGCCAATCTAGCCTTTACAACACTTAGGCCTAGATTGATGGTGTTTCACAAAGAGTACAACACCACTCCAAGTTACTCAATCCTTTAGAATTTTCTCAATTGATCCAGTGGGGATCAAAAGGTACTCTATCTATCTATCCACACTTAGGACTTGATAACACAGTCCTTCTAAGTGTTTACAACAATGTTTTGTGATTTGTTACAAGAAAGTTCTAACCTCCAACTAGGAACTAAACTTCTAGAATTTTAGCAATGAAGACTTGTAACTTAGAAGTTTAGTGAAACATAAGTCCAAGTAGAGAGTAAAGTTAAGTTCACACTTTCTCTTTTGCTAGATAGCTCGTATATGCTCAATGGGAGTTTTTCTCTACTTTGGATGCTCAAAGCTTGGTTAGAAACTTTTCGTTTCGGCCTATATTTATAGGCTTCTCCTGTTGATTAATCTCATCCGTTGATTAGGATGATTTAATCTTCAACGTTGAAACTCTGCCAATGACGAGTTGTGTATTCGTCTTCTTGTGCTGGAGCAGTTAATGCTACTGTCTTCAATAATTGGCCACTCAAAGATCCTTTTCAAGGATACTTCCATGTGTGCGTTCAATGATGTAGGTCTGTGTACATCTCTGGCATTAAATGCCTATCAATTTTTATCTTCAATCATATACATTCAATGTATATAATTTTCGAACATATGTGATAGTTTAATTTTTGTGTGTAAATAAATTTATACTGGTAGGATTTAAATATCCTATTAAGGCAAATAAAAATTACCTTATTGCATTTTTATATTTCCACCATAATTTTATTAGTCTCAAAAATTGTGCATTTATTTGTCACTTTAAGTTTAGACTTTGAACACTAATACCCGAAATAAAAGAGACACAATGTACAAGTGTAGAGTATGGTGACATCATCAAAATCTATCAAAATTGGGTACTAACAAATGGATAGTCTATGAAAAGCTTAAATTAGGCCAGAGGTGATAATCAAATAAAAATGAAATCTTTCCTTCCGTTGTACGAAGTATAAAAATAAAATAAAAATGAAATCTTAAAGTCTTTAAGTACGATTTTTTATTATTATCAAAAGTTAGCTAGCTGCGAGAATCTGATCTCTCATCTCCCATATAGCCATATAGGTAGCGAATCTATTTCTACGTACATTTTACAGATAGATGATGCTCTACCAAAGTCAAGCTTTAGTTTATAATTATTAAACGCAAAGTTAATTAATTAACCAAACTATCGTAGATCATAAGCTAACTACTGTCTACGTACATTAGCTTATATATATGAATAAGCCAATCGATCCTGAATAATACTCCGTAATAGTGATGAAGAAGACGAACTGTTACTCTGCTTTCCACCAGGCGCTGCTTTTTCTCGTCTCTAGTCTTCTTCTCCCCTGTTTGGTCTCGTCCCTAACCTGCCAGAGAACCTGCGGGAGCCAACTCATCAGATACCCGTTCGGGACCGGGCCGGGCTGCGGGGACCCGCGGTTCGAGCCTTACGTGACCTGCAACAGCCAGCAGCAGGTCCTGAGGTTGGGCACCAGCAGCGGGTGTTACCCGGTCACGGCCATCGACTACCAGAGAGAGGTAATTTACATCTCTGACCCTTCCCTCTCCACCTGCTCTTGCACCCCGCCAAGCAGAGGATTCAGCCTCGACGGGAATGCTCCTTTCTCCTTCTACGACTCCACCGTTTTCGCCCTTCTAGGTTCGTTCATACGTAATCTCTCTAAACTCACCTCATTTTGGCTCATTACCTAGCTTACATTTTGTTTAAGTATAAACAATTAGGGACGCAGGAATTCCTCTTAGGATGGACGAGGTGTATTTAGGAAGAAACAAACAAAAAAAAATGACAGCCTATCCCCCAACCCCGATCCCGACGGTAAGTTGCGAGGATCTAAATTAGACTATAATTCCAATCTGAGAGATAGAGAGTGAGGCTCTGTTTCTGTTACTTGCAGAGGCCTTACGCATATTTTAGCATAGTTACCTCTCATCGACAGTTGACGGGATTCGAACCCGGGACCTAACTCTTGTGATACTTTCGCGGTACCAGTTGAGCTACGCCCACCGGTTAGGAGAAATCAAATTGAGGGCGAGGGTAGTCATTTGTCCTCCTTTGATGAATATGGACCATTCTTTTTAATAGATTGTTCCTCATCGGTCTTACAAATTTTTTCCTGGATTGACTTTGATCATAGTTTAAAAAAGTGAGAATAAAGTGAAAATATATGATGTGGTTGTGTGAGAAAACGGTAGATGAATATTAGTCACACAAAACTTTCCAAAAACAAATGAAAAGAATTTTTTAGGCATCCACGAAAGTAGGCGAGAAGAATTTTATCGGACAAAAAGATATACATAGAGGGTACGGAGGTAAAATATACAAAGTAAGAAACATACACAAAGCGAACTTTCCAATAGTCTGATACGAATTCATTAAAATGATTCTTAGAGGGGCTTTTTCCTTGAATATTACTAAACTAGAGTCAATTTCCAAAAAAGTGACCATTTTTATAAAAAGACAAAAATGTGACTAATAAAGTCATATGTTTGAAAAACATTATGTCACTGTCATTTTTTATGTCACTATTATGTGTCACTGCCGGATTTTTATGTCACTTTTAAAATGTCACTATCAGTTATCACGTCACTTTCAGATGTCGTTGTACAGGAAAACGTGACAATATGTTACCGGAAAATTTTCCGGCAACATTTCCACATCAAAATTTTCGCCGGAAACATCACCTTGCCGCCTTGACACCGCCGTCATCGCGTGAGACCGCCTGCCGCCCCTTACTCCAGCCTCAACCCCCTCCACTGCTCCCCCTCCCCTGCACCCCAGCCCCATGGCCCCCTCCCCTGCACCCCAGTCCCCTTCCCCTCCTCCCCCGTCCCCCCACAGCTTCCCAGCTTCATCCCCATTCCCCAGCCTATCTGCCCCAGTGCCCTTGCCCAACTCCGACCACCCTATCAGCCCCCCTCACCTTCTTGATCGCCGTCATAACCCGATTGCTACAACCACCGCAACCCTAGGATGTCGTCTTCCCCGATGTTGCCCATCTAATCTCGTCGTCGCCGAGATCTGAGAGGCAACCATCCGGCCTTCAGGTCCAGATTTGGATCTCAGTCGATTTTTAGGGGTTGGGAGCAACGTTGATTAGCGGAGAAAAGAGAAGAAGAAGAAGGAGGAGGAGGAGGAGGAGGAGCAGGAGCAGAAGAAGAAGAAGAAGAAGAAGAAGAAGAAGAAGAAGAAGAAGAAGAAGAAGAAGAAGAAGAAGAAGAAGAAGAAGAAGAAGAAGAAGAAGAAGAAGAAGAAGAAGAAGAAGAAGAAGAAGAAGAATGAAACGGAGGCGTGCAGGGTAGCGGCACAGCGGCGATGACCTTGGTTGCACCGACCATGATGCAAGGGACAACAGCGGTGCAGGGGGCGGTGGGCGGTGTCATGGCTGACTGTGGAGACGGTGACCGACTGCGGAAGCGGTGCGATGGCTTGATGCAAAGGCAGTGGCCGACTGCGCGCGGAGATGGTCATGACAGTGAAGCCTCACATGCTAGATGCAGAAGACATGGAATGGTTGCACACAGTTGAGGAAGAAGGAGTGTGAAGAGCACAAATGATTCCATTCCAAGTATAGGGACGGATGGATGGGTCACTTTTGTGTCCACTAAAAAACTAATCACATTTTTGTCCATTCAAACTCTAGAGGTGGTATTTTGACCATTATTTCTTCTTAGAGACTGTTTTCCTTTTCTTCAAAGACGCTTTGAAGCTTTTAACTTAAAAAAATTAAGTTTTGAAATGTCCGATGGAACAGAATGGCTATATATATTTGTATGCGATGAATTATTTCCTGGATAAGTACATTAAGTAGTATTGGTTAAGCTTCAAAATCCATGACTTAGAGACTGTTTTCCTATTCTTTAAAGACGCTTTCAAGCTTTGGTAGGCACATATTCACAGTACATAGAAATAGAAATAACTAGATACTCACCCGCGCGATGCGCGGATGAAATTTGACCATAGTGTGATTAAGAAGTGTATTATAAAAATGCGTAAATAATTGAACTCATAATGAAGTGGTGAGTAATATAATAACTGTTTGTAGTTAAAGATAAATTGTAACATCATTGACGAATTGTAAATGTAATTTATTTTTGCATAGTGAAATGTAAATATTAAAAGAGAGATAACCTTTCAAACTATGAAGCGGGTAGTAAATGAATAAGTGTTCATAGCGAAACTATAAATTCTGAAAGACTTCTTTGTAAACAACATTAGTAGTATGATCGATTTGTTTGCCATCTTCATCACAGATCAATATTTTCAAGCCTTTGCGATTGGTAACTCTTGACGCTGCAACGTAAAGTTGACCATGAGTGAAGCATGGTTTTTTAAGTTAAAGTCCAACATGCGTTAGAGATTGACCTGGACTCTTGTTTATAGTCATTGCATAAGAGGTCATGATAGGGAATTGCCTTCTTTGGAACTTGAATGGTATTCTTGCATCTGATGGTGTTAATGTCAATCTTGGTATCATTACTTCTTCATCATCAAATTTCCCTCCTAAAATTGTTGCTCCAAGAACATGATTTCTAAACCTTGTAATAATCAACCTCGTGCCATTGCATAAGCCCATAAAATGATCAATGTTCCTCAAAAGCATAACTGGAGTACCTACCTTTAGAGTGAGCTCATGATTTGGAACACCGGATGCACGTATCTTATTTAAGAATTCCGGTGTATCTAGATCTGCCAATAAATCAGAATTACAGTCTGATTTGCAAATGCTATCAGAACTCAAATATGTCCTAGACTCCTCTATGACATTCAATGTAGTCATGTACTCATTAATCGAGTCAACCATATCAAGTGTTGGGGCCAAAATTGCACGTTCTTGTAGGAATGATGGGTCAGTCGGCATAGCTTCAAACTTAGGATACGTACTGCGTACAATTGCAATAGGGTCTTCACCACTTTGCAGCAAAATGTCACTTGGTATTTGTATATCAGCACAACCATCATTTTCACCACATGTCGTTACATCTCCCAAACTTGCTATCCACTCACCAAACTCAACCAAGTCAGCATAATCACGATCGTTACTTAACGATTGAAGCCTCATGTTCTTTGTTAAGCGTAAAACAATGCCATCTTGCGATATGTATGAGGAATTAATTGTGGCATTAACTATGTCTTGTCTTGTACCTTTGGTAATCATCGGTAAGACTTGTCTGAAGTCTCCTCCAAAGACAATAGTTTTCCCTCCAAATGGCTTGTCATTATTTGGAGGATCAACCACCCTCATAATATCACGAAAACTTCTATCCAAAACTTCAACACAATATTTATGCATCATTGATGCCTCATCCCAAATAATAAGTTTGGACCTAATTATCAATTGGGCTAGTGGATGAAGTGAATATTGGACACTAATACCCGGTAGGCAAAAACCACTAAACAAAGCATTGTAAAGTTTTTTATTGAAAAATCAGCTCAAAGTTCATCCCCTTGTTCGTGGCATTTAATGGAATTGTACGTTTAAGATCTTTTTTGATTTGTTTTGTGGCCCAAGAGGATTCAAGTGTACCCGATGAACAAAAAGACTTTTCAAAATAGATGTTGTACTAAAGAACCAAAAAAGTTTTGAAAAGACAGGTTGCAACAACCATTTAATGCTTAGTACCTCCTAAATTAAATGCAGTTTTGTGACATTACCAATAAAGATCTAGTTGACCCTTTATACCCGACGCGACATAAGTTTACTGTACATTTAGGCGGGAATTTCGCTTGCAATCCACAGCTGTTTGTATATAGAGATATTTGATGACCTAAACACCTGATATTTGACCATATTATGATATTAGTAATGTGAACCATAGATTTATTTAATCTATAAATCGTTTAATAATTAATCTAAGAGCCTGTTTGGTGATCTCCTATTTCGGCTTATCAGGCTTATCAGCCAGTTTTTTCACCAAACACGTAACTTTTGATTTCGCGCATTGAATTGTGTAATAATAAGAAAAAGTAAGCTTCAAGTTACTTTTCTGGTTGTATTGGTTGAACTTACTGTAGAAGATCATTTTATCTATTTTTCATATAATTTTTTATTTTATATATCAATAACAAATATTTTAAATATATTTTTTCCATAAATCAGTAGAATCTACCAATAAATTCAAGAGAATCAGTCAATTCAACCAATTTAGGTCTTACCACACAGGTTCTAAAACATTTAAATTTTCTCAATCATTTTACAATTATGTACATTTAATCCAGGTTGCTCTGGAGGGGTAAATTCGTCATCTCAGGCGTGCGATTCCCAGGCAGCCCCAATCTGCGACCTCTTATACTCATGTCAGCCGATCACCAGCAGGGTGAACAATATCCAGATCTCCAGCGGTTGTTGCGTCTACGCGCCGGTGGATCTCGGGCCGGCGTTTCAGATGGACTTAGAGAAACTCCAGTGCGCCGGCTACTCCGCCATGTACAGCGGCGGAGACGGAAACCCGCTGGCGTGGAACTACGGGATTGCGCTGAAATATAAGTTTAACTACAATAACGATTACCCGGATTTGTGTGAAAGCTGTGAGAAGAGCAATGGGGTTTGTGGGTACTCTGTACCGTATAAATCTTTTCTGTGTAATTGTCCTGGCGGGTTCAATTCAAGCTCCACTTGTTTTATCCCTGCTTTGAGTGATAGCACCAATCGTCTCAAAGGTCTCTCTAGGAAAGCAGGAGGTACTCCACCCCTCATTCTTGTTTTTTTTCTACTTCATCAATACCTACACTGAAATTAAGGACAAATTAACCAAAATTTAACTAAAAGGTTTTTATATTCCAAAATACAACTATCATGTTTTTATTTCCAAAATAAGACTAATTACTGTTATCTTCCACTAGATTTCAAACATGGCAACACTTTCCAAATTTGTCCCTATTTTTCTTATCTTTTGGCCCTATTTTTCTTCTTTCTTCTTTCTTTTCTTTTCTTTTTGACTCTGATATACACGAGGTGTTATAGATTGTATAGATTAGGTGTTATATTTAGCAAAGTTGGATGGATTAGGTGTTATAGTTTCTCATCAGCTAAATATGTAATGGTATCTTCATTCTTAAATAAGTGCAATAGTCCACTTTTCACGCTTCTTAGTGCTCATATTCTAGTGCGGGCTAATATATGCCTAGTATTGTTCTCTGTTAGTAAAAAAATTGAAAAATAAGATTTTAAAAATATACAATGTGACAACTTTAACAATCTTTTAATTTATAAAATAATTTATTAATAAAATAATAATAAAATGTAACTATGTGAATAATGTAGAATTCAGAACTTATTTAATAACACTTCGTAACAGATTAACATATTAAAAAAAAAATCCTAATTTCATTGTATCAGGTTTACTCTATGAACATAATCTCAATTTTTTATCACTGAATTCATTAAGTGTTTGTGTCATTGTTTAATTTGCAGGAATTTTGCTGGGTGTGATGTTGGGATGGTTGAAGTGGCCGCGTTAATCAACCATAAATTTCAACTTCCATGAATTATGATTTGATCAGCTTGGTTGTTGGTTGCAAACTTTGCTCTTACATGTTACATTTTTTTAAAATGTAAAGGGCATATAAAATCATGAAAATACAAAAATGCAAATTGTTGCTTGCTTAGCTTGTTGTTTGCTTGTTTATTTTGGTTGCCTCCTAGAAATTCAAAATATATTTTGAATACAATTCCACTTTGAGTTCTAGGTTTATAGCTAGCCATGTGTCTTGGAAGTTGGAAATTGCTACGTACTTTTAAGTCGTAACATGTACTCCCTCCGTCCCGCAATTAAGATATCACTTTCCTTTTTGGGCAGTCCTTAAATTAAGTTTACACTTTCTTACTTTCCTTATTTGGCTAATTATCTATATCAAAATAGTGCCAAACAGTGTTTGAACAATGCAAAACAGTGTCAAACAGTGTTTGAACAGTGCAAAACAGTGTAACTAAATATAATGTACAAATCAGTGGGTCTTATCGGTTCCCAACTTACTTCAAATTTGAAAATGCTATTAAAAAGATTTTTAATAGGAGTCTAATTTAACCAAGCTTATGTTCATGCTATACATCCGACAATCCGAGAATGGCAGCCACAATTGTAATCATGTAATTAATTTGTATTCCTTTGCTCAAAATAATTATATAAATTAAAAACAAAACGAGAAAATAAATCGGAAGGATGTAAGTTGTAATTAAATAAAGATTTAGTATCTTTCAAATTTCAATTGCCTCGAAAATAGAAACAAAAACGTAGGGGTGGGCATAAAACCCGAACCGAACCGTCCCGTAATGGTACCGAACCGAATACTGGGTATTTAAATGGTTTTATAGATTTTTGTCCCGTACCGAAACCGACCCGTTTGAAACGGGTACGGGACCGGTCCTAGATTTTGAGAACCGAAAAATACCGGACCGAACCGTTCGAAAATAATGCATTTGAATTTTTTATAATTCATCTATACCAATAGATCTCTTTTATAGACAAACAATTTTATAGCCCACATATGTAATCATGTGTTCCTAAACTAGCTAAATGTGTTTATATATATATTGTTATTTTTCCTTTTTAGATAATTTATGTTATATTTTGATATGTATTGAAAGAATATTAAAATTTTAGAAATCATTAATGACTATTCATTTCTAGTAATGTAGTGTACATGACTTTTTGTGGTATCATGTTTGCGCAATTTTACAACTTAATTAATATGGTTTAAATCTTAGCTCTCAAGGTTCAACTATTAATTAAATTAGATATTAATATGTAATATTTAACCTAGAATGAAGAAGAAGAACATTGAAGATTTCTATTATATTGAACAATTTGATGATATTCTTTTTTATATTTTCACATTAACTTAGTAAATTAAAGATGATATTTATCTCTTGCATCATCGTTTTGCTATACTTTTTCTTAGCTGTGTTGCACTATATGTGTATTTGTGAATTTTAGTACTACCTGCATATGCAATTTCTTGTATTTATATCAATATTTCATGTGAGTTGGTTGGTGTGAAGATATCTACCAATTGCAAGATTTGTTCAAATTTTTTAGCATGTGTTTGGCATTGTACCGTACCATTTTGTACCGTTCCGAAATGGCATGGTACCGAACGGTTCTATTATTGAAACCGGACCGTACCGGACCGTTAAAAACCTAGTGGATACATCACGGGTTTTACTAGTTTACCGGACCGTTCCGGACCGCGCCCACCCCTACAAAAAGGCTTTTCATACAACAAATTGAGATTTCTCCAAAATAGAAGTAAGACAAATTAAGAGCATCTCCAATGCATTTACGTGAACGGTGCATATGTGACATGAAAGATATCCAATTAAAAACAACAAATAGAATAAATCTTTCCTTATTCGAAAGGTCTTACCCAAAACACATAAGATTGTGGAAAGATTGGGAGAGAAATGTCATAAATTTAATGATTTGTGTGTATCACTCTCATGTCACATGTGCATCGTGTTCATCGTAACATTGGAGATGCTCTAAGGTGGTCTCAGGCACAACTTATAAGTCCAACTTAGGAGAAAAACTTACTAAACCTAATTAAAAAATCATCCTACTTATACTCATATTTAAAACAATGCCCAAATTTATTTATACCAGTGTCCAAAACTTCTTGAATATGGTATTTTGGTCGTAAAGTATATTTTCACATAATCACATTCATCTTATCCGATCAAATACGATAGTATGTATGTATTGATTTTAAATGTCGTGAACTTTCCTTTTTTAGCTTAAGAAGCTTTATTATTTTTGTTTTAAATAATAATTTGTAACTTTTATTATTCTCTATCATTTATACAAACACTAACTATGATTTTTTATATTTTTTATATCATTCTCTGATGTCGATTAAACTTGACAAAATTACATAAATGAACCTTGTCTTTCCTCTTTAAAAAATTGACCAGATTTTTTAATTTATCCAAAACTTTATTTGAGAAAAACCTGAAATCTGTGGGACATACATGCATTCGGTCATTTCAAACTTTCGATCATTAATTGATTAACAGGACAATCATATGAAATTATTAATTAATTATATCAAAGAAATGCCAACTCTTAAAAAGTTGAGGAATCGTATTGGAAGTACAAAAGATTAGTGTAGAGCTGGTAGGGAATAAGTACCTTCTTCTATAAAGCGCCACCACTTTGGTGAGCATCGATTTTCGATCTTTATTAATTACTCCTTCCGTCTCACTAACAATGGGACAAGAGGGAATGATACGCAAATCAATAAAAAGTGGTTTATGTGCCTGATATTGAATTGATAAAGTAAGAATAAAGTAAGAATGATTTAGAAACTCACAAATTTTACCAAATTTGGTATAAGACAATCTTAGTGGGACGGACCGATAAAGTAAAACGGGACAATCATATCGGGACAGAGGTAGTAATTATTACTATTATTATTATAATTAATATTATTATTGCATTAGTCCGTATTATTGTGATTATGATTACTAATTGTGTTGCTATCATCCGCAAAGTTGTGGATTTTTTTCTCAAATCAATTTTTCGAATGATCGAATCTTAGTTGAGCCTTCCGAACTTTCCTCCTTAAAGATACTCATTCATTATTCTTTTGTCAACATAAATTACTTTTAATCTTTTACTTCATATATTCAATTCTTATCAAAATTGACTATTTTTTGTAACCTTATAAAATTTTTAATATAGTTTTTGAATATGTAAGTTTTGTTTAATAAAAATTCTTACTAATAACATGGATCACTTAATTTTATCTTCGTAGGGACAGAAGTAATGGAATAGCTTTTTCCATTGCAGATAATTGGTTGTGTATATTAACTACTCCCAAAAAACTTGTGCTGAATTAAATGGAACATAATTTTACACAATATACACGGTTGTCATATTCTGCCAGCGTTCCACATGATCGGCCCAAATTCACTGAGGGTTTACAGTTTACACTGCTCGGACCAGACAATGGGCCGGCAGCCCATACGAACTATCTAGTCGAGCAAGAACGCGGCAAGCCTAAAGGTGGGCCTGCCCTCCGACACGTGTGCCCCGGATGGCGAACGATCTTAGGATGTTTTTATTTGGATTTGAATTTTTTAATCTGATCTGATCTCGTCTGATCTGAACTGATCTAGTCTTGTAAATGACTGATCTCTATGTATTGTACTCCCTCCGTCCCTTATAATTTTGCTAACTTTCCTTTTTTGGTTGTCCCTTATAATATTAAAATCGGACTAAGAGTAAAAACGAGTCAAGCCGCTCGTGAGCTATTTAGGAGCCCCTCAACCAAAACTCTTCATATTTGATCAAACTCCAACTTGGGCTGAACTCGAGCGGACTTGTTAAGTAACTAAATCGAGCTCAAACTCAATTCATTTTAGCTTGTGAGAGAGATATGTATGTATACATATATACTCCAAAAGTCAAGATGATGCACAATAAACCTTATGTGATGAATTTTTTGAACAAACTTAACTGATGCTCTTTTCAAAAAAAGCATCAGATAAGTTTTATTCGAAAGTGCATTAGAGAATTTTATGTGTAAAAACTTTTATATCCTTGATGATTTAGCGTAAAAACTTCAAATTCTTTGTGTTAGGGAGAATTCTATCATTGATGAGAGACTCTAATTGTAGCATTTTATAGGATGTCTACCACAATCCACGTTAGTACTAAATTATTGATTTGAGAAAATTTTCATTGGGAATTTCATCTCTGAGGAGGAGCTCTGCTTTTCTCATTATCTTATTTCATGAGAGTTGAGAATATTTCTATGAGATAACTCTACCAATCAGTAATTAGTCCTACCATGAAATCTATATCATCTTGGCTTTATTTATAGCTTCTCCAAAAACTTTCCCAAAAAACTTGTGCTAAGGTAGCTCAATCTATTTTTAGAACTTGAGTTATTGTGTATTCCATGATGAGTTAAGGATGATTGAGGGGTTCTAAAAATGAATGTTGACCTGTGTTCATAATTACTTAGTACTCCCTCTGTCCCCCTATAATTGTCCCATTTTTTCATTTTTGGATGTCCCTTTATTATTGTCTCATGTCATATTTGGTAACATTTGTGTGGCTCTAATTCATTCTTACTTTATTTCCACTTTATCAACTCATTACCAACAACATAATTCTACTTTTCTTAAAAACCACACCACTCCCTTCCGTAATAATATTAGGGGGACGGAGGGAGTAGTTATTTAGCATATATGCTAGTATTTAAGTTTTTTTTAGTACGGTGAGTAAGTTGACTTACCAGAGTGTTTCATATATATATAATTAGGTAGACTGGAAATTTAGTCTATTAATGGTTGATTTTATGTGATCTTGAGCCATTGAGTTGTGCACCATAAATAGTTTAATTGCTTTGAAAATATGTGTGGGAGTTGTTTTGTAATTTGAGGCAAACAACGCTTAAGTGTGAAGAGATTGATAAGTCTAATTTGTTCATATATTTTCACTCACTTCTTATAGCGTTTTTGTTAAACTTTCTTCATTTGTGATGAGTTTTGGTTAATGCTTAAAATTTATGTCGGAATTTACATTTTTAAGTGATTTATGTTTATTTTTTAGTTCAAGTGTTTGGATTGATTTATTAGTTAAAATAACAAACTAAAGAATATATTTATATAATATAAAGTTACAGTGTCTGCATAATTATTGGAGGGAAAATTCCCGCCCATTTCAACGCATAAGCGGAAAGTAATGCTGCGTTAAGATTTAGTATAGAATTGGACGTCAATAGTGTAACCAATAACTTATAAATAGATTCTACATATAGTTGGAAAAGTGGTAATTAATATTGACGGATAGTATATCCGGGGGATACCGCTGAATGGTATCTAGAGAGAAGTGACAACAAGTAAGAGAGAGAGTAGGTGTGTATCAAATGAGCTCAAAAGTTCGATCGTTTACAATGGAAAAGTGGCTGCTATATAGCAGCCATAAATGCGAGATGCAATAAATGAGGGTAAACGTGGCAAGTAACCACCGATGGAGAGTCAACTCAGCCATGGTGACACCGACATAGCATGTGGCCGCATTCAATGCGGTGGTTGGACGTGACACCGCATTTAATGCGGCGATCTAGAGCGTGCAGGGAGGAGATCTTGTCGGGGTAGTGTCGAAGGCCGTACGTACCCCGGAGGCTTTCATGTGCCGAAGTCCGTACGTAGCTGGGGAACGTCATGTGCGGAAGGCCGTACGTACCCCAGGGCCCTTCACGTGCCGAAGGCCGTACGTAGCTGGGGGACCGTCATGAGCTGAAGACCGTACGTACCCGGGGGCCATCATGTGCCGAAGGCAGTAAATGCCAAAGGCTCATAATTTCAGCCTTGGTTCCCGGTTGTGTTTCTGGACAAAGTATAACTGTTTTCCCGAATATGGAGCCTTCGGGCATGGGGCCAAAGGCAACACCTTGTGTAGTATGGGCTGTATTGAGTCTTGTTTGCTATGTTTGGGCCAATTGGGCCTGTTTGTAGTAGTGGAAGTATGTGGGCCGGGGGTTCTTGGGCTATATACTACATTAGGAGTCCCTCACTCCTTTTGTCGAGAGCTTCTCGAGGGAAATAGGAGTAATTGTCGTGATCCCGCCGGTGGCTTAGGAATAATAAAAAATTTCACGTTTTGCGTGTGTTTGCCAAGGGAAGTCCCCTGGTCCTCCATTCCTTGAGGCACATATAATGTGGTGAAAAATGAGTAGAGTAATGCACGTCTTCAACAAGGGGCCTATGGTTGACGCCTTTTGATCCACAATGGGCAGATGCCTCGTTAAAAACCTCTTTAGGATAAACCCTGTGGGAAAAAATCCTAATGAGATAAAAAGAGTACGCCGGATGCCCCCGAAATGAAGCAAAAGGGGTGAACTCTTCGGCCTGGCCGAGATTAGTCTCTAGATGTGAGTACCTCGGTATGATATGTAATCCCAGACATCAATAAAGACAACTATGATGAGGACGAGGCGGCGGACGCCACTCTGAATATGAGGACGACGACACTGATGAGACGGTCGGAATAGGAGGTCGAGGTGGTGGGAGCCTGTCTGAATATGAAGACGACGATGATGATGAGCCGTGTGTCACATGAAGTTGATGGTTGCTATCCCGGAAGGGAATGGCGAGCCCAATCACTAGCTCAAAACGTTCAGTGCTGGGGAAGCCGGTCTTGGGATATAGGATCACGCAGAGGCTGAGGAGCCGTTCGTGATCTCAGGACGACGGCACTGAGAGGCCGTTCGTCGTAAAGGCGACGGTCCCCATCCTGGAAGGGATGGAGAGCCCTATCGCTAGCTCAAGACGTTCGACGTTGGGGAAGCCGGTCTTGAGATAAAAAATCACGCTGAGGCCGAGGTGCCGGTCGTGATGTGGGGACGAACGGCGATGAGGAGCCGGTACTATATATGATGACGAGGCAATGATGAAGCTGGTCGTCGTATAAAGGCGATGGTCACCATCCAGGAAGGGATGGCGAGCCCAATCGTTGGTTCAAGACGCTCGGCGCTGGGGAAGCCGGTCTTGAGATAGATAATCATACTGAGGGTGATAGGTCGTTCGTGATGTGGGGACGAACGGCGATGAGGAGCCAGTCCTATAGATGATGACGAGGCGATGATGTAGCCGATCATCGTATAAAGGCGATGGTCACCATCCAAAAAGGGATGCCGATCCCAATCACTAGCTCAAGACGCTCGGCGTTGGGGTAACCGGCCTTGAGATAAAGGATCATGTTGACGCTTAGGAGCCGTTCGTGATCTGAGGACGACGGCGCTGAGGGGTCCACGTGTTAGAATATATGTCATAGCGACAATCACTTTTTAGAGATATATGTACTTGATCACATTCAGTTTTATGTATTTTATATATATGGTATTACACATTGATGATTAAGTATTTCGATTGTCAATATCTTATTCATAATTGTGTTCCCTTGGACTTATGTTGTCAATAAGTAAGTGGGAGCTTATATGATATAACATAAAGTCCTAAAATAGCCCCAATCAATGATCATCAAGAATGGGATATTGATGATATGCGATAAGATTGGTATGTGAACTGCATCATACTTTTAGAAAGTATAGTTGATCTCACAACTATGAGTTCATGTAATTCATGATGGTCACATAGATATTTTAGAGAATATTGGCATACCCACCGAGAAACCATTTGATAAGTTCTATTCATGTGTCTATGGGATTATCGGCGTATAGAGTAGTGTAATAGTCCTCCGACTTGAGGTCAATACGTACTACATGTGCGGAGTGATGTACTTTGACCATGACCAACACTTGCACTCCAATCGGGGTAGATACGGCATGTGTTGGGTGCATCACGAAGCACATGGAGTAGTAGTTGAGCCAAGAAAGGATTCATTCCTCATAATAGATTAAGAGAGAACATTCTACTTCTCATATCTAGATGGATCATAAAGTCATTGGCCAATGCAAAGATATATTCATTTTGGATATCGAATATGATCGTTATGGATCATCTAGAAAGATTGAGAGACAGAGACTGAGTTATTGGGATAGACACTATATCGTGTTCTAGACTTAGTTGAATGTTCGCTGAATGAAAGGACCGTATCATTATGAGCTCTATATTACAGGGAGTTTGAATAGTCCTCGCAAACGTCCTTATATATTAAGTTTGTCTCGTAAATCGTCTAGGGATTCTACTAAGACCTTAATTTGATTAATGCTTAATATATAAGGCCATATGGGTCACACAACAAGTGATTATACCTTCCGATTGAATTGTTAGAAGGAATTAAATATTATTAATTGGATTAAATAAATTAGTAATACTGAAAATGTATTAAATATTAATTACTAATTAGATTAAACATATTTAATTCATGAAGTTGAAGGAGAGTTCTATTTGATAGAATTAATTAAGTGGAATAAATTGGATTTATTGTACTTAATTAAGATGTATTTTTAATTAAATAAAGTTGGTACTTTTCTTTCGAATTTAGAATTAAAAGAAAAGAGAAAATAAAAATAAATAATGATCATGAGTAAAAGTGGCGTGCAAGCCCACTTTACTCTTATTGTTGGTTATTTTTGTTTTGTTTAATTAATTGAATCATTAATAAGGAGTATTGGTCCTGTTAGGATTAAAACTCATTAATGAAGAACACTTTCATTGTGATTGGGAAACTAGTTTAGAACTAGTATAAATACATCCTTCTCCTTCATAATTGATAGACAAGTTTTCAGATTCAGTATTATCAGTTTATTTCCCTGCGAAGAGATTTCCTAGCCTTTCTCTTAGGGAGATCAAACCGTTCTTTCCGAAAGGAGAAATCATGTGGATACCTAAGGTCAAGGATTATCACCGCTAGGCTGGAAGATCTGTAAGTTCTAACTCAGATATGTTATTATTATCATATTCGTTGCTTTGTCATAATCCGGAAAGATCTGTTTGGGAAAATTTTAAACTTCCGCTGTTGTACTTTCGAGGTATGTTACATCAATTTCCTAACAGTGGTATCAGAGCCAAACTGATTCTAATGACATTATACGAATTTTGATCAATAAATTCATAGGTCAAAGATATTTTTTATATTAATTGACCTAATTTTTTAGAATTTAAAATCTGGGATATCCTAATTACGAATGGTTTCTAAGAGAAAAGGTAGGTGTTGCGTTTGTTCCTTGCACGATGTATTTCTCTGTTGCGATTTCCTTCCGCTCCTTTTTCGACAAGTTGCGATTCAAGACTGGAAGATCTATCGCAATCCCAGAAAGGCCACAAGATAGCTTCATTTTTTTATCAATCTGGAAGTTTTAATCGTTCTGCCTTGCGTATCGAGATGTCGTCAGAATCCTCATGCTTTGCTCGTTATTGGTGTTTTATAGCCGTCTGGTGTCAGCGCTGCAGCTTTTGGGTTTCTCCCATAACAAAGGACAATAACATGATAGCGGAGGATTTGCGACGGATGACAATTTCGAACCAATTTCTTCCGACGAAATCCACGACGAACAATTCTGGAGTTGAACATTAAATTGTGCCCAGAATAGAGTTCTTTTAACGTTGTGCTATTTTTTTGGAAAATACATTGAACAAAAAGTCCCTTAGAGAATTTTGGAAAGTGCGTGAATCATTAAAACCTATTTTGGAAATTAGATTTAACCAAGTACTCTTTACAATTTTAGAAATTGTAAACATAAGTTGATTCCTCTTACTTCGTACATTAGTAAACGCATCAAGGATTCTCAATCCTTATTAGATAAAAATAGTTATCATTCTTATTGATAATGAAATTAAAATAACCTTAATTTAATTAGATTAAATATCTTAGAGATTAAGGATCTTGTTAATTTCCATTATATATTTCGGTTGTGTTATTAAAATTATTATTATTATTTTAAGTATGTTGATATTAATTGTTGATTATATATCTTTATAAATTTGATGTATATGCATACTTTAATTTTATATATTTGAGTTAGATCTCATTAACATATTATTTGATAATATGTTATTAGCTTCTTGATTAAATAATTTAATACCCCGCTAAATGTTTCCCATAAATTAAAATTTAAGTCTTATCTGGGATAACGACATCACCCATCATAATTAAATTAGTAGAAATATTTTTTCGTTGAAGAATATTTCACCCAAGTGTTTATTCCATTCGACAAAATATAGAACTAATTTATAGATACATATGTTTGTGATCGTGTGATGATTTTTGACTTACTTAAATTAGCTCGAGTCGCCCAAGCGTCAGTGTTAATTTAAGGATGTCGATCAATTTAAAAATTGATCAACCAAGAATTGCTTGGACGCAATTGGTCTAGGGACCTACCCATTATATTATTGCAGTGATCGGCCCAAGTTGGGACTGTAATAGTATGAATGTGGATCTTGGCCACTATGATTGTGAAAACAATCCATGTTCTTTTTATTGGGGTCAAAGAACATGCAAAATAGTGGGAGCTAAATAATTAAAAGTCCATATTATTTAGTTAACTAGATGTGATCATAGTAATTAATATATGATTTTAATTCCGTTCTATTTGAACTTCTTTAGGCTTTTAGGAATGTCGAATTTATCATTGAGAAGTATTTTGGATACATGCAAGCTAACTGGACCAAACTTTCTGGACTGGGAAAGAAATGTGCGTTTAGTTCTTAGACAAGAAAATATTGAGTATGTGTTAGACACACCGGTACCCAAGATCCCTGATGTCAACTCTCCTGAGTTTGCCACGTTTGACCTAATTTGTAACACCGACCCCGCGCATATTTACTGTTAGTAATTTATGTAATAAACCTTGAAAGATGATTTATGAATTTGCGTAATTGTTAAAGTTCATTATTTCTTTTACGTGAATAGTAAATTGCATGTGGGGCCCACAGCGGGAACGTGGACCGCCCGATAATTCCCGAACCACATATTATATTCATCTTGGTCTAGATGACACCTATATGGGGGTGGATATTCTATTTGGGCCATAAGAAGGGCATGGAGTTGACCGGTTGGTCAAACGGGGCCCAATTACCGGTATTGGCAATTTAACGGATAACAGCCCGAAATGAGTTTCGGAGGCTCCTAAATTAATGTTGGGGAATGTATATCTATTCTAAAGGCCCATAATTATTGGAAACACGTGATACATTTTATCCGGCCCGATAAAATAAAATATGACTAAAACAGTCCGAAAAATACAACTTTCGGGGGCCGATTATACACATCGGAGCATAAGGGGATGACCTCCCACATGAGTGGGGGCCACCCCACGACCCAATGTGCTGCAAATGACACGGAAGCAGCTGGGGGGTGTACCTAGTAGGTGGGAAGTCTCCAAGAGACAAAACCCATACCCACCATTACCCTACTCCCTTGTTTTTATGGGTTGACTTAGGTGGATGGTGTTAATCACTCATCCTAGCATCTCCTCAACCATCCACTCGGCCAAGGCAGAGAGAGAAGCTCTAGGGAAGTCTCCTCTCATAGTCCAAGCAGCAAGGAAGAGAATCCAAAGAGAAGAGGGTTGTTTTTGAGGTAAGAACTCAATAAACAATCTTTAACTAGTTTTATTATTGTATGATTTTTAAGAAATCATATGGTGGATTAAACCATGAGTTCTACACGTTTAAAAGTGTAGAATACCGATATAAAGTGGTGTTAATTTACTTAGAAGAGTTGGTGAATCGATAGGAGTCGAAATCGCCGGAAACCGCCACTTCAAGGGAGCTAGTCGTAGTTGCAGACCACGAAAGCCGCCCGGCTTTCGTGAAAGCCGCCTGACTTTTGCCCAGCAGTTCAGTTTTACACCTTCAATCGGCCTAGAACGGGGATTGATCGAGGGGCTTGGCAAAGGCAACTATTTCAGCACTTCATAAGGTGAGGATGGCTGACTATATTGCTTATAATTAGTGGGTTAATTTCATAAGATTGCCTAAAGTAATTAGATGGGATTTTCATGGATTATTAATGATTAATAATGCCTAAATGAAAATAATATTGATATGAGATAGTGAAGCATGATATACAAATTTAGAATAATTGTGTATGATTATGTGAAATGAATGGAACGGCATGTTAATGAAATTACTATGATGACATTGTGATAAAATATACTTTTACTTCATGTATGAAATTCATGAATGGTTAAAAGTGATACTTTTGATATTTGGATTAAATTATATTTGTATTGGAAAATCAATCGAGATGAATTAATTGGCTATGACTTAAGAACTTGGCGGTTCTAAGATTATCCGACTAGTGTTGGAATACTAGTCGGGAGATTAATATAAATAAATGATGGAATTAATCCTAAGAGATTGGATTGTAAATGAGTATGCCTTAAGTAATCTTAAGAGATACTTCAAGGTTGAATTATATGAACACTAAGGTGGGATAGGGGTAGGCCTAAGGCCACCCAAGGAAATTGATTCTAGGCATATGAATTGCTTGAGAATGTAATTATGAAAATAATTAGAGTTGGACTCTAGGATGACATGGAAATGTAGTTGGGCCGAGCCCATGCCATGTGATATGATTAGCATGGAAACGTAGTTGGGCCGAGCCCTTGCCATGTATATGTGATCTCCGTGGAAACGTAGTTGGGCCGAGCCCTTGCCACGAAGTTATGGTTGGTATGGAAACGTAGTTGGGCCGAGCCCTTGCCATACAAATTTTGATATGTTATATTGAGTTAGAGGATTGTATAGAAATGTACCGAGCCCATGCTATACAATTGGGGCTCGATGGGACCCCACGGGGTTATCGTGACTTGCGGTCACGGGGGAATGGAAATGATGAATTCTAAATGAATATGGGCCTACGGGCCGACTACTTGACTTTATATAAGTTAGTACAGTTAAAGGAAAAAGGGGTAACCGAGGGTTATGGCCTATAATATAATAGTACCCTAGGTTGAGGGTCTCGGAAATTAAAACGTTGATTATACTTAGTATAGTTGCTATCGTACTTGTCAAATATTTCCAAGTACTGACCTCCCCTTCACGGGGGAGGCCACCTCACAGTTTCAGGTAGAACTTGAAGGTTGCTACCATCGCCCGTGGCTTCGGGAGGATCAAGCGGAGAAGACGTGGTTCGTGCTTCTTCCGTTCTGTTTTAAAAACAATTACGTTAATGCTCATGGATACTATTTTCTTAATAATTACTTTGGGGGCTTGTATGCCTAGTTATGCCAAGTGTGGCTTGAACAATTGTATTAATGCTTCCGCTGTTTTAAATGCATGTTTTACATTATGTTTGTTTATGGATGTAGTATGTGTGAATGATATTCATGACGCCTTGTATAGTATGGATGAGTTGGACTGCGGTTGACTATTCGTACTGTACAGCGGGTTGTTGACGTGTCCGGCTAGGTCTGGGGCGTGACATAATTGCTCGAGAGAAACACGTCACTGATGCTAAAACTATGCAATGTGTTATGTTGGCTGCAATGTCTATGGAGTTGCAAAGGCAACACGATAGGATGAGCGCCTTCGAGATGCTTGAACACTTGAAAAGTCTGTTTGATTCAGAAAGTCAGACTCTAGAGTATGAACTTCTGACAGACATTTTCAAATGTAGGCTTCAAGAGGGTGGCAACGTGTCTGAGTACGTCCTTAAAATGATTGGCTTAATTGAAAGAGTTGCTACCGCCGGAATTAAGTTTGAGGATCGTGTCTCGGCTGCTATCATCCTATATTCGCTTCCGAGTTCATTTACTAACTTCATTGTGAATTATAATTTGAACAAAACGAAAGCGGCCATGCCTGAACTCCATAACGTGCTCAAGTCTTATGAAGCCTCAACCTCTAAAGGAAAGACTGTTCTTATGGTAAGCTCTAATGCTAAGTCTCGTTCTAAGAACAAGAATAAGCAAAAGAAGAAAGGTAAGGTTGGACCTACTCCTACAGCTCTGAAGCCTAAAGGTGGAGGTCATATGAAGCTAAAGGTTGCAAAGGATGTTTGCCTCTACTGCAAAGAGAAGGGGCATTGGAAGAGAGATTGTGAGCTGTATAAGGCTAATCTAGCCAAAACACTGTGTGCTTCAAGCTCAGGTATTTTTATCATTAAATAAATATGTCTATAACTAACTCTCATTGTTAAAGTATTAGATACAACTTATGGCTTACACATTTGTAAAAATGTGCAGATGCCTGAAAAGCAGTGTAGCAGTTGGACTGGGTAAAATTGACCTACGCGTGAAGGCTGGAGTAAAAGTTGCTGCTGAACGTGATATGATCTTATAGTTTAGATTTGCCCAGTGGTTTTAGATTAGAATTAAATAATTGTTATTTTATTCCTTCTATTATCAAGAAGATTATTTCCATTCATATGTTAGACATTAAAAGATTTCTGTTTTCATTTTGCTAATAATAATTGTTATTTTCGTAAAATGGTGTTGTTGTGGAAATGCTTTTCTTATGAATGGTTAATTTTCAATCGACATGTTAGATATTAAATGAATAAAATAAAAGGATCTCGATTAAGTAATCAGAAAAATTACTACTTATCTATGACATTGCAAACTTGGTCAAATTAATGAAACAAGAATAGCAACGTTAAATAAATTAGATTATTTAACACCATTTGCCTTGAGTCGTATGGAAATTGTGAATCTTGTCTTTCAAGTAACTTGACTAATAAACCTTTTCTAGGAAAAAGGATAGCAAGCCAAAGAGTACTTAAGTAAAAATTTCTGATTTATTTAAAAGGTCAAAGAATTCGGTCATAATGAACTCCTGCAGAACACCTTAGAAGTCTGGTGTTTCTGCAAGGAGAAATAGGGCTTTGTTAGACATGGATAGATCTATGATGAATTCATTTTCTCTTCCAAACATTCTTTTGAGGATACACGCTATAAATCTCAATATGCATTCTGAATAGTTTGATTAGTGAAAAATGTACTATATGAGTTATAGTATAATAAAAGACATTTTCTTCACATATTAAATATGGGTTGCCCTACATATGTAAAGAAATGTGCACTAATCAAATTGAAAGGTGAAGTAACATAGAAAATGAAGATTCGTTAGATGGTCTGACGAAGGATTCAGTGGGAGAATTAAGTTGAAGAATGTCTCTAGGAGGACATCCTTCAGCTAGTGGGAGTAATATAGGAAGCGCTTCGCACCAGCAAGTGATTCTTATGAAGAAAGTAATGGCATGGTTGTCATTCCTTCTGCACCTAACTCTCCCTCTATGAGTATAGCACTAGAAAACTCTCTGAGCATTGGATAGTCCAATAAAAGAGAACCTCTTCACGATCAGAATGAAGAGCCTGAACAAAATGCAAAACATTCGATTCTGTGGGTCTACTAGGATTCGTCATGAACTAACTAGGTTTGGCTTCCTCATGGAGGATCATGATGATGTTAAGATTCCTGATACGGATGAACCTGAGACCCACATAGAAGCAATATTAGATGTTGATTCATAGAGATGGTGAGAAGTCATAAAATATAAAATGGACTCGATGTGTATCAATCAAGTATGGAACTTGGTTGACTTGCCTATTGGGATTGGACCCGTTGGATCCAAATGATTTTCAAGAAGAAAATTAATGTTGAAGGCAAGGTGCAAACATACAAAGCTAGGCTAGAGGCTAAAGGTTATAGTCAAAGAAAAGGAATTGACTATAGTGATACATGTTTGCCAGTTGCAAAACTGAAGTCCATTTGGATTTTGCTTGTTATAGCTGCATAATATGATTATGAGATTTGACAAATAGATGTCAAAACCCCTTTCCTTAATGGAAACCTCGAGGAGGAAGTGTACATGGTACAACCTGAAGTTTTTTTATCCAAGTCAAATTCTATATCAATATGTTAATTGGAGAAATCTATTTATGGGCTAAAACAAACCTCTAGGAGTTGAAGTGTTACTTTTGATGAAATAGTCAAATCATTTGACCTCATCAAATGAAATGAGGGTGCTTGCGTGTTTAGAGTGCGCAACAAGGATAACGTGGTCTTTATAATGATATATGTTGATCATAGAGAATGATATCCCCTCATTGAACATCTTTTTGTCTATGGTAGACAAAAAGAACTAGTATAATTTAATTATTCTAGCACTAGTTTCATGTATGATTAGAAAGACTACGAGTCACAGTTAATATATGTTTTTAGTCTCAATGTGATAGTAGTGCTGAAAGAGTTACAAGTTAGAAACTACTATAAATTCGACAACTAGAGCCTAGTAAATTGTTGCATTTGATGCAACATAGGTAAGCGTTTATATACGTTAGTTTCTTAAAGACATAGGGGTAGTTCCTAGCGACAGTTATCCAATAATTGTCATTGTGATTGTACCTAGTGCATTTGCACAAGCT
Source organism: Cuscuta europaea (assembly GCA_945859875.1). Taxonomy (NCBI): domain Eukaryota; kingdom Viridiplantae; phylum Streptophyta; class Magnoliopsida; order Solanales; family Convolvulaceae; genus Cuscuta; species Cuscuta europaea. The sequence continues at coordinate 3,432,738 of CAMAPE010000030.1, forward strand.
AAGGAACCAAGATGCGAAGCAAGGAACTAGAAAATACCAGTATGCTATAATGTTTTGATAACAAATAGCAAGATGAGAAGTTGCAATAGAATGCCTTCCCGTAGAGGACAATTTGGCTCACCCATTCACCAAACCTTTGAGATGCGAGAAACATACTAGACTTTTAAGAGACTAAGTGTTAGACGCATCGGTGATTGGCACTAGGCCAAGTGGGAGATTGTTAGAATATATGTCATAGCGACAATCACTTTTTAGAGATATATGTACTTGATCACATTCAGTTTTATATATTTGATATATACGGTATTACACATTGATGATTAAGTATTTCGATTGTCAATATCTTATTCATAATTGTGTTCCCTTGGACTTATGTTGTCAATAAGTAAGTGGGAGATTATATGATATAACATAAAGTCCTAAAATAGCCCCAATCAATGATCATCAAGAATGGGATATTGATGATATGCGATAAGATTGGTATGTGGACTGCATCATACTTTTAGAAAGTATAGTTGATCTCACAACTATGAGTTCATGTAATTCATGATGGTCACATAGATATTTTAGAGAATATTGGCATACCCACCGAGAAACCATTTGATAAGTTCTATTCATGTGTCTATGGGATTATCGGCGTATAGAGTAGTGTAATAGTCCTCCGACTTGAGGTCAATACGTACTACATGTGCGGAGTGATGTACTTTGACCATGACCAACGCTTGCACTCCAATCGGGGTAGATACGGCATGTGTTGGGTGCATCACGAAGCACATGGAGTAGTAGTTGAGCCAAGAAAGGATTCATTCCTCATAATAGATTAAGAGAGAACATTCTACTTCTCATATCTAGATGGATATCGAATATGATCGTTATGGATCATCTAGAAAGATTGAGAGACAGAGACTGAGTTATTGGGATAGACACTATATCATGTTCTAGACTTAGTTGAATGTTCGCTGAATGAAAGGACCGTATCATTATGAGCTCTATATTACAGGGAGTTTGAATAGTCCTCACAAACGTCCTTATATATTAAGTTTGTCTGGTAAATCGTCTAGGGATTCTACTAAGACCTTAATTTGATTAGTGCTTAATTTATAAGGCCCTATGGGTCACACAACAAGTGATTATACCTTCCGATTGAATTGTTAGAAGGAATTAAATATTATTAATTGGATTAAATAAATTAGTAATACTGAAAATGGATTAAATATTAATTAGATTAAACATATTTAATTCATGAAGTTGAAGGAGAGTTCTATTTGATAGAATTAATTAAGTGGAATAAATTGGATTTATTGTACTTAATTAAGATGTATTTTTAATTAAATAAAGTTAATACTTTTCTTTCGAATTTAGAATTAAAAGAAAAGAGAAAATAAAAATAAATAATGATCATGAGTAAAAGTGGCGTGCAAGCCCACTTTACTCTTATTGTTGGTTATTTTTGTTTTGTTTAATTAATTGAATCAATAATAAGGAGTATTGGTCCTGTTAGGATTAAAACTCATTAATGAAGAACACTTTCATTGTGATTGGGAAACTAGTTTAGAACTAGTATAAATACATCCTTCTCCTTCATAATTGATAGACCAGTTTTCAGATTCAGTATTATCAGTTTATTTCCCTGCGAAGAGATTTCCTAGCCTTTCTCTTTGGGAGATCTAACCGTTCTTTCCGAAAGGAGAAATCACGTGGATACCTAACCTAAGGTCAAGGATTATCACCGCTAGGCTGGAAGATTTGTAAGTTCTAACTCAGATCTGTTATTATTATCATATTCGTTGTTTTGTCATAATCCGGAAAGATCTGTTTGGGAAAATTTTAAACTTCCGATGTTGTACTTTCGAGGTATGTTACATCAATTTCCTAACACCACGTGGCGTGGAGGCTGTTCAGTTGCCTGCTAAAGGCCATTCGAATATGACCGTTGGAGTAGGGGCCCACGTGGCATGTGTTGGTTGGCCTTCGTGGGGCGGCTGTCACCGGTTGGGCGAGGCAACAGTTCGTAATGATGGGCTTTTAACCGGAGACCTAGTTCCCGGGCCTAAGCATGGTTGGAGAGGCTATAAATACCCCTTGCCCAAGCTCATTCTCCATGCGCGATTTTGTGTTGAAGGGAAGCTCTGTAAAATTTTCTAGAGAGAGAGTTTTAGATCGATCAAACCCCTACTTTCGAGGTCAGTTCTTCATCTGTTCTTGTTGCTTTTTGCACTTTTTGCTTCATCGTCATTAGATCTATTGTTAATGGCCTTAAGATTTTTCTTGTCCAAACCTCCCTGATATATTGTCGAAAGATGTCATCTGCAAGTGACTCCCAAGATATTTCCCAAGAGCCTTCGGTCTAATCAGAGACTTGGTCTGAGGAAAGGTAGCCAAGCGTCCAGACCTCTTCCAACGATGATTCCGCTGTGGCATTGGAGGTCCAGAGTTACCTTCGAACTGAGGCCAAAGGCGAGGAGTTCGAGCAGGTGGCCGAAGATGAGGAGCTGGCCCTCGTCGTTCAAATCGCGGAGGAGGAGGAGGAGGAGGAGAAGGAGCGACAGGAGGTGACACTTGTTTTCCCTTCGGCTGCTCTCAGTGTAGCAGGGACCTCACGAGCCCTCAACCCGAATCCCCTTAGGGATGCGCCCTTGAAGAAGAGGAAGAAGGCGAGCACCGCCCCAAGAAGAAGCAAGCGGCTGCATATGCCGGGCAGCCTGTCGGAATCCCCGAGGGGCATTCATATCTGAACACCATTGCCCTCGTTCTAAAGACGAAGGCCGATGAAGCCGAGTATCATCTCACCCAGTTCTACGCTGGCCCCTTAGCGACAGTGATAGAGCCGGGTCCTGAAGACGTTCTTTCCTGTGCTTCCGAGGGATGTTTTGCGGTGCACCTACTTTCAGTGGACTTGGGCCTTCGGTTTCCCATCCATCCCTTTCTATTGGAGTATTTGAGGTTTGTGAAGTTGACCCCTTGCCAGCTGACTCCCAACAGTCATTCATACATCGCCGGGTTCCTTTCTTTGTGTCGGGCCAGGGGGTCAAACCCACCCTGGACTTGTTCTTTCTCTGTTTCAACTTGTGCCGAGGGGGGCATGCCAGCAGTGAAGGCTTCGCTAATCTTCAGCAGGTCCCGGAGTGGAGATTATTTTCTGAAGTCCCCTCATCTCATAAAGGGTGGAAGGATCGCTTCTGTTGGTCCGGTTTATATTAGGAACAGTCTAGAGGAGTGGGTGAATAGACTGTTCAAGTTTTTCAAACTTTTTCTTGAAGTCACGAACTTTTTTAAACTTTCCGTAAGAGAATTATGTCTTCTAAAACACTTTCACCAAAAATATTTTCCGCAACAAGTTATGTTCCTCGAAACAACGAAGCCTGGCCTATTTGGTTTCAGAATCACTTCAACACGGTTGCTCTCAGTTTTTTTTCTCTTTTACATACAACAGAATCAATCCTCACCCAAATTGTAGAAATATACTTTTATTTTATATTTTTTATTTTGTTTTGCCAAACGTCCTCTAAATGTTGAAGCATGTGCTTTTATAACACATTTGAGATTAGATGTTGGATGCAGGCATGCAGCTGTTCAAGATGGAAGACGTGAGCATGGGACTGTGGGTGGAGAGGTTGAACAACACGAGGAAGACAGGGGTGGAGTATGTCCACAGCTTGAAGTTCTGCCAGTTTGGATGCATAGAAGATTATACCACCGCTCATTATCAATCTCCAAAGCAAATGATTTGTCTTTGGGGTAAACTGCAGAGTCAAGGTAAAGCCTACTGCTGCAATGTTAGATGACAGACAGATAGACATTTATGTGCCTTTGTAAATATAGTTTGATTAAGAAGATCGTTAGTTAGCAACTCACGTCCATTCATTCTTTGAACCTGCTATTTATTCTTTGTTTCACCTTTTTGGTTTGGTCCCCATATTCTATTTTTTGTTGCCTGTTTGGATTGGATAGGGGTGCACGTTTATTACTACCTATGTCCCATAATTAACTTCCCAGTTACGTATTAAGGTCATGCTTTGTTAACTTTGATGCTTAATTATTTAAAAATTACATTACTCTATAGTATGAAATTACTTTTGTATTAGTTGTTCATATATATCATTGAACTGTTAATTTATTATAAATCTCATAAGCATATATTTTTGAATAATATTGATCAACATTAACCAAGTTTGACCTCAAAAGTCAAACTTAGAAGTTAGTTTTGGGACGAAGGAAGTACATTATTATTGTTGTTGTTGACTTGTTGTGCATACAGATAATGTGTACTCCCCTTAGTTGTCTGTGTATACGGGCAATTCATGTAACACTTTCCGTGTGCGTAGACAATTACGTACAAATGTGTGCGAAATATGTACAAATTTTGTGTACAAGAAGTTGATTAGAGATTTGGTCATTGGAAATTGAGCAAGAGCATCTCTATGATTAGATTCGAGAGAATTCCAAATATAGGAGTAAAACATACAAAGTATGCTAAAATAGGAGTTCTATGAGTCACGTATGTTTCACACGGAAGTTTTAAAAGAAACTGACCATAATACCCTTAATGAAAGCAAGCCGCGGGTTTTTACTTTTTAAAACGCATGGAAGTTTTTAACAATTAGTAAAATAGAAGAAATTTTAGAACACACGGTGCACTAAAAATTCTATATTTGATTTCTTCTTCCACTTTCTTCCTTCTTTCGAGATTGCTTTTAGTGATTTTTTTTGTTTTTTGTTTGTTTTCTCTTTCAATTTTATTTCATCTTTCGTTCTTTTGACATTTTATTTATATTTTACAATACATATTACAATTGTTTACATTTGATTTCAATCAATATATTTGTAATTTTGAGATTATTTTTTTGGTTTGAATATGAAATTGTCAAATCGCTATTTTAAAATATTTTTTTATCACTAAGATAAAAAATATTTTTTTGGTAAACAAAAATAAATATACTAAGATAAAAAAATATTACTCTACAAATTTTTGGTCTTGAAAATTCTAAAGTTGGCAATTTATTTGACTCTTTGATGCATATTGTCATAAATTCTTACTAATACTAATGTCCTATTGCCATATTTAATATGAGCGATAATGCCATTTTAGGAGTATTATTGCCATCTTTAGGAGCATTATTGCCATTTTTAACATGAATAATACGAAGTAATGGTCATCTTTTGGACATTATTGTCATCCTTGTTATATTGCCATTATATTTAAAATAATGGCAATTTCATATTGCAAAATACAAAATATTGCCATTTTCATACATTTATTGTCATAAACACATGTCATCTTGAAATAACACTATTTATCAAATTGACATTTTTTATTGATAATAGTCAGTAAATAAATTCATGTCAATTTTTAAAATCCATCGAACCAAAATTAATTAAAAAGAAAGATTCAAAATTGCAGACTGATTGTTGGGGCATTGGATTATCTAATCCTAAATTTCAGATCTAAAATAAGAATTTTCTTTTGAATCTGAAAATTACAAAACAATTTATAGAAATCCAAGAGAAGAAAGAGAAGGAGGAGGAGAAAGAGAAGAAAAAAAGGAGAAGGAGAATGAAAAGAAGAAGAAGAACAAAAGAAGAAAAAGGAGAAATTGATAATTACCTATGTCCATGAATTTCGCCGACTTCCTTTGTGTCGCAGCCCTCCGCCGCCGCCCTTTTCTATCGGAGAATCTGGAAAAATAAAATTTAAAAGATGAAATGGATGAAGAAGAGAGATTCATGTTGCTGGAGAAATAAAAAGAAAGAACGTAAGGCTACAGGGATAGAGTTAGGCGACAGGAAAAGATAATGGAGAGAAGATGGTTGTTATTCAAGATAATATAAAGAAGGGTATAATTGTAAACATAATGAACATGTATCGGCTGAACAACTCACTTAGCTCCTATTTAGGGAATATATCAATTAGAACTCCTATTTTGGAACTTTTCTATTGTTTTAATCCTATTTATGATAATTTCTTATTAGATTCTTGTCCTTTTGAAACCAAGGTGTGGTGTCCTGTATGATTTGAATGACTGCATGGAACGACAAGAAACTAGAAATTGGCTCATTGAAGGATTGATTAAGAGCATCTGTGATGATTAGTTACTTGTCCTTGTGTTTGACTTGTCACATGATTTCTATTTCAAAGTAATTCAATGGTAACGCCTATGAAACACATAAATTTTCAGGAACCGGTGGGCGTAGCTCAACTGGTAGCAAGGGAGTGCCACAAGGGTTAGGTCCTGGATTCGAATCCCGGCAACTGCGATGAGGGGTTACTGTGCTAAAAATGCACAAGGCCTCTGCAAGTACCGGGGACAGAGCTCCACTCTCTATCTGTCATATTGGAATTATAGTCCAATTTACATCCTCCCAACGTACCATCTGGTCGGAGTTGGGGGGCCCTCAGGGATGGGGTGTCATCCTTTTTTTTAGAAATTTCCAGGAAAGAGTATATTTTTGTTCCAGAAATTCTATGAAAGTTTTTCGAAAATTCCCCAAACAGATATTTGGTACTCCCTCCATCCCACTTTGAGGTTCTCACGCGGTTTACGATGTTTGACTAACCATAAAGTTAACTAATCCATGTCATTAATAGAATTATTTATAGTAAATAAAATTTACATATTCAGAAACTAAATTAAAACCGCTACAAAATCAGCAAAAAATAATTTAAATTTCATAAACTTTTGATATATAAAGTAAAAGATTAAGAATAACGCACATTGATCGGATAATAGTGGACGGAAACCTTTAAATGAGACAGAGAGTATTTTATAATTTATAACATAGGATGGCGTTTCTCATTTCTCTTTTTTCCATGATTTTCACTTTTTTGTGCAACATAATAGTTAGTACTTAGATTTATTAGATTTGTTGCTAAAATATATTTCATCTTCCTTTTCATATATTATGTGAAAGAATTCTCTTACTTCAAAACTACTACTCCCTCCGGTCCTAAATAAAGTTCAGTGTTTGACTTCACACAAATTAAGGAAATAAATTTGACTTTACTGTAGGGTACATTAATGTGAAACTGTTTAGCACTGTTTGACACTTTTTTGCACTGTTTTGATGTAGATAATTTGCAAAATAAGGAAGGAAAAGAAGTGTGAACTTTATTTTGGACCGGCCCAAAAAGGAAAGTGTGAACTTTATTTAGGACCGGAGGGAGTAGCTCATATGGAGAACTGTGTAACAAGTTTGATTTTAAACACTAAACAGTATCGGTTAGCTCGGTCATTAACTCATTAAGGGTCTATTGAAGATTTGAAGCATTTTAGGTGCTGGCCTTCTCTTGCGGGGTTTGGAGCTTGGCTCTAGGCCTGTCTTTCGAGCACTAGTAAATGTTTTGGGTACTAAAAAAAATCTGATGGTGTCATTATTTACTCTATAAAATATACCGAGTACGTAGTACTCCCTATGTTTTAAACGCAGATTTATGTTATACTCCAGTATTAAATTTTGTTCTATCTAAATACATCCTTAAGGTCAAGTAAAAAAGTAGGTGAAAAACAAGAGCAGTTGTGCTAATCCTTTTTATAAAAATGAAAACTGTTGAAGGATATTATGCATTTTGTGCTGTCATTTAAATAGATTGTTCAGTATAGATTATCCTATGTAAATAATGTATTATGAGCCTATTGGCCCGTCTTTGTAAACCATTATATCTCCCTATTTATAGGGCGTATTGGTAATGAAGTTACGTAACCATTCTCCCTACAACACGTTATCAAAATTAAAATCTAACCCTAGCTTTAGCTTTCCTTCCCACCGCAGGAGGCATCAAATATGTTTTTCCCGATCAGCATCTGCTCCATGGTAGAACGAAACTTGCCAGATTTGCCGAGAATGGACTGCCGTGCCATCTAATTCAACAAGCTCCGCTGTCCTCGTCCAAGGCTCACAACGCTCGTAAAACGCCGCCGCCCACATACGATGAACAGTACGTTCTCAAGAGGGACTCTAGGAATAACTAATAAGGTTCTGAACGAGCATGCCTGCCTTGGATGCAAATCATCCTCACTGTGGAGCATCAGGGCACGGTCGTCACGGTCACGAAGCCGAAGCCTTGGGATACAGCTTAAAGGAGTGAAGCTCTGCAAGATGGTGTATCAATGGTGGCTCAAGAAAGCTTCTCTCATCTTCGAAAATCTAGCCAGTCGATTCCATCTCTCATCCCGTTTCTGAAAGACACCGCCCGCCAGATCCTGCCACCGAAAGTCGCCGCCCACCAGATCCCATCGTTGAAAGAGGCTAGTTAAAGTCCAGCTGTGAGGAACAAAAGTGGAAACTTCTAGATGGTTGGAATATAAAAACTAGACAATTTTAAAGACCTAAAGATGAAAGTGTTCCAGTCTAGGATTTCCCCTAATTTTTAACACTAGTGAAGTGTACAAACAATCTAATCACCATTACCATGAAATGGAAGTGGCCAAGTGGGTAATCATGTTCAAGACACACGCGCTCTCAAATTCTTGAGTATGTTTGCCACCAGGGTTCAACTCTAGACATTACCCAGGTTCCTTTGCGGCATTTTAAGTTCTGACCTTCTCTGCTAGCATGCAAGAATTCCTGGGTTAAAAAAACCATTAGCAAACAGTAAAATAAATGTTCTGATACCAATTGCCCACTGCGAATGACTCACAATATATTGGAGACACAATTAGTTGATTACCGTGGAGAATGGAACAAGGGTCTAAACTTCTCTTTAGTAAAAATGGGTCTCTAGTTATTCTAAAATTATAAGTCCAGCTGTGAGATGAAAAGTAGGGGCGCATTACTTGTTTCATGAAAAGTTGGTGACACAATTATTTTCCATAAAGATACAAGTATTTGAAAAAGTACAAAAATTTATCACATATGAAAAGGCTCAAATTGAACTATTGGAGACTTGGAGCCTGATCTTTGCAGTGAAAAATTATTGCAGGTGGCAGAGCATTGTCAATCGCCCAGTGGATTGGAAATGATGTTCAGCGATTCAACTCAAAAAAGCTTAAAATGCCCCCTTGGTCCTTAGGGACTCTGAACTTTGTTATTACTGTCACTTATCATACTACAAAGGGCTCGAGTGTTGAGCCAGGCACATAGACATAAACTTGAGAAGAAGCCCAAACATAATCTGAGCAGACCTTAATATACGAAGTACTCAATGATGTATACAGCTAAATATACATGCATACATAAATAGTTCAATACAAACACACACGTATATATATACACAAATACAAAAAATACATACATACAAAAAAGACAAATCATATTCAAAAGTGTGTGTTCTGAAAGACCTACCATATCTCACCAATGATAAAAGCATGGCAGCCAAGTCGAAGAATCATGCAACTCCACACGAGCAGATAAGATCCAAAATACTTCTTCAGGAAGGATTAATCACATGTAAATTACTTAAAACAGTGTTTTGTTTCATTTACAAGACACATCTCTATTGCTTCATCACATAGCTCAAGAACCCTATCGATCTCTCCTTCCTCAAATGTCATATCTGCAAATAAACAGTATAATTCCTTACCTACAGCCAGCCCTTCTTTCCTCATCTCTTCAAAAAAAAACTTTGCTTCAGAAAACTTTTTTCTCTTCAAGAAACCCTTAATGAGTGCATGATATGTATCAACTGTTGGTCTATATCCCTTTCCAACCATTTCTTTATGTAAAAACCAAGCTTCCTTCATATTCCTAGCTTTGCAATGTCCTCTTATCAATATGTTATATGAATTACCATCCGGCTTAACACCTTTTCTGACCATCCCCTTGCAAATCTCAGATGCAACATGAATGTTATTCCTAATACAGTATTGCTTCATCAGAGAATTGTAAGTGGTAGCATTTGGATGTATACCTTTATCCAACATCCAACCCAAAATCTCCCTACCCTCTTCAAGCATCCCTAAGGAGCAGAACCCGTTGATCAAAACATTGAAGGTAACTATACTGGGCTGAATTGCTTTGGATAGCATATTATTCAGAAGATCGTGTGCCTTTGCCATTTCTCCAGATTTACAATAAGCATCCATTAGTGTAGTGTAGGTAAAACAGTCAGGTAGAATGCCAAACGCTTCCATTTCTTTCATCACCTTTACTGCTTGGGAAATATTTCCAGCTTTGCAAAAACCATTAATAAGTGAATTGTAAGTGTAAATATTCAACTCAAGTCCCTTTCCACACATCTCCCGAAGAAGGTCAGTGGCCATTTCAAGTTCCCCGTGTTTACAAAGGCCATCAGCCAATGCGGTATAAGTGACAACATTCGGGACCAATCCCATACGAACCATTTGGTTGTGGAGAGAAAAGGCGATCTGAATCTCACCAGCTTTGCAGTGACCATCTATAAGTGTAGTGTAAGTAAACGCATCTGATCCCAAACCACAACGAATCATATCATTTAGTAGTTTATATGCTTCTTTAAACTTTCCAGATTGACATAAACCACAAATAAGGGCAGTATAAGCAACGGAATCGGGAAATACGTTCCAAGACTGCATTTCATTAAACAATCTGTATGCAGAAGTTACATCCCCAGATTTGCAAAACCCGTCAACGAGAGTTGTGTAAAGAACATTATCGGGAGTAATTCCCTGTGATATCATATCCCTTAGGACCTCCTCTCCGGATGATGCTTTACCATTCTTACACAAAAGAAGAACTACACTGTTAAAAGTATGTTTGTTTGGTTTAAGACCCTTTCTTTGCATTTCTATTATGATCTTCAGCACTTCCACCAGATGCTCCCCATCAGTACAATACCCATTAATCACAGTACTGTAACTTATAACATCAGGGATGCATCCCCGATTTTCCATTTGAAGGAGTAGGTTGTGAGCTTCTTTCACTCTTCCTATTTGGCAAAGAGAATGGACCATTATGTTATAAGATTCAGTATCCCATGAAATACCCAAAGTAGCAAATTCACCAAAAACCTTCAATGCCATTTCATGACCACCAATACTCTTTGATAGGCGGGAAAGATATAGGTTACATGAAGAAACGGATAAAACTATGCCGTAATTCAATAACTTGTCAAAAAGCTCCCTAGCATAAACTAACAAGCTAACTTCAATAAGAGCTTGGAAGAAAATATCAAATACATAAGGATTAGAGCCCCAATCCTTGTATGTGTATACTAGCATGTCAAAGAAATTAACGAACGAAAGATTGATGTCGAGACTTTGTTTAACCCAAAAACCACGTATGAGTCCACGAGATGTTTCTGTGTCTTTAGATGATGTGGCGATGTGAGCAACAACACAACGAGCCTCAAGTGATGGTTTGCTCCTTAGGGACCACCAGTTATACAAATCCAGAACTAGTTTGTAGTCATTTTTTATGTTCATGAGAACCCAAATGAAATGGTCAGACCTGAAATTGCGTTCAAATGGATGTAAAGTACTGTTAAGGGTCTCACAACGACGTTGCTTAACAGTATTAGACACTTGATGGACAAGTTTGGCATCTCTTATGGATGGTTTCTTAGGAGAATAATCAGGGAAGGGTCGAGGATCGATCCTATCAACCTTACAATCACTTGAATAGAAGAAGATAGAGAGATGGCTGATAGCTGAACACAATTGTTCATTGAAAAACAAGACTCGAGGATTATAGTTTGGGAGTAAGAATAAAAATTTCCTCATGTCTATGAAAGAATGTCATTAGAACAGATTCGAGACATCCATTGCTGAACAAGCAATGGCATCCCTCCATGTAGAAGAATCAAATTCACTCCATCACCTGTAAACAATGATTTATGTATCACACTTTGAATTTCAATTCCAAACATAAGCTAATAGAGGAAACGCTCTTATATTCAGAAACTCAAGAAGTTATTATTGCAATAAGTCACTTTTGATTGAGAATACATTGCACTGGCATTTTATCGAACAGTTGTGAAGCAAACATTGTATCCAAAGGAGCAAAAAACATGTTTTTTGTAAAATCAAAGAATGATAAAAGGATAAAACTTTAAATGGAGAAGACAGATATACCAATATGCTTAGGCCAAGGCCTACACAGGGAAAACGGGATGATTACGGGCGACTGCATAAGAAATACTATGGGCTCATCGGAATTATTGTATGGTGAAGAAATGTATGGTCCAATAAAACGGTGATAGAAGTGATGGCCCAAATATCTAAGGTCCACCATAGACAAGGGAATTTTTAACAAATAGACTACGAGCCTGTTTGGTTAGTGTGATTTTCAGCTTATCAGGCTTATCGGCCAACTTTTTCATCAAACACTTAACTCTTAACTTTTGATTTTGCGGGTGGAATTGTGTAATAGTAAGAAAAGGTAAGGTTGCACTTATTTTTCCAACTATATTGACTGAAGTTAATATAGAGGTTGGGCCAATCCTGGAAAAATAGAGACCCTGTGCGATCAAAAAATTGGGCCTTTCTTTCCAACACAAAGGGAAATAGAACCTAAATAATTTGGATCATATATGTCAAACAAGGCAGAATAATTTGGGCTATCATCAAAAATATCATTTCTCATGTCTTCATTATCAGCAATCTCAAAATAGTCGTTATCAATTGATTCAGAATTCGGATCATTGTCACAATGATCTGCTATTTCAACAATTTTATCAACATCAATATCCTTTTGTTCACCCTCTTGGCCTCTCCAGCTTCTTTGATAATGAATTTATCAAGAGCTCCTTTTTGGGACAAAGTTAATTCTTTTCTTTTGACGTTCTGATGTCCAAATTGATATTTCTTTCTAAACATAATTCCTATAATCATGTACATGTTTACAAATTTAAGTTAAAAATTAATTTAATTTTGACTTGACAACTTTAAACCCACAACCTAAAAGTAATGAGTAATAGCATAATTATACATTTATACCAAATTATTAAATATAAATAGTTTAATTAACGAGGTTTTTCCTAAAATATTAGCCAAAAAAATCTATGGACAAAAATGTGACTATAATTTACTATGAGTAAGTTTTAGTCACTATAATGTAACATTTGAATATAATTATAATCACTTAAGTTACTAGGGGTCACATTTTTGTCCAATACTTTTATTTTGATTATATATTTGGAATTATTTCTTAACTAATTCATCAAGCAATTACACAAAATCAAAAATAACAACCTCAATACCTAATTTGTTAACTTTCATACGAAGTAATAGGTTAGAAGGCCTAAGGCCTAATAAATATTAAATAATCTATTAATAATCCAAACATATAAGAAACTCAATGATTCAACGATATGCTCCTTAAAATTTTAAAGTTAAAACTTAAAATAGTCAAATAGATAAACTTACCTGCGGTGGCGACTTGCCGACTTGGCGTGAGGACTGCTGAGCCGGCGGAGGTGCAATGCTGAGCCGCCTAGACTGCTGGCTTGCTGCGGTGGCGACTTGCCGACTTGGCGTGCGGACTGCTGAGCCGGCGGAGGTGCGGTGCTGGACCGCCTAGACTGCTGGCGTGCTGAGGTAGCGTCCCTAGAGGCCTAGACGGAGGTCACGGAAGACGGAGGTCGCCTTGCTCAACTGCCGCGGTGAGCCGCTGACTGCCCTATTGCCCTCGACGCAGGCTTCGTTCCTTTGGTTGAATAGACGCTGACCTCTGGCTAGTGGCTACTTCCTATTTCCTAATACCATTACAAAATTTCTTTTTGGGCCTTCTCTTTTTTCAGGCCCTGTGCAATGGCCAATGGGACTGTTTCTCACTTGGGCCGGCCAAGTCTAGAGAACCAATTTAACTATTTTTTCCTATAGTTTTTTATAGAGAAAATTACCAGAAATAGGACTAAAACAGTTTAAAAATTCAAAAATAGGACTGACATGTTTTTATTCCAAAAATATGACTAATTACTGTCATGTTTTGGCAGTACTAGACTTCAAACATGGCAGTATTTTCTAAACATGACAGCAATTAGTCGTATTTTGGAAATAAAAAATATGACAATCCTATTTTGGAATTTTCAAACTGTTTTAGTCCTATTTCGGGAACTTTCCCTTTTTTATATTACTAATAAGATATATTTTAAATATTACTTTTACATAAATCAGTACAATATGTCAATTCAGCCACTTCAACCAGAATTTCATCAATTTCAATAGAATCAGTCGATTTCGATATTATCAAACGAGCTTTAAATGTAAGAGTAATATCATATTTTTCACTTTTCAAATTTTTCAAAAATAGACCATGAAAGAGTTCCTTTTTAATAATAGACCTTGCCAACTATGCATCACACGGGGAAGATTGAAAATCCATGTACCAATTTTATGTTCTACAATTAGACTTACAATTTGCATAATTTTAAAAAAATAAGAAAATAATGATTCAAAATGATATAAAAATTCAAAAAAAAACTGAAACAAATCTATATATTCTGAGGAACATTTGTAATTTTAAAAGGGTAAAAGAGGTGATAAAAATACAACAAATGTATAAAAATTTAAAAACTACAAAAGTCAGAACAACAAATAATTTATTCATTTCTAAAAATACGTAAAATAAAAGTAAAAAGTATTTCTTTTTATGGAAAACTCCGCCTTCTCATTAAATAAGTAAATCGTTCTCCAACTAGATTACAACCCTATCGGGAATAAAAGCACATACTAAAACTGAGATTTGATTGAAAAACACTCACTCTTGCAAGTTAATGAGCAACATGATTAGCAGATCTATTACAAAAGGACAAGGAAATATGAGGATACACTTCAAGCAAAAATCTAATGTCATCAAACCACATATCTAAGTAAGAGAGACCCTTATCTGTGCGCACTGTTTGGACCACCGTCAAAGCATCCGTCTCAAGGTCCACGTGATTTCAACCCATTTGGCTAGCCCAAATGATTGCCTCTCTAATCCCCATCGGCTCAGATTCCTCTGGTGACCACACTGCACTTTTAAATCCGCTAATAACTCCTTGAACTGCCTTTGAGAGTCACGAGCAATGCACCTCAAGCTCTTATCCCACCTTCTGTGTTAACCGCAACATCCACATTTACTTTGATCCTTTCACTATCCGGCCGCTGCCACCTAACTAACTCCCTTGATGTCCGTTGATCTGCCTTGCTACGAGGAGACTGTGCAGCACGCCAACTTTGTAGCATTGTTTCTGCTCCATGAAGGACTGTCATCCCAGTAAGTAATTTACCCTCCCAAACCAACTCATTCCTTATTTTCCATAAACGTCATAGGACCATGATAAACCAACACCAATCCTCATCTTTTTTACCTTCCAGGCACTTTTTAACCGTGTAACATCGTCTCCAAGTATATTTACTTTTGAGTAATAATATGTATTGAATCTTGATAAATGGTTAATGAATTTACGAGGTTGTAAATTTTTGTTCTACTTTTGCGTGAATAGTGAAACACACGTGGGGCCCACACTCAGAGTGGGACCACCTGATGTTACTGGAACCGCATATTATATTCAACTTAGTCTAGATCATATTTATAAGATGGTGTATATTCGTGTTGGGCAATAGGAATGTCATAGAGTTGACCGGTTGGTCAAACAAGACCCAACTATCGGTATTGGTAATTTATCAGATAACAGTCGTAATAAATTACGAGGACTTCTAAATTAAAGTTGGGGAATATATATTCATTCTAAAGGCCCATAGTCGTTGGTAATATGTTATAAATTTTATTTGGACCGATAAAATAAAATGTAATTAAAACAGTCTGAGAAATACAACTTTCGGGGCCGAGTGTACACTTCGGGACATAATAGGGTGACCTCTCACATGAGTGGGGCCACCCCACGTTTTTGTGTGCTCAGATTGACAAGGAAGGATGAATGGTGTGTGATAGAAAGGATGGGAGGGTTGACTTGAGGTGTTTGGCATCTAGGTGGGTCATCGGGGGGCCCTCCCTCACTTATTGCTCAATTGAGACAAAGGAAGTCTCAACCCCCTTTCCCCCATCACTTAGCTCGCCCAAGGCACCAAGAAGGAGAGAAAGAAGCTCCACAAACACCTACCTCCATATCTAAATTTGAGCTCAAGCAAGGAAGGTCCAAAAGGGGATTTAAAGAAGGAAAACGTGAAGGAAAGTGTGAAGAATTAAGGTAATGGCCTTATAACAACTTTTCTCTACTCATTTGATTCTCATATGACTTGTACATCATATGGAGGACTCCTAGAATTGTTTTACATATTTAGAAGTGTAGAATGGGGGTTGGAAGATAGTTCTAAGTCCAAGAACGGATTTAGAAGCCAAAGTATCTGATTCGCTGGAAAATAACCTTTTAGAGGTTGTTTGTATTAATATGGATTTTGGGATGTTAAAACCTTGTCGGGAACTTGTCTAAGGTGTTCATCGTAGTTATCGCCGGATTTCAACGAAGTTCGTCGGAGCTTCGCCGGAGTTCAACCGAGAAGGGTAGATAGTATTAAAGCTCATTCGAGGTGAGTGGACGGCTTAATGTCTTATAACTCCTGGGTTAAGTATGAGATTACCTAAGTAAATGTTATATGTGTTCATAATGATGTTTAAAAGAGTTTAAACATGTGATTAGCCAAGGTGATTAGGCTTATATGAAATGAACCATTAAGATATGCATGAAAATGATATGAAAATATTTATAAAAACATATGTGATGTTTTGAATGGCCTAAATGGCATAAAATGTTTGTTTGTGACTTAATACACGTTGTGGTTAAGTTTGATAAATATTGGTTTTGAAATGATTGGTCAACGGAGCGTTGACCGGTTGCACAGCAGGCAATCGGCGCCGGTTATGGTTTGAACTTGCGCCAGTTTGCGTACAAGGTTCCAAAATTTATAAAATTAATTGGGAATCGGTGCCGGTTATGGCTGAACCGGCGTCGGTTTGGTGCTGTTTTTGCCTATGTTGTTTTATTGAATGGTTTTGCATTGACTGTTATGTTTAGGCTGTAAGACTTGATTTAGTCTTGATAAATGATTATGATATAGACCCTATCTATGTATGATCATAGGGATGAATATAAATTGGTGGAGTACCCAGAGACTGGATTGTCCTCAAAACTCAGTATATAATCGGTGGAGAACCAAGGGACTGGACTGTCCTCAAAACTCGGAATATAATTGGTGGAGTACCCAGGGACTGGACTGTCCTTAAAACTCATAGATTGCAGTTTAGAAATTCAGGACTGTGTGGTGTCTTTATAATACTTGATTAGACCAGGATGAGTCCTATACACTCATAGGTGATGGGTGGGTTGGGATTTTAAGTTAAAGACATTGACTACTATTATTTCCCAAGTAAACAATGACCTACGGGTCAGGTATTTTCCTAGTGTACAGGGGCGGACCGTAGTAGAGACCGAGGGGGGCTACCGCCCCCCCCCCCCCCCCCCCAACAATTTTTTTTAGTGTATATATATACGAAAAATAATTTTTGCTCTTCCAAAAAGTATTTTGAACCCTCCCAAAAATATTTTCGCCCCCCCAAAATGACTTTTCTGGGTTCGCCCCTGCTAGTGTATACACTTATATGTATTTAAAGACTTGGGAGGAGAATATAACTATACGTATCACCCTATGTTTGGGTGTTATACTTGAAACGTTAGTTATTCTATATTTAGTCTACTTCTCGCTCGGTATTCGCGTACTGACCCCTTCGGGGGGCACCATTTTCAGGTTTAAGCTAGAGCTTGCTACCTGCACCTTTCAATCGGGTGAAGTCATTTCAAGGAAGACGTGGTTTGTGCTTCCATATTTTATTTAAACTACAAACACTTGCTCATGGATATTTGAATTACTATTAACTATTTTGGGCCTGTAATCCCATGTTTTGGCCGGATGTGGCCCATGACTTACTGTTGAATATTTCTGCTATTAATTGGTTTAAATGTGATGTTGGTATGTATGTTTATTTATTGAGTATGATATGGACTATGTTCATGGACTCCTTGTATGATTAAGTGGGGTTGACTTGAGAGTGACGTCAATTGATCCTACGGCGGTTATACACACGTTTAGATGTGGTATGGGGTGTGACAAACCCAATCCTCCATCTCTGTTTCTGGAAAACAGAAGCCCATCCCAACATGTCGCCACACATGTTACGATGCACTACAAGAATGAAATGCATGCAGTGTAGTCACTTCTTCATTCTGACAGGACTTGCATTCCAATGCCAAGTCAACACCCCTTTTTCGTAGATTTAATGCTACTGGGAGATACCCCTCCATCAATTGAAGAGAATCTAAAATTTGTAAACAAATACGGACTATGTAAAATAAGATAAAACTATTTTCAACTATGTAAAACTATGACAAGTAATTATTAATCTTTATGAAAGTGTAAAGTTTTTAGAATCACTATATACAAAAATTCAAAACATCCAAAAATTTAAATAAATATGAAAAATTTAAAAATATTAAAAAAACTGAAATTATGTTTTGTATAAGTAAAAGAAAAGTAGAAAATAAGGCTCTTATTATTTTATAAAAATAAAAAATTAAGTACCCTAAAAAGAGTATAACATAAAAATGAAAAATGAAAACATAAATAATTGGACAAAATGAAAAACAATATGTATTTTGAATTTAATAGTCTAAAAATAGTTACATGTTTTAATAAATATTATTTGTTTCATATTATTTTTCGTGTTTCTTTTTGTTGATAACTTTGAATTTTTTTGTGTTTTATTCTTTCTTTATCTTTATTTTTGTTATGGATATTCAAAAATTCAAACTTATCATTTTAGGCGTTTGTATATATATGTGTGTGTGCGCGCGCGTGTGTGTGTACACACACATGGTGTTTTTCCCAAAGAAGTAACTCACTAATAAAAAACTGGCTTACAGTGACACTTTCGTAGTGACACTTTTCTGACAGAATACTATCAATGACATAGAAGTGTCACTAATTTCTAACAAAAAACATCACTACCTAATACTGACACTTAATGGGCCGGGTAGCTAGCTAGGTGTGTGCTTTAATTTTTTTTAACTTAGCTAATTTAACACTTAGGTAACCCATCCTATCCCACAAAAAAATCCCATCGATCGATGTTCATTCTTCCAGAGCTAGAGCCGCACAAACTAACCCTAGCTAGCTTCCAATCGATTTCCTTAGCTAATTTCTTCCGATCGCTGCCTTACTCGTCGCTAATATCCTTCTCAACGGGCTGATTCTTCTTCCAGAGCTAGAGCACATACTCCATCGTCGATCGATTTAGTCCATGGCACTCTTCAACAGTTAGATAGATTGAGTCCGTCGCAACACTCCATCATCGTACTCCGTTGCTGCACTACGCCCGACCGCCTTACTCCCTCGATCTTCTCTCTCAGGTTCATATACTGATTTTATATTTTAAATGGGTAATGGATGTTGCGATTTCACTATGTTAATTAGCATTTTGGATGTCCTTTGCTTGTTGATTTCTGCCAGTTGTGTGTTTCATTATGTGCGATTAATAAGTGCTTCTTTCTTCTTGTTGTGTGTTTCACTCAATGTTCTAAATAGGCCGACTTCATCGCAAAATCAGGCCACTCCCTTCTACAGTCGCAAAAATTTTTCCTCTAGCTTACCTTCTCATCTTCTCCCTCTGTATGTGAATCTCTTCTTTCGTTCTCTTCTCCAGCCGCCCACAACTCCAGTTTTCATCTTCAGTTTTCAATAATATTTAGATTTGATTTGTGTTTTACATCCCAAAGTATGATCATAGAAACTGATTTTGGTTAGTTAGTAAACATCTGATGAGTGTATTTCTACCTATGAATGTGTGTGATGAAACTCATGATCGATATATATTAAGTAGTTTGTGAAAAAAAAAATGAAGTAACTCAATATTCTTGTTTGCATACAATGTGTTTGACAAAACTCCTCAAAGACTTGAGAAGCCTAACATCAGTGAGTTGTATGGACAAAATGTAATCAAAATATTTTAGTTTTTAGTTTCAAGTTGTTTTAACATTAGACTATTACCCTATTAGAATATATTTTTGAGTTCATTTATATCAAATTGCAACTCTAATTCAATAAGGAAATATGATTAATGTATAATTTTTTTACATATCCCAAACTGATTTGCTTTGTTTATTTATAGATATTGGTATGACTTGGGAGAGAGAAAAACTGATTTACTTTGTTTATTCAAATGTGTGCTTCAGTTTTTGAGGATTTATATATATTTATTTTCTATAACATAAAACTGAAACGTAGAACTCCAAATTACAATATTTATAAGCTAATTTTCATGTTTTGTAGTTTATGTATACTATTTTGAGTTTTTGTTTGTACTATAAACTAGGTATTAGTATTCAAATGGATAAGTCTTGGATAAATGATGTCATAGTGTGAAACAATTACATGAGGATGCATCAAAGACCTCCCTGCTAGACAACTTGATTACTTGATGTAAATATTACTCTTAAATAAAACTAATAAACTATAAAAGATAAACGTTACTGCTATTAAGGAGTTGGGCTTATGCAAGGTTGTCAAAGTCGTGCGCCTAAGCGCTTAAGCGCACCAGGCGCAGCGCTAGGGATAACCAGCGCCCTAAACATGGCAAGTCGCAACATCCCTTGTAAGGCGTAGGTAAGGCGCAAGGAGCGCAGAAGCGCAGAAGCGATATTAAGTGACCGCATAAGGTGCCTGACAGGGGATATTTTATTTCTGGTTTTACGGAGTTATTTTCACTTGTGGGATTAAACAAGATCATTAAGAAGCCCACGTTTTTAACAAAGCCCAACTAAATAAGGTCAAAACAACTTAATAACCTACGGTAAACACATAGCGTAAACATCCTCCTGCTCCGCTCATGCTCTGCTCTACTATACTGCAGACTGAAATGGAAGATGGAACTCCAGCCACGGCTTCTGAAGCTGCTAAGTCAACAAAAATGACCCAGCCATGCTTAACATGACTTCTTAATGTATTTCCTTGAATATGGTGAACTGGTACATCATGTTTGATTGTTGGAGAATAGAATGTGTTATTTTTTCTAAGCAGTGCGCCTGACATGAGTCAGGCGAGCGCTTTTTTGCGCCTTGCGCCCACTACTAGAAAAATGCCTTACAGTGACACCAAATTAGTGTCACTAACAGGCTTCTGTGACACTAAAAAAGTGTCGCTGAAAGTGGGGGCTAGTGACACTAAAAAAGTGTCACTAAAAGTGTCACTAAATAATGACATTGTAGTATCACCAATTAGTGATACATATGCGAGTATGCGACACAACCGTTCAACGACACTTTTACATCACACATGCTAATGACACTGTGGTATCACATAATTCTGTTTTCCATCCAAGCAAAATGATAATTTAGTGACACTTTGGTATCACATTGTTTTTTATTTTTTCAGCATTCCAAAACAATATAATTTTGAAATTCCAAATCAATTATATTTTAGAAATTCCAATTCAATATTTATTAAACCCATAAATGATAACAAAATCAATGAATCTCCAACCATAGATTGAACGTTTAAAGTACAATATTCATTTACAACTGAGTTAATAGAATTCTAAGCAACTACACGGTCTAGTCCCAAAAAGTGAGCCGCCCGCCTACACGTCCTAAATAAATTTAGCAAAATCAATTGCACAACGCGAATAACAATTCAGAATTAAACATCGCCTTCACATCATCAAGTCTTCATAGCAGCGACATCCATCAACACTGAAAAATGATTGATGCACCCTATTAATGATACAATAATAAAAACCACTGTTGGGATATTGATCTAGAGGCCCAATACCCAGGTCAGGAAGGCCCAAGATACCCGGCCCAAGCAACGGGCCCATCACGCTATGATAAGATAATCAAGGTAGAATTAATGCCGAACGAGATTCGGCCCAAATAAGGGTTGGCCCAGTAAGAAGACATACCGAACGAAGTTCGGACTATATATTATACTTGGGCCAATTTGACAGCATCTTCAGCACAGCCCAACATCCCGTTCGAGCAACGGCCAACCGGCAAGTGGCCAGGTGCAATTAATGCCAGATTGTGACATCAGCAAGTGGAAACATGGGTGACCAAGTCGGTGGAACAACGGCCAATCAGCATAGGGCAGCCCATGCTCTCCATTAGTATAAATAGAAGGTTTTAAGTCATTGTAAGGGTTAGATTTTCAATACTCAGACTCTAGAATAACATCATTACTCTTATTTCTTGTATTAAAGCATTGTTTCCGACCTACCGATCGGGAAATTCCTTGTAATCAGACTGGTTAATTAATACATGTGGGCTTTCGAGTATTAGTGAGTTCATCTTTTATATTTTGTTTATACACCTTGTGTTGGAGATATTTAATTGTGAATCAAGTTGGTCATAGATTAGCTTTATATTTAATCCTTGTATTTAATTAAGTGCATAAATTAGATAGAAATCAGGCCAAGTGTTAGGCCCATTTAAACAGGCCAAAAGCCTGTTTCACCTAACCTAAACCTCGCCTATAAAAAGGGAGCCGAGGTTTAGGAAAAGGCTGAACGTCGTACTTATTATTCATAGCCTTACGCTTATATCATTCTGCTGTACGTTCCACGATTTATCAAAGAAGGTTTTACGGTGATTCATTCTGTGTTCATCTTTACGTTTAATCTTCCTTGTTAGATCGATTATTCATTGCTGTGAAAGAAACAGGGACTAACAATTGGTATCAGAGCCGATCGAGAACGATCAGAAGAACTCCTGCAGAATACTCTGTTTTTGTTAACGTAGTTCATTCTGTCGATTTTTTGCTCTGTAATTTTGTTTCTTGTTCAAAAGTTGTAAAAGTTACACCTTTGGAATCGCCGTTTCAAAGCGATCAAAGGGTATACATCAGTTTGTGTTTTACGCAATTTTTGATTTCGAGATATCTCGAGCTAGGCATCTCGACATCCTATTTCTTCACAGGTTCTGCTACGTTTTTCGAGCTGAAAACTTTACCAGAAGATCTCGACATTCAACTCTACAGGAAACTATCTTCAGATTTTGATTATCTGATTTTTACAGGTTGAAAGATTTCGACATTGAGGATTTCAACATCTTGGATTTCGAAATCTTGATTTCGAGAAAAGGTTTCGACATCTGGTCTCGACATTTGACTCATCAGATTAAGATTTCGAGAGATTAACTTCTCGACATTTCAAATCTCGAGATCAGCATCTCGAAATTTGAAATCTCGAGATCCCAAATCTCGAGATCCTTAATCTCGAGCCCAAATCTCGATACCGGGCCTCCTTTATCGAAATCTGAAATTTCGATATTCAGATCTCGACATCTGATTTTTCGAGATTCTGCCTCTGAAAATCTTTTGATCAATTTTCTCGAACGGTCAGTTTAGTACAGCAATGGGTTCAGAATACAATGCACAAGGGAACAGCAGTACCCCTCCTAGCCTCAGGAAGGGAGAATATCAAATGTGGAGGAACAGATTTTTAAACTTCCTCGAGCACAAAGAGAACTCTTCTGCAATGCTCGAATCGTTGCTTGAAGGACCAGCTGAACTTTTAATTTCAGTTGGTGGAGATCCAGAGAACAATCCTCCTATTTTTCCAGAAATAAGGAGAAAAGTGCCATCTGAATACACAGAAGCCGACAAGCTCAGACTTCGTGGAGATCTTATGGCCAAAACGTACCTCCTTCAAGCAATACCAAATGAGGTTTATGTTCTCAT
This sequence comes from Cuscuta europaea, assembly GCA_945859875.1. Lineage (NCBI taxonomy): Eukaryota > Viridiplantae > Streptophyta > Magnoliopsida > Solanales > Convolvulaceae > Cuscuta > Cuscuta europaea. The sequence continues at coordinate 3,456,317 of CAMAPE010000030.1, forward strand.
AGATAGCATGCAGACAGCTAAGGAAATGTGGGATGAAATAGAGAAGCTGCTACAAGGCACAAGCATCAGCCTCAAAACAAAGAAGACTACAATTCTCATCGCTTATGACTCCTTCAAAGCAGGACCAGGAGAACCATTGAATAAGACTTACAACAGACTTGTTCAACTGGTAAATGAACTCAGAAAGATCAAAGTATTCAGGTCCAATCTGGAACTAAATATTAGATTCTTATCCAGCCTGCATCCTGCTTGGGAAAAGACAGTGAAGGATGTCAGATCACGGATAGATCTGGACGAAATTGACCTCTGCACTCTCTATGAACATCTGAAGCAATTCGTCAACGAGGTTGCCTGTGCTGAGGATCATCACACCACAAACCCCTTAGCTCTTGTAATGGATGCTCAGCCTAGAAGGACAACCACTTCACTAAAGAAGAAAAAGAAGAAGGTGGTGGTTGAATCAGATGATGATGAGAGTGACGATGACAAATCTGATCTAGAGGCTGAGCTAGCAGACTTACAGAAAAAGATGGCAATGCTGGCCAAAAGATTTGCAAAGAACACTTCCTCCAACAGGCTAGAAACTTCCTCCTCAAACTACAAACAGAAGAATCATGATCAAGGATCTTCTAGGAAGGCATCATCAGCAGAAGAAGCACCTAAATGCTATAATTGCGGCAAGCCTGGACATGTGATCAAAGACTGCCGCCTTCCAAAGAAGAAAGATGCTAACTTCTACAAGCAGAAGATGCTGTGGAATAAGCAGAAAATGCTGATGGTACAGAAAGAAGAAGAAACCTCTGCCATGATTGCTGAAAATGAGAATTGGGCAGAAGATTCTTCTTCTGAGGAGGAGGAAGACAACTATGCTCTTATGGCAAGTGTGGAGGGAGATGAAATAAAGGGTGATGCTGCGATCCCCGAAAGCAAGTGCTCAACAAGCTCTGTAAGTACCTCCCATATTTCTTTAAATAATCAAATGCAGTCCTTACTTGAAAAGGACAATCTAATCAAAGAACTAAAGGAGAGACTTGACAATAATCATAGAGTTCTGAAACAGAATCTAGACCAAAAGTCGTCCTTAAGTATTCAACTTGAAATTGCGAAAGATCAAGTCAAAAAGGTGTCCTCAGATTTTGAAAGCTTTGAACTAAAGATAGCTGAATTAACTAAGAAATTTGAGGACAGTGAACGGGAAAAAAGCACAGCAAAGGCTAAATGCGATTTTTTGCATAACAAAAGAAGAACGCTTTTAAATAAAGTAAAAGAACTAGAAGATCTAGCTGCTAGAAGAGGTCAATCTGAACAAACTGTTTTTCTGCTTAACAACAAACAAAAGGATGACCGATTCTACAATGCTAAAACAGGACTGGGCATAACTAACCCACGTAATCTTAAGAAAGTTAATTGCCTTCAAATCTATAACAAAGATTACATGGGACTAGGGTTTGGTGAGAAAATGTATTTTCGAAGTGATGAAGATTATGCTGAAGCAGAAGAAGAAAAGAGAAAGAAACCAAAACCTGCGATTTCTTGTGATTATCCCTCTGTAAATGAAAAACAACTTTCAGAAGAAAAACCTACTTCCTGCTTTAGTGAATGCCTTGATCCTTATGCCAAAGATATTCCTCACATAGGACACCCTCTAGACCCTCCCCCAAGAGTAGGTATTGCTAAAACTGGTGAGGAACCGTGTATTTTTCCCATGGCTCAAAAGCTCAAAAACCTACAGAAAACTCTTGATAACGAGAGAGAGAGATTTGAAACTGAAAAGAAAGGTTTTGAGCGCAACTGGCAGGAACTTCTTCAAAAATTTAATGATTTGAGTGAGCAGTTTCATGCTAAAACAGACCCTTCTACGAACAAGCCTGACAGCTCACACACCTCACATGAGAAAAACAATGCTTTTAAAGGTTCGTCCACTCATCTCTCTTCTCCTTTGTTTACAGGGAATGAAGTGAATAAGGAAGGAGAAGAGAAGAATGAGTGGAGGAAAAAGAGGAAGGAAATCGCAGATGGCAAAAAGAAAGTTTTTGAGAAAAATGCCAGCCCTAGATCTAGTTCAATATTTTACTCAAAAGTTAATTGTAATTATGTCTCTACAAAGCAAACTTCTAACAGTTCAGTCTTGAGTCCCAAGCTGAATATTTCTGAGACATCTTCTAGACAAAGTTCTATTTATAATACAAGTATTGCTTATGGTTATTCTGTTCCAGATCCCCATAATTATGAATGTGATATGAATGTTGTTAAATCTAAGCCTTCCAGAAAGCTTAAACCTGAAAAAGAAACCAAGAAAGGAACTTCTAAGGGAACGTTTTGTATTCCAGATATGAAATATGCCCTTAGAGTTCATTCTAGGAAACATGTTAATCGGCTTTCTAAGGAGGAGATTTTTAAAACCAAACTCAAGAAACAACCATTCAATCACAAAGCACTTGTCTTCTCTCCTCCTGAACCTAAAACGAAAAGATGGGTCCCCAAGATAAGACCCGTCAAAGCTGAAACGGAAAGGTGGGTCCCCAAGATGAGACCTACTAAACCTGAATCGAATAGGTGGGTCCCCAAACGAAGACCCATCCAAACTAAAACTGAAAGGTGGGTTCCCAATCGTAGACCCATCATAACTGAAACTGATAGATGGGATCCAAATCGAAGACCCATCATAACTGCAACTGAAAGGTGGGTCCCCAAACTTAGACCCACACGGACTAAAATGGAAAGGTGGGTTCACAACATGAGACCCACCAAAATGGAAAGTGCTAGGTGGACTCCAAAAACCAGACTCACTGCAAAAGCAGATCTGGCAATTGGAAAGCCCATCGAAGATAGATCTTTTGTTGAAAGAGCAGCTGACCTTGGATCACTGCTCAAAGCAAGTTTTAAAAAGGTGTTTCTTGATAATAAGGAAGGACCCACTCCAAGTTGGGTACCTAATCCTTTTTGATTGTTTTGTAGGACGGTCATGTGTGGCACTTGGACTCAGGATGCTCAACCCACATGACCGGAATAAAGCACCTTTTGAGCAACTAAACCAACTGCTACGGAGGAAATGTCAGATTCGGGAATGATGCCTCATCTCCTATCCTTGGGTATGGGGACGTCATCTGTGCCAGCGTTACAATAAAAGATGTTTCATTCGTCAAAGGGCTCAAACACAACTTACTGAGCATTGGACAATTCTGTGACAGCGGGATGGAAGTGAGGTTCTTTGCAAAACAATGCTGTGTTCTTGACAGCACAGGGAATACATTATTAACGTGTTACAGAACATCAAATCTGTACACTATTGATCTGAAAAGCGTCCAATCCACCACTTCCATCTGTCTGCTATCCAAAGCTTCAACTGAACAGAACAACCTATGGCACAGACGTCTCTCCCATCTGAACTTCAAACATCTATCAACCTTGTCCTCCAAGAAACTTGTCAAGGGGCTTCCTCTGCTAAAGTCTTCCGCTGAAAATCATTGTAGTGCCTGCAAAATGGGCAAAATGACGCGAAGCTCCCACAAGTCAAAAACTGAACCTTAATCTACTCATCAGTTGCAGCTAATGCACATGGATCTGTGTGGACCTATGAGAGTACAAAGCATCAATGGTCGCAAATACACTCTGGTGATCGTTGATGACTTCTCTAGGTATACATGGACGAAATTTCTCCGATCAAAAGACGAAGCTGCAGAAAACATTATGACCTTTATCAGAACGATCCAGAAACTGCTACAACACAGTGTTCGAATTGTCAGAACTGACAATGGTACCGAGTTCAAAAATCAGACTCTCACTGAGTTCTATGAATCACTCGGTATCACTCAGCAATTTGCAGCAGCTAAAACTCCCCAGCAGAACGGAGTTGTTGAGAGAAAGAACAGAACCCTTGTTGAAGCAGCACGCACCATGTTAATTCAATCAAGACTGCCTCACTTCATGTGGGCAGAGGCAATCAATACTGCGTGCTTCACTCAGAACAGAACGTTCATCCACAAGCGCTTCGACAAGACTCCATATGAGATACTATTCAACAAAACTCCTGATATTTCTTTCCTCAAGGTTTTTGGCTGCAAGTGCTTCATACTCAATGATCGGACAGAGAGAAGTAAGCTGGATCCCAAAGCCAGAGAAGGCGTGTTCATTGGCTACTCACTGCAATCCAAAGCTTACCGAGTCTACCTCAGAGACAAGCGGACTGTCATCGAGAGTGTAAACGTTACATTCTATGAAATGGCAGACTTTGCTATTGAACATCTCCAGACCGATCCATCCACTGCTGTACCAGTAGCTTCTGATAAAGCTGAACCAAACACCGAACACGACGATGTGATTCTCGACTCTCTCTTCAGAAACTTTTACGAGAACTCACAATCTCCACCTCCTGCATACACTTCAGAGTCAACATCAACTCCAACAGCAGAGGTTCCACTCCTCACAGGACCAGATGACGTACCATCCACACCCTCAACCCCTCAAACCAATCCTAGAGGTGTGGATGATCACGGCTTTGCCATAAGCCCGGAATCATCTCCACTACACACCACAGCTGCCCCAGAGCCTACAAATTCATATCAGGACTCAGATCAACCAATAATTACTCCAACTCCTCTAGCTCATGAGAGGAAGTGGACAAGAGCACATCCTGTTGAACAGATAATAGGTGATCCAAGTCAAGGTGTGCGAACGAGATCAGCAACAACAAATGAATGTCACTATGCATGCTTTCTAAGCAAGAATGAACTGTCCAAAGTCTCAGAGGCACTCGCTGATCCAGATTGGGTGATTGCCATGCAAGATGAGCTCAATCAATTTGCCAGACTAGATGTATGGACACTCGTACCTAAACCCCCTCAGAAAACCATCATTGGCACAAAATGGGTGTTCAAGAACAAGAAGGACGAAGAAGGCATAGTGATAAGAAACAAGGCACGACTGGTCGCTAAAGGATATAATCAGCAAGAGGGCATAGACTATGATGAAACATTTGCACCCGTAGCAAGAATTGAAGCAATCCGCCTTTTTCTTGCTTACGCGGCCCACAAGAACTTTACTGTCTTTCAAATGGACGTCAAGACTGCCTTTCTGAATGGAGTCTTGGAAGAAGAAGTCTATGTCGCTCAGCCCGAAGGATTCGTAGATCCCAGATATCCCGACCATGTGTACAAGTTAAAGAAAGCTCTGTATGGGTTAAAACAGGCACCAAGAGCTTGGTATGATGCATTAACCGAATTTCTGGTTGACTCAGGTTTCTCAAAAGGGAAGATTGATACCACACTTTTCATCAAGCGACAGAAGTCTGACATCATCCTGATTCAGATCTATGTTGATGACATTATCTTCGCCTCCTCAAATCCACGCCTGTGCAAACACTTTGAGAAACTGATGAAAATCAAGTTCGAGATGAGCATGATGGGAGAACTGAATTTCTTCCTAGGCCTGCAAGTAAGACAACTCTCTGACGGCATTTTCATCAATCAGTCAAAGTATATTCTGGAAATGCTTAAGAGATTCAACATTGATGGCAAATCTTCCATGACGACCCCCATGTCCCCAACCAACAAACTGGACTCAGATCCCTCCGGGAAGCCAGTTGATGCTACAAACTACAGGGCCATCATTGGATCTTTGCTTTATCTCACATCAAGCAGGCCTGACATTGTCTTCTCCACATGCTTATGTGCACGCTTTCAGGCAAATCCGAAGGAATCCCATCTGACCGCTGTTCGAAGAATTCTGAGATATCTCAAAGGCACTGTGAATCTAGGCCTTTGGTATCCCAAGCACTCAGGTTTTGACCTAGTCGGATATTCGGATGCTGACTTTGCTGGTTGCCGGATGGACCGCAAAAGTACATCGGGAGCTGTCCAATTCTTGGGCGATAAGTTAGTCTGCTGGTCTTCCAAGAAACAGAACTGTGTGTCAACATCTACGGCCGAGGCAGAATACGTCGCGGCTGCTAGCTGTTGTTCACAAATATTATGGATGAAGACCCAGCTAAAGGACTACGGTTACACACTCCGCCATATCCCGATCTACAGTGACTCTCAAAGCGCCATAGCCATCACCAGCAACTCGGTTCATCACTCCCGCACCAAACACATCGACATGCGCTATCATTTCATCAAGGATCATGTGGAGAAAGGAGACATTGACATGTATTTTGTAAGCTCAGAGCTTCAACTAGCTGACTTGTTCACTAAGGCATTGGATGAAAAACGATTCCAGTTCCTAGTCTCCAAGTTGGGCATGTTGAACCTCGAGCCCGTTTAATTATGTCTCCACTGATCTAAAAAGTGTGTGTGTGTGTGGGATTTGTAAATAGTGTGTGTGTGTTGCATGTGTTGAGGGGGAGAAAACCAGAAAAATAACAAAAAATAGTGTGTGTGCGTTGCATGTGTTGAGTGGGTGAAAAATCAAAAAGAACAAAAATAGTGTGTGTGCGTTGCATCTGTACATATTGTTCGTTGCGTTTTTGGAGGGGGAGAAAATTTTCACTGTTTGAGGGGGAGCTAATTTTCACTATTTAAAGGGGAGCTCTATTTTTTTCACTGAGTTTTGGGCCTCAAAATTTTTAAACTGATACTTCGAAAAAGGGCCCAATCTTCTCGCGTATAAAAGCCTCGCGAAAGCCCTTCTCCTTCTTTCATTCTGATTTTCTCAAAGGCCAAAAGTTTTCGCAAAAGCAGAGCTCTCAAACCTTCCGTCTTCTTCCCAACCTTCGATCTCGCAATCTCCCTCTCTCTTTCTCGACTACCCTTCGAAGGTAGTTAACGTTCACAATCGCATCATCCATCTCGAAAACGAAGGATCATCTCGAAAACCTATTTTCTTTTGTTCGTGTTCGAAATCCTGAAAAAGAACGTTTGATTTCGCAAAAACCTTGAACTTTCTCTAAATCAAAATCAAATCAGGTTTTTTCGTTTGAATGTATGTCGAAATCGCTTTCTATTATCTGCTATATCTTTGTTTTTACAGGTGGAAAATCTCTTCGAAATCGTCGGTTCATCTTCTCGAAATCGAGATCTCGAGATCTTCATCTCGACATCTTGATCTCGAGATTTGAATCTCGAAATCAAGATCTCGAGATCTTCATCTCGACATCTTGATCTCGAGATTTGAATCTCGAAATCAAGATCTCGAGATCTGCTTCTCGACATCTTGATCTCGAGATTTGAATCTCGAAATCAAGATCTCGAGATCTGCATCTCGACATCTTGATCTCGAGATTTGAATCTCGAAATCAAGATCTCGAGATTTGAATCTCGAAATCAAGATCTCGAGATTTGGATCTCGAAATCATAATCTCGAGATTCAGATCTCGAGATTTGGACTTAGAATTTTTTTTCAAAACTCCACCTGCATAAACTTATCTGACAAATAAATCAAACTCTTTCAATCAAATCAAACTGTTGAATTTCATATGCTGACCCCCTGCTTCTACAGTTTGAAATGGCAGGAAACACTACAGCACAGATCGATGATGCCATCTACTCCAAAGGGAAATGGATCAAGGTGCTGGACAACAATTTCCAGCTAGACCTGGCAGTCTTCAAGTGCCAGAATCCAATCATTCCGGCCATAATGAAAGGTCACTATCTCTGGCCTGCACTTCACAACGCCAAACCAGTGCCAGAGATATACCTACAACAGTTCTGGGGGCACATGCACACGGATTCATTGAAAGATCGTTCCAAGATCAAGACCAAGTTGAACGGCATGCGGGTGATTCTGACACCATCCACTCTACGGACTACTCTAGCGCTGCCAGTTCACGATACGTATGATGCACTGCCAACCATCCCCGATCTGCTCAAAGACGTGGCATCCCTTGGCTACACATCACTACTGCCACAACTGTCAAATTTCAACGGTGCATATCTCCGTCACCCGTGGAAAAATCTTTTCGGGCTGGTGAACAAGTGCCTGTCGCCGAAGCATGCCGGGTTTGACAAATGCAACAAGCAGATCCTGCTAATCTTTCATGGCATCGCGTTCAACAAAAACTACGACATGGCACAGCTCTTCTTCTCAGAGCTAATGGACCTGGTCAAGGCCAAAGAAAAGAATAGGCCAGGTACCATTCCGTACGCTAGGTGGCTTGGGTTGATCATCAGCGACCTCATGGCTGAGCATTCAACAATCCCAAAACGCAGCTCCGATCCACAATTCAAAGCCCCAAAGCTGCAATACTTCAAAGCGGACAAAAACCCGACCTACGGTCTGAGGATTCCTGGGTTTCTGCTCAACCTTGTGAGATCTTCAAACCCAGCTATTCAGCAATACAAGGAAGCAATCGAGAAGACCGTCCCTATGGTTCAGCAAAACCCAGCTGGACCTACCCAAGGGACAAAACCGAGTGTTAGTAAGGGTCCTAAGAGAGCCCAAAAGCCACAGAAACCAGTGGCTGGTTTGCCCAATGAAGGGAAGTCTGACAACTCTCTAGAGACGAGTCAGGCGACTGAGGGCACCGAGGAAGACGCTGAGGAAACGGCCAGTGAATCGTCTAGTGGAGCCCAAACAAACACTGACGACAAGGCTTCCGAGAGCGTGGGCACGGAGAATGAAAAATCGGACTCGGATGATGACGGTGATGACAACGATAGTGATGATGTGGAGCTCACATATGCACTGATCAGAAAAGGGAAGCTGCCCGTCGAATCTCCAAAGAAGAGAAGAATCACTGCTGAAGATGCAGCACCAATCATAGCTCGCAGACCTCAAGTCTTCACCATAAAAGAAACAGCTAAACCAAGAGCTGATCCGAGCGAGACTAATTGCTCAAAAGATGATTACGACGAGGCAGCTCACTCCATCAAGACATCAATCAACCAGGAAGAAGTTGTCATCCGAGAGACCAGGGCTAAGGTCAAAAATGACAAGGTTGCTAAGGCCAAGCCCCAGCCCCGAGCGAAAAAGAGTCTGTTTGATAAGGCAGACGAGCACATCTTTGCGGGCTGCGACTCCTTTATCCAGATAAGCCGAGCCGAATCCCTAAGCACAGGAGCCGATCTTTTCGGTTCCCGAGTAGAAGTCGCAGCATCTGGCTCAACTGCGCATGCACAGCCCTCTCCCAGCCACTCAATTGCCTCTCAAAAGGTTATTGTTTCAAAAGAACGGGACTCAACCCCCTCGCTGGTTCCTTCTGAATCAGTTGAGCATACAATTGACCTATCTCCCGAGGTCAAAACCCCTTCTTCACTCACATCGAGTCTAGGTGTCACATTTCCCACATTTTCTTCTTTTTCTAGGACACCTACACTATTCACAGCACATACAGGTGCACTCACCCTGAACGCAACAACCAGAGCGCAAGCTATGACGGTTGGAAGCCCTGCTACGCCCATAATGATTCCATCATTAAATGCAGGCCACACATCAGCAATCTTCACTGATGCTGTGTCAACAGTTACAACCCCCGTAACTGGTCACCCTACCTTTGAAGACGTAAACGTTCTACTAAATCGCTTTCTAGATTCCACCATTAAACCATGGGTGCAAGATGCAATGACCGCTCTAGCACAGGAATTTAGGACCACCCAAGCGGTTCGGTCTGAACAGACACCACCCCAACCTTCCCCTGAACCGTTCATCTCCCATACACAACCCATATCCTCCACCCCTCTATCCCACCAATCCATAAACCAAATTCCCATCCCTTCTATTTCTCGGGGAACCCAGAATACAGAACCAGTATTCTCCCCACACTCGACCACACCCTCCATCGATCTCTCCTCCTTATCCTTTGACACACTAGCTTCGGCTTTGCTGAACAATCTCTTAAATACCCCAGAAGACAACCTCACTCTTCATCAGCAAGCCATACTAGAAGCTCTTCTTTCCTCACCTGAAACCAAGAGTACTTGCAAGGAGAGTCTTCGTGGTCGCAAACGTTCCCATGAGGACCCCGATGATTCGGATCCTCATGAGGGGGAGAACAAGCGACCTCGATCACTTGAGCAAACTGCTCTACCAAGCCAAACTCCACAGCCCATCCAACCCGAAACCTCGACAAACCAACAGCCACCACCCACAGCCAAACTATCTAGCATGGTCGAGCTAGAAATAACATCCCGAGGCGTATCTCCCAGAGATACCAACCGAGGAGGGGATGGAAGTCCTGATGATGTTACCACTGGTACATCTTCTCCATCAGGCCATCAGTTGGAACCCAGTTCTAAGCTGATGTCAACGGGCAATCCTAGTGAACCCGGTAGTGCTACACAGGAACAATCACCGCCTAAACAAAGAACTCCATATATCTCCCCAGGCAAAGACATCCACGATGCACTGGAAGAGGCGGTGATATACGACAAATGGCCGAGAAAATGGACAGAATGGGATGATCTCCGGGTTGAAGCCGAGCAAGAGGACATGCAAAGAAACTGGTGGCTACGAGAGCTTATTAACAAATGCTCTGAAGATATCATTAGGCTCGAGGACGATGAACGCAAGGAAGGGGAGAACTACAAGGAATCCCAGAAAGCTCTTGAATCAGTCGTAAGACAATCAGCGGGAAGACTTCCCAAGACAGAGAAACCCTGGGACAACGTTCGAATCAAAGCCCCCTTCCAAGAAGAAATCAGAGAGCATATCTGGCGTAGACCAGACAAAGTCAAGCCACTGAACGAACTGAAGCTAAGAGGCCTTACTCACTTGAAAGGAAAGCAGGCTGGAGGTCATCTGCATATGTTGCTTCAAAGGACAACCGGTACACAGAGAGAACTGATGGAACAAGATCTGAAGTCGAATATTCTCCCGATACATCAAATTCTACAAGTGAAGGCTGAAGACTATCATGGAGTAACATTCTACACCTTCAGACTTCAACGCACCGATGGGAGCGAATTCACTTGTCAAGAGAACGACTTCATCATGCTGAAACCGGATGACATCTACCAAATGCTCATGGCCTACAGATACCTTCCAGTCAGGCAGAACATAGTATACAGCGAAGGCCTCGCAGCTATCAAGAGATTCATGCTTAGACAGATCAGAGTACACTCTTCACATGACCTACAGATGGCTATTGAATGCAATCTGAAGAAGACAAATCTGACAAAGCCAAAACTGTATGGTCCAGAACTTGAAGATTTCCCAGCCTACCACATCTTCGTCAAACCACCAGCAGTCACCTATCTGAACCACAAGAACGAAAAGCGTCTGATGGTAGTCAGTGAAATCGAGAAGTACCGCGACGGAACACTGAAGATAATCAAAGAGCAGATTCTACAGATGAAGGCAAAGCTGGAAGAAAATCTTCAAGAGGCATCGTCTTATGTTCAAAAGGAACACTCTACTGTAGAGACAATTTTAAAGGCCATTGACAATCGCCTCGAAAAGAGAAATATGCTAAGACAATATGAACATGCACTTGGATTGAGAAAGAACTACTTCAAATCACAGAAGCAATAAGAGAATGGCACTTGATCACAAAGGGGGAGATTGTTGGAGATATTTAATTGTGAATCAAGTTGGTCATAGATTAGCTTTATATTTAATCCTTGTATTTAATTAAGTGCATAAATTAGATAGAAATCAAGCCAAGTGTTAGGCCCATTTAAACAGGCCAAAAGCCTGTTTCACCTAACCTAAACCTCGCCTATAAAAAGGGAACCGAGGTTTAGGAAAAGGCTGAACGTCGTACTTATTATTCATAGCCTTACGCTTATATCATTCTGCTGTACGTTCCACGATTTATCAAAGAAGGTTTTACGGTGATTCATTCTGTGTTCATCTTTATGTTTAATCTTCCTTGTTAGATCGATTATTCATTGCTGTGAAAGAAACAGGGACTAACACCTTGATTCTGTGCCATTCCCGATATATCCAAAGTTCTTGTTGGGCTTTCGGATCTACGGGATTTACACTCAACATTGGCGCCGTCTGTGGGAAACTTACAAAAAGTTTCACATTCAAATCATCCAAAAACCACTATTTTCAAAAATGGTCAGAATCAGCTCCTATCATACAAATGACGGTTCACGCCGTCACGGGAGGAGTCACACCCCGGGGAGTCAAAACCCTCAGGGACAATCCAGCCGAGGATCATATCCTCGTTATGATGGGGATTTTGTGATTCCCGAATCTCTGAGAAGAAATCCTCAGGCCATGCGAGACATGGCTCAGGTCATGCAACATATGGCGAACGAGGAGGAAGGAGGGTCCAACTTTACAGGGGAGACTCCACGCACGAAAACAACTACAGCATCATCCTGTTCGCATGCCCATCGGGATAATCGACGTAGCGCCCCACCAACAGCGCACCATAGTCCCAGTGACCGAACCCCGATCGGGTCACAAGCTAGAGGACCAACTCCCATTGGTCATCATTTCCAGAATGCCGAGCGGGAGAATACCAGGGCCCCTCAACGGCATTGGGACCCGGACTATACAGACATGAGGGCTCCACCACCGCACCCTTTGATGGCCCAGGAGGAAGAAATGGCCGAGATGAGGAGGCAGATGAATGAGATGCGGGACCAAATGAACAGGGCACCTGTACAACCTGCCCCAGTTCAGCTGGGAATTACTTCCCCTTTTACTAGGGAACTCATGTACGCAGACATCCAAGGGGGTGCCAAGCCACTGACCGGCCAAATCTATGATGGGGTGGGAGATCCCCATGTGCATTTGAGGAGTTGCCAAGGGGGACTCATGCTGCTAGGAGCACCCGAGGCCGCTATTTGCCGGTTGTTTTTAGTACGCTCAGGGGGCCCGCCCAGGAGTGGTTCGGGACACTACAGCCCGGATCAATCAACAGCTTTGCCGAGTTATCGACATTATTCTTGGCCCAGTTTGCTTCCAGTGCCAATCCCAAACGGCACTTCTGCTATTTGACCAGCGTGAAGCAAAACGCCAAAGAGACCCTCAATCAATTTCTGAAAAGATGGAGGGATGAAACTTTGACGGTGGGAAACATGACGGATGATACCGCCATTACCCTATTCACGAATGCTCTCCGAACGGGGGAGTTGTACAAAGAATTAAAGAAAAATCCGGGTACAGTCTACGCCGAGGTATTAGACAGGGATCGCAAGCATGCCGCCCTAGAAGAGGAGATAATGATCAGGGATAAGGTCATTGCGCCTGCTGCCCCGATCAGAATGGCCGATCGGCTGGGTCCTAGCCCAGCGGCCGCTATACCTCCCAAGCAAGGGAGATTTACTCCCCTGGTCCTATCAGTAGTGACCATTTATCAGCACGAGAGGGACAATATTCCCCTCCCGACTGATTCTGGACAGTTTATGGGAGCAGACGACAATGCTTTCTGTAAATATCACAACAGGAAGGGTCATGCCACCAATGCCTGCAGGGCCCTACAAACAGCCATTGAGGATTTGATCCGAAGGAGTCATCTGGGCAAGTATGTGAATAAAGATCCAAATGCTGTAGGCACGTTGAAACCGGCCAGGAAACCTAATAGTTGGCGCCGGGATGCCCAACGTGATGCCCAGCCTCAAAATGCCGTATATGTTCCCCCCAGGGATGAACAAGAGGGCTCGGGAGACCCTGGAAAGAAACCTCGAAAGGAGATCAAGGTTATATTCGGGGGCGGGGAGACAGGGGATTCGAAGGCCGAACGGAAAAGGTTCGAGCGAAGTCTTTATGTGGGATCCGTCTCCGCTCCCCCCAGAAGAAAGGAAGGACGGACCCGATCACGTTCGGGCCAGCTGATTTACCCAACTCTCCAAGCCCGCACAGGGATGAACTGGTGGTAAGCATGTGTATTGACAATGCTTTGATCCGCCGAGTACTGGTCGATACCGGGATCAGTGTGAATGTATTGTATCTACAATCATTCGAAAAAATGGGTCTACAAAGAAGCCAACTGACCCACCTACGGACCCCACTGGCAAGTTTCACCGGTAATTGCATTGAGGCTGAAGGTACCATCCAATTGATGGTTGAAATTGGGGATGAAACACACAAAGCGTCACTCCGAATGACGTTCGTGGTGGTGGATATAAAGTGTGCCCACAATGCCATATTGGGCCGACCGGGATTGGAAGATCTGGAGGCAATAGCCTCTGTCCGCCACTCATGCATCAAATTCCCTACAGACACTGGGGTTGGGGTGGCCAGAACTGATCTGACGACAGCCCGGATATGTTATCGGGAGGCCCTGAAACAGATGAACACTCGTGGGATGCGGGTTAATACAATTGAGGTGAAAACCCACCGAACGGAGTTCGAGGCACACCCAGAGCCCGCCACCCTTCTTGAACAAATCGACCTGGATTCCCCCCGAACCGTAAGGTAGCTATCGGGGTAGACCTGGAGGCTGACCTCCGGGATGGCGTGATTGCCGTCCTAAAAACGTTTCAGGTACTGTTTGCCTGGGGGCCAGAAGATATGCCCGGTATTGATCCGGAGATAATATGTCACAAACTTGCCGTTCGGCCTGATGCAAAACCAGTCCAGCAGAAGAAACGATATCAGGCAACCGAACGACGGGAATTCACAAAGCGGGAGGTGGCCACCTTGCTAAGAATAAAGCACATCCGTCCAGTAATCCACGTAGAATGGCTATCAAATGTGGTTCTGGCCCCAAAACAATCTACTTGGAGAATGTGCGTGGATTACTCTGACCTGAATAAGGCTTGTCCCATGGATCCCTATCCAGTGCTGAGGATCAATCTGCTAGTAGATGAAACTGCCAGATGTGAATTGCTGAGCTTCATGGATGCTTTCCGGGGTTACCATCAGATATTCATGCACCCGGCTGATGTAGAGAAAACGGCGTTCGTTACTTCGGATGGTGTGTTTTGCTATATCGTCATGCCATTCGGATTAAAGAACGCAATGGCAACTTTTCAAAGGATGATCGGGATGTTGTTCAAAGAAGTGTTGTGGGTCACAATGGAAGCTTATGTTGATGACATCCTGATCAAAAGCAAGAAGAAGGAAAACCATGTCCTGGACTTAGAAAAGATGTTCGGGATAATGCAGAAAGCAAATATGAGGCTGAATCCCAAAAAATGTGCTTTTGCTGTAAGAGGGGGCAAATTTTTGGGATACATGATGAGCGAGAAGGGGATTGAGCCCGATCCTGAAAAAGTAAAGGCAATTGTGGATATGGAGGCTCCAAGAAATCTCAAAGAAGTGCAGAGATTGACCGGCCGGTTAGCAGCCCTGAGCAGATTTCTGTCCAAACTGGCCGATCGAGCTATTCCGTTCTTCCAGATCATGAAGAAAGCCAATCCCTTTGAATGGACAGCCGAATGCCAAACGGCCTTTGAAGATTTCAAGACGTATCTGTCTTCCCCCCTGGTCTTGACAAAACCCGAACCAGGGGAACATCTGTATATGTACCTAGCTGTAGCTGACCTGGCCGTGAGCACAGTACTGTTGAAAGAAGAAGATGGCGTGCAACGGCCAATCTATTTTGTAAGCAAGGCTTTGAACGGCCCGGAAACCAGGTACACCTTGCTAGAGAAAACTGTACTGGCCCTAATAGCTGCCATTAAACGTCTGGCACCATATTTCAAGACCCACCCGGTAACTGTGTATACTACTCAGCCGCTGGCCACCATCTTGAGAAATCCTATGGCAAGTGGACGCATTACCAAGTGGAGCCTCCTGATCGGGCAATATGAGGTGGATTTCAAGCCTCGACCTACTATCAAAGGACAGGCCCTGACAGATTTCATTGCAGAATGTACCGCCCGGCCCTCAGAAACAGACTCAGAGAACAATGGGCTGGATAACTGGTGGGAAATGTATGTGGATGGTGCAGCTAGTGCCAAGGGTTGTGGAGCTGGAGCTGTGATTACATCGCCCGAGGGGTTCAAAGCATATTATTCTATCCATTTTGACTTCAAGGTAACCAACAATGAGGCTGAATATGAGGCTCTCATTGCTGGTTTAAAATATGCAAAGGCCCTGGGTGCCGATCGGTTAAAAGTCCGGTCGGATAGTCAATTGGTAGTACATCAAGTAAACGGCACTGCTGAGGCCAAGGAAGAGAGAATGAAGGCCTACAAGGAGATAGTTGAGGAGCAGATAAGTAAATTTGGACAAGTGGTGCTCGACCAAATATCCAGGATTGAAAATACTGAAGCAGATATCCTATCCAAGTTAGAAAATGCAGCGTTCGACGATCGGGCACAGGAGATCCCGGCTCATATCCAACGTTTTGCCCATCGGGAAACATTGGCGACCCCAGCAATCATGGTGCTCCAGATCGAGGCCATATCTTATGCCATCCCGAGCTGGGTCATAGATATGACCAACTACCTGAAAGACGGGACCCTCCCACAAGATAAAAATCCTGCTTATCAGATAAAATGCATCCAAAGGAGGGCTTCCATGTTCGAATTGGTGGACGGGCAGCTGTACAAAAAGACATTTGGTGGGCCGTATCTGAAATGCCTCCCACCCGATCTAGCGGCGGCTGTAATGGAAGAAATTCATGAAGGTATCTGTTCCAGCCACCAAGGGCCCAAGACACTGGCCAGAAAAATCATCCTACAAGGGTATTATTGGCCGACAATCCAACAGGACTGCTTTGCACATACTAGGAAATGTAAGGTATGCCAACTGTACGCACCGGTCCCCGGACGGCCTGCCACTTTCTACACTCCAATGACGGTGGCCCTTCCGTTCGCAAGATGGGGGATAGACCTGTTAGGTCCTCTACCTACGGCCCCTGGAAACAACAAGTATATCATCGTGGGGATAGATTACTTTACTAAATGGGTAGAGGCCGAGCCACTGGCCAGCATCACAGATGTTAAGTGTCAAAAGTTTGTCTGGAAGAATATCATTTGCCGTTTCGGAATTCCTGAGCAGATCGTGACGGATAATGGAAGGCAGTTCGTGAGCCGGAATTTTGAGAACTACCTGGTCAAATGGGGAATCAAGCATTCCAGAGCATCCGTGGCGTACCCTCAGGCGAATGGCCAAGTAGAGAATATGAATCGTACTATCATGGATGGTATGAAGAAAAAGCTGGAAGAATACTCCTCATCGTGGCCTGATCAGTTAAACTATATCCTATGGACTTACAGGACCACACCCCGAACGGCCACGGGAGAAACTCCATTTGCCCTCGCATATGGTTTCCAGGCCAAAGTACCAACGGAGATCCTAGTTCCCACACACCGAACGGTGCATTACAGCCCAGAACAGAATGAGGACAACTTACGGGCCGAATTGCATTTCATAGAAGAAAGAAGGGATCTGGCAGCTGCACGAATGGAAGAGTATCACAGAGCCACAAGAAGATATTTTGATAAGCAAGTTAAAGTTCGTTCAATCGAGGTAGGGGACCTGGTGCTAAGGAAGCGAGAAAAAAAGCAAACCGCTCGAAGGTGTAAAAATGGCACAAAATTGGGAAGGCCCCTACCAAATATGTAAGAAGTATGCTTCAGGAACGTTTGGCCTACAAAATACCGAAGGCCGACCAGCAGGTACTTGGAACGTGGAACATTTAAGGAAATTTTATCAGTAGAAACGGCTGTTGCCACCTCTAAAAAAATGTATAGAGAGGGAGACATAACTTCCACATAAACACAGCCCATGATTAACACGATCATTCTGGATGACCGAATGAGGAACGGGTTAACAACATGGAAGGAAAATCAATTCTCAGCTAAGGGAGTTTTTGACCCTAGATTTATGAAGGAATAAAGGGATCAAAAACGGCTTGAAGAATTGAGGCTCAGAAAATCGGTGCCCGTGGTTAACACGATCATTCCGGATGACCGAATGACGAACACGTTAACAGCATGGAAGGAAAGTCATTCTCAGCCAACGGCTTGGAGTTTGACACTCAGATAGTCTCACCTCAGCGGTTAATATGAGAATCGTTCTGGAGAACCGAATGATGAACATATTAGCAGTTTGGAGGGAGCCATTATTTCAGCAAGAGTTTTGACCCTGTAATTACGCATTGATGAAGGGATCAAAATGGCCTGGAGTTCGAGGACGGTGATTCTCACCTCAGCTTTTTAACACGCAAAATCATTCCGGATGACCGAATGACGAACGGGTTAACAGTTTGGAGGGAGCTGAGTCGTCAACTTGGCCAAAGTCGACCCTGTAATTACGTACGGGCAAAGGGATCAAAACGGCTTGGAGATGGTGTCAAGACTGTAAGATATGGATTGACCGAGCGACGTTCGTTTAAAGTACGGGTTGTCGCCCGGGGAATCGGAACTATGGTTTTGAAAAAGCTCGCCTCAGTCATGAACTTGATTCGGAAGCGAGTCGCCCTTTTAGCTATAAGTAAGGAATGACCCAATTCAGTGATCTTGCTTACAGTTCGAAAAGGGTTACCTCAGACCCCTAATATGGATGATACGAGCCAGAGAGAATTGTTCGGAATGCATCGGAATTATGGGTATGGAAGGGAGATAGTCTCACCTCATCTTGTTAACGCGTGGAATCATTCTGGACGACCGAATGACGAACGGGTTAACAGTTTGGAGGGAGCCCCTGTCCCAGCTGAGAGTTTGACCCTGTGGTCACGATCAAAACGGCTCGGAGGAATTCACCTCAGCTAAGAGTTTTGAACCCGTGCGTCACGAACGGAAAAGGGATCAAAACGGGCTCGGGAAAGGTGTCAGAACAATTGTGAAGAGATAGCCTCACCTCAGCTTGTTAACACATGGGATCATTCCGGATGACCGAATGACAAACGTGTTAACAGTTTGGAGGGAGCCCCTGTCCCAACTGAGAGTTTGACCCTGTGGTCACGATCAAGACGGCTTGGAGGAATTCACCTCAGCTAAGAGTTTTGAACCCGTGCGTCACGAACGGAAAAGGGATCAAAACGGGCTCGGGAAAGGTGTCAGACATAAAGATACATGAGCCGAGTGATGTTCGGCCAGATAGAAAGGTTTGTGAACGAAAAATCAAAAGGAAAAATAGAAAAAAGACATCAACAGATAAAGAGAGAAGTCTAGTTTATTCTTCGGCATTACTAGCCGGAATATACAAGAAGAACAAAGGACAAAAAAGCAAAAATTACAAGTCTATGCTATTGAAGGTGAAAGTTGAGAGCTCCCTTCCTGCACTGCATCACCAGGCGCTGCTTTGGACCTTTTCTCCATGATACGGTCATATGTATTCCCGAACAGGTCGTCAAAGCCTAATTCGTCAGGATCGAACGGCTTGGGGAAATGCTCTAGGATCAAGTCAAGGTTCCTATCCAGAAGCAGGTCCTGACTTTGCTTCACAGTTTTCTCGGTCAGGTCATCCAAGAAAGATTTCCCTTCCGGGGTGCTGTCCAGGAGATCGATCCCTGCCTTGATGGGATCTTCACTTTCACGTAAGAATTGGCCAAGGTGAGGACCCAGGAACTGCTGGGCCGTGTTCTCCAGAGCGACGTTCAGCCCCTTGCCCCGTTGAAAATCCACTATCGATTGATGAGCAATCTGGGAAGTGTTGACCGTGTAAGGTTCGGGCAGATGGTCGCCAACAGCTTTATCAAATTTGATCCCAGCAGATTCAGCAGCTCGCACCTTGGCCCGGAGTTCTTTAATCTCCCGGTCGCGACGATGGGATTTCTCCTGCATCTCAACCAGAGCAGCTTTTGCCTTCTCACCCTCCTTGGCCTGCTCTTGGAGATCGGCCGCTAACTTCCGAGCGGCAGAAAGAAGGACCTGGCTATCATCCCGATCGCTGGCCAGGGCCTTCATTTCCTTCTCGGCTGCAAGAAAGGCCTTGTGATAGTATACACCGGCCTGAAAACGAGATTACAATAAAAATCAGATAAGGTAAAACATGAAGAATAGAAAGGCATGGATCGGAATGAGGTGTACCTTGAGTGCTTCCTGGTGACCTGCTTCGAAAAGATCCGACCAATGGGTCAAGTTCGTGAAGCTCGGGGGAACCTTGATCGCAGTATGACACCACATAGAAGATGGCATCAGCCCGAACAGATACCTCCCTTCTGATCTGGGCCCCATGTTTGAAAATTCGACAAACATCCGATCATCGATCGGTGCGTCAGAAAGAGCCGGAGTTGATGTTTTGGCAGGCGCCGATCTTTTGGGTTCAGTCTCCGGCCCGATCAAATCAACCACATGATCGATCGGGATCAATTGATTGCCATCATTCCCCTTGCGTTTCTTCCGGTTTTGCTCCGCAGAGGCATGGTCGGCTACCATTTTCTCCTTGCCTTTACCAGAAGGGGCCGTCAGGGTAGCAGAAGAGATAGATCGCCGGACGGGTATGGGGGATATCACACCTACAAAAAAGAGGAATAAGAGATGAAAAGCTGAATTGTGAGAAGGAAGGACGATCGGGTTAGAACCCTACTATGCTTACCAATTCCGGCAGATAACATGTTAGAGGTAGTGACAAAACTCCGAAGACTTCGGGTTCCTCCCATCCGCAAAGATTCAGCTTGGGAGCGTAGAACGGCATCTACCCTGGGCTGAGAATCCCGAACGGGATAGGCGTTCCACCTATCCGGAAATGGCAGAGAATCACCTACCCGAACAAACAAGAAACGCTCCTCCCAATCAGCCGGCGGAGTGAGATTCTCTGTGAACAGCTGACGATCAGAACGAGCTACCAGCTTCATGTACCCGGTCGTCCGGTAAGGCTGATAGCAGTAATGGTGAAGGAACAGGTCGATGCTTGGAGTGATCCTCAACTCATGGCATCGAATAATGAAGCCTGTCAGAATGCGGTAAGTGCTGGGCACGAACTGAGTGGGTAGTACAGAAACCCGGCGTAAGAACTCCACAATGAATGAATGGAGAGGGAAGCGAAACCCAGCAGTCAGAGCGTCGAGGTGCACTAGCACGTGCCCCGGTCGGTGCCTCATCGGGTGCCGAATGAATCCAGCATAGTATTCCCTTGGTGGGGGCAATAGCTGGCTAAGTTGCCGTTCGATATCTTCTGGGAGGCGTTTTTTTTGTTTGCGGATACGAGTGAAGTGTAGGGGAATGCGGGGTGGCCGCTCGGGCATCCCCTTGTTATAGACCTGGACGTCATCACCTGATAGGCATCCATCATCTTATGGTTGTTCGGTGTGTTTGCCTGCCTGAGGATTGGCGGGTTTAGGTGTTTGGGAAGAAGAGCCTTTGGCTTTGTTACCAACGGATGTTTTACTTGTGCGAATCAACGGCATCTCTTCAGATTCTGAGCTAGAGGGGTAATACATAAAAACACTGGAAAAATTCTGGGAATTCTAGAGAGAGAAAGCTTGAAAGTACGCAAGAGAATTCTGGGAATTCTAGAGAGAGAAAGCTTGAAGGAAAAGTGAGAAAACAACAGGAGAAATTAGGGGAAGCACCTCTCTATAAATAGGGAAAGTGTCGCACAAATCCCTAATCCATGAGCGACACGTGGCATTAAGTGGTTACGGTTAATCTGGGGAATTTATGATTCATTTTTGTGCACGTACCCCGAACGGGCTTACAGAGGAACAGTAAAGATAACGGGGAAATGGCTAAAATCTATTTAGATCATAGATTACCGAATGACGTACGGGCTTGCAGAGGATTGGCAAAGATCACAGGGACTTGCTGGTTAGAAAAACCAAGAAAACGGCTGTCCTAAAAATTGATCTGAAGCCCAACCGGCTATCAACGTCGTAAAAGGTTATCTGAAATCAAACGGCTAAGTCCTAAAAATTGATCTGAAGCCCGACCGGCTATCAACGTCGTAAAAGGTTATCTGAGATCAAATGTGCTAAGTCCTAGAAATTGATCTGAAGCTCGAACGGCTGCCAACATACGAAGAAGCCCAAGTGCGAAGAAAACCAAGAAAATGGCTGTCCTAAGAATTGATCTGAGACAAGAATGTGCTAAGTCCTAAAAAATGATCTGAAGCCCGAACGGCTGAGTCCCAGAAAGAAGGGGGGTTTTCCTTGATAAATTATCAGGATCCTCCAATGCTCGAACGACATTAGGAGTATTCGAGTAAAAAAAAAATAGTCAGAAAATTGATTGTCCAACGCAAACATTCAATAAACGCAAAAAATACAGTATGAGGTGTCTTGTGCTAAATAGAAGATCTGTATTCATCGGTTCTACTGACCGGGAAGTACAAGCTACTTGAAGAAAAGAGAATTACAACGATTAATTAAAAAAGTACATATAGATTATTGGCCAGGGGCCATTTCCTCTCCATCTTCATCCTCGTCTTCATCATCATCAGACGGGGGTTCAGGCTCTCTCCCAGCAGCCCGATCAGCTTCCCGTTGCTGATCTCGCTGAAATTTCTCAAATTGAGTTTGTATAATATCATCCTGGGGAAGATCAGAAGCCTGAACCGGCCTCCCAAGATTATTTTGGAGTTGAGCGACAAAGGGACGCAGCAGGACCTGGCCGATCTTGGCATAAAGATCTGTGACGATGGAGTCATTCCATTTCTTGGCCTCAGGATCCTTGTCCAAAAGAGCCACCCTTGCCGAAAGCCGACCAGCACCTTTAGGAAAACCCTTCAAGTACGCTCCAAAGGCGAACGGGATTTGCGTCCTTGCATGATCGTCCTTGATGATGGAGAATTCATCAGAGGATTTAAATGTTTCCCGGACAGCGGACAGATCCACATTCACTTCATAGGGGCCGTCCGGGATGCTGGAAGGCATCTCCTCGAACTTGATCTGTGCGGCCTCGGAAACAATGACCTTTGCTTGGGAAGCAGCAAGTTGGACCCGAAGGGTACCAAGCTCAGCATCCAGCCTTTGTTTTTCCTCCGCAAAAGCCTTCCGTTCGGCTTCCAAGGAGGAGATGGCGGCAGCATTTGCAGGGTGTACAAACCCATCTACAAAGCACCGTTCGAGAGTTAGTACTGATTACAGAGAATAATATAAAAACAGAGCGCAAAAGGTAATATACCTTCAGAGCGGTCAAGGCCAGGCATTCTTCAGATTGCTCGACCGGCAACTGGGGAAGGGAGAAATTGTTGAACCAGGAGGATGTCGACCAGATCTGGCTCGCGGTAGAACCAGCCCTTTCTAACACCTCGTGAACAGGATCCGATAAGGAGATCCGCTCGACCTGACCAGTGATATGGTCGGTGTGAGTCCCACCTACGTTCGAGGGTTCCCCCTGAACGGAGTCGAAATGCTGAGAGAACTGATGCAGTTGATCAGAACCAAAGCGGTCATCAATCATCATAGCGTCAAAATGATCCTGACCGGAGAATTGCTGAATAGGCTCCGGTTGCTGAACGGTCGGTGCCGGTTCGGATTGAGGAGCAGCAGCGGTGGGTGAATCAACTTTTGGATTCCTCTTCATCTTCTTCTTCCTCTTCCCGATCCCACCGGCAAGGAGCACACGGTTGTCATCCATAGTAGCGTCTGGATTGGGAGCTGAAAAATGACAAAGGGAAATGTTAGTACCGAGCGGCCTTTGGCATGAGAGAAACTAGTAACAAAAAAGGAACGTTTCTCGCACGGGAAGGACCGCCCGGACTATGGCACTTGATTCTCAAAACAAGTAAACCCAAGAGAACGGGCAGTACCTATCCCGGCTTTAACCAGCCGATCGGGAGTCAAGTAGGTCATGATATCACAACACTTGTCCTTCTCCACAGCAAGAACGTCCTTATAAATTTCCTCAGTGAGTACTGGGTCGGGAGTCTTGCGGGGAAAAGCGTTCCATTTATGAGGGATCAACCCGTCCGGGATAGACACGAAGAAAAATCTATCTTTCCATCCCTTGATCGAGGTTGGATTGCCTTTGAATAAGATGTGGCCCGTTCGGGAACTAGCAGCTAGGTACCCATGGGTTTGTTGAGGGGCTACTTTGAAAAATTGATGAAATAAGTCCAAGGTCGGCGAGGCACCGACATCTTTGCAACGGCAGATAAATCCCGCCATTGCCCGATAGGAGTTCGGCATGACTTGGGCAGGTACAATTTCATAAAAATTAAAAAATGAAATAAAAAAGGGGTGTAACGGAAATCTGAGCCCAGCCCTCACTGAATCGAAATGGACCACGGTCATCCCAGGGGCGTGACGTAGGGGATGAAGTCCATCGTGCAATCGAAAGTCCACTGGGTCCGGGATTAGGGCCGGGATTTCGGCCCTATTATTGGCGGTCAATTTCTGTCGTCTTGCCCTAATTAGACCTAAGTCGAGGGAATGACGGGGAACATCTTTTGGCCGTCCAGCCGCCATTAAGGCCATTTCGTCCTCAGATTTTGTGCCATCAGAACTTTCACCGGAGGAAGATGAAGTGCTAGGAAGGTCCTCCGCCTCAGCCCTGGTATTTGTCGCCGTTTCAGTAGAACCACCGGCGAATGGGACTGTGATGACATCCACAATAGCAGCGTCACGGTCATCTCCATGAGAGGCCATCTTCGAATCAGAAGAATGCTGTTGAGGACTCATCTCGACCAAATCAGGAATGAAGCGAGGAAGCAAGGGAGGGAGAATACCTGAACGATGAAGGCTGCGAGAAATCTCAGAAATGAACAAGGCGCAGAGAATTGCAGAATCGAAACCCGGATTTGAGAAGTTAAAGGCTAATTTATAGCCTTGGAACCGCCGTATCAAGAACCAATCAGGGAGTGACACGTCACTAGGAGCAGTTAAGCTAAACGTGTGTCTAATGAAAAGACTAAACGACGGTTACCATGATGAATATGGGGAAATGAAGCGGCAGCCGTCAAATCGCAGCATGGGGACCTGATTACTTCTGTACCCCGATCGCCATTCGGAGTATTACAACATTGGTATTCATACTTCCTAATGCACTCACTATCGTTCGAGACATCGGAAGTGGGGGACTTGTGTTGGGATATTGATCCAAAGGCTCAATACCCAGGTCAGGAAGGCCCAAGATACCCGGCCCAAGCAACGGGCCCATCACGCTATGATAAGATAATCAAGGTAGAATTAATGCCGAACGAGATTCGGCCCAAATAAGGGTTGGCCCAGTAAGAAGACATACCGAACGGAGTTCGGACTATATATTATACTTGGGCCAATTTGACAGCATCTTCAGCATAGCCCAACATCCCGTTCGAGCAACGGCCAACCGGCAAGTGGCCAGGTGCAATTAATGCCAGATTGTGACATCAGCAAGTGGAAACATGGGTGACCAAGTCGGTGGAACAACGGCCAATCAGCATAGGGCAGCCCATGCTCTCCATTAGTATAAATAGAAGGTTTTAAGTCATTGTAAGGGTTAGATTTTCAATACTCAGACTCTAGAATAACATCATTACTCTTATTTCTTGTATTAAAGCATTGTTTCCGACCTACCGATCGGGAAATTCCTTGTAATCAGACTGGTTAATTAATACAAGTGGGCTTTCGAGTATTAGTGAGTTCATCTTTTATATTTTGTTTATACACCTTGATTCTGTGCCATTCCTGATATATCCAAAGTTCGTGTTGGGCTTTCGGATCTACGGGATTTACACTCAACAACCACTTATACAAACGCATAGCAATACTACTTATGCATCATAGGTATATCCTGTTATCAGATCCATAAAACAAATAAGTTTGCACAAGTTTTTTAAAACACATTTTTCTCTCTTAAAAACACTTTTTGGATCGTGTGTACTCTAAAATTAACTAAAACATCAACATTTTCAGGATCATTTGTACTCTAAAACTACAACAACATTATGAGTTCACCCTAACTAACATGATAATTGTATTAATGTTAGTACGGCTGGATGAAATACAATGTATGACACTAAAACTGCTATGTCATAACAGAACTAAAGTGTGGAATAAACAGAACCAATGTGACATCTCATTCCACTAACAGAACTAAAGCTGCTTTGAAAGTGCTTCATATAATTTTACTGCTTGACATCTGGATGAAATCATCTCTCTTGAAATACAAGATAAAATTTCGTAGTACTAACATTATCTCTCCAGAATTAGAGTTTGCACCAATGCTATTATTTTTTCTGCTTTTTCACTTCAGTGACAAGATGAAAAAACAAAGACTACCAAAAGATGAAAAAATGAAGATTACCATTCTTTGGCCAATCGCTTTAGTGGTTGCTTGTCCAATATTTGACAAAGATGCATTAGAATTCCCTTCTGAGAAACTAAATAACAATAAGAGTTAAATGAAGTCACATCATACATAGGACTTAAAAAGTAATTACATGATTAGCTCACAATAGAAATTTTACCTCTGTGATACACGAGATACCAAAGGTGGAAATGCTGAGTTTTGGACTCTTGTGGTCATGTTATCTAATATGTCTATTGATGAACCACAGAGGAGGGGAACCTATATTTTTTATAGGAAACAAGATTGTTATAGTCCAAATGGGCGTCATTCTAACGCATCAAACGAAAGTGATATTGTTATGCCAGCACTTTCAAGAAAAAATAGAACCAAAGAAGTAGATAATACCAAAGACATATTTAACAAAATAGATGCCAACACTCCAAATTGGTTATAAATGATGTATCACAAAATAGATAAAACAAATGTAGTAAAACCATCAGTTGCTTTTATTTTTTCTTGTTGTCACTTGGGTAAAGCCTGCAGCTAAAACAATGAAAAAAGTGTAATGTAAAGGGAACAATGAAAAAGTCTCAAAGCCTTGCTTTGATGATAGTCCGAGATCGTTTTCTTCCGGCTGGAACACTTGTCTCAATGAATCTTTGAAAACATTATGGCCAAAACTTTCAGACAAAACAACAAGCCCTCCAGTCTTTTCAATCGTTACTTTAAGTTCAGCAAGTCCAACCTAATGATTGGTATGAGAATTGTAGCCATTCAAAGAAGTATGTTGAGCAATTTGGGATAACCCCTAAAGTATTTATGGTTTGAGAGAATAAAGAAGAAAACCACCTGATCCAGCGCACAAGCAAAAACATCAAGTACATGCCCTTGGTGTACAAGCTGCTTTGAAAGTGCTTCATAGAATTTTACAGCCTTATGATATAATGGAGCAGACTCTTTATCCAAATCCTTGTGGGACCATATAGGTTCAGATAGGGTATTTGAAACAATCTGGGGCATTCAAATGATAGGGTAATTAAAGATGGGATCATATGCTAGCATCAATCAGATACATAAAATCCGAATAGAAGAGAGAAAGACTTACAGCACCTGGCCCTTCTGTCGAGGGCCCACCTAGAAATGCCATGATTCTGGCCCCAGAGCCAGGAACACATACTCCCACTAAATGGGCAGCCACATTCAAAGTAGTGCCAGTGCACCTAGATGCCCGTTTATCTGCAGGCACATGCCAAGGATCTCTTTGAAGCTCTTCCGATATCTAACCTCTTGTGCTAAGTGTAATTGATCTGCAAGAGAAAGGTTAGTAATAATGGGGGTGTCCTCAGATTGAGTATCATCATTGGACCGGGGTGGATCAACTATAGTATCAGCCATATCAGAAGCTAACAAAGGATCAGAACGAGATTCTTCATTTCCAAAATTAGCCAGAATCGAAACTCGAGTAGTAGGACCTGTTGGTAAGGTATCACACGCATAGACCGAAGATTCATCATAGTCAAGAATTGCATCTGCAATCAAACATTTAACATGGGCGGTAACAAGATTGTTACAGTCAGTTGAAACAGAAAGCCCATCCATGGACATTGTTTCAATAGGAACAAAATGGACAGTTCCAACCGGGGAAAGAACAGTATCAACCGGGGCATCCAAAACAGAACTATAGGTAACAATTTTAGGACCCGGGGCATTACACAACAGTTGTCCATTTCTAGATTTAAAACCAGAATCAGACCCAACTGTTGGTATCTCATCAGGAACATCATCAGCCAGGGATTCAAGAGGAACCTCACAGGGGGCCGTTGCCTCAACAACATCATTGGCAGAATAGGAGACAGTATCAGAAAAGGCATTTTCATAAGCCTTTCAAAAAACCCTAGCCTTTCAAAAAACCCTAGCCTTTCAAAAGCCTTTTCACCGAATAATTCTGTAAAAACCCTAGCATTTCAAAAGCATTTTCAACAAATAATTCTGTAAAAACCCTAGCCTTTCAAAAGCCTTACAAATCGCAAGGATGGGGGGCGACCGAAAGGGAAAATACCGACCAGAGCAAATCGGAAGGGGTGCGATAGAACCTGTAATTCGTTGTCAGAGAAGGTAACCGACGAGAAGCCCCTGAAGCTACTAGACGACCCCAGGTCTGCAACATCGGAAAAGGAGCATGGCTGTGAGTGCAATCGTTGGCCGGGGATAGCATCTCTTACCACCGCTGCGTAAGATTTCTTCGCCTGTGATGTCTCCTGGCCGCTCCCTTCCGCCGGCTGCATCGCTGCCGCACTGGCTTCAGGCGGACCGAAGAGTAACGTGGATATCCTAGAGAGAAGACAGAGCGTCTCTCTCTAAACATGTGTGATTCTAAATACGGACCTAAGAATGTGTCACTATTCTATAATATATATATATATAAAGGGAATCGTATGGACAATAACGGTTCCCGCCTGAAATAGTTATTACAACATGTGAACATGCATGTAAAGAATTCACCAAGTAGCAGTTTCTACGTACGTGTTGCTGGCCTGGTAACCAACTACTTCACACGTTCACCCCCACCATGCATGTCTGAGTTAATTAACCACTTGCTGCTACGGTATATAACGTTTGATTCAGCAATCATCATAAAAAATCATTTCAAAGTCAGGTGGGAAAATGCGTGAATGTGCTCCAAGCCTCCAACACTAAAATGTCAAAACAAGTTTTTTTATGATAAAACATTTCTCTTTCAGAGTTGCGGCTTCATCTATGAAGATGTCGTTCGATATTCCACGAGCTTAACACGTCAAGAAGAAATTGGGCACTTAGAGTATGGCCAATTGTTTTCCATGATCATGAGGTACAATTTTTGCTTTTATAATCCTGATGTAATATGGGATTACTATGTGAGGAAGTAATTTACTTCTTAAAATTATATATTTATAATTGTAAGATGTTTAATACGGAGTATATATGTTTATTTAGTTATCATGCACAGTACATATGCTAGGATTTTGGTATGAATTTTAAGATGACATTTTGATTCCATGCATGTACGTACTTATATGTTTGTTGTAAGTTGTAAATACCAATGATTTAAAGCATTTCTCTCTTTCCTAGCCAAATGATGATTATTAAAATAAAACTGCTCTTCTTTTCTGAAAAAAGCACTTATAATTGAAAATGATATCAAAGATGATAGGATATATATCTATGGTGCATGTCATCCCAGTTTGGTCATCTAAATCACGATTAACATATTAAATCACTCTATTAACAAATTAATATTACGGCCCTAGAGGCTCATAGTAGTATACTAAAGTGATACATGATATAGTTGATAAGATGAGTAAGACGATTAGGTGACCAAAGAAAACCATGGGACATATGTGCAACAAAATAATGAAAACACATAGGGTTATAATACAAGATCTAATGATGCATCAAATTCATAGAGAACTAATAAAAAATGGAGAAGGGTTTGATGTAATGCAGCTCAATTGAAAAAGTATTAGTGAGGAGTATAACAAAAATAACAAATTAAACAAACATATCAATTGAAAAAGAACTAATAATGATATACTAAATGTCTAAATCCCAGTGGAATCACAAAAAATGTAAAAATAGTTATACAAGACATTATCTGAAGCAATGGCGGTAAATTGAAAGTTTGAAAAGTGGCTCAGTATTTGAAGCAAAACTGACTTTTCAATTGTACACACCATATTTGCTTTAATTCCTTTCTTAGTTTTGTCCAACCAATTTATTATCCGTTTACAACTTTTTCAATAGAGAATCCGTTTTTGAACTATTGATTCATTAGGAATAATAGAAAATTTAGCTTAGATTTTACACCCATTGGCAATAGAGAATCACACCCATTGTGTTACTGAGGACCAACAAAAGTATGAACAGGAATAAAGGAATTACTAACAAGGATTTGAGGTAGCCGTCAAGAGTTTAGTGTATTAGACCAGAGTCGTATATGACGTATTATTAAGGGTTTGTGTGGAGTGGTGTGGTACTCTTGGAATTGGCAGAAATAAAATACTTACTATCTCCGTCCCGTTGAAAAGTTTTCATTATATTGCAAAATGACCCTTTGACATACAGAACGACTTATCACACACCTACACGGTTATCATATTTAATCATCATCTAAATAATCATGTTCCAAAACGACACAAAAAAAGAAATAGAAACCTTTAAATGAGAGGTCCCAAAAAAGAAAATGAGAGCTATAAAATGATAGAAAGTACGTATATGGTTGGGAAAGTTTTCATAGGTTGGTCATCAATGAATGTTAGACAATGTTTTTATATATTTATCTTTTTTTAAATGGATTTTTTCCCATAGCTTTTCAAAGCAATGTTGAATTATATTAATAATATTGATAAAACATATACTCAATACTTTGTAAAATTTATGCCCGTGCATCGCACGGGTACGATACTAGTAATAATAATATGTCAAAAACAATGACACATATATGTCATAAATACTATAGTGATGTTATAGTGTCACTAAACAAGTGTCACTGTAAGCCAGTTTTTTAGTAGTGGCCTCAGGCGCTGGGCTAACCCTGTTGCCTTGAGTGCGCCTAACGCCTTTGACTACCTTGGACTTATGATTAAAGATCAATGAATATACATTATTGGGTTAGTAACTTAATATTGCTTATTCCAGTGTTCTATTTTGATAAATCAAATAATGTAGTAAATACATAAAGTAGTTTTAGCTTTAGTTTATTAGATGGTGCCATCCAATATAAATATTTATCTATCTTTTGGTGATCATAGCAAATTAGTTATTTTGTTATATTTGTGATTCTCACTAAAAAATATAGAAGACCAAACTAAATATCTATATATATTTTATTTTTTGTTATAGAATGACATTAACATAATTTATTGATCTTATTTTTTTCATCTAGGGCCTCCAAAGTTCTAAAGGCGGACCTGTTTTTATCTTTTTCTTGTGAGTACTTGCTCTATCCCTACTACAATTTGATTCTTTATTGGTCCAACAAAGTTGTAAATGAAAATGAAATCTACTATTCTTTCAAGGCATTATTAGTTTATCAGTGAGTTCAAAACAAAGTTCTTATACAAATCTTTTTAGTTTGTTATCTAAACTAGCAGAGTACTCAATACGTTAACTAAATAGACTAAAACAAAGTTACTAAACATATTTTTTCAGTTTTGTTAACTAAAGTTCGTTGGTTATTATTAAAATGTGTAGAAAATATGAAAATAATAACATTAAACTGAACAAAGTTCTTTGGTTAAAGTATTCCCCCTGATTTCTTCCAAGTGTTTGCATATGTTATTTAAGCATGTATGTTAAATATTTTGTTGGGATCTAATAATTATCAGGAATTGAGAGATGGATAGGTCTTGGATAAAGGATGGAAACAGGTTGTCTGAAGAATACATAAATGGAATTGATGAGTTCTTACAATTTTCTATGCTCAACTCAGAAAATCGTAGATCAATTAGGTGTCCGTGTAGAAATTGTTGTAACATGGAATTTCATAAGCCTGAACAAATAAAAGTACATTTGTTAAAAGTTGGTTTCTTGGAAACGTACCTTGTTTGGACTAGGCATGGAGAGACTGGAAAAACTCCAACCTTTAATCCCTCTCAATCAAATTTTCATGATCAAAATGAAATTGGTGACATGTTAGGCGATGTTTATGAAGAACTAGATGGTAACCCAAATGAGATTAAACATGTGATTAGCCAAAGTGATCATTAGGCTTGTATGAAATGAACTATTGAGATATGCATGATTTGTGATATGAAAATGTTTATAAAAGCATATGTGACATGTTTAGAGATAAATGGTGCATAATATGGTTGTTTATAACTTAATACATGTTGTGATTAAGTTTGACACATTTTGGATTTGAAATAACGGGTCAACTGAGAGTTGACCAGTTGTCCAAGGGCAACCGGCGCCAGTATCGCCTAGAACCGGCGCCGGTTTGAGCGGTTATAGCCGGCCCATATTATTTGACTACGAACTGGCACCGGTCAGATTTGAACCGACACCGGTTTGGCATTATATTGCCCATACGTTGATTTTAAATGCATGAATTGCATGGATAATTTGCTTAGGCCTTAAGACTTGGTTTAGTCTTGTTTATTGATTATGATAGAGACCCTATCTAGTATGATTTGTGGTAGATCATAGGTCGGGTGGAGTACCCAAGGATCGGGCGGTATCCTCAAAACTCGGTTATGTCGGGTGGAGTACCCAAGGATCGGGCGGTATCCTCAAAACTCGGTTATGTCGGATGGAGTACCCTAGGATCGGGTGGTATCCTCAAAACTCGGTTATGTCGGGTGGAGTACCCAAGGATCGGGCGGTATCCTCAAAACTCGGTTATATAGGGTGGAGTACCCAAGGATCGGGCGGTATCCTCAAAACTCGGTTACATAGGGTGGAGTACCCAAGGATCGGGAGGTATCCTCAAAACTCATAGATTACTGTTTAGTAATTCAGGACCGGGCGGTATCCTTATGATTATTTGATTTGAAAAGGAGGATTCATATACACTCATAGGTCTATGGGTGGGTTGGGGTTTTAAGTCAAGGACATTGACTACTACTATTTTTCCCAAATAAACAATGACCTACGGGTCGGGTATTTCCAAGTCTATATAAGTACCGGTATATATTTTTGTAACTTGGGGTAAAGATGTCTAAGTATAGGTATCACCCTATGTTTGGGTCTTATACTTAAAACTAGTATACTCGAAACATTAGTTACTCTACATTTAGCTTGCTACTCGCTCGGTACTTGTACTGACCCCGAGGGGGCATCGTTTCAGGTTGAAGCTAGAGCTTGTTGTCTACACCTTTGCACGGGTGAAAGAAATCTAGAGGAAGATGTGGTTCGTGCTTCCTTTACTGTTTTAAATCATAAACTATGCTCATGGATACTTTTGTAATATTACTTTGTTTTGGCCTGCGAGCCTACGTTTTGCCATATGTGGCTTATGATTGACCGATGAAAATTTTCCGCTATTCTTTCAATTTATGATGTGATGTTGTTATGTATGTTTACTTACTGAGTATAGTATGAACGATGTTCATGAACGCCTTGTGTGGTTAAGTGAGGTTGACTCGCGAGTGACGTCACTTGATCACACAACGGTTGTACACGTGCTTGGATGCAGTCCGGGGCGTGACAATTAAGTGGTATCGGAGCCATCTCAGTTTCTAAACTATGTAACCAACCTCTCACAAGCGATTTTACAAAAGAGTTTTTACCGAAAACCATGAGCATTGTATTTTGACGTTATAGGACTATTGTTACCTAGGTTGCAAGGTCTCTAGTTGTTAAGATGGTACCCTTAACAATTGGTATGGCGGTGACTTGGGCCAATACGTGTCTATAACGCTTTCCGTCAGTTGACATTGATTGGAGTCAAATGACTCGTTCAAATTCCTTTTCAGAAATGGAAGGTAGACGTATGCTAACAAGGAACAATCCGAGGGGGAAAAAACTGGTAGCTTCTTTTGGGGCTAGCCAGGCCGCATCTCGTGGCTCAAGAGGTGGAAGAGGAGGCCGTGGAGGACGTGGAAGTCGTGGGGGCCATCGAGCCCAAACAGTGAGCGACGGTCATGTTGACTCGGTGTATGAAACCAACAACGAGGAATATGATGCAACCTACGTTCCCGAAACGGGGCATGAGGAGACCCCGTATGACGGGGGTGACTTCCATACCGATGGGGAGGACAACGACGAAAGTGATGCCCGATTCGCCCAATTGGGTGAACTGTTTGAATGGTATCAAAAGGAGACGCGAAGGAGGGAGCTGAGACACCAAGCTAGGCATGTTCCTCGAGGAGGTTCAGGCCAGGGGAGTCGGGGAGCTTCAAGGTCCATCTCAGGGGTGTCCCAAGGTGGACACGGTGGAGATTTCTGTGTGAGAATTTCCAAATATCTCAAGGAGGCAAGGGCTTTGGGGGTGCAAATCCTTGGACGGCACCGGAGACATTACCGTTGCCGCCGATTGGATACAGAAGGTGAAGTATGCAGCGAAGGACATGCAAATCACACCTAACGTGAAGCTAATTGTCGCTTCACAGTTTCTTGAGGGGATAGCCTCTACGTGGTGGGAAAGTGTAGAAGGAAAATACCGTGGGGCTATCTCATGGGAAAACTTTGAACAAGAATTCTACGCTCAATACTACTCCGATTATGAGGTTAATGTGAAGCGTAGAGAGTACACAAACCTCAAGTAGAGGGAAGGTGTCACGGTCAAGCAATTGGAGCAAGACTTTAGAACCTTGGCTAGGTTCTTGCCGAGGTATGCGGCTGATGAGGACCGCGTGACTGAAAATTTTTGGGATGCCTTGTTGTTGGACATCCGTGATCGGGGCACATACTCGCGCCACATGACGTTTAGTGAGGTGGTGGAGCAGGACATGCTTGGGGAAACCCAATGGAACGAGAGAAAGGAAATGGATGCCGAGGAGGCGAAAAAGAGGAAATTGAATAATTCAGGGCAACCCGATCATTCTCGGAAGAACAACCACGGCGGTGGTGGTTCATTTAGACCACCGGTGCCGCCGGCAAAGAAGAGTAAATATGCAAGGTGGCACGGACCTAGGCCACAGAATTCGGGAGCACCTCGATGTCCCAATTGCACTAGACAGCACTTCGGGAAGTGCAATGAACCACCGAGGTGTTTCAAGTGCGGGAATGCGGGGCATATGAAAGCTAATTGCCCCCAATTGACACAAGGTAACGCTTCAGGGGCCGGAGGGGGAACCATAGCGGGGAGGAACCGTGAAGGACCTTCACACGGTGGCACGGGAAGAGGCGGCGCATCCAAAAGCCATGCCGCGTCCGTAAATCAAGGCGGGGCCCAAGTGAAGGTGTACGCAATGACCGGGCCGGATGCGCGAGCAAACCCGAACTCTGTCGTAGGTAATACACTAAATTTTGACTGTTTCTAGGCTTATATGGATGATGTAGGTCATAAGATTTGAGTATGGTCCACCCGGGGGTGAACCGGGAAAATTTTGGCCAAAACGGGCTTCAGATGGCCATTGCACGCCACACACGCCTACACGCACGCGTGTGTGCTACCGTGCGTGGGTGGCAGACGGACTCCGGGAGAAAATGGCCGGATGCACGGCCGTGTGTGGGGTGACGCACGCGTACGTCCCCCGTGCGTCCCTCCGTGCGTGGTGGGCAATAGCCCCGGGTGAAAAACCGGAGCCACACACGCGTGCGTGCCTCCTACGCACGCCGTGCGTGGCATCCAGACTGCCCAACATAAGTTTTTTCATGTCGTTTTGCGACGTTAAGACCCCTCCATGATCCCAAACATGCGTATGAACATAACAAACCTCCATAGATGTATAGTTATGGTAGGAAAGGAATCTTACATGACTTATATATGTAGGAACACTAAAGATCAATGGTAGAAATGCAAGAATTCTCATCGATACCGAGGCACAACGCTCATTTGTGAATGAAGCGTTTGCCGAAGGTTTAGACGTACCGTTCATAGCAATGATGCAACCCTTGTTGGTCTCTACACCGTTGGGAGACGATGTGGAGAGGAGACATTATTATCTTGCGTGTGAGGTAGAAGTGACGGGTCAACCCTTGACCAGTGACTTCGTACCCCTAAGCATGTTGGAGTTTGATGCGATCATCGGAATGGGTTGGCTTGAGAATCATCATGCTCGAGTGGATTGCTACGCCAAAGTCTTGGAACTCGAGGATGATGAGGGAAACGTCTTACGTTTCGAGGGAGATCGGGGAAGATCTCATAGTTGTATCATATCCGTGGTGAGGGCACGGAAGATGATGAAGAAGGGATGCCACACGTACCTTGCTTACGTGGTGGACGAGACGAAGGAAGAAGTTGACATCAACGATGTACGTATCGTGTGTAAGTATCCGGATGATGGAGTATATGGGTCTAGGCCCCAAGACCCACATACTCACAAGAACAGAAAGCACAAAGCCACAACGCGGTGCCCTCGTCGGCCAAAGGGCCCTCGTCGGCCGAAGAGGGGCCGACTCAGAATATGACCCTGAAGCCAGAGAACCAGGGTGTCCTCATCGGCCGTGCCCTCGTCGGCCGTGCCCTCGTCGGTCGTGCCCTCGTCGGCTAGACCCTCGTCGGCCACGGAGGACTCGCAGAACTAGATTTTACACTTATTCATTTATATAGCCCATCAGTTACTTTGTATTCGGCCCAATAGCGGTCCAGTTGTAAATGGGCCTCCCAAGTCCAAGGCTTGGGAGCCCAGCCCGTATTTTTCCTATAAATACTTCCTCTAGAGGTAGTTATAGGGGTTACAAAATCATTCTATTGAAGCATATACTTGCACTTCTCTCTCTAGCTCTCACTTCTCTCTAGATATATACTCTATCATTTAGTGCTCTCGTTGAGAGCTAGAACAATCAAGTTAGCACCCTTCGTCGCTACCAAGCACAGGTAACCACTGATCATGGGAAGAACCAAGTCAAACCGCAACCTCGTCAGCAAGGCCATCCCTGAGGATCAGGAGACCAGGGAGCATGAGGAGGACGCTACGGCTGACCAGGTCGGCGGAGGGGACGTCTTCCATGAGGCCATCAACCTCACGACGGACCTCCGCAACCAGCTCAACGGAGGCGCCCCCGACGCCCGCATCAGCCTGGACAAGAAGCGCGCGGAGAAGACGGACCACGCCCCGGCCCAGCCTATGGCCACGGCTTCTCCGTCTGTGGATCCATAGGTCCAGGCCACGCTGTCGGTCATCATCGCCAGCTTGGCTCAGAACCCCACCGTCCTCAGCACACTCCTGCCAAGGACTGGGGGGAACGTCACTTTACCTCCTCAGCCCCAACCGTTGGCCATCAGGTTAGGAAACGATGAGGGGGTGATAGCCCAGGACACGGCGTCGTCCAACTCCCACCCCGCTTCCCCTCTTCAGCCTGGGCAGACCCCAGCGCGTGGAAAAGCCTCCGCCTTCAATAGGCTAGGTGACACGCGCCGTCGTCCGGTTTCGTAGAGGATGGCAGGGCGGATTGGTGAGCGTCGGCCTGGCTCGCCAAGGGAAAGCTTGGGGTCTGTGTCCCGGACAGCGGACCAGCCCCGCCTGGATAAGGGCAAGGGAAAGTTGCACGAGGACGACGTGCGCCATCAGATCAACGCGTCCCATGAGGGGCGCATGCAAAACCAGCAGGGCGCCGCTGCGGCCGCTAGGGATCCCCGGGACGAGGTCATCGCCCAGCTGGAAAGGAGGCTGGCCCAGATGGAGGCCAGGCAATCGGCAAACATCCCCACGGCCAGCGCCTCCAACGACCCTGGCCTCAACGTTCTCATGAACAAGGTCAACGCCCTTGAGAGGGAGTTGGCCGAAGGGCGAGGTGACCCCGTCATCCAGGTCAGGACCAGGACCCCTTTCACCAACAGGGTGCTCTCGGCCCCCATCCCGGAGAAGTACAGGGGGAACGCCATCAAGTCCTACGATGGCCGATCAGACCCCCAGGAGCACTTCAGCCGCTATCAGAACAACATGCTGATGGTGAACGCGTCAGATGAATACCTCTGCCGTTGGTTCCTCTCTACTCTTGAGGGGCCGGCGTACGAGTGGTTCAACGCGCTCCCCGAAGAAAGTATAGACTCATGGCAGGACCTTGCCCAGCGCTTCCTCACCCACTTTGCCGGGAGGAAGCGTGCGAAGAAGTATTTCACCCATCTCCTCTCCGTCAAGCAACAACATGACGAACCCCTCCGGTCATTCATTGATCGGTGGACGAGGGAGACCGAAGAAGTCGAGGGGGCCGATGAGCGCACCCTCCTCGTCCTATACCAGGGAGCCCTCCATAGCTCCCCATATGCCAGGAGCCTCATCACCGACCCTCCGATGTCGTATGCAAAGGCGCTTCAGCGCGGGAGCTTGTACGCCGACACCGACGAGCTCCACAACCACAAAAAAGAGGGAGGCCATCCCCCCAAGAAGACAAATCCTTCGCCGGCCCCGGGACCATCCCCGGCCGGCCAGGGTGCCCAGGGTCGTCACGGCTCTGGTGGACAGAGCAAGAAAGACCACCACTGGCGGCCGAGGTTGGAACAGCCGGGGGTCCCCCTCACCCACCCGGTCAGCACCATCCTCGACTACGCCGAGAAGCATGGCCTCATTGAGCAAGCTCCTCGGCCGGCCGAAGAGGTCCTTGCCATCCAGCAAGGCGGCACATATTGCTGATTTCACAAGAACTCCTCACACAACACCGACGACTGCATCACGCTGAAGAAAGCCATCGAGCGCCTTATTCGTCAGGGGAACTCTCCCAATTTGTTAAAGGTGGCCCACACAAAAATACGTGGGTAAACACCGCCAAACCTGGGGGCGAACCCTCTACGAAGAAGTGGGAGATCGGCAGGCTCAGCGACGACGAGGACTTTGAAGAGTCTCCACCAAAGAAGAACCATATTCACCTCATCGTAGGTGTCTGCCCAATCCCTTTACATTGGGGAGGTGTCCCACGTTCCCCCCAGCCGAAGAAGCAGCGAATGGAGGCGATCACCTTCACCGACAAAGATCTGCCTTCGGGTACGGAATCACACAGGGACGCCCTCGTCATCCGGTGTGAGATCGGTGACTCCATCATCCACCGCACTTACATCGATACGGGGAGCTCCGTCAACGTGATGTACCTGGACACCTTCAGGCAGCTGAAGCTGGACAAAGCTCTGCTGAAGCCGATCAAGACACCGTTGACCGGCTTCACCGGGGACTCTATCGACGCCGAGGGCATGATAGTCCTCGCCGTGGAGGTCGGCAACGGCCCCCACCGCGCGCCAAAATTGGCATGGAGTTCATGGAGGTCAACCTCCAGTGCACCCACAACCTGATCTTGGGGCGGCTAGCACTGGAGGACTTGGAGGCCATCATCTCCATGAAGCACTTGTGTCTGAAGTTCCCCACCAATGGCGGCATCGGCTACGCCAGAGGAAACCAGAGGATAGCCAGAGCATGCTACCTCAAGCTAACGAGGCCAGCCGAGAGGGAAGGACAAAGGATAGACACCATCACGGCAGCCGCTGCCAAGGACGAGGAGAGACCGCATGCCGAACCGGCCGAGGAGGTCGAGGAAGTCCCTCTGGATACCTCCCGGCCGGAGCGGGTCCTCAAAATCGGGAAGCAACTCCCACAGGACCAGCGGGACGCCATCCTCCTCGTCCTGCGGTCATACGCCGTCATCTTCGCGTGGGGCCCGGACGACATGCCAGGCATCAGCCGGTAGGTGATCACCCACCGACTGACCGTCGATCCAGCCTCCGCGCTTGTCAAGCAGAAGCGGCGCTACTTATCCGCCGACAGGCGGGACTTCGTCAAAGGGGAGGTCGCCATGCTCCTCTCAATCAACCACATCAAGGAGGTGAAGTACCCGACGTGGCTAGCCAACGTCGTCCTCGCCCAAAAACCGCCGACATTCAGAATGTGTGTTGATTACACTGACCTGAACAAGGCGTGCCCCATGGACCCGTTCCCTCTCCCCAACATTGATCAGTTGGTGGACGAGACGGCGGGATGCGAGTTGATGTCGTTCCTTGATGCTTTCAGAGGGTACCACCAAATTTTCATGCATGAAGATGACGCTGAGAAGACGACATTCATGACCCCGGCGGGAATTTTTTGTTACCTCGTCATGGCTTTCGGACTCAAGAACTTCGGCGCCACGTATACCAGGATGGTGGCCAAGATCTTTAGAGCAGTCCTCGGCCGGACGATGGAGGCATACGTCGACGACATGATTGTCAAGAGCAGGCAAACCACCACACATGCTGACGACCTCCGGGAAATTTTTGAAATCATGAAGGAATTCAAGCTCCGCCTCAACCCCAAGAAGTGCGCCTTTGGCGTCCAAGGTGGCAAGTTCCTCGGCTACATGGTCAGCCGGAGAGGCATCGAAATAAATCACGAGAAGATACAGGCTATCAACGACATGGGGCCACCCCGCAACGTCAAAGGGGTACAACGGCTGACAGGGCGACTGGCGGCCCTGAGCCGTTTCCTCTCGAAGTCAGCCGAGAGGTCACTCCCTTTGTTCCAGATCATGCGCAAAGCAAACAGCTTCAAATGGACGACGGAGTGCCAGGAAGCGTTCGAAGAGCTGAAG
Organism: Cuscuta europaea; assembly: GCA_945859875.1. NCBI lineage: Eukaryota > Viridiplantae > Streptophyta > Magnoliopsida > Solanales > Convolvulaceae > Cuscuta > Cuscuta europaea. The sequence goes on from CAMAPE010000030.1 coordinate 3,496,330, forward strand.
ATGTACCTTTCGTCCCCACCCGTGCTCTCCAAGCCCAAAACCGGCGAAACCCTCTTCTTGTACTTAGGGGTGAGCACGTCGGCCATCAGCTCCGTGCTCATCCGTGAGGACGAAGGGGTGCAGAAGGCCATTTTCTACATCAGCAAGACACTTAGGGAGGCCAAGCTCAGGTACTCCCCCATTGAGAAGACGGTGCTAGCCATCGTCCATACGGTGAAAAAGTTGGGGCACTACTTCCAGGCCCATGCCGTCCATGTACTGACCCAGCAGCCTCTTGGCGCACTCATGAGGAGCCCCACTAGCTCCTCAAGGATGGTGAAATGAGAGATCTTCCTCAGTCAATTTCAGATTGAGATCAAGCCAAGGCCATCTATCAAAGGGCAAGCCTTGGCCGACTTCGTCACCGAATGCACGACAAGGGAGACAACCGCTACCACCCTCGGGCCAGAGCCTGATGACACATGGATCCTCTTCACCGACGGCTCGTCGGTCGCGAAGTCATGCGGTGGCGGCGTCATCCTCATATCCCCTGAAGGATTCAGAGCTTACTATGCCATCCGCTTCAACTTCGGGGTATCCAACAATGAAGCTGAGTATGAGGCCCTCCTCAGCGGCCTCAGACTCGCCGCCGGCCTCAGAGCCAGGCACATTAAAATCAGGTGCGACTCCAAGCTGGTAGTGGGCCAGGTTGAGGGTATGTACGAAGCAAAGGAAGGCCAGATGAAGAAATACAAGCAGGCGGCAGAGGAGTTGCTGCAGGCGTTCGAAACCTACAAGATCACACAGATCCCAAGGGCGGAGAACGCCGAGGCCGACATCCTCTCCAAGCTCAGCTCGGACACTCCGGAACACGTCTCCAAGCTAGCCAAGATCGAGGAGCTGAGCATGTCCAGCATCCATGCCAGCCCCATCTTATGCATCCAACAGCGACCGGAGGACTGGATCTCCGACATCACCACTTTCATCATGACGGGGGAGCTACCCCAGGACGAGGAGAGGGCCAAGCTCGCCAAGCTCAGGGCCCCAAGCTACACTATTTAAGATGGCAAACTCTACAAACGATCCTACAATGGCACTCTCCTCCGATGCCTGCACCAAGACGAGGCCGATGCGGCCATGGAAGAAGTTCACTGTGGTGTTTGCTCCTCACACCAGGGCCCTTTCAGTATGTCCCGGCGCCTCGTTGTCCAGGGCTTTTTCTAGCCGACGATGGTGCGGGATTGTGCAGACCTGGCCAGGAAATGCACCACGTGCCAGGTGCTCCAGAAGGCCCCTGGTCGGCCAACCGTCAACTACGCCCCCCTTCAGCACTGCCATTCCATTTTCGAGATGGGGAATTGAACTGGTCGGCCCTCTACCCAGAGCTGCTGGTAACAACCGCTACATCATCGTCGCAGTCGACTACTTCACCAAGTGGGTCGAAGCGGAACCTTTGGCCAGCATCACGGGGGCCAGGTGTCAGAAATTCGTCCACAAGAACATTCTCACCCATTTTGGTGTCCCCCAAGAGATCATATCCGACAATGGCACCCAGTTCGAAGCGTCGCCCTTCCAAGAGCTCCTCCGAGAATGGGGGATAAAGCACCGTTTCTCCTCCGTTGCCTACCCTCAAGGCAACGGGCAGGTTGAGAATGCCAACAAAACCATAATGGAGGGGCTGAAGAAGAACCTTCAGGACGCAGGAGGAAGTTGGGCCGACGAGCTCCCCAACATCCTGTGGTGCTATCGTACTACGCCAAGAAGGGCAACATGTGAAACACCTTTTGCCTTGTGCTATGGCTTTGAAGCAAAGGCACCCACGAAGGTCACCATTCCCAGCCGACGGGTGGAGCAGTATGACCCAGAGGTCAACGAGGAAAACATAAAAATCGACCTCCACCTGGTCGATGAAAGACGTGAACATGCATTCATCCGAGCAGAGAACTACCAGCGTCAAGTGAAATCATACTATGACGCCAAGGTACGTTCCCGAGAATTCCAAGTGGGGGACTACGTCCTCCGCCGAAGGGAAGCAAGTCAGCCGACGGAAGGAGGCAAGCTAGCCTTGAAGTATGAAGGTCCCTACATCGTCAGTGCCATGGTGAAACCCGGCACCTACAAGCTTAAACGCCCAAACGGAACCAATGTACCACGAACGTGGAATGTACACCATTTGGTGAAGTTTTATCAATAATCTGAAGGAGGTGCAGCCGGCGAAGCCCTCACCCTTTGACGGGTTATTGATTGAACGCCACCCTCGGCCTTGAGCCACTTTTGAATAAAAATCATGTTTCCTTTGATTTATTGGATTTCGACTAGCACATTAACAAACGCCCTCATCGGCCACCTTAGAGCGAAAGGCTCAGGCATGGCCGATGTGGCGCTTCGCATCCGCAACCTTAGAGAGAAAAGCTCAGGTATGCCCCGTTGTATTTTGTATCAGCGAAAGGTTTAGGCCCAGCTGAAAGAGCACGTCGTACCGGCCCCTTAGAGCGAAACGCTCAGGCAGGGCCGACGACGTCCCCAGGACGATGGTCCCGCAAATGGCCCGCGTCTTGAAACGGGAAGTTCACCGCGTCGACCACGCGCCTGATCGCAGGACGACAGGCCTGAAATCATGGCCGAGGTGACAAAATCCCCAAACTCAGGGATGGGCAACGACAGCCGTTGGAAACCAACCAAAAGTCTAGCCCGCGTTATAAATAGGCGATGGGACCCCCCCCTGAGATCATGGACGTTATAAACGAAGTCCAAACCGGCCGGAGGACTATCGACCCCGTCGGCTGAAGCCTGAAAGAAGGACACTCCCCGAAATAGGGAACAAAAAAAAGAGGGAAGCCGAGGACTGCGCGCACTTGCCGGCCTCGAGCAGTAATAATAAATCCCCACAAATCAGCCACACATTTGGCTAAATACATATCAGTTGAATACAAAGGTAACACCACCAACAGGTAACGCGGACGAAGCGGCCACCCACTACGAGGAAAGTGTCAAGGACGGAGCATGCGCCCATAAAATCCTAACCAAAGTGGTTGGGTGAAACGAAGGTGGTAACCTTCATCGGCCATGACCACCTGAAGGGCCAACACTTAGCATGAAAAACAAAGAATCATGGTTTGACACTTAAACACAATCCTGAAGTAGACCATCGGAAAGGAGGCCCAGGACGAAACGGGCAATAAAACACCCGCGGGAAAGTTAAACACACGAGTAGCAACCCCTACCGGCCACAACATTCTTGCTGGCCGTTACAAGCGCTAAAACCTAGGCGGTTGGTCAAGCTGAAAATCTTTGGGAAAATTTGTCTAAGTGATTCTCAAACACTTAGAGAAAATTTCTGAGGAAAAGGTTCCCTGAGCGAATTCAAACACTTAGAGAAGATTCTAAAGAAAACAAATGTAAAGGACGATGCAAAACACCCGGGTACCCTCGTCGGCCACACCGCCCAACCTGGTCGACAATGGTAACACACAGAAGAAACTACATGGCTCAACACTTAGGGAAATCTCCAAAGTATTGAACATCAAGGGGACAACTTTGAGATGAAGCGGGCACCTGAATACTCGCAGTGCGGTAGTTACCTATGTTTTGTATTGACACTTAGATAAATTTCTAAGTTAAAAAAACTAAGGCAAGAAACAAAAACACTCAAGGCCGAAGGGGACAACCAACCCGTGCACTCCAAAGGTCAAGTCCCATAGAGGACCACTTCGGCCATAACACTCAGACGACAAAGGTCACTTACCCTTATCGGCCACAACACAGAAATCCAAGCCGACCTCCTGTTTAGATAAGGGGGATGGGAATAAGGCGGCCGCAAAGAATACCGGGCCGACAAGAACACCACGCATGGCATTTGGTTCAACACTTAGGGAATTTTCCAAGACATCGGTCAAAAGTGAAAGGGGGCGTAACATCAAGACGACGAGAACACCCACCCACTTGAAGCCCTGATACTTAGAGAATTTCCTAAGTCCCAATTCCAAAACACTTAGACGAATTTTGGAAAAGAAAAAAAACAGAGGAACCAAAAAGAGAACAAGACGACGAGACAAAGCAAGGAACTTAAACATGTTTCATTAATATGAATCATTACATGGCGGGCACTTCGGCCGTTACAGCCAACGATGAAACATAAATGACAAATTATAAGTTAAAAACAGTTATGGACGATCAGGTCTCCGTAGCGGCCTCGTCGGCAGCGTGACCCGCAACGTCCTCCTCAGCGACAAGCTCGGCACCACCCTCGGTCTCAGCATCCAGGCCGGCTTCTACGGTGGAAGTGGCGGTGTCGTCCAAGTAATCGTCCTCTTCATACTCCGGTTCGCCGAGGCCGGAACTCTCTATTGGAGCTTGCCTGTCACACAGAGGAAGGTTGATCTGCTCCTCCGGATCCTTCATTAGCCGAGGAAGCCGCAGGTTCCGCCTGGCCCAACCTCGAGTATAGTTCAGGGTTCTGAGAGCGCGACTCAGCCGCCGATAAATGAGCCTCTGCATCTGATGCTGGCCCATGTTATAATACACGGACATTTCCCGTCCAAAATATTCCTGGCCGGCAGGGGAGTTCTGCCCCCAGTCTTCAAGCTTGGACGCTACGACCTCATAGCACCAGGGCAAGCGCTCGTCGGCCTTCCAGCCTTCGGCCAAGAACTTCGCCACCGCGTCATCATCGGCCTTCACTGCCGCAACCTCAGCTTCGGCCTTGGCCCTCTCGGCCTCATTTGCCCGCAGACGATCAGCCTCGCGGGCACCCTTCTCTTTCTCAGCCAGTTTGGCCAGGGCCTCTTCCTTGGCCGCATCAGCCTCATCAACCCTTCTCTGCAAGGCTGCAAAATCTTCCCGCAGCCTCCCCAAGCAGCTCATGGCCTCATTAGCCGAGGCTGCCTTCTCCTCAAACTCCTTCAAGCGGGCAATCTCCCGCTGCTGCCTCTTGTTGCTCTCCATGAGCATAAAGGCACCCTGCAACGGAAAAGGATATCAGGCAAAAGTGCAAAAATATCAAAAAAAACAAGGCTAAGGAAGAAAGGAATTACCTGGACGACAAGGTCCATACCACCGTCGTATATCTTGACATCCCCTAGCTTGTCAAGATACACCCGGTCCTTGGCCGGGATGGCCTGGGAGAGCATGCTGTGGCCGTCGACGCCATCATTGAAGACCCCCCCCCCCCCGTCCTTGGGGTATTCAACTTCCAGCTTGTAAGTGGACGTAGCCACCTCCTTGCCGGACCTCTTCGGCCAGGAGTCCTCAGCAAGGGAAAGGGGTTGAGAACCATCTCCGGAAAGACCAGAGCCAAGGTCCACGAGGGCAGCAGCAACATTGGACCCTCCCTCGTCCGCAATCGGGACGGCTAGCACGCCAACCTCATCGGCAGTGGCAGAGGACGAAGCTTTCTTCGACTTCTTGGCAGGTTGCATACCGGCCTCAGTCAGCTTCCTTTGGGATTCCTCCGCCGGCCGTTTTTTCTTCGGTGGGGGAGGTGGCCTCTTCGTCGCATCACCACCAGCAGCGGCCTTCGCCGTAGCCTCCTTGGCGGCCAGCTCCGCCTTGGCCCTTGCAGCGGCCTTGTTCATCACGGATTCTCGATCCATTACGAAGTCTGCACAACAAAGAAACAGGTCAGCGAAATAAAAAGACAAAGCAAAAGGAGGACGCCGTAGGGGGTATTACCCTCAGCTTCGGCAGGAACGCCCAGATCGGGGCCGTCGGCCTCCTCGAAGGTCGTGGTCATCTTCGGCCATAGTTGGAGGTCGTCTTCCTTATCACCATACACGAAGTATCTAAAGAAGCCGATAGCGGTCATCTTGTACTCCGTGATGTAGTCTTTCACACTCCTCCCCCCCCCCCCCCCCCTCCAAGAATGCCGCCACCTGAGCATCGAGGATTGAACTCTTGGGCGGGTCATGAAGAGTAAACCTTCCATCATGGCCGACGGAGGGGAACTCCGTGCCACCCTCGCCCAGGGACATGAAGACAAACTTGCTCTTCCAACCGTGTATGGATGAAGGCAAGTCCGTAAAGGTCCTCTTCTTCGGCAGCTGCTGCAAAGTGGCGTAGCAGGCGCAATTCTTGTGGCTTCCTCGGCCAATCTGGTAGAGATTCATGAAGAGGGCCGTTGTCGGCCTGTAACCCAACTCCGCACAACGGAGAAGGAACCCCACCATCAGCGAGTAACTATTAGGGGTCAGCAAGGCCGGTGGAAGCCCCACCATGTCCAAGTACTCCTGGATGAAGGGATGAAGGGGAAACCTCAGCCCCTTGGCGAAGCTCATCGGATACACCCCGAAATATCCCGACGGCGGATTAAGCACGTGGTCCATCGGCCTAGGCGCCCTGACCCTCCCAAACGGCCCCACATACATCTGTGCGACCAGATAATCAGCGGCACTGCTCTCTGGCTTGATGAGGAAAATGTTGGTAAGGTCCAGGTAAGAGAAACCCGGCCCCTTCTTCGGCCGCCTGTTCCTCTTCGGCCGTGGCAGCCCCTTCACGGCAGACACCGGCTTCGGGCACAGAATAGTAGTAGAAGCGGACGCCCCGTCCACTACGCGGGAGGCCCCTACGTCCTCACCCTCAGATGACGAAGCGGACCTTTCGTCCTCGTCCTCCTCGTCCGCATTATCCCCGGACTTGTACGGGCTCAGTTGTTCGATCTCTTCGGCGCACTCCTCAATCACATCGTAGTCAAGAGATGTGACGGAAGGCTCATTGTCGTATGGGTAATACTCCTCGTTTAAGGATTTCATCTTAACAAATCCTAAGGCACTAAGGGGAGCTAATTCAGATCTAAAATGTTTTTGTGACTAACACCGGATCAAAGCCTAGAAAGAGCAAAATATGAAAGAAATAGAAGAACGGATTGAAGAACTAACCTTGAAGTTTTGAAGAAAGTGAAGAACACTCAGCAAAGGCTCTCTCTCTAAAAAAATTTTGGGCAGCACTTCGTTACTCAGAATGCGAATGAGACCTGTCCTCGGAACGGGGAGGGTATTTATAGCCCACCCTCCTAACGGTAACTACACGTGGCATCACCTTAGTGGCCACACCAACGGCCACCAATGGGATGCCACCATTATGTCCACAGGCCAAACCCCCCCACAGATCAGCGGCCCACCAACGAAGCAGGCCCTACGGATCGAGGAGGGAAAAATAGCACCCACGACGGCCAACACAGCCAACGGCCATCCACGTGGCAACCGTATCGGCCATCTAGGCGGCCACGCATATTATGAAAAGGAAGGTTTTACAACGGCCACAATACCCCAAAGGAAAGGAACGTAACGGCCATGAGGCCCTCGCACTAAACCCTTGATGATAACCCTTTGAAAGCGACTTGCGTCCAAGGGTTCTCCCACAGGGTTACCTTGGTCAGGAAATCACCAATGGGTTGGATCCAAGGGTAGTATGAGGATCCCGCTTCGGCCTAGGTTTCAATCTACTCCTTCACCCCTCACTCACTCTTCGGCCTGAAGCAGTGGGGGACTGGGGGACTACACCGGCCTCAAGAATAACAGGCAAAATCAAAGAAATCCAAAAAAATACTAAGTCCACAACTACAACAGTAGACATGCACCACAACGTCCATAACATCGTGGTGCACCTTCGGCCGCAGCATGGTTTGAGATCACATGACACTTATCGGCTTTGAAACCACATCACTCTCCAGCCAGGAGTCAAAAGACAGGTTGACATACCTGAAACATGGTCGTCCACGTACCACAACGGCTCCAAGGTCCTCACAACTTCATCCTCGGCCAGACAGTGTTATCATCCCCAAAACCTTGGGCAACATGATGCCTTGTCGTCCAAAAACACATGGTATCATCAACAACGGCCAAAAGGAAGGCACTGTACCCTCATCGGCCACCCGAAACAAAGACGCAACCCCTACGGCCTCATCAGCCCAAAAGGGGAACTCAACCAATCAACAACCAAGGATAGACACTACCTTCATCGGCCACTCGTGCCAGAACACTCATCACCCACAAACAAAGCGCAGCAAAGGAACAATAGTCTTCCCCGTCCGCATCAAGGGGCAGGCAACGGCCAAACTCAGAACAGGGCCACCGAACGCCGCGACAGAGAACGGCCAATGTGGTCCCGCATCGGCCAAGAGCATCAAGCACAGAAATCTACTCTCCTTCACTTCGTCTACATCTCAGCTTAGAGAGTGGGGGACTCCTGATGGAGTATATGGGTCTAGGCCCCAGGACCCACATACTCAGAAGAACAGAAAGCACAAAGCCACTACGCGGTGCCCTCGTCGGCTGAAGAGGGGCCGACTCAGAATATGACCCTGAAGCCAGAGAACCAGGGTGTCCTCATCGACCGTGCCCTCGTCGGTCGTGCCCTCGTCGGCCAGACCCTCGTCGGCCACGGAGGACTCGCAGAACTAGATTTTACACTTATTCATTTATATAGCCCATCAGTTACTTTGTATTCGGCCCAATAGCGGTCCAGTTGTAAATGGGCCTCCCAAGTCCAAGGCTTGGGAGCCCAGCCCGTATTTTTCCTATAAATACTTCCTCTGGAGGTAGTTATAGGGGTTACAAAATCATTCTATTGAAGCATATACTTGCACTTCTCTCTCTAGCTCTCACTTCTCTCTAGATATATACTCTATCACCGGACGTCTTCCCCAAAGACTTATTGGGGCTTCCACCCGATAGGGAAATTGAATTCGTGATCGAAGTGGAGCCAGGAACCAAACCCATTTCGATTCCTCCTTATCAAATGGCACCGGCGGAACTTCAAGAGTTGAAGGTCCAATTACAAGATCTATTGGACAACGGGTTCATTAGACCTAGTCATTCATCGTGGGGAGCACCAGTACTCTTCGTGAAGAAGAAAGATGGTACACTAAGAATGTGTATCGACTACCGACAGTTGAACAAAGTCACAATCAAGAATAGATACCCTTTACCGAGAATTGATGATTTGTTTGACCAACTTCGGGGAGCAATGGTGTTATCAAAGATCGACTTAAGGTCGGGCTATCATCAATTGAAGATCAAGGAAAGTGACATACCTAAGAGTGCATTCCGCACTAGGTACGGTCATTATGAGTTCCTCGTGATGTCATTTGGTTTAACTAATGCACCGGTGGCATTCATGGACTTGATGAACCGTGTGTTTAGTGAATAATTAGATCAGTTTGTGATCGTATTCATTGATGACATCTTGATATACTCGAAAAACGAAGAAGAGCATGAACATCACTTAAAGCTTGTACTTGAATGACTGAAGGGAAAAGCAACTCTTTGCCAAGTTCTCTAAGTGTGAATTTTGGCTCAAGGAGATTGGCTTCCTCGGTCATATCATATCCGGTTCGGGCGTTGCGGTGGACAACGCCAAGATAACAGCCATCATTGATTGGGTGAGACCCAAGAATGTGAAAGAGATACGTAGTTTCCTTGGCTTGGCGGGTTACTTTCGTAAATTTGTTGAGAAATTCTCCGTGTTGGCGTCACCATTTACAAAGCTCACGAAAAAGGGGGCTAAGTTCGTATGGGATGACAAATGCGAGAAAGGGTTTCTGGAACTAAAGAAACGACTTACCGAAGCACCAGTTCTCTCACTACCCATACAAGGTATAGGGTACAATATCTATAGTGATTCTAGCATCCAAGGGCTTGGATGTGTACTAATGCAGAAAGACAGGGTGATTGCCTATGCTTCTAGGCAATTGAGAAAGCACGATGTGAACTACCCTACGCATGACCTGGAGTTGGGAGCGGTTGCGTTTGCACTAAAGATTTGGAGGCATTATCTCTACGGGGAGACATGTCACATATACACCGATCATAAGAGCTTGAAGTATGTATTTACTCAGAAAGAGCTGAATAGGAGGCAAAGGAGATGGATGGAGTTGATCAAGAACTATGACTTGATCATCGACTATCATCCCGGAAAGGCCAATGTAGTGGCCGATGCACTAAGCAGGAAGAGTATGTCAGGGACGTTACTCACATGCCTACGGGCATTGCGGGCACATGTGAGGTGTCCCCGAGCGGGGTGCTCATAGTTAGATTTGAGGTTAGACCCACGTTGCTGAGTGAGATCAGTAGAGGTCAGGGCATTGATGAAGAATGTCAGAAGATCCACGAACAGATCCTTGCGGGACCCGTTGAGAATTTTCGGGTACGTGATGATGATCTTTTGTTGTTCAAAGATCGTGTATGCGTACCAAAGGATGAGGAGCTCCGGAAATCCATACTTGAGGAGGCTCATTCTTCAGCCTATGCTATGCATCCAGGAGGTACAAAAATGTACCGAGACCTGAAAGAAAGTTATTGGTGGTCCGGTATGAAGAGGGACATCGCAGAGTATGTGAGTCGATGCCTTACTTGTCAACAAGTTAAGGCGGAGCACCAGCACCCGGCGGGACTTTTGCAACCACTTACTATTCCCGAATGGAAGTGAGAGCATGTGACCATGGACTTCGTGGTGGGGCTACCACGAACTGTGAATAACTATGATGTTGTATGGGTAGTGGTTGACAGGCTCAACAAGAGTGCACACTTTTTGCCTATCAACATTACTTTTCCTCTTGAAAGATTGGCCAAGCTATACACAGAGGAGATTGTGAGATTACATGGAGTCCCAATATCCATTGTCTCGGACAAGAATCCACGATTCACATCCTGATTTTGGCCAATGTTTCAAGCATCTTTGGGTAATAAACTGAAGTTTAGCACAACTTTTCACCCACAGACGGATGGCAGCCCGAGCGGGTGATACAGATTTTGGAGGATATGCTTAGGGCATGTGCTCTGGAGTTCCAAGGAAGTTGGGACAAACATTTGGCTCTGGTGGAGTTTGCCTATAACAACAGTTATCAGGCGAGTATTGGCATGCCTCCATACGAGGCATTGTATGGGAGGAAATGCAGGACACCATTGTGCTGGGATGAGTTTGGCGAGACCAAACTCGAGGGCATAGAACTTGTTGAGATCACCAAGGCTAAGGTGAAGGTCATTCGGGATAGGCTTAAGGCTGCCCAAGATCGGCAGAAGAGCTATGCCGATAAACGGCGTAGACCGTTAGAATTTGCAGTTGGTGATGGGGTGTTTCTAAGGATTTATCCTTGGAAAGGTATCATCCGATTCATATCGAGGGGTAATCTTAACCCCTGATACATCGGTCCGTTGGAGATCCTTGAAAGGATTGGGGTCGTGGCTTATCGGCTCAAGTTGACACCTTAACTTGATAAGATACACGACGTGTTCCATGTATCCATGCTCAAGAAGTATGTACGAGATCCGTCTCATATTCTTGAGAAACCACCAGTGGAGATCCGTGAGGACTTGTAGTATGCGGTGGAACCGGTGAAGATTGTTGGTCAACAAGTGAAGAAACTTAGGAACAAGGAGATTCCTATGGTTAAGGTACTTTGGAGGAGTGATCGAGTCGAAGAGGAAACTTGGGAGACTGAGGTCTCAATGAGGGAGCAATGCCCGTTTCTTTTCGATTAAACACTTTGATTTCGGGGACGAAATCCCAAATAAGGGGGGTGAACTTGTAACACCGTCCCCAAGTATATTTACTTTTAGTAAATCTTGTAATGAACCTTGAATAATGATTTATGAATTTTCAAGGTTGTAAAATTTTAGTTATCACTTCTGCGTGAATGGTGAATTGCACGTGGGGCCCGCATCGGGAGCGGGGACCACCCGATAATCCCGGGACCACATATTATATTCATCTTTGTCTAGATAATATCTATATGGTGGTGGATATTTTAGTTGGGTCATAGGAATGGCATAGGGTTGACCCGTTGGTCAAACGAAGCCCAATTACCAGTATTGGTAATTTATTAGATAACAGCCCGAAACGAATTTCGGAGACTTCTAAATTAAAGATGAGGAATGTATATTCATTCTAGGATTCCATAATGATGGTGAACACCTAATATATTTTATTTGACCCGATAAAATAAAATATAATTAAACCAGTCCGAAAAATACAACTTTCGGGACTGATTGTACACCTAGGGAATTAAAGGGTTGACCTCCCTCATGTGTGGGGGCCAACCCACATTTTTTGGTAACAAAATCGAATGGTTGGATGGATGGAATGAGAGGAAGAGGGGTGAGAGAGGGTGAGGTGAAAGGGATGGCATCTAAAGGACATGAGGTGGACCTCCCATCCACACTCATTTGTCCAATGAGACAAAAGGACCATTCCTACTCCCCTATCCCTCTCATTTTGACCAAGCCTCTCAAGGGAAGAGAAAAACCTCTTCAAAACTCCATTCCTCCATAGCCAAGTGAGCTCAAGAAGACAAAGTCCAAGGAGGAAGACTTAAGGAAGAAAAAGTGTGGTGATTAGGGTAATGACCTTATATTAACTTTTCCTCTACTCTTTAGCCACCATATAGATTATACATCATATGAGGAACCCCTAGGCTTGTTCTACATGTTTAGAAATGTAGAATGAGGGGTTGGAAGATAGTTCTAAGTCCAAGAACGGAATTAGAAGCCGAAATGACCGGTTCGCCGGAAAATAACCTTTTAGAGGTTATTTGTATTTATATGAGTTTTGTGATGATAAACCCATTTTAGGAGCATAAATAAAGTGTTTCTAGAGTTCACCGGAGTTTCGCCAGAGTTTCGCCCGAGTTCGCCGGAGTTTCGCCGGAGTCCAACCGAGAAGCGTAGAACGCGCTATAGCTCATTTAAGGTGAGTGGATGGCTTAATGTCTTGTAACTTTTGGGTTAAGCATGAGATTACCTAAGTAAATGTTATATGTGTTCATAAATATGTTTAAATGAGATTAAACATGTGATTAGCCAAAGTGATTAGGCTTGTATGAAATGAACTATTGAGATAAGCATGATTTGTGATATGAAAACGTTTATAAAAACATATGTGACATGTTTAGAGATAAATGGTGCATAATATGGTCGTTTATAACTTGATACATGTTGTGATTAAGTTTGACACATTTTGGATTTGAAATAACGGGTCAACCGAGAGTTGACTGGTTGTCCAAGGGCAACCGACGCCAGTATCGCCTAGAACCGGTGCCGATTTGACCGGGTTTAGCCGGCCCATATTATTTGACTACGAACCGGCACCGGTTAGATTTGAACCGGCACCGGTTTGGCCTTATATTGCCCATACGTTGATTTTAAATGCATGAATTGAATGGATAATTTGCTTAGGCCTTAAGACTTGGTTTAGTCTTGTTTATTGATGATGATAGAGACCTTATCTAGTATGATATGTGGTAGATTGATGCACACTAATTAGTAGTGCATAATTATATGTTTTTATGTTTGATTTATGTTGATTGTTTGACGTTTTATTTAGTTTGTAAACATTTATGTGATTTCAGTTGTAATTGTATTTTAGTCTTTTTTTATAAGTTGTAAAGTATAGTTAGGATTTGTGGTGTTGGAAAGGAAGACGTTGAAGAGAAGAAAACAAGAAATTTGACTGCCCAGGAGTAAAACCCGACCGGGTAGAAACCCCCACCCGGTCGGGTATGATTTAACAGACGAAATTGCCAAGAAAGTCACTGGACCCGGTCGGGTCCCCTATTTGACCCGGTCGGGTCAGATGTGACCCGGGACAAAACGACGTGCGAAGATCACCAGAACGTGGTGGATTATCCGATTTTGACCGGACCCGGTCGGGTAAGTACTTGACCCGGTCGGGTACCCGGCCAAAGGTGTTGAAAAACACCTATAAATAGCACACTTTTTCTTCTCTAAAAAGTATCCCTTCTTCTATACTCTTAAGCTCAGTTTAGAATAACATTTCTTTATATTTTTCTAGCTATGTTTAGTCTCCAAATGAGGAGCTAAACTTCCATTCTTGGTGTTGCTCTTGAAGCTTGTTGATTATTAAAGTTGTGAGTTATTTTCTTAACTTCTTTCCTTGAATATTAATTAATAGTTCTTTCCTTAATACCATCTCTATATTAATGTTGGGGAGTGTTGCTGAGATGACAATTAGTTAACATCTCGACATTAGTAAGAATGGTATTTTCTTCCTCTATATTAATGTTGGGGAGTGTTGCTAAGATGACAATTAGTTAACATCTTGATATTAATTATAGTAGGATTCATCTTCTTTAATAATATTCTTCCTTGAATGTTAATTAATCCCTACTCATATTTCATATTAATATTTTGAACATTACTTAAAGGATCAACTAGTTTTGTTTCATATATTAATTATTACTAGAAACGATCAACGAACCGATGGTTAATCGTTGATGGTTTCACAAGTAAGTAACTTCGGTTTATTAATGCACGGTCGTGGTTAATAAACTTAAGAGGGATTAATTTTGTTGGTTAAACCGAAACCGTTGTGTTGAGGTTATCAATCTCAATTGATTTTATCAAGGAGTTAGAAAGATTAAATGCTACTATTAAATCGGTATAAGGCGTTGTTATATATTTGATTAATAGTAAGGGTTATTAATGAACGGTTGTTGTTAATCACTACCCTCGATGAAGTGGATATACTCCCCGATTGAGTTCTCGAGAGGGAATAAGTTATAGATATAACAATGATCGACTAAAATATATCAACAAGTGGAAAGTAGCAATGCCAAGTCCTTTTTATCTTCGAATTAAATCTCATATAGGTCGTTCATCTTAGTTTTTAATTAAATTAATTCACTCAATCCAAATCCCCCTTTATTTACTAAGTTTCATAAAAAGAGAATTATTCCTTTCCCCGTGGATACGAACTCTACTTCACCTATACTACGTATAAGTGTTTAGTATTGAATTTATTTTGACGCACCGTGATAAAGTGCTCGTCATAGATCATAAGTCGGGTGGAGTACCCAAGGATCGGGCGGTATCCTCAAAACTTGGTTATGTCGGGTGGAGTACCCAAGGATTGGACGGTATCCTCAAAACTCGGTTATGTCGGGTGGAGTACCCAAGGATCGAGCGATATCCTCAAAACTCGGTTATATAGGGTGGAGTACCCAAGGATCGGGCGGTATCCTCAAAACTCGGTAACATAGGGTGGAGTACCCAAGGATCGGGAGGTATCCTCAAAACTCATAGATTACTGTTTAGTAATTCAGGACCGGGCGGTGTCCTTATGATTATTTGATTTTGGATAAAGGAGGAGTCCTATACACTCATAGGTCTATGGATGGGTTGGGGTTTTAAGTCAAGGACATTGACTATTACTATTTTTCTCAAATGAACAATGACATACGGGTCGGGTATTTCCAAGTCTATATAAGTACATGTATGTATTTTTGTAACTTGGGGTAAAGATGTATAAGTATAGGTATCACCCTACGTTTGGGTCTTATACTTGAAACGTTAGTTACTCTGCATTTAGCTTGCTACTCGCTCGGTACTTGTACTGACCCCTTCGGGGGGCACCATTTCAGGTTGAAGCTAGAGCTTGTTGTCTACACCTTTTCACGGGTGAAAGGAATCTAGAGGAAGACGTGGTTCGTGCTTCCTTTACTGTTTTAAATCATAAACTATGCTCATGGATACTTTTGTAATATTACTTTGTTTTGGCCTGCGAGCCTACGTTTTGCCATATGTGGCTTATGATTGACCGATGAATATTTTCCGCTATTCTTTCAATCTATGATGTGATGTTGTTATGTATGTTTACTTACTGAGTATGGTATGAACGATGTTCATGAACGCCTTGTATGGTTAAGTGAGGTTGACTCGCGAGTGACGTCACTTGATCACACGGCGGTTGTACACGTGCTTGGATGCGGTCCGGGGCGTGACAGTGTGTATAAGGTGTGTACAAGGGTGTGTACATCAAGCATGGTTGATATTTAGTTATGGGGTAGATATATTGAAGTATTTGTCTCAAACTGGATTACTATAACTATAAAACAATATATTAAGATTCACATTGTCAATTGAATCTCTATGCTAGTATATTCGCTGCATTTCACTCACTATGGACAGATAGTGTAGGTAGCATCTATGATTGGGCCCGACACGCACATGAGATTTACCATTTTGGGCATTGAGCACTCCATCGTTGTGGCTGAGCTTGGATGGAGGATGGGGCTCTATACTCGTACATATACACAGACAGAAGACTTATTATGTACTCTTGTCAGTGTGAGACATTTTACCTCACCGAGTTATGGCGCACACATTTTATGGACACCGGAGACTCTCTTCGGATGTACCCCCTGGCGAACCAGTGGAGGAAGACACACAAGTAAATCATCTCCTTTGTACTATAGTATTGTTTTTTTTGGGCGGCCAAAAAACACGAGCAGGGTGTCCAAAAGGACATATTTCTCTCTGGGAGTTTGCTTCACCACACCCCCAGTGAAAATGGCGGTCCTCATGACTCGTTTCTTTCTGAGCAAGGGGAAGAATGTTTGGCTCAAAAATGAGGATCAAGAAGAAGCGGATTCTTGAACAGCTTCCATCCGACAGCCGTTGAGCCCCCGGACTAACAGAGTAGTTCTTGTAGAGCCCAATATTCAAGTGATCTAGTGTTCCTTCTTCAGACATGCCTAGTATATCTAATTGGAGAGCGATGGTTGATAAGATGATGAGTCTCCAAACCTCATTCTCGAAGTCTCGAGATGCACGAACACCATTTTAGGAGATGCGAGATGCACAAACTACGGCCACCAGGGAGACTCGTGACTTGCTAGGTATGCAACAGATTGAGATTGAGGAGATGAAAGTCTTGCCCAGGTCTCACTATGGCCCACAGAATGAGACATACGTTACTTAGCCTTTTTCCTTAACAATTCTTTTAATTGTTTCTATTTCATTATAACATGGTGGACTTGCCTTGCTCTTTTGACTCGAATGCTATTACAAACAGACTATGGATATCATAAGGGAAGTTTTAAAACATTTTTATTCTTGTTTTCATGTATCTATCGTTCCTCTTTGCAAAAGTTTTTCAAAACTCAAGTGTGGGGAGAGAACCAAAACACAACAGTAAATGTGCCTTTATTTTAACGCATTGTATTTCTAAAAGAAGTCATCGAGGGCGGGGTCCAGCTCAAGTGTGAGGAGGTTGCATCTTTAACACTTAAAAGTTCAAACCTTATTTTTAAAACAAACTTTTTAGTATTTTTTATATTAAACATTAATTCCTCTAACTTTTTTATATAAATCACATAATAACTTAGAGAATTACCCTTATTACAAGAACTTACTACTATTATTCTTATTTTTAGAAAACTTGAAATTGTTATGGGTTTTGGTTGTGAATGTAAAAGGTTGAATTTATTGTACATAATAATTGGACATTAATTTTTACTCTACGTACAAAAAACATTTAACTCTTTGTTATAGGGTAATTCCATCTCCGAAAAGGGACTCTGCTTTACTCGTAAATCACGTTTTGTGAGAATGAAGTATGTATTACTATGGGATCAATCCATCAACAAAGAATAAAAGAGGCCCAAACAATTTTTTTAGAATAAAATGAAAGTCCAAATTAGAATAATAAAAACCTTGGTTTCAAGAGTTGTCCATAGTGATTATATTAAACCACCATTCAACTCTTGAAACCAAGGTTTTCGTATTCTAATTTGGACATTTCATTTTGGGGAAAACTGTCAAATTAGTCCATCTACTATGTTGAAAAAGTCAATTGAGTTCACATACTGTTTTTTCAACCAATTAAGTCTACCAGGTTACAAAAAATGACCAATTTTGTCTTTTATCCGGTGACTGACCGATTTCCCTGTTAATCTGCCTACATGGACATCCACGTGGCTTTTTTACTTATAAGCGCTGATTTGGCCCGTCAACCTGGCATTAGAGCCTCCTTTTCCTTTTTTTTTTAAAAAAGGTGACAACTCCGGTACCTTTCTAAAAAATGGGGTACCGTACCTACCATTAATTTGATTGGACCACACCACATTATCTTTTTTAATTTAGATTTAAATAATTCAACTGCTACATTCTCTTTGGTTCACGTGGACAAAGGTATGGCACCTTATGGGTACCATAGAATCTACCAAAAAAAATCTTCTACTTGTTCCCTGCAACTCTTCATCTTTCTTCCCCCTTTTCTCCTTTTCTCATTCTCTTCGTCTCTTCCGTCTTCTTTCTCTTTTCTTTCTTTATTCTCTTCTCTTTTTTCTTGCTTCTTCCCTTCTCTACCTCTCCATCTTTCTATGCCGTCGACCTCTGCCGCCGTTAACCTCGCCTAGCTCTGCCGCCGCTATCACCGTCAGCGTCAAGCTCCGCTGCCACCTTACCCGTCGCGGCGTCGCCGTCTGGTTGCCATCGAAGAAGAGCAAGGGTTCTCGTCGGGTTTCCGTCGGGTTGCCTTCTCTGGGCATGAAATGAAAGAAGGTGGATAGACGGTTGAGTGGAGAAGAAGAGAAAGAGGAAGAGGAAAAAGAAAAAAAAGGGAAAGGAGAAGGGGGTGGGCAAGATTGCAAGAGTGAAGGGATGGGGAGGTTGAATTGGGTGGGGGCGTGGGGTAGAAGCAGTGGAGAAAAAGATGAGATTGAAGAATATGGGAGAGGGAGTTGCAGGGAGTTGGAGAAGGGGAAAAAAGGGAATAAAGAAGGGAAGAGTTGCCGGCGGTCGATGAATAAGGGGGACGACGAACCAGAGGAAAAAAGGGAAAAGGAAAGAAAATTAAAAGGGAAAAGAAGGGAAAAAGAAAAGGAAAAAAAGAGGAAAAAGTATAAAACAAGAAAAAAAAGCTTAGGTGGCAATCACGTCAGCAATAAAAAAGGGTCACCGATTGTTTACCGGTCAAATAGCAAAATTGGTTAAAATTTGAGACTTTGTGTACCCAATTGATCGGTAAAATAGTACATGAACTTAATTGACTTTTTCAAGATAGTATGTGGACTAATTTGACAATTTTCTCTTCATTTTATTCTAAAAACTTATTTAAACCTCTTTTACTCTCTGTTGATGGATTTATCCCATACTAATACATACTTCATTCTCACAAAATGTGATTCACGAGTGAAGTAGAGTCCCTTTTCGAAGATGAAATTACCCTATAACAAAGAGTTAAATGATTTTTTTTACATACATACAATAAATTCAGCCATTTACGTTCACAACCAGCAACTCATACCACTTTCAAGTTTCCTAAATGTAACAATAATAATAGTAGTAAGGTCTTCTAATAAGGGTAATTCTCTATGTTAATATGTGGTTGATATAGAAATAAATTGAGGAATTAATGTTTAATATCTAAAATACTAAAAAAATGTTTTAAAAACAAGTTTTTAAACTTGGTGTAAAAAACGCAACCTCATCATGTACCCTTAGAAACCCAAAGCGTTAAAACAAAAGCATTTTTTTGTTTTGGTTTGGTTCTCTCCTAACACTTGAGTTTTGCAAAAAAATGCAAAGAGGAGTGATAGATACATGAAAACAAAAACAAAAATATTTTAAAACTTCTCTTCGCTATCCATAATCTGTTTGTAAGAGCATTCGAGTCAAAAGAGCAGTGCAATGTCCAACCAGAATAATCAAATATACACAATAAGGGAAAATGCTAAGTAACATTTGTGTCATCTTGTGGGCCATAATGAGGACTGAGCCAATCTCTCATCTCCTCAATCTCCATCTGTTGGATATCTAGCTTATCATGGATCTCCGTGGTGGCCGTAGTTGTAGTCTTTGCATCACGCATCTCCTCAAATGATGTCGTCTGTGCATCCCGAAACTCTGAGTATGAGGTTTGGAGACTCCTCATCCCATCCATCATCGCTCTCTAATCAGATACACTAGGCATGTCACAATAGGGACATTAGATTGTCTGAATGGTGGGGCTCAGGAAGAACTACTATGTTGGATCGGGGGCTCAATGGTTGTCGGTCGGGAGCTGCTAAAGAATCTACTTCTTGTTGATCCTCACATTTGCAAAGGATGAGGATCGAAGAATGCGGGTGCTATCATGTAGTGGCAGTAGCCCGACCTCGAATGCCCAAGTTAAGATAGAATGATCGAGCGAGGACGGTGACAATCACTTTTTAGAGATATATGTACTTGATCACATTCAGTTTTATATATTTGATATATACGATATTACACATTGATGATTAAGTATTTCGATTGTCAATAAGTAAGTGGGGGCTTATATGATATAACATAAGGTCCTAAAATAGCCCAATCAATGATCATCAGGAATGGGATATTGATGATATGCGATAAGATTGGTATGTGGACTGAATCATACTTTTAGAAAGTATAGTTGATCTCACAACTATGAGTTCCTGTAATTCATGATGGTCACATAGATATTTTAGAGAATATTGGCAAACCCACCGAGAAACCATTTGATAAGTTCTTTTCATGTGTCTATGGGATTATCGGTGTATAGAGTAGTGTAATAGTCCTCTGACTTGAGGTCAATACGTACTACATGTGCGGAGTGATGTACGTTGACCATGACCAACGCTTGCATCCAATCGGGGTAGATACGGCATGTGTTGGGTGCATCACAAAGCACATGGAGTAGTAGTTGAGCCAAAAAAGGATTCATTCCTCGTAATAGATTAAGAGAGAACATTCTACTTCTCATATCTAGATAGATCATAAAGTCATTGGCCAATGCAAAGATATATCCGTTTTGGATATCGAATATGATCATTATAGATCATCTAGAAAGATTGAGAGACAGAAACTAAGTTATTGGAATAGACACAATATCATGTTCTAGACTTAGTTGAATGTTCGTTGAATGAAAAGACCGTATCACTATGAGCTCTAGTATAGAAGCTCAATCGTCAATGGGAAGGTGGCCCTCTAAAGTATGGATAGAATACTCTGCCACATAGAATCTCCTAGCAAAGCACGCATCAATATCGCCCGAGTATCCCCACTCCTCGAGCATCCCATGATCTAGAATCATGGGAGGTAGGAGACTGCGGTAGCACCCGCATATGCGAAAGCAGCTGTGGAAAATGGGATCAGCAGCTATGACAAATGGGATCTCGAACTCAGAAAAAATAAGGGAAAAAAATGGTCAACAACTTTGTCGGCGGTCAGTAGTTGTGCCAAATGGGATCTGAGGCTAAGAAAAAATAAGAGAAAAAAATATGGTCCTCAACTCCTCCGTATGACATTTGCAAGAAAAAACAAGATAGATAGTGTTGGGGTTAGTTTTTTTTTTTATGTTGGGTTGCATCCCATTGAGCGCTTCATTAACGTCACTAACTTGACGAATTACTCTCTTGGTTTCAAAAAAAATGGTGATAGAGAATCTCCTTTCTCTTTTCAAATGAGCCATCGTGGTAAATTTTGAGTTGGTGGCCGATGACTTTAAAGGGACTCCCGTTCGCATCTTCAATCTCAATGTTTCCATAGTGGGTAAACATTTGTGACCGTGAACGGTCCAGACCATCCTAAGTTGAGTTTTTCCGAAAAAAAGATATAATTAGGAGTTAAATGGCAGCATTGTATCTCCAACGTTGAAATCACGGGCTTTGATGTGTCAATCGTGGTATAGTTTGGCTTGTTCCATGTATAGTTTGGAATTATAATATGCTTGTGATCTCCACTCTTCTAGTTCATTCGATTCGAATTATTGTTCCTTCCCTGAGACATCATCGTTGAAACATATATTTTTCATCACCCAGAGTGCGTTGTGCTCAAGTTGAGTAGGCAAGTGGCAAGACTTCCCGCACACATGGTGAAATGGTGTGGCTCCGATCGGGATTTTGTATGCGGTTTGGAATGCCCAAAGTGAGCCGTGGAGTTTAGTCGAGTAGTCTTTCCTCATACGGGTAACATATTTCTCAAGGATGAACGTTAAATCTTTGTTAGTGTGTTTTAACTGCTCGTGAGTTTGGGGAGGGTATGCTACTCTGCTCCAGTGTTGGACTCCATATTTGACCAAATTATGGCCATTGGGTCATTGTGAAAACGAGTCTCTCTATCACCTATCAAAAGTCTGGGTAGGGGTGTGCACAATTCGGTAAACTGACCGAACCAAACCGATACTGAAATTTTGGTACTTACCAAATACTCAACCATACATATTTCGTTATGTATTGTATATTTATATATAATATACATAAAATTTATGAATTATATATAATATATTTAAATATTTATTTATAAATAATTAAATAAATATTGTTTAGTGCCTATTTGGTAATTCGGGTTTACCGATTACCGAACTGATTTTTTTTCGATTTTTACAGAACCAAACTGATTTAGTTTGGTTCGGTAGTCGGTATGGGAATATGCATAACCGAAAAACTGAAATTTTGATTCGATTCGGTTTGGTATTACCGAATGAACACCCTTGACTCTGGGTGCACCAAATCTACTAAAAAGTTTTTTTTTATAGAAAATTCACAACTACTTGAGAGTCGTTGGTGATGCAGGCTTGGGCTTCAACCCATTTAGAAACGTAAGCGATAGCCACTAGAATGTACTTGTTCCCTCTTGAATTTTGAAAATGTCCAACAAAGTCAATGCCCCAAACACCAAATAGCTCACAAGCTAAGATAAAGTGTTGGGGCATCTCATTGTGCCCAGAATTATTCCCACTTCATTGGCATTTGTCACTAGAGGAAAAAACACATTTTTACAACTTTAAAAATCGTAGGCCAGAAGTGCCCACAATTGCTCCAAAAGTCCCGAAAAGTGGCCCCCGTAAGACCGCTATCACATTGCTCCACAACGTCTCTCCCCTCAACTTCAGTGACATATCTTCTAACCACTTGATTGGTACAAATTCAGGATAGAAATGGATCATCCAAAGAGTAGTGTCGCATATCTGGCACAAATCACCTCTTCATGTGCCTCGTTAGTTCATTTGGGTTGATTTTACCAGCAAGGTTCACAATGTTTGCATATCATGGTGTTTGTTCATAGGCAGATATCGCCATCAATCTTTCGGCAGGGAAGATCTCATCAAATTTGCATTTTCCGAATGATTCTGCTAATTCGACATCTAATCTTGAAAGCTGATTAGCTGTCTAATTAGCAAACCCATTTCGGTCATTGATTTCAATGTCAAATTCCTGCAACATGAAAAGAATCTAGCGATGACAAAGACTGAGACTTGTCGCTCGCACCAAGACAAACGCCTCGCTACTCGCACCTAGACGGGCGGCACATTGTTCGCACTCAGATGGCTAGAAGATTGTCTTGCGCCAAGCGCTCCTGCTCGCGGCTCGCTGACTCCTCCTAGCCGATGAAACTTATGTGACCACTACATGTCAGATTGGAGCTCGCGACGACCATATTAGAGCTTGATCACATGGTCTCAATGCTTAATAGTAGAGAATGCTGAATGGAGATGTTTTGATGCTCAATGCAGAGTCCAATGCTCAATGTAGATGTTTGATCACATAATCTTAATGTTCAATATTAATGATCACATTAATTTCATTAATGTTCAATATTAATGAAGATGTTGTGATGCTCAATAGGTTTTGAAATTTTTATACTCAGTTGCAGAGTTTCAATGCTCAATAGAGAAGACTTGATGCTCAATGAAAGCTCAACTATCATATCAATGCATATTTCAAAAGTATAATAAACTAGTTCGCATATTGAAAATCATAAGAATTGATTATAGATATAATTTAACATAATATTAGACGATGCCTAATATTAGACTCTAATACTCATCGGAATAGGTATAATGTTGTATACAAGTACATTACAAAAATAACTAGCAGAAGTAACAATTTTCAACTAAAATAACAAAAATATCAACATCTTTTTCAACTAAAATTACAAAAATATCACTAGCCCTATATGGCTTACACCGTACGCTGTACGATATACATACCCCTGACTAATGGGGTTACTATTTGCTATTACCATTTACCACCAATAACTTACAACCACGTGTACTAAAAATGGGTACTCAACTTTTCCAAAAAAAAAGTAATTAGATATGGATACATGTATTATGTGTATAAAACAAAGTTAGTTCATTTCGGCAAAATATACAGTACATCCGGGTGTACCGTGTGAGTTGGTACATCTAGAACAAAGGGAAAAGGAAAGGTTGCAAAGGGAGGAAGAAAAAGACGTAGAAAAAAAAAGAAATCCGCTGAAAAAGATCCTTCCCTTCTTTCCGAAGAAAAAAGTATTTTGGAAAAAGAATTGGACTTGAAGGTAAATGAACCAGACTTGGAAGGGTCTGATTCCGAAAATTTTGTAATTACTTTCAAAAGAGAGGCTACTAATTAGGGAGAAGGTTATCTACTTTCTTTAATTTCTTTCGGTTGCTCCCTCCTCTTCCCATTTGCTCTTTGATTTTTCTTTTTTCATTTCTTTATATTTTACATTTTTTCTATTCTGCTTCACGTATCATTTGTTGGTAGCTTCTTATTGTTTTTTCTCTCTTTTGTCTGCTACTTTTTTTCTTCTCTTCTTTTAATTTTGAAACTTTAATTTTTCTAATTTTAAAAATTAGAATTTTTCTTATTTTTCCCATTTGCTCCCTTCTCTTCTTATTTTTCTTGTTTCAGTTTTTATTTTCCTTTTTCTCTTTTCCTTTAATTTTGAACTTTAAATTTTCTAACTTTTTCTTTTTGTTTTTCTGCTTTTGTTTTTTCTTTTTATATATGACTTTTGTCTCTTCTCCTCTAATTTTGAACTCCTATTTCTTTTTCATTTTAATGTAAATTTTCTACAAGATTTTTTTCAGACAATTCTTTCAAAAATTCATATCGAATGACAATTCAATAAAAATATATACCTCTCTCACTTTTCTATTAAAAGCTCCAACTTTCTAAATAATTATGAGTATATTATTTAAATTAAATGTGCATTTAATTTAAGGAATTGGTTGGTGTGAAATAAAAAAGTGATGTTTCTTTATGTTATACTAATATACACAAATTGATATTTGAGCATACTAGAAATTTTAAATTATTCTTTTAAATTTTCGATGCTCATTTCGTAAGTTATTTATACTCATTTCATACTGGTGTAATACTCATTTTAAAATGAGCATTATATCATACATTTTAAAATATCATATCCATGCATATTGGTCTAATGCTTATTTTAATTTTTTCGATACTCATTTCATAGGTTATTCATTCTCATTTAATATTTGAACATACTAATGATTTTATATGAGTTTTTTGAATTTTTCGATACTCATTTTGTGAGTATGTATGCTCATTTTATATTGGTGTAGTACTTATTTTGTAAGTTATGTATGCTCATTTGGTACCGATGTTATGCTCATTTTTAAAATGTCATATCGATGCATATTTCAAAAGTATCATATTACATTAGACTCACATATTGAAATTAATAGGAGTGAATTATAGATATAATTTAATAAGTTTTATAAAAGAAAAATAAGAAAAAGAAAAAGAATTAGAAGATATGAAGTACAAATCGTGATACTCATTGTTAGCCTCATAATACTCAATAAAATAGGTCAGATGCTCACTAAAAAAACATTATTGCTCATTTAGCAGAAGTCGTGCTTTTTCGCTTAAATTACAAAAATGTCACCAAAGTTTTTTGGCATGTATCAGTTATTGGGCTATCTTTCCTTAGTTGGGCCGGGTGTATGTACACCTGGATGTACCATATAGGCACTCGTTCATTTTGAGGTAGTAATATTATTTTAATGAGTTTTAGATCTTGAGCTTAAAGCATTTTGAGCTCAAAGCATTTTGAGCTCAAAGCATTTTGACACTGGAAGACACATTACACTAACTCATAAAATAAAAACATGGTACCTCATAAATTATCATTTACTTTTACTAAAAAGTAATTAAACATGAATGATAAATTTGTAAAATTAAGAACAGGTAAGGGTAAAATATGAATGATATGTAGGCTTATTTGCAAATAGGTATTATTTTGGGATAGCCCAAAAAAGAATTATTGATAATGATAATCAAATAACAACAACAATAATAATAATACAACATATAAGGAGTACTGATAGTAATAACAACAATAGTAGTAATATAATAATATTATTAATAATAATGACAACCACAACAACAACAATAATAATGTACTTCCTTCGTCCCAAAACTAACTTCTAAGTTTGACTTTTGAGGTCAAACTTGGTTAATGTTGATCAATATTATTCAAAATATATGCTTATGAGATTTATAATAAATTAACAGTTCAATGATATATATGAACAACTAATACAAAAGTAATTTCATACTATAGAGTAATGTAATTTTTAAATAATTAAGCATCAAAGTTAACAAAGCATGACCTTAATACGTAACTGGGAAGTTAATTATGGGACATAGGTAGTAATAAACGTGCACCCCTATCCAATCCAAACAGGAAACAAAAAATAGAATATGGGGACCAAACCAAAAAGGTGAAACAAAGAATAAATAGCAGGTTCAAAGAATGAATGGACGTGAGTTGCTAACTAACGATCTTCTTAATCAAACTATATTTACAAAGGCACATAAATGTCTATCTGTCTGTCATCTAACATTGCAGCAGTAGGCTTTACCTTGACTCTGCAGTTTACCCCAAAGACAAATCATTTGCTTTGGAGATTGATAATGAGCGGTGGTATAATCTTCTATGCATCCAAACTGGCAGAACTTCAAGCTGTGGACATACTCCACCCCTGTCTTCCTCGTGTTGTTCAACCTCTCCACCCACATTCCCATGCTCACGTCTTCCATCTTGAAGAGCTGCATCCAGCATGTAATCTCAAACGTGTTATAAAAGCACATGCTTCAACATTTAGAGGACGTTTGGCAAAACAAAATAAAAAAATACTACGGTATAAAATAAAAGTATATTTCTACAATTTGGTTGAAGATTGATTCTGTTGTATGTAAAAGAGAAAAAAACTGAGAGCAACTGTGTTGATGTGATTCTGAAACCAAATAGGTCAGGCTTCGTTGTTTCCAGGAACATAACTTGTTGCGTAAAATATTTTTGGTGAAAGTGTTTTAGAAGACATAATTCTCTTACGGAAAGTTAAAAAAAAAACAGGAAGTCATTTTCCATGTAAGTTTAAGGGCTTGTTCGAGTCCCAGAAAATGCCAAGGAAATAAAAAAAAAAGTAATGGGATGTCATTTTGTGTTTAGTTCTGCCTCTGAAAATGAAATATGATTGTTGTTTTTAATTTTCTATCATTTTCAATGAATCCAAAGACTCGCTGTTTTTGGCTTGGAATGATGGAATAAAGTAAAATAGCTCAGAGTACATACAATTTGAGGCGTGTTTTTCACCATGGGTCATCCGGAAACAGTCTATCTATGCTTTAGTATAAGAGTGAGGCTGCGTACATCCGACCCCCCCTACCCCACCGTACGTGATGATGATGATGGATGATGATGAATGATGATGACATATGTTTAGATCTATTGGTCTTCGTATAATAGGAATAAATAAATGAATGACTTTCAACAAATACCAAATTTAAATTTATTGACTTCGAAAGGATGCTTTATTTTCCCACACATTTCCTTTCCGAGGAGAGAGTCATCAAAATCTTTTTAGAAAATGTTTCATTGTGCCAAATACAAACACCTTAAAACTGCTGCCTGAAACAGCATAATCAGTTATTCAAATCAGACATCCTCTTAGTTCCTTGGTTTTTATGGGATGCATTAGATAAATTGTGGCTTCAAAATGTTAATGCTTGAGTGGAATGAACAAAGATGTGTGCACACACATACATATATACACGTGCTCACACACATACATACATAGATGTCCATGCAACGCACACATACATATATAAGTACAAATAGATTTTGGCTAAGGTAGCATTACCCTCAACTTGTGTTGCTCAAAATCAGAGACTATAGATTGTGCAATATCAGTCGAGATGACATAACCAGGCCCGTTTGCATAGGGTGGATAATCTTCTTCTGGCCATTCCTGCGACTCCCAGGAAACAAAGATTCAAAATCAGCTAATTTAGGAGAAAAGGTTTTTGTAAGGCTAGGCCAGTCTACTGACTCTACTCTACCACAATAATCACAAAAAATATTCAACTCATGGTTTGATTTTCAGGTTCAATCCATGTTTCGCCCCATAATTCATCAATCATTAATCATTCGAATGAAAATACTAAGTTAAATTATAAAACATAATAATAGAAAATAAATACTATGGCCAAAAGTCCAGGTCATAAAAAAAGGAAAGGAATAAATTAAAGCATACCTCATAGGTGACTGCCCATTTACCATGGCGAAGCGGCTTATGGTAGTAATTAATGTTTCCAACATAAAGACTTCTACCGTGACGAACTTTCTTAACTTCATTCATGACAGCATCTATCCTTACAAATGTATCATCATCACACTTCATTATATACTTTGAAGCCACTGTACGGACCTGCATAACCCCAGAAAAGTTCATTAGATGGTGAGGATTCAGAAAATGACATGAAAACTAGGGTTCATTTGATAGAGTTTCTGTTTTGGGTTTTCCATTTTCTGTTTAAAAATGTTCTAAAAATGCACTTTAAAATATGGAACATGTTTGCCATGGATTATATATTACTAGAATATATGATTGTTATGAACATGTTTTCTTACTACCTCTATCCTGAAATAATCTTCATGTTTCCTTCTTTGGTCCAGACAAAAATCTTCCAAATTTCTTCAACTACGCTTTTTGATAAGCATGCCAAATAAAATAGGAAGATTATTTCAAGACGGAAGGAGTCTTTCTGTTTTAAGAAAAGTGAAAACAGAAACATAAAACATGGTGTTCACTAATTACACCTTAATGAATTGTCAACCCACCCCATATTCACAGATTGCCACTGTTTTCAATACTACGAGGTCATAATTATCCAGGTACGGCACTATAACAATATCTCCAAAAAAGTCCGCTTCCTTCATAAGTTCCATATTTATTTCCTGTCTTCTGTGCTGCAAAAGTCCATAAAATGTTAACAAACAGAATAACAATATGAAGGTGACCTGGCCACAGTAACTCAGAACCCGTTTGGAGCGTGCGTCTTCAAACAAGTAAAAGTACTTCCGCAAGATTTCAAATGGAATGTTTCAATGCAGTTATTAGAAACAAAAATTAGTGAATTAAAGAACTTAAAAGAACTTTTGTCAAACTAATAGTACCAAAAATCATGTTTTATATAAAATTATTTATTAGATAAAAGGGCTTTTACATGTCACTCACTCACTCTCAACGGGACCTCAGCTTCTCAAGTATAGATAGAGTTTACTCAAAGTATGCAACTTCTTACCATTGCAACGAAAAAGCGGGCAACGACATGCAAAGACCTAATTGATGCATGTTGCATCCATGATTTTCGCACAGCCATGCGCTCAGCAAAATGATTGCCAGCAGAAAGGATTCCAATAAAGAGTTCCACAGGTCCCACGGGAAAAGGCGGAGCCCGCCATCTTGGCAACATTTCCAAGTGCCTCTGAGGAGCAAAACTTGGATGTGTTGAGGGTAAGGAACCCACGAATATGGAGTGCAAATCAACATCCCCCCTCAGTGATAATCCTGTTGCATCCTCAAGAGTAAACCCCTGCAAAATAATAAAAACGATTTTTTGCATATTTATTATCTTGGATGTGTCTGGTAAGGTTTATAGTGTCAAGAAGTTTGGGAAGCGTTATTTAGCTAGTTTGGCTGAGTTTGCTGAATTTTTCATCAAAAAGTACATAGTATTTGATAAAATCAATTTCACCCCAAAAATAATCAAAGGCTAGTTTTGTGATGAATAATAATCATAATAAGAGACTGTTTGGTGAGGTTTATTTGATAGAGCGCCTGAAATGCTGAATGTGCTAAATTTTGTGATAGGATAAGTGTGATTAAATTAGTGTAACCAAAAAAGTAAGTCAAAGGCCGCTTATTCTGATTATGATGCTCAAAAGAAGAAAAAGCCAATTACCACTACCGGCTCTAAGTTGGATAAAGTTACCAACCAAATGGAGCCTTTATTTCAACTCTGTCATCTTAAGAGTCATTAGTTCGTAGAGTGCTTACAGTGCGATATGGGAATGAAGAAACATGCCTCCCGTCTACTTGGATATGATAACCTTCCAGCCCGGCACTGACAGTCAATACAAACAGTTTGTTCTCTGCGAAAGGGTAGGGCCAGTCAATTGAAACCTTCTTCTTTGTCCTGCCAATCAGCCTATTTATCCACCATGTGGCCTTTGATTCTTCAGAGCGATTATCATCATCGCGAATCCACTTCTCACATTTCACCTGCCCGTCAACTTTGTACGGTCCAGAAATCATAAACAAATGGTTTTTTTAAAATGAGCAGAAAAGGACTGAGTTAGAAATGTGCTTGCCAAAATACAAAGCAGGTACTGGCCGGTGTTGTAATAGAGTGCTTCCCAAACTTTAAGTCAGTGCGAATTGAAGTTCGCCATTAGTGTAATAATAGAAATATACACAGCAAGGCAAGAATGATTTCGTTTAACTTCCCTAAAATTAAGCTTATTTATTGGTTTATGATTTAAAATTGCATTAGAACCTTCCAGAATAGGTCAGTATGTGAGAACAAAAAACACATACAGCAATAACGGGATGATATTTACTTCAGAACCCCTAAAATCAAAAGTAAAATCTTCATGTAAAATCCACACCCATAGGCAGACCAACATTCAAATAGTGCGGCCCCACACAAGTGTTTTAATCTAACTTGCTTCAAAAGAAAATAAAAACTTCTACCTAAATTGTTAAGGAGAAATAATTAGTTATAATAGTTAACTCATTTAGTGAACTGGTCAATTGATACTGCAACTGAGACTCATTAGGCAACGATCATGTTGATGTTGATCCAGATTTATTGTTATATTTCAAGGTATGACACCTACAAAGACTGTTATCACTATATTCATCAAATTGCTGCAAACAGTTCAGAGTAATTTAACCATTAATTTTTTCTATATTCAAATGAAATGAAACCTTACCAATATTAACACATATGCTTAGAAGAAAATCCAGAAAATAAAATGTTCAAAATACCACAAATTTATAATGTTACTAAATGTGCAAATTATATGAAGAAAACATTAGAACTTAAGTACAAAAAGAAAGAAGAAGAAAATGCAGGTTTCAGACCAAAATCAGTCACCATATCTTACAAAAATAGAAAGACGAAAACACTCACCAGTCTCTTCATCAGCCTTGGACATTAATCCATCACACCTCATTGCAGCTCCCCATTGCATCCGGTAACACGTGTTCTGCTCAATCACTGGCCTTGCACTCCAATCCCCTTTCAAACGCGGGTTAAGATGAAGTATCCTCGGTGGGTCCTCCCCATCCACCGTCTTCAACCCTTGTAACTCCATCATGAACTGTGAAACCATCACTGTCTCCTCCCCAGCTGCAATTCTAGAATCCTTCTCGGAATGAGCCCACCTTGGTGTGCCCACCACCGTTACATGCGACCCTAAGGACAGTCCACATGGAATCACCAACAATCTACCCTTCTGTACAAACTCGTCCCCTGTTAAAATCACTGAGATGGGGCATGACTCGTTCAGACTCTGCATCCGGTATTCCAAGTCGCTTTGAATTTGCCCAGATTCTATCTCTTCGAGTAATTTCTTCCCGGCCGCGAATGCATCCCTGACGACCGTGTGGATCTGGGAGAGGTCGCGTTTGTTGATGCTATTGAATGCATTCTCGTCAAAAACTAAGCCCGACACCTTCTTATAATCTCCCGTTTTCCTCTGAGTAGCACTCGTCGGGAAGCGAGAAATTGCAATTTCCCTCCGAGGATGAAACGCGGGCTCCTCCTCCTCGCTATCGAGTAGAATTAAACGCGAGTTTCCAGAATGAGACTCGAGCTCCGGCGAATCCGGCCCGAAACCTGTTCTGAAAACCAGAGGGATTTCGAAGCTCACAAGAACCAGGTACAGAAACAACACACACATCAAGACTTGAATCGATCTGAGCCGACTCACCGAGATAAGTGAGTCAAGCTTCCCTCTCTTCATTCTTCTCCCCTTTCCTGAAAATTTTCAGCTCTTTCCGAGCATTAATTAAAAAAGAAAAAAAACAGATCGATAACAGGGAGCCTAAATGAAGAAAAGCAGGTGAAGGACAAATGGGCTAGTTCAACATTTCAGATTAACTGCATAAACAATAGATACAGCATGTCAGAGAGCGATAGACGGAGTAGCTTGAACAAAAATCGGTGAAAAGAGAACACATAAGAATATCTGAAACGCAAAATATTTGAAGTGGAAATGGAATAAGATCATGGTCTCTGGCTTCACTATAATTTGGATGGCCGTTACTACAAGATTCATTGACGAATTAAACATCGTCATGACTCCGGGATGAGTGAGAGCATGACGGAAAGAGATGCACTTGGAGTATTGGTTACAAAATTGGTAACCAAATTACCAAAATGAAAAAAAAAATGGGTGATTTGCCAAATCGGTAAAAAAACTCTAACCATAAATTGGTCAATTTTTTATGAAATTGATATTTTCAGTTCTTCTAATGTGATTTTATCATGAAAAGTGGATGACTAGAATGTCAATTTAGATGTTATAAGCAGATTAATACTAATGGATTATGTTATAAGTTTTAACCAACCACTTTCATTAGTGGTTTGAAATAGAATATTTAATAATTTAGATGTTTACGATAAGATACAATCCTTTCATCTGCAGAATATTACTACCTCTGTCCCGCTACGATTGTCTCATTTTATTTTATCGGTTCGTCCCACTAAGATTGTCTCATATCAAATTTGGTAAAGTTTGTGTAGCTCTAAATCATTTTTACTTTATTCTTACTTTATCAATTTAATATCAACCATATAAAACACTTTTTTATTAATTTGTGTGTCACTCCCTCTTGTCTCATTGTTAACAGGGTATGTCTCAGTTGCAGTATCAATTGACCAGTTAAATCCTATGTTTCATTAGTTTGGCGCTTACTTTCCAATATAGCCATGGATGTCGGCTAACATGACCTCTCTTCTTCATGCTTTTCCTCGATTGCATCGTCATTACGTTTATCTGTGTGGGAAATAGCAGTGAAAGAATCTATTTAATTAATAATTAACATGAAAGTGCACCAGTAGCACCCAGAATTCAAACAAGACCTTCGTCGACCATTGCCTCTATGAATTGAAGTCCATGTATACTAGAACAAACGAAGGGCAAAAAAGTGACGGGCAGGGGCGGAGCTAGGGGATGCCCGGGCAAGGTCTGGCCCACCCCAAATTTAAAAATGTCAATATTTTTAGTGTAAAAAATTTCGTGTAAATTTTTTTCCAATAATATATTTGTACCGGCTCAGTGCCCTGGCTCCGCTCCTAGACGGGGTAACTACCAGCTCTACACCACAATTGTTTACCTTCTTCGGAGCTAGAGGACGTGTCTACGTAAAAATTGTGAGATAAAAAATGGGACTGACATCTCTCGGAGATACTACTAGTACCGTACTAGTACGTACTCGTATAATTTACAAAAATGATGTTTATACTCACTCTTATACTCACTTTTGTATCCACTAATGTTTGTGAACGTTTTTTGTCTGTGTGGGAACGTGTACAGAGTATAATTTAAACTAATTAAAAATCAGGGAGGTCATTTCTTTGAACTTCCAGCACTCTCTCTCTACCGTACTACGTACTACCATCACTTTCTCAATTCTATCTACGGTGGATGGTGGCGGCGGCGTGCTTCCTCTGCTCTGCGGCGGGATGCGACTTCAATCGCAGTACGCACCAGAAACTTCCATTCTACAGGGAGGCCGCGCTTAGTTGACACGCACGCGCAGCTTTTGTCACTTGCGTTTTTACACAAATTCCTGTTAATTGGTAGCCGTTAGGGTGTTAACTATTCGGGATTCGGATCAAATCGAAGGATGGATCCGCAAGCTGCGATGTTCAATTACGGAGGAGCGGCAGCAGGATCCTGCCTTGGTCATAGCAATGCGCAGTTGAATTTGGCGGAGATCTGGCCGTTTCCTGTCATGCCTGGTCGAGCGATGTCATATGCTTTGGTGCCGCCGGCAACGAATATGAATGCGGTGGCGATACATGATCCTATGGATTTCGATCGAAGAGTGAACCAGAGCGCTGGCGGAGCTAGGAAGCCACAAGAGGAAGATAAATCTGTTAAGCGTGGGGCCTCTGCCAGCGGCAATGGCATGGTTATCTTTCTAGTAGATATATCTGCTTGCTTTGCACATATTTACAGCTTTTATGAATGACCATTGTGTTTATGTTGCGAATGTGTATGCAAAGACAGGAGAGAGTAAAATTAATAGTTAACTCGTCAATTTAATAGACTTTGTACTATTAACAATTACTCCTTATTAGACTACTTTCGAGATTTTTTTTCAAACTGTTGATAAATCATTTAATTCAAACCTTACACAGATTAAGGTTTATTACTGCAATGGAATTCCTCATAACAATGAAGTATTTGCTTATCTAAGCGAATTGGATAACTGAGATGCATCTATGTTTGGGTTTCTGTTTGAGCAGAGTGATGAAGGAGACAATAAAAGGTTGAAGATGGGTGGACTGAACAATAAACCTAAACATGAAGAAGTTGTTGAAGGAACTTCTGGAAGGCAAGAAGAAAGAGCTGAAAAGCCAGTTGAACCACCTAAAGATTACATTCATGTCAGAGCTAGGAGGGGCCAAGCAACTGACAGTCACAGCTTAGCAGAACGAGTAATCATCTGTTATGGTTGGATAATAGGATTTCATTTATTCTATGTTAGGGAATTCATGGAATGTTGGATTTGATTTTTACCTGAATGACTCACTATCTAAAAATATTTCATGTATTAACATTTGGACTTCTTTCCATTGTAGATGAATTGGAATTCCAATATTTTAAGTTTAGAATTCAATTCCTTGAATCCAATAGATGTTTGATTTGTGATGATAGATGTAATTATGTAAATTAAACATTATTCATACTTTTTCTAAATGTATGTACCCCTTTTGATGTACAGGCTAGGAGAGAGAAAATAAGTGAAAGGATGAGAATTCTCCAAGACCTTGTCCCTGGCTGCAACAAGGTGCCCTATATGTTTTGAAAACTCCTTATCACTTTATTCGCACATATAAAAATTCATAATTAAACTATTTATCAAGGATACAACATGATATAGCCTGTTTTGGAATTGAGAAGCATGAATTTTTGATAGCACATCAGCACGTTTGTTGCATGTTAACCTTAGAAGTGACTTAGTTATACTTGATCCTTGGGTGTACTTATTGGCTTGTTAAGTACAATGTTTGGAACCAGCTCATCATCAAGAAACTAGACAAAACATAAGAGCTGGTGTATACTTTGTAAGTATAAATCTTGAACTAATACAATAAAGAGCAATCACACCTCTTGCTTCAAAAGGTCGAGTACCTCCAACCCCAAATGGGTCATGTTTCCTGGAGCATGACATGTACTACATCCATCCCACTAACATTGGGACATGATGTGGTGATGTTGTTATTAAGAAAAGTGGTTTTATGTGGTTGATATCAAATTGATAAAGTACCAATAAAGTAAGAACGATTTAGAATCACATGAAGTTTATCCCGAGACAATTTTAATGGGACGGACGGAGAAGGAAAAATGAAACAATCTTAGCAGAACGGAAGAAGTAAATCTCAGTACCCAATGTTTACATGAAACTCTCTTCATGTGGTAATTTCCCCGATTTGGGATATCATTTAGACTAAACATGCACAAGTATTATTTCTCATCAGTGTTCTTAAAAGCGCTTGCTTGGAGCCTAGCGCGTACACAGAACTGATATTTGAAAAAAGAATGGAGCGGTAAAGGGAAGCCCAATGCATAATCCTAGAATTTTAGAGCATTCTACCTGTAATTTAACCACATAAACAATGTTACTGTTTCTCACACAACAATATAGTAACCCTTTTATGACAATGCTCAAGTGAGACTCAATCAGTTTATGATGGTAAATAGCTATGATTTATTGAAATCAACCATATTGACTGTTGTGGTATCAGGTTATAGGCAAAGCATTAGTCCTTGATGAGATAATTAATTACATCCAATCATTACAAAACCAAGTTGAGGTTGGCTTCTTTCTCTTCTCATGTTTAGTTCATGCTCATTTCAGTCCTAATAGAACCATGAAGTGCTAAGGAGTTTTTTTTCTTTTTTTTCCAGTTCCTATCCATGAAGCTTGAAACACTTGATTCAGCAATACCTTCCCGGATTGAAGGGATACCATCCAAAGATGTAAGTATATATTAACAATTCGTGTTTAACATCACCCATTTTGAAATTTGAACTAGTCGAGTGCAGCTAGGAGTGGGCAATTGATGAGTTGAATAAGTATGTATATAGATCATGATGGTTGAATTAGTTAGAGTTTAATAATTCAAAAAAATCTAAGCATCCATTATCCGTATTTTATAAACCCATCCATTATAAAAAAAAATTGATATTTAATTCATCCAATTTCTTATTTTTTTCATTTTTATAGATGATTAAATAATCAGCCGTGTATTTCTTTAACAGATATGCAGCTGAATAACTAGCAGAGTAATAATTTTTTATTAAATATGAAGATTTCATATGGTCTAATTTGACTGATTTAAGAAATTTCTTTTTATCTGATCTAATTGATTCAAACATGGATGGATGGATCCCAACCCATTACTATGATTATGAATTTTTTATTATACATTTATTATCATGGATGGAAGGGATGCAGTTAAGCAAAGCCAGCACACATT
This sequence comes from Cuscuta europaea, assembly GCA_945859875.1. Classification (NCBI taxonomy): domain Eukaryota; kingdom Viridiplantae; phylum Streptophyta; class Magnoliopsida; order Solanales; family Convolvulaceae; genus Cuscuta; species Cuscuta europaea. Next base: position 3,532,904 of record CAMAPE010000030.1, read on the forward strand.
GGCCAATGTAAATTTATCATATCATTTAGAATGAAACAGGTATTCCATCATTTGCAATGGAGCCAAAAACTCACTATTTTTTGGCTTGGGAATATGATGGAATAAAGCAAATGGGCTCACTAAATTGTGTGCTTCTTTGTTATGAAGCAACAGTCACTCCATGCAATTTTTTACGCGATTTTCACTATGGGTCATCCGGAAACAGTCTCTTTGTGCTTTAGTACAATGGGTAAGACTGCGTACATCTGACCCCTTTACCCCAATGTACACGGGTAATGATAATGATGATGATTTAGAATGAAACAAGTATCTTAATGGATGCCTTTTTGCTACTCCGAAGTAAAGTCGTGTTTTTACTGCCACCATCTACATGTTTAATACGGAGTACTTTATAAGACGCATCTTATTTATCTTCAGTTTCCTCAACAACAAGTAGCTGATACAGCTGGATTAGCATTTGGTTCGCAGCCCTTAACAGCTGGATTAGCATTTGGTTCGCAGCCTAAAAGGGAATATCCTAATGGCACATCACCTGATTGGTTACATATGCAGATCGGAGGGTGTGGATTTCAAAGAACTACCTGAATCAGATCGAAGTGTCTTTTCTTTATTTATAAATTGAACTTTTTTTTCCTTCTGAAAACTGATTTTTACCGCTTCAAAAGAGATAGGTGGTTGTGGCAAAATTGATTTGTGTTTTTACTATACGTGGACCGTGGTCAGAGAAACATCTTTTTTATTCAACTTTGTGTTGATTTTAGAGTTTGAGTCATGCGTTAATACGCCCAGAAACTTCGATCATTGGAGCACTATAGGAATGGGCAAAGCTAGGTTTGGTTTTTACCAAGTTTGATGTTTTAATGATGTTATTTATAAGCTAGTGGTTAGGTTTACACTTGTACGTTAACTGGTTGAGATATTATTACTGAAGTTATTTGGGAGCTGTGTTTTTGTAGTGCTTCTAAAACTTTAACTGCCATTTAATGGTCTTTTTCATACTCCCTCCGTTTCTGAAACAAGTTCCACATTTGACTTCACACATATTAAGAAAATAAATTTGACTTTACTGTGGAGTGCACTATTTGGCACTGTTTGAACACTGTTTGGCACTGTTTGACACTGTTTTGATGTAGATAATTTGTCAAATAAGGAAATGTTTGAAAGTGGAACTTAATTTTGAATCTGCTCAAAAAGGAAAGATAGAACTTCTTTTCGAATCGGAGGGAGTATGTTTTAGTTTTTTTTGCGATGATATGTTGTTGATGTTTTTAACAGGCTGTCATTTCGTTCAAATGTTTTTAATTTGCTGGTTTGGTTTGGTCTGGTATAGTGGTGGACTCGGTTCGAGTCACCTAGGGGTGGACTCGGGCCGGGCCAACCGGCTCGGAACCGGACCGGCCCGCTACTGTGCGGGCCTGGCCCGGACCGATGAACCGGTTCCGGGCCCGGTGGGATGGCGGTTCGGGCTCGGGCCCTTCAAAAGGTGAACCGGCCTGGCCGGTTCGGGCCTGGGCCGGGCCAATTTTTTTTTTTGATTTTTTTTTTAGTTTTTGGGTTGGGCTGGGTATTTTGGGCCATTTGAGGTGGTTAGGGTTGGTTTGGGGGTGAGGAGGAGGGTTGGGGGTTAACTAGGAAAAGCCAAAAAAAAATAGAATCGAGGCCCGGCCCGGCCCGGACCCGGGGTTACCCGGGCCGGTTCCAGGCCTCCCCTTCTTGAACCGAGGCCCGTCCGGGCCCGAACCGGAACCGGTCCACCCCTAGAGCCACCCGGCCCGCTACTGTGCGGGCCAGGAACCGGCCCAATTTGGTGGTCCGAAACCGGGTGTAGACCTGAATCGGGGGGCAGCGGGGGGTGGGCTCGGTTCCGGCAAAACGGGACCCGGTCTGGCCGGGTCGGGCCCGGGTCTGGGTCACAATGGTTATATTTAAAAAAATTGTTTTGGGCCAAAAGAGCCGTTAGGCTTTCGGTTGGGACTACCCAAACGGCTATATAGCCGTTGGGTGGGCTGGCGGGGGGGGGGGGGGGGGGGGTCCGGGAAGTTTGGGGGGTGAGGGAAGGGTGGGGTCGGGGTGGGGTAAAAAGAAATTATAAATACTCCTAATCTTAAACATTTTTCCATATCTCTTTTCCAACTCTTCCTAAATCCTACTCTCTACTCTCTAATTATCTTCATCTTCTCAAATTCTCTTATTCTCCAATATATTATGTATCTACTTATATTATTTATCTACTTATAAATACATATATTATATTACTTATATTTCTTATCTACTTATATAGTTATATATTAATTATCTATTTATAAATACATATATTATATTACTTATATTTCTTATATACTTAATCTCTACTTATTATCTACTTATTATATACTTATTATCTACTTATATCTACTAAATACATACATATTACAATTTATATCTACTTAGTTCGAATTGTTAGTACATTTTAGTACGAATTAGTACATTTTATATAATACTTTGATTGTTAGTACATAAAATAACTAGTACAAAAAACTAGTTAATTCATTACTCAATTAAACTTAGAATTTTATTTCATTAAAGTTAGAATTGTTAGAATTTTATTTCATTAAAGTTAGAATTGTTAGAATTTTATTTCATTATTTTGAATTGTTTTTATAAATTAATATTTGTTACATTTTTAAGATGAAAGCCTGTAAGGTGGTAGATATTCGGTTGATATGGGCAACCTCGATCGCAACCGAACGAACGAGCTTGCGAGGAAGAGATCCCGCAAAGGTAAATCACATATCGGCTCTTCATCTCAAAGCCGAGATAATTTTGATACAGGTTACGCAAGGAGGGATGGGGATACGATGACCGATGACAACTAGAACAAGAATTGCCAAATGTAGTTCCTATTTCATTTCAAATAAATGCACTTGAAGTTTGTTTTTAAACTTGTATAAAACTATAAAGTATAAATAAGTAAAAAAATGGATTTACCCGACCCGAACCGGAATCGTCCTTACCTCGGGTCGGTCCCGCGCCCATCAATTACAAATCGGAGGCCCGGCCTGGGCCCGAACCGGCCTGAGTTCACCCCTAGTCTGGCATGGTAAATGTCTGATCTCTGTTTATTTTATAATTGTTCAAGTTTTGTTTGATCTGGTCTGGTTTGGGACTGAAAACAGTCTTAGTCTTGTTGATACGTAGTAAAAGCTAATTTTTTATGCATACGAAATCAAATATCAATGAATTGTACTCATTACTCAAACTATTTTTAGCAAATTTTACCCAATAAATTTTAAAACCTAATCGTAATCTGTTCAACACTAATTGATTATAAAAAAAGTCAATCAATGAGTTTTGTTATCATAACCTTTTCACCGATCCAAACATACTTTGAGCCTCTAAGGTAGGGATGGACTTGATTCCGATCCGATTCCGATCCTGGACCGGCCGGTCCCGGGTTGTATTTGTGAAGACCGGAACCGACACCGACAACACTTGTTTGGCCATTTTTTATAAAATCGGAAACATCCCTTAATGGCTCTTCCACCATTGGAGAATATCAAAGTCGTTCGCTTCATAAAACTCAACAGGAAACGTTAGGTTTAAAGAGAGCTTGTTGATCGAGCTTTGTGCAACGGCATGAGTTGATTTACTTTTTTAAAAAGAGTAGATATTGTTGATTTAAAAACAAAAAAAAACTTTTCTTTTAGATGAAGAAGCACTCGGTGTTGGGGGAGGGGGTGCATTACCATATTGTGCATGAAACACATTAAATAAAGTGTGAAATAGATTACTAACCTCATTGAATTGGGCTTGAGTATCTATATGTGTGTCTTCGTACATAGGGAATGGACCGTAGAAAGCAGTATAATAGTATTCTAGAAATGTTTGATAATTTGAAACTTTGAAACGAGGACCAAGACAGAAAGCAAAAAGAATAAATAGGCGGAATGTAGGCAAAATAATTTAAAAACTTTTCTTTCATGTAATCATAAAAATTATGCACATAATTGAGAAAATTCTTGAAAAGCATCGACGAGATTAACAGCTTCTATAAAAAATTGGTTGCTAGTTGGTTTATACACATGGGAAAAAATTTGAGTAATGTTGTTAAAATAAACTAAAACATTGCAAATCTTTTGCATCCTCCTCGGCGTCATCATCCTCCAGATCCTCTTCAATGTCGAGGATGTTTTGTTGATGGGAAAATTTGGCCTTGGTTTTAGTTCAAGAGATCTCGAAGTTGCACACCGGTCATCGCATTTCTACGATCGTAATTGGTCGTCCAATCATCGCGTGATTGGAACGAAGATGTTGCCCCTATTTGTCATTTACCTTTCGACCGGCCCGACCGCACCGAAGGATGACCTCTCCGATCTCCTTTGATCGATTGCGTTGGAGATTACCTAATCAACGGATTTCCTAACACAGTTCATTGTCTTAAAAATGTTACAAAAAATAAAAATTACAATGTCAATAAATTGAATAACAAATTTATTAACAACTAATTGACAAAAAAATGTAAAAATACTAACTACAATTTATATACAAAAAAACCAATTGATTATAATGCAACTACTAACAACTATGAAAATATGGTAACTACAGTTTTTAATATTAACAACTACAATTTAAAAGGTGTGTTAGTACCCAATTTTGATGATGTCACTATACTTAGCACATGTACATTGTTTCTCAATATTATTCGTACATTAGCATTGAAAGTTATGTGACAAAAATAAATGTACAATTTTTGAGTCAATTTGAATATTACCGGAAAAATTAAAATGCAATAAGGTAATTTTATTTTACCTTAATAGGATATTTAGATCCTACCGGTATATATTATTTGAGCTCAAAAGTTAACTATATGTCACATTATTAAAGAACAGAAGCTCGAAATTATATACATTGAACGTACATAACTGAAGACAAAATTGACGAGGATTAAATGCTAACATAGTACTGGGGTCCTTGCATTGAAGAAGCACATGTGGAATTGTCGTTGAGGAGATGTTTCAGCGGCTGAATGATGCAGGGCAAAGAAATCACCCGGAAATCAACTCCAGCACAAGAAGACAAACGTACAATTCGTCCTTGTAAGAATTTCAACGTCAGAGATTAATTCATCCTAACCTGAGATTAATTCAAAGGAGAAGCCTATAAATATAGGCTGAAACGAAAGTTTCTAACCAAGCTTTGAGCATCCAAAAAGAGAATTTATATCACAAGCATACACAAGATATCTAGCAAAAGAGAAAATGTTGTTCTAAACTTACTCTATGCTTGGACTCATGCTTCACTAAACTTCAAGTATACGAGCTCTTCATTGCTACATCATAGAAGTTTAGTTCCTAGTTGGAGGTTAGAACTTTCTTGTAACAAATCACATATTGTTGTAAACACTTAGGAGAACAGTTGTTCGGATCCTACAGTGTAAGTAGATAGATAGAGTACCTTTTGATCCCCACTGGTTCATTAGAGAAAAGTCTAAGGACTGAGTAACTTTGAGTGGTGTTATACTCATCGTGAAAAACCTTCAATCTAGGCCTAAGCGTTGTAAAGGCTAGATTGGCACTAAGTGTATTGGGTTTAATACTTTAGTGAAATCCATCTGAAAGAGGGTGGGACTGGACGTAGGAGGATTACACCACCTCTGAACCAGGATATATCGTGTGTTGATTTCATTTCAGTCAACAAAGCACACACCCAACTCTTCTCACATAAAGATTGTAGTTTGCCAGCAGCATCCTAAGCAGTTGTCTTAATTGACCCAACTGCTTATCTTACTGCTTAATTACTCTCTCTCTTTGAGACAAAATTCACACCTTTAACGTGCATCATTATCACTTGAAAGGATCACTCTATCAGTTCTCTGAAATTCACTTTCTAAGTACAACAGGTGCCTCAGCAGTTCCCTGGAATTCACCCAACTGCTGAGCCATCTGCTCATATATACTTACTTCGTGTCAAACATCTCAAACATCACCAGATTGTCACTACATCACCAAGAAGTTTGCATAACCCAATAAGCTTTTAACCCAAGCAGGTGCCTCAGCAGTTCCCTCACATTCACCCAACTACCGAGTCCACTGCTTCAGCAAAAAGTTATAGTTTCTTTTCACTTCAGCATACTCACTAAAAAGCCTTATCATACTCATCAATCAACTATCCTTACCTTCATCATATACTCTGCATTTCTTAAGCAGTAGCCTCAACAGTTCCCTGCTCTTAGCCACCTGCTAAGCCAACTGCTAGCATACTAAGCCAAACACTCTCCAAGTTAGAAAGTGGATAAACACTCATTACATAAAGGGTAAAGACTTCCGCTATGCATCTATAAAACTCTCAAAAGTTTATAGATTAACTCTTTTAGAAGGAAAACTTTTAAAAGTCGAAAAAGATTTAAAAGTCTATTCACCCCCCTAGACTTTTACCCTATCCGGGACCATCGAGTGGTATCAGAGCAGAGTGTTCCTAGAGTCATTTACTGACTATTTTGAACTAACGATCCAAAGCCACTTCCCCTCCCAAACACTTTCTAAACAATGGACAGCCAACTAGCCAAGAATCTCCTGTTCAACTTAAACAAATTTGATGATTGGAGAATCAGGATGAAAGCACATCTTAGTGCTTTACATGATGAAATGCTTGAGGTAATTACTGATGGACCTATCAGAATAATGAAGGTCAGCACATCCAAAGTAGATGACCAGGAGGATATATACATTCCTAAACCAAAATTGGAATGGACATCGGAGGATAGGAAGAGGAATAATCTTGACAACATTGCCAAAGATATTCTGTTTAAATTTGTTGATGAGTCCATATTTCCTAGAATTAGGAAATGTGAAACTGCAAAAGCAGTATGGGATGAGCTCACAAAGATCGGAGCTGGTGATGAACAAGAAAAGGACAACAAACTGACCATAGCCCTCAAGAAATTTGAGGACTTCAAAATGCTGCAGAATGAATCCATCCATGAGATGGAATCCAGGTTCCTAAAGATCACAACAGAGGTCTCAGATCTAGGGAAAGATCTACCTCAAAAAGAGATTTCCCTTAAAATCTTGAGAGGCCTGCCCTCTAAATGGGACATGAAGGTGACTGCTATAAGAGATAGCAGAGATCTAAGAACCTTATCAACTGATAAGATCTTCAGTGATCTCAAAGCCTATGAATTTGAGATGAAAGAAATAAAAGAAGATAAGGAAGATGAATCCAAGACACTAGCTCTAGTGTCTGAGCCTGGTCCTTCAAGATCCAGTGAAAAATCCCTCAACAACCTCCTTACTGACGAGCAGTTTGCCATGTTTGTAAGGAAGTTTAAAAGGTTCATGAAGAAGGAGGGAATTGTTCCAAAAAGACCATACAATCTTCCACCCAGGAGACAAGGGAGACCTCAAACCATCGAGGAAAATGTCTTGTGCTACAACTGTAGACAACCAGGATATTACAAAAATGAATGTCCTCTGCCCTTAGCCTAGAAATATCAAGGGCAGCAGGGGACTGCTCCCAAAGCTGGTTACAAGAAGGACTTCAAAGGCAAGAGACAAGCCTTTGTAAGTGAAAAGAAACGGGAAGAACCCCAATCTGAAGATGAAACCAGCTCAAGTGATGAAAGCTCTTCATCAGAAAGCTCAGAGGAAGCACTTCTATGCCTGGGATCCTGGCAGGTGGCTGAAGAAGGCAATAGTTGGCTCACTGCAGAGAGCAGCAGGTGGCTCAGTGAATCCTCCACTAGCTCAAGTGAAAATAATGAAAGCTGCTATCTCAAATGCTTAATGGCCAAGGACCACTACAATGATGTTGAGGTAACATCCTACTCCTCCTATAGCTCTAGTGATTCTGGACCAAACAATATAACACTGGAATCTTTACTACAAGATTTCCAGAAAGTCCAAAATCACCACGTTCTCTTGAATGCTGAAAATGATAGATTGAAGCAAGACATTAAGGCCATTCATTCTAAATTAGTAGATGCCTTAAGAAAAAATGATGTCTTAGAAAAGGAGAACAAAGAGCTGAGAAACTCCAGCACAAATAGTAAAAATCTCACCCTACTGCTGAAGTTACTCTAAATAGGAAGAGAAGAGGTCTTGGTTACTCATCCCCCACCAGACTCACTCAAAACTGTACATCTACAAGCCACAAATCATACACAAGAAAGCTCACTTACCAAAAAACCCATCCCCCAAATGTTCCCAAAAGAAGGAACCAACCTGCTCCCAAACCAAAATCCAAACACCTGTATAAATCAACTCCCCCTCACCATCTAAACCAAAGAACCTGTTGGCAACCAATCACTAAGACCAACCACAATACCAAGCAGACTCCTCAAATCAATAATCCACTTCTCACTTCAAGAAGGAAAAGGATTAATAAGTACATAGCCATTCCTTTTGATTACAACACCTCAAATGGCTATAGACCAATCCGCTTAGAACTCAATGGTTCCAGATGGGCATGGATGCCCAAACTTGTACAAGGGAAGTCGCCCACTAACTTGTGGGCTACTGCTCAACATTAATTTATATAGGAAGGTGCTGGAGCAGCTGAAACACAAACATGGTACATAGATTCAGGCTGCTCCAGGCACATGACGGGCAGCAGGCGGCTCCTGTCAAACTATACAGCAAGGGAAGGACCCAAGGTAACATTTGGGAATGTGGAAAAACAAGGAGAAACCAAAGGAGCTGGAGACTTATCAATTAATGGACTTACAATCCAAAACATATCCTATGTTAAGGGTTTAAAGTTCAATCTTATAAGCACAAGCCAGCTCTGTGACAATGGCTATAATGTTACATTCTCCAAAGACATCTGCTTAATTAGAGATGTCAAAAATGACAAAATTGTGCTCACTGGTAGAAGGAAGAAAGACATGTACATTGTTGATCGGAGCTCTGCAAAGGAAGGAATCTGCTTAGTGACAAAGGCAGATTCAAACTTAAGTTGGGAATGGCACAACAAATTAAGCCATCTAAACTTCAAAACAATCAACAAACTGTCCAGAAAAGGGTTGGTGAAAGGACTCCCTGAAATCAACTTCTAAAAGGACTACCTCTGTGATGCTTGTCAAAAAGGGAAACAAATCAAGGTATCATTCAAATCAAAAGAAGTGGAATCATCAACTAGGCCCTTAAGCCTACTACACCTTGACTTGTTTGGACCAGTTGAACCAACAAGCTTAAGTGGTAGAAGGTACACCCTGGTTGTAGTTGATGACTATTCTAGATACACTTGGACCATATTCCTAAAGAAGAAGAATGAAACAGAAAAGAAACTGCCTGAATTGATGAGGCTAATTCAAAATGAGAAAAGTCTCTCAATCCAGAAGATCAGGTTAGATAGAGATACTGAATTTCTCAACTCCATCATAATTCAGTACTGTGAAGAAAATGGAATCCATCATCAAACCTCAGCAGCAAGAACACCTCAACAAAATGGTGTTGCTGAAAGAAGGAATCGAACACTCAAGGAAGCAGGAAGGAAAATCTTAGAAGTAGATGGATTACCCAAAAGATTTTGGGCAGAAGCAATCAACACGATTTGCTACACTCAAAATAGGAGTCTTATTCATAAGATTCATAAGAAAACACCGTATGAACTATGGAAAGAAAGGAAGCCTAATGTAAGTCATTTCCATGTGTTTGGATCCAAATGCTTTATCCTAAACAATGGAAAAGACTATCTCAAGCCATTTGATCCCAAATCTGATGAAGGGATCTTCCTGGGCTACTCAGCAACTAGCAAGGCATTCCGGATTCTCAACAAAAGAACTCTAGTGGTAGAAGAATCAATCCATGTGGTATTTGAAAACCACCCCACTGCTCAAGTAAAAGATGAAGGTGGGTCATCCAAATCAAGGGACACTGGAAAGGCTCCAAGCTACCTTCCAAATAATCGTTTTAAAAGGGATGGAAAGGCAGTTGACTCTAATGGTAACCTACTGCCAGTAGTTGACTCAACTGTCAGCCCACTGCCAACAGGTGACTCACCAAAAGATAACCTTCCAAGCACTCATGACATTCCCAACCTTCCTATTCTACCAGATGATAATGAAGAGGAAGAAGAGGAGGATGATGAACAACAAATTCAATCCAAAACAACCACATCTGATGTTAGATGGTTGAGCAAAAGTCCTCCTCATCAAATCATTGGAAATATCAATACAGGGGTTCGTACCATATAAGCAATTCAGAGAGAAGCACTTTTCTCATGCTTCATCTCTCAAATTGAACCCAAGAAAGTTGAAGAAGCCCTACTTGACTCAGACTGGATACAAGCCATGCAAGAGGAACTCAATCAGTTTGAGAGAAACAATGTATTGGAGCTTGTACCCAGACCCTATCATCAACATGTGATAGGAACTAAATGGGTATTTAGGAACAAAATGGATGAGGAAGGCACCATAGTCAAGAATAAGGCAAGATTGGTAGCCAAAGGGTACTGCCAGGAAGAAGGTATAGATTTTGATGAAACCTTTGCTCCTGTTGCCAGACTGGAAGCTATAAGAATCTTCTTGGCCTATGCTGCTCATAAGCAATTCACAGTCTATCAAATGGATGTGAAAAGTGCCTTCCTAAATGGTCTACTAGAAGAGGAGGTCTATGTGGAGCAACCTCCTGGTTTTGAAATCAATAGAGAGAAGGATCAAGTCTACAAATTACACAAGGCTCTTTATGGACTAAAGCAAGCCCCAAGAGCATGGTATGACACTCTGTTGGTCCCGGTTATACTGGATACAGTCTAGAGGGGGGGGGGTGAATAGACTGTATTGGTTTTTAGCTTTTTAAACTAAGTACCAGATTTACAGAATAGCCTGTTCTGTTGGAAGAACAGACTGGCAGCGGATGGGGTTCTGGTAGGGAGTTCTTGTTGGAGATATTTAATTGTGAATCAAGTTGGTCATAGATTAGCTTTATATTTAATCCTTGTATTTAAATAGTGCATAAATTAGATAGAAATCAGGCCAAGTGTTAGGCCCATTTAAACAGGCCAAAAGCCTGGTACGCCTAACCTAAACCTCGCCTATAAAAAGGGAGCCGAGGTTTAGGAAAAGGTTGAACGTCGTACTTATTATTCATAGCCTTACGCTTATATCATTCTGCTGTACGTTCCACGGTTTATCAAAGAAGGTTTTACGGTGATTCATTCTGTGTTCATCTTTACCTTTAATCTTCCTTGTTAGATCGATTATTCATTGCTGTTACAGAAACAGGGACTAACAATTGGTATCAGAGCCGATCGAGAACGATCAGAAGAACTCCTGCAGAATACTCTGTTTTTGTTAACGTAGTTCATTCTGTCGATTTTTTGCTCTGTAATTTTGTTTCTTGTTCAAAAGTTGTAAAAGTTACACCTTTGGAATCGCCTTTTCAAAGCGAACAAAGGGTATACTTCAGTTTGTGTTTTACGCAATTTTGGATTTCGAGATATCTCGAGCTAGGCATCTCGACATCCTACTTCTTCACAGGTTCTGCTACGTTTTTCGAGCTGAAAACTTTACCAGAAGATCTCGACATTCAACTCTACAGGAAACTATCTTCAGATTTTGATTATCTGATTTTTACAGGTTGAAGGATTTCGACATTGAGGATTTCGACATCTAGGATTTCGAAATCTTGATTTCGAGAAAAGGATTCGACATCTGGTCTCGACATTTGACTCATCAGATTAAGATTTCGAGAGATTAACTTCTCGACATCTCAAATCTCGAGATCAGCATCTCGAAATTTGAAATCTCGAGATCCCTAATCTCGAGATCCTTAATCTCGAGCCCAAATCTCGATACCGGGCCTCCTTTATCGAAATCTGAGATTTCGATATTCAGATCTCGACATCTGATTTTTCGAGATTCTGCCTCTGAAAATCTTTTGATCAATTTTCTCGAACGGTCAGTTTAGTACAGCAATGGGTTCAGAATACAATGCACAAGGGAACAGCAGTACCCCTCCTAGCCTCAGGAAGGGAGAATATCAAATGTGGAGGAACAGATTTCTAAACTTCCTCGAGCACAAAGAGAACTCTTCTGCAATGCTCGAATCTTTGCTTGAAGGACCAGCTGAACTCTTGATTTCAGTTGGTGGAGATCCAGAGAACAATCCTCCTATTTTTCCAGAAATGAGGAGAAAAGTGCCGTCTGAATACACAGAAGCCGACAAGCTCAGACTTCGTGGTGATCTTATGGCCAAAACGTACCTCCTTCAAGCAATACCGAATGAGGTTTATGTTCTCATAGATAGCATGCAGACAGCTAAGGAAATGTGGGATGAAATTGAGAAGCTGCTACAAGGCACAAGCATCAGCCTCAAAACAAAGAAGACTACGATTCTCATCGCTTATGACTCCTTCAAAGCAGGTCCAGGAGAACCATTGAATGAGACTTACAACAGACTTGTTCAACTGGTAAATGAACTCAGAAATATCAAAGTATTCAGGTCCAATCTGGAACTGAATATTAGATTTTTATCTAGCCTACATCCTGCATGAGAAAAGACAGTGAAGGATGTCAGATCTCGGATAGATTTGGACGAAATTGACCTCTGCACACTCTATGAACATCTGAAACAATTTGTCAACGAGGTTGCCTGTGCTGAGGATCATCACACCACAAATCCCTTAGCTCTTGTAATGGATGCTCAGCCAAGAAGGACAACCACTTCACTAAAGAAGAAAAAGAAGAAGGTGGTGGTTGAATCAGATGATGATGAGAGTGAAGATGACAAATCTGATCTAGAGGCTGAGCTAGCAGACTTACAGAAAAAGATGGCAATGCTTGCCAAGAGATTTGCTAAGAAGAACAGCTCCTCCAACAGGCTAAGAACTTCCTCCTCAAACTACAAGCAGAAGAACCATGATCAAGGATCTTCTAGGAAGGCATCATCGGCAGAAGAAGCTCCTAAATGCTATAATTGCGGCAAACCAGGACATGTGATCAAAGACTGCCGCCTCCCAAAGAAGAAAGATGCTAACTTCTACAAGCAGAAGATGCTGTGGAATAAGCAGAAAATGCTGATGGTGCAGAAAGAAGAAGAAACCTCTGCCATGATTGCTGAGAATGAAAACTGGGCAGAAGATTCTTCTGAGGAGGAGGAAGAGGAAGACAACTATGCTCTTATGGCACGTGTGGAGGGAGATGAAATAAAGGGTGATGCTGCGATCCCCGAAAGCAACTGCTCAACAAGCTCTGTAAGTACCTCACATACTTCTTTAAATAATCAAATGCAGTCCTTACTTGAAAAGGACAATCTAATCAAAGAACTAAAGGAGAGACTAGACAATAATCATAGAGTTCTGAAACAAAATCTAGACCAAAAGTCTTCCTTAAGTATTCAACTTGAAATTGCAAAAGATCAAGTCAAAAAGGTGTCCTCAGATTTTGAAAGCTTTGAACTTAAGATAGCTGAATTAACTAAGAAATTTGAGGACAGTGAACGGGAAAAAAGCACAGCAAAGGCTGAATGCGATTTTTTGCATAACAAAAGAAGAACGCTTTTAAATAAAGTAAAAGAACTAGAAGATCTAGCTGCTAGAAGAGGTCAATCTGAACAAACTGTTTTTCTGCTTAACAACAAACAAAAGGATGACCGATTCTACAATGCTAAAACAGGACTGGGCATAACTAACCCACGTAATCTTAAGAAAGTTAATTGCCTTCAAATCTATAACAAAGATTACATGGGACTAGGGTTTGGTGAGAAAATGTATTTTCGAAGTGATGAAGATTATGCTGAAGCAGAAGAAGAAAAGAGAAAGAAACCAAAACCTGCGATTTCTTGTGATTATCCCTCTGTAAATGAAAAACAACTTTCAGAAGAAAAACCTACTTCCTGCTCTAGTGAATGCCTAGATCCTTATGCTAAAGATATTCCTCACATAGGACACCCTCTAGACCCTCCCCCAAGAGTTGGTATTGCTAAAACTGGTGAGGAACCATGTATTTTTCCCATGGCTCAAAAGCTCAAAAACCTACAGAAAACTCTTGATAACGAGAGAGAGAGAGATTTGAAACTGAAAAGAAAGGTTTTGAGCGCAACTGGCAGGAACTTCTTCAAAAATTTAATGATTTGAGTGAGCAGTTTCATGCTAAAACAGACTCTTCTACGACCAAGCCTGACAGCTCACACACCTCACATGAGAAAAACAATGCTTTTAAAGGTTCGTCCACTCATCTCTCTTCTCCTTTGTTTACAGGGAATGAAGTGAATAAAGAAGGAGAAGAGAAGAATGAGTGGAGGAAAAAGAGGAAGGAAATCGCAGATGGCAAAAAGAAAGTTTTTGAGAAAAGTGTCAGCCCTAGATCTAGTTCAATATTTTACTCAAAAGTTAATTGTAATTCTGTCACTACAAAGCAAACTTCTAACAGTTCAGTCTTTTGTCCCAAGCTGAATATTTCTGAGACATCTTCTAGACAAAGTTCTATTTATAATACAAGTGTTGCTTATGGTTATTCTGTTCCAGATCCCCATAATTATGAATGTGATATGAATGTTGTTAATTCTAAGCCTTCCAGAAAGCTTAAACCTGAAAAAGAAACAAAGAAAGGAACTTCTAAGGGAACGTTTTGTATTCCAGATATGAAATGTGCCCTTAGAGTTCATTCTAGGAAACATGTTAATCGGCTTTCTAAGGAGGAGATTTTCAAAACCAAACTCAAGAAACAACCGTTCAATCACAAAGCACCTGTCTACTCTCCTCCTGAACCTAAAACGAAAAGATGGGTCCCCAAGATAAGACCCGTCAAAGCTGAAACGGAAAGGTGGGTCCCCAAGATGAGACCTACCAAACCTGAATCGAATAGGTGGGTCCCCAAACGAAGACCCATCCAAACTAAATCTGAAAGGTGGGTTCCCAATCGTAGACCCATCATAACTGAAACTGAAAGGTGGGGCCCAAATCGAAGACCCATCATAACTGCAACTGAAAGGTGGGTCCCCAAACATAGACCCACAAGGACTAAAATGGAAAGGTGGGTTCACAACATCAGACCCACCAAAATGGAAAGTGCTAGGTGGACTCCAAAAACCAGACACACTGCAAAAGCAGATCTGGCATTTGGAAAGCCCATCAAAGATAGATCTTTTGTTGAAAGAGCAGCTGACCTTGGATCACTGCTCAAAGCAAGATTTAAAAAGGTGTTTCTTGATAATAAGGAAGGACCCACTCCAAGTTGGGTACCTAATCCTATTTGATTGTTTTGCAGGACGGTCATGTGTGGCACTTAGACTCAGGATGCTCAACCCACATGACCGGAATAAAGCACCTTTTGAGCAACTACACCAACTGCTACGGAGGAAATGTCAGATTCGGGAATGACGCCTCATCTCCTATCCTTGGGTATGGGGACGTCGTCTGTGCCAGTGTCACAATAAAAGATGTTTCTTTCGTCAAAGGGCTCAAACACAACTTACTGAGCATTGGACAATTCTGTGACAGCGGGATGGAAGTAAGGTTCTTTGCAAAACAATGCTGTGTTCTTGACAGCACCGGGAATACATTATTAACGTGTTACAGAACATCAAATCTGTACACTATTGATCTGAAAAGCGTCCAATCCACCACTTCCATCTGTCTGCTGTCCAAAGCTTCAACTGAACAGAACAACCTATGGCACAGACGTCTCTCCCATCTGAACTTCAAACATCTATCAACCTTGTCCTCCAAGAAACTTGTCAAGGGGCTTCCTCTGCTAAAGTCTTCCGCTGAAAATCATTGTAGTGCCTGCAAAATGGGCAAAATGACGCGAAGCTCCCACAAGTCAAAAACCGAACCTTCATCTACTCATCAGTTGCAGCTAATACACATGGATCTGTGTGGACCTATGAGAGTACAAAGCATCAACGGTCGCAAATACACTCTGGTGATCGTTGATGACTTCTCTAGGTATACATGGACAAAATTTCTTCGATCAAAAGACGAAGCTGCGGAAAACATTATGACCTTTATCAGAACGATCCAGAAACTGCTACAACACAGTGTTCGAATTGTGAGAACTGACAATGGTACCGAGTTTAAAAATCAGACTCTCACTGAGTTCTATGAATCACTCGGTATCACTCAGCAATTTGCAGCAGCTCAAACTCCCCAGCAGAACGGAGTTGTTGAGAGAAAGAACAGAACCCTTGTTGAAGCAGCACGCACCATGTTAATCCAATCAAGACTACCTCAATTCATGTGGGCAGAGGCAATCAATACCGCGTGCTTCACTCAGAACAGAACCTTCATCCACAAGCGCTTCGACAAGACTCCATATGAGATCCTATTCAACAAAACTCCTGATATTTCTTTCCTCAAGGTTTTTGGCTGCAAGTGCTTCATACTCAATGATCGGACAGAGAGAAGTAAGCTGGATCCCAAAGCCAGAGAAGGCGTGTTCATTGGCTACTCACTGCAATCCAAAGCTTACCGAGTCTATCTCAGAGACAAGAGGACTGTCATCGAGAGTGTAAACGTTACATTCTATGAAATGGCAGACTTTGCTATTGAACATCTCCAGACCGATCCATCCACTGCTGTATCAGTAGCTTCTGATAAAGCTGAACCAAACACCGAACACGACGATGTGATTCTCGACTCTCTCTTCAGAAACTTTTACGAGAACTCACAATCTCCACCTCCTGCATACACTCCAGAGTCAACATCAACTCCAACAGCAGAGATTCCGCTCCTCACAGGACCAGATGACGTACCATCCACACCCTCAACCCCTCAAACCAATCCCAGAGGTGTGGATGATCACGGCTTTGCCATAAGTCCGGAATCATCTCCACTACACACCACAGCTGCCCCAGAGCCTTCAAACTCATATCAGGACTCAGATCAACCAATAATTACTCCAACTCCTCTAGCTCATGAGAGGAAGTGGACGAGAGCACATCCTGTTGAACAAATAATAGGTGATCCAAGTCAAGGTGTGCGAACAAGATCAGCAACAACAAATGAATGTCACTATGCATGCTTTCTAAGCAAGAATGAACCGTCCAAAGTCTCAGAGGCACTCGCTGATCCAGATTGGGTGATTGCCATGCAAGATGAGCTCAATCAATTTGACAGACTAGATGTATGGACACTCGTGCCTAAACCCCCTCAGAAAACCATCATTGGCACAAAATGGGTGTTCAAGAACAAGAAGGACGAAGAAGGCATAGTGATACGGAACAAGGCACGACTGGTCGCTAAAGGATATAATCAGCAAGAGGGCATAGACTATGATGAAACATTTGCACCCGTAGCAAGAATTGAAGCAATCCGCCTTTTTCTTGCGTACGCGGCCCACAAGAACTTTACTGTCTTTCAAATGGACATCAAGACTGCCTTTCTGAATGGAGTCTTGGAAGAAGAAGTCTATGTCGCTCAGCCCGAAGGATTCGTAGATTCCAGATATCCCGACCATGTGTACAAGCTAAAGAAAGCTCTGTATGGGTTAAAACAGGCACCAAGAGCTTGGTATGATGCATTAACCGAATTTCTGGTTGACTCAGGTTTCTCAAAAGGGAAGATTGATACCACACTTTTCATCAAGTGACAGAAGTCTGACATCATCCTGATTCAGATCTATGTTGATGACATTATCTTCGCCTCCTCAAATCCACGCCTGTGCAAACACTTTGAGAAACTGATGAAAACCAAGTTCGAAATGAGCATGATGGGCGAACTGAATTTCTTTCTAGGCCTGCAAGTAAGACAACTCTCTGACGGCATCTTCATCAATCAGTCTAAGTACATTCTGGAAATGCTTAAGAGATTCAACATTGATGGCAAATCCTCCATGACTACCCCTATGTCCCCCAACAACAAACTGGACTCAGACCCCTCAGGGAAGCCAGTTGATGCTACAAACTACAGGGCCATCATTGGATCTTTGCTATATCTCACATCAAGCAGGCCTGACATTGTCTTCTCCACATGCTTATGTGCACGCTTTCAGGCAAATCCGAAGGAATCCCATCTGACCGCTGTTCGAAGAATTCTGAGATACCTCAAAGGCACTGTGAATCTAGGCCTTTGGTATCCCAAGCACTCAGGTTTTGACCTAGTCGGATATTCGGATGCTGACTTTGCTGGTTGCCGGATGGACCGCAAAAGTACATCGGGAGCTGTCCAATTCTTGGGCGATAAGTTAGTCTGCTGGTCTTCCAAGAAACAGAACTGTGTGTCAACATCTACGGCCGAGGCAGAATACGTCGCGGCTGCTAGCTGTTGTTCACAAATATTATGGATGAAGACCCAGCTAAAGGACTACGGTTACACACTCCGCCATATCCCGATCTACAGTGACTCTCAAAGCGCCATAGCCATCACCAACAACCCGGTTCATCACTCCCGCACCAAACACATCGACCTGCGCTACCATTTCATCAAGGATCATGTGGAGAAAGGAGACATTGACATGTATTTTGTAAGCTCAGAGCTTCAACTAGCTGACTTGTTCACTAAGGCATTGGATGAAAAACGATTCCAGTTCCTAGTCTCCAAGTTGGGCATGTTGAACCTCGAGCCCGTTTAATTATGTCTCCACTGATCTAAAAAGTGTGTGTGTGTGTGGGACTTGTAAAAAGTGTGTGTGTGTGGGATCTGTAAATAGTGTGTGTGTTGCATGTGTTGAGGGGGAGAAAATCTGAAAAAGAACAAAAAATAGTGTGTGTGTGTTGCATGTGTTGAGGGGGAGAAAACCAGAAAAATGAAAAAAAAAATAAGTGTGCGTGTGTTGCATGTGTTGAGTATGTGTGAAAAATCAAAAAGAACAGAAAAATAGTGTGTGTGCGTTGCATTTGTACATATTTGTTCGTTGCATTCTTTTGAGGGGGAGACAATTTTCACTGTTTGAGGGGGAGCTTATTTTCACTGATAAAGGGAGAGCTCTAAATTCTTTACTGGTTGGGCCTCGAAAATCTTTTAAAAGGGCACTGTGTGTCAGCCCAATCATTCGGGCTCAACTTTACGAAGGAGGTCCATATTTTTCTCGCGTATAAAAGCCTCGCAAAAGCCCTTCTCCTTCTTTCATTCTGATTTTCTTAAAGGCAAAAACTTTCTCGCAAAGGCAGAGCTCTCAGACCTTTCTTATTCTTCCCAACCTTACGATCTCGCATCCCCTTCTCTCTTTTCTTCTTCTCGACATTCCTAAGAAGGTAGTTACTCTTTGCTTGCGTTCAAAAACCAAAAGCGAATGATCGATCTCGAAAACCAGAAAACGAATGGTTGATTTCGCGAAAAACCCTTGAAATTTCTCAAAATCAACATCAAATTAGTTTTTTTCGTATTGAATGTATGTCGAAAACGTTTGTTATCCTTTTGATATATCAATGTTTATGTTTTTGCAGGTGGTTTAATCTCTTCTCGAAATCGTCGGTTCATCTTCTCGAAATCAAGATCTCGAGATGGGCATCTCGACATCTTGATCTCGAGATTTGAATCTCGAAATCAAGATCTCGAGATCCTCATCTCGATATCTTGATCTCGAGATTTGAATCTCGAAATCAAGATCTCGAGATTTGCATCTCGACATCTTGATCTCGAGATTTGAATCTCGAAATCAAGATCTCGAGATTTGAATCTCGAAATCCTGATCTCGAGATTTGAATCAGGAAATCAAGATCTCGAGATTTGAATCTCGAAATCATGATCTCGAGATTCAGATCTCGAAATTTGGACTTAGAATTTTTTTCCAAAAACTCCATCTGCATAAACTTATCTGACAACTAAATCAAACTCTTTCAATCAAATCAAACTGTTGAATTTCATATGCTGACCCCCTGCTTCTACAGTTTAAAATGGCAGGAAACACTACAGCACAGATCGATGATGCCATCTACTCCAAAGGGAAATGGATCAAGGTACTGGACAACAATTTCCAGCTAGACCTGGCAGTCTTCAAATGCCAGAACCCAATCATTCCAGCCATAATGAAAGGTCACTATCTCTGGCCTGCACTTCACAACGCCAAACCAGTGCCAGAGATATACCTACAACAGTTCTGAGGGCACATGCACACGGATTCATTGAAGGATCGTTCCAAGATCAAGACCAAGTTGAACGGCATGCGGGTGATTCTGACACCATCCACTCTACGGACCACTCTATCGCTGCCAATACATGACGAATACGATGCACTGCCGTCCATCCCAGATCTATTGAAAGACGTGGCGTCCCTAGGCTACACCTCATTACTGCCACAGCTCTCCAACTTTAACGGAGCATATCTTCACCATCCGTGGAAAAATCTATTTGGGCTGGTGAACAAGTGCCTGTCGCCTAAGCATGCCGGCTTCGACAAGTGCAACAAGCAAATATTGCTGGTCTTTCATGGCATCGCGTTCAACAAGAACTACGATCTGGCTCAGCTCTTCTACTCAGAGCTAATGGACCTGGTCAAGGCCAAAGAAAAGAATAGGCCAGGTACCATTCCGTACGCTAGGTGGCTTGGGTTGATCATCAACGACCTCATGGCAGAGCATTCAACAATCCCAAAACGCAGCTCCGATCCACATTTCAAAGCCCCAAAGCTGCAATACTTCAAAGTGGACAAAAACTCGACCTATGGTCAGAGGATTCCTGGGTTTCTGCTCAACCTTGTGAGATCTTCAAACCCAGCTATTCAGCAATACAAGGAAGCAATCGAGAAGACCGTCCCTATGGTTCAGCAAAACCCAGCTGGACCTACCCAAGGGACAAAGCCGAGTGTTGGTAAGGGTACTAAGAGAGCCCAAAAAGCCACAGAAACCAGTGGCCGGTTTGCCCAATGAAGGGAAGTCTGACGACTCTCTAGAGATGAGTCCGGCGACTGAGGGCACCGAAAAAGACGCTGAGGATACGGCCAATGATTCGTCGAGTGAAGCCCAAACGAACACTGACGACGAGGCTTCCGAGAGCGTGGGCACGGAGAGTGAAGAATCTGGCTCGGATGATGACAATGATGACAACGACAGTGATGATGTGGAGCTCACATATGCCCTTATCAGAAAAGGGAAGCTGCCCATCGAATCTCCGAAGAAGAGAAGAATTACTGCTGAAGACGCAGCACCAATCATAGCTCGCAGACCTCAAGTCTTCACCATAAAAGAAACAGCTAAACCAAGACCTGATCCGAGCGAGACAAATTGCTCCAAGGATGATTACGACGAGGCAGCTCACTCCATCAAGACATCAATCAACCAGGAAGAAGTTGTCATCCGAGAGACCAGGGCTAAGGTATAAAATGATAAGGCTGCTAAGGTCAAGCCCCAGCCCCGAGCAAAAAAGAGTCTGTTTGATAAGGCAGACGAGCACATCTTTGCGGGCTGCGACTCCTTTATCCAGATAAGCCGAGCCGAATCTCTAAGCACAGGAGCCGATCTTTTCGGTTCCCGGGTAGAAGTCGCAGCATCTGGCTCAACTGCGCATGCACAGCCCTCTCCCAGCCACTCAATTGCCTCTCAAAAGGCTATTGTTTCAAAAGAACGGGACTCAACCCCCTCGCTGGTTCCTTCTGAATCAGTTGAGCATACAATTGACCTATCTCCCGAGGTCAAAACCCCTTCTTCTCTCACATCGAGTCTAGGTGTCACATTTCCCACATTTTCTTCCTTTTCTAGGACACCTACACTATTCACAGCACATACAGGTGCACTCACCCTGAACGCAACAACCAGAGCGCAAGCTATGACGGTTGGAAGCCCTGCTACGCCCATAATGATTCCATCATTAAATGCAGGCCACACATCAGCAATCTTCACTGATGCTGTGTCAACAGTTACAACCCCCGTAACTGGTCACCCTACCTTTGAAGACGTAATCGTTCTACTAAATCGCTTCCTAGATTCCACCATTAAACCATGGGTGCAAGATGCAATGACCGCTCTAGCACAGGAATTTAGGACCACCCAAGCGGTTCGGTCTGAACAGACACCACCCCAACCTTCCCCTGAACCGTTCATCTCCCATACACAACCCATATCCTCCACCCCTCTATCCCACCAATCCATAAACCAAATTCCCATCCCTTCTATTTCTCGGGGAACCCAGAATACAGAACCAGTATTCTCCCCACACCCGACCACACCCTCCATCGATCTCTCCTCCCTATCCTTTGACACACTAGCTTCGGCTTTGCTGAACAATCTCTTAAATACCCCAGAAGACAACCTCACTCTTCATCAGCAAGCCATACTAGAAGCTCTTCTTTCCTCACCTGAAACCAAGAGTACTTGCAAGGAGAGTCTTCGTGGTCGCAAACGTTCCCATGAGGACCCCGATGATTCGGATCCTCATGAGGGGGAGAACAAGCAACCTCGATCACTTGAGCAAACTGCTCTACCAAGCCAAACTCCACAGCCCATCCAACCCGAAACCTCGACAAACCAACAGCCACCACCCACAGCCAAACTATCTAGCATGGTCGAGCTAGAAATAACATCCCGAGGCGTATCTCCCAGAGACACCAACCGAGGAGGGGATGGAAGTCCTGATGATGTTACCACTGGTACATCTTCTCCATCAGGCCATCAGTTGGAACCCAGTTCTAAGCTGATGTCAACGGGCAATCCTAGTGAACCCGGTAGTGCTACACAGGAAAAATCACCGCCTGAAAAAAGAACTCCATATATTTCCCCAGGCAAAGACATCCATGATGCACTGGAAGAGGCGGTGATATACGACAAATGGCCGAGAAAATGGACAGAATGGGATGATCTGCGGGTTGAAGCCGAGCAAGAGGACATGCAAAGAAACTGGTGGCTACGAGAGCTGATCAACAAATGCTCTGAAGATATTATACGGCTCGAGGACGATGAACGTAAGGAAGGGGAGAACTACAACGAATCCCAGAAAGCTCTTGAATCGGTCGTAAGACAATCAGCGGAAAGACTTCCCAAGACAGAGAAACCCTGGGACAACGTTCGCATCAAAGCCCCCTTCCAAGAAGAAATCAGAGAGCATATCTGGCGTAGACCAGACAAAGTCAAGCCACTGAACGAACTGAAGCTAAGAGGCCTTACAAACTTGAAAGGAAAACAGGCTGGAGGTCATCTGCATATGTTGCTGCAAAGGTCAACCGGTACACAGAGAGAACTAATGGAACAAGATCTGAAGTCGAATATTCTCCCAATTCATCAAATTCTACAAGTGAAGGCTGAAGACTATCATGGAGTAACATTCTACACTTTCAGACTTCAACGCACCGATGGGAGCGAATTCACTTGTCAAGAGAACGACTTCATCATGCTGAAACCAGATGACATCTACCAAATGCTCATGGCCTACAGATACCTTCCAGTCAGGCAGAACATAGTATACAGCGAAGGCCTCGCAGCTATCAAGAGATTCATGCTTAGACAGATCAGAGTACACTCTTCACATGACCTACAGATGGCTATTGAATGCAATCTGAAGAAGACAAATCTGACGAAGCCAAAACTGTATGGTCCAGAACTTGAAGATTTCCCAGCCTACCACATCTTCTTCAAACCGCCAGCAGTCACCTATCTGAACCACAAGAACGAAAAGCGTCTGATGGTAGTCAGTGAAATCGAGAAGTACTGTGACGGAACACTGAAGATAATCAGAGAGCAGATTCTACAGATGAAGGCAAAGCTGGAAAAAAATCTTCAAGATGCATCGTCTTATGTTCAAAAGGAACACTCTACTGTAGAGACGATTTTAAAGGCCATTGACGATCGCCTCGAAAAGAGAAATATGCTAAGACAGTATGAACATGCACTTGGATTGAGAAAGCACTACTTCAAATCACAGAAGCAATAAGAGAATGGCACTTGATCACAAAGGGGGAGATTGTTGGAGGTATTTAATTGTGAATCAAGTTGGTCATAGATTAGCTTTATATTTAATCCTTGTATTTAAATAGTGCATAAATTAGATAGAAATCGGGAAAAGTGTTAGGCCCATTTAAACAGGCCAAAAGCCTGGTACGCCTAACCTAAACCTCGCCTATAAAAAGGGAGCCGAGGTTTAGGAAAAGGTTGAACGTCGTACTTATTATTCATAGCCTTACGCTTATATCATTCTGTTGTACGTTCCACGGTTTATCAAAGAAGGTTTTACGGTGATTCATTCTGTGTTCATCTTTACCTTTAATCTTCTTTGTTAGATCGATTATTCATTGCTGTTACAGAAACAGGGACTAACAGTTCTGTTAGCCTCAGAGAAGCAAAGGCAGTAGGCCTTCTGTTAACTCGTAGAACAAGTTCTGCTGAACACAGATACCAAGTCCAAGGAGTTATACAGTTCTAACTAAGTGCAATTATTAAAAGCAGTAAGTAAACGACACCAGGGATTTTTATAGTGGTTCAAGGAATAACTCGTTCCTCTAATCCACTGTTCCACTAAGCTGTAAAAACTGCCGTTTACAAAGCCTTAGTCCTAGTACTTAAGAAGCACTCCACGTCTTCTTCAAGCCTAGATGTGTCCTGGGATGCACTGCCTGGCTTCCTTTAACACTGGT
Source organism: Cuscuta europaea (assembly GCA_945859875.1). Lineage (NCBI taxonomy): Eukaryota > Viridiplantae > Streptophyta > Magnoliopsida > Solanales > Convolvulaceae > Cuscuta > Cuscuta europaea. Next base: position 3,557,319 of record CAMAPE010000030.1, read on the forward strand.
CCTTTCACTGAGTTTCCTTGAAGTATCACCACTTCACTACTCCAGTTATTTGGACGTCCTTCTTGTAGCAAGAAGAGTTTCTGTTGAAACTGGGGTTCCTCCAACTAGCTTCGTTACAAAAGATTTGTATGTGATGAGCTTGAAGAGTTGAAGAACACTTGGAACTTTGCTTGAGTTGGAAAGAGTAATTTTCCAACTTCTGCCTTCTCTTGTAGAAGATAATGAGTTTGAATCTCAAGGAGGCTTTTTGCTTTTCAGAGTTTGAATATCTTTCTTGTGGTTAGCAAAGTTGTAGCAAAGTTATTTTCCAAGTATTTTGGTTGTTCTTCGTAGTGTATCTTTTATACTGAGGTTGTCTTCCCGTTGGAGGAGAAGGAGGACAACTTCATTTAATGCGCGATCAGTTGACTTGACTAGTAGAGCCCGATAAAGTTGGCGGGTTACTATTTTGGGATAAAGTATTCCTGACATAGCGGCCAATCATCTGCAATTACTCTACGTAGCATGGGGTGCATTAAATGAGCATTTAATGCATGCACTGTAGCTTTTCCGTTTCATACTCCTAGCCGTTGAAGGAATCTTTTAGTTGACTTCCCGGTTCTTTGAAAATCTTCTAAGTGTCAGACCTTCTGGTGTCTTTGTCTGAGAGTAGAACAGAGGAGGCCTGGAGCACTTCTGTTGGGAGTATCCAACAGAGACCCAGAAGGGTTTCTGTCAGAGTCAAGACTAACAGAGATCCTGAGGACTTCTGTTCTGGAGCAGAGAACCAAAGGTCCTCTGTTTCAATAATGCCTTAAGAGGCACTTCTGCTCTTGAAGTCCTTCTGCTCTTGAAGGTCTTCTGTCAAGTCGAATACTTCTAAGAATTTTACAAAGGAAAATTCTAATACATAATTTCTAAAGGGGTACTTCTAAAGTCCTAATTAATCTAGCATCATCAAAATCTAATTACAATTATTCCTTACAATTTCCCCCTTTTTGATGATGCCAAAACCCTTTAACTATTTCCAGAGAAGTGCCTTCACCATAAAAAAGATTAAGTTTAAAAACTTCCATTAAAATCTTGGTGGGCAACTTGGCATAGGAAAATAGTAAGAGTACGATACATTCAGATAGCAGAATATAACAGAAATAAACAAACACAAACAGAAGGCAAAAAGACAAGAATTTGAGGAAAAGTACTTCAAAGTAAGAAGGCAGAGATGTGATTTTATTAGATAGATATTACAGAGTTTAAGCCTTACACATTCTCCAGATTAGCTGCCTGTAGAGCTTCTTCCTCTAGTCTTTGAAGCCTGAGCAGTTCTTCGTTTATTTCAGCTCTGATTTTGAACAGATTGCCAGACCTTTGATAAGATGCCCATATTGGAGAAAGCTTGCAGTCCAAATAGTTGAGGACACCTTCATGTATGGTCTTTCCTGGGACAATGTTCTTCTTGTACCATTCTTCTGCTTCTTCAAGAGATCCTCCATACCTAACTCTGACAACACCATCTTTGTCCAGATAGAGGTGCTGTTGTTGGGTAGGAGTCATTTTAGCCTTCATCTCTTCAAATTGAGCTCTGTCAATGTTCTGAGAGCCACCCAATCTCCACTCAGTGAAGTTGAAAACTTTCTTCTTCTTGGTGCTCTTCTTTACTGGAGATGGGGGTCTAGGTATGCTTGCTGCTCTCTTCTTTTGTAGGGCAGCTTCAAAATAGGGAGCCGGATCTACTGCAGGCTCACCAGAGGAGGGTGCTCTGGTGGGAGTTCTGTGAGACCTAGGCCTGGTCTGTTGAGGGTCCTCTTCCCCCTTTTTGGCATCATGCAGATCTTCAATCATAAGACTGATCTTCTGAAATTCTGAGGCCTGGGTTGAGGCTATCTGCTCCAGGGCCTCTGGTAGAGTCTGGGTGACAGAGGTAAGGCCTTCAATCAGACCTTGCTGCTTCTGTATTGCAGAGAAGATGTCCTTGTTATTGGCTTCAAGGAGCACCATCTTCTGATAACGATCTCTGTCAGTGGACAGAAGTGCATGAGCCTGTTCTTGATGCACTCTGCACATTGCCTCAATGGAGGTCAAGTGCCTCTCTGTCCTGGCATCAGAATCTTTCAGAGCTTCAAGATGCTCTGAGATATTGTGAATAGCATGGCCTTGACTCAGGAGAGTCTGTTGAAAGATAGAGAGGGTTTTGTGGATGCCTACCACTTCTGTTGACAGGACATCTGTTCTGGCAGAGGAGGAGGCGATGAAGTTGTTGAGTGTCCCAGTGAGGTTCTCAAAACGGTCAGAGATGAACTGCATACCTGAATTTAGATTGCCATTCACATGAGCAAGATGCCCATAGTGTTTATCATTTATCTCTATCAGCTTGTTCATGCCTTGGAGGATCTGTCCACCAAAGTCTTCTGCAGATTCAACAAATTTGTTGAAGGGAATGTTATTCTGTTGTCCATCTGCTTGAGGCATCTCTAGACCTCTTCCCCTAGGCAATGGGTGATGTTCTTGGACAGATGATAGAGATTGGACAAGCTGTTCATGTTCCAGTTGAGTCAGAGGAGGGGTCTTCTGTCTCTTGGATGTGGCCTTGTAGGATTTGCTGATCATGAATCCATCCATGTCAGTGGAAATCTCATAAGGAGAGTATATAGGTTTTCTGTTGCGAACTACCTTCTTTTTCTTTCTCAGAGAGGGATTGGAGGCAACAGAATCCCTAGAATACCCTTTGGGTGCAGAGATGGGAGAGACAGTTGTAGGATCTGAGTTTCTGAGAAACCATACAGGTTTAAGGTTTTCTGCAGGTTGTTGTGGAGGTGAAGATTCTGGGGGAGGAGATTGATGATCAGTTTCAGAGGATGAGGAGGAGATCTGTTGGGGTGAGGGGTTCTGGTGCTGGGGTGAAGAGTGAACAGGTGAGGTATTCTGTTGAGGGGGTGATGGTGGAGGTGAGGGTGAACGGTTTCTGTAGGGAACAATTGCTCTGCAGGGAGATGCAATTTTCTGTTTGGGTGATTGAGGAGGGGTGGGGGTTTTCTGTTCAGGAGATAAAGGTTCAGGGTGTTCTGGTGGAGGGGTTCCTGTGCTGGTGGTAGGTGAGGGAATAAGGGGTTCTGTTGGGATATTAACAGAGGGGGTTGGAGATATTACCTCAATGATGTTCTCCTCGAGCAAGGAAGTCCTCCACTCCTTGATATGCTCCATCATAGCTTGTCCTTCTGACTTGAGTACAGAGGACTCTCCTGGGTTGAAGTTGGGTTGTACAGAGTCAGTTGCCATCTTGGTGAACAGCCATTCTTCAAAGGCTTCAATTTCTCCATCTTCTAGAGGTTTGACAGCTTCCTCCGAGGGTGAAGAAATGAGAATAGCCTTTCCCTTGTAGCTTGCCTTCATCTTCTCAAGGACAGAGTGAAGAAAGTTGAGGGCAAAGCACTTTGAGACATCATCAGTCCCAACCCAATTCAGGATGGCTTCTTCTTCTGCCTCATAGTGATCAAAAAACTGAATTATTTTGTGGAGGGGTCCCATTCTCCATCTTCTCCATTCAAGGACCCGGGTAAACTGTCTGTCTAGCAAGGACAGATACCCATCTTTGACAGGACTAGGGTGCTCTGGTGGAGTTGGCACCATGTTCTGTTCAGGAGATGCAGTAGAGGTGGGGATCTCTGGTTCCCCCTGAGTGTCTGCCACTCCTTCAGATTCAGAAACCACAGGTTTAGAAACCTTCTTCTTTGGTTTGGTGGTCCTCTTCCTCTTCTGTCCGGCCTTAGGGGGGCAACAGGTGCTTCCCCTTCAGTCTTCTTCTTCTTCTTTTTCTTCTTCTCAGCAGAAGGGGCTACAGAGAGAGGTTTCTGTACCTTCTCTCCCTGTTGTCTCTTAGCCTCAAGTTGAAGCTGTCTCTTCAGTTCTGCCTTCATGGCTTTTAACCTATTTGGAGAGGCAGTCAGGAAGATTACCTTGGTGTGATCCAAAGCTGAAGCCTTCCTCAAGTTTACCCCTTGTTTGAGGAGCACTTCTGAAATGAGCAGTCCATGCCCTAGCTTCCCAGAATAGAGGCTAGTCTTTGGATTCTTCTTCTTGATCACTTCAATCAGGGACTTCACCATGACTTGTCCCCAATTGATGTTTACCCCATTATGCACTGCATAAAGGGCCTTTGCATTGGCAGTTGTGACATCATCTGTGGAGGTGTACTTGCACCATAAACATTTGTGGAAGATGTTTATGAGCAGCTCAAATTCCTTCTTGAGCAAGTTCTTCTTGATGTTGACCTTCTCTACCTCTGCACCTTTTCTGCAGAACTTCTTCTTGAATTCTGGCAGAGGGATGTCAGTATCCTCCAAATCAAGTAGAGAAGCCCTGTCTTCCTCTAGTTGGATATTGAAGATGTTGTTGATGACGTCAGCATCAATCAAAACTTCTTCTCCTTGGACGACGGAGGAGATGGTTTCATCCTTGAAGGATGCGTTGAGATAGAACTCAACTGTGTCAATGTTGCTGTAGGCCTCATAATCATGAGTGATGACCTTGCTCAGTTGACATTGTGACAGTCCGTCAACAATGGAGGTCATCCTCTCCTTATTCTCTGCGAACCTGGGCAGTACTTCCAGTTCGCATCTCATCCCTGTCAGTACATTCTTCAGGAGAGTTGCCTTTTGTTCCTTTGAAAGATCGGAGAAGCTCAAGAAAGCCATGGAGTTTATTGCGGTTAGAGAGTTTTAGAGAGATAAGAGTTCAAAAGCTTGAGAGTTATGAGAGCAGTAACGGTTTAGGTTTGCGAAAGGGGGTTTTATGGATACGGGTTAGTGGACGTTTGAGATAATTTACGGTTCCAAGGTACCAATAAATGTAAAAAGGGGCGCACAGTAAATAAAAAGGGGCGCAGTAAATATTATACGGCTGGATACCGTTTTAAGGGTAAAAGGGTAAAAGACCTTTAATAATTTACTAGGTCACCCGGTTTACAGAATTTTCTAAGTCCACCACCTTCTGTTAGACAAGAGAGGGTTCTCTGTAGAAAGGGTTTCTGTTGCATAGGTGTTCTGCCAGGGTAGAGAACAGAAGGGGTTAACAGAAGGGGTTAACAGAAGGGGTTCTGCTACAGGAATTCTGTCAACAGCAAATGAGCAACAGAGGGCCTTCCTTTTCATCTTTCCCTTGGAATCTCATCCATCATTCCCAATTCCTCTCTCAGTTTGTTGAACCTAGCCTCAGGGAGAGGCTTTGTCAGGATATCTGCAAGCTGGTCTTCTGTTGGCACATGTTCCATGCAAATGTGCTTCTTCTCAACATGATCTCTGATGAAGTGATGTCTGATCTCAATATGCTTTGTCCTGGAATGAAGAACTGGATTCTGAGTGATAGCAATGGCACTGGTGTTGTCACACAACAGCTTGATCTCCTTTGCTTGAATTCCATAGTCCTTCAGTTGTTGCTTCATCCAGAGTAGCTGAGCACAGCAACTCCCAGCTGCAATGTACTCTGCCTCAGCTGTACTTGTTGAGATAGAGTTCTGCTTCTTGCTAAACCAGGAAACAAGCCTTCCTCCTAGCAATTGGCAGTGACCAGAGGTGCTTTTTCTGTCTAGTCTGCAACCTGCAAAATCTGAGTCAGAATAACCAATTAGTTCAAAGTTACCTCCCTTGGGATACCATAGGCCTGCATTTGGATTTCTTTGATGTATCTGATGATTCTCTTTGCAGCACTTAGATGGCTTTCCTTGGGCTTTGATTGGTATCTGGCACAGATTCCAACAGAGAATGAGATGTCTGGTCTGCTTGCAGTTAGATACAACAGGGATCCTATGATTCCTCTATATGTTGTTGCATCTACATCCTTTCCTTCATCATCTGGACCAATTCCTTGTGAAGTGTTCATGGGAATCTTCACTGATGATTTACCTTCCACTCCAAACTTCTTGATTAGATCTCTGGTGTACTTCCCTTGATTGATAAAGATCCCTTCTGGAACTTGTTTGACTTGAAGTCCTAGGAAGTAACTGAGTTCTCCCATCATACTCATTTCAAATTGACTCTGCATCACTTGAGAAAATTTCTTGCACAGTTCTGGATTAGTACTACCAAATATAATGTCATCAACATATATTTGTACTAACAGAATATGATTAGCAACAGAGATTTGAAATAGAGTTTTGTCAACCTTTCCTTTAGTAAACCCATGGTTCACTAGGAAAAGGGACAATGTGTCATACCAGGCTCTGGGAGCTTGCTTAAGACCATAGAGGGCCTTTTTAAGCTTGTAGACACAAGAAGATTGAGTAGGAATGACAAAACCTGGTGGTTGTTCCACATAAACTTCTTCTTCAAGATCTCCATTCAGAAATGCACTCTTGACATCCATCTGGTAGACCTTGATGTTGTTGTAGGCAGCATAGGCTAGAAAGATTCTGATGGCTTCAAGTCTGGCAACTGGTGCAAAAGTCTCATCAAAATCTATTCCTTCTTCTTGACAATATCCTTTAGCTACTAGCCTTGCTTTGTTCCTTACAATGTTGCCATCTTCATTTGCTTTGTTCTTGAATACCCATTTGGTTCCAATGACATTCTGGTGCCTTGGCCTAGGAACAAGTTCCCATACTTTGATCCTTTCAAACTGAGTGAGCTCTTCTTGCATAGCATTGATCCAATCTGAGTCTGCAAGAGCTTCTTCAACTATCATAGGTTCCATCTGAGATATATAGCAGGCAAGCATTGCTTCTCTCCTTGATGTGGATCTGGTTTGAACTCCACTTCTGATTTGACCAATCACTTGGTTAGGAGGATGATCTCTTAACCATGTTAGGTCTGGTTCTGTCAGCTGCTGTCTTGGTCTCTCTGGTTCCTCATCTTCAGAGTCTTCATCTTCATTCAACAGAAGGGGGTTTGGTGCAGGTGTTGGAAATGCAGGGTTGTCTGCCACCTCTTCTGTTGGTTCTGGTGTTCTGTCTTCTATGCTGACTTCCTTGAGAATCTCTGTTACCTCTTTAACAGAGATACTTTCATCAAACTTCACATGTATGGATTCTTCAACATGTAGGATCCTTCTGTTGAGTACTCTATAGGCTTTACTGGTGTTTGAATAGCCTATAAAGACTCCTTCATCAGCCTTTTCTTGAAATACTTTCAGATGCTCCTTTCCATTATTGAGAATGTAGCACTTGCATCCAAATACATGAAAGTAGCTGATGTTAGGTTTTCTTCCCTTCCAGAGTTCATAAGGGGTCTTCTGGTGATTCTTGTTGATCATGCTTCTGTTCTGAGTATAGCATGCAGTGTTGATTGCTTCAGCCCAATATCTCATAGGCAATCCAGATTCTGCAATCATTGTTCTTGCAGCTTCTTTTAAAGTTATGTTCCTTCTTTCTGCTACGCCATTCTGTTGAGGGGTTCTGGCGGCAGAAAGTTGATGAAAAGTTCCATTCTGATCACAGAAGTCCTTTATGACTTGGTTGACAAATTCAGTTCCTCTGTCTGATCTGATTGTCTTCACTTTCAAGTTCTTCTCAGTCTGAAGTTGCTTTAACAGAGATGGCAACTTCTGAAGAGTTTCATTTTTCTTTGATAGAAAAACAGTCCATGTATATCTGGAGTAGTCATCAACCATGACTAAGGTATATTTCTTGCCACCAACGCTTGGAGTCTCAACAGGTCCAAATAAATCCATGTGAATCAGATTTAGAGGACTTGTAGAAAGATCTCCAGCAATGGGTTTGAAGGAATTCTTCACTTGTTTGCCTTTCTGACATGCACTGCAGAGGGTCTCTTTCTTGTACACAATGTCTGGTAGCCCTTCTACAATGTGTTCTCTGGCCAGTTTGTTGATTGTTTTGAAATTCAAATGGTTGAGCTTTTTGTGCCAGTCCCAACTCAGTTTTGAATCTCCCTTGGCTATCAGGCAAACTCCATCTTTTGCAGTGTTCCAATCAACTACATAGATGTTCTTCTTCCTTGATGCTGTAAGAACCACTTCCTTTGTTGTCTCATGCTTCACATAGCAGAAGTCCTTTGTGAATTCAACAGTGTAGCCTTTGTCACAGAATTGGCTAGCACTTAGCAAGTTGAACTTCAATCCTTTGACATAAGAGACATCATCAATGATTATCTGGTTCTTGATCAGCTTTCCTCTTCCTTTTGTTTGACCTTCTTTGTCATTACCTCCAAAGGTAACTCTAGGTCCTTTGCATTTCTGGAACTCTGTTAGGCAACTTCTGTCACCTGTCATGTGCCTGGAGCATCCACTATCAATAAACCATTCTTGTTCAGAGATGGCTCCAGCACACAGTTCCTGTAAGATCAAAAGAAAGATTTAGGTACCCAAGCAATGCTGGGTCCTGGGGGGTCATGGAGTCTGGGTAGTTGGTACCATTTTGGTCTCATCAAGTGAAACCTTGGTGGGTGGTACCCATTGTCCACCTGGTAGTTATAGTAAACTGAAGTGTGATTCACTTTGGGCAGATGCTTGTGAGGGTCATGCTTCCTGTTTACATACTTTTGCATAGCTTTCTTTGTTGGAAAGAAGTCCCATATACTATCAAGAGCAGAGGGACGGTTAACTTTGGGCTTCTGAAGTTGACCAGCCAACCTCTTCTGCCTGAAGTTAACTTTCTCTTGATATTTGCCCTTCTGGTGATCATTTCTGGCACGATTGACATGAGGTTGTCTGTCAATGAATGGTCTTTTATTTTTGTTATTTTGAAAACCTCTTCTGTTGTTAGGTTTTCTACCAGGTTCATTATTTTTCAAAAAGGGTTTCTGTTGAACCTTTATCTTGCCTTTTTCTGGTCTGACTTCCTCATGAACAACCTTGGTGCCAGATACACCAGCTTGACAGATGGGGCTAGAAATCAGTGGCTCTATGACCTTGTCTGCCTTAGCAACTCTGGTGCTAGGCATTACAGAAGGCTCACCTGATTCTGTTGAGCCATAACCAAGACCAAAACCAGTGCCAATCTGTTGATCAAGCACAATCTTTTCCATGGAGGACTGGGCCTTCTGGTAAGCTTTGTACTTAATCTCGAGAGGCTCTATTTCTCTTATTCTCTTAAGAAGAGAAACATTTTCAGTCTCCAGTTGATCTCTTTCCTCAATTAGAAGATTGATTTTGATCTCAACCTCCTTCTTTAAGTCAAGAATTTCAGCTTTTAACTTACTGTTTTCTTCTGTTACAGAAGAATAAGTGGCTTGTATGGCCTTAAACTCTTCCCAAAATTCTGACATTGAATCAGAATCAAAAGCTAAGCCTACCGAAGAAAAGCTAGATTCAGAAGTAGAGGTTACCTCATCATCAGAATGAGCCATCAGGCAAAGGTCTTCTGTCTCAGTATCCAGGCAACAGAAGGCCTCATCAGAATCTAAGTCAGAACTGGATTCTGTTTCTGACAGAGGGTCTTTCTCCAGCTGTTCTGTCACAAGTGCCTTTCTTCTTCTGGAGTTGTCCTCGTACTTCTTCTTTTCTCCATCCTGTCCTTGCTTCTTGGACACTCTAGGATGGGGACAATCAGCCTTGAAGTGACCAGGTTGTCTGCAGTTGTAACAGAGAAGCTCTCCACTGCTTTCTGTTGATTTGACCTTCTGGTATGGCTTTCTGTTGAAAGATGGACTCCTTCCATCCTTGGGATTCTTCATAAACTTTTTGAATCTCCTGGCAAAGGCAGCCATATATTCATCAGATAAAAGTACTGAAGGGTCAAAATCATTTACCTTAGATGTGCTGGCAGTGAGGGCTGTAGTGATCCTCTCTTCTGGTACATCTTCCTTCTCTTCAATCATTTCAAACTCATGAGCTTTGAGATCTGAAATGAGCTTATCAGTGGGATAAGTCTTTACATCCTTGCTGGCTTGGACAGCAACTACCTTCATCTTCCATGCTGAGGGCAGTCCCCTCAACACCTTCAGGTTGATCTCCTTGGTTGTGAGATCCTTCCCAAGCTCAGAGATCTCTCCAGTGAGAGTGAGGAGCCTGTCATACATCTTGGAGATGCTTTCACCAGGGAGAAGTTTGAAGTCATCAAACTTCTTGTTGGCTATGGTTAGTTTGTTGTCCTTCTCTTGCTCATCACCAGCTCCAATGAGCTCAAGAGTATCCCAGATTTCCTTAGCAGTCTTGCACTTCTTGATTCTGTTGAAGTACCTATCATCAATGGACTTGTAGAGGATGTCCTTGGCAATATTGTCTAGGTTGTACTTTCTCCTCTCTTCAGTGGTCCATTCTGACTTGGCTTTGCTGATCATCTGGGGTCTGGTGTTGTCTATGGCATGTTCAGGATTGACCTTCTGGAAGCTTGTGAAGGGGCCAATATCTAGAACTTCCCACATCTCATCATGCAGGGCACAGAGATGTGCTTTCATCCGGATCCTCCAGTCATCAAACTTAAGATCTGAAAACATAAGATTCTTGGACAAGGAGTGATCCATTATATCAGATACAAATGAGATAAAACAGAAAAACAAGTGGATCTTTGTTCAACAAATAACCTAAGAGATTATTAGAACAAGGAGGCTCTGATACCACTTGTTGGTCCCCGGTTATACTGGATACAGTCTAGAGGGGGGGGTGAATAGACTGTATTGGTTTTTAGCTTTTTAAACTAAGTACCAGATTTACAGAATAGCCTGTTCTGTTGGAAGAACAGACTGGCAGCGGATGGGGTTCTGGTAGGGAGTTCTGTTAGCCTCAGAGAAGCAAAGGCAGTAGGCCTTCTGTTAACTTGTAGAACAAGTTCTGCTGAACACAGATATCAAGTCCAAGGAGTTATACAGTTCTAACTAAGTGCAATTATTAAAAGCAGTAAGTAAACGACACCAGGGATTTTTATAGTGGTTCAAGGAACAACTCGTTCCTCTAATCCACTGTTCCACTAAGCTGTAAAAACTGCCGTTTACAAAGCCTTAGTCCTAGTACTTAAGAAGCACTCCACGTCTTCTTCAAGCCTAGATGTGTCCTGGGATGCACTGCCTGGCTTCCTTTAACACTGGTCCTTTCACTGAGTTTCCTTGAAGTATCACCACTTCACTACTCCAGTTATTTGGACGTCCTTCTTGTAGCAAAAAGAGTTTCTGTTGAAACTGGGGTTCCACCAACTAGCTTCGTTACAAAAGATTTGTATGTGATGAGCTTGAAGAGTTGAAGAACACTTGGAACTTTGCTTGAGTTGGAAAGAGTAATTTTCCAACTTCTGCCTTCTCTTGTAGAAGATAATGAGTTTGAATCTCAAGGAGGCTTTTTGCTTTTCAGAGTTTGAATATCTTTCTTGTGGTTAGCAAAGTTGTAGCAAAGTTATTTTCCAAGTATTTTGGTTGTTCTTCGTAGTGTATCTTTTATACTGAGGTTGTCTTCCCGTTGGAGGAGTAGGAGGACAACTTCATTTAATGCGCGATCAGTTGACTTGACTAGTAGAGCCCGATAAAGTTGGCGGGTTACTATTTTGGGATAAAGTATTCCTGACATAGCGGCCAATCATCTGCAATTACTCTACGTAGCATGGGGTGCATTAAATGAGCATTTAATGCATGCACTGTAGCTTTTCCGTTTCATACTCCTAGCCGTTGAAGGAATCTTTTAGTTGACTTCCCGGTTCTTTGAAAATCTTCTAAGTGTCAGACCTTCTGGTGTCTTTGTCTGAGAGTAGAACAGAGGAGGCCTGGAGCACTTTTGTTGGGAGTATCCAACAGAGACCCAGAAGGGTTTCTGTCAGAGTCAAGACTAACAGAGATCCTGAGGACTTCTGTTCTGGAGCAGAGAACCAAAGGTCCTCTGTTTCAATAATGCCTTAAGAGGCACTTCTGCTCTTGAAGGTCTTCTGTCAAGTCGAATACTTCTAAGAATTTTACAAAGAAAAATTCTAATACATAATTTCTAAAGGGGTACTTCTAAAGTCCTAATTAATCTAGCATCATCAAAATCTAATTACAATTATTCCTTACACACTCTCTCTGAATACTTAGTGAATAATGAATTGACTAAGGGAAAAGTAGACAAAACTCTGTTTAAAATAGAAGAAGGTCCCCACATACTGCTTGTTCAAATCTATGTTGATGACATAATTTTTGGAAGCTCAAATCAAGCACTATGTGAAAAAATTTCAACTCTCATGCAAAACAAATTTGAAATGAGCATGATGGGAGAATTGAACTATTTTCTGGGACTACAAGGAAAGCAGACTCCTCAAGGTATCTTCATCAACCAAGCCAAATACACAAGAGATCTCATGAAAAAGTTCAAAGTTGAGAACAAGTCTACAGTCAAGATACCCATGAATACATCACAAGGTCTAAGTCAAGATGAAGATGGCAAGGATATTGATCCCACACTTTATAGAGGTTTGATTGGATCCTTACTATATCTCACCACTAGTAGGCTAGACATATCCTACTCAGTTGGTGTATGTGCAAGATTTCAATCAAAACCTAAGGAAAGCCATCTTCTAGCTGCAAAGAAGATTTTGAGGTATCTAAAAGGTAATCCTAACTCTGGATTATGGTACCCAACAAATGGAGGTTTTGAACTCTATGGCTATTCAGACTCAGACTTTGCTGGATGCAAAATTGATAGAAAAAGTACCTCAGGTACCTGTCAATTAATTGGTGAAAGACTTGTCTCTTGGTTCAGCAAGAAACAAAACTCAATTGCTACTAGCACGGCTGAAGCTGAATACATAGCTGCAGGCAGCTGTTGTGCACAAATACTATGGATGAAACAACAATTGAGGGATTATGGAGAAGAAACAAAGGAGATTAGCATACTGTGTGATAACACTAGTGTTATTGCTATCACTCATAATCCGGTATTTCATTCAAGAACCAAACTTATTGAGATCAGGCATCACTTCATCAAAGAGCATGTTGAGAAGAAAACCATCAAACTTGAGTACATCCCCACAGATAAGCAGTTGGCTGACATCTTCACCAAGCCATTAAATGAAGCTAGATTCAACCAACTAAGGCAAGAGCTTGGAATGTTAGATGATCTAGATCAAGTTAAGGAATAATCATGCATCAACTCAGGGGGAATCTGATTCCAAAGTTAAGGGGGAATTCCTAGCCACCTGTTAAGGGGGAATTTCTGTGAAGTACTCTGAAGTAGACACCTGCTAAAGGTAGGCTACTCAAAACATCAAAGGAATGAAGCATCAAGGTCCAAATAAGTCACTATCAGGATATTAAGATCAAAAAGAGTCAAAATTCACAAAATTGGCTCAGCAGTTGACTGCATCCCTGAAAGTAGAGGGCTCAGCAGGTGACTGGTTATTAGCCCACTGTTACCTGTAAAATAGAAAATGCACACTCTCTCAACAAGGAGGAAAAGAACTAGAAAGGGAAGGAAAACGAATGGAGGTAAAAACCCTGGCTAAAGATTTCGTGCAGGTGACTACCAGCAGGTGACTGCCTCAGGAGCAGGACACTGCTTCAAGCCAGCAGTCGGCTCAATTTCTGACAAATGCTCATGCAATCTCAACAAGTGACATACCTCATCTTGATCCCCTAATATCCAGGATTCCAAAAAGCCGACTCTTGTTTTCATAAACCTTCAAAATTTTACCCACATTTGAGACCCCTGCTAACAGTGTGAACACAGTTAATGCTGAAAAGGCCAGCCGTATTCTCCAACGGCTATATTCCAACGGCTAGTTCCCGATAGCCTATAAATACTCCCTCCGTACAAACCCTTCACACTTTTCACTTTACAATCTCTTTCTACCTATTCTAAAGCTCTCAAAGTCTCTTAAGCTTCTTAACAACTCTCTCTTATACATTACCACCGCAAATCCTCCGTTTCCCCATCTACACAAAAATGGTCTCACTCATCCAAATAGCTAAATCCATCTTTACTGGATCCATCCTTAACACCCCCAAAATCCTTGAGAGGGCAAACAACAGTGATCTCATGAAGGACCTCTTGAGAAAGCTAGAAGCAACCGGGCTAATGAAAATGGCCACATATTCTTACCCCTGCTTCTACCCCGAGGTAGTAGCAGAGTTCTAATTAAACTCAACTTCTGGCACGCTAAAGTCAGTGGTTCTGGGGCAAGAAGTAGAAATCACCCAAGATGAAATCAGGGATCTGATATCCCTGCCAGGAGAGGAATCCCCAGAGATAGACAACATCACCCTGGATGAGGAAGCCTTCAAAGCAATGGTGTTTCTTCCCAAGGCTCAACATCTAAACACACTCAAAGTCAAGAAGAACATGTTGGTTCCAGAATACGCTCTTCTACTGGATATCCTGTACAAATGCATTGACAATAGAACCACCGCTCTGGATGAAATCAATGCACAAAGGGCACCTGCACTGGTCGCAATCATCTCAGGAATCCCACACAATTGGACAAGGTATGTTTTTAAAGAACTTGTGAGATATATAACAAAGTCTCACATCGATAGAAGAGAAGACGGTACCTTACCATTGCTAGGGTATGGGTACTTAGTTGGAGAACTTCTCAGAAGAAAGGGGATAGTTGGAGAAGTCAAGGAGGCAACAAACTGGAGAAAGTTCCTCCATCAAACGTCTAAGGCAGGGGCACCTCAAGTTCAACAAGCAGAGGACTCCTTCCACTCAAATGACCCCCTATTGATCTCTTTCAAAGTGGACACCAAGACTGCCAAGAGACTTCGATCTGGATGCCACATTGATAAAGCGTTTTATTAACGTATTTTATACAAAAATTTATAAACGCTTTTATACTTAAAAGAATAAAACTCTCACACATATGTCTCATTTTGCAAGAAATACTATAACCGACAATTGGATCAAATACGAGGATGAAAAGACACACGAAGAATCTCGACAAGTAAAGGTCAACCAAACGCATCCCGAGAACAAAGGGGAAAAAAAGGAAAATACACCAAAGGGGTGAAAGCCATCCGGCTTTCACCAAAACCGGCCGGTTTTCACCAACCAGCCATCCAGTTGCCGTCCGAAGATGAAGGAAAAGCATCCGGAGCAAAACAAGACGAAAGCCGCCCGGTTTTCATGAAAGGCGCCCGGCTTTGGGCGCCGTGGAATTTATTCAGCAAATCGAACCAAAAGCCGCCCGGCTTTTGGCGATAGCCGCCCGGCTTTCGGTCCCTGGAGCGAAGAAGCCTGTTTAAAACGCGCAAAAGCCGCCCTGCTTTTGCGAAAGTCGCCCGCCTTTCGGCTGGAGCTGATTAAAACAAGCAACGGTCACCACAATCATTCAGGCAAAACACCAAATCCCATTAAGGAGCTTGCTTCCTTGTCCGAAAATGGCCGTTGAGAACTCAATATTTAAGAGGATTGAATCCCTCTCAATAGATTATTCCATATTCTACACACTTTACTTCTACTTTGGCATCCCAAGAGCAACCCCTTGGTCTTGGGAGAAGTTCTACACTTGGGGAAAGCTTTATCCACCATAGCTTTGGAGTTGTGGTATCATTTTCTTATGTATTCCATTGTATTTTATCATTTCAATACTTGTAATTTCATTATGAATTGTTCTAGCTAATTTTCTATAGCCAAGGTTAGGGATGAAACTTTACGCACACTAGGTGTTTGATGTATGTTCTCAACCAAATTATTATGATCTTTCCTTTATATTTTAATGTGTATGACTACGGTGTACAACGTATGATTATATCGTTGGGTTTATTTGAGCAATTAACGTTGAGTTATAAACTGTGCACTTAAAGGTTAGACATATTCTAATTGTGGATAGAAATATACCTCAATTGAGTATGGTGGTTTTTATAATGTCTTAATCTTCAATGGGGTTAATTTTAGATGAATGTGAACCGTGACGGGATTCACACGTAGAATTAATCACAATCTCGCTGCCGTAACAGGAGTTAGAATACTTTAGTGACATTCCACTCATAAGAATTGGCGAAAGAACATATATTCATCACTAGGAGTCGTTTAGGAGTAATCCCGAACCCTTGGTTGCTTTTATTATCTCTTAAAAAAATCAAAAAGCTTTACTCTTTTCTTAATTCTTTTACTAAACCGCTTTCACTTTTGAATCATATAAACAACGTTTCCTTGTGTTCGACCTGGTATTTTTACCGGAATTTATTACTACATTGGCACTTGTAAACTTGCAAGTTTCAGCCGATCAAGTTTTTGGCGCCGTTGCCGGGGAAACGGTTTTGTTTTATACGATTCAACAAAAATTCCTGAATTTTCCCATTACATTTCACTTGGTATTGTTTTAAATTTTGTTGTGTAGACAAGCTCTTAGTGCATCCTATTGAGAAGTCAAGGCTCTACAAACCTTGAACCTATCAATCTTGAAATCGAGAGAGCTTGTAGAAGGAATCGGAAGAAGGAAGCAAAAGCACCAACAATGCTTCCTACACTCAATGAAAGAAAGAGGCCCGTCATTGCAACAACTCCTTCTTGCATCGTGCTTAGCGAGGCGGCACGAGACTATGAGTTGCGGAATAGCTACTTCAACGCTATGCCGCACTTTTATGGACAAGCAGGGGAGAATCCATTAAATTTCATCACTGAATTTTATGGGTTCATTCAAGGTGTTCCCAGGAATGGCCTAAATGAAGGTGATCTTAGGCTCAAATGCTTCCCCTACACCTTGAAGGGAGCGACAAGAGGGTGGTTTCTAGAGCAAACACCGACATCCTATACTACTTGGGATGAAATATACAATGTCTTCATCTCCAAGTACTACACCCCAACAATGACGCAAGAGCTACGACAACGAATCTTCAACTTCAAACAACAAGTTGGAGAACTCTTTCAAGACGCATGGAGGCGTTTCAAGTCTTTGTTGAAGGAATTCTCCCATCACCGCATTCCTCTTGACCTCCAAATTGACACTTTTTACAATGGCTTGAACTCATCTTTTCAAGCTATTATGGACAACCGAGCGGAGGGATACATTGGCAACAAAACCGAGACGGAAGCTTTGAGAATTCTTGAGTCCATTGCTTCAAATCCTCAACTTCAAGGAGGAGACATCAAGGTGGCGGGAGTGAATGAAATTTCTATCACTCATGAACTTGATAAGAGGTTTGAATAATTTCAAACCAAAATTCAGCAAAATCTACAAGCATCAATTCATACGGCTTTGCAAGCCGTAATTGGAGGGGTCAAACAAGTGGCCAATGTGGAGAGCATTCCCAATGTGGAAGGTAACTCCTCTCAACATCTTGAGGATGTTAGTTACATGAATTCCTATGGTAACCGGGCAAATCAAGGAGGAAATAATTTTTCCAACAACAATCAACAACGGTACAACCAAGGAAACAATTGGAAGCCACAAGGGAGTTCTTCAAACCCTCAACCCGGAGCTCCCAAATTTGGGCAATCACAAGAATCTACTATGGAGGAGATGATGAAGCTTCTCACAAAAAATGTGGCTAGCATCAAAACCCAAAATGAAGAAAATCATAGTAGAATGGAAGCATCCATTGGGAATCTCCATAATCAATTCACTAAACTTGACATGCGGTTTGAAGATCAAAACCGGAAGCTAAATCAACGCATGGATACCATTGAGCAATATACCAAGTCCTCTATTCATAACTTGGAAGTTCAAATTGGTCAACTAGCTTAAGAAAGAACTACTAGGGAGCATGGTAGATTTCCTACTACAACGGAAATAAACCCAAGGGAGAATGTTATGGCTATCACTTTACGAAGTGGTAAACAAATGGAGGGGCCAACAATTCAAAAAGAACCCATGGAGAAACAAGGAGATGAAGAGCTAGTGGAGCACATGTCTCACCACCACCATCCATGACGGCTTATGTTCCCCCAATTCCTTACCCACAAAGGTTGAAGAAGAAAGATGATAGCAAGCAATACAAAAAGTTCCTAGACATCTTCACCAAGTTGAGCATAAATATTCCCTTTATTGAGGCTATTGCGGAAATTCCCTCTTATGCAAAATTTCTAAAGAATATTCTTAGCAACAAGAAGAAGTTGGTGGATTTTGCAACCGTAGCACTCACGGAGGAGTGTAGTGCTATTCTCCGAAATAAATTACCTCCAAAATTGAAGGATCCCGGGAGCTTCACCGTTCCTTGTTCTATTGGAAGTCTAGGAGAGGTAAAATCCCTATGTGATCTTGGAGCTAGCATTAATCTTATGCCACATTCTCTATTCAAGAAACTAGGTGTGGGGGAGCTTCAACCCACAACTATAGCTCTACAATTGGCGGATAGAACCATTCGTTATCCTATTGGAGTAATGGAGGATGTTCTTGTGAAGGTCGGAAAATTTTATTTTCCGATGGACTTTCTTGTGCTAGAAATGGAGGAGATGGAAATTCCGGTGATTCTTGGAAGGTCTTTCTTGGCCACGGCGGCTGCCCTTATTGATGTTAAGAATGGTGTTGTGAAATTCCGTGTTGGAGAGGAAGAGCAAGAATTCCATGTTTGGGATTCCTTGAAGAAGCACCATGATGATTCTACATGTTTTAGTATCAATATTTTTGATACTTTGACACAAGAAGTTTTTGAGAGGGAGATACATGAAGACCATCTTGAGGCATGCATTTTGCTAGGATGCACCGAAGATGAAGAAATTCCTGCACTTTTTGAGGAAGTAATGTACCTTCGAGCCTAGCCAAAAATCCTCATGTGAAGTTGCTCCAAAGCCTACTCTCAAACCTCTTCCGGCCCATCTCAAATATGCATTTCTTGGAGATGATTCTACTTACCCGGTGGTAATTTCTTCTACACACACCTCTTTGCAAGAAGAAAAATTATTGAGAATTTTAAGGGCTCACAAGTCTTCTATTGCTTGGTCCTTGGCGGACATCAAGGGCATTAGCCCTTCTCTTTGCATGCACCGAATCGTCATGGAGGAAAATCATAAACCCACCATTGAACATCATAGAAGATTGAATCCCAACATGAAGGAGGTAGTCAAGGAGGAGGTTCTCAAACTCCTTGATTATGGTATTATTTATCCTATTTCGGATAGCAACTTTGTGAGTCCCGTTCAAGTGGTTCCTAAGAAAGGAGGTATTACCGTTGTGGCTAATAGTAAGAATGAATTAATTCCTACTAGAATGGTCACCAGATGGAGGATGTGCATTGATTACCGGAAGTTGAACATCAGCACAAGGAAGGACCATTTTCCTCTTCCATTCATGGATGAAATGCTTGAACGTGTTGCGGGTCATGAATTCTATTGCTTCTTGGATGGATTTTCCGGCTATTTTCAAATAGCTATCTCACCCGAAGACCAAGAGAAGACCACATTTACTTGTCCCTTTGGCACTTTTGCTTATAGAAGAATGCCATTTGGTCTTTGCAATGCTCCGGGGACCTTTCAAAGATGTGTTATGGCCATTTTTTCCAGCATGGTAGGGGATTTCATGGAAGTCTTTATGGATGACTTTTCTGTTTTTGGAGATTCTTTTGATGCTTGCCTTCACCATCTTGAGAAGGTTTTGATAAGATGCAAGGAAACACACTTGGCTCTCAATTGGGAGAAGTGTCATTTTATGGTGACCAAAGGAATAGTCTTGGGGCACAAAATTTCCCCTCAAGGCATTCAAGTTGATCAAGCCAAAGTGGAAGTTATTGAGAAATTGCCCCCACCTCACTCGGTGAAGGCCATCCGGAGTTTCTTGGGACATGCCGGTTTCTACCGGCGATTTATCAAGGATTTTTCGAAAATTGCAAAACCACTTTGTGATTTACTAGCCAAAGATGCTCATTTTGATCTCACTCCACAATGTCTCCAAGCCTTCAACACTCTCAAAAAGGCTCTTACTACGGCTCCTATTATCATCTCACCGGATTGGTCTCTACCCTTTGAACTAATGTGTGATGCTAGTGATCATGCAATTGGGGTTGTCCTTGGACAAAGGAAGGACAAAAAGCTTCATGCCATATATTATGCCTCTAGACTACTCCATGATGCGGAGTTAAATTATGCCACTACCGAGAAAGAATTCTTAGCCGTTATTTATGCCTTTGATAAATTTCGGTCATACCTCATTGGACAAAAGGTAATCGTCTACACCGATCACTCCACCATCCGGTATCTTATGAGCAAGAAGGATGCAAAACCAAGATTAATTCGTCGGGTGTTGTTACTCCAAGAATTTGATCTTGAAATTAGAGATAAAAAAGGGAGTGAGAATCTTGTTGCGGATCACCTTTCCTGTCTTGAAGCTAATGCCACAACCAACAAGGAAGTCATTCATGATGATTTCCCTTATGAACAAATCATGGCGATTAATGGAGGGTCATTGCCTTGGTTCACGGATTTCGTGAATTATCTTGCAAAGGAAATTCTTCCTCAAGAGTTCACTTTCCACCAAAGGAAGAAATTCCTAAATGATGTCAAGCATTATTATTGGGATGAACCTTACCTTTTCAAGCATTGTGCCGATGGTATCATCCGGAGGTGTGTTCCAAATGAAGAAATGCTACCTATTCTTGAGCATTGTCATAATCTTCCTTGTGGAGGCATCATGGCCCCGACCGGACAGCCGCCAAGGTACTTCAATGTGGTTTTTTCTGGCCTACTTTATTCAAAGATGCTAGAAGCTATGTTCAAGCTTGTGATCGTTGTCAACGAACCGGTAATTTGAGCCGAAAAAATGAAATGCCACAAAACATGATTCTTGTGGTAGAAATCTTTGATGTTTGGGGGATTGATTTTATGGGTCCATTTCCAAACTCTCATGGGAAGGAGTACATTCTTGTAGCAGTTGACTACGTCTCAGAGTGGGTGGAAGTCATAGCCTTGCCAAATAATACCGCCAAATCGGTGGTAGATTTTGTCAAGAAAAATATATTTTCAAGGTTTGGGGTTCCAGGAACTATCATTAGTGACAATGGCACCCATTTCAAAAATGCTCACTTCATCGGCCTCCTAAAGAAATGTGGGTGTCTCTTCAAAAGTGGAGCTACTTACCATCCTCAAACAAATGGTCAAGTAGAGGTCTCTAACAGGGAAATCAAGTCTATACTTGAGAAGACGGTCAACTCTTCTAGGAAGGATTGGTCTTTGAAACTTGATGATGCCTTATGGGCATATCGAACGGCTTTCAAAACGCCTCTTGGTATGTCTCCTTATAGGCTTGTATTTGGGAAACCATGTCATCTTCCCGTGGAGCTTGAATACAAATCACGTTGGACTATTTCCCAACTCAACTTTGATCCAACACTTGCAAAGGAAAGAAGACTCCTACATCTTGATGAGTTAGATGAACTCCGGAGGGAAGCCTATGAAAACTCTCGCATATACAAGGAGAAAGCAAAAGTGTGGCGTGACAAGAACATTTGTCGGAGGGAATTCCAAGTTGGGCAGAAAGTACTCCTATTCAACTAAAGACTCCGGTTGTTTCCTGGAAAATTAAAGTCCCGTTGGTCGGGACCGTTCGTCATCACCGAGGTCCGGCCATATGGAACAATGATGATCCAACAAGGTACTAATGAACCCTTTGCTGTGAATAAACATCGTTTGAAGCTCTACATGGAACACCACAACACCTCCGCCACCATCTCTTGCAACTTGGAGGATTGATCACGAAGAACGTCCGACCAACGACGTTAAAGAAGGCGCTTATTGGGAGGCAACCCAATTTCATATCCTTTTTATTTACATGTTTTACTTTTATTTGGTTGTCATACTCCTATTGCTTGTGGACAATGCAATTCAAGTTTAGGGGAAGAGAAAAAGGCAAGAAGTTCGGAGTCTTAAGCGAAAATTTGACAAAAACGGGGTGAAATAGGTGAAAATGACGAAAGCCGCCCGGCCTCTACCAAAGGCCGCCCCGCTTCCATATCTTTTCCAGGTATTATTTCTCGCAAGTGAAAGGCGCCCGGCTTTCGCCAAAGCCGCCCGGCTTTGGGCGCCGTAGCTTTATTCATGTTTATTTAAATCGAAACCCGCCCGGGTTTCGTGTAAGCCACCCGGCTTACGTGCGCAGGCCTGCTACTGTCTAGCGAAAGCCGCCCGGCTTTCGGGTTGCGTAATTGTTAAAACCCCTCCTCTTTTAAACAAACACACGCACACCTTGCACACTCCGGCCGACCTTCGAGTTCCAGCAGCCATACACCCGTTTTCTCCCATTCTTCTCCAATTTCAAGCTCAAATCAGGTAATATCCACTCATTTTCACTTCTTAATCCTTATTTCATAGCTTTTACATCATTTAATCGATAGTTTTGATTGTTCTTCCCAATTTCGAAATTTAGGGTTTATGCAAATTGATAGCTATTAGGCCAAATTCATTGCATGATAACTTGTTATTGTTGCCTATATTGCTTGTATGAACCATTATAACCTCTTTTCAAGTTGTTATTTTCAAAATTTTGAAATTTTTGCTACTTGATTAAAATTGGGGCTTAGGGTTCGAAATTCTTGTTTAAAATTGGGGATTTTCAATTGAATTATTGTGATTAATTGTTGATGAATGAGATTGTGAGTATGTTGTCCCTTGTTATCCTAAATTGTGATTATAGTCAATTTTTAGGGGAATCCATGTCAAAATATTTTGAGAAATTGACTATAATCTTTTGAGTTTGTAGGAAAAATGGCTTCAAAGGGCAAATCTGTGAGAAATGAGGCTGGCCCGAGCAACCCCAAGTGGGCTAGGAACAACAAGGCACCCGCGGCCTCCTCCACCATCTTGCCGGCTAGTCGGTTTGTCAACACTCAATGCTACGAGCGTTACCTAGAGTCCCGGGACAACGACTTTGTGATTGAAAAGACAATCTCAGCACCTATTGATCACGAGTTCCAGCTCACCGCGGCCTTCGCCAATATCAATTGGGAACCGGTGCTACATCTCCAAGGCACCTTCTATCCGGAACTCGTAAAGGAGTTCTTCGCAAATGTTGAAGGGAATTACGCCCAAAAGATGATTGAGAGTCGAGTCAAAGGGGTCAAAATTACTATCACCAATGACCTTTTGAGCTCTCAATTTCACATCACCAAGTTCGGCACCCCTTTCGCCCCTTCCCAAGCCGGAACAATGAATAGTGATGGGAACTACAACCCCATGGATGCTATGCAATATTTTGGGTTGCAAGGACTTGATCTAATGACGAAGAACCTCGGCCAACCACACATCCGAACCCGGCTTTTGATGTACCTCTATTCATTCAATGTCATGCCGAGAGCAAGCGGCTACAACAAAATCCGAAGTGCCGACCTCTACTTTGCATATAGGATGCACACCGGGCTTGGTCGTTATGAGGGGATTCCTCTCTCGGGCATCATCATCAAACAATTATGGAGCGCGGTGTTAAGCAACAATCAAGATAAGGCCTTCATTTTCCCTATTTTGCTCTCTAAATTTTTTGAACATTTTGGTGTTAGTTTTAGAGGAGAAGAAGAACGGGAGATGCACGCCGTGCTTGATGATAGTGTCATGACCCACCTTCTCTATTTCCAACCGCCGCACGGAGGACCATGGAGGTGTGTGGCAAAATTTCATAGAGTTGTACTGGAGGAGAATGAAGAAGAGATGATGGAAGGTGGGGAACCCGCGGGAGGCCATGAGGAGCACCATGAAGAGGCAGCTCACGTCCCCCAAGCCGGAGCTCCTTACGACATGGACTACTTGACCGAGCAATTTGGTCAAATCCGCACGGAGCTCGCGGTGCATAGACGGGACTTGAGAGATCAACACCACGCTATCCAAGGAATGGGGAGTCATTTGTGGAGCATGAACTACTATTGTCAAGAGCTGGGGAGACATTTCAACATACCACCACCGCCGCCCTACGATCCAAACTTCTTTTTCCCTTCCCGAGAAGAGGGAGATGAGAACGATGAGTAAAGTTGACAAAAAAAGGGAAGTGTACTAAACTTAAAACAATTCTTATCTAGTCTTGCTCAAACTATTGTTTGTTGTTAATTTGACTCTAATGTTGTCTTTGTGCTATATGTGTATTATCTTGCTTTGATTGCTCTTTGTGATCCATATTGAGACATTGTGGAACAAGTGTGAGGGTTGGTCTTTTAACTTCTAAATTGCAGGATTTTTTCCTCCTTAATTTGTTCATTTTTGGTCCATATTTTTTCAAAAATATTTTAGCAAAACCCTTGTCCTCCAAAACTTTTTTCAAAAGAATTTTTATTAAGGTTTTGACTTAATAATTCCACACAAAAAAAAAACAAAAAAAAAGTTTTAATTTTGCTTGAGGACAAGCAAAGCTCAAGTGTGGGGGTATTTGATAAAGCGTTTTATTAACGTATTTTATACAAAAATTTATAAACGCTTTTATACTTAAAAGAATAAAACTCTCACACATATGTCTCGTTTTGCAAGAAATACTATAACCGACAATTGGATCAAATACGAGGATGAAAAGACACACGAAGAATCCCGAAAAATAAAGGTCAACCAAATGCATCCCGAGAACAAAAGGAAAAAAAAGGAAAATACACCAAAGGGGTGAAAGCCGTCCGGCTTTCACCAAAACCGGCCGGTTTTCACCAACCAGCCATCCAGTTGCCGTCCAAAGATGAAGGAAAAGCATCCGGAGCAAAACAAGACGAAAGCCGCCCGGCTTTGGGCGCCGTGGAATTTATTCAGCAAATCGAACCAAAAGTCGCCCGGCTTTTGGCGAAAGCCGCCCGGCTTTCGGTCCCTGGAGCGGAGAAGCCTGTTTTAAACGCGCAAAAGTCGCCCGGCTTTTGCGAAAGTCGCCCGCCTTTCGCCTGGAGCTGATTAAAACAAGCAACGGTCACCACAATCATTCGGGCAAAACACCAAATCCCATTAAGGAGCTTGCTTCCTTGTCTGAAAATGGCCATTGAGAACTCAATATTTAAGAGGATTGAAGCCCTCTCAATAGATTATTCCATATTCTACACACTTTACTTCTACTTTGGCATCCCAAGAGCAACGCCTTGGTCTTGGGAGAAGTTCTACACTTGGGGAAAGCTTTATCCACCATAGCTTTGGAGTTGTGGTATCATTTTCTTATGTATTCCATTGTATTTTATCATTTCAATACTTGTAATTTCATTATGAATTGTTCTAGCTAATTTTCTATAGCCAAGGTTAGGGATGAAACTTTACGCACTCTAGGTGTTTGATGTATGTTCTCAACCAAATTATTATGATCTTTCCTTTATATTTTAATGTGTATGACTACGGTGTACAACGTATGATTATATCGTTGGGTTTATTTGAGCAATTAACGTTGAGTTATAAACCGTGCACTTAAAGGTTAGACATATTCTAATTGTAAATAGAAATATACCTCAATTGCGTATGGTGGTTTTTATAATGTCCTAATCTTCAATGGGGTTAATTTTAGATGAATGTGAACCGTGACGGGATTCACACGTAGAATTAATCACAATCTCGCTGCCGTAACACGAGTTAGAATACTTTAGTGACATTCCACTCATAAGAATTGGCGAAAGAACATATATTCATCACTAGGAGTCGTTTAGGAGTAATCCCGAACCCTTGGTTGCTTTTATTATCTCTTAAAAAAATCAAAAAGCTTTACTCTTTTCTTAATTCTTTTACTAAACCGCTTTCACTTTTGAATCATATAAACAACGTTTCCTTGTGTTCGACCTGGTATTTTTACCGGAATTTATTACTACATTGGCACTTGTACACTTGCAAGTTTCAGCCGATCACACACAGTCCAATCAAAGAAGATGTGAAGACAACCCTAACACCTAATCTGCCAAGGAATATCAATGATGAGCTCGAAGCAGTAGCCTCACCTCTACAAGTCATTCAAGAAGAAGGAGAGGCCTCATCCAACTCCTCAAATGCAAGCAACTGCTCAGCTATTCCTCTCTCAATTCTCATTCCAAGGATAACACATCAACCAGAGAGTAGGAATCAACAAGAGGAGCAGATGACTCCACAAGAAACTGAGCAGGGAACTCAACCAGAGCAGGTGGCTCCACTAGTTGAGCAGGCCCCTCCATCTCCAACAGTGGCCTCAACTCACCTAACTCCATTAGAGCGACTGGACGAAGAATTTGCCAGGGTCAAGGCATGGAGATCCTGGAAACTATCAAGAATCCTTCATCAAGCAGAAACCCTCTCACACTTCATCAAAGAAGAAAATTTTGTAGTAGAATGACTTGGAATTGAAGATATGGCAGTTGCAACCGTTCTCCATAAAATCAACCAAGTCTACGCCATGAAGAGAAAGAAGCTAACTGCAAAAGACAATATTGAGGACTCCAGTGATGATGATGATGATGAAGATGATAAGGACGACAATGCACCTAGAGGCCCACCAAGCTCAAGAGGTAAGCACATTGTTTACTCATCTTCCTCTAGTGACAAAGAAACTAGAAGGGTTCTGGAAAAATCAAGGATGGAAACTCATGGAGGAGGAGAATCATCTAAAGCTCCCCAAGAGCAGTTGGCTGCTACTCTCCCACAAGGGACCCAACTGCTGGACCTCAACTTGGAACCTCACCAAGAAGAGAACACAGAACACGCAACTACAACTTCGGAGAACGCCAAACATCAAATTCTAACTGATGGAGCTGAGGACACACCAACCCTAGCAGAGGTCTTCATCAATGAACGAAGAGCAACAATTAAATTTGTCAGCAATGCCGAACTGAGACTCCGCAAACGATTGATCAAAATGCAAAAGCATTTTGACAAACTTCTGGAAGCCATATTTGCAGAAGTTCACTGCCACATCAAGAGCAATCTCATGATCCAACAGGTATTCAATGCAGAGCAAAAAGCCCAGCTCAAAAAGCAACTTTCCTAGCAGCCTGCCCAGCTAGAAGATATCCACAAGGAACCAGCAGCTCAAAGAGCTAAGGACTGAGAACTTGAGCTATAAATTCAGACTCTCCTAAAGCAACTACATGATCAAGAGCAAACAGGAGCACCTCTACATTCTCTGCCACCTAACATCGAGAAGGCTCTCCAACAAGTCAATGCACATGAAGCCTACATCAACACTCAACAAGGCCATGCAGAAGCAATTCAGAGAGGCCTTCAGGACCTTCAAGCTCTATGCTTAGAGCTACAAGGTCAGCTTCGAGCAGTCCAGCAACCACAAGTTGCAACCCAGCCCTCTGCCCAAGTAGAAGCAGAGCCCTCTGCCCAGGTACTTTCTAACTCTACCGTACCAACTAACCTCGAGCAGGCCCTTCAAACTATCCAGGTGCATGAGAGGTTCCTACACTATCTCAAGACCAAGGAGCTACCTGCCATCCTAAATCTCTCTAAGACGTTGATCACCAAACAAGTGGAGCACTCAGAAGCAATAGGAAAGACTAGAGCAGATGTTGCTGATCATTTAGGGAGACTACACGCAGCTACTCAAGAAGCTCTCCTAAAGCAAGGAGATGAACTCAAGACACTTGGCCTACACCAACAAGAAACAACTCAACAACTTCATAAACTTGACCAAGAAATCAAAGAAGAAGTCAAGGTAGATGTCACTGATCTTCGGAACATAGTCACTTCACTTGCCATCGAATTCAACGATCTCCATCCAACAAGAAGAAGACAAATTGAGGTTGACTCTGACCCGGAGATCGAAGCACTATTCAGAGAAAGTGAGACCCCTGCTGATGCCAAAAAGGGGGAAAGAACAACACAAGCAGGCCCCTCATCTACAAGGTCTCTAGCAGCCAAGAAAACAGCTGAAACCAGAAAGAAGAACAAACAGCTACAAGAAGAAATGGAGATAAGAAGAAGAAAGGCAGAAGAGGCAAAGGCAAAGGAGGCAGCCAAGAAAAAGTCACAAGAAGACAAAGAAGAATAGAATAGATGAAAGTCCGAAACTACCTATAAACTATTGTACTCTAGACTTCAGAACAATGTACAAAAATTCAATGGAAAATAAATAAAATATTTGGTTCTTGTGTTGTATAGTTTTGGCATCATCAAAAAGGGGGAAATTGTTAGTACCCAATTTTGATAGATTTTGATGATGCCACTATACTTAGCACGTGTACATTGTTTCTCAATATTATTCGTACATTAGCATTGAAAGTTATGTGACAAAAATAAATGTACAATTTTTTAGTCAATTTGAATATTAGTGGAAAAATTAAAATGCAATAAGGTAATTTTATTTTACCTTAATAGGATATTTAGATCCTACCGGTATATATTATTTGAGCTCAAAAGTTAACTATATGTCACATTATTAAAGAACAGAAGCTCGGAAATTATATACATTGAACGTAAATAACTGAAGACAAAATTGACGAGCATTAAATGCTAACATAGTACTGGGGTCCTTGCATTGAAGAAGCACATGTGGAATTGTCGTTGAAGAGATGTTTCAGTGGCTGAATGATGCAAGACAAAGAAATCACCCGGAAATCAACTCCAGCACAAGAAGACGAATGTACAATTCGTCCTTGTAAGAATTTCAACGTCAGAGATTAATTCATCGTAACCAACGGATGAGATTAATTCAAAGGAGAAGCCTATAAATATAGGCTGAAACGAAAGTTTCTAACCAAGCTTTGAGCATCCAAAAAGAGAATTTCTATCACAAGCATACACAAGATATCTAGCAAAAGAGAAAGTGTTGTTCTAAACTTTACTCTCTGCTTGGACTCATGCTTCACTAAACTTCAAGTATACGAGCTCTTCATTGCTACATCATAGAAGTTTAGTTCCTAGTTGGAGGTTAGAACTTTCTTGTAACAAATCGCATATTGTTGTAAACACTTAGGAGAACAGTTGTTCGGATCCTACAGTGTAAGTAGATAGATAGAGTACATTTTGATCCCCACTGGTTCATTAGAGAAAAGTCTAAGGACTGAGTAACTTTGAGTGGTGCTATACTCATCGTGAAAAACCTTCAATCTAGGCCTAAGCGTTGTAAAGGCTAGATTGGCACTAAGTGTATTGGGTTTAATACTTTAGTGATATCCATCTGAAAGAGGGTGGTGTTGGTCCTGTTTGTAATGGGAACAGTCTAGAGGGTGGGTGAATAGACTGTTCAGGAATTTTGTAGCACCGTCCCCAAGCATATTTACTTTTAGTAAATTTTGTAATAAACCTCGAAAGATGATTTATGAATTTACGTAATTGTTAAATTTTATTATTTCTTTTGAGTGAATAGTAAATTGCATGTGGGGCCCACAGCGGGAACGGGGACCGCCCGATAATCCCCGAACCACATATTATATTCATCTTGGTCTAGATGACATCTATATGGTGGTGGATATTTTATTTGGGCCATAAGAAAGGCATGGAGTTGACCGGTTGGTCAAACGGGGCCCAATTACCGGTATTGGTAATTTAGCGGATAACAGCCCGAAATGAGTTTCGGAGACTCCTAAATTAATGTTGGGGAATGTATATCTATTCTAAAGGCCCATAATTATTGGGAACGCGTGATATATTTTATCCGGCCCGATAAAATAAAATATGACTAAAACAGTCCGAGAAATACAACTTTCGGGGCCAATTATACACACCGGGACATAATGGGATGACCTCCCACATGAGTGGGGGCCACCCCACGATTTTGTGTGATCTAATTGACATATTGGGAGCTGAGGGAGCCAAATAAACATGGGCTGTGCGGACTTATGAATGAAAGGATGGCTGGAGACAATCAACCACTCCCTTGGCCATGCCTCTTCATTATTTTTGGCTTGGGTGAGGATAGATACCTCCCCCCCTTCCATTTGACACCATCCACTCAACCAAGGCATAGAGAGAAGCTCTAGGGAAGTCTCCTCTCATAGTCCAAGCAGCAAGGAAGAGAATCCAAAGAGAAGAGGGTTGTTTTTGAGGTAAGAACTCAATAAACAATCTTTAACTAGTTTTATTATTGTATGATTTTTAAGAAATCATATGGTGGATTAAACCATGAGTTCTACACGTTTAAAAGTGTAGAATACTGATATAAAGTGGTGTTAATTAACTTAGAAGAGTTGGTGAATCGATAGGAGTCGAAATCGCCGAAAACCGCCACTTCAAAGGAGCTAGTCGTAGTTGCAGACCACGAAAGCCGCCCGGCTTTCGTGAAAGCCGCCCGGCTTTGGCCCAGAAATCCAACTTCTCACTTTCAATCGGCCTAGAACGGGGATTTATCGAGGGGCTTAACAAAGGCAACTATTGTAGCACATCACGAGGTGAGGATGGCTGACTATATTGCTTATAATTAGTGAGTTAATTTCATAAGATTGCCTAAAGTAATTAGATGAGATTTTCATGGATTATTAATGATTAATAATGCCTAAATGAAAATAATATTGATATGAGTAAGTGAAGCATGATATACAAATTTAGAATAATTGTGTATGATTATGTGAAATGAATGGAACGGCATGTTAATGGAATTACTCTGATGACATTGTGATAAAATATACTTTACGTCATGTATGAAATTCATGAATGGATTAAAGTGATATTTTGATATTGAGATCAAACTATACTTGTGTTGGGAAATCAATTGAAATGAAATCCCAATTGGAAAATAGGAACTTGGCATGTTCTAAGATTTTCCAATTAGTATCAAAATACTAGTCGGGAAATTAATATAAAGAAATGATGAGACAAATCCTAAGAGGTAGGATTGTGAATAGATATGCCTTAAGTAGTCTCAAGGAATACTTTAAGGTTGAATTGTATGAACACTAAGGTGTGATAGGGGTAGGCCTAAAGGCTACCTACGGAAATTGATTCTAGGCATAGGATTTGCTTGAGAATTTGATTATGAAAATAATTAGAGTTGGACTCTAGGATGACATGGAAATGTAGTTGGGCCGAGCCCATGCCATGTAATATGATTAGCATGGAAACGTAGTTGGGCCGAGCCCTTGCCATGTATATGTAATCTCCGTGGAAACGTAGTTGGGCCGAGCCCTTGCCACGAAGTTATGGTTGGTATGGAAACGTAGTTGGGCCGAGCCCTTGCCATACAAATTTTGATATGTTATATTGAGTTAGAGGATTGTATAGAAATGTAGTTGGGCCGAGCCCATGCTATACAATTGGGGCTCGATGGGACCCCACGGGGTTATCGTGACTTGCGGTCACGGGGGAATGGAAATGAGGAATTCTAAACGAATTTGGGCCCACGGGCCGACTACTTGACTCTATATAAAGTAAGTACCGTTAAAAGAAAAAGGGGTAACCGAGGGTTATGGCCTATGATATACTTAGTATAGTTGCTATTGTACTTGTCAAATATTTCCAAGTACTGACCTCCCCTTCACGGGGGAGGCCACCTCACAGTTTCAGGTAGAACTTGAAGGTTGCTGCCACCGCCCGTTGCTTCGGGAAGATCCAAGGAAGAAGACGTGGTTCGTGCTCCTCCCGTTTCTGTTTTGAAAACAATCTAAATAATGCTCATGGATAATGTCTTTTTTTTTTAATAATTATTTGGGGGCTTGTACGCCCATGATTGCCAAGGTGTGGCACAAACACTTACGCTAAATGTTTCCGCTACTATAAATGTTTATTTTACATTATGTTTGTTTATGGATGTACTATGTGTGAATGGTATTCAAGACGCCTTGTATAGTATGGATGAGTCGGACTGCGGTTGACTATTCGTACTGTACGGCGGGTTGTTGACGTGTCCGGGTAGGTCCGGGGCGTGACAAATTTAAACTTTTCTCTAAGTCAAAACTGACTTATCAGAGATGGTCGAAATCTGGTGACAGAGAAGGTCGAGTTCTGATGGCAGAACTAGACCTGGCAGCGGATTAGGTTCTGTCCGGGTAGCCTCAGACAACACTAAGGCAAATGCCTTTCTGATAACTCTTGAGGAAGATCTGCTGAACACAGAGTCCAACCTTTTGAGTTAAGCAGTTAAGTTCTTAAGTGCAGAAATAAAATAAGTAAGTAAATGACACCGGGGATTTTTATAGTGGTTCAAGGAACAACTTGTTCCTCTAGTCCACTGTTCCACTAAGCTTGCAAAAACAACAGTTTACAACGCCTTAGTCCCTAGAACTTAAGAAGCTCTCCACGTCTTCTTCAAGCCTAGTTGCCACCCGGGATGCAGTCCTGCTTCCTGATGGCTGGTCTCGTTTCACTGAGTCTCTAGGAAGTATCACCACTTCACTTTACTCCAGTTAGTTTGAGACGTCCCTTCTTTTTCAAGAAGTGTTTGAATCAAGATCAGTTTTCTCCAACGTTGCTTCTTCACAAAGGATGTGTAGATGAAGTTTTCGAAGTGTTGAAGAACTGAGGAACTTTGCAACTTGCTAGTTGGATGAGGGATATGACAGTATATCTTCCAACTTGAGCTTTTCTTGTTGAGGTGAGTAAGTCTTTTTTATCTCAAGAAAGCTTGGGGATATTAGATTTAGAGTAGAATGATCTGAGCAAGTTCGTTAGGTAATTGTTGTAGCAAAGTTATCCTCGTAGTTCTTCAGTGTGTATCTTATATACTGGGAGCAGTCTTCCCGTTGGAGTGTAGAAGACAGCTTCATTAAATGCTTGTACTGTTGACTTGACCGGTTGGACCTTCGACTTGCTATTTTGGGGGCGCGAAGATACTCGCATGGTCAATCATCAGCTTTAAATATATCTTCGTACGTACAGCATTAATTGAGCATTTAATGCGTGTACAGTACCATGTTTCCGTTGAAAGGTTCGTAGCTGTTAGGGGATTTCCCGTTAGTTTAACGACCGTTGGTAAGTGTCTTCGAGTTTTGCAGGGTGCGAGCTTGTCTGATGAGGTTTTCTGATCAGAGCTCTGATAGCAGCTTCTGATGCCAACTCAGGTATCCGACTCTGATGGCTTCTCTGGAGAGCAACTCTGAGAGCATCTCTGGTAGGAGTTCTGATAAGAAGGACCAGGAGGGTTTCTGACAGTCGACTATTCTAGTACTTACAAAGACAAATACTAATACATAATTTCTATTGGGGTACTTTCAAATGCTAATCAACCTAGCATCATCAAAATCTAATTACATATATTCCTTACAATTTCCCCCTTTTTTATGATGCCAAACCCCTTTAACTATTTCCAGAGAAGTGCCTTTCACCATACAAGAATAAAGTTAAACAACTTCTATTAAAATCTTGGTGGGCAACTTAGCATAGGAAAATAGTAAGAGTACAGTACAATCAGATAGCAATTAAGGGACAGAAAGAACTAGAGCAAGCACAAAGAATACACAGAAAGTAAGTAAGGACAGATAATTTAAGATGCCATGCAAACTAGAGGCAGAGATGGAATCTTATTATCAGATAGTTAATTACATAATCAGAGATAGATAAAATTTAGGATTCATCTTCATCTACCTGAGGTCCTGCTTTGTCAATCCTTTCAAGCTCTGCATTGACCTTTCCTCTGATGGAGGCTAAGTCCCTCGGATTCTGATAGTCTGCCCAATGAGGTGCAAGCTTGCAATCTAAGTAATTTCTGATTGCTTCTGAGATGTTCTTGCCAGATAGAACTCTCATCTGCCACCAGTTCTCAGCTTCTTGAATTGATCCACCATGATTGATTTGGACGAGTCCATCACTGTCCAAAAACAATTTCTCTTGTTGCAGTGGAGTCATCAGCTTCTTCATCTGTGTAAATTGGGCTCTGTCAGGCTTAGACATCCCACTCTTCATCCATTCATTGAAGGTAAAGTTGGAGGACTTCTTCTTGGAATTTCTGGGAGGTGGAGGAGGAGGTCTGGTGCCTGCATTAGCTTGTTTTTTCTTCTTTGCAGCTTCGAAATAAGGAGCAGGATCAACCGAAGATGAGGGTCCTCTGATGGATAAGGTTCTGGAGCTTGGACCTTTTTTTTTTTGATAAACTGTAAATATATATATATATATCCAAAGTGTATATGTACATGTGGTTTGTGGCAAAACATCAACAAAACGGGGTCATCCCAAGCAAGGATACCCAATCACCACCAAAAATGCATCTATCTAGCTACTCTTGTACGCTAGCCATCACAAAAGATTGGTGACAAACCGCAAAAAATCAGAATGTTATCCTATTAATTGGATACATAGCATACAAAACTTTATACACCATAAACTTTATCTGCTTGACCATGTCTCCCACTACGGGCTTCGTCTTCTCAAAACATATTGTGTTTCTAATTCGCCAAGTCCAATAGATGGTATAGCAAAACGCAATTCTCACGCCTTTGGCTTTAGCATGTGCTCCATTATGCTCTTTCTTGATCCATTTTATTGCACTTAGTAATGTAGACATCTGCCTTGAAAGTCCAAGTCAGCTTCTTATCAGATCCCACACCTGTCCTGTAAATGGGCATTCAAAATATAGGTGTGACACCGTCTCCGGGCCACCCTTACAAAAAGGACAAACATTATTTATATCCAAAAACCCCAACCTATCATACGTGGCTAATCTACCCCGAAAGGCTAGCCAAGTAATGAATGAGAATTTGGGGGGAATATAGCTCTTCCAAATCAAAGACATCCAAGGGTGGATGCTTCCTTTGGTTCTTAATAAATCATAAACTTTAGAAGATGAAAGTTTCCCATTTTGGCAAAATTTACCAAGGCCTTCCACAGCCAAGTCAAGAGAAGGGAACTTTGATACAATCAAGTCTCGGGCATTTCCAATGGCCTTCATAAGTCTAGAATCCTTTTGGTGTGGAATAAAAGTCCACACCCCTCTTCCATGGAGATAAACCCCATGTACCCATTTCACCCACAAAGATTCTTGTTGTGAATGAATGTTCCATAGAGTACGTGATAATAAAGCATTGTTCCACACCTTAGTATCCCTTAAACCCAACCCCCCCTCATTTTTGGGTTGACATACATCACTCCATGCCACTTTTGCCTGTTTACCCCGCCAAAGGAAAAGCCTACAGAGCGAGGTAATTATATCAAGAATGGTCCTCGGCATAGGGAAGATTCCAAGCCAAAAGGCTTGAACCCCTTGCATAACCGAAGCAATCAACTCAACTTTCCCCGCATAAGAAATAGTTTTTGGGTTCCAAGCATTTAAATAATCTGTCACCTTGTCAATCAAAGGAGAGAACTGAGCAACAGATATATTTAAAGGAGCAAGTGGAATGCCCAAATATCTTACCGGAAAGGATCCTTGTTGAAAACCCACTCTTTCTAGAATATATGGAATTCTACTCTCCATATTACCACCAAGAAAAATGTTTGTTTTTTCAAGATTAACCATGAGTCCAGAAACCTTTCCAAACTCAGTCAACGCATCAACTAATATCTTGATTGACTCAAAATTTCCTTTAGAAAACAACATTAAATCATCTGCATAAGCCAAATGAGTTATTTTAAGCTTGGAGCATAAAGGGTGATAACGGAAGCTAGGGTTTGAAGCCCTAATTTCTACCAAGCTTGAGAAGTACTCCAAGCAAATAACAAACAACAAAGGTGACATAGGATCTCCTTGTCTTAACCCCCTCTTTCCCTCAAACCAGCCATGGAGAGATCCATTTATGGAGATAGAGAAAGAAGAAGTTGTCACACATTCCATTATCCATCTCACGAATAGTCTAGGAATCCCAATATCCAATAAAACTTTTTCAAGAAACTCCCATGATACCGTATCATATGCCTTCCTAAGATCAATTTTAATCATACATCTAGGAGAGGGCCTTTTTCTAGTGTATCCCCTCACTAACTCTTGTGCCAAGAAGATGTTGTCAGACATCAATCTCCCATCCACAAAAGCTCCCTGTGAAAGGTTAATAACCCCAGAAAGGCAAGGTCCCAATCTTGATGATAAAATTTTGGTAATGATCTTATAAGTCACATTAGTACATGATATAGGCCTAAAATCAGATACCGTGGGGGAATGGTTTGTTTTAGGGATCAGAGAAACCACCGTGTGGTTCACTTGCCTAAGCAAAGTCCCTGAAGCAAAGAATTCTTTCACAGCATTAGAAACATCAATACCCACCAGATTCCAATTGTTTTTGAAAAATGCTGATGAAAAGCCATCCGGTCCGGGGGCTTTGTCATCACCAATATCAAAAACAGCCTCTTTAATTTCCTTATCAGTCACAGGGCTAATAAGGTCATTACAGAGTGCCCGGTCAATAATTCTACCAGATTTGATCACATCCGAGTTATAATCATGAATAGGTATGCTAGTACCAAAAAGACCTTTGAAAAAGGAGACAAACTCATTGGCTACCTGATCCATAGATTTGGTAGAAGTTCCATCTTCCGATCTCAAAGAAGCAATCGAGTTTAGTGCATATTTCTTCTTCATAATAGAATGAAAATACTTAGTACACTTATCAGATTTCAAAATGTGATTGACCTTAGCCTTTTGATTCACATAGGCTTCCTCGGCCTCTTTCAAAAATAGTGCATTCTTTTTTGCTTTCACCAATTCCTCCTTTAGGGCTTCATCCGAAGAAGACGAGAGAGCTAATTGATAGATTCTCTTGTACTCTTTCTTGGACACCTTTGCCCTAGCCGTGATGTGGCTAAATTCATCCTTATTGAGTTGTTTAAGGGGTTGTTTGAGAAGTTTCAGTTTTCGTGCAAGCCTAAACTGATACGTACCAACAACATCCCTATTCCAAACACTCTCCAAAATGCTATGAAACCTTTCATGTTTAAGCCACATGTTAAAAAATTTGAAGGGTTTTGACCCTTTACAAGTCACGGCTCCTATGGTAACCAAAGATGCCACATGATCAAATTCACATTCCATTTCAAGGAAATGAGCTTTACATGTTAAATTATGTTGGCACCAAAAGGAATTGATAAGCACTCTATCCAATTTAGCCCAAATGGCACCCCTATTCCAAGTAAAAATTTCACCCGTAGAAGGGGCATCACTAAGGTTAGATTGGATTTTCATATCATTTAGGTGCTGCATTGCGTAGGCCGAAGGTGGGGCAGAACCTTTCCTCTCATTAGGAGAGCCTACGCAATTAAAATCACCTAAAACAGTCCACGGTGCAAGAATATTTTGACTCAACTCGATAATATGCTCTCATAACTCCCTTCTTTGGACAATTGTATACAATGCATAAACAAAGGTCACATAAAAAGGCATTTGTGTAAGCTTACAAGTAAACCTAGCATGAATATGTTGTTTATCCACTTGTAAGATTACACCATCAACAAAATTGGGGTCCCAAATAATTGCCATCCTTCCCCCATTCATCTTATCAAAGTTTGTTATATACTTCCAAGAGTTAAATCTAAAATTCACAAAACTATCAAAATTATTAGAAGACATCTTAGTTTCAAGAAGGCAAAATATT
The DNA here is from genome assembly GCA_945859875.1 of Cuscuta europaea. Lineage (NCBI taxonomy): Eukaryota > Viridiplantae > Streptophyta > Magnoliopsida > Solanales > Convolvulaceae > Cuscuta > Cuscuta europaea. Next base: position 3,594,359 of record CAMAPE010000030.1, read on the forward strand.
CGTACCTTATTCGGCCCATAATTGATTATGTTTTTAGCTTCATGGAATGTTAGGGGGCTTAACCAAGCCTCAAAACAAAAAATAATTTCTTCTTTTGCAAGGACAAAATAATTTCTTCATGGAATGCATGCACGCATGCATACATACATACATACACACACATACACACACATACACACACAAATACACACACACATACATACATACATACATACATACATACATACATACATACATACATACATACATACATACATACATACATACATACATACATACACACACACACACACACATACATACATACATACATACATACATACATACATACATACATACATACATACATACATACATACATACATACATACATACATACATACATACATACATACATACATACATACATCCATGCATGCATGCATACATACATACATACATACATACATACATACATACATACATACATACATACATACATACATACATACATACATACATACATACATACATACATACATACGCATGCACGCATGCTCGCATGCACGCATGCTCGCATGCATGCACACTTGACACGCATGCATGCACGCTTGACACGCATGCATGCATGCATGACACGCATGACACGCATACATGCATACA